>CM076575.1:310273410-311524383 GCA_034641835.2 Pinus albicaulis
GCGCGCATCCCCGTAACTAAAAAATCATGATTAACGTTTTATTGCAAGGAATTTTGATTTTGTGGATGCATTGTTTCCATATCCCGTGGGTAATTATTCACGAGATTGACGCCTTCATCTCCAAATTTCGATGGTCCGATACCAGACCCAATAGTGACATTTATCTCCGTTTTGGTGAGGTTATATTATAGCTATGTTCAAATTAATATTTTAATAGGGCAAGAAATTGAACCAATGATTTAATATCTAAACTACCTTAATAAAACACCTTATCACTATCTATCCATAACTCTATAGAAAAATATGTTTCTAACTTACCTTGATTTAAACTTTAAAATATATCACATTACCTCTTTTTTTTTTTACATTTTAAATTAGAAATTTAAAAATAATTATAATTAGTTTCTTAATTCTGAAAATATCATAAACTATTTCAATTTTAATAAATATTAATCATAACAATTATCAATTAAACACTGATAACATTTCTAGTGAGTTAAAAACAGAGGACAACACATTATTACCAAATTATTAAGAGTGGAATGGTTAAGATGATAAATAGATATATCCTATGAAATATAACCAAATGTTTAAATAATTATAAATATATTTATATTAAATTTAATTAAAGATATGGAATCATTATTAACATTTTGAAATTGATAATCAATCACTTTTTAATAATAAATAAATATAGTTAGAATAAAAAAATAGTTATTATTTTTATTTTAAAATTGGACATGTGTCAATTTTCAATAAATTACAATATAAAAAAGTTCGTTATTTTTGAGATTCTAAAAGAGTTTAAGTAGAAAAACACTTTTTTTAAAATTATCTAGAGCTAAATTTCAAAAGATTTATCACGTTATTAATTTTTGGCATTCTATATTTGTAAATTTTAAATAATTTTAATTAATTATTAATCTTTAAAAATCTCATAAATTATTTCAATTTTAATAGATATTAATTATCGTACTTATCTTATTGATTAGATGTTGATAATATTTTATAGCTAGTAAAAAACACAGGAAACAAACTATTACAAAATGATTGAAAGTTGCATGAAAGTTGTATGGAGAAAATAAATATGAATGAGGTATGCTAATTTTTATCATTTAAATATATTACTTGAGTAATTATATAAATTAAATGATTAATAAAATTTTTATGGACATGGATATCTAACCATTTACTTTCTAATACATGTCACATTGAAAAAATAAAAATAAAAAACCATAAAAATTAAATAAACTATAAATTTATTTTAAACTATTATTATGTTAGCAAAAATACTAAGAGGGGGTTGAATCAGTATTTAGAGCTTACTGAAACGATTTTAACTTTTTCTTTGCATAATTCCATATGCGGCTTTGATGAACCCAACTCGCGTATACATGCGCCTATACTGAAGGAAACTAGCGTACACTGATATAATTTTACGAATTAAAAAAACTCTTCAGGAACAATCTTTAACTTAGTTTACCAGTCATGCATCTATTAGATAATTAGTAAATATGTGCAGTAACAATAGTATAAATCATCACACAAGTGCACCACACATGAACACCAATATTTAAGGTGGAAACCCAATTTGGGAGAAAACCACCGCTATTGTCGTCTTTGTCTTCAATATTTATTATATGGAAAATTATTTACAACATTGTACTAATGCAGACTCATATCAGTACGCAGGCATCTACCTGCAGAAGGCTACAACCTTCTCTCATTTTCCAGCTGCTACTGGAAGGGAGCTACAACTCCCTAATCTCGTTTACCAGCGATTACTAGAAGGGAGCTTCAACCCCATGATCAGAACACCAGTTTTTACTGGCAGGAAGCTTCTACTTCCATATTGAAGGCTTCAACCCCTAGAACCACTGCAGACCACATTTCATCAATTTTCATACTAGATCAAACAACGTCAACACAACTCTTCATAAACATCAACAACCATAAACTTTACCCAATACTTCAATCAGAACAGTGAGACCACTGTAACTAGAACTCTGAAATTACCCATACTTTAGAATAAATAGAAGATACAAACTCAACCTTGAGCATTCATCAACTTAAAATGCATATGCTACTTCACTTCACTGAACCCGCGTGTATATGTGCTTTCCTTCACACCAACCTGCGTATAGCTCTGCGAATACTGTAATCAATCTCAGATCCAGATCTGAGGCTTCTAGTAAGATATCTTTAGAAATTCAGAACCCTTCATCAATTAGTCACCATCAACCATGTTTATTCTCTCATTGATCAGATTTGTGCATAATCAACTTAGCAACATATACAATATTCAAACAACCCAGATCTACAAGAAGACTTCCTTGACAGACAACCGATAGATAGCAGGAATAACATAAAAGCCTCTGTAATAAGCTTCAGAAAACCCTAACTTCCATACACACCTTTTCTAAAGTAAACCCGTGTATATACGCGCTTTTACTAAGACGAACTAGCGTATAGATATGTAAATATAAACTTTTCAAAATGAACCAGATCCATAGAACTTACCTAGATTTCTTCATTTTATTTTATCAAACTTGCGCCATGTCATAGATCTAATCATCTCTTCAATGGATCACACAAGAGCATAGTCATTTCAGATCTAGAGATCCTGAACCATCATTGTATCCATGGGTGCATCATAGATTCAAATCTATCAATTAAAACAGAGTTCGTCCCATATAGATATACCTTAGAGAAAATTATTCAGTCACAATCCTTACTCATGCACACTTTTCACTATGATCTTCTTCTCCTTATATAGATTTAGCCTTTACCAATACCATGAGTCAAAACCACACAACTATTGCTGGTATATTTGGACGGAATCAAATAGTCAATACAATGCTCAATACTGTGGGCTAATACCATGGTAATGCCCCTTGGTTTCATAATTTTAGAGTGCAAAAGGCATACACAACTTGGATCGTTCGTATGCACGTGTATATGCGACTTATCATCATAAAAATTGCTTATATACTTATTTTGAATGTATACACAGGCTGCCTTCATTAAATTAGCGTATACATTGCCTCCATATGCAGGATGCCTTCATTAAACCTGCGTATACATTGAGAAATATTTCTTGTTTCATTTCTCTTGCACTTACTGGAAATCCTTTCTCTGTCACATCTGAACTGACCTATAGAAACATCATTTTTACATATTTAACACATAGGTTGCTTATCAAAAGCCAACTCATCAAGTAGGTTTCCTTCAAGAACAGCTTTATCAAGTAGGTTGTCATCAAGGACAACATATTGCAACATATTGCGAACATATTATTATTATTATTATTAATTACACCCAATATTTCCCTTTTTAAATTGGTCAGGCTAAGCAATGTCTACCATTTTGATCTCCATTTGACATATGTCCCTATGTTTACGCCCATGAAACAAGTATCTTTTCGGATGACGTCATATATAGAAGCGAATGAATTTCCCGGACGACCAAAAGTGATTGGAATCTGGCCAATTTTTTTTTAAAGAAATCTTGCAATAGTAGTGTTTGAATCATTTTTTTGATGGTGGAAATGGATTCAACACCATAAAAAACCTTTGGGGCACCTAAAATATTGAATTTTGACAACTATGACCTGGATTTACAAAAATCCCTGTCGGATTTTATTAAAATCTTGCCGAAGCTTCCATAATTTTTCAAGAAAAAAAAACTAGTTAGGCTATGAATTTTCAGACTGTTGGCATTTAGACACGCCATCCCCTTTTTTCTCAACATATGAAACACATGTCATCGTCGAGGATCTATGCATTTCCCTAGTTTTTCCAGTCGCCAAATAGCAGAGGAGCACTGCAATCACAATCAAGTAGTTACATTAATAATGAAAGTAAGACATTGTGCCGGATTGCTTCTTGTGGGTTTTAATGGTCATAATGCACCGTGTTTGGGTGGAGGAAAAATCAGTTACCGGGTGGATGAGATTATTTGTTGGATACGTCAAAGGAATTAGAGGTGATGGCATCGTTGAAGGAGTACAGGTGGTCATCAGAAATAATAGAAGTAACAAGGGATCCAACATCAACGACATGTAGTGCTTTCTATCCATGTGCTTTTTTTTGACACAATGCTCATAGAATTACAGATGATGATGTTTCATTCTTAAGGCAAATTTCTAATTCCATAAGTATTTTAGGAATTTTCAAACAAATAATACCCTTTATCCTTTGATCAACTTTCGGAGTTAAAAAGTTAGTACTTTAAGCTTTCGTAGTGAAAATGATGGCATCTTTACATATACTGGGTTGCGTTGGGGACTTTATCTCTTCTCTAGGTTCTATAGGTTCTAGGAATCAAAAGCGTTTTTTGGTTGATTAGTTACTTGGTAATATCCAATACATTGGTTTTGAACTCTTGCCCTAAACATCATCAAGAAGAGACGTTAAGAAATTCCTTGGCTTTGGGGTTGGTTTTGAAATCATCAATATTTGAGAAGTGCCGTGGCTTCAGGGTTTTGAAACCTTGACATCATCAGTAAGTGATGTTAAGAAGTGTCTTGGCTAACATCATCTAGAAATGCCCAAGATTTAGGGTTTTGAATTCTTAATTTTGAACTCTTTACCTTAACATCATTAAGAAATGCCTAGGATTTAGGGTTTTAGAATTCTTGAACTTAAAGTGTCTAGGCTATAGGGTTTTGAACTATTAACCTTAACATCATCGTAAAGTGTTTTAACTTTAGGGTTTCAAAATATTGGCCTTAAAATAATCAAGAAGTGCATATGCCTCTAGCTTTTTAAACGACTTCCTTAACACAATTAAGAAGTGCCTTAGAAATTTGAGCCAACCACCTTAACACATTAAATGAGTGTCATGCATGACACTTAATCACTATCTATTCAAAACTTCTTGAGTAGGAATAAAACTTGATTCTGAAGATGGAGAGCAATATTAACCATTTTAGTCCATCCATCGTTTCCATTTTTCTTAACAAACCTTTTTCTTTTGTTGGAAATTTTGTATTCGGTTTGAATTCCAAGATTTTATGGTCATACAAAATTCCTTCTTGAATGTTGTCCAAGGTATGAAATTAATATTTATTTTTTCTCATTTTGAGGGCAGCTAGCCTTATGCTCCTTGTCTATGCTAAAGCTGAAGCTATGAATCCCCTTTAACGAAGATAAGTGTACTTTATGAAAAACATGACCTCTCCTTATCTCGTTTACCAAGTAGTGAGAAGTTAAGGATCTGTGTCATTCAAAACCGCTCTTAATTTTACAAAAGGTCTTCATTTTCAAGTGGTAATGTTTAAATTTTTATGTTGAGCATGAATGTAGTGAAAAATTCATTTAATTGTGTTTTTGGAATTTCTATAAAATTTTAAAATCCATGTTTTGTCACCATATCTATTAAATATGTTTGGATGTAAAATATAATTGGAATTGGTATAAATTTATTTAAACTCCATCTTTTACCTCCAAATCTATTAAATACGTTTGAATCTAGACTGTACAAGTAACTGGAAAATGACTTTTCTTGTTGTAAAATTTGTTATCCATGTATCAAGTTTATAATTTTATCCCAAACTCACATCCTCTATCAAATTCTATCCAATTTTCTATAAAAATACAAGTAAAAACTAACATCCATCTAACAAATTCATTATATCTATTAATATAAGTAGATACAAACATGGATGTTTTATTATCCCTCCATGAACTTTTAATACATTCTACATAGATTTTCTTAATAAATTTGGTTAAATAGATGGATTTTTATAATATGTTACTATTATCGGGATTAAATTATCCATTGGAGAAAACAAAATTTTTTTAAATAGATTGGATTTAATATGGGTTTATCTAAATCATTCCAAGGTTTAATATGATTTATTTGGTTCTCTATATAGACCTAATGAGCTTCATAGATCTGGCTTAAGATGGTTTTAAGTAATGATTTAAGATAATATGTGGTAGATGGTGGATTGATTGATTTTACCTTTGTTTTTCTTTTAAGGTTATAATTGATGTTATAATTAATACTTATTTTAGAATTGGTTGGATTATTAAAAAAAGAGAGGTTGGAATTGATGTTAGAATTAACTCCTACTTTATAATTGGTTAGATTCTAAGAAAATATATAAACAATTAGTTTCCAACTCTTCTCTCTAGGTATAATTGCATATGAATAAATAATGAGGAAACATGGGAGAAGGATCATTACATGTATTCAAGGAAAACAAATAAGAGTATCAAATATCTTAAAAATTCAAGAAACTAAATCATAAATTGGCTACTCACGTGGTTCATTGGTATCTTGATCTATCATTATTTTGGTGAACTATGCCAGAAATTCCTAATCCTGCTTAGTGCTATTTTAGGTAAAAAATAGCTGCCCAAAATTTCCGTAAAAAATCCCAATCCTATTGTGTTCTTTTAATCGTGAGGTGGGGTAAAAATGTTTTCCTTGCTTTGAGTTTGAACTATTGGTTTAAATGGCCGACCAAGTAACGAGAAAAGAGTGCAAAGGTTTCTGACTATTTTGGGAGGGTTTCATGTGCCTGGAAACATTTATAATTCCTGAAACACCTTTCCTACCCTTGCGAAACAAATTTTCTGATTCATAGCTTGTGAAAAAATTCATTACTTATTTAAGATTTTCAACAAATAATAGGTGTAAATTAAATGCCAATGCAGATTGCATCCCACTCAATAGTATTGAAGAGCTTCACTTACATGACCCCCTTTTCTGTATAATAGCAGTTGTGTAATTCAAAGAAGATAAAATTGATCCAATTGTTTGAAGATAGAATTTAACAATGGCTTATAAAAGAAAACTACCATAAACGTAATATGTGCATGTGTATTCTATTATGTTTTAATGCCAACAATCAATCAAGAAATGGACCTAGTCAAATATTAAGTTTCACGTGTTTCGCTGCATTCAAAATATTCATCGAGCATCTGTTTTTACTATAACTTGTTGAATATCCTTATTCTTTTATAATTCCAAAAATCTCCTTAAGTTTGTGTAGTGTTGGTGTGATCTTGATGAGCGGTGATAAATCTTAAGTCCCAAGCTCCATGAATGATTCATATAGCCTATATCTCTTTGGCTATGATGTAATTCCATGAATTGTTTCACAATTATGAATGTGATTTCTATAATTACACCAATAGATAATAAAATATCTTACATTTTGTACTAATGCAGTGTAGTTTTTTTGTTAAGTAGAAGCTGGTAATCATTGTTGAGGGAATAATTTTACCTCTTTCTTTCTTGGATGCAAAGCATGCATGACCCATATTCTTCTTGGTGGATGTTGGGAAGCAGTCGCATGCTTAGTTTGTGGACCAATTGGGTACTGGTTCACATGTTTTCCATGTTATTCGGCTCCATATAAAAGTAAATTAAGGAAAAATAACGGGTTGACTGAGATGCCAAATTCTCATTTTGTGTTATGCAACCGGCTTAGAAAATAGAAGAAAAGATATATCAACGACTTAGAAACTAGCCTCCTCGAGGGGGAAACCTCCTTTACATTACATGAATGAACAATTTTTGGACGATACAAATGAGAAAACCTACTTTTTATATAGGAGTCCAAGGGGTCCCAATATAATCAGAGCCTACATAAAAATAATAATGTAAGGGCACAACAATAACAATAGTGGGATTCTAGACTTGCACGTTAAAAAATGAATTTTTGGTAATGTTTCTAAGTTTTATGTGTGAGGCAACGGTATGAGGGGGAGAGAGATGCAGCTAGGGTTTTGCGCTTCAGCTCTCAACCGAAACCCTAACGTTTCTGGCAGACTATTCACGCTGCACACGCTCTGATCGCGCCGACTGCCTCTCGTAACGCAGGCCTGCCACTCAGCATGGAGGTAGAGATGGGGGGAGGTAGTAAGCCTCCCCCTGCAACTGAGAATGGACAAGAGATACGAATGAAGGACAACATTGACAGCAACACGGAGACTGAAACGGCCCAGAAGTCAACCCCTGAAGCGAGAACGGAGACGCAGCAAGCCACATCTACCACATGCAAGCCCATTGCGCCAGAACGCCCCAAAATAGATCTGCCTAGTCATCGCATAAACGCCAGGATTCAGTACATGAGGGACCATGCCCTCATTGGAAAATTTTTTGGGTTTTGGCCAACGGAAAAAGCCCTTCAGGGCTGGATAGCGTCCAAATGGAAGCCCAAGGGGGAAGTCTCTCTGCAGCTAGGAGCAAAGGGCTTCTTCACAGCCACTTTTAATTGTCTGGAAGACAGAAATAGAGTAATGGATGGAGGCCCATATTTTTTTAACTCATCAGGGTTATACTTGAGAAACTGGGTGGAGCGATTCAACCCAGATCTGGAAAATTTCAATTGGGCAACTGTTTGGATTCGGCTCTACTCTCTACCGCTTGAATATTGGGACGAGGAATCACTGCAAGCGATAGGATCGGGACTAGGCGAGTTTATAAAAATCGCAGAAGAAACCAAACTCCGAAGGTACACCTCCTACGCCCGAATATGTGTTCAAATGCACCTGGACAGCGCCCTACCTGATGCGGTAAGTATCTTTCATGATGACTTTGAATGGATCCAGCCCTTGGAATATGAACATGTGCCCTTTTGATGTAGAAGATGTCATGCCCATGGACATCTCTTCAGAGACTACCCTTTAACGGTCAAAGCTCGAAGCACAAAAGCGAAAGGCAATGCGGAAGCGGATGGTTTCACCAAAGTAACCTCCCGGAAAAGACACAGCAAAAAACCCACTCCCGGGAAGAAACCCAGTTCCTCTACCTCTACCCCTTCTACTAGCAATAGCTTTGCCTTGCTTGCCCAGTCTGATCCCATGAATGATTCTAACCCTGCCTCCTCTAGCCTTGCTGGCCCTTCCATCTCCCCCTCAAATCAACCCAATCCCGCATTATCGGTGCCTAATCCACCCTCATCGAGCTCTGCTGATAAACCAGATTCCAGCCCTCCCCTCAAACAAAAACAAGTCACTTGGGCTCCTAACCTCATGAATTTGGATGGGCCTGCCCCTTTGGTCAACCCAGAAGCCACTGAACTTCTGCAGATTGACCAGACAATCCAAATGGAAGAGGATACTGAAAGTATTGCCATCAGTGAACTGGATCTCACGGGTCTTGAAGAAGCTTGCGAATGGAAGGAATTTGATAAGATCAACCAAAGGCAGATTGATACTCTTGAAGCAGCTCTAGTCAAATTCCAACAGCACAAGAAATTGGGTATCCAACCTGGCAGTCGTTGGGACAGCCTGAAGGTGATGAAGGAAACCAAGAAAAGAGGAAGAACTCCTGACTGGCAGCGCACCATTGTCCTTGGACAGATATTGGTGGAATCGGGACAGTATCCCAAGCTTACTAGGTTCTACAAACCCCTACCAAATATTTCCCAATGAATTTGATCTCATGGAATGTACGAGGACTCAATGGTCCTGGGAAATACAGAATGATAAAGAACTTGATACAGAAGGAGAAGCCTCACTTACTCTTCCTTCAGGAAACAAAGTGCAACAGTCAAACGCTGGGCTTGATCTTAACTAAAGCTTGGCCTGGTAGCAGATCAGTAGCTGTGGATGCCTTAGGGTTTTCGGGAGGGCTAGCGATAGCATGGGATCCTCAGGCTTTGTAGGTAGGCAATTTTCACGCCTCTCACAATCTCATCCAGGCAACCTTCCACCCTATAGGCACCAACATCCATGGACATCTGTCCAACGTTTATTTTCCACAAGATCAAGCAAGCAAAGTGGCGCTTTTGAATACTCTTGAGCACCTTAACTCCAATAGGACTCATCCCCTCTGGATTCTGGGCGGGGATTTCAATATGATCACGAGGCTAGCTGAAAAATCTGGGGGCAGAGCTAGAATTGATCAGGACAGCGCCCATTTCAAGAACTTTATCAACAATAACTGGCTCATGGACATACCTTTTTGCAATGGCCTGTACACCTGGAATAATCGCAGAATAGGAAGACAACAAATAGCCTCCAAGTTGGATAGATTTCTCTTATCGGACAATGCTATTCATGTAGGAGGAGACATCACAGGATCAATCCTCCCTATCCCCGGCTCTGACCATTGGCCCATCATGCTCCAATGGCAAAGTATAGGCTCTCACCTAAAAAGGCCTTTCAGGTTTGAAGCTTTTTGGCTTTCTCATCCCTCCTTCATAGAACTAGTCCAGTCTGTTTGGAGAAGATTCACTCCACCTAAAGGGTCCAGAATGTTCCAATTTCAGCAAAAGCTTAAGTGGGTCAAGGAGCACATCAAAGATTGGAACCATAACATATTTGGCAATATCTTCATGGAGAAACAGATCCTTGAACAATAGATGAAGGATGTGCAGCAGGAGATCATCACTTCTGGAAGATCCGAACCTCTAGCTGCCAAGGAACTTGAACTTCAGCGAAAACTGGAGGACAGGTACAAACAAGAGGAGATCCTCTGGAGGCATAAATCTAGAGTTCGTTGGTTGAAGGAGGGAGAACGAAACACCAAGTTCTTCCACAGCACGACCATTCAACGAAGAATGCAGAACATGATCAGCCATATCACCAATCAGCAAGGGGATCGCATGGAGCGGCATGAGGACATGGAAAAAGAGCTGGTGAACTACTTCAAGGACCTTCAGAAGGAGCAGAAAGTTAACAAGCAGCCAGCTATAGACCAAATCAAGCAGCTCATTCCTAATCTAATCACTGATGAGCATAACCAAATGCTGCTTCGTCCAATCACACCACAAGAAGTGGATACTGCTATGGCACAGCTCAAGGATGGCAAGGCTCCTGGGCCGGATGGCTTCACCGCTAACTTCTTCCACCACTTTTGGGAACTTATTAGAGAAGAGGTGTGGCAACTTGTGGAAGAATCACGAACTATGCATTGGATCCTGCCCTCCCTCAACACCACCTTTGTTGCGCTTGTACCAAAAGAGGAGCAGCCCAGCAGGCCCGAAAAATTCTGACCCATTGCCCTCTGCAATGTTATCTACAAAGTCATCACCAAGGTCATCGCCAACAGACTCAAACCTCTTCTTCCTCTTCTTATTTCGCCAGAACAAACAGGTTATGTTGAAGGGCGAAAAATCCTGGATGGTATCATTCTTACTCATGAAATCATACATTCTCTAAAATTTTGCAAGAAGCCAGGTATGCTGCTCAAGATCGATCTCTCAAAATCCTTTGATAAACTGAATTGGAGTTATGTCCAACAAATTTTAACTGCTTTTGGATTTGATTGCATGTGGATCCGCTGGATTATGAGCCTCATCTCCTCTTCCTCTCTTTCCATTCTTCTCAATGGCTCTCCTTCTCCTCCCTTCCGCCCCTCTAGAGGTATCAGGCAAGGGGACCCCCTCTCTCCCTTTCTCTTTGTTCTTATGGCTGAAGGATTAGGCAGACATATTCATAAAGAAGTCAGCCTCAGGCATTTGCGTGGTCTTTCTCTTTACGGAGCCCCCACCTCAACCCACCAACAATTTGTTGATGATAACATGCTCTTTGGCCACCCCTCCGTCCAAGAAGCCCGCTCTTTCAAAGCTATCCTCAACCTCTTCTCTCAAGCTTCAGGGTTAACTATCAATGACTCCAAGTCTCAGATCTTCTTCTTCCATAGCTCCCCTCTTTCCCAAGCTAATATTGCTCGTATCCTTGGCTTCTCCGTGGCTACTCTTCCTGAAAAATATCTTGGAGCTCCCCTCACCGACTCTGCCATCAAGCATTCCTCCTGGAACCAGCTCCTTGAGAAATTGGAATCCCGTCTCTCCTCCTGGACCTTTCACGCTCTCAATATGGTTAGTCGTCTCACTCTTATCAAAGTTATTTTACAAGCTATGCCTCTTTATCTATTTTCTGTTCTTGCAGCCGCGAAATGGGTTCTCAAACAGATCAAAGCTCTTCAAATATGCTTTCTCTGGGGCTCCTCTGGACATAATCGCAAATGGGCCTTAGTAAACTGGAGCACAGTCTGCACACCCAAAGCAGGTGGAGGCCTTGGCCTGAGAGACCCCTCGCACAACAATGAAGTCATGGCTGCACGTGTATGGTGGAGATGGATCTCTAATCCCCATACTCCTTGGGCTAAAATCTGGACAGCGAAGGATGCCAACAACATAACTACTGCAGACCTGGTTCGACTGGCTCCAACTAACTCGGGTTCCTTGATTTGGAATGCGGCAAAGCAACACTATGTGCTCATTCAGCAACATAGCTTTTGGGAAGTCCACAATGGCCAATCTGCGCGCTTCTGGTCAGACTCCTGGCAACAAGAATCCATCCTTCTGGAAAAGTTTCCCCCAAACAACCTTGGAGATCCTGGAGCTGCGCTGGATGAAAAAGTTAATGTACATTGGATGGACACTGACAGCAACGGGTTTCGGAAATGGAAACCCTCGCATCTCATCATAGCCCAGGCTCAGAATTCAGTGATAGAAGACCTCGACCAGGAACTGCAACGAAGACAAATCAGGAGCTCTCCTGATCCTGACATCCTCAGATGGGGTTATACAACTAAAGGAATGTTCTCCACCAAAGAGGCCTACTCCTTGCTGCACCCCACCCCTCTCCCTCGGGACCCCCTTTGGCAGATGATTTGGAATCCCCTTACCTGGCCTAAGATCTCTACTTTCCTCTGGCTCTTAAGTCATCGGCGCATCCTCACTTGGGGAAACCTTGTCAAACGAGGCTTCATTGGGCCTTCCCGATGCCCCAACTGTGCTCTCAATGCTAAAACCATTCAACATCTCATGCTGCTCTGCCCTTTAGCCAACTCCTTATGGAACAAGTGTAGTTTCCGTTGCCAGAAAAGCAAGCCCTCTAGTGATATCACCTCAATCCTTCGCACTTGGCCCAAGCGTCCCTACTCCTCTGCCCTCCTCAATGCACTCTGGCAGCTCCTTCCCGGGCTGATCTTCTGGACCTTATGGAAGGAACGAAATAGGCGTCTCTTCAAAAACCAAACCTCTTCCTTGGACTCTCTATGGCTCTCCTTCATTGGTAATCTTCAGGAATCTTTAGCCCTTCATTCTTGGCAAGAAGAGGACTTCCCCAAGCAGCAGAGAGAAATCTTGGTCTGGCAAAACTGGAATCTCAAACTCGGGATTACTCCAAAGATCCAAAACAAGACGGCCACAATTACTCCCACGAATTGGATTCCTTCCTCCCCGGGAGTGTTCAAATTAAATTTTGATGGTGCATCCAAGGGGAATCCTGGGAAAGCAGGTTTTGGCGGTATCATCAAAGACTCTACAGGAGAAGTCCAACACCTTTATTTCGGCTCAATTGGTTGGGACACCAACAATTCTGCCGAGCTTGAAGGCCTCTGGCAAGGCTTGAGTCTCACGCTTCAGCGCAATCTTTTCCCTATCATCATTGAAGGAGACTCTCAAATCCTTATCCATATCGCTAATCAGCTTCTTTGGGGGGCCGATCCCAATAAAGTGACTCACAGTTGGTGCTTGGCTGCTCGTATTGATAAGATAAGCAACTGGCTTCAAAACAACAGGGCGGTTTCCTTCACTCACGTCAAGCGGGAAGGTAACAAGGTCGCTGATCTTCTTGCCAATTTTGGAACTGAGAGCAACAACACGCTCACTCACGGCTCCCTCTCTATCATCCATGATGCATGACACTAGGGAACTGCACTTCCCTAGTGCACAAGGATCGTTTCCCTCCGGATGCGGATGTGGTGGAGCATTAAAGCGCCCTGGGCATCTGCGTAGCTCCCAACGACGCTTGCGTGCTGTGCCCACATGGCCCCGTGTATTCCACCTGATGGCGTTATTAATGTGCCTCGAATCGACCAGCTCGGTAGTAATTGCACCCTGGCTCTGCGGTATATGGCGATTGTTTTGTTGATTTCTCTCGCTATGGATGGTGAGCAGAATGGAGAAGGCCATGGGAGATCTCTAACTCCCTTGCGCAGTGTTTGCCCGCCTGGTTATGCCAATTCGAGCTACAAAACGCAGACTGGGCGTCGATGCTGCATTCTTGCCTGCTTGGAGACGATACCGGGTATCCACTTCACCAACAGCCCTTTCTGCAACGCCTCCGCCTCGTCTGGTGTCTCGCATGTGTTCATTACAGGTACTGTGCTTCCTTTCAGCTTCAATTTGCATTCTCAGGGTCGATGCCCCTCTGCTAATTGGACCTCTAGCTCCTCTGTTCATTTGACTGGCTTGTGCCTCCCTGGAGGTCTCCCTATTGCTCCCGAACCCCTCTCAGGCCGGCCTTGCCTGTGCCACCTTTTTCTCGCCATGCCTCGCCTCAGGCAGCGAATGCATTGTCGGCGTGGAGTCAGTCGGGGCCAAGCCTCAGTCCTCTCTCCTGCGCCCCTTTCTGATTTGAGCTCCTCTTCTGAGAGCGATGAACCCACGCCTCCGCCAGCTTCGCACAGAGGCGAAGGCAGAGGCAGAGGTAGTAGGCGAAGCGCTGAGAATTCGCGCAATGTAGGCAGGGGACGAGGGCGCGCGCGTGTTTCGGGTGGCGTTCCTAGTCAGCCCACTCCCGCTGTTCCTTCTGTGCCTCCCTATCTGTCCACCCCTCCCGACCCTCCCATTCCTCCCAGTCAGCCCCTCCCTTCTGGCGCTTCTGCCCCTCCCAGTCAGCTCAACCCTCCGGGCAAAAGGATTCTGGGGTCCACCATCAGGCAAACCACCCAGAACGCTGAGCTCCGTTTCCACTGCACCTCCGTCGACTCCATTATCACCGCTTTCATCACAGTCTCCCTGCGTGAAGAAATCCCTCATCCCGCTCCCCCCTCCCCTCCTCATGCCCACTGCTCCAACCCCTCTATTCAAATTGGGTCGCGTTCTGAAGCTGAGAACCAGGACATGAAGATTGACAATCAAGAGGGCAAGGTGGACAGCAGCGACGAGAATGAATATGCATGCAGAATTGTGGAGGAGCCAATGTCTTCAGAGCATGAGGGTTGAACCTCCCTGCTCAATTACTGCTGGTATTTTTGAGTTTTATTGTTTCAGTGGCCAACCTGTTTGGCAGTTAGATGTTTCCAGTTTTTATGTTACTGTTTATGTGTTTTGTATAAACTCATGGCCGGTTTCCCTATCACGGGCGGCCCAGATACTTATGCTTAATGGGTCGGTTTCCCGCTATGGGCGACCCAGAATTCTCAAGAACAGTTTTGTTGATCAACCCCACCTGTCTGGCTTTCACAGCAGCAGCTGTGGCAGTTTTGTAACAGTATTTTTATAAATTAATAGAATTAGTCTCACTTAGAAAAAAAAAAAATAGTGGGCTTCTATGGGGCATACTAATAACAATATGGGGACTACGTGGGCACAAGAATAACAATAAGTGGGTTACACTAATAATAACAATAAGGGGATATACTAGTATTATAGGGACCTAAAATGCTCCTCTCCTTTCAAAAAGTGTTGTCCTCAACACTTGAGTAGTTGTGGATGCTTCTGCATAAAATTCTCATCCTCCCATGTGGAATCTTTAGTGGGTAAGTTCTTCCACTTGATGAGATACCCTGAAATTGATCAATTTTGTAGCTGTCAAGTTCTTGTTTCTATGACTGCTTTAGGTTCAAATATGCTTTTTCGTTCCTCTTCAAGTTCTCGCAATATTATTTGAACTGGGATTTTGTCACCCATAACCTTCTTTAAGCATGAAACATGGAAAATTGGGTGCACTCAGGAAGATGCAGAAAGCTCCATTTTGTATGCCATAGTACCAATCTTTTGCAACACCTTGTAAGGACCATATTACTTTGGCGATAATTTATTATCCTTCTTAGCTTGATTGAGGAAAATTTATTTGTATAGTTGTAGTCATAAAAATACCCAGTCGCGTACATCAAAACTTCTTTAGTGGTGAAGTTGATATGCTTGTTGTTTCCTTTGATTCTTCCCCAAAGTTAGGTTAAATCCTTTAAGAGTTGGAGAATTTTTTGTTGATACTCAATGTGATATTCCACTGCTTGAGACTTAGAATTTCTTCTTAAAGATGATTTCGATGTTTGAAACTCTAGTGAGCATAATTATGCAATTACTCCTCATTTTTGTTTCTTTAGAAACTTTTTCATTCCATTAGAGTTGATTATATTTTCTGGTTTCCCTGCCATACCCCTTAATTCAACTTCCTTTCCTTCCCAAAAACATTTCAAGAAAAGTTCTTTAAAATTAAACGATATCGTACCCAAAGATTGTAACCATTGAACTCCTAATACAACATTAGTACCACCCATTGGAATGGAAAGGATTCGACTAATCAATACATATTCCCCCGTGATTAAATCGATATTATGGCACTTTCTAGAGAAATTTATAGTTCCTCCATTTGCAACTATCACTAGACACTCTCATGCTAGATGTAGGAATCAATTCAATTCCTTGGCTATCTTACAATGAGTAAAATTATGGGTATTACCTGAATCAATCAACACTATTACCTTGTTATTCTTGATATGTCCTTCTATCTTGAGAGTTTTAGGAGTGGTAATTCCTACCAATGCATTACAAGATATGGTCGGATTCATTTCTTATTTTTCTAAGGTTGGTTCCTGGTTTATATCCTCTTCTTTTGAAGTTTCATGTTCCCTTTCTTCCTCCTCTTCACGATATATGTAAACTAATTTCTTCTCAACACACTTGTGAACTTTAGTGTATTTACTATCAAAACAATAACAAAGCCCTTTTGCTCTTTTTTCCTCCAATTTTTGTGGTGTAAACCTTGTAGGTTGTGGAAGGCTAGGAGCAACATCATTTCCATATTTATAGTTGTGGTTGGTAGACTTCCTTGTGGCCATAATTTTTCTTTCAACTTTTCTTGCGGGTCTAAATGCCTTCTCCAATGAATCAGGTTCCCAATGAAGACATCAATCCTACGTTCCTCTCAAATATCATCTACACTGATATTCAATTTTTGGAAGTCCTCAATGTGCTCTACCATTAAAACCTTTTGTTTGAGATTTATCAATTGGTTGAAGAAGGTGTTGCTCTTTGTATCCTCATAATGTGCAATCATTTCCTCCATAAGAATTGACCAAATGACAAGTGGTTTACGCAAAAAAAAAGTCATCGATACCATTCAAACTAATTGGGTTCTAAATATAAAGTTGCAATGTATACATTTTGTGTGCTTTTCACATTATGAAGATCAAAATATTGCTCTATCTGTAGTATCCATGTTACCGGATCCTTTCCATCAAACTTCCTCATATCGATCTTTGGAATATGGTGGGTCTTAAATCCAACATTAGAGCCTGTTAAATAATGATAAAAATTTATTTTTTTCTCATCATGAGTTTCATCTACTACCTTTTCTCCATTAGGAATCATTTCTTGTAGTAACTTTTTCAAACCTTCCATGTCTACTTTTAGACGATTATTTATGTCTTCCATGTTGTCTTTCAGTTTTTCCTCTATACCATTGATCATAGCTTCCATTCCATCCATCTTAGATTCCATGCCATTCTTCAAACCATCCATCTTAGCTTCCACTCCTTTTTTCAAACCATCTTAGCTTCCATTTCATTTTTGGTTACTTTTTGCAAGAGCAAAATTTGTTGCACTTGGTCTCGTAATTTTGATATATCATGTTGCATTTCTTCCTCTTCATGCATAATAGTAGAAATTTATGAGGCATTAATGGGCATGGAATTAATTTTTCGAGGCATTTTAGAACCCAATACTGATATCAATGCTTCAATTTTCCCTTGGAATCACTTCAAACTGATTTTTTAAGCAGAAGTTATACAATTTTAAAAACAAAAGACACTTTTTTCTTGCTTTTGAGGAGCTTGGAACTTGGTGTATCTCTGCGATTTCAGACCCCAAAAATTTGAACTTAAATCTTATAGTAGCCCTCTGAGTATTATTTCCAACGCCACAGGTCAAACCTAATTTGGATTCTTCAAGACAAAGTTATGCCCGATATCCCACAACGTCTTAATTATGCACTATTTCATTAGAGTTAACTTGTACAGTGTGCCATGTGTCCTAGTTTCGACCTTTGGCTCTGAAATAAATATGCGAGAAACTACAGTCCGTTCACTTTTGGCCACTTTTTCCATAATTTAAATCTCATGCCTGAAACTAAAGCTATGAGGATTTTCCCTCGGTCACCATGGTTTTAGATGAGATTTTGGAGCCTGCAAAGTTCATAAATATTTCAGCTCCAAGGTCTGAAATATTTCACTATATTTCACTATATTTCACTATATTTTTACTATATTTCACTATACGTGAAAATATAGTGAACCAAGGTCTGAAAAGTTTACCTAAAGTTCATAAATATTTCAGTTCCACGTGATGAAACTTTCAGCTTCTGAAGCCTCATAGAAAAAACGTTGTAGCAAAAATTCCAAGATGACCTGTTTGAAGAAGCGATATCCTAGAATTACAAGCTATGATACCAAATGTTATGCAACCAACTCACAAAATAGAAGAAAAGATAAATCAAAAACTTAGAAATAAGCCTCTTTGAGGGGGAAACCTCCTTTACATTACATAAATGAACAATTATTGGATGATACAAATGAGAAAACCTACTTTCTATATATAGGAGTCTATGGGGTCCCAATATAATCAAAGCCTACATAACAATAATAATGTAAGGGCACAACAACAACAATTGTGGGATTTTATAAGGCACAATAATAAAAATATGGGGACTACTTGGGCACAATAATAACAATAAAGGGGTTATACTAATAATAAAAATAAGGGGTTATGCTAGTATTATAGGGACCTAACATTTTGCATCTAATTTTCTTTGCCACTCTTTTGTAGTGTGCCAAGTACTTGCTAGTTTTTGTTTGATCTTGTTGCAATCATTTAATCTACACAATCTTCTTGGTTGTTTTGTGATACAGGTGGATATTGGTGACGACCCACCTATTCCAACTTTACCTTCGGTCGGGATAATATGACCAAGTTATGACCCCGGGAAATTGGTTTCCGAACCAACCCCAACGGGGACCACAAACTCTTAGCGTTCCATCTTCTTGGGTTAGGGTTTTGGTTACTTAAGGTTTTTCATTGTTTTTCAATAATTAAAAGGCCCTTGAGCCTCATTGTAACATTTTTCAGAGGCATGTAGCCACCACATCTCTTCTTATAGATAAGCTACCATTTCCCAAGCTACTTTATTTCCATTCTGTATCTAAGCATATTTTAGTTCTTTGATATTAAGGAAATGAATTTTTTTTTTTTTTTTCTGCATCTTTGTGTTTATGTTTATATCCATATTCTATTATGTTCCTACATAAGTCTATATTAGTGGTATCAGAGCGGTCTTCTCTTTCTCTTTTTTTATTTGCATGTCCCCAACGAGATCAGGGTAAAAGGAGTTAGGGCTTGATCTAGTTGAACCTTTGCAAGATCATCCTTGCAAACTCCGACAACCTCCCATGGAAAAAGAAAAGAAATACGAGGGAGCAGGATATCCTTTCAAAATACTACTCAAGGAGGCCCTCGAGAAAAAGAGGAACACAATGATGGCTAAATTTGCGCGTATCCTTCGACGACTAGCCACAGGAGGCATATATGCTTCCAACAGCCACTCTGGAGGCGCTACTCCTTTTAAGGTACAAGTTAATTTTTACATTCCCATATTTGAAGTATAGATAAATGTAGATGTCATAGATAGATGGTTAAATCTTTTGGAAGGATATTTTTTCAGTTCACGACTTTTCCAATCGATAAAATATTAATTTTTCACTCCTCGAAATCGCCCCCATGTCAAGAACTAGTGGGAAACCTACTTTGATCAAAAGGATGAGAGAGAATCCTCGTTATTTTCAGCCTCACCCACTTGGAGTTATTTCTGAGATGCCATCAAGGAAAAATATAACCCTTTCAAGAGCTATGAAGATAAATACATAAAGTGGACCACACTGCATTAGGGAAGGGAACAAGATGTGTTGGAGTTCACAAATGGTTTTCATTCCCTTCGCACGAAGTTGGGTATCAAGGATTTTGAGCGGCATTTAGTACTCAAGTACCGTTGTTTTTTATATAAGTACATCCAGGATGAAATGGAGGTGTTGGACATCTCTTCTACCTATGAATATGTTGTCAAGATCGAGGAGAAGTTTAAACAGAAAAAGAAATACTTTGGATTTGCGAATTCAAAGCAATGGAAATGTGCCCCCAAACTGCAGAACAAAGGACAAATCCAAGGCAGGGTGACCCAAAACAACCCGACAAAGCCGCAAGAAAAGAAAAACACCACAAAGGCAAAGAAGGACATGAGAAAGTGGTTTTCATTCCATAAGAATCCCACTCACAACATGAGTGAGTGTTGAGCCAAAAATTTACAGGTGGATGAGCTAAAGGCTTCTAAATGAAATTCATGTTCCAACTCTAAGTCAAAACACGACAAGGGGAATGACAGAGGGAAGCATATTGTTGATGCGGAGCCCAGTTCTATTGTTACCACCACAAAGATCCAAAAGGATGAACCTGAAGATCCAGAGGAGGAGAAGTGTCTAATCCACTCATATATGTGGGTAAATGATTCTCCGCTATAGTTCATTTTCGACACCGGGAGCCAAAATAAACTCATTTCAATAGAGGTCGTAAATATGCTAGGCCTACCGACCACAACACACCTGCAATCATACACAATCGGGTGGCTTTACCAAAGAGGATATCTTTGTGTCAGCCAGTAGTGTCCACTCCCGTACAACATCAATCACTTCAAAGATGAGATATTGTGTGATATTGCTCCTATTGAAGTTTTTGATGTATTATTAGGCCAACCATATTTGTGGAAGCGACATGTTGTGTATGAATCTAGGCCTCACACTATTATTATTACTTTGAGAAATAAGTTGTACAGGATATCAGAGGTAGCACCTCCTACCGCCATCTCTTTGATCACTGTGAAGCAATGCATTATGATCATTTCCCACACCGGGAAATTTGTTTTCCTTATGATTCGCCCTCAAAGAAAAAAGAATATTGTGGATGTTGGTGTCCCATGTTTTGACAGTTTGGCAAATCAAAAGACAAGGCAACATCAGAACCAATCTTTAGAGTTCCAGGATCTAGTCCTCCTATTCTCAGAGAGGGATCTCTCAAATATTTGTTTGCAAAGGTTTATCTTGTGTACTTTGAGTATGGATTTTAGACTAGTTATTAAGTGCAGATGTTTGTTTGGTTGGATTGAGTTGATACAGCAGAACATGAAAGGTCTAGGAAAGATAGACAGAAAGAGGAAATATTTGGTTCATTGGGCAATGGAGTCAAAATAAGGTCATGACAAACTCTTCAAGGGATATGGGATATCGAAGGGCAAATCTAACTTGGCCGCAGGATCCTTTTGTTTTGGAATGAGATGGACATTAATGATTTGAAAAGAGAAGTTTAATTCTCAACAAAGGAACTTGAAAACATAACTTAACAATAAAGAGATATTTGATAGACATGGCTAACCATAGATTCTACAAACATTCTTTAAGCAAATAATGACTTCGAGACAATTTTTAAAATGAAACCTAAGATTCGGAGAACTCCCTATTTCCTCAAAGATTTTATTTTAAATGACTTAGAAAACATAAAAGATTCACTGATAATTGCAGTCATAGAATAGGGAACACCTAAATAACATCTATGCTTACAAATATAAAGACCTTCAAAACAACTGTTCGAGCAATGGCAAAGGGCAAGATCAAAACCGACCTCTTTGATTAACTTAAAACAATGGTACTTCAAAGGGAGACTTCAATAACAGCTTTCAAGTGATAGCAGACAAGCAGGGAGAACCATAAATCATGCTGGAACCAACTATTTGAGCTATTAAAGAAATAAACAAGCATGAAGACTAAAGAGAGAGATTAAAGACTCTAAAATACTTCAGCAAAAGAAATCATAAAACAGTGAAGGATGAACAGGTCTAAGGTGCTTCCAGGAGTCATTTCTTAGCCTAAAACTTTCAACCTACTGTAGTAAGAAATTATGGAACATAATGAAAACAGGAGAAAACATAAAACAGTTAGAATACTTCACCAACAACCAAGCTCATGGATCCAATGATAGAGCCTTCTCAGGAACAAGCATGCAACAACATCATCAAGACATCCAAGACTTCAATTTGTTCTTCAACTTCAACAGACTTGTGTATTTATTTCAGAGAGTTTCAGTGTTGCAACTTGTAATCAAACAACAACCAACACTCACTCATCTTCTGCTGTAGTATATATAGAAGGATGAGGAGGTGAGATCTGATAAAAGATCTCAATTACAATTAATAAAGAATTAAATGGCTCATTGGCCCTCAAGGGGCTCAATGAGGAGACTTACATACATATCCTCTATATTAAATGATTTACATAATGATTTCAAGCTCGATGGGAGATTTTGTTGACCTTTGAGGCTCTGTGTGATGCTATGGTTACTCTGCCGACATCCTGTCATTAAATCCCTTGCAGAATTTACATTTTGGTGGTGATGCGAGGCAGCTATTTGATCCCGATCAATAACTTCTGTTCCTGATTGAATACTTTGAGGCACAGGTGGTGCTTTAGTCGCTGGGAGGAATCAATTTGCCTCTATTTGTGGCGGTGGAAGGTTTTCCTGATAAAACACTTTAGATTTTCCTTTAAACTGTGTTTTAGATTGGGGATTAGGCTTTTGATAACTGTCTTAGCCGTAATCCCCACTAATCTGTCCATTAATTCTCTGTTCTGGTTCATCCTGGTCTTCAACACTGATAATCTTCGACTGTGCCTGTTTCATGGTTTTCTTGCTATCGTGTCGGGCTACGCAGGGTTCATAAGGCATCAATGCCTGAGAAAACATCGATGAAATGTGCTTTTCAACTCTGTGGGTGATTTCCTCAGATGAATCGAAGACGGGAGGGTCGTCACCCTCCTTCTCTGAATCTTCTTTGAAAACCATGAAAAATGATTTAAAACCCTGCACAATACGAAAACTTATTAAAAAATCCTGCTTTTATAGGTTTTACTACATTGGAAGGCACGGAGGAAGCGTGGCCATTGGATGGCATCATCCAACGGTCTAGATTGATTGAGAGATCTCATAGAACGGGTGAAAGAATATTAAGTCTGAGTCGTAGATCTGCAGAGATCGGCGGTCGAGAGTGAACGAGGTGGTCAGAGGAGAAGGATGAATCTGAGTCGTCAATCGCGCAGAGATTGACGGTCGTGATCGGAAAATGGAAAGTCAGCGACGGGGAAATGTTGACTAGGCAACGGAATCGGGCGATTCAATATGGGCCATCGATCTGCAGATTAGATCGACGGTGGAGATTTATTTACTGCTATACGATGGCTGGTTTATCGCGCGGGCACTTTGGTAAAACATCGGATACTTTCGAAGAGCGATAGCCATTGGATGAGTGGGCCTAGATCGAACGACGGAGATCAATTTCGCTGGGCATCCTGGTCCGGACAATAATGCGCGAAGGAAGACGGTTGCATGGCGGTTTTCAAATCGTACAAGGGACACGTGTCAACCATCGTATGGAATCGCTGGCCATCGGGTAAATACCGCCATCTGCCGAAGAGTGGTGTGAAGGAAACCACGCGGGTTTGGAAAACAGCGTATGGATGGGGGGGGTCCACAGGAATGGCGCGCTCCGCACCATCCGATCTGTGGAGCAGATCAACGGTGGCGACTAAAGTACGAACCGATGGGGACCACATGGTAAGTCGCACTTCGCACCGTCCGATCTGCGGAGCAAATCAACGGTGGAGATTGCTCCACAATTTATATGGGCAGAAGACTTTGGAAATGAATTTCAACCCAAAAAACATGATTTACAAAGGCTTTTTAATGTTTTGGGGGGAGAAATATTATTGGAAAGGATAAGTGCCCGACGGGTTTAGCAGTTGGTTCTGGCGCTCGGGCGCGTGGACAAAAAAGGGTTGGAGGCTTAGCCCGAGGGGGCTTAAGCCCAGAACATAGAAAAATATGTGTTTTCTATGATTTTTTAATGTTTTTTCAAAGGAAATGAAGGTTTCGATAAGGCTAAGAAGGGGTCTTAGACCTTGTAAAATGGATTTTATGAAAGGAAAAAAGGAAGAATCATGAAATTGTGGGGTTTTCATGGGAAATGGAGGGATAGAAACAGAGGTTAGTTTGGAAGAAAAGGAAGGGAAAAATGGGTCTGCAGCAGTATTTGACTTTGGATTTTTTGTAGGATTTCATAGGCTTTTAGGATGTAAAACAACAGTGTGGGACCTGGACAGAGGCATGAGGTCTTCAAGAGTCTTCAAGAGCCAACAGCTTTTTATAGGAAAAAATTGTTCCTTGAAGGCTCAAAACATATTTAGCCACCTTTGGTATAATCAAATTTTACAGGTGGCTAACAATGGAGACGACCTCCAAATAGGTCTCGTCCACATGACAACAACAGGTGGACATGGTTGTGGAGGATCGCAGGGACGTATTCAGCTCACTCGCAGGGGTACCTCTACAATGTCAGATCAAGCACCCCATCGATATGACCTTGAGCAGGACGTTACCCAATGGACCAATATATCAACACTTTGTTCTAGAGAAAAATCAAATAAAGAGGCATATTAATGAGTTTTTTTATAAAGGTAACATTAGGACAAGTTCATCATCATGTGGGACCCTGATCGTGTTGGTGCTGAAGAAGGAAGGGACCTCGATACTTTGTATTGACTATCAGGTGCTGAACAAGATCATTGTTAGGAATAGGTATCTGATCCCACATATTGATGACCTTTTGGACCAGATTAATGGGGCCAAATATTCTATAAATATTGACTTGAAGTTCAGTTATCACAAGGTACCAATCAAACCCTCTGATGTGTGGAAAACTGAGTTCAAAACCAAGGAGGGCCTTTTCGAATGGCTAGTCATGCCTTTCAGGTTAACGAATTCCCCCACAACCTTCATGAGGTTGATGGACGACATCTTGTGACCCTTCTGTTAGTGTCCCGTGATTTGGCTGATTGGCAAGCCAAATGACAGTGTAACATCAAACCAGTCTTTGGAGCCCAAGGAACTAGCCTTCCTAGACTCAGAGAGGGCTCTCTCTATTTGTGTAAGGGATATCTGTGTGTTTGCTTATGGTGTTCTGATTTTAGGCTAGTTATGAAGTAAGTTTTTGGTTTTGGTTTTTTAAGTTTTGAGGGATGAAACTGATCAAAGATATAATATAGGTAAAAAGATGTCAGATCAACTGGGCTATGGGGTCGAAAAGGTCAAGAAAGCTATCAGATGGTGATACAAGGCTGTTGAAGGGCTGATTTGATTCAAGGTAGAATGGATCTTTGGGCAAAATGGAGTAACATGGACATCAAGTTTGTGAACAACAAAGGATTTCAAGCATAACTAGTTTAACAGCTGACATAAACATGGTAGGGCAAACCATTAATCATGAGAAATGTAACTATAAGCTAATCAATGCATAGAAATAAACATTCAAGCCATGCACAAAGGTATATAACTCTCTAACTTTGGGAAATGGCTATCAGACTTTGGGGAAATACACTTAAGACAGACAAACAACTCAAATCACTATGTTGGAACGCCTAAACATAGTACTTCAAGTTATTGGGCACTTTGGAAACAAGATTTCATAGTCTTAGACAAAGGGCAAGATCAGAACAAGACCTCCTTGGTTCAACAAATGACAATCTAATCATTCAAAGAGAAATTTCATGGATGGAGTTATGGCTAGCCATGAGTAAGCAGGGCATACCGTAAATCATACTTAGCATGCATAAAACCATGAATGAAACAATCAACAATATCCTTAAGTTATTAAAGAGCAATCAAGAATTCTTTAATGTGACTAAGGATGAAGAAAACATGGAAGCTATGAAGAAACATGAAATTTGAGGTGCCTCCAAGCGAATGTCTCAAATTTGTTCTCTACTGTTCTATAGCAAGCAAGAAAACATGGATTTATGAATGAAAACTAGGAAACAAAACAAAGAGAGAGACACTATACCATTCTACCAAGTCATGGAATCCAACAACAATCCTCTTTCATCATCCAAGAACATCCAAGAGGCAATCCAAAAGCATGAGACAAGTATTTCTTCCAAAGCTTATATGACCATATATTGCTTCTATCATCAAGTTCAGCCTTGTTTACAATGAAAGCCTTTGGAATATATAGGCCAAAGTGAGGAAAACCTCTTGGTTCAACTTGCAATCTCATTAGCCTATCCAAAATATCTAGATTTGTCCTTGAGGCTTAGCAAAGCCCAAGGCACAAAATATCTCATAAAATATCTAAAAAATGCTAAAAAAGGGAAATAAATTGACTTTTCACAACTTCTCATGTGCAAAAATAGCTAAACGCACATGAGGAAAAAGCAGTTTTTAAAGGTTCAATTTTTAGAAAAATATTCAAAAATTACATCAACAAAAGGTCCCTTGACTTGCCGACAACTTTTGGCAGCCTTCCTGATGTTGAAACGAAGCTCATGATAGCTCGTTGGAAAGATCTGAGTGTATACCTTTTGGAACAACTTAAATTTTCCCAATTTGATGCCTATAAGTCCTCCAAAAATAGGCCTGTGTGTAAAAATCCAAAAAATAAGGCTTGTTGATAGACCGGGCAGAGTGTGGAAAAAGCGGGCATTTTTCACCATTTTGGGGGAGAAAATGATCTTCAAATGTCCTGAAAATCGCTGAGTGTGTGATCCTGAAATTATGGCATCCAATGATACCATTCTCCTCCTTTGATGATCCCCCAAACTGAAATGGCGAAGCCCATGAGTTTTGGCCAAAAACCCAAAAATGCCAAAAAACCAAAATATATCGAAATTTGCCCAAAATTAGTGAGCATGACCCCCAAGAGTTCTGAACAACATGTTGCAAAGCAGAGACCAAAAACTGAAGTCCTGATGTGTATTTCCTCACTTTCCATTCTGGGTGCTTCCCTTTAGCCTCCTTGAGCTTTTCTTGAGCAGCCTTCAACTTGCGCTGGGAAAACTGATTTAACTTTTTATAATGCTTTGTCATTCTCCTTTGAAGGTCTAAATCTCTGTTTTCCTTCTCCAATTTCTTCTCCAAGTGGTCATTGACTCGCTCAAGCCATGCCTCCTTATTGTTCTCTATCTCTTGTTCAAACAATGCAGTGATAGGGGTAGATTGGAGAAGGGATTTTTCCTCTTCCTTTTGCTTCTCAAGGGCCTTTTTAAGCCCTATGGTTCTTGGCCTCTTTCACCTAGGCCGATATTTGCCTTCACTTTCATCAAACTCGCCCATGAGTTCTTCCAACCTTGCTTGGGCTTTGGAGGCCTCCTTCTTGTACTTAGTCGCCCGTGTCTCATAAACAGCCATATGGACACTCAATTGCTTATTTTGGATTTGAAAAAATTGATTGAAATTCCTAGCTCTATGAAGATCATCCTTCAATGCATCAATTTGGCCTTCCCTATGGATCAAGAGGTTTTCTAGAATCCAGGCCTCATTATCACTATCATCGCTTTGGACTTGGATGATGTCGAATGCACTCTCCTGTTCATGACTGCCCTTTACCTTGCCCTTCCCTTTGCTTTGAGTGGCTATTCTAGTGCTCTTCCTCTTGGGCAAATCAACCATGGGCTTCTTTGGAAACTTTCCTTTACTTCTGAGGGCCCTTGTCACATTTGGAGTGACCACCCTAGGCACTCTCTTCTTTGCTTTTCGAGGTTTGGCCTTTTTAGGAGAAGAGAGCATGGCCCCTTTACCTTTGTCACCTTGCACTTTTTCTTCTTGAAGTTGTTGTTCTTCTAGGGGCTGATGTGTAGCATCCTTTGGCTACCCTTCCTCATCACTGTCATGCTGCTCCTGTTCAGTCTCTTTTGGCTGCCCCTGTTCATCCCTTTCTTGTCCTTCTTCATTATCTTCATGCTGCTGCCCTGTCTCACCCCCACTTTCATGCTGTTGTTCAACACTTTCTTCCTCTTTCCCTTGCTGCTGTTCATCACCACTGTGATGTTGTTGTGTGTCATCATAAGGCTGTTTTTCAGCCTCATCATGATTCTGTTGCTGCTGACCCTCATCACTGTCATGCTGTTGTTCACCTCATTACTGTCATGCTGTTGTTCACCCTCATCATGAGTTTGCTACTCTTCAACTCTTTCTTCCTCCTGCTCATGTCCTTCCTCCTCTTGTTGGTCACTTCCTTCTCCTTCTTCATGTTCCTTTGTTTTTTCTGTAGTAAACTTGAGCCATTTAGGAGCAGGTCTGCTAGAGGAAGGCAAGGGGCGATGAGTAGGAGATGTAGGGGATGTATGGACTGGAGGGACAGTGGAGAAATCCGGATGAGTGATGAAAACATCCCAAGAGACCTCTCTCTTTTCAAGTTGATGAAAAATGATGATTTTGATGAGAGAGTGATGGAAGAGACAGGCTATTTGCTATGAAGGAGGTTTCTTTTGGACAATGGAGGCCATTTTCTCAATGCTCTTGAGTAAGAAGAAAGGAAAATTTAGCTGCTTGGTCGTTGTGAAATGCATCAGCAGTCGAATGTGATAAGCATAGATTCGGGAGAACATTCCTTCACAAGTGAAGTACTTCATGATAATCTTCATGAGGGGGGCGTAGCTGGCTAAAAGATATGAGAAAGGGAAAATAGAAGGACAAGCATCTTTGTGTTCAGGCTTTAGAAAGGGCTTGTAATCATCTAAGTCCAAATGGCTTTGTTTAAACCATTTCTCACCAATATAGGGAATTTTAGTGGCTTTGGAGATGGATCTTGGGGAGAACTTGAAGCCAAGGCCTACCAATTGGAAATGTTTATCTTGAAACCTCAAAGCACAAAGGTGTGTCAAAGGAGAAAAACTCTTCACCTCTTGCACCCTTTGGCAAAAATCTAAACACCCGACCTCATGGAAATTGAACAATACTGATGGGTGGGCATTCACTTCTTTAGTGGAAATAGGTTCATATCTCTTATGCAATCCACTCCTGCTATCCTGCCTGGGTGGCATCTTGTCTTGGACACTCTCTGCAAAATCAAACTGCCTCAAAAGGTTTTTTGAAATGTCCTTTCAAACACAACTTTGTCTCAGCTATCAATCACTATTTGATCAAGGTAAAATTGATTTCAAACGTTGTGTGAGATGACCTTTTAACAAAAAATTCTCTACTCTTTCCAAAACACTGTTTTTCCCTTTATATGTTGATCAACAAACAATTTTAAGAATAAGCACACAGTCAATTTAATATGTAATACACAGTCAAAGGGTCACTGTGTTAGGTAAGGTTACCCAGCTCTTTGTGTTTTTGGTGTGAGAACATACAGCTTTGTAGCAGTCAAACAGAAAAAACTCCTCTTAACCAAAACACTGCCTTTGTATTCACTACTCCTCACACAGAGTTTGACAATACCTCCAAATGGCAAGTTACAGCTTCATACACTAAAGTTTGTTTTATGGAAAAATTAGGTAGCAGTGGTTTTTTGTTTTTTTTTCCCTACAGAGATGACTTTTGAAACAACAAGGCACTTATACAATGATCACTACTACTGGAGTTAGGCTCGCTGCTTTGCTTTTCAAACCCCTGTTTTGTCTCCCTTCAAACACTGCCTCCACCCTTAAACATTGTTCTGAGGGCAGTTTATATGGTCTTTTGATAGCAATAAGAATCCACCAGTTTCACTATGTCAGGGTTTGGGCAAACAAAACCATGGCAATTCCAAGTCTCAAACATAAAACACAGCTCCTTATGTTCACTTTTTTCTCACACAAATTTTCCAAAAACACCTTTGAATTGTAGTGGCAGCTCCCCTTACTAAAGTCTGTTAAACAGAAAAACCAACCCTCCTTTCCACTGTAACAAATTTCATTGAAATACTCAAAAATCACCTTGAATTTTAACAAGAATTTCACTGTTTTAAACACCACTTAGCAGCTTGATCATGGTGAGTAAGGAAACGAGAATACCTTTAAAAATGAATGGCAAACCTTGTAGACAAGTTTGAGCAACTTCGAGATTTTTTTGAGGGTGTTTGGACCATTTAAAGTGTGCGCGGCACGTTTGCTGTGGAAAACGCCGCACAAAAGGGGGCTGTCAGGTCACTGTCGAGCCGACGTGACCGATGCCTACAGGTGCGCTGCACGGTAGTAGAAACCCTTTGCAAAAACTATTCTGAACGTGCCGCGCAATCCTACAGGCATGCCACGCAGTCAAAAACCCTTGAAAAATTTGTGAGCTTGCTCGAAACTTCCTCTTTGGTCCGGTGAACAACTAAGGGGAGTCTTCTCGTGTTTTGGTAATGTAAAAATAGATATGCAACGATCCTTAAACCCTTTTGAAAATGAAAAATCCAAGCTCCCTTTCACGCTTGGTTGATGAGGTTTTTGAAACCTTTGAAAACATTTTAACGACCCTTTAGTGATATTTTCAATCATAGAAAATCTACTCAACAATACACCAATGATGATGAAGCATCCTTTTCCATTTGCAAGGAGATGGCCTATCTCTTTAAGATTTGATATGGCGGCTTCTGTTGCTTATGATCATGTCTTCTTGTGAGAGGGAAATTTGTTTTGAACCCATATAGGGACTGTAGATATATCCTCCAAATGATGTTTCTCTTTGATTGTGAGGTGAAACTCAGTTGTGATCACCTGGGCTTCATTATCACCTTTGACACATTTCCATAAAGAACAAGCCTTCCTTTTTGATAGTGGCATGCTCTATTTGTTTTGAGTGTGTTTTTCTAACCTTGAAATACATACCATAATTCTTCTGGCACCTTTATGACCCTGTGTATCTATCTGCAGTGCCTTTTTGGAAAAACTAAACTCAAACTGCCTTTGTCTACTATGAGGAGTAATTGAAAGAGGATTTTTCAGGAACAGGAAGGAAAGTACATTTTGAGAAATAATTATCATTCTTTAGCCTGTGTTGTGACCCATCTCTCAACCAATTGTCAACCCTATTTTGTTTAAAGGAACAGAGGCTAAATGTTAAGCCTGTTCATCAAGGAGATGAGTTTTTTATAACTTTTTAAGGAAATCACACCCCTCAGCAAAGTTTGTACACTTCTTGGCTCCAGACTGTGTTTGAAAACAAACTCTGATAGGAGATAAACCAACCTTTTTGATATTTTATAGTGCCCATGCTTTTCCTTTTGTTTTTGACATGATTTCCCTGTTTAGAAGCTTTCAACTGTCTTCTGCTGCTCTTACCACTTATCTCTTGATCGGTCAAACCTAGAAATCAATCACTACCCTGGCCCTCTACTTATGAATGAAGGAGGCCTATCTTGACAAAATGCCTAATGTTCTTTCAACCTCTGTCTCAATCCAAAGAAGGATGTTTGATGAATCATGTTGATAGTGGCTTCTCTTATACATGATGGCAGAAATTAGCTTGAGCCCAAGACTATTTGATTCTTTTGGCCATCTCTACCTTTAATCATCATTTTCATGCAGAGATCTTCATTTGATGTCTCACTGTACTTCAAAGTTTGTCTTCACAGTTAGTGAAAAACTTAAAAACAGACTTTACCTTTGGCCCTCTGCTTATAGATGAAGGAGGCGCTCCTAACCCTCTGCTGTGAAATGAAGGAGGTTATTCAGTCTTCAAACCCTCTGCTTATAGATGAAGGAGTTTTTTCAGTCATGTTATATCATCAGCCCTGTGACAGTGCTATTTTTCCTTTTACTGTCCTTTCAGGCTTTGAATGTGATCGCAAGAGCTTAATGAAAAACTCTCTGCTCTTTGGCTGCATCCCAGGCTCAAGATCGCATTGAGAAGTAGTTGTCTTCTCATGTGGAGCCAAATATTGTCTTTTGAGATGCTGGTATGCCTCTGTCCTTGAAAGATCCATTTAAAACACTGTAAAAACACCTAGAATCAGTTTGACTTATGGTCCATGTATTGCTGAGACTTGAGGGTGTATTAGTGGCACGACCTATGGTTGTAACCAACTTTATTTGCAGAATGGGAAGTTCTGTTATGACTGGTCTATAGTAGATGGAGGTTTTTTGGCTTTAGGATAGTTTGCCAAGGGAGAAATGCCTAAAGCGCCATTTCCTAACTTAGGGGAGACTTTTTGGAGAGATTTGGATTGTTTTTTTAGAGCTGATGGGCAGACTAGTATGGCTATGGCTAGGCAGAATTTGATAATGAGGTTTCACCTCGTCATGGGCGGACTGAAAGGTAAGAGGGTAAAAAAATTTATGGGTGTTTTCCCAGCTGGAAAATTTGACAAATTTTTAGATCAGCTGCTAGAAAACTTGGCTGTTATAACTAGTCATCACCAACAAGTGAAAAATACTGATGACTAACAGTGGCTCCATTTGGGGAGGGCAGCTCCTTTTTAGGAGGTGCCCGGAATTTCCGATCTTTGTCTTATGAAGACCAGTGCCTTACCCATTGGCACAAATTTCCTTCTTCCTTGATGCTACTTCTGAAAAATGACAGCATGATTAACATCAATAATATTTCTACCTACCCCACTATCTTTCCTAACATTTTTTCTTCCTTTGGGTGCATTTGGACTAGCAACGCCTTTGACAATATATATTTTTCTTTTTGGAAAATGAACGTATCTAATTCTACACTTATATTTGCTGAGAGGTCAAATTAAACTGATGAACTCCTTCATTACTCTACCTATGCTAGATCAACTGTCAAGGTTAAGTTGTTTGACAGGATTTTGTTCTCTAATCTAAAACATGAAATTTAAAATGATCAAATCAGGGTTAAACAGTCTAATTTGTCATGTATTTGTGGCATGAAAGGACAAACTGCACACAAATATTATTTTGCAAAAAAGGAAATCTAGAAAAACGGGGCTAAGATGCACAATTTGTTTTTCATCCCCGCTTCTCTCTTTGGTTCTGTTTTAGGCATGTGGAACCAGTATCTTTTCCTAATCTACTCTCTTTGATAAGTCAAGATTATACAATGTTGACCATATTTTTCACTCACTAACTTATCAGCAAATAAATTTAAAACATGTTCAGCTATGATTAGGCTAGATAGCTGAACAAGACATTTGAGCACTAGTAGCGGCATTTAGGCTTGCGCGCTTTCCGAATGACTATTTTTTGGAACAAGGGGCATTTTCTATTTTTCAACTGCCCTCTTTTCTATTCTTCTATTGTTTTTGACTTTTCTGTTTTATCTATTTTTCAAACAGTGATATATACAATGATTGAAAATGTTTTAAACTTAGAAATCTTGGAAATGACGAAACTTAGGCATCTTATCCTCGTAAGGATCTCCTACCATTCTTGGTCCACTCAACTCCTGAAAAGAGAAATTTGGAAAATTCTCTCTTTCCAGCATGACATAAGGATTCATGCAAGAATCTCTGAATGAACCTGTATCTTCCCGATGTACCTCTTTATACCTCTGATTTCCGCTCCTTCCTTTACTATACATCTTCCTTAAGTAATGCATATACTCTTGGTAATTTTTGAAATAAATAATGATATCATCAAGGTATGTTAAAATGAAGAAGTTCATGACTGGAAACATGGCTTTCATGAGCATATTTTTGATATCCGGTGGTTTTGCAATTCTGAATTTGAAACTGGAACTACTTCCAACATACTGAAAAAAATCTTTGAGTTGTCTACTTTGCAAGGGAATCATTTGGCTATAACCTGAAAAATCATCTTGCAAAGGCATATGATTAAAAGCACTTATCATCAGTATATCATGGTCTTGGTTAGGAAGGATGAAATTTCTATTATAGGGATGTGCATTAGTGTTTCTAAAATCAAAACAAACCCTATGACCATCTATTTTATCTTTGATTATTATTGATTGTTTCAGACTTTTGTAATTTCTCTTGTTGAAGTTGTTTCTTGGAGTAATGGTAGTGGCATAGTGTTTGTCATTGTTTTCTCTGCGTGATGTAGTATTCTGCATGAGATTGCCAATTCTAGCAGTTCTAAGTCTTTGATGGAATGACAGGATTTTAACCAGTTCAAGTAACTCATGTATATTTGGACTGTGGTTATCATATTCGCTCATAAGAAATTTATTAGACACTTTTTCTATATTTTGAGCTGTTATGGCTACAGTTAAGGTTTCACTTGCAGTTGAAGAGTTATGTGATGGTAAATCTTTGAGGTATGGTAAAAACATTAAGCTTCCCTGCTCCTGAGTTCTAAAAAGGTTTGTGATATGTAAGTCCTCTAATGCCTTTATTCTGAAAACGTTTCCTAATGTTACAGCTGATGTTTGACTAAGGTTCGAGCAATTTTCTTCACAGTACATAATGGTTTGTGCTTCTTGCTTTATTCCTATTTCAGAAGGAACATACTTACTTTCCTCAAGACATAGCTGTTCATGATCATGGTAGTTTTGAGTGTGTAGTTCATCATAGAGAACTAGGGGCAGCTGATGTGGTGGGTCTAAGTTTGTTTCAGTTTCTTCTGAATGTTCTTCAATGTCCTCATCAGTGTGCAGAATAAAAGAGTTCAGGTCGGAATGCATGGAATATATTGGAATGTTATCTGGCCTCTCTTGGCTACTGATCATGTATTTCATGTGTGACTCTCGATAGAGTATTATTGTTTGGTCAAACACAGGAATAGTGGCGTAGGACATATCCAGTTGAATATTTCCTTGGAGCTTGGCTCCCCAAGATCTGGATAGAAGCATTCTGTACTTGGGAGGGATGTCTGCTACCACTATGTCCATAATCAGATGTTTTGCAGGTATCTAGGCCAAACTGAAACAAAGGTCTTTTATCAAACCTAGACATTTGACTCTACTCGAATCAAAAGAGTATAAGTCTTTGTATGGTCTTGTGATTTCCAGGCCTAATCTTTCCATTACAACCTTTGGCATGAGATTATGCGAGGCTCCAGAGTCTAGCATGGCATTGTGAAGGATTTGGTCATGGATATTTAGACTGATGTAAAAAGGAAGAGTGGTTCCTTCTTGGAATTTTCCTTCTATTTTCGGGCCAAACAACACTTCAGGAGTGTCATCAGCTAGATTAAGGGTATTCACATCATTTCCTATATTTAGGACTTTTAACACTTGGGATTTATAAGAGCCTTGGGTGATAAGTTCAGTGAGAGGCATGGTGATATTTATTTTGGCAATCTCTCCCTCAAAACTGAAAGGCATTTGTAGTTTAGACAGGTTTGCCCCAGCTTTTTTAGCCATGACTTTCTCTATGTTCTGAGTTTGTTGGTTTTGTTTTGGCATTTTGTTTGACACAACCATCTCGGGAATCTTTGTGGAAGTACTAGGAGCATCTGAGCGAAGACTTGTTTGGGTAACTTTATCTTTGTTTTGGTCATTTTTCTTGACCATGATTTTGTTACTGTCCACTTCTTTTTTAAGGATGGTATTGGGGGTTTTAGCAGTGTCTGAGTCGTCTTTTTTGGATTTGTCTTGGTTTTTCCTGTTTCTAAGGTCATACTGCCTATGAGCTTCTATTATGGCATTCTGAAAATCTATGGTAGGATCCTCGGGATCTTCATAGTTGGTTTCGTCCTGATTTGGAGAGAAGAAAGCTTGTTCTTCTTCTGTGAGGTACACCTCACTCTCATTGTCAGACCCTATGAGGTTCAAATTATTTTCATCAATGGGTTCTGTATCCCTATCATCTTCATCCACATAATTTTCATTAAATGGTGGCCTAATTTCTTGGTCATTTTCCCTTGGTTTCTTTTGAGGCTGTTTCCTCTTAAAATTTTGGTTTCGGTTTTTGTTTGGAGGGTTTGGCTGGTTGTCTCTAAGAGGGGTCTTTTCACTTATCTTTTCCCACATTTTGGCCATGGACCAAACCAAGTCATCTATTCTAGGATCTAGGGAAGGGGATGAAGTAGAGACCTCATCTTGGTATGTGATTTTCCTTTCTAATATAGTCCTAGCTCTTTTTTTTGCTAAGTTAGCTTCTGCTTTTATGGCTACTTGTTGCATTTCCTCTAAGGTAGGGGGGTCCTTGTCTCTTAGCTGATAAGTCATGTCTAGGTCAAAACCCTTTGGGAATTTCGCCAAGGCTAAGCCAAGTGGGGGTTTGAAGTGAGGTGGGACAGCGTTATACACACTATTGAACCTAGTGCAGTATCCCTAGACACTTTCCCCATTTTCCCGCTTTAGATTGTTATATTCTGATAGGATTTGAATGGGGTTCTTTCAGATTTCCCACTTGTTTATGAAGACTTGGTAGAGTTCTGGGAGGTTGTGGATGTTGTTTGGAGTTAAGTTCTTAAACCATTTTTTGGGTTCCCTGCCTAGGCTTTGGGCGAACATTCTCATTCTGATGGTCTCGTCTTCTATTTCCATGTATTCAAAGGCATCACTAATCCTATCTAAATGCTGTTGAGCTGTGGTAGCCTCAACTTTGGTAAAGTGTGGGATTTTGGATTGATAGTCATTTTGTAAGGGAGCCAAAGGTTGTGGCAACACCAAAGGTGCGTACCAAGCTGCCATGACGGGAGCTAATGGATGATGTATAAAAAGAGGGCTTGCAGGATTAGCTAAGATGGTTTGAACAGTAGTGGTTTGGATAGGTGTGGCGGATGTACTCAAAATAGTGACCCGGTTTTGAGCAGATCTAGGGTGGTAGGAGCCAAAGTGATGGAGAAGTTGAAGGTTGGGAGGTGTGGAAGCTGAGGCTTCTCTACTAGGGCTATGTGGCAGATCTAGGGGCTCAAGATCGTCAAAGTTTATCTTACTTTGTGACTTGCTTCTAAAAAGAGTTTTTGCTGATTCTAAGTCAAAAGGGGAATCTGGTAAGATAGTGAGATGTTCAGGTACTGATCTTGTTTTACGGATGGACCTATCGATAGCTAAATTTCCAGTTTCAGAATCTTTCCACAGAATCTTCTCTGGGTCATCTACTATGATAGGGGGATTTGGGTCTGGATGAGATCTGGTGTTGATTCTTCGTGAAGCCAAATTTTGGGTTTAGAGAGGTTGGTATTTGTGAATGTTTTGGATGGATGGCCTCTCTAAGGTTTTACTAATGTGAAGGATGGTCAAAACAAAAAGGATGGACTAGTGGAGTCGCTAGGTGGATTTCTTATGAGAACTGTGGTCCACCACCAATACTATCAAAGATGCTTGGGAAAAAATTTTATAGCAACTTTGAGATGGAAAAATTCAAAGAAGAGTGATTCACTTGGTTTCAATAGTTTGCTAGGCTGTATGGAAAAGCTAATGGTTCTCTTGGCAAGAAAGTTTCTGCTTATCTCCTATGTTTAGGTGAGGTTTTCTGAATCGCTAAGTTATACTAAGATTTTCATAGATTACAGAGTTTCCACCCTAAGTTTAAGTTTTTGGAAAGATGCTTTAGCAGAAAGGTATGGTTTATGAATTTTTTGGTTTTTTATGGAGTTTTTAGGCCTACTAGAGGCTAGTGGAGTCGCCAGGTGGATTTTTAATTGTTTTGAGGTATATGTGTATGGTCCACCACTAGTACTGTCAAAAACCAATCTAAGGGAGTTTTTTGGGGTTTTTCTGAGATCTTTATGTAGTCCTAAGGTTTGTAAGAGTGTCCTACAGCTGAGTCATCATTTTGCTAGGATGGTGAGACAACCAGATTCTACTCTTCTAAGTTTGAATTAGATTTTGAGAGTTCCTAAGGGATACCTAGGATGTTTTGACTCAAATTCCCACCGTGATTGCCATTATGTTAGGGAGCAGTGGGATAAGTAAATCAGATAGTATTTTCAAAGGTCTCTAAAGGTTTAGGGAAACTAAGTTTTTTTATTACTCAGAGTCCCACCGTGATCGCCATTATGTTAGTGTGGCAATGAGGTGGCTCAATCGGATAGTAGCCTAGAGTTTAGTAAAGTATGTAAGGTCTATTGGACGCTAGTGGAGTCGCCAAGTGGATTTTTAGTTGTTTTGAGGTATATGTGTATGGTCCACCACCAGTACTGACAAAAACCAATCTAAGGGAGTTTTTGGGGTTTTTCTGAGTTTTTTATGTAGTCCTAAGGTTTGTAAGAGTGTCCTACAACTGAGTCATCATTTTTCTAGGATGGTGAGACAACCAGATTCTATTCTTCTAAGTTTGACTGAGATTTTGAGAGATCCTAAGGGATACCAAGGATTTTTTTACTCAAAGTCCCTCCGTGATCGCCATTATGTTAGGGTCCCGTGATTTGGCTGATTGGCAAGCCAAATGGCAGTGTAACATCAAACCAGTCTTTGGAGCCCAAGGACCTAGCCTTCCTGGACTCAGAGAGGGCTCTCTCTATTTGTGTAAGGGATATCTGTGTGTTTGCTTATTGTGTTCTGATTTTAGGCTAGTTATGAAGTAGGTTTTTTGGTTTTGGTTTTTAGGTTGTGAGGTATGAAACTGATCAAAGATATAAGATAGGTAAAAAGATGTCAGATCAACTGGGCTATGGGGTCGAAAAGGTCAAGAAAGCTATCATATGGTGATACAAGGCTGTTGAAGGGCCGATTTGATTCGAGGTAGAAAGGATCTTTGGGAAAAATGGAATAAAATGGACATCAAGTTTGGGAACAACAAAGGATTTCAAGCATAACTAGTTTAATAACTGACATAAACATGGTAGGGCAAACCATTAATCATGAGAAATGTAACTATAAGCTAATCAATACATAGAAATAAACATTCAAGCCATGCATAGAGATATATAACTCTCTAACTTTGGAAAATCACTATCAGACTTTAGGGAAATACACTTAAGAGATACAAACAACTCAAAACACTATTCCGGAACACCTAAACACAGTAATTCAAGTTATTGGGCACTTTGAAAACAAGATTTCATAGTCTTAGGCAAAGGGCAAGATCGGAACAAGACCTCCTTGGTTCAACAAATGACAATCTAATCAGTCAAAGAGAAATTTCATGGATGGAGCTATGGCTAGCCATGAGTAAGCAGGGCGTACCGTAAATCATACTTAGCATGCATAAAACCATGAATGAAATAAGAAACAATATCCTTAAGTTATTAAAGAGAAATCAAGAATTCTTTAATGTGACTAAGGATGAAGAAAACATGGAAGCTATGAAGAAACAGGAAATTTGAGGTGCCTCCAAGGGCATGTCTCAAATTTGTTCTCTATTGTTCTATAGCAAGCAAGAAACATGGATTTATGAATGAAAACTAGGAAACAAAACAAAGAGAGAGACACTATACCATTCTACCAAGTCATGGAATCCAACAACAATCCTCTTTCATCATCCAGGAACATCCAAGAGACTATCCAAAAGCATGAGACAAGTATTTCTTCCAAAGCTTATATGACCATATATTGCTTCTATCATCAAGTTCAGCCTTGTTTACAATGAAAGCCTTTGGAATATATAGGCTCAAGTGAGGAAAACCTCTTAGTTCAATTTTCACTCTCATTGGCCTATCCAAAATATCTAATCTTGTCCTTGAGGCTTTGCAAAGCCCAAGGCACAAAATATCTCATAAAATATCTAAAAAATGCTAAAAGAGGGAAATAAATTGACTTTTCATAAATTCTCATGTGCAAAAATAGCTAAACGCACATGAGGAAAAAGCAGTTTTTAAAGGTTCAATTTTTACAAAAATACTCAAAAATTACATCAGCAAAAGGTCCCCTGACTTGCCGGTAACTTTTTGCAGCCTTCCCGACGTCAAAACGAGGCTCAAGAGAGCTCGTTAGAAATATATGAGTGTCTACTTTCTGGAAAAACTTGAATTTTCCCAATCTGATGCCTAGAAGTCTTCCAAAAATAGGCCTATGTGTAAAAAACCAGAAAATAAGCTTTGTTGATAGACCGGGCAGAGTGTAGAAAAAGCGGGCATTTTTCACCATTTTGGGGGAGAAAATGATCTTCAAATGTCCTGAAAATCGTTGATTATGTGCTCCTAAAATTATGGTATCCAATGATACCATTCTCATCCTTTGATGATCCTCCAAACTGAAATGGCGAAGCCCATGAGTTTTGGCCAAAAACCCAAAAATGCCAAAAAACCAAAATATGTCGAAAATCGCCCAAAATTGGTGAGCATGACCCTCAAAGGTTCTCAGCAACATGTTGTGAAGTAGAGGCCAAAATCTGAAGTCCTGATGTGTCTTTCCTCACTTTCCGTGCCGGCACTTCCCTTTAGCCTTCTTGAGCTTTTCTTGAGCAGCCTTCAACTTGTGCCGGGCAAACTGATTTAACTTTTTATAATGCCTCATCATTCTCCTTTGAAGGTCTAAATCCCTGTTTGCCTTCTCCAATTTCTTCTCCAAGTGGTCATTTACTCTCTCAAGCCATGCCTCCCTATTGTTCTCTATCTCTTGTTCGAACAATGCAGTGAGAGGGGTAGATTGGAGAAGGGCATTTTCCTCTTATTTTTGCTTCTCAAGGGCCTTTTTAAGCCCCATGGTTCTTGGCCTCTTTTTCCTAGGCTGATATTCACCTTCACTTTCATCGAACTCACCCATGAGTTCTTCCAACCTTGCTTGGGCTTTGGAGGCCTCCTTCTTGTACTTGGTCACCCGTGTCTCATAAACAGCCATATGGACACTCATTTGCCTATTTTGGACTTGCAAAAACTGATTGAAATTCCTAGCTCTATGAAGATCATCCTTCAAAGCATAAATTTGGCCTTCTCTATGGATTAAGAGGTTTTTCTAGAATCTGGGCCTCATTATCACTATCATTTCTTTGGATTGGGATGATGTCGAATTCACTCTCTTGTTCATGACTGCCTTCTTCCTTACCCTTCCCTTTGCTTTGGGTGGCTATTCTAGTGCTCTTCCTCCTAGGAAAATCAATCATGGGCTTCTTTGGAAATTTCCCTTTACTTCGGAGGGACCTTTTCACATTTGGAGTGACAACCCTAGGCACTCTCTTCTTTGTTGTCCGGCGCTTGGCCTTTTTAGGAGAAGAGGGCATGGCCCCTTTACCTTTGTCACCTTGCTTCTCTTCTGTTTGAGTTTGATGTTCTTCTTGAGGAGGTTGTTGTGTATCATCTTTTGGCTACCCTTGCTCATCACTATCATGTTGCTCCTGTTCGGCACTATCATGCTGCCCCTGTTTCGTCTCTTTTGGCTGCCCCTATTCATCATGATGTTGCTGCTGTGTGTCCTCTTTTGACTGTCCTTGCTCATCACTTTCATGATGCCCTTGTTGCTATGTCTCACCCTCACTGTGTTGTTGTTCCTCATCACTGTGATGTTGTTGTGTCTCATCATAAGGCTGTTTTTCACCCTCATCATGAGTTTGTTATTCACCCTCATCATGAGTCTGTTGTTCAGCACTTTCTTCCTCCTGCTCATGTCCTTCTTCCTCTTGCTGGTCACTTTCTTCACCTTCTTCATGTTCCTTTGTTTGTTATGTAGTAAACTTGAGATTTTTAGGAGTAGGTCTGCTAGAAGAAGGTGAGGGATGATGAGTAGGAGGTGGAGGGGATGTATGGACTGGAGGGACAGTGGAGAAATCTGGATGAGTGATGAAAACATCCCAAGAGACCTCTCTCTTTTCAAGCTGATGAAGGATGATGATTTTGATGAGAGAGTGATGGAAGAGACAGGCTACTTGCTGTGAAGGAGGCTTCCTTTGGACAGTGGAGGCCATTTTCTCAATTCTCTTGTGTAAGAAGAAAGGAAGATTTTGCAATCTGGCCCTAGTGAAATGCATGAGAAGTCGAATGTGATATGCATAAATTTGGGAGAATCTTCCCCCACAAGTGAAGTAATTCATGATAATCTTCATGAGAGGGGCATAGCTGGCTAAAAGATATGAGAAAGGGAAAATAGAAGGACATGATTCTCTGTGCTCAGGATTTAGGAAGGGCTTGTAATCATCTGAGTCCAAATGGCTTTGTTTAAACCATTTCTCACCAATATAGGGGATTTTAGTGGCCTTGGAGATGGATCTTGGGGAGAACTTGAATTCGAGGCCTGCCAACTGGAAATGCTTGTCTCGAAACATCAAAGCGCAAATATGTGTCAAAGGAGAGAAACTATGCACCTCTTGCACCCTTTGACAAAAATCTAAACACCCGACCTTATGGAAATTGAACAAGACTAATGGGTGTGCATTCACTTCTTCAGTGGAAATAGGTTCATATCTCTTATGTAATCCACTCCTACTATCCTACCTAGGAGGCATCTTGTTATGGATGCTCTCTGCAAAACCAAACTGCCTCAAGAAGGATTTCAAGAATATTTTTTCAAACAAAACTCTATCTTCTTTGTAAATCACTGTTTTTATCAAGGAAAATTTGTTTCAAATGATGTGTGAGATGCTTTTGTGATATTAGGTCTCTGTTCCTCCAAAAACATTGCCCTTTCTCTTTGTATGCCAATCAACAAACAATTTTAAAAACAAGTACACAGTCAAACAAAGATACACACAGTCAAAGGTTCACTGTGTTTGGGTAAACTCAAAGGGCTCTTGGTTTTTTGGTGACAATAAGACAGCCTTGTAGCAGACAAAAAGCAAAAGCTCCTCACAATCAACACACCCTCCTTATACTTCACTGTTTCTCACACCCAGTTTTGACAAAAACACCTTTGAATTGCAATGGCACCTCTACTCACTAAAGTCTGTTTTATGGATAAAAAGGCAGCATTGACTTTGCTCTTCACCACACAGAGACTTTTGAAAATGACAAAGCGATTTATGTATGATCTCTGTAGTTAAAATAGGCTCACTGTTTCACTTTTCAAATATTGTGTTTCTCCCTTTAAACATTGCATCCTCCTAAAAATGTTTCCACCATACACTGAGCTGACCAAGGTTTACTTTGCCCTATAATAGTTAGGGTACTTTCAACAATTTTCCAAACATCTACTCCTATGTATATCTTGACTAGCTCATTTGTGCCTTTAGCACTGTGTTGAGGGAAGTTTTAATGCCCTTTGATATCAATAAAAACCCACCATTTTTACTGTGTTCACCTTGAGCAATCATAAACCACAGCAAACTTGGGTTTTGAACTAAAATATCAACCCTCCTTACCACTGTTTTCACCACTCTATTTGCAGACAGAGGTCTTGGCTGTATCTCGGTCTTTGGGGGCAGCTCTAGGTTCTTTGGAACTAATGAATCATTTCACTAACCTTCCACCATGAAAACCTTTCAAAATATTCACTCAAATTACCTTGATTTACACTACGAATTTCATTGTCTCAAACACCATCTAGCAGTTTGAAATTTGTAAGGGGGGAAAACAAAATACCTTGAAAAACGATGGCAACCGTTGTTTGTGGGGTTTGAGCAGCTTTCATAGCTTTTGGAGGCATTTTGGAACATTAACATATGCATGGCACGTTGATAAGGGAAAGTTTCGCGCAATAGCAATGGTGTCGGGTCGACCTTCGGGCAATTGTGACCGCACCTACAGGCGCGCCGCACAACCACTGAACCCCTTTGTAAAAAATCTTCTGAACGCGCCATGCAACTCTACAGGCGCGCCGCGCAGTCAATAAGCCCGAAATTTCCTGTGAATTTTCTCTAACACCTCTTCTTCAGTTTTGTGAACAGCAAGAGGAGTGTTGTTTGCATTTTGGAATTTCAAAATAGATTTGCAACGGTCTTTAACTTCGTTTGAAAGTGAAAAAGCCAAAGTACCTTTGAGTTTGACTTGTGATGGTTTTGAAAGCTTCTCTTTTAAACCAATGCCTTTGTTTATTTGAAAACACAACCACAGGGATTTTGAACGGTCTATAAGGGGCCCATACTCTAAATAATGTTGGAAAAAGGCTGTGCATGCTATTTTAATAGCTTTAATAGATATGAACATATCTACTTATAAGAAAAACATTCAAGGGCCCACTCCTTTCACTGTTTTCTTATAAAAGGGGGAAACATGTCTTTCCTCTGCTTTAATTTTCTTGTTAGAGGGAAACCTAGCTTAAAACCACATAGTGACCGTAGATGCATTCTCTGAAGGGATTTTCTCTTTGATTGTGAGGTGAAAACCAGTTGTACTAACCTGAGCTTTACTATTATCTATCCACTATCCAAAATGAACAGGCCTTCATTCGTAATAGTGGCATGCTTTATTTGTTTTGAGTGTGTTTCTTGACCTTGAAATACATACCATAATCCTTCTTGCACCTTTATGAACATAGGTGCTTAGTTGTAATTCCTCTTTGGGAAAATTGAGCTCAAATTGCCTTCTGTCCACTATGATGTGTATTTGAAAGGAAATTTTTCATGAACAGGAAAAGCAGGACCTTTTGAAAAACAAATATCATTCTTTGGCTTGTGTCCAACCCAGATGATTTCAATCTTCTTTTCAACTCTATTTTGTTTAAAGGAACAGAGACTAAATGTTAAGCCTGTTTATCAAGGAGATGATATTTTTGTATATTTTTAAGGAAATCACACCCCTTAGCAAAGTTTGTACACTTCTTGGCTCTAGAATGTCTTGAAAGCAAACTCTGATAGGAGATAAACCAACCTTTTTGATAGTTATAGTATTCATGCTTTCCCTTTGTTTTTGACATGATTGCCCTGTTCAAAAGCTTTCAACTGGCTTCTGCTGCTTTTACCATTTGTCTCTCAGTCAGTGAAAACCCTAGAATCAGTCATTGCTTATGGCCCTCTGCTTATAGATGAAGGAGGCCTATTTTGACAAATGCTAGGTTTCTTTTCAACTTCTGTCTCAGTCAAAAGAAGAATGTTTGATGAACCTACTGATAGTGGTTTCCCTTTTATATGTTGGCAGAAGTTAGTTAGAGGCTAAGAGTATAGGATTCCTTTTCTGGCCATCTTTTTAACAATCCTTCCTAATTGATGATTAGCCCATTAACTTCTCCTTGTAACTCAATAACAATGGGGCTTATGCAAATCATTTTAAAACCCATTGCTTTGCCTTTGCCTTTAATCAACATTTTCATGCAGAGACCTTCAGTTTCTGTCTCACTATACTTCAAAGTTTGTCTTCACAGTTAGTGAAAAACTTAAAAACAGACTTTACCTTTGGCCCTCTACTTATAGATGAAGGAGGCGCTCTTAGTCTTCAACCCTCTACTTATGAAATGAAGGAGGTTCTTCAGTCTTCAAACCCTCTGCTTATAGATGAAGGAGGTTTTTCAATCATGTCATATCATCAGCCTTTTGACCGTGTTATTTTTCCTTTCACTGTCCTTTCATGCTTTGACTGTGATTGCAAGAGCCTAATGAAACAATTCTTTGCTCTGTAGCTTCATCCCAGGCTCAAGATCACATTGAGAAGCAGTTGTCTTCTCATGTGGAGCCAAATATTGTCTTCTGGGATGCTGGTATGCCTCTATCCTTGAAAGATCCATTAAAACACTGTAAAAACACTTAAAATCAGTTTGACTTATGGTACATGTATTGCTGAGACTTGAGGGTGTATTAGTGGCGCGACCTAGGGCTGTAACCAACTTTATTTAAAAAATAGGAAGGTATGTTAAGACTGGTCTATATCAGGTAGAGGTTCTTTGGCTTTAGAGTGGTCTGCCAAGGGAGAAATGCCTAAAGCGCCACTACCTAACTTAGGGGAGACTTTTTGGACAGATTTGGATTGTTTCTTTGGAGCTGGTGGGAAAACTAGTATGGCCGAGGCTAGATAGGACTTGATAATGAGGTTTCATCTCATCATGGGCGGACTAAAAGGTAAGAGGGCAAAAACATTTTATGGGTGTTTTCCAACTGTAAAATTTGACAATTTGTTAGATCAGTTGCTAGAAAACTTGGCTGTTACAACTAGTCATCACCAACAAGTGAAAAATATTGATGACTAACAAGTTACAATCTTCAAGTCCAGTAGGTCTTTACAGCTTCAAACTTCTCTTCTCAACCTATCTTTCTTCAATTACAAACAGAGCTTCAGCAGCCTCAATAACTATTTACATTCAATAAGTATTCAACCAACAATAACAATGAACTCCTCATATGATATATATAGGTGAACTGAGGAGGTGGAGTGGAAAGAAGGTCCAATTGTTCAATTAATACAGAGAAAATGCTTCTCGACCTTTGGGAGGCCTTATGCAGAAGATTTCAGATGTTTTAACTCTGCTAATTGATTTTTACATTAAATTTCATCAACTTCAGTCACTTTTGTTGACTTTTGAGGCTTTGGTAGGCTTGTAATTACTTTCTGAGATGTCTTGGGAAAATATCTCTGATTGTGCATTCAATTTGTATTATTTTGAGGAAAATGAACTTGTAGGTGGCACTTTGATATCTGGAGGAGTAACTGCTTCGGTGATTTGGCATTTGAAGCATTCTTTTGGGTGATTTGTCTATCTTTGTTGCTATAAACCCTGATTTAGGCCTCTGATTATGCTTTAAGGCCTTCTTTAATCATCTTCGGGCCTTTTTGTCCTTTTCTGCTGACTATTTTATCCTTTAAACTGTGGATTAAATTTAAATATTCATAATGTGCTTTAATCCTTTAATCTTTAATCTCCACTATCTTTTCTTCTTTTGTTGTGGACAGGTCGTTTTCATCGATGCGGGAGGGTTTGATTATGTGACCAATGCTCTTAAAACACCGGTCAAACCATGAAATAAACCCTGGTAACTCCTTTTCTTCATGAATTTACCGTTGTTTGGGCCACGAAGGTCATCACCTCTGGCCCTGTTTCTTTATGAACCATGAGAAGGGTTTTCGCCCTTAGAACCGCCATCAAATCTTGAATAAAACAAACAAAAACATTAATAAAACATTGAGGCATTTGGATATACTACTTACAGAGGCTGGCGGAGTGCAGGAGGAGCAGTAAGGAGGGGAAACAGCATGCAAGAGGAGGTTCCCTGGAGGAAATCTGCGAAAACGGGGTTCAAATTTGATTTTGGCGCAAAAATGTGGATTAGTGGTTTTGGAAAACCGTCGGTGGTTTTCACGCACGAAATGAGTGGTAAGCGATTTACACCTGAACGAACGCGATATCGTCCATCGGGCGATGCGTGTCCTCCCAATACCGTCAATTTCACATATAAAATGTGTGATTTGTTTAATTGGAGATTTGAACGTGAAACAAGTTCGGGACCGTTAGATCTTCAGGCCGAAGATCAATGGTCCCGAATGAGCGTGAAATGTTGGAAGTTGCATGATGGACGAGGCTGTGGGACCAAGGTGACGTAACCTTTTTTGTCGCATAACGGGGGTATGTGTGATGAGTTGTTTGATCGGGTTTAAACGGGAACCGTTAGATAAGATGAATCAACGGTGTAGATCAGTTGCAGGGGTGAAAGCATAAGGGATGGTCAATAGGAATATTGGTGAGTGCGGAGCCGTCAGATCAATGAGATCTACGGTGGGGATCGATGTAAGTTTTGATAAGTATGGCAGGGGAAAAAACAAAGGGAAGGGGGCTTAAAGAACGGGGAAGGGAAAAGGTTCGATAGGGGATTAGGGAACCGAAAGCCAAGGAAAAGGGGGGCTAGGAATTGTGAAAATTCATGAAGGAACGGGGATATATAATCGTTGGACCTCCCAGATCAACGATGGAGATCTGTCGTCGCGGGGGGGGGTAAAGAGGATGGAAACAATGGAAGACGGATAATGAGGGGAGTTCCGACAACCGTCGATCTTGGTAGATCAATGGTGGAGATCTTATCAGGGGTTGAAACATCAGTAGGGAAAAGGAGAAGTGTAATGGAGAAAAAGACGCGATTTTCGGATGCGATGAGGGCTTAAAGATAGGTGCTGGGGCATATTCCCGTGGAGGAATAAGGGATCGAGGGCTAGGAAAACTAGGGTTGGAGGCCTAGCGCTTGGTTATGGTGCCTCGGGTTTATGGTAGAGAAAGGCAAGGAGGCGTAGCCAAAAGGGGCTAAAAAGCCTGTTTTTTAATATAAAAGAGTGGAATAAGGATTAAGTGGGTTTTTTGGGTTTTTAGTGTTCCGATTGGTAAAATAGGGATTTTTTAAACCAGAAAAAAGGGGTTTTCATGGTTTAAGAAGGGTTTTTGATGAAATGAGGGGTAAAAATGGATTTTTTCAAAGAGAATAGAGGAAAAATGAAAGGAAAGGAGATATTTTATAGACGAAAATGAGGGATATGTAACGGGGAAAAATGAGTGATATGAAGGGATTTTGAAGGAAATTATGAAGGTGAAAACATGGAGAAAATGACTGAAAATAGTCTCCTTTATACAGCAGGGCTTTTGAGGATTTCTTTGAAGGAAATAGCAGTGAAGATTTCTCTTAAGTTAAAAAACACCAGAAGGCTTCAAGAATAAGTAATTTTCAATGAAAATAATCTCTTGAAGGCTCAATACTTGTTTTAGCCATCATTTGCTATGACAAAAATTTACTGATGGCTAACAATGACTCCACTTGGGGATGGCAGCTCCTTGGAGGTGTCAAGAACTTCAGAAATTGATCTCTAGAATGCAGACCTGTGCCTTATCCATGACAACCTTTTCTTCCTTGATCATGTTGCTTAAAAAGATGATCAGTATTACATCAAACAAAATAATTCATTCACCAAACAACTACCTACATAGCCTAATTTCCTAACATTTTTTCTTCATAAGGTGCACTTGGACTTGCAAACCTTTTAACATTAATGTTTTATTCTTTTACTGAAAGCAGAAAACTAATCTAAATCTACCCTTATTTCTTCCATGAGTTCAAATTAAACAGTTGAACTCATTAATTCTCTACCTAAGCTACTATCTGCTGGGATTAAACTGTCTGACAGATCTTATTCTCTATTTTCTAAAACAGAAATTTAAATAAAAACAAACTAGGATTAAGTTGTCTGATTTGTTGTAAGACTATGGCATAAAAACAAGCTACGCATAGACTGAAATTTACAGAAATTTAAAACAAAATTGTGAAGACTTAAGATCTGAAACTTAAAAGCATCCTTCATTCTTTCTCGTGACTCAGATTTTGATCTCTTTAGAGTCATTCTTTCTTTTGATCCTTTGGTTCAAGTTTTAAGTGCATTAGAACCATTCTTTTATTTTTCTTCAGCTCAGGTTTTGATCTGATTAGAGACATTTCTTTATATCCTAATCTAATCTACTGATAAGCCAAGATTAAACAGTTTGTCAAATCTTCTTCACTAACCTATCAGCAGTAAATTGAAATCTATCTAGTCATGATTAGGCTGTATGACTAAATAGCAGTGCTCTCTGAAGTAGTGGCATTTAAGCTTGTACACTTTCAGATTTTTCTTTTATTTTTTGGGTATGGGGTTGTACCTTTCTTCTGTTATAACTGCCCTCTTTTTCTCTTTTTCTATTGTTTTTGTATTTTTTCTTTTTTCAAATTTAAAATAAAAAAACAAAAAACTAACTAAATGCTCACAGACTGAGCTTTATTGACATTCCTACCTACGCTATTCTAACTCTGAAATATGTACATGTTTAGCTAGAAAACTCTCTTTTCCAATACATCTAGTCAATTATATGTTTCCATGACTGGTCTTTGCTCATCTCTTTGATCATGCTAGAAAGACAGGTCCATTCCCATCTCACTTGTTCTTTAGCAGCAATGTTAAAAAAATTTGTTGCATTTGGTGATACATTGCTCCTAACAATATTTATTCCCTCCTCAAATGTATTCAAAAAATCAGCATAGGGATCTTTAAAAAATGCCTGGTTATGAATATTTGGAAGATAGGTTTCAACCAAGATTACATTTTCCTCCACTGGATCAAGATTAAAATCCTTTTGAGAAAGAACTTCTTCCTCATATTCATTATTATCTGAACCGGAGGACCCATCATATATTGCAGCATTGTCCTCTTGTAGTCCTGGTATGCCCTGATTCAATGGACTGTACTCTGTGAAGGGATCGTCATATTCTTGAGCAGGGATATCTTTGATTACCTCGACCCTTTCAGGAGAAGGTTCTTTATATTCATCATGCTTGAGAAATTCTTCATTGTTTTCCTCCTCAACCTTTGAGCTAAAAGATTATTGATTCCCAATCACATAAAAACTATTACTGATGAATGGTAATGAAGCAGAGCAAAGACTCAGATATTCTTCTCCCTCTTGTGCATTTGTAAAGCTTTTTTCATCAGTATCATAAATAGTCTTCTTTGGCTCATTACTTTCTTGGAGTTGGTGGAACTGATCTTCCTCCCACAAATCTACTAATGATGGTCCTACAAGATTAACTTATGTTTGGAGAACATCATCATGAGATAGATCAAAATTAAGAAAATCATTAGTGTAATTAATGTCACCAATCAAACATACTGGATTATCAGTAGGTCTTTCTTTATTATGATCTACAAGGGAACTTTCTGAATATTTACAACAATGTTTATTAGGTGAATGGGAAAGAGTGTTTTGTTCAAATGAGGTTTTGAGGGCTGGTTGTTTGTTTAATATTTGATCAATGTCTTCTTCTGTCAAAAGAGGAGGGATTTTTCTTCAGCATAGACAGAAATACAACAGTCCTCTTTCTCTTGTGTTGATTGATTTTGAGGTTGGATATATTCTTGAGCCTCTTCTAATGAATCGGTACTTGTGCTTGCAGGGAAAACTCAAGGATTTTCTATTGTTTCCTGATCTACTTCTGTTTCAAACAACTCCTCATGATTGTTATGATACTCAATTTGAATACAAGATTCATGAGTTGTTTCATCTACATTATCAGGATACCACTTTTCTTGTGTAATCTAAAATGAATTGTAACATAGAGGGAGAGTCCCTATATGTGTTGGTTCTCCTTCCACATCAGATTCTGCATTTTCTAGGTGGCTACTTGTTTCCTCAAAGCACTGCTCACTATTAGTATTTGTATTTTGTTCATAAAACGCTCTTAACAGTAAAACACAAGTTATAGGTAGGAAATCAGGAATTTCTTGACAACCTTCCCCATCATCTTCTATAAAGTCTTGATCATCATACATGTCTTGCTCATTCTCTAGATCTTGTAGTGGTTGAGTTTGTTCTTGATCTGGAAAAAACATGGGCTGCTCTAGATCATTAATATTTAAATCAACCTCACCTAGAAGGGATGATGAATCATTATTAGTTATGTTTTCAGTTGGATGCTGAGGATTTTTTTCTGTTTCTTGATTAATTTCTTCCTCAACTAATTCATCGAGGTTTTTATGATAGTTGTCTTGGGTATAAAATTCATGGATGGCTGCTATGAGATCTTCAGACTGCCAATTTCCCAAATCTTCATAAATGCCTGCAAGGTATTCTATGATGCCCTCAGATTGATTAAAACAACTTCCCTCTAATGATAGATAAGGGGATTTTTCCTTATAATGATCATAAAATACTATGTGGAGGTCTCTTAGAGAAAACAAACTACCAGTCTTCAACCATTCATACCATTCCCTTGATTTTCCTTCTGATGTCAACATGAACATTTTTATAAGGCTGTCTTCATGCCATTCCACCTTTAACCTCCATACATGTATATGAAATTTGATGATATGTAACAAAGGGTCATCAAACTCTTCACCTTGAAAGACAGGCAGATTTTCATCCCAATTCACTTGGGGCATCTTATGTGGGAACCCAGGGATATGATATCTACTCATTGGGACATATCTTCGTTGTATCCTTAGAATCATGTTTGTAAATCAGAAAAGAGGTCATTGTATCTATTCAACCAGTTTAGAGTCTTCTACCAGTGGAGTCATTTGTTCTTTTGGGAGTTGTGGAGTCGCCAGGTGAAGGATTTTTGCTTATTTTCAAGGTTTTGGTTGTTGTTCACCATCAACAATAAATAATAACCATTCTTAGTGATACTTTATTTATTTAGGAATAGGGGTTCGTTGAGTTTTGAAGTTATCTATTACTCAATATTTTTCCCCAGTGTGATCACCACTCTGTTAGGTCTCCGTAGTTTGCAAGATTGGCAAGAAAAAATGTTGCAGAGCCTACATCAAAACCACTTTGGAATCCTAGGATCTAGCCCTCCTGGATTCAGAGAGGGATCTCTCTATTTAAGTGTTTTCAAAGATATGATATTAGGCTAGTTATGAAGTGCAAGGGTTTTTTTTGTTTTTGGTTGGGATGGATATCATCAAAATAAAGGAAGTCTTTTGAAGGGTAAAGGTGTGATCAGGTTGACAGAATGGTTCAGCTGATAGGATAGGTAAGAGACAGTATCAATCCATTGGGCTATGGAGTCACAAAAGGATTTAATTGCACAACAAGTTTCAAGTGTGGTCTATGGGGCAAGTCATCTATATCAAAGGATATTTTTAGATTGATTTATGGTATGAGACATCAAGAAGTGTGGAGAAAGAAGCAAACATATGAGAAAACAAAGGGTTGTCTAAGATCAGGTAAGGACTTTTAACCTAGCCTGCTTTCAACATACTCTCAAAACAAAACAAAGAATATCCTAAGATCAAGTAAGGACTTTTAACCTAGCCTGCTTTTAGCATATTCTCAAAGGAAAACATTTAAAACAAATAATAGCCTAAGATCAATTAAAGACTTTAACCTAGCCTGCTTTCAGCATATTCTTAAGGAAAACATTCAAGATGAACATAAAAAGTAGCCTAAGATCAGGTAAGGACTTTGAACCTATCCTGATTTTGGCATACTCTTAAGGGATCTTTTCAAAGCTACTGTTGGATATAAACTAGAGGACAGGGCTAACCATAGACTTCCCTAATTCAACTTTAATTAGCAGACTTTTCAAGAACATTCAAGAATAGAATCTCAAGTTTTACTCAGCAAGACATGGGCTCACCAACATTCCTTGACTGGTTACACTCTATTGAAATCATTCCCAAATACACAATTAGTAGAAAACATAAAGATAAATCTTATCAGTGAGATTTAGGGTACTTTACAGTAAATCCTAATCTATATTTGTTGTTCTTTATCAGAGAAAGTGGAAATTATGGAAAACATGAGAAAAATAACAATTACAGTAAGAAAAACATCACCATTGACATAGATCAGGATCCCATAAATCAGCTTGTATATTTGATGTTCAAACCAGTTACAATCTTCAAGTCCATAGGTCTTTACAGCTTCAAACTTCTCTTCTCAGCCTATCTTTCTTCAATTACAAACAGAGCTTCAGCAACCTCAATAACTATTTACATTCAATAAGTATTCAACCAAAAATAACAATGAACTCCTCATAATATATATATAGGTGAACTAAGGAGGTGGAGTGGAAAGAAGTCCCAACTGTTCAATTAATACAGAGTAAATGCTTCTTGACCTTTGGGAGGCCTTATGGAGAAGATTTCAGATGTTTTAACTCTGCTAATTGATTTTTAAATTAAATTTCATGAACTTTAGTCACTTTTGTTGACTTTTGAGGCTTTGGTAGGCTCTTAATTACTTTCTAAGCTATCTTTGGCAAATATCTCTGACTGTGCATTCAATTTGTATTCTTTTGAGGAAAATGAACTTGTAGGTGGCACTTTGATCTCTAGAGGAGTAACTGCTTCTGTGATTTTACATTTGAAGCATTCTTTTGGGTGATCTGCCTGTCTTTGTTGCTTTAAACCCTGATTTAGGCCTCTAATTATGCTTTAAGGCCTTCTTTAATCATCTTTGGGCATTTTTGTCCTTTTCTGCTGACTTTTTTATCCTTTAAACTATGGATTAACTTTAAATATTCATACTTTGTTTTAATCCTTTAATATTTAATCTCCACCGTATTTTCTTCTTTTGTTGTGGACAAGTGGTTTTCATCGATGCAGGAGGGTTTGATTATATGACCAATGCTCTTAAAACACCAGTCAAACCATGAAATAAACCCTGGTAACTCCTTTTTCTCATGACTTTGTCATTTTTTGGGCCACGAAGGTCGTCACTTCCGGCCCTGTTTCTTTATGAACCATGAGAAGGGTTTTCGCCCTTAGAACCACCATCAAATCCTGCATAAAACAAACAAAAACATTAATAAAATCCCGCGGAATTTGGATAAACTACTTACAGAGGCTGGCGAAGGGCGGGAGGAGCAGTAAGGAGGGGAAACAATATGCAGGAGGAGGTTCCATGGAGGAAATCTGCGAAAACAGGGTTCAAATTTTAGTTTGGCACGAAAATGTGGATTAGTGGTTTTGGAAAACCATCGGTAGTTTTCGCCCACGAAATGAGTGGTAAGTGGTTTACGCCTAAAAGAACGCAATATCATTTGTCAGGCGACGCGTGTCCTCCCAATACCGCTGATTTCGTGTAGAAAATGCGTGATTGGTTTGATTGGAGATTTGAACGCGAAACAGGTTCGAGACCATTAGATCTTCGGGCCAAAGATCAACAGTCTTGAATGAGCGCGAAACGTTGGAAGTTGCATGGTGGACGAGGTGGTGGGACCAAGGTGATGTAACCTTTTTTTTTCGCATAGCGGGGGTATGTGTGATGGGTTATTCGATCGAGTTTAAACGGGAACCATTAGATCAGATAAATAAATGGCGTGGATCGGTTGCAGGGGTGAGAGGATAAGTCATGGTCAATAGGAGGATTGGTGAGTGTGGATCCGTCAGATCAATGAGATCTATGGTTGGGATCGATGTAAGTTTTGACAAATATGGAAAGGGAAAAAACAAATGGAAGGGGGCTTAAATAACGGAGAAGGGAAAAGGTCTGATGGGGGAATAGGGGACCGAAATCCAAGGAAAAGGGGGGCTAGGAATTGCAAAAATTCATGAAGGAACAGGGATAGATAACCGTTGGATCTCCCAGATCAACGGTGGATATCTGCCATCGAGGGGGTAAAGAGGATGGAAAAAATGGGAGATAGATAAGGAGGGGAGTGTCGACAACTTTCAATCTTGGTAGATCAACAGTGGAGATCTTATCGTGGGTTGAAACATCGGCAGGGAAAAGGAGAAGTGTAATGGAGAAAAAGACGTGATTTGCCGATGCAATGGGGGCTTAAAGATAGGTGCTGGGGCATAGTCCCGTGGAGGAATAAGGTACCAGGGGCAAGGAAAATCGGGGTTGGAGGCCTGGCACTTGGTTATGGTGCCTCGGTTTTATGGCAGAGAAAGGCAAGGGGGCTTAGCCAAAAGGGGCTAAAAAACCTATTTTTTAATATAAAAGAGCGGAACAAGGATTAAGTGGGTTTTTAGTGTTTCGATAGGTAAAATAAGGATTTTTTAAACCAGAAAAAGGGGTTTTCATGGTTTAAGAAGGGTTTTTTGATGAAATGAGGGGTAAAAATGGATTTTTTCAAAGGTAATAGAGGACAAATAAAAGGAAAGGAGATATTTTACAGAGGAAAATGAGGGATATGTAAAGGGGAAAAATGAGTGATATGAGGGGATTTTGAAGGAAATTATGAAGGTGAAAAGATGGAGAAAATGACTGAAAACGGTCTCCTTATTACAGCAGGGCTTTTGAGAATTTCTTAGAAGGAAACAGCAGTGAAGATTACTCTTAAGTTATAAAACACTAGAAGGCTTCAAGAATGAGTAATTTTCAATGAAAATAATCTCTTGAAGGCTCAAGACCTGTTTTAGCCATCATTTGCTATGAAAAAAATTTACTGATGGCTAACATATAGCATAGTGGATTTGAAATTTTACTTTGAATCACCCACTTTTCTAATGTTCACTTTTCCCTTTGGAATTTGGCACTAATACTCTTTATCTTTCTGACTTTTGGCGTTGTAGGTTGATCAAGTCACGGAGTTTGGCTTTCTTTGCTCCACTTAGGCTGGATGATTCCATTGACATCTTGGGATTGAATTTATCACATATGAGAACATAAAATTACATTTGGAAAAACATAAATAAATTACATATTTCACTTTTATATCAAAATAACATTTTGATATAAAAGTCATTAAACTCACAAAATTACAACTTTGAAAGTATGAAAATTACATCATGATGATCTTATTTATTCCCTCTCATATATGTATTGACCTCATCTGAAATAAAGGAGTGACCTTGAGAAATATAAAAACCTAATGACCTAATGGGACTACTTTAGACCTGACTTTCATGAATGAGATTTTAACTTAAAAGACTTCCAAGTGAAATGATAATTTCCTTAGGTTTTTTTATGCTCAAGGAGACATGAGAATGAGTCAACCAATATGATCTTCTGAGGGAGAATGAAGCTTATTGACAAGGACAACCACCAGTGGAACAATTTTATATCATGACCTAATGGAACGATGGAAAATTTCTTCAGAGTAGGACACCTAAGATGAACATGCAAAAAAAAATTTGATCCCTGGTGGAAGTATGCAAATACTAACAGTAACACAAGGAATACCCATGTTGCATACTTTCGATGGACCCTGCTACAAAAAAAATGAGAAATACATGAAAATGTGATTGCAATCACGTTTTTCATGTATTTCTCATTTTTCATGTAGTAGGGTCCGTCAAAAGTATGCAACATGGCTACTCCTTGGATGAGGAATTAAATTTTTCATCCAACGAATATTCCTGCTCAAAATTTGAGTAAAAAATTTGGGAGATAAGTTAAAAATACGAGTTGAAAAAGTAGTTTTATTATTTTATTATTTTTTAATCTTTTTACTCTATTACTTAAAAAATGGTGAATCATCCCCCATGGTTGAAATCATCATCTTGATTAATATTGGTTCTTATAAAGTTCATTTTTGTTGTACATTTTTCTTAGGAGGCCCATTTTAGACCTCGAAATTCCTCTAATGTTAGATTCTTCATACAGTAAGCCATCTTCAAGTTTCATGGATTCAAATACTACTTCAGAAAATGATTTAACTTCAGATAATATTAATGGATCAAACACTATCTCAGACAATGAAGTTTCCGACTTTGATCTGAACAGAGACAATTCAAACTTCAAATAAAATGGAATATCTTCAAGGGATAATACTTTTATAGGTAATGATGAAGATCTTACCAATGAAGATGGATCCGACCGAAACTCTGAGTGTTGGGATCTCTTATTTTGGATGAGTTTCTATGGATCTTAAACTGGAGAAGTTGGATGAGGATCACTGTGTTGGTGGATTTGATGCACGGGTGTATGAAATCACGCCAGTTTAAGGGGTGTGGTCTACCCCTATAAACTATTGGTCACAGGAAGAAAGTGGTGGAGCTCAAAAGCATATAATCTAGAGGAAAAAATATGTGAATATATGCTCAAAGTAAACTAAAAACTAAAACACAAATATATAGAAGTTATTGAAGAGAGTCAATACGATAATAATGCAAACGATGGCTCAAAGGCCTCTTCTTATTAAATGTTTGAAATGGAGAAGAAATTTTACCCACTTGCCAAAGGGCCCCTAGGCAATGGCTCTAGGTATCGATACAAGGATGTTGGTTTCCAAGCTTTGCCTCTGATATAGTCTCCCTCTCTCTCCGCTGTGATGGACTAGGATTTTTGGGTGGCCAACAATCGAGTCCCCTCTATCTCCAGCTTGTGGTCACACACTGCTAGTATTTCTTGGGAAATTCTGGCCAACATAACAATGTGATCACCATTTCTTCATCTCTTGGTGGCTTTATATAGGGGATTTCAAATCCTCCTTCCCTCCCTTAGTACATGATGGATGGTGACCCAAGGGAGAGGTATGATTCCATTGTGTGCTCCAAATATTCCTTTGTGTGCTCACATAGTGTCTAAGGAGGTGTTGGTGGTTGTCCTTAGGCAGCTTCATATAAGGATTAATTTTCCTTTACTTTGTGTGGTCCTGGAAAGTAACATTTTTCCATTTCCAGGAATGTGCAATTATCGAGAAAAAAGGCGCGCAGAAGGTGCTCTTCTCGAAGGATTAAGCACGCAATTTAGCATTTAAGACTAGTTCAAATCTGATTTTCTCAAAACCTTAGAGATTTTAAATACTTCCTGATTCCATAATGTGTTCTTGCCCTGTAAATCCTTAGGCTTGACATTAATTAATGCCCTCTTTTGTTGTACGATTTTCTAGTGTTAATAGTTTCCCCCTAATGTGTGAGGTATAGGAAGGAATGTATAGCTGAAATACATTATAGTTTCTTTTATGTATCGTGTGGGGAGAGAGAGAGAGAGACGCCTGCATGAATCTTGGAATTGACAACACCTTGCATCGTTTCCTAGATGACCATGACCTAAGGGACCCCTGCAATCAAACAAAATATACAACATATATACAAAATTTCAATGAGGTGGGCATGTCCCATGCTCGTGATGCTATGGTTAGTTAAACAAAATTGACAGATCATGTGTTGTCTACGTCACTACTGTGGTAGTGATGTTAGCGGTGCTTGACGACGACTGATGATGCCCTCAAGGGCATTTTGTCTTTGACGATAGGTGGAATGTGGTATCCATATGCATAAACTTGGTATGGCATCTAGCTACACAGTGTATGCATATGTACTAGTTGGGACCTTCCCATGTAAGCATTATTGGCAGAGACACTTATGGAGGCATAGGTCTTCGACAGATCTTAATAAAATTGCAATTGTTGTAAGGTATGATACCATCTTGACATGAAAGCTTTCATCGTAGTCTAATTTCAGGAGGATAGATGACATCTGTGGATAATGATGTCTCCCACAATGCCACCTAAGGATACCCCTTTGCATGGGGAGGGGTGATCCAAGGTACCGCTTCCTTTTTGGAAAGGAGGTGTCGAGGTCGACAAAAAGGAAGCCTTAACCAAGTCATGGGTCGCCGACCTGAGGGGTCGAGGACCTAGATGTGATGGGTTTAACATAGGCATGTTGGTGAGAGGTGACTGAAAACTAATGATGGGGATTCAGTGGCCCGAGATCGGAGTATACTTTAGCAGCGTGGCAGTAGTCATAGTTATTTCTGAAGGGAAAATACCTAGAGTCGGTAGGACTTCCAAGGCGGGTGTGAACCGTCTATAAATTTCGTGATGGTGTGTGCATGGGGGTGAAATACTCTGACCAAGGGGAATGAGGGACTAATTCCATTGGGGAAAATATTAAATATGAGGGCGAGGCAGTGAAGTGCATCATTTGCGGTCTTTGTACACTTACCAAAAGAATAAAATAATGAGGTTTGGTTTGTACAAAACACAGAGACGGGTACCCCGAAACATGAAAGGGTTCACTCACTGAAGGTGTGAGGATGGTGTTTTTTCTGGGGGTGGGGGTCCCATTGGTTGGTCTCATGTGTGGGGTTGATGAAGCAGATGGAGGAGTGTCACAGATGGGATAATGTTGATGGAGGTATGGTGGGCCAAATGTGATGCGCAGAGGTGCACTCTCAATCTACTTGTACAACCTGGTCATCCGGGAAGGGGGTTTGAGTTTGAATGTTAAAATTCACCTTATGCATGATGAATGGATGGGCATGAAGCGCTTCTCAGACTGAAATGGTGTGGTCATGGCGTCACTTGTGCTGTGATATATGTTCTAATTTGGGTGACGAGCACCATGGAGGGGAGGCTCTACCGACCAACGCGAACGTTTATCATGTGTAGGGTGAGGTGATGATAAACGCGATCGGGTATGAGGACCCTATGGTTTATTTCTGATGGATAAATGATGTCAGGATATGAAAAGTTTTCTAGGACTCTATCATGTTGGGGGTAGAATGATACCTGCTGTGAAACCTTTAGTGGATGGTGTTGTAAGTAGTTTGCGGGTTCTTCCTGAAAAAAAAACTACCTCAAGTGAAAGCATCTTCTTTTCATCAAACGTTATTGAAAGGCATGAGATTTTTTTTAAAAAGGAAGATGGGAGGGAGCAAACCTGCCGGATTTGAAAAATTATTTTTCCTGGAAAGCGAATGTGTGGCACCGCTTTCGTTCGTCATGGCATACTGATGATGGTGCAACTTACGATTTGTGGAATGGAACTTATGATCTCCTGTTATGGACCTCCGAAGTTCTGGAAAAGGGCAATAAATATGGGATTATGGCCCCAATCCTATTCATTTGTACTAGTTGAGTTTTAGGAGATCAGAGGTGCTTGTAGAGCCTTTCTTATCGTTGCGGTCATCCCGTGTACCAGGGACTAGCGATATTATGCCGAGGTAACTTTCATGACGTCCTGTACTGTAATTTCTTCAGTTTGAGGGTGCTGGGGGCCATACAAATTAGGTTTGTATGGCCTCTAAGTGACTTTTTGCCCTAGAATGCACGGGAGATCTAAGAAAAAGGGTGCCTCCTTTGCGCACGATTTTGAGGGACAGGCGCGTGATGGCATTTTTTTCCCTCCTTTTTGCACACAAATGCATGCCAGTGAAAAATACAGGTGCACCTTCCTGAGGGACAAGCGCACAAAGGCCATGATGACATAAAATTTTGATTTTTTTTCTATTTTTTGATGTTTTTCTCTATCCTAATGGGTACTTGTGTTACTTTTTATGTTGGTGTGGAGAGAGCGGGACTGGCCCGAGATCTGGACTACTCTAGCTACTAATGCTAGGGCACTTTGTTAGTTGGCCTCATGGGGCCTTCTGTAATTTGCTGAGAATGAGTTTCTGCGGTCATAGGACCGTTTTTTAGTTACATTATACAACATTGGCATAAGTGGCGCAACATGTTCATGCTGCGTGGGATGAATTTGATGATCCATCCTGAGACAAATATTTACTTTGTGACTGGGTTACTACCTTAGGGTGAGGCTCCGAGGTACCCACTCTCTGCTGGGAGAGTGAACCTTGATAAATTCCGGAGGTGGCATTGCGGTGGTGTGCTTCTTACAAAGGCGTGCATCAACATTGCATCAATGACAGATGTGGCAGAGTGGTGTGCTCTGGCAATTATTGTGTGACTAGCAGGGTCAGTTACTCCAAATCGGGCATCTGGCCTGCAGGTTGGATTTTTATGCCGACTGAGGGGCGGGCATTTTTTCGATTTCGCCCGTTTTTGTTTTGATGGCATGGTGTTTCAATTGAACAAGGTCCAATGTGGATCAAAGTCTTTTACGTATGCCAATATCTTATGTAGCATTATGTACGAGCAGGTGGTGCTGCTGAGGCCGGTGGTGGCAGTGCCTATTGGGGGGGCGCGGGAGCCACGCATGACGAGGTGGGCTCCAATGATGCCGCGAGGTGGTAGTGGCATGGTGGGTCATTATAGGAATGACATGACAGAGGCCTATTTTGAGGCCAATCCACAGATGTTCTTGCCATACCCATATGCGGGGATGGAATTTCAGGGTGACCCAGACATGGGTCTCCCTTTCGGTTATGTTTGGGGACCTGCAGGTATGTGTTGCATTTTTTTCTGAATTTGTTTGAGTACTTATGTAATTATGAGTTTTTTTATTGAAACTGACATTATTTTGATTACTTGTGAATATTTTTGCAAGGTAGGTTGCCTCGTGGCCCGACTGGTGGGTCACGACCCTCCGCTCCGACCTCGAGGTAGTCACGGAGGAGGAGTTGCAGGTGGACCGGTGGGGATGGTGCTGGACCTTTTGGTGAGGGTAGCATCTTGGCTACAGTAGATTTTTCTGCTTAGCGAGCTCATGCTGATGCGGCTGAGGCTCGTAATGCAGTATTGACAGCTCAGGTGGCCGCTCTTGAGGACTTTTGGGGTCGAGTGGACAGCTTGACCCAGGGTATGTCTGCGCAAGGTTTCATGGACAACCTCGAGGAGGTTTGGTTAGAGATGGTGATGGACCGTGAGAGGGATTAAAGGCCCACTCTACATGGGCTGGCGATCGCGGTGGCAAAAAAGGCTCTGTTGGTGGTACTAGGAGCAGTGGTGGGTCCAGGTGCTCCTCTTGAGGGGGCACCCCCTAGAGTATTTTGTACACGGAGACAGCATCTGTTATGAGCATGCTTCCCGTATTTTTGATGACTTTTGTATCTTTGGACTGGCCATAGGGCCAGCGACACTATATTTGTACTCAGATACATATATATATATATATATATATATATATATATGAAATATTTTTTTGCGGCTCTACATGATGTATCACCTGTTTCGGTTTATGTGTTATGTTATGCTGATGGATGTCTATATTTTTGGTTTTTTATGTATGATGGTTTATTTGAGATGCATTCCAGTCTAGGATATTGTTAGCTATGCGATCAGCTACTTGGTTTTGATTCCTTAATACATGTGAAAATGTACTGTAATCAAATTGTCTGCTTAATATTTTGGCACACAAATATTTTCTAAATAGGTGTGTGTCTCTGGTCTCAAATGTTTGGTTTAGCTATGATAGTACTAACTGGGAATCCAGGTAGATATGCATACGACGAATGCCCTGATGGAGGGAGTCACACATAAGTCCAATGACAGCATCATATTATGCCTGATTGTTTGTTTCTGAACTGAAACACACGCCATTTGAACATAGTGGTGATTGGTCATGGCCATAAATGACCCAGGAAACTGCGACTAAATTTTGTGACCATCTTGAAGCTCCATCAGCAAATCTGACATATGGTTCGTTTTGGTGATCCATTTTTATACTTTGAGCACTTTTATCTAAGTCTTTGGGTCAAAATTTTTGAGTGGGTGGTTTTTTTTGTACTCTTATTCTAGGGGAAGGGTCGTTGGGGCCCTTATGGGTATAAGAAATTCTTGAGGTAAAGGCCATTGACGAGGTTAGTGAGGCAAGTCTCGTCCAGTTCCGTCAAGATGTATGCCCCCTGTTGGAGTTTGTGTTTGATGATGTAGGGTCCTTTCCACAAGGTTTGAACTTTCCTGGCCCTAAGGCCTCTTTTGCGACATCACAGCGGAGGACTAATTCCCCCTCGGTAAACGAGCGAGGGGTGATGTGGCAGTCAAATGATGCTTTAACCATTTTCTTATGGGCCTTGTTATGCTGCAGCGACTGTCGTTGGTTTTCGTCGACAAGATCTAGTTGTACTAGGCACTGCTCCAAAGGCTGAGTTTCATTAAGGAGTTCGATGGCAGCATGAAATTTCAAGATCTTATGGAAATCAATGAAAAGGCGCAAGGTACCTTGGTTTTTTGTGACAGGAGTATGATGGAAATCCTAGGATGAGGATGAGGCAGTAATCCTATTGCCAATATGAGCAAATACAAATCATATATGGTGAATTGTATCATTGGCATTTGGTGGGGGAAGAATCTCTGTAATAAGATTCTGTATGGACTCAAAGTTAGGTTCCCCACTAGGATAGTCAGTTTTCGGTAGGTGGAAATTGTGCCTCCCACAGAGGTGCCTAAATGTTTCCATTAACAGGCATGTCTCTGGTGCGAGATTCAAGTCTGTGCAGATGGTGCATGGTGTTACTGAGCCAATGGAATAGATAGTGTGTGATTCTATGCTACTCGTTGTTCCTGATGTGGATGCTTGGAAAGGGTCAGACGTAGATGAGGTTGTCTTCTGTCTCCATTTCCATATCGTTGGCGTAGACTTGTCTTCCTCTTTAGTCAAGTGTAGACTTAACGCAGCTCGTGCCGCTCTCAGCTTGGGGAGATGTATACAATTAAATGTATGAGGAAAGTGGGAGAAAATTTGGCAATAAGTGTGTGTGATCTTCTCTTGATTGGAGAGAATTTTCTGAGGGAGAGAAGAGACTATGCGGAGACTATTCACAAAGGGCTTGAGTTCTCTGCATTGGTTGACTTGGTGATTGTTTTGATCATATAGGCCACATTTTATCCTAGGCTTGGCCGAGGTTACTCGTTGGTGGTGTGTTGTCTTGTCAGGCTTGACACACCATTGCGGAGGTGGAGACATCGATCCGACGATGTACTTTTTAAGCCATTCTAGGAGATCGTCCTATCTCTTCTCTATGGCATTAATCATGTCAATAGTGGGACAAATTTTCAAGGCATAAGTACAATGTCGATCATAATGATTACCGTGACATATCAGGCAAAATATCCTTGATATGAAGGTTTCGTCTAGTTCAGTTCAAGGTCTGATGGGGAACCAGCGCTGGAAGGCTGCTAAATCAGGGCAATGGATGACTGCATGGTCCCTCATTTTGCATAATGTACACGCTGGTCGTTGTTGTCGAGTGATGTTGGGGTAACTAGGGGTTCCCTGCTAGGTCTTTCATCGGCTGTCAAGAACATGATGGACCCGCTCATCTCTTCTCCTTGGGTCATGGAGCTGCCAATGGACTCGGCATCCATATCGTCTTCTTGGGAAAGGCATGTTGGGTGTGGAGCCTGATTATCTTGTTTACTTTGTATCACAGCATTGGACCCCTGTACCTTAAATGGGGCAGCAACGCCGCCCGTAAATTAATCGCTACCGTGGGGGGTAAAATAGATGTAAAATTGCCTTGTAAAAGTATAGTAATTTCAGGTCAATCAAGGCCGTTCATTAGGAAAATGATCTGACAGTAGAAGTTATGTTTAGTTTAGGGTTTTTTTCCCTAGAAGGAAACCCCTCGCTTTTATGAGGGTATTGTATTGCGGCTGTGTATTTTATGTGTATTCTTAGAACGAGAAACAGAGAGGGAGACTGTGAGAGAGAAAAGAGGATCTTACAGTGGATCTGTTGTAGGTTTTGTCTCTTCATTTTGCTGGATAATAGAAAGGAAGGACTGGCTGTTCATGGTGGATGTAGCCCAAACTGGGTGAACCACGTATATTTGTGTCTCTCTGATTTTATGTGTTTTGTGTGCTTGTATTTTCCGCATATTTTATGTGTTGCATTGCTCTGTAATATATAATTTTCTAACAAGGCAGACTATGGCTGAGTGGAAGCTAGCAAGAGCTAGCCGAAAGCGAGGTATGTAGTGAAAATCCTCCAAAAGGTGATTATCGGCGCATAACGAGCATGTGAATTGCACTGCCCGTAGCCCCACATAGTAAACCCTTTCGATCGGATACCATATGTGAATGAGCTCCAAGATTACACACTCTTCGAGGTAGTGGCCACCTTCATCACATAACGTGCAACATATAATGGGCCTTACTGGGGGCCTTTCTACAATCTTATGTTCCTCTTGTAAGTATAGGATGGTACAAGGCTTGTCGTTGACAGACTAGATGGAGGGATCCTCTTGATAGGATCGCTCAACTGCATGTAAGGCATCCCTATATTGTGGTATCTCTGGGAAATGGTGGGTATAGTGCCTGTAGGTGCCACAGAGACAGCATGCATGATTGGTACGCATCGGTTTGCCTTTACCTTTGGTGGTAGGTTCGTTTTTACGGGAACACGATGTCGAGATGTCTTCTTCGAAGTAGAGGAGTGGTTTTAACTCGTCCAACTCTGGACATATGTGGGTTGGGTGGCCTATAACATCGCATATGGTGCATACTGGTGAATCCCTTTGAATGGCGGGGGTCACCATCTTCTTTCCTTTGTTTGTGGTTTTCTTGGCCATGATAACCAATTTCGTAATGGGAACTTCCTTTGCGAGGGCAGTCTCGACTGTTTCTTGGGTTGGTTGGGGCTCCTCGGGGTTGAGGGGCTTTAAACCTGTGGCAGTAACGTTGTTGGCTCCTATTCTGGAAGAGGGGACGAGGTACCAAACTGGGAACACCAACGATATGCTAGGTAACACCAATGTTGCCAAAACCTGCTGGGAGATGAAGCCAGCTGGGGGGTAGAGGAAATGGGTTTGGGAGGAAGGTAGGCTAGAGAGGTTGTAGCGGTTGATGCCTCAATGTCGTTACTGCTTGAGTATGTGTCTTGACTGACCTCGGTGCTTGATGTGGACATCATGCACACTGAGGCCCCTATGGCATCGGGCGATGCCTCAGGGATAATGTGAGGATCTCCTAGGAATGACCCTAGGACGGATGACAGTTTGAATTTTCCAGGGCCATATTCTTGGTACCGTGACAGACCATCTGCCGTTGTACCTACATAGGGTAGAATTACATCTGTGTTGGTTAGGGGACGCTTCTCCCTGTGTGTCAGCTGGTCTATAGTAATGATGTGATCCTCGTGGGGGAACATCATAATGTGAAAGATGGAGGAGGCTATGGCAGACATGGTGTACATATAACTCTGCTCGAGGAGTATGATGTAATCCAGGGGAGCATCCAAGACTTCAATGTCTATGTGGACATTTTGGTAGAGGTCGATGGGGTTGAGGGATGACTGTCATAGGCTCAAAGCGTTATGACCAAGGGTTTTAGTTTGGGAGAACCCAACTTCTACCAAACATTTTTTGACATGATGCATGTTGATTCACCCTCGTCAATGACACATCGGTGAATGGTGATATTCTGTACTGATACCGGTATTTGGAAGGAAACAATGGAAGGAACCCTAGGGGTGGCTTTGTCTAAGTCAAAATCCATCATGCGCGTATCGGCAGGGTCGATAGTGCCTAACACGGAAAGTAGGACTTTCTGTTGCTTTGGGCACGACTGCAATACTTCCAACGTGGACATAACAACAGGTGATTGAGATAAATCATCCACGATGCTATAATTATGAGCTGCTTTGGAGTAGTTACCTACTCGCTTATTAGGTCCCTTTTCCATCTTTGGAAATGGTTCTATAGGCATCTTTGAAATGGTCAAAGGTGCAGTCGGTGCACTAGTACTAGCCCCTGACGTAGTGGAGTTTGGTGGGGTGTCGTAACTGCGATTACGTGTTTGGAAAAAAATTTCTTCCCCAGTCATGTAAATTTCATGGTTATTTTTCCCATAATCATCTGGGTTTTGTTGTTGAGTGCTTACCGTCCCTTGGTGGGGGAAAGGTTCTTGCATAACAACAGGTTGCTGGGAAGATCCTCCTTATCCTCGGTTACTCTGAAGCTTTTTTACCTTGGGGAGATCGCGACAGTGGTGAGTATAGTGCCTGTACTCACCACATATTGAACAAGAATGGTTTGTTCATAGAGGTGGCCTTTTGCCTTGTCGTTGGGAATTTCTTGGCTCTTGGTTTTGATTCCTGCTAGAGTTGCCTCCAGCCTGGGATTGCGGTGGGAACTGTTGGTTGCTTCCCCCCTATCTAGGGTTCCCTTTTGCCTTTTTTTTTAATATTTTCTTAACCATGTTAGGAGAGTAGTTCTCCTGGTTATACTGGTGTGGTTGATTTTTGGATGTCTGCAAAAAGTTCACTTGTGCATTGGTTTTCTTAGGTTTGTCGTGTGCTTGGGACTGAGCATAACATTGTCCCTTGTTTGCACCTAGTCATTGGGGGGGGAGCTCTTCCGTCAGTGTTTCTCTCTGTGTAATAGGTCCCCTCAGCTGAAGGATAGGGTCCTCCTTGGTGATACTCTTGCGCCCTACTAGTCAAATCTTGTTGAGGCATGTGATGACTTTGAAATCCGGGTTGAGACATGTTCTAGGTAGAATTATGTGCGTAACTGGGATTGTGACTACTGCTGCCTAGGTAACCTTGGGTCATTGACCAAATTAATCCATCTGCAGAATTCGACGTGCCTGGGAATTCCTAATAAGTTTGCAGGTACGGGGCATTAGGCAGGATATTTTAAACGTATCCTGACTGTGTATAAATCAGTTCAATCTTCTGGGCTTTACTGATTGTGTCCTCTTCGGATGTGGGGTATTGCTGCGCCACATCCCTTGAAATCTCCACTGCCAGAGTTTTAAAGAATAAATCTAAGAGGACCCGATTGTCGAGTTTAGCTTTGCATAAACTGTGACGCCGCCTCCATTCATGAAGATGATCAGAGATATGGATGGCGGGGATTTTTCTAAAATGGGTTAGTAACTCCATTCCTGAATCATGGTGAATGGGTAACTGAAAATAAGTGAGGAACACAGTAGTGAGGGTGCTAAAGGTTCCATGTGAAGAAGGAGGTTGCTCCACGTACCACTTCGTGGCTACTCCCATAAGAGTGCGTTGAAATAGCCTCAATCGAATAGTGTCGTCGATGATACTATTCGATGATCACCACAGGTGAAAGGTTATTACATGATTACCTGGGTCTTCCGCTTGCTTGCCTTAGAACTTTGGTATATCTGAAGGGAGCTTCGTGGGCATGGGAGGCCATGAAGGATCGTGTGTGATGGGTTCATTTGTGAGCTTGGTTCAATCGAGTAGATTCAACATAGCTAAGAAGGGTGACTCGGAGTTTGAAACCATGGCAACGTGTGAAGACACGAAGTTCTGGTTAGAACGAGGGTTATTCTATGACATACCATGATGTGTGTTCAGTTGGCTTCCTGAATGGGATGCGCTCCTCTGCCCCCTAGGGGTCGAGGGGGAAGTGGTGTGCGGTGTGGTGTTAGGAGACTGACTAGGGTTCCCAACTATGGTTGCTCCAATGAAGGATGAACCAATGATGGTGGCAGTGTTCCGTCTTTGATGCCTGAATGGCGCAAGACCTAGAACCCCTCCCTGTAATGGGGGGAGGTCTAAAAGATGTTTGGATCGATGAGGTTTCGTCGGGACCGTTGGGGTGTTAACCAGGTTAGGTTTTGGAAAATTTTGAGAGGATAGAGTCTATGATCACAACAAATTTATGGCCACATACATAAAACAAATCGAAAATGAAATGAATTTTTCCTTTACCTTAATCTATGTGATCAATTAAGCAAAAAAAAATAGTTTTTTTTTTTGTTTGCACGTGATACTCAAAATCCTAGAAGACCTATGTATCCTTACACACTCAAAAGTAACTGGGCCTTGAGAATATTTCTTGCGAATGCTGGCACAATGTCCCGTAAGAGCTAGCGACACCCCCAGTTAGCCGAAGAGAATCCACCAAGGTAAGGGTAGAGGGTCTGGTGCTTGCCTGCACCATCACCTATAGGTAAAGGATGCCCTAGTTTTTGGACACTAAAAACCACCATCCTACGTGAGTGTTCGATTCTTTGGCTTCTTGGTAGTCAACTAACAGTACCAAGTATTATTTGGGTCAGGTAGCCCCAACGGATACCGCACGCACTGCGCCTAAGCCTAACCCCCTTTGAATCAGGTCTCTGTTGCGCTCATGTTTTCTTTTCCGTGGACTGATAGGTGGATTTTAAGCTCCCTAAATACACAACTTCTATGTTTCAATATCAATTATGATCAAGGCAGCTTATTGGATTCCTACCCCCTTGATCCTAACTTAGACTATAAATTCTTTTGTGGCCCCTGTGGGGAGAATTTAGTGACTTTTGGTTAAGTTAGTTTTAGGTGTCTTCCTTTGCTTAGTGGGTGAGTGTGTGTGAGAATATGGTGAATAATTTCATATTTTTAACATATGGATATCGGTGATCCTTTAAAAAATTCCCCTAGTTAAACTATGTGATGTTGTTCTTGGCTCAAATGGAAAACATATGCGGATAAGGGGGCGCTTTGAAATTTTCCTAGTTAATCTATGTGACTAACTAAAGGGAGATGGCGAATTGTAAATATATAGTGTTCATATGATTACCTAGGATCACCAAATGGTGCAAAGGTAGTAGAGATTACTTGCTCTAATCGACAAATCGATCCTAGTCCCACAATCCCTAATGCATGAATTGAACTAAACTAAAAAATTCCTACACCAGAAAATAAAACTAGCTTACTTGGAATAGTTAATCTAAGTGTGCATACCAGAATTTTCAAAATAAAAATTGTTTATAAAGCAATGGTTAATTCGCCCCCTACTTCAACTATGTTAAGATTTTTTGCAAAAAACCAACTTAAATGAAAACTAACTCTAAGCCTACATAAGGCAACTAAAAGTAAGTTCTCAGAAGCTGTGGGGTTTCAACACAAGTGCTTGCAAATACATTAGGGGTTGTCCAGCACACTTACAAGCAAAAAAATGCAGAATATAGAGAAAAAAATCTCATTCTGTGATTTTTGCGGAAAAGGCTCTGACAGGTGTGCTTTCTTGTGCGCAGGTTAGTCCTAAATGCGTGCACTGCGCGTTTGTGAGAAAAAACTGCGCGCAAAAATCCTGCAAGTAAAAATATTAGGAGTTTCCTTCTTCAGTTTGTCACTCCAAGTGAATCTAGGGACTGTAAGATGGATCAAAGGACTGTCAGCTCCACTCTCCAGCGTAGACAAAGGTTTCCTGCAAGAGATGGCACAACCACATAAACTTGTAAGCCGTTAGTGGAGTCGACAATCCTGTGTTGGTGGATTTGACGCACGGGTGTACGAAATTGCGCCAGTTTAAGGGGTGTGGTCTACCCCTATAAACTATTGGTCATAGGCAGAAATTGGTGGAGCTCAAAATCATATAATATAGAGGAAAAAATATGTGAATGTATGCTCAAAGTAAAATAAAAACTAAAACACAAATATATAGAAGTTATTGAAGAGATTCAAAATGATAATAATGCAAACAATGGCTCAAAGGCCTCTTCTTATTAAATGTTTGAAATGGAGAATAAATTTTACCCACTTTCCAAAGTGCCCCTAGGCAATGGCTCTAGGTCCTGATGCAAGGGTGTTGGTTTCCAAGCTCTGCTCTGATGCAGTCTCCCTCTCTCTACGCTGTGATGGACTAGGATTGTTGGGTGGCCAACAATTGAGTCCCCTCTATCTCCAGCTCCGAGTCACACACTATTGGTATTGCTTGGGTAATTATGGCCAACACAACAATGTGATCACCATTTCTTCATCTCTTAGTGGCTTTATATAGGGGATTTCAAATCCTCCTTCTCTCCCTTGGTACATGATGGACTGGTGACCCAAGGGAGAGGTATGATTCCATTTTGTGCTCCAAATATTCCTTTGTGTGCTCACATAGTGTCTAATGAGGTGCTGGTGGTTGTCCTTAGGTGGCTTCATATAAGGAGTAATTGTCCTTTGCTTTGTGTGGTCCCAGAAAGTGACATTTTTCCATTTCCAAGAATGCGTGCTTATCAAGAAAAAAGGTGCACAGAAGGCACTCTTCTCGAAGGATTAAGCACGCAATTTAGCATTTAAGACTAGTTCAAATCTGATTTTCTCAAAACCTTAGAGATTTTAAATACTTATTGATTCCATAATGTGTTCCTACCCTATAAATCCTTAGGCTTGAAATTAATTAATTCCATCTTCTGCTGTACGATTTTCTAGTGTGAACAATCATGATTCGATCTTCAGTATCTTCTCGAAACTGGAATGTTCTTTGTTTTTGCAACTCAGTTCTATGCAATTTTCAGATCATCCTTCACGAAGACTAGGGCCTATCACCCACGAGCCTATAATTCTATGAAATTATGGTACACCCAGGGAAAATCTGTCACATCGTTCCTTGGCAATGGTGTCAAGATGTTAGCACTCCACCGCATCTCTGAAGGCTAAAAGGAGACTAGCAAATGTAACCACATATCACTTTGACCTAGTAGCTAGCCCTACTTGGCTAAGAGGGCTCTCTTAATGAGATTCACAGCCAATATGAATGGATCATGGATATTTTAGCCTATATATGCAGATTAGGGTTTGGTTGATTTGGATTTTTTTTCTTGATGAAAATGGACCTTTAGAGCTAGGCTTGAAAACTCTAGTAGGGTTACAAGAGCAAAAATTACAGGGGAATAAAGGGGCAAGGAAGGCAAGCTTGAATGACCCTTTAGGCTTTATTGTTATGGTGTAGGATGAAAATAGAGATCAAGAACAAGCATATAAATATTCATTCATTCCTTAAGAAGAAAATAAACACAACATCATCATATCATCAAAACAGGGCATGTATTCCTCATGAATCATGCTTAAAAACTTTAAAGACAATGAGTGAAAGCAGTACATATGTAATGGAAAGAGAAATAATTCAATGGAGTGAGTTACAAAAGAGAAACATAGCCATACAATCTCACCACATGAATCCCTAACTTTAAGCTGTAACTTTTCTCTGTGTTCACTATATTACTTTGTCAAACTGAAACACACTAGTTCAATGTCCAATGTTCCAATCCCTATAAATGATTACAAAAGGCCTCATAAAGCTACTAAGGTCAAAATCCTCCCTTGGATTTATAATTTTCCAGCGATAAATTCACATTCATACACCTATCTGAAGTCGACTACACACTAGGGAGGTTGCACAACAAATTCCTCCTTTATCTAACCATCAAGAGACATATCCTCAAAGCAATAAATGGAGGATAAGACACCTATTCAACTCCATTTTTATCATTTAAATTTACATTTTTACCTTTATATTCATCTACATTCACTTTTTCACTTTTACAAAATTCAAACCAGGAATTGTCAAATATTACACAGTGAAAATTTTAATTAAAATCTCATAAAATTGCAAATGCGTAGCACCAACTTTTAGGCCACTTTTCGGAACCTTCCTGAAGTCAAAATGGAAATCTGAGAGAATGATAAACTAGTCTTGTTTGTCTAGTTTCTAGAACACTTTTAATTTTTGACAATGAACCATGGTAAGGACTTCAAAAACTCATTCTCCCAAGGTATCTCCAGGTGCGCAACGCCTGTCAAAAACAGAGGCAGAATGTTGATTTTTGGCCTCTTTTCTTCTTTTTTCTCAAAATCTGAGCCCTTTCTGGAAAATCTGAGGAAATGGGTTTTGAGAGGAGGGAATAATATTTCTATAAATTTAAGCCACTTGTAATTTGGAGCCTTGAGGAAAAATCACAGCGACAAGGAACTGCGCATCTAGCCTTAGTGAAATTTCTAAATTCTACAAATTTTCACCAAATTTGACCAAAAAACAAAATTTGCCCCAAATCTTCCCAAAATTGGTCCAGAAGTGCTGGATGAGGTGTACTATGCAATCATGGAAGAATCAGTAAGAAAATCAAGTCTACCCTTCTCCTCTTGGCTAATTAGGGTTTTCTTAAGCTTGTCTTGCAATTACTTGATTTTGATGTGTGCAATCTGATTTCTTGTTTGGAAGCGGACATCCATGCGTTTTTGGATATTTTTATCCCTTTTTTCATTTTCAAGGAGCTTTTCCAAGTGATTATTGACCTTCTCAAGCCAAAACTCCTTTTCCTCATTTATATCCTTTGCAATCCTCTCTTCAAAAGTGAGCTCCTCATCTGTAGGGTTTTGCTCTTTTTCTCTCTGCAATTCCTTTTTGAGACCCATGGTTCTTGGCCTCTTCCTATTCACCTATTTTTCATGCCCATCATTTTCATCATGATCATCCACTATTTTTAATTTCTCACCATGTTTTTTTGCCTCATATAGGCTTTTCTCCAAAATCAAATGTTGTATTTTTAGTTGATTGTTCTCCTGCTCAAGAAATGAAATGATGAATTGGGACCTTGACAAATTGTTTTGGAGCTCTTTGATCTGACCATCCTTGTCTTTGATTACCATCTCCAAGTTTTACTACTCATCATGATCCTCCAATTCAACCAATTCAAAGTCATGTTCCTCCTCATCATGCATGAATGTGTGGTGTTGTGCTGATGGTGATCCTTGTAGTGAAGTAGGTCTGGCCCCTTCCTCTTTCTGAGGAGAAAACACAAGGCTCCTTCCTCTCTGATAGGTGAGAGTAACCTCAGGCCTAGGCCTCTTTGTAACCACAACAATTTTTCTAGATGATCCCACCTCCACAGGTTATGCTGACATGGCAGGTGATATGATTTGTTGCTAAGTTGGTGTAGTATTTGTGTGCATCTGCAAAGCTGTCTTAATGAAGGCATCCCATGTCATGTTCTTCTCTTACAACTGATGTAGAACTATGATCTTCACCAATTTGTGGTGAAAGAGGCTAGGGTAATGTTTTGTGTTCATGGCTTGAACCTTTTCAGCCATCTTTCTCACACTCCTATACAAGAAATTACACAAGATAAGGGACTTCACTGTTGTGAAGTGCATGAGAAATCTAATGTGATATTGGTACAATATGGAAAACCTACCCTCACATGTGAATAATTTCATCAAAACCTTCATCAATGGTGCATACCTCTCCAGCAAGTATCTGAATGGAAGAATATGAGAATGAGTCTCTTTGTACTGTGATTTTATGAAGGATTTGTACTTCTCAAGGTCTAGGTTCATGCCTTTGAACAATTATTCCCCATGATATGGTATCCTTGTTGCAATAGAGATAGCATTAACTGGAAATTTGAAATCAAACCCTGCAATGGTGGCCTTTTCTCCCTTCAATTTGGTGGCAAACAAATTTTTAAGCTCCTCATGGTAACCTACTTCCTCCACTCTTTGAGAAAACCCTAGGCAGTTGACATCTTCAAAGCATTTTCTGATGAAGGGTGAGGAAGTGATTTCAGTGCAATTTGAAGGCACATGCCCCAGTATCTTCCCCCATTTGTGATGTTTTCTCTTCTCTGATAGTGAGGAATATCCTCCCATGATTGAAACCATAGATGATAGGAGGGGAAAAAAAGGGAAAAGTGAGTGAAGGGATGAAATGAGGGAGTTAGGGAAGGGAAATGGGAGTAGAAAATTTTAGGGAGATAGGTAGGGGTTTTAGGAATATTTATGGAGTGAAATGAAGTTAAATTAGTGAGGGAAGTGAGCTAGGGAATTTTAAGCACAATCCTATTTAGGAAAATGTCCCAATTTGGTAGAATAGGGTTATGTTTTGTAGGGAGATGATGTAAAAATGATGGGAAATGGTTTGTGAAGTATGGGAATGATGTATAATTAGCAAAAAGAGGTGGAGGGATAGTGGTACTAGGTTTTCACATCATTAATTGATCATTTGTAAGCCAAAAGCATGAAATCCCTATAAAACCATAGGGAACTATGTTTTTTATCATTTATTGGCTTGCAAAGGAAGAGAGGGCATAACAATGAATGTACTTGTTGTGATGCTTAGAAGATGAAAAATTTGGAATAAATCTCTGAGAAATTGATTTGAGTAATTTTTGGGCAAGTTTGGGCAACTCTACCCCGTGCACAGCATAGTTCATCATTGCGCAACCCCTATGCGCAACACAATTCTTCTATGTGCAATGCCTCCTCCAAATGTGTAGCGCAGTTCACCGGTGCACATCACCTCCCAATTTTTTCACTTTCAACTAAAAAAACACATTTTTCTCACAAAATGAAGGATGAGCTCGATGATGAGGGGCAAGAGGAGTGAAAATGAAATGTGTTTGTGACATTTTGATCCTTTTATAAATGTGAATTGACTCCCTTTAAGTGATGATGGACCCTGTTGTATCTTAAGAAACAATCCCTTGGCTGTGGTAAGGAATCAGTGCTCAAGACATTTAGATATATATATATATATATATATGTAACAGAAATATTATGTCAAATGGTCTCTACTTAATCACCTTCACAGATTTTTTATTAAACCCTCAAGAATAAAATGCAATAAATGCCTCACAATGCCATTATTTGTTGATATTAAATGGAATGATAAGAAGAACATGAAGGAAGGAAGCCCAAACTGATATTTTGATAAACAGATTCTATCACTTTAAACTTCAGAAGAATTTTAAGACAGTGGAATAGTTAAAATGAAGGAGCGCCCATTAAGGATATTTAACTCTTATTCATATGTAAAAAGAGACCTGCGGCTTCATTACTTCATTTTATTCATAGAGAGAAAGTACATAATGGAAACAGGAAAACATATCAATACCAATGGATGCAAGAATATCGATCTTCATTCATTAATCATTTGAAAATTGAGTACAAAATTTGTAGTAGTCTGAAGGTCCAAAACTCGGAACCTTTTCCTCTCAAGTATTTTTGTTTAAATACAATGTGAAGCAATTTGTAACTATTAAAACTACTCCTAACTGCTCAAACTACTTGAAACTTCTAAACTACCTATTACATGTCATCGAAATGTGTTATTACAATTACATTATCTTAAAAGAGATAAAATAAAACTTAAATCCTAATATATTTGTTGAATATGAATTGGTCTTGCTGCTGCTATATTCTCTTGATTTGTTGACTTGTCTTTCTTTGCAGAAAACCCCAAATTGCTTTCATCTCTTCAATAATATCATTCCAAATAATTTCCTTAGCCTGTATCAGATATATATTTCCCTTCAAATTTTCCTTTATATTTTTTAATCTCAGCATCAGCTGTCTAGCAATATGTCCTGTATTTATGTATTTCCCCATATTTGGCTTGCATTATCTTTGTTACTGTCTCCAGATCATTTTGTGCCCTTTTGAGATCTCTCTCTGCCATCTTCAGTTCAGTATTCAATTGAGCTATCTATGATGTTGGATCATCATTTCCAGATGGAAAAATATTAGTGCAAGAATGAGAATCAATCTGATTCTGTAATGACAGCACATTTTCCTTCCACTTGGTAATTTCTTCTTCTTTCTGCAACAGCTGCTGAAGAAGGCTCTCTTTCTCATTTTCCAATTCTGCCACCTCTGCTACCATAGAATTCTCCCCTGTGGGTAACTTCAACTTTTTCTTCAACACATAAATCTCTGATTCTACACTTTGTAGCAACTTCTGCACAACAGAACTATCATTTGGATCTACTCCAATCTTTACAATTATCTTATTAAGTTCTTCATTATATGTTGTCAAAGCCCTGGAGTTGGCTTTTTCCAATTTCAGCTACTTGATGACCTTCCCTAGCATGTTCTCATCTTTAATAGCCATTGCATTAGTTTTAGTCAAATCATTCACTATCAGTTGACCTGTTTGCATATGTAAATTTACTTTATCAAGCAGAGGAATCTTTCTTACATCAACATTTAGATTTATAGTATTGAAATTATTGGATGACCTTATAGTCATATCAGAGGGATGAGAAAGGGAAATCTTAAACTGATCTTTTTCAAGATCCATGGCAGTCAGTAATCTTGTTTGATCTGGAGTTATTTGATACTCAGCTTGTGCCTCCATGCTAGCCTTCATCTTTTGATTTCTTTCAGAAATATGAGCAAATACTTGTTTAATCAAGGGTACTTTCTCCTGAGCATCTTCTTGTCTTCTTGGTGAGGCTGGGACATTTTTCTCATCTCCTAATTGTAGTCAGAAACCAAGTTGATCACTTTCTAAATCTTCATTGAACTTTGTTCTCTTTTCGGCTCTTTGCTCTTCCTATTTTGAATCAACCACTGCTTCTTTACTCCTCTTGCTAGATTTCTCAGATATGACAGGAGTTTGTATATTTGATCCAACATAACCTGTAAAACTCTTATTTATTAGCTTCTCTATGTCAGGTCTGCTTTCATGAGAAAATTTTGAATAACCATTTTCAATTCTCCTATTTGAAATCTCTTTATGGGGGTCATAAGCCGATTTATCTCCTAACAGCAAGTGCATTCCATCTAACATCATAGTGACTTCATGAGCTTCCTGTCTCATATTGACTATAAATAGACTCACAGACATAGGTAGCCTAAACATATGACCTTTTGTCATAGGAACAAAATGTGTTTGTTCAACATTTAAACTCTGCCTAATGAACTCCAAAGAAAATAATCTCATAGGCACAAACAGGAAGTCTATATGGTTCTACCCCAGACCCATAAAGTCTAATTTCTGAATAGTTTTCAAAAATATACCAATCACCAAACTTACAATTTGTTCCCAGCTGCAAGAACTCTTGAGCCTTTGGCAGGAAGCATGGGGGAGGAACCCCATTCAAATTTTTATATGTAGTAGACATAAAATGATTTGCAAAATCAAACAGCCCCCCCTCATTCTGTTCTTTTCTTACTATGCCAGTCCAAGACACTACTGACTGCCTCTTTTTATTTACATCCATGATATTTAACCCCAAATGAAATAATTCCTCTACATTTTGATATAAAAAGAGGTAAATAATAAGAGAGGGGAACCTGAATGGCCCAATGAGTGATATACTCATGAGTTGAGTATTGACAACTTCTTGCCAATATGAAGGAATATCCAACACTACCCCTGGCTTCATCATCAATGAAAACATTCCCAGAACTTATTTGTCAATTGTGTTGTCGTCTTCTTTTCCCAATATCTTTAAAATACACCTCAACATCGGTTGAACTTCTGCATCAAAAACTTCCATGGAGAATTCTTTTCTGTCAGGTAAAAACTGCTTCATATCTGGCTTCAGGAAAAAGACAAACTGATTGAATTCTTGACCTGCAAGACTATCATAATGTGTTGTCAATGAATCAAATGTGAATTAAACATAAGATTTTGACTCAAGGTAACACAGAGCTTGACGAATTAATAGGGCTGAGACTTGCAAGACATTTTCTCCTTGACAATTCATTACAAAACACTTTTCAGGGTACATGACATACACTAGCCAATACACAAACTCAGGAAAAAGGTGTGTTCTTGTTAATCCATTGCTCCTTGCTCCAATTGAAAAGGAAGTGAAGAAATTGCTGCAAGCAAATATCATAGTCCCGCTTAGATATTCAGACTAGGTTTCTAACCTGGTTCCTGTGAGGAAAAAAAATGGAGAGATAAGGCTACGTGTTGACTTCAAGAATTTAAACAGAGCATCACTTAAAGACAATTACCCTTTGCCTAATATGGACTATGTTTTACAAAAAGTTTCATTTTATTCATAGAAAGAAAGTACAGAATGGAAACTGGAAAACATATCAATACCAACAGATGCAAGAATCTTTATCTTCATTCAATATTCATTTGAAAATTGAGTACAAATTTTGCAGTATTATGAAGGTCCAAAACTCGGAACGTTTTCCTCTCAAGTATTTTTCTTTAAATACAATGTAAAGCAGTTTGTAACTACTGAAAATACTCCTAACTGCTTAAACTACTTGAAACTTCTTAAACTACCTATTACATGTCATTGAAATGTCTTATTACAATTACATTCTCTTAAAAAATATAAAATAAAACTTAAATCCTAATCTATTTGTTGAATATGAACTGGTCCTACTGTTGTTGTATTCTCTTGATTTGTTGACTTGTCTTTCTTTGAAGTTGAGGGATCTTTAGGGAGAATAGTCATCCAGGATCTACATTTCTTCCACACCTCAATGTTTGTCTTAGGTGAATTAATTAGCCTGTGATATTCCATTCTAAAGGAAATGATCCTATTGAACGTTGGCCTCTCTGTAAACAAGGTTTTCACCAACCATAGTAGCTGAAAATGCCTCTGAAGAAAATTAATCATTGTTTCTCCTTTAAGAATCTGAATCTTCTCATGAGTGTTATCTACCTTGATTTTTTCCAATACCAGTAGTGGTTCATAGGAATCCCATGATAAAAGACTGCCCCCAAGGCCCCAGCATGATGGCAACCCTGCCCTAGCTCTTTTGTTAAATAAATTGTCAAACTTGCTTACTGCTTCATTAATCTCTCTCAGCTTCTTCTCTGTAGTCTTCCTGTAATCATTTTTAACAATCAATTTGTTAATTTCTACAGCACATAAAATCCTATCTTTAATCTCATTCTCCTCCAACTCTTGATCAGTCTTGGAAACAATGAAATCAATAAATTTCTTTGCCCAAATAGCTCTGTTAATTGTCTTATGCTTTTCCACCATAGCCTGTTCCTCGAAATCTATGATAATGTTTATTTCTTCTGATACAATAGTAAGAAAACCCCAAATTGCTTTCATCTCTTCAATAATATCATTCCAGATAATGTCCTTAGCCTGTATCAAAGATATATTTTCCTTAAACTTTTCCTTTAGACTTTTAATCTCAGCATCAGTTGTTTGGAAATCTATCCTGTATTTATTGATTTCCCCATCTTTGGCTTGCATTATCTTTGTTACTGTCTCCAGATCATTTTGTTTCCTTTTGAGATATCTCTCTACCATCTTCAGTTCAATATTCAATTGAGCTATCTGTGATGCTAGATCATCATTGCCAGATGGAAAAATAATAGTGCAAGAATGAGAATCAATATGATTCTATAATGACAACACAATTTCCTTCAACTTGGTAATTTCTTCTTCTTTCTGCAAGAGTCATTGAAGAAGGCACTCTTTCTCATTTTCCACTTCTGCCACCTCTGCTGCCATAGAATGCTCCCATGTGGGTAACTTCAAATTTTTCTTCAACACAGAAATCTCTAATTCTGCACTTTGTAGCAACTTCTGCACAACAGACCTGTCATTTGGATCTACTCCAATCTTTACAATTATCTTATTAAGTTCTTCATTATGTGTTGTCAAAGCCCTAGAGTTGGATTTTTCCAATTCTGGTTGCTTGATGACCTTCCCTAGCATGTTCTCAGCTTTAAGAGCCATTGCATTAGTTTTATTCAAATCATTCACTATCAATTGACCTATTTTCATATGTAAATATACTTTATCAAGAAAAGGAATCTTTCTTACATCAGCAGTTAGATTTACAATATTTAAACTCTTGGATGACCCTATAGTCATATCAGAGGGATGAGAAAGAGCAATCTTAAACTAATCTTTTTCAAGATCCATGGAAGTCGATAATCTTGTTTGATCTGGAGTTATTTGATATTCAGCTTGTGCCTCCATGCTAGCCTTCATCTTTTGATTTTTTTCAGCAATTTGAGAAAATACTTGTTTAATCAAGGGAACTTGCTCCTGAGAATCTTATTTTCTTCTTGGTGAGGCTAGGATATTTTTCTCATCTCCTAATTGTAGTGAGAAACCAGTTTGATCACTTGCTAAATCTTCATTTAACTTTGTTCTCTTTTCGACTCTCTGCCCTTCATCTTCTGAATCAACCACTGCTTCTTTACTCCTCTTGCTAGATTTCTCAGATATGACAGGAGTTTGTATATTTGATCCAAAAAAACCTGCAAAACCCTTATTTGCTAGCTTCTCTATGTTAGGTATGCTTTCATGAACAAATTCTAAATAACCATTTTCAATTCTCCTATTTGAAATCACTTTATGGGGGTCATAAGCGAGTCTACTTTGTTTTCATCATATTTACAAAGCCAATGGATGCATATCATAATTACTAGAATTTTTTGAACTGGTCCAATACGAAAAACTGCGTATTTTGGATATGTTTCGCGTCGCAAAAAATTTCTTAACATATAAGTTATAAACTAAAAATCTAAAAGCTACGCATTAGAGACGACGGAACAATGTAATGCCCCATAATTTTTTCAATTTTTTTTACAATGTATTTTGGGAGATACAAAATTTTGATTTCACTGAATCACAATGACCCTCAGAAATTGTTTGCACCCATTTTATTAGAAAAATAATTAAAATTATTAAACGTTTATGAAATTCCATAAAAGTTATATTTCCTGAAAGTAGATTCAATTTTGAAAAAGCTTGTCTTGGTTCTGACAGTTAATTAACAACCTTTCATGGAGTTTAATCAGTCCAAAGTTGCAAAACCGTATTCAGAGCCTAGTTTTTGCATAATTGATGACACGTTAGTTTGGCCGAAATTTTAGTAAAGTTCGGCCGAACTATGTTTTCCGCTTAAGACTCGTTAAATCTAACGTCTTAATAGTTCGGCCGAACTTTTGATCAAAATTTCGGCCGAACTATTGTACAACTCTCCGTCGGCCGGAGACTTTTGCGGAGCCCCCTACTAAAACACATTCCGCGTCAATATAAATTGCCGCAAAATGATTCACAATTTTCGCACATTTCGCACACTTCTTCTCATTTTACAAAGATCTTGGTTTGGGTTCAAAAAATTTTCTTCAAAGTTTGGATTTAAGAGCATTTCTTGGTTGATTTTACAATTTTGGGTTTAAGGAATTTTTTTTGAGGACATTTCTTAGAGGCGACGTGAATTTTTTTGGAGGACATTTCTTAGAGGCGGCGTGATTTTGGCAAAAATTGTAAAAAATTTCTTGGACGTACATTCAAAAGACATTTCTTGGAGGTATGTATGTGTTTTGAGTTGAAGTAAATCTTTTGAGCTTCGTTTCATTTTTATAAGACATTTTTCTCTCGAATTTTTTAAAGTGTTTTGGATTGGAATATGTATTTTTTGCAAAAAATTTACACTAAATTTTTTTAAATTAAATCTTTTGTAATATTTTTTGTAATTGAGTTATTGTCCAATTTTTTGAAGGAAATTTTTTGAACTTCATACCCTATTATCATGGGAAATCGAAGAACTTGTGCGAGAAAATATGATTGAAAAAGAGACCCTGAGGCACGTAGAGAAGAGACGAGACAATCTCGCAAAAGAAAGTTAGAAGCCCTCTCAAATATTGAAGAGGAAAATCAACCTCAAGCAGAAATTGAAGCAGGTATGTAAATGTAAATATTATGATCTATTGATATATTTTTAAAATTTTCCCAATGTAAAATGTGAAGCTTAATTTTTATTTGATGAACTAGTTTGAAAATATTTTGTTTAATGTAAACAGATAGAGATATTCCTCAAAATATTGAAGAAGAAAATCAACCTCAAGCAGAAATTGAAGCAGGTATGTAAATGTAAATATTATGATCTATTAATATATTTTTAAAGTTTTCCCAATGTAAAATGTGAAGCTTAATTTTTATTTGATGAACTAGTTTGAAAAATATTTTGTTTGATGTAAACAGACAGAGATATTCCTCAAAATATTGAAGAAGAAAATCAACCTCAAGCAGAAATTGAAGTAGGTATGTAAATGTAAATATTATGATCTATTGATATATTTTTAAAGTTTTCCCAATGTACAATGTGAAGCTTAATTTTTATTTGATGAACTAGTTTGAAAAATATTTTTTTTAATGTAAACAGACAGAGATACTCCTCAAAATATTGAAGAAGAAAATCAACCTCAAGAAGAAATTGAATCGGGTATGTAAATGTAAATATTATGATCTATTGATATATTTAAAATTTCCTAATATTTATTGACATATTTATTAATTTAGTTATTTATTGAATATGTACTATTTTTTCGAATATGTACAGATGAAATCACTATCGATAATGAGATGTTAGAAAATGTTGACACTCACACATATGGAGATAAAAAACTTGACCATGTTATACGATATCGTGTTAACTGCATTTTTGAAAAGTATTTCTTAAATGAGCGGGTGACAGTTCAGGCTCAAATGTTGAAAGGTCTCCTATCATTAAGGAAATTAAAAGAAGCTACGACACTATTGGGTATTCGAAAATCAACCAAAGATAAAAAAATGAAGGAAGAGGTGATAAAAAATATGAATAGTGCTATAAAGTCAATTAAGAGATCTAGAGATAAAGATGTTTCAAATATACGTAGAGGAATACAGATGGCAATGGTTTCACCAAGTACTCGAGAGAATCGTTTGATAACATCTATGGCACGAGCACTGGGAACCTCGCGAAAAACTCTGCACAAACATCGAAAATTTCGACTGCAAATAGATGTAAATGATGAACTCGCTTGTTGGAGAGCTATTTGTAGGCAACCATACAAAGATAGACTTGGAAAAAATGTTAAAAAAATAATATATGAATATTGGAAGAACAATTCGCGTGTTTCACCAACTGCAAGACATGTAATGCGAAGAAGAATAGCACGAAATCAGTACGAAGAACATGAAAAACATCTCTTGGAAACCACTCAGATAGAGTTATTCAACAAGTTCAAAAAAGAGAATCGTCAAATTCATGTTTCACTCGGTGCTTTTGTTCAACAAAAACCATGGTATGTAAAACCTATCACCGTACGCGACACTTGTTGTTGCCGTTATCATGTGGAATTTGAGTTATATTATGACACATTCCTTGATTTAGGTAGAACATTATGGAAGGATTCACCTCCTCCTTCCACTATCCATGAATTCATATCTCAAATTCTATGTGAAAGAGAAAGCGATGAACTATTTTACAAAAAGAAATGTGTTGGTGGTAAAAAATGCGATGATTGTGGAAATTTGACTAAATTTCAAACAAATATCGTATTGATATAAATGATCAATCATTGTCCAACATGAAAGTGAAATGGAAGAGATATGAATATATCGATACATCGATCCAAGGTGCAAATAATGTTAAAAGAATTGAATTACTAGAAGACGAAATTTTTCTGATATACTTTTTGAGAAATTTTGAGGCAGAAATTTACAAATACACCAAGCATTCCCATAGAGCTTGATGGCAAGACTTGCAATTCAAAAAATCTCGTGAAGTTTTTCCACCAGGGACCATTTTGTCAGTGATTGATTTTGCAGAAAACTACACATTTGTTCCACAAAAAGAAATTCAGAGTGAATACTATCACTCTGACCAAGTCTCCATGCTTTTCCATATTCTATATAGACATGCTGAACAAAATGTCGATCATATAGAAAGCACGAGTGAAAATCGACATATCATTAAAGAATATCATTTTTATATCAGTGACGATCGTACACATGATACATGTTTTGTACAACATTGTTTTGAAAGAATTTATGATTCATTGAAAAATCGTGGAATAACATTCAATGAACATTGGATATGGTCAGACGGATGCGCAGGTCAATTCAAATCTGCATGATCATTCTTTTGGTTGTGTTGTCTTCATAAGAAAACCTGCATTAAACATTGTTGGAATTTCTTCGAGACTGGCCATGGAAAAGGAGAACATGACGGTGCGGGAGCATGCATAAAACGAGTACTTCGAAGATATCAAATGAACCACTCTGCACGCTGATTTGTGAACGCTGAAGAAGTTGTTCAATGGTGCATCGCTGCTCTAAGCCATGAAAAAAACCCATCAAGAGAAGTGCGAAGGTACATTCAATTTAATTTATATAGGAAATCTAATTTTAAACATTGTACATTTATCATGCAATGATTATTTTTAATTGTATTTTGATATCATATTTACAAATTCTTTTTCTAATTTTCCATATAAAGGTTTTTCTGGCATATTGGAATCGAAGACGTAGATAGATCAATTGGAAATGGCGTTGAAACAATAAAAGGGACTCGAAAATTGCATTCAATTCAAACAAAGTCGTCCAGAAATGTGTTTGCATTGGATAAAAGAAAATATTCTTGTTTTTGTGATGTTTGCATAGACAACACAAAATCCAATGGCGTTTGTGAAAACAAAATGTATGTGAACGATTGGAAACATACAGAGCTAAATACAAAGGGAAAAATGTCTATTGCAATGTTTGAAGAAATGCAATCAGAAGAAACTACAATATCATCCGATGGTGATCGAGTTTCTGATCTTGTTAGAGAAGGTAACATTTGAATTACTTTCTAATGATTTAAAGATCTAGAAATAAATTTAAATATGCATAATTAAATGTTAAATTTTTATTTTATTGTGCAGGAGATGTTTTTGCTGTAATTGCACCTATTGATAATGATGAAAATGTGAAGTATTATTTGATGTGTTGCACTGAACGAAAAATGAAATTATTACAAGACTATAATGATCACGGATTTCAGTATGACAGAGGGTCTATTATACTGAAAGGTTATTTTTTCAGACAAACTCATCAAAGTGGAGACTTTGTTTACTTTGAAGACTATGAACTTGATTCCATAAGTTGTCAATATAGTCACTTGGTGTGTGCAACACGCATAAAGTTGATAGAAGTTCAATCAAAGAAAAAATCGAAAATTAAGAAATGGAAAATGTCAAAATCCGATCATGAACGGATTATTGAAGATGAAATTCCATTAGAATTTTTTTGAGTGAAGTGTCCAACAATTTATTATCTTTGGATTAAATATGTTTTAGAACTTCCAGTACTCAACTAAAAATTGAGCTGCTTATGTTATTTGTGGTTTCCACATGTTACAAATTGTTTGGGTACAAGCACGTGCTCTAGTATCAACTGAAAGTAGTTTTTCTATACATGTGCATTGATTAAAAATGTTATAATATTGTACTGGATATATATATATATATATATCCAATATTGGATAAATTAATTGTTCTTGTATATTAATTGTTCTTGTATATGTTCTCCGACCATATGGTACAAATTATTTCACTTTATTTTGTAAGGTGAGATTCGGTCCCCATATGGCCTAGCCTCCAAGGGACGAGATAACAAGTGGTTGTCCCCACTTGCCCGAATCTCAGCTTTCAAGTACAATTTTACTGTTTATGTCAGGCATCTTACATGATGTCCTAGCCAAAGATAGATTCTCTTCATTTCAGATTTCAGGTAAAAGTTGTCACCGAATGACCTACTAGGATATTATAAATACTAGCTTTGTAAGATCATTTGGCATTCGGAAAAATTCGAAAGTCTTAGACTGTCAATAAATTTAAAGTATCATTCACCTTAGTGAGTGTAAAATATTCAATGTAGGTTGGTGACGATGCTCACTCCTAGCTTGAAGCAGCTCCAATGACCAATTCTACGAGTTTTTCCAATCTACAGTAGACCAAAGTTGGTGACCCACTTGGTTTTTCACCCAAGAAATTCCAAGGTACTCTTCTTACCTTTGGCCCCCAAAGCTACAATGGAATTATAGGAAGGTGAAGATTTTTTTTTTCACTGATAGGAATTTGGTCACATCCCTTATCTCCCCTTATCAAAAAGTTCCTATCTACTACATTATCTAGCATGTACTCAAGATCACTATTTCGTAATTAGAATATCACAATACCATAAGTTCTCACAAAAATACATGGAATGCCATTACGACACTCATCTAACAATGGGGAGCTCAAAACGTAGAAAGCTCCTCATCCCCTTAATAATAATGTGTTTAATTTAGTCTTTTAGGTGAGGATTAGGTGTGAATCTTGTTTTCACATACAAAAATAATTAATTGTTTAAATCCATAAATTTGATTATTCACCAAAATACATGTCATATCCACTATTTTTCTCTCCTACAACTTCCCATTATTTTATTAAAATATATGATTTTATCTCACCCAACTATCACATGTTCCTAAATTTACTCCTAATTGTTCCCTATGCCCTCAATCTACTCCTAATTGTTCCCTATGCTGCTTTTCCCTTACTTATTTTTAGAAAGTTATTTTCCTAGATCCATCATAACTATGGATCTATCAAGCGCCGAGAGGGATCAAATATCTAGAGGTCCAAACCTCTTTTTTGAGTGAAAAACTTGAAGAAAGGTTTGCACCTCAAGAGATTTGATCCCTCTTGGCGCTTGATAGATCCGTAGTTAAGACGGATCTAAGTTGGTTTCAGTCGTGTGCAACCAAGGAAAAACTACCGATAATATGAGAAACACAGTTAATTTTATCAATAATATGTAAATACATCTAATATTAATATAACCATTTTAAATATGCTAAATATGTTTGAGATTTATCAAGTCATTTTAATTTTAAATTTTCTTAGTTACCTCAACTTGTTGAGATGATAAATATTGTAGAATAACTTTAATAATGGAAAATGATCAAATAAAATTTTTGAATGCAAAGTGACAGTGTAATAATATTGAATGATAGAATGTGAATAATTAGAATGTAATCAATTACAAATAGCAATTAGAATGTAATGAATTACAAATAGCATTTATTGTGATCAATCTTAAACTATTTTCTTCTTCTATTCTTATTGTCACCCTTATTAGGTTTGTCATCTTTCCGTATCGATTATATTAAAAGAAAGTAAAAATCATAAATTATAAACCATTTAAATATGTATCTTGAGTTGTTGTAGTAAACTTTATACCTTGTATCTCTTGCTCTCAAATATTATTAGGTTTAATTACTATATAACACACAAATAGTTCTACATTGTCAATAAATTTTTGTGCTTACACTGAAATCAATGCATACTATTAATCCAATGACTTTAAAATTAATGCACCATCATACATCCATTTACATCAAATCAAAAATCAACATATACACTGAAATCAGCTAGGGATTGTCTTATTCACAAATAACATTTCAATTTACCATGTGCAAATGTGAGTTCACATTCTATCATTCATGTAGTTTAAAAACTTCATGCCATGTCAATTTATAATTCAACTATCCAACAAAAACATTTAACATTAAATATCACATGCCAAATGTAAATTGAGATGACAACATTACTTCACATTCACATACCAAAGTACTAAAACCATCCAAAAATTAAATAAAACAAATTATATAATAACATTGCAATAAAATATGTCCAAAAATTGTAAATCTCACTTGAGTATCAAACTGTATCAAGTTTAACAAATTTTAAAACCATCTAAATTTTGAAATCAAATCTACTGTAAATCATGTCCATCAAATGGAGGATCTAGCGACTAGGTCTCAGTCCGCGCCCTATCCTGTGAATAGGAAACCTACATACACAATGCACATGTACTTGAACATTAAAATTTGATGTTTTAAAAATGAATGATAATATATATATCTAGAACTTCATATAAAAAACAAAATATAACAAAAAAATCATGCAATACCTCCTGAGGTTCCCTCTCCAGTTGATGAACAAGTTCTCCCATAGGAACATTTGTAGCGGTAAACTATACAATATACATGTACAGTTAAATATATATATATATATATATATATATATATATATTAAAAACTTTCAAATGAAAATGCACGTGTACATATATAAACTTATTTTCAATAGTATTAAAAAAGGAACTAAAGACAACTTGTTCAAATGTTTTGGATGTTCCTATCTCCGTCGCTAGAGTCCGCGGATTAAAGAAATCTTCTATAGGAACCTAAATTTAAAAAATTTTAAATAACTCAAAATATAGATCTCTCTCTCTCTCTCTCTCTCTCTCTCTCTCTCTCTCTCTCTCTCTATATATATATATATATATATATATATATATATATATATATATATATATATATATATATATATATATATCTCAATTTTTAATGGAACTTTTTCAGGTAGAATATATATATATATATATATATATATATATATATATATATTAAACATAAATTTTAAATTTGTGAAAAATTGTCCATACTTGTGGCTCATCTGTGGAACTAGTAGAGTATATCTCCTAAGTGCAGAAGAGGGGTATCATCCAGCTTGCTCCAGGCCAGATAGAGGTACTTGTTAAAACATTTTATAAAATTATATATATACATACATGTACATGTGTGGCAACAATTATTTATTTTAAAGTCACTTAAAAAACACTAACATTTGCCAACATATCTTGATGGTTAGACCCATCTACATTGTTTGAACCAGAGGTCCCAAACGTGATATTAACATTTTCGTCACGCATCATGTGTGACAACTGAAAATGGTGTTTTAACATATAATCATACATTTTTGTTAGATTAATGTACACATACAAATAAATTTATACATGTACATACACATGTATTTATTACAAATTTTACACATGTATATGTAAAAATAATTTCAAACCCTAAGGTCACTAACACACACTGTTCTGGTGCCCTCTTCCTCATGAAAAATTAGGTCTTGCAAACCATTGCAACAATTTTTTGCATATGTTCGGAGATCTTCAACATTCATGTTGTCAATCTCCTCATCTATACAATAAACAAAATTGGCACGTGCATTTTCTCACGTGGATGAAGTCGATTTAAACAAAGATCAACTCCACTCAATCCGCTATGAACATTTTCGATCATAACATATCTTGCTTCTCGACTTATTTGAGAAGTCGCATCCATCTCTGATCGCAGGGTTTCGACTCGAAACGATCGAATCACCAATGGCGGCTCAGGGCGAGGCAACTCCACATCTCGCTTAGCGCCCTTACGTTGATATAATCGACCTCTCCCCGGACCAAAAAATTTTGAAGGAAGGTCATTGTAGTCGGGTTTCATACCCAAAAAACATTCTGCATAAAACATTTGTGCAAAATAAACAGGAACCTCATCGTTCCATGGAAGCCTTCCAAAGGCCGCAAGATTTTGATCATACAAATAAGCAGCTTTGTCTGGGTGCTTGAAATACTGCACCTTCAACATTTTTCTTTTTGGCCCTTCCTTATAATTAAACATTGACTTGGCCTCTGCTCTTGTAACTTTTTGTTTTATGTCCTGCCATTTATCGGGACCTATCACTGTTTCTTTTCTCTTTCTCATCAGTTCTACAAACGAATCAGTCGTTGGCCCCAAATTTCTGTACACATTTACCATTTCACCCAATGAATGTGTAACTATTTCGAGGCTTTGTCTACTCTCAGCAGGTAGAGACAAAGCCACAAGATCTCTTTGCAATTTTGCATGAAGGCTTTGACACCTTTGTAAGGTGCATTCCGCCATGTTCGTTTCCCATGGTATATCAGTAATCTCAGCCGGATAAGTTGTGCTGGGTTGACAGCCTTCTTCTTCAATGTAGCGCACTGCCCTGCGTCTATTTTGACCACTGGCTCGAACATTTTCAGCCTCTGCATCAATATATATAAAGTTTAGTATATTAGAAAAAACACGTGTAAAAAACGTTGTACAAATTTAATGAAAAAATATTGAAATTGATGGCAACCTTGATGTTGTTGGTTAACATCATCTCCAACATGACCCTGCTGAGAACCAACCCCAGAATGATGCTGCTGAGAACCAGACCCACAATGACCCTGTTGAGAACTAGCAGCGGTTGATTGGCCTTCGGGGGAATAAATATCACCCCCTTCCCGCAACCTGCTACCACTCATACCTTGACCGGTTGAACCTTGGCCACGCTCCATGGATGGAGTTGAAACCCTTCTCCTCTTACCTCCTAAAAATTAAAATATGAAACTTATTAACAACTAAATTAACTCAAAGTTAATAAAAAAATCAATTCCATATGTACACATGTATGGAGATTTAAGATTATATTTAAATACCGTGAACATTCCCCGATCCCTAAACCTCCATATAAGATTCGACTGATCTTCGTTGTTCATCCTCCATGATATATATCTATTGGTCGACATTTACACAAAATAGATTTCAAAAAATCAATTTGTAATTTAGTGTACACAAATTATGTAGAACACAACTTTCAAAGCAATAATTGATCATGTGTGAAACTAAATTTAATTGAAAAAGATATTATAAAAATGATAAGTTCACCAAATTGCGCTTTACATGGTGGAAGCACACTTGGTATAAAATTTACTACTTATACACTTTAGTTTGTGGAAGAAATGACACATGTACATAGTTTACCTTAAAGTTGTTGTGTTTTACGGATATTAAAATGAAGAACTTCTATTTAGATCCATTCCAGAGATTGACTGTAGGGGCATTTGCTAGATATGTCACCTTTCATAAAAGATGAGATCCAGAGGCTACCTGGCCCTTTACAGACTCTGCCTATAGAACTTGTAGAAGTAAACACTAGAGGCATTAACAATATCAAAGAATGTTTTCATGCTCAGACATGGGAATGTGTCTCTTTCCCTATGCAAAAAAATAGTTCAAGGTAGTTAATCTTCATAGACATGTCATCAAGGAAGTCAATGTGATCATCCCCAACTTACTTTTTATGAAATTAGGCTTGGAATCCTCTAAAACCTGGTGGATGGAGTTGAATGGGAACTAGGTTGAAAGGCCTTTACAAAATACATGCTAGTGAATAACACTTACTAGGTTATGCCAACAAATAAAGTGGGAGAAATTTTTTCTCCTAGAGGTTGTCCAATTGGGTGTGTAATACCAACTTCACCCATTTCCTCGCAGGTTTCTCTCTTAGGTTACAAATGTCTTCCACCTTATTAGGTATATATTTTTCAATTTCCCGAGGATTCCTTGATTTTTTTCTCCTACCATCTCCCTCTCTCACTCCCCAAATTATTGCCATCAAACATGCCCCATTGAGGATCTAGAGCAATGTTTGCACCATACTTAGAACTGTCATTGCTGCTAATTGAAATTGGAGTCATGTATACTAGATTGCTTGCTTAAGTGGCTCTTACTTGGACAATATCCTGAGATGAGTTTGAAATGATGGTCATATGAGGTTGGAAGCTACTTGGTGTAATTTTCCTTAAATCTTCAAAAAAACAGAGCAAAAATGTCATTTTCGATCATTTTTTATTAGCTTCTACATACAGCAAATGTTATCACAATTGCAACACAATCATGTTCCATGAGCATGAATTATGAATTTCGCAAGCCAAATGGCAAGGAAATTTGCATTCATTTAGGCAAAAGAAGGCTATGACATTAAGGTCCATGCTAGAAAAAATTATGCAAATAAAGTTGCTAAGTCTTGGTACTTACCATGTGTTTCAAAGCCATAACGAAGGTTGGCTTTGAGAGTGTCCTCTCAAAGCCCTGTCTTGAGATGAAATTTAATTCAATGTCTCTTAGAGTTGCAAGGTGGAATTGATAGAACTATTTTATTTCTTTACCATAAATGGGAAGACAAGACGTCACAAGATTTTGGGAAGGTCCACTCTTGAGTGAGAGCCTCATGATTACAACCTAATCATGAGAATCAAATGGGAGTGCATCCTTATTTTGAAAACAAATAGGATTCTAAGCTACCTAGCGCATCATTAATTTTTAGGGTTGCTTGTCTCCCATAAGGATTCATAGGAAAATAATTGTGTTGTTTGTCTAGAGATATATGTATGTGCGTGTTTCATTATGTTCTCTATTTCTTACATTGTGTTTCATTATGTTTTATATTTCTTACATTTCTGCCCTCCTATTTTTCTTTCCACTCAAGGTTTATAAAATAACATGAGAAGCAACATAAGACTTGGAACAATCATTTTCATTATCTAAGAATGAATTAAAATGACCTTGTATTTCTTCTCATTTTAGAGCTCAAATTTTTAGGAAGGATTTAAGTATCCACCTTTCAAGAATCACTAGAAGATGTTGATAAAGAATATAGGAAGACAAAAAACTAACCAATGGTGTACTAAATTTATTTCTTGGGAGGTAGATTGGCATATGGACTTTTGGTAGCTATAAATTTTCCAAATAAGTGAATGTATTTGAAAACCAAACCTCTAGTTTATTTTGGTTTAGACAAGGTCTAGAATTTGAAAAGTGAATTCCCTCTTTCTTACTCTTACATTTCCAATGATCGAAATCTGGATCGAGGGAAAAAAAATTCCTAAATAAAAATTTTGCATTTTATTTGTACACGTGAGTTTTTAAAAGCTAATTAACTCATAAATTTCTCACAAAATACACTTAAATATTGACACAAACCCCTTCCCAATTGGCTAACTTTAGATGATCCTAAACACATTTTTATTTAACTAATGAGGGAGATAGCCCAATAAAACTAGTTTGTCCATATTCAAATCAAGTTGGTATCAAAGTACAATTTAGCTCATTTTAGTCAAGGTTAGTTAGAAGAATTAGCTATTGGTTTCTGTCTTCAATTTCCTCTCAAAATGAATGTGTACGTGCTTTTGAAAGACACACTAGAGGAATACGGTCCAAATTTTTGATGAAAATGTGCTATGAAAGTAAAGGGTTAAAGGCAACCATGTACAAGGCATAGTTGAGGCATAGTACGAGAGAATGACATCTTAGCCCCATTACTCATGCATGGCAAGCTAGCTACATGTGGAATTTTAACAAGACTCTAAAAGGTCTAAAATCACAAACCTCGTTAATGGTTGACAGAGTCAAATCTTACACCTAGTTGGCTATCACACTAGGTTAAATACTTGGCCACTAGGAGGAATAAGAGTTCCATTTTGTGTTATTGTATTTTGTTCCATAGCTGAAAATACAACTAGGAGTGTGAAGTTAGAGAGAAAAATGTATGAAGTTAAGTTTTTATAGCAACCTTACACGCTAAAAGTCTTAGCTAACTCTAGAGAGATTACCTCTTTCTTTGTACTGACATATTTTCCATACCAGAAAAGAGAGTAGAGCATGTTTACATTTTATTGTTGTTTTTCTCCCATAAGGATTTCCTAGGGAAAAAGGAGTCTAGAGCATCATTACTTTTTAGGGTTTCTTGTCTCCCATATAAGGATTTCCTAGGAAAATAATTGTGTTGATTGTCTAGAGATATTTATGTGTGTGTTTCATTATGTTCTCTATTTCTTACGTTGTGTTTCATTATGTTTTATATTTCTTACATTTCTTACATTTCACATAAGATATATAAAAGAACTTGCACATGCTCCTTTTGTGGTTTGAATAATCATAATGTTTATAAATGTTGGAAGAAGATATCCATGCACATTGAAACTTTCTAAATAAATGAGGCAAAAAGTCAAAGGCCCATTGGACAAGGAAAATGATGTTGAAAATAACATGCAATTGTTTATTACTCATTACCATAAGAAAGGTCACCTTGTGGACAAGTGTTGGACTTTGTATCCAACAAGTCATCCACAACATTTGAAGAAGGTGGAAAGAGATAACGACAAGAATGGAAAAGAGGATTCCATAATCGATGAGGGTCAAGATGATTCGCATGATGAAGTGTAGCTAAAAGAAGCGCCATTGAAATGGTTTGCTAACAGATGGTTAGATTTCTTATCCAATTAAGGCCTTGCATGTATTTTGATGTTTCATGAATTTCTTTGCATTTACTCAAAGTATGGTGCATGTTGCATGAAGAAAGATTTTGAAAGTAGAGTTATGTTGACACACTTAAATGCAACAAATATGAAAATTTGTACATGAGCTCTATTATTTGACTTGAGAGTGAGTTGTTTGAAGAGGCATGTTTTGTCGACTTGTGTTTGGTTGATGGTTTTGTATGTCACCAATATGTAAGAGTACATGGAGATATTCACATGATGTGAATTTTTTTTCTTTGAAGGAGAAAAATGATATGTCAGCGAGCTATGTTTCTTGCATGATGTGTTTTCAGTTTGATGGTTTTGTTTGTGACAAGACGTCACAAGATTTTGGGAAGGTCCACTCTTGAGCGAGAGCCTCGTGATTACAACCTAATCATGAGAATAAAATGGGAGTGCATCCTTATTTTGAAAACAAATAGGATTATGAGCTACCTGGGACTCGAACCATTATTTTTAAATTTGAAAATCATGGTGTGTTGTTTCAATCCCTGAATCCACAATCCTAACATAAATTGTTTTATTCTTTTTTTGCGGGATTTAGTTGGTTATATTAAAAATCAGTTGAATTTAAAATTCATGACTTAGTGGCATGAAATCTTGACCATTATTCTACACTTAAAGACATATCCAATGGTGCAAGAAAAACATCAAACGAAGTTCATTCAAAATGTATGCCTTTAGTAAGTTGACCTATCATGTTGACCACCATGGTACGAGATAATGACATTTTAGCCCCATTACTCATGCATGGCAAGCTAGATACATGTGGAATTTTAACAATACTCTAAAATGTCTAAAATCACAAACCTCGTTAATGGTTGACAGAGTCAAATCTTACACCTAGTTGGCTATCACGCTAGGTTAAATACTTGGGCACTAGGAGGAATAAGAGTTCCATTTTGTGTTATTGTATTTTGTTCCATAGTTGAAAATACAACTAGGAGTGTGAAGTTAGAGAGAAAAATGTATGAAGTTAAGTTTTTATGGCAACCTTACACGCTAAAATTCTTAGCTAACTCTAGAGAGACTACCTCTTTCTTTGTACTCACATATTTTCCATACCAGAAAAGAGAGAGTAGAGCATGTTTACATTTTAGTGTTGTTTTTCTCCCATAAGGATTTCCTAGGGAAAAAGGATTCTAGAGCATCATTACTTTTTAGGGTTGCTCAAGTCTCCCATATAAGGATTTCCTAGGAAAATAATTGTGTTGATTGTCTAGAGATATGTATGTGTGTGTTTCATTATGTTCTCTATTTCTTACGTTGTGTTTCATTATGTTTTTATATTTCTTACATTTCCTATTGCCACAGTGTACATTTATATCTAAAGAGTCCAAAACCTCATTCAAGACCATATGTTTTGTTGATGTATTTTGATTGGTTTTATTGCACTTCTTTTGCAGTTGTTGTTGTGGGCCTCACCATCTAGTGATTTTAGGTAAAAAATTATTTACATGGAATTTTGAAGTATTCTAGAACGTTTATTATTTATCACTACTAGCCTTGGTGATTTAGTTGTTTGTTTTGATGCTGCTTGGTTACCCATATTTAATAGTTGTTCATGTTTAATTCATTGTTAAGGCTTTTTATTGGCCTATGAGGATGTATTTTTCTCAAATCCATAATGGCTAAAAGAATGAAATTTATCTATGAAAAAGAGAGGTCATATGGAAAACAAATTGTTTGCAAGTGTTCTTTTGAACCCATAGAACTTGCAACCCTAATATGGATACAATACTAAGTAATACATAGCCTCCTCATCTAACTTAGCCAGGGATTTGCAATACTATATTTGAGTTGGCTAGCTCCATTTCAAGATATCATAATGTTAGATTATTATTTCTATAGATTTTGATTATGGTAGTAAAATGTTACAAAAAACCGGAAACTACAAATAATATTATTCTAGATATATGTAAGAAGGACATGGTAGAGAAAATCAAACAATATTAAACTTTTCATAAATAGTTTAGATATAAATACATTTTCTATTTTTTATTGTAAATTCCAAGGCTTAAAGCAATAATTTTTCTAATAATTTTTTTTTAATTAATAAAAAAAAAAAAATCATTTTCAATCAAAATCACATCCAACATATAATAAAAATAATAAAAACAATTTAAAACTTCATACACTATGACATTACTATGGCAAAGAACATAAAAATATATGTAAGCAAAAAATCCTTTTATATAATAATGGAGAGCTTCAAATATACAAGAAAAAAAATCTTTCAGCCTTCTTGTATCCTAGAGAAAGAGTTGCTCAAACAATCATATTTTAAACAATTAAAACTTGAGGAAATCATCTATTTTTGAATTTCAATTAAATATAAAAAATTAGTCAAATATTTCAAATCTGTTTTTTGGCTAGTTGCAGAGTGTAGGTCAATTCTAGCTAGAGAGAGACTCCAAGAAGGGGTTTCAAGACAGTGCAAGTTTCCAACATTCCAGTCAAGAAGGGAGGCAAATATTTCCAACAAAAGAGGCAAGAACAAGTTCCCTAGTGGTAGTGCTATGCAACCCAATTAGTCAGTGCATGTTGCAGGCAAGAGTGCGAGTAGCTGGTAGTCTCCAAAGAGAGTTTCTAGAGGTAGAACGAGTTTCCCAAAAGCGGTACTACACATTTTATTAGGTAGGACTGCATCTAGCATGGAGAATATCATCTGTTTTTGAATTTCAATCAGATAAAAAATTAGTCAAATATTTCAAATTTGTTTTTTGGCTAGTTGTAGAGTGTAGGTGCAGTTCTAGCTAGAGAGAGACTCCAATAAAGGGTTTCAAGACAGAGCAGGTTTCCAACATTCCAGTCAAGAAGGGAGGCAAATATTTCCAACAAAAGAGGCAAGAACAAGTTCCCTAGTGGTAGTGCTATGCAACCCAGTTAGTCAGTGCATGTTGCAGGCAAGAGTGCGAGTAGATGGGAGTCTCCAAAGAGAGTTTCTAGAGGTAGAACGAGTTTCCCTCCCTCTCAAACTACTCCCTCTCACATCTTCCTATTGAAGCAATCCTTTAGCCCATTGAAAACTTGGTTATGACTAGGCATTTTATGTATAAGAAGGAAGTTGAACCACATCGAAGCCAAGAGGTTCACAAAAATTGCTTTTAACTATAGCCAAAGCCCCCACCTTTGGCTCAAGAGGAGATGACATCAGGCAAAATTTTAGAGGCTAATATTAGTAGGTGGGCTAATTTTCCATGCTTTTTCCAACAAAAGATTAGCCAATTTCATTTTTTTTCTAAAGTGATTTGCCAAAATTTTATAGTAAACCATTATTTTACCTTAAAAATGGCCAAAAATATTATCTCAACTAATATAAAATCATTGGAAATCTAAATATTTCTACAAAAATATCACAATTTGCATATTAGGGACTAGTAAGATTACCAAGGTTTCTAAACTTTAAGATAAAGTAGCATCCTTGATGTTAGTTTTTGGCTAGATGATTAGGTATAAAGTAAGAAATCATTTTGCAGTATATTGATAATATTAAAAATAATATTATTTCAAGACTATTGGTCAGTTCCCAAAATAATGTGAGATGGAAGCATTTGATACATTTGCCACACTCAAAGAGTTGAAAATGAAAAACAATTTCTCTTATATTATCTATCATATACTCACATTTGATCTATGAAAACTCTTCTTGTTTTTTAAACATAAAAACAAAATAGTAAAAAATTCAGACTAATCTCTTACTTCTTAAAGTACAACAAATATTTTTTAATTTTTCGAAATAATAATTAAAAAAATATTTAATTTCAAAATAATTATTATTTTATTATTTATAAATAAAATTAACAATAAAATATGTTTATAATGAACTGTTGTGAATGATAATATTATCACTGTTGAATAATTTTAATTTTACTCCAATCATTATATAAATTAATATTATTCATTAAAAAAATACCTTTTAATATTTTAAATATATTGAAACCTCTACTATCAAAATTTCAAATAAGCATTTTTCTTCTTTCTTATACAACACTATGCCAACACCATGCTAACAAAATTCAAAGAAGACACAACTTCAAAATTTTACAGAGTTGAGATCTCAGATGCTACCACATCAAAATGTTGTGGATCTCACAGAGTCATCTAGAAGCATTGTTACAAAGTGCTAGCATGATAATCGATGGAAAGGATGAGAGGATGGAACAAATGTACACAAAACAAATTTCTATTCATAATAGTTTTTCCATACATAATTACTGAGTTTCTTTTTTTGGTCCTTTTATTTTGTTGCATTAATGGCAGACTATCAAAGGATGGGAGGAGAACTAGGGACATTATGTTCACAGAACCAAACAAAACAAATTTCTATTCATAAAATTTTTTCTATACATAATTACTGAGTTTTTGTTTTTTGGTCCTTTTATTTTGCTGCATTAATGGCAGACTATCAAAGGATGGGAGGAGAACTAGGGACATTATGTTCACAGAACCAAACACCGTAAGATCAGGGTCATGTTAAGAAGATTTATGGTGATCTGGTAATGATAATAATATGTGTTTCTTTTAGAAGACTATGCAATAGGAAACTTTCCTACTTACAGTGGGCTCTTGATGAATGGACTTCTATGCTTACAATTTGAATTTCTTTGCATACAGACAGTGAGATAGCAAGTGAATCTTGCCACCTTAAAAATTCTGAAGCCAACCACCTGTAACACGCAGTCTCAATGAACTATATATATAATCTGTTGAAGAATAACTGTTGTAATAAGAATTTTACATGGGATGCTACTACATCTCCTGCATACATAGTCTCTATGCATATTAATCACCTACTGCTATGAAAGTGGTTGAAGAACAAATGATGCTCTTCTACTATATCTAGAACTGCCAACAAGGGCTGCATTCAATTCCTGTCGCAGTTGCATAACAGATCACCATGGTTAGCTGTGCAATTTGCCTAAGTTTTTTCCTTATACAGTGACAGAGCTTAAGAGAATGCCTTTTGTACCGGTCTTTAGTGTAACTTGGGGGGTGAAATTTGAAGTGTATAGTATGTGGGGTAAGCATACTATAGTTGTAAGGAGGGCTACATTGTCCTCACTGTCATCGGAATTCCAACATAGGTAAATTCGCTCGATAGAACTATATATGGTGGAGGCCATTTCCTTCATTACTTTAGCCTCCTTGGACATAGGTTATACATAGTTTGTAGATGATGGAAATTTGCCCACATGGGGGGGTGACTCCTTGTTGAACTATTGCAGCAAGTAATGCAAACGATGAGCACTTGAGTCCAAGACCTATTGGGTTTGTGACAAGTTCACTGCATGATTATGAAATCCATTAACCATTACATTTCACTACAAGAAAGTTGCTTATAAATATTTTTTATGTGTAACATACCTCGACGTTAATAGCCGACGCAGCGCGAGCACCAGAAGTGATGGCAGAGCAATTGTGGCGGCCGATAGAGCAAATAAGAGGACAACAAAAGAATAAACTATGAAAGCGTACGAAAATGAAAAATGGTAAACCACAAACATTCGCGGGCGATTTATTTATAGAAACTAGTTCGGCCGAATTATTTTAAAAGAAAAAGTTCGGCCGAACTTTTTTAGCAGTTCGGCCGAAATTTTGTTGCCGGTTTTCAAATCTCTGGCAAAAATTATGTTTGCTTGCGCCGTCAGTGTGCCGTCAATCTAAACAGAAACAGGAGTTCGGTCGAACTTTATAAGAAATTTCAGCCGAACTATTACAGAGTTCGGCCGAACTTTGTAAAATGTTCGGCCGAACTATTGTTGAAAAAAAATTTCGCACCCCGATTCTCACAAAAGTGTAACCCAGCTTCACGTTTCTGCCCATATGCTTTTACCCTCTCCTTTTGAGACAAAATTTGGATTTTATAGCAAAAAATCATTTTCAGCGATTTTGTAGCGAAAACTCGGCTTTCAGCCCACAGTACGCTACGAACTTTCCTGATAATTGCAGATTTTAAAAATTTCACTTCCCACCTACCAAAAATTGTCCTAAACTATGTGAAATTATGGTATGAAACATGAAAATGTAGAATTTATTGAAAACATGTCTTACCCTTCTTCATGGAGCAGCAAGTGGCTCATCTTCCATTAAAAATGGACCTATTTTTCTAAAACTTAGGGGTTAGAAATGAGCTCCTATATCTCGATCCTTAATAGTTGTTGCCAAATGGAACGCGGTTTTTGTAAATAATCTTGTTTTGAAGAAGAAATTCTCTTTGTTTTTAGAAAACCATCTCCATATGTCCAAAATGTGCATTTGAAAGACATGTCTAAAACAAGGAAAAAAAACGAACTCTGAAAATAAAGCTCAAATACATCTTTGAATCTCCCAATTTGTAGTTCCCGTGAGAAAATTGAAATAGGTTAATGTTATTTGATCCGTTTTTTACAATAATCTCTCTCTGTTTTTAAGAATTAATCTTCGTTAACCAGAAAATTCTCTTGAAGTTGACTACTCGAACAGTCAAACAACACAAAAATCCCTTTGCAACTTCTGAAAAAGTATCATACAACCGACTTTGATGAAGGCCTTTGCAAAACTAGGATGTTCCATGACCAATTTTAGGTCCATAGACTCATACTTGACCATTGAACCTCCCTTGTTGGTGTTCTTCTGTGCTACCATCTCCTCCAATACAGTGTTGCCTTATTTGAAAGTTGACACTTGCAAAAAGTGTATATGACAGAAAGAAATTTGTTGACAAAGATGGAAACTAAACTATGATAGTAGATAGAGCTATACTCAGAAAAAAGGTAAAAGGTGGTAGAAGAAAATAATATGGATTTACAAGGTAAGTGATTAGGCTCAAATGCATGAAGGTTGCATAAGGAAAGGAAAGTGGGAGAGGAAAACAAAATGATGGTGATGCAATGATTGCTAAGAATGTCATACACCGAATAATAACTCATAATAGGTAGGCACATGGTGAAACATTGACTGATAACCATTAAAAAATGGCAGCTCATCGACCCCCATACCACTTGCAAAATACATGAGTTCGTAGTGAATTTAGTTAGAAAGTTGGCAGATTCACTACGAACTTGTCAGGTGAGTTCGTAGCGAAAATCACCTATTTTGCATATAATTTGATGCGAACTTGGGAAAAAGTGAACAAGTGGCTTAAACCTTAATTTGAACCAATCAATGAAGATTTTTGGTAGATTTTTATTCATATGACCATAATGACATGACATGTGGGACTCTAGAAACTTAGGATTATGACCAATGCACAAGATTTTATCAATTTCATGAATTAATTTTCCAACACAGTAAAACCTATACCAAATGACCTTCCTAACCAAAATGAAATTTTATTGGTGATAACAGTAGCTCCACTAGGGATGGTGTGCCCATTTGGTACAATAAAGAACCTGCATTTCTAGTGCCTTTCTTCAAAAACTAAATTTTTTTGAAATTGACGAAGACTTTGCCAAGCTCTTATGGCCTTCTCCTCAGGCTCAAGCTTGTTGAAAACTGAAATCCAAGCTGAAAATTAAATATGTACAGGTTGAAAAGATGTTCAAAATACTTTTATTCACACACACTCCTACCTACCCTAACAGCTGCAATCTTCATGCTTGATTCATGTGACATGAAACGTCCAATAAAGTTAGTCAATGAGCTGATTTGATACCTAAACTCCTCGACTGTGCTTAAACAAAATGAAAACATGATACTGTAATGACAAAGGCAATAGAAAATGGGTCTGATTTTCACAGTGAAAACATAATTAAAAAGTTGAACTATAGAACTCTTCCATGTAGTCATCTATGGGATCATAGAAGACATAGTAGGTTTGGTGATTATCAAGACATTCTATAGTTTTAGACAACTCATATATGCTTTCTTTAGAAACATAAGACTTCATTTGTGTGCTATAAAACTCCTTTTCAAAAACAAGACATTCCTCCTCAATCTCAAAATAAAAAGGTAACACAAACTTCTCTTTGTATTTTTTCATGAAAAGGCTTTCAAAAGATTGATCTTGACATTGAAGACAATAGGACTGAATTTGATCTTCTAAAACTTCAATGTCATTCTCAATGTTCTTAGCAAATTCATCCAAAATTGGATCTTATCTTCTGACTTGCAATAAAATTAATTTAAATAAGAAGACAAGGCCAAAGAACAAATTTCATCCACTTCCTCATTAGTGTGCTCATTATTCCATTGCTTAAAACCTTGAATGGAAACAGAGTCTGCCACAAACTCTATTTTTTCCATCCATGTTTCCAAAAAGATAAGCCAAAAATATGTAAATGACATAAAAGATCTAACAAGAAAACTTTCAATCCATTGACTGCATTTCCCTTGAAATGAATCATGGAACAATCTGACGAAAATATATTCATGTCTGACTCTAAGAAGCTCAGTAAAGTCACGAAAATTTGATATATGCTTCAATTTCAAACTCAAATCTTCTCCATTAAATTTTTGACCATTCCTTAGAAAATATGCATCATTGGGAAAAATATTTGGAAATCTATAAATTTTTTAAAATTCCACACTTGCATACATTGAAGAAATTGTAGCTGCATCTATGTCACTCATTTCCCAATAGTGTTACCATGAAGCTATGAATTTTTTAATACCTCAAGAATGGAGTCGCCGAGGTAGAAGTAAAGCCTTCGAATTTTCTGATCTCCTACTACCTTCAAGATTTTAGTATTTGAGCACAAAATTTCGGGAAATATGTCTTTAGAATCTCGAAAGACGCACCAAAATTTAATCACTAAATTGATACTGATGGGTTGCTTCAACAGTCAACCTAGAGTAACTATTTCAAACCTACTTTAAGCTGAAACTTAGCCTTTTTTTCTTGAGAGGGTTATCTCAAAGATAAAGATTATTTTATGTAAATGAAACTCAATAGATGGCTAACTCTAAAAATGTGTTTTAGATATTAATTTGTGCAAGTGAAAAATGTAGACAAATCATTACCATTGGGTATATGGAGTCAGTGTAAAGAACTCAATGACATGTGAAAATCCTCTCATGGAAGTTGAGGCATATATATATTCCGATGAAAAGATAACATTCACAACAGACTAAGTGTTTGAACAAAGTTAGAGCATGTAAGCCGTGAATTATAAGTAATCAAACACTAGAACACTGAAGATAAAATTTCAGAATAAAAAATGCAAATACTCATGAGAACATCAATGAATCTCAGGTGAAGAGAAGCAAGTTTCCATTTTATATTATTGATGAAAAGTTTTATAATAGTAGGTTGTCATAAAAATCAATCAACTCCTCTTTCAACCTTCTAGCTGCTTATTTATAGAACTAGCTATCTTTACATGAGGTCCAGCAGCTAGATAGACCTTCAAATACTCTCAAATACACCTTTTCTAAATAAGAAACCTATTACCTGGAGGTAATCTAGTGTTATTTATGTTTGTAGGAGTCCAAAACCTAGTAGGAATCAAAATCTATTTATTACACTAACAACCTTTACATAATGTATTAATGATGAAATTATCGAAAATAACCACTTTGAGTGAGATGGCACTGTCAATAACCACACGAATTAACAACCAACTGGCATTAAGGGTTTTCTTCTCGAATTTTGGAAATGTGCTGGCCTAGTTGATGATGTGTCTAGGGTTGATGAGCTAGAATCCTAATCACCCTCTTTGCTGAGTGTTTTGCCCATAGGAATCTTCACTGATACTCTTTGACTACTCCAGGTGTTTTATGTGCTTCAAACCTTTAATAAATGTTTGAAAAACTTGGGAATTTCTTTTCGCTGTAAAAACAGAGTATTCTAGCCAAGTTCGTAGTGAGAAGTTCATAGCAGTCTTGTTTTGACCTTTTCTTCAACCTGATTGCTTATTTTTTGATTTGGAGGTGTTCATTAAGTAAAAAGACTTGAATAGATGCTTTTACCTTGTCCTTTTGAGACAAAATTTGGTTTTTATAGAAAAAAAAAATCATTTCACCGAGTTTGTAGAGAAAAATTGGCTTTAAGCCTAGAGTTCGCTACAAACTTGCCAAATAATTGCAGATTTTTAAAATTCACTTCCCACCTCCCAAAATTTGTCCAAAATTGTGTGAAATGTTGGTATGAAACATAACAAGGTAAAATTTATTGAAAACATGTCTTACCCTTCTTCATGGAGTAGTAGGTGGCCCATCTTCTATTAAAAATGGACCTATTTTTCTTAACATTAAGGGTCAGAAATGAGCTCCTATCTTCCTCGCCTTGATATTTTTTGCAAAACGGGAGGCAGTTTTTGTAAATAAGCTTGTTCTGAAGAAAAAAGTTGCTTGTTTTTTTTTAAATCATCTCCTTATGTCTAGAATTGGCTTTGAAAAACATGTCTACAACATGAAAAGAAAACAAACTCTAAAAATAGAGCTCAAAGACATCTTCTAATCTCCCAATTTGTAAATCCTATGAGAAAAGTGAAAGGGGCTAATGTTCTCTGATCCGTGTTTGATAATAACCTCTCTCATTTTTTCAGAATTCATCTCTGTTTACCTAGAAAATTCTCTTAAAGTTGATTTCTCAAACAGTAAAAAAAACACAAAATTCCCTTTGTAACTTCTGACAAAGTCTCATGCAACCATCTTTGATGAAGGCCTCTGCAAAACTAGGATCTTACATGACCAATTTTAGGTCCATATGTTCATACTTGAACACTGAACCTCCCTTTTTGGTGGTCTTATGTGTTTCCATGTCCTCCAAAATATTGTTGCCTTCTTTGAAAGTTGACACCTACAAAAAGTGTATATGATAGCAAAAGGTTTGTTGAAAAAGGCGGAAGCTAACCTTTGACAGCAACTAGAGCTATAATCAGACAAAAGGTAAAATGTCGTAGAAGCAACTAATATGGATTGAAAAGGTATGTGATTAGGCTTGAATGCATGAAGGTTGCATAAGGAAAGGAAAGTGGAAGAGGAAGACAAAATGATGGTGATGTAATGATTGCTAAGCATGTCATACACCGAATAATAACTCATAACAGGTAGGCACATGGTGACATATTGACTCCTAACCATTAAAAAATTACAACTCATCGATCCCCATATCACTTGCAAAAAACATGAGTTCGTAGTGAATTTATTTAGAAAGTTGGCAGATTCGCTACGAACTTGTTAGGTGAGTTTGCAGAGAAAATCACATGTTTTGCATAGAATTCACTGCAAACTCAGGAAAAAGTGAAAAAGTGGCTTAAACCTTAATTTGAGCCAATGCATGCGGATTTTCGGTACATTTTTACTAATATGACCATGATGACATGACATCTGGTACTCTAAAAACTTAGGACTATGACGAATTCACAAAATTTTATCAATTTCATGAATTAATTTACCAACACAATAAAACCTATACCAAATGACCTTCCTAACCAAAATTAGATTTTATTGGTGTTAACACTTGAAATGTGAATAAGCATCCCAAATGCATGATTCCCTATGCCAAGACCTATCTCTTAATAATTTGTATCATCAAAAGCCATCTTCTTCTCAAGCATCTAGCCATCTAGACAAAGAAGTAGATTGCTCCAAAAAATCCCAAGGCAAGGCTTGAATAGGCCCATCTAAAATTGTTTGTTGTTTTCATGGTTCGGTTGTTTAAGACTCCTCTAAAATGCTTGTACTTCATCTTGATATATTTGAATATGTTATTTTATATCATTGTCTGATTCAAGAAGCCACTGCTCTAGAAGTTTAATTTGCTCATTTAAAAGTAAAATTTATTCCTGTGCCTTTTCTAATAAAATTTTATCCACTTGAGCTTGAGCCAAAGTTTCTTCTATTTTGTCAATATTCTCCTGAAGAGCTTGGTTTTTTCTTGTAATATCATCTTGGAAAATCATTCTCTCAGTTGATTTATCTAGCTCTGCTTGTAAGTGTTCAACCTTTCTCTATAATACTTGGCACTCAAACGTCACTTTAACAATATCACTTGCATTTGCCTCAACAATCACAAGCTTCGAATGTAATTGTTTAGTATTTTCCTTTATCTGAATTTATGGAGGAACGCAAAAGAATACACGTATAACCATAAATACAAAGATGCAGTGGAAATAACACTTCAGTTCATTAATATCATAGAACTAAAATTTGTTTATAGACATAATGGAAATAATCTAGCTAGGGCACTCGTAGCTTATCTCTAAGAAGAGATGTGGCGGCTACAAACCTCTGAAATCTATGTTACAATGAGGCTCGAAGGCCTATATACTATTGAGAAACAATGGAAAACTCTAAACATCCAAAAACCTAACCCTAGGAGATGAAATGCCAGAATATGCGCATCGTTGGGGTAAATTGGTACATCAATTTCCCGGGGTCATAACTTTGGCATACTATCTTCATTTGATGCACATGATACATCATTAGAAGGATCTATCCGAGGACTAGAACTGTTGAAAGTGAATATCAATTTCGGAACGGACTCATATTCATCGGTGAATATGAGTCTGTTCCAGACTTGATATTCGCTATCAAAAGTTGTAGTCCTCAGATAGATATTTCTAGAAATGTATCATGTGCACAAAGCATATATAATATGCCAAAGTTACGACCCTGGGAAATTGATGTACCAATTTACCCTGACGGGGCCCATATTCTGGCGTTTCGTCTCCTAGGGTTAGGTTTTTGGATGTTTAGGGTTTTCCATTATTTCTTAATAATATATAGGCCTTCGAGCCTCACTAGAACACAGAGTTCAAAGGCTGGCTCGAAGGCTTGTAGCCACCACATATCCTCTAAGAGATAAGCTATAAATGCCCTAGCTAGTTTATTTCCATTCTGTTTGTAAACAAATTTCACTTCTTTGATATTAATGAAATGAAGTGTTACTTCCGCTAAATGTTTGTATTTATGGTTATATTTGTATTTTTTTGCGTTCCTGCATAAATTCGGATCAGTGGTATCAGATAGGTCTACTCTTTCTCGATCCTTCTTTGCATGTCCCCAACGAGGTTGGGGTATAGGGAGTTGGGGCTCGATCTGGTTGAGCTTTTGCAAGATCAGCCTCATAAAAACTGATGGCTGCCCATGGTGGGCGAAAATAAATACGAGGGAGAAAGATATCCTATCAAAATATTTCTCGAGGAGGCCCTTGAAAAAAAAAGGAACGCAATGATGGATAACTTTGCACAGATCCTTCAACGACTGCCCACTTGTGGCACATCTGCATCCAGTAGCCACTCTGGAGGTGCAACCCCTTTTAACGTACAAGTAAACTTTGACATTCCCTTATTTGATGGCCAAATAAATGCAGACATCATAGATAGATGGTTGAACCTATTATAAGGATATTTCTTGGTTCATGACTTTTCTGACCGGGAGAATATTTATTTTGCACTCCTCAAAGTTTCCCCCCGTGTCAAGCATTGGTGGGAAACCTACTGTGATAAAAAGTACAAGGGGGAACCCTCTTTGTTCTTGGTCATACCCACTTGTAATTCTTTCCAAGATGCCATAAAGTAACAATATTATCCTTTGGGGAGCTATGAGGACCAGTACATACAATGGACTAAGTTGTGGCAGCAAAGGGATCAATATGTGCATGAGCTAATGAATCTATTCCATACCCTGCACACAAAGTTGGATATCAAAGATTTGGAGTAACATTTGGTGTTGAAGTACCACAGTTGTCTGCATAGATACATTCAGGAGGAAATGGAGTTCCTCGACATCTTCTTACTTGGTACGACATAACAGTATGCTGCCAAGATTGAGCATAAATTCAAACAGAAAAGGACATACTTTAGATCTGCGAATCAAAATCAAGCAAAAGGTGCCCCCAAACCGTAGAACAAAGGACAAAGCCAAGGCATGGCATCCTGAGACAACCTGCCAAATCCACAATCAAAGAACAACACCATGAAGCCGAAGAAGGACATGGGAAAGTGGTGTGAGTTCCATAAGAGCTCCACTCACAACACAAGTGAGTGTCAGGCCAAGTAGTCACTCGTGGCTGAGATGAAGGGTTCTAAATCAGATGCATGCTCTAACTCTAAATCGGAACCAGAAGGGGAATGAAAAAGGGAATAAGATTATCGATGTAGAGCCCAATGCCACCATTGCCACCATGAAGATCCAAAAGGAAGAACTAGAATATCCAGAGGAGGAGGAGCATCTCTTCCACTCCCAAATGTGGGTAAAGGGTTCGCTGCTACAGTTCATTATCGACATTGGGAGCCAAAAGAACCTCATTTCAGCAGATGTCATGAAGAATTTGGGTTTTCCAACCACAGCACACCCACAACCATACACCACCGGGTACCTTCCCCATTGACGAGATCTCTGCGTCAGTGAACAGAGTCGCCTTCTCTATAGCATCAAGCCCTTCACCGATGAGGTATTATGTGACATTGATCTTCTTGATGTTTGTGATGTATTATTAGGCCAACCATACTTGTGGAAGTGACATGCTATGTATGAGTCCTGGCCTCGTGTTGTTATCGTTACTTTGGGCAATAAGTTGTACAGGATACTAGAGGTACCACCCCCTGCTGCTATCTCTTTGGTCGCTGCAAAAAAATGTAGTAAGCTCATTTCCAAAATCGGGAAAAAAATTTTCCTGATGATCTGCCCTTAGGGAAATAAGAATATTGTGACCATGACCTCCAGATGGGGCTTCTCCACATGAAAACAACAAATGGACAACGTCATGGAGGAGTACCGGGACCTCTTCACCTCACCCGTAGGGGTGCCTCTGCACTCTGAGGTCAAGCACCCCATGGATCTGACCCTAAGTGTGTTGGTTCCCAAAGGACTGATTTATCAGTGTTCTGTTATGGAGAACGATGAAGTCAAGAGGCAAATTCAGGAGTTGTTGCAGAAAGGTCACATCTGACCATGTTCATCTCTCTGTCGGAGCCCGATCGTGTTGGTGAAGATGAAGGATGGGACTTGGAGACTCTGTATTGACTATTGGGTGCTAAAAAATATCATTGTCTAGAATAGGTAATCGATCCCATAGATTGATGACCTTCTGGACTAGCTCAAAGGGGTGAAATATTTCAGCAAGAATGACTTGAAGTTTGGGTATCACCAGGTACCAATCGAACCATCCGATGTGTGGAAGACTGCCTTCAAAACCAAGGAGGGCCTTTTTGAATGGATGGTCATGCCTTTCAGGTTGACGAATGTTCCCACAACCTTCATGAGGCTAATGGATGATATCTTGCATCCATTCACCAACTCATTTGTAGTAGTGTACTTGGATGACAACTTGATCTTCAGCAAGACTTAGGAAAAGCACCTCTACCACATCTGAAAAGTCCTCCCAACACTATGGTAATGCAAGTTGTGTGCCAATTTGGAAAAGTACACTTTTTGCATGACCCAAGTTCAGTATCTGGGTATATTATTGATGAGCAGGGAGTGCATGTGGATCCAACCAAGATCCAAGTCATTCGGGATTAACTAGCCCCTACCACTCTAACAGAGCTTCGCATCTTTCTGGGTCTTGATAATTTCTATCGTAGGTTCATGTTGGTATTCTCTCATATCACTTGGTCCTTGAGTAAAGTCACCAAGGGAGGAGCGAAAGAAAAATTATTTTGGTCATAATCTCAACAGAAGGCATATGTAGAATTGAAACAATGCCTCTGCTCTGCCCCAGTGCTCACATTAACAGACTTGTAACAACCATTTGAGATTGAGACAGATGCCTCTGACTATGCAATTGGGGAAATTCTTAATCTACAGGGAATCCAGTGGCATATCATAGTGAGACATTTTCTGACACAATCCGGAAGAATCCTACTTATGACAAAGAGATGTATTCCATTGTGCAGGCTTACCGAAAATGGAAGCATTACATTTCTGGGAAGGAAACAATCATCCACATAGACCATCGAACCCTGCAGTTCATACAGACACAAGGGAAGTTGCAAAAAAATCGCCATCAAAATTGGTCTACATCTCTGCAATAGTTTTGTTTGAACATCAAGTACAAGAAGGGGAACACCAATAATGTTGCAAACTACCTCAGCCGACCACTGATTGTGGTTATAACCACCATACTCAACTATTGTGGGCATGAGACTTTTGATTGGACGCTTTTCTACAAGAGCGATCCAGAATTCGGCAACACATACAAGAAGCTCTTGGAGGGTAACTGAGTTCCAAATTTTCACCTCTAGGATGCACTGATATGTCACTGGGACACCTTTCTATTCCTTCAAGCAAGCGTGCCAAGATGATTTGCGAAGTATAGTACATTTGGGTCGCTGGGAATTTCGAGGCCGAGAAAACAGTGGCAGTACTGCAGAAGTATTTCTATTAGAAAAACCTTCGATAGGATGTCGGGAAGTACATCGGATCCTACATTTCCTCATTGTCAAACCGACCATCAAGAAGCAAGGCCTCTATACTCTGCTGCCTACCCCTAGTCGACCTTGGGAATCCATCTGCATGGATTATATGTTAGGCCTTCCTTCTACTAAGCAGGGAAATGACTATGCTTTCGTGGTCATTGATATATTCTCGAAGATGGCCATTATGGCGGCCTGCAAGAAGAATATCACAAAAAAAGCCACTGCTAAACTCTTCCTTGAACGAGTGTGGGTACACTTTGGGATCCCATAGTCTATCATCTCATATTGGGACAGTAGGTTTCTCAGTAAATTTTGGTCTAGCCTCTAGTCAATTCTGGACACCAAGCTCACTAAGTCCATAACTTTCCATCCCAAAATTGATGGCCAGATAGAGGTCATCAACATGATTATCGTACACATTATACATGTGTAAAACTCAAAGCATCCACGTACATGGGATGACAGCCTCCCCTATGTACAACATAGCTATAATCGAGCCCTCCACAACTCAACCAAACACAACCCCTTTCAGGTGGGCTTGAGATTCTAGTCACTATGTCCCATTGACATAGCCATGCCATTTGCATCTACTCAGGCTGATTCAGCTCATGTCCATTTTGAAGCTGACAAGGCGAACAAATTCATTGAGCACATTCACCAACATGTTCATGACATATTGCATAGAGCCAATGCTAAGTACAAGAAGCGACATTATTAGCATCGGGTACAGCACAACTTCCAGGTGGGCGACAAAGTGTCGCTACATTTGCAGAAGGAGTGCCTCGCTAGACCCCACCGCAAGCTTTGCCCTCTCCAATATGGGCCATACACCATCACCAAGGTTGTAGGGAACTATGCCTTTGAGCTCAGTATTCTACCATTCCTTGGTCTGCACTCATCTGAAAATGACCCGAGTTACTTAGTTCAATTTCAGAGATTGACTGTAGAGGCATTTACTGGATATGTCACCCTTAAAGAAAGGATGAGATCCAGAGGCTACCTAGCCCTCTACAGACTCTGTCTATAGAAATTTATAGCGATTAACACTCAGGTTATTAAAATGCGGAATTTAACCAAGATATTTTCTAGTCCTTGTACAAAATATGATTGGCAGTATTACTGAACAGTTATTATGTTCATTAACTGTTTAGACATGAAATAATCTATGTATGTTTAGATTGAACAATTTCACATCAATCACATAAGAAATACCATAAGACAAAGAAGTTTGTGATGGAGTTCATCCCACCTGGACTACGTCTCCGGGCCTGCCTCAGAATTGTGCGTCTGTTGTATTCTTCAAGCCAAGAGAAATATGCTACAATGAACCATCAGTTGCACTACTGATGTTGCAGATATGGACCATCCCTTGAATAATCTAACTGATACAACTCTTCTCTTTCAACACATAAGAAAAGACATGGATGATTTGCACATTAAAACAAACTAAGGAACTGAAGCTTTATGGACCTTTGACAGAATGGTGGCTGAAAGAGTTTTAGAAAGTTGAATTTGATTTCGACATTCATCAACGTACTTCGATACTGTCTTTATGCAAGTAGGATGGCCTTTTCTCCTTCAATAAACCTGCAATGAGAAACTCTCCACCAATTACATCATCTGTCTTCTTAAGAGTGCCTTCTTCTTCTTGAAGTAGGGAAAACTCTCCTTAACCTCCTCTCATGAGGTCTCTCCTTCTTTGAATTCAAGGTATCTGAACTTAGTTCGACACAATCAAAGTAGATCTCGTTGTCCATCAACGTAATTTGATGCTGAAACTTATGCAAGTATAAAGAGTTTTTCCTCCTTCATATAAACCTGCAAGAAACCAAAACTCACTACCACATTATGTGATATACAATATAAGGGAGTTTACTTCATCTTGAAGTTGATTAAACTCCTTCTTCTTTCTGAGGTCTCTCCTCTCAAGGTGACCTTCTCTAGATCTCTTTCTCAACCTCTCTCCTTACAAAGGAACTCTCTTTCTTTTATATCTTAAGAGTGCATACATTCATGGCTTCATAATCTACCTCGAACTTCTGTTTGCTGCATTTAGAAATTTGTTGGAGATTATTTGGTGATAAGGGATTCGAATCCCATCATCACATTCCATTCATAGGATAAATTCCTAAGCCATAGTGTTGTATTTAAATTCAAATACCCACTTTAGACTTTGTATAGGCCCTGACTACTGGCGGTCAGGATGACGGTGCGGAGAAAGGCTGACCGCGCATGTGAACTGGCCACCTATGGTTTATCCGCCCGATGATTCTGCGTTGTAACAGTTGTCCACCAAAATTCCCGCCGTGGTTTAACAACCTGTCACACGGTAACATTTCCCATCGCGGTCTTACATCTGTAGTCATTCATTTCCGCTGCGGTCTTCAAAACCCTAGTCACAAGACTCTGACACGGTTTCTGCGATGTTACAGTTGGCGGTTAAGACAGTTGTCAAACTAACAACTCCTTTGTGGTTTCAAAACTGTAGTCACATGGTATTATCCGTCTTCCAACGTGGTCATCGTAACACTGTGGGAATTTATTAACCCAAACCATGTTTATGCCATAGTTTAAAATATATGTCTTTTAAAAACCCGACATCCAAACTTTATAGTTCGAAACCCTTCGCAATATGGGTTTATAAACATTACATCAAACCTTTTAATAAGGTTTATGTGCCATAAGGTTTTAACACCCAACCTTAATACTTTTGTGAAAATGTGCTTTAGACCATTACATCGAACCTTGTACCAGGACTTTACATCATGGGTTTCATACCCGATAGTCAACTTTGGTTAAAAAGGTTTTTGACATAGGTTTAAACTAATCTTCCCAACCTTTGATAAGACTTTATCTCATGGGTTTTGACATCCGAACCTTATACAACCTTTTGCACTAGGACTTGAACCTTTTTAATAAATGTTTTACACCATAGTGACATTCACATAGGTTTTGTGCTAGACTTTGACATAGTCCTTTTACAATATGGTATTAAACCAAACCTCTAAACCTTGACATATGTTTATGGATCTTTGTGCTATCATTTAGTTTAAGTCTAGGTATTTTCATTTGACATCTTAGACTTTAGGACTTAAGCCTAGGACTTACAATTTAAATTAAGTCCTTTTTACCTTAGGATATTTTTATCCATTAAGGTTTACAAAAGTGGACTTATAAACATTTTTTACCTTTACAATGAAGACTTAGGACAAATTTGATTACATAAGTCTTTTAACAAACTTTGTTGTTTCTGTCGCAGGTCAACATGAAGATGTCTAGATTGGCGCTTTTGAAACATTTGCTGGTGTCGAAACTGAAGTTGATGTCGATCGATGTCACACATTTGAACTTCACAAATTTGATGATCATCTTGATCAATACCTGAATTATTAAATAATTGATAATTACCAAATTCCAAATAACCATTTTGGTTATTTGGGTAATTTCGATACAATTTTAATAATTCTAAAATTGGATCAATGTGGATTGCCTTCGGCCCTACTTTCCACCTCTACTGGACACATCTAACATGGCAGAAAAACTCACACTAACATAGTTAAACCTAGACTCCATGGAACAAGCCACAACTGATCGGATTATGGACACATAGAGCAAGAATACCTACCAGTAGAGGATCCAACTTTATTGAGTTGTCAAAGCAAGCCAACTCCTTCACCAGGGCAAGTGGCTCACTAGGGACCAAGTTCAGCAGAAGTTTCCTCATCTCATGGAGGAACTCAACACAATGGGAACCATTGGTTCCTTGGGGGGGGGAATGATTCAGGTGACACGGTGGCTACTCACCTATTCCACTTGGAACCCCACCATTGTTTCTTTCAATTTTTTAGTTTCCTTAATTGTAGCACAATTTACTATTTTTGGCAGTTTTTCGGGTCCTGAACTTTCGGAGCCGTTTTGAGGCCATAAATGACGTTTTTTGGGCATCAAATTAAAATTTTTGATGCTAAAAAAATGTCGTTTAGGGCCTCAAAAAGGCTCTGGAAGTTCAAGACCTGAAAAATTGCGAAAAATAGTAAATTGTGCTACAATTAAGGAAACTGAAAAACTGAAAGAAACAATGGTGGGGGTCTAAGTGGAATAGGCGATTGTCACCAATATCCACCTGGATCATTCCTCCACAACATCACCTCCCACCGACACTCCCACCTATGCACTCCTCCTCACACATTCGACCAATGCATCGAACTGCAGTGCATACACTCCTCGTACTATACTTCGACTCTACTAGAGTCCTCATCCGACACCAGTTCGATAACACTATCTCATGGTCCTCCTCCCTTAGAGTTGGTTATTCTCCCACAATAATAATGTGATAAGTCTCATACCACTCCCATTTTCCTCCAAACTACATGTCCAGTGGTATTCCATATACTCTCGATTCAGAGTTGTAGTCAGAGACAGAGTTGCCCCTAAACATGCCTTTGGTTGGTGGTCAACCTTAAACCATCTATGATGGGTTGATACCTCCCTTTTCAGGTTGAGGTTCTCCCTCTTCAAAGAATTGGGGACACTTCTAGCAGAAGACTTCAGCTTCTTGCTAGTTTTGTAAGAGTTCCATGAATTGCATTAAGCATTCCAAAGTTGGTGGTCATTGTTAAACCACCTTTCAGGTTGAGGTTCTCCCTTTTTATGTAGGTTGCACACCTCCCTTTTCCAGGTTGAAGGTATCCCTCTTCAAATTATTAGGAGCACTTAATCTAGTAGATGACCTCAACTTCTTGCCATATTCGGAAGAGTTTTGAAAACTGCACCAAATGATCCAGTGTTAGTGGTCAACCTCAAACCACCACCTGATGCCAACATTTCATAGATCACATTCAACCTAGTGCTACCATGCAATATTTTTCACAGTTTTTATTGAAACTCTCTTCTTGGACTCATACATACCCCTTCGAATAAAGGGGGGAAATGTTGGACACCTAATCCTCTAAGGGTTAGTGTGGAAGTTGAATAGTCTTAAGGAGTACAATAGACCTTGGAATATGGAATCCAACGGTCGCTATAATGTATTATAAATAAGTATATCGTGTGAATAGTAAATGCATTGAATACTTATCTTTCATATATGGTCTTCACCATGTGCGTCTAACACTTCGGAAAAGACATAGATACCATGTTTGGGTTTTTCATTGTATCAAAACCCACAAGCTTTACTAAACACACTTACCATTTCTCAAAGTGAGCAATTACTCCTATGTTTCTAGAGTGGCAATTAGGTCATGTAATTAATTCCAAATAAAATAATGTGAAATTACTTCTATATATATGTATGGGTCAAGGATTGAGAATGGTTTACATTATTCCTATCCATTTCAAATCAATCTTACTTGAATAGATAGGAATTTACAAATATATAAATAAAAACATTCACCTATTTGAAACAAAGACAATTACTTGGAAAAGTTCCTAATAAATGGTTTGACTTTTTTATACTAAAATTAAAATGAATTTATACATAAGACAATTACTTGGAAAGATGCCTAAAAAATACTTTGAATTTTTGACACTAAAATTAAAATCTCTTTCATTTCTATTTTGTTTTTACTCTAAATTAAAATAAATATATACATATTAAAAAATGAACTATTTCAAAAAATGAAAACATTTAAAAAATAATATTATTACATATCTTTCAATATTTTCTTATATTAAAACAAATCCACATCCCTCTTCTATTCCTTTGATATATCTTTACACTTTAAAAACCATGCCTAGTATATATTCCTTCAGAGAACTAACAAAGTGTGCCTCCTTGGTGTAATTATGGAGCAGAAACAAGGAAAAGGGGAGGAGCAAGAAGCCAAATATTGAAATGGTAGGGGAGAGGGGTTAGTCATTGGACACCTCAGCAATGACTATCCCCCATGCCACGTAGGTTCAATCTGTTTCATGTACGACAACTGTCAACCATGTGGGAAAGCGTGTGGCGGGTCATGTCCACCGGTCAAATCGGTCACCAACCTTTTGAACCGGTCATCTCCCGCCATTTAACGGAGGCTTCTCCATGAAGCTGAGTGTTTTGCTTCGGGTCTGCTTGTTGTTAGTTTTTGGCTGTGACTGTTGCGAAGAGGAGCATCGATGCCTGACGCTTCCGCCACCGCCCTTCGCGTGCTTCATCCCTCCTTATGGCGCCTGTGCCCTCCTGGCTCAATCTCTCCTGGTCTTGGTTCGACCACGGTGGCATACACACCTTTCATTCCCTCAGATTTGTGGTTGTTATGCCTCGGTTCTGTGTTCGTTAAACCTCGGCTATGTGGTGGCTTAACCTCGGTGCTGTGTGGTTATACCTCGGCTCTGTGTGGTTATACCTCAGCTCTTTGGTGGCTATGCTCAGCTCTGTGTTGCTTATACTCAGCTTTGTCGTTGTTATACCTCGGCTCTCTCGTTGTTATACTCGGCTCTGTGGTGGTTTTAATCGTCTCTGTGGTGGTTATAATTGGCTCTGTGGTGGTCATACCTCGGCTCTGTGGTCGTCATACCTCGGCTCTATGGTGGTCATACCTCGGCTCTGTGGTGGTTTGACTCGTCTCTGTGGTGGTTATACTCGACTCTATGGTAGTCATAGTTCGGATCTATGGTGGTCATACCTCAGCTCTGTGGTGGTCATACCTCAGCTTTGTGGTGGTCATACCTCAGCCCTGTGGTGGTCATACCTCAGCCCTATGGTGGTTTTACCTCGGCTCTTTGGTGGTTTTATTTGGCTCTGTGGTGGTTTTACTCGGCTCGGCCTTGTGGTGGTTTTAACTCGGCTCTGTGGTGGTTTTACTCGGCTTTGTAGTGGGCATACCTCGGCTCTATGGTGGTGGTGGTCATACCTCAGCTCTGTGGTGGTTTTACCTGCGTTTGGTGCTGCGTAGCTTACAGGTATGTATGCTCCGAATTGTGTTTTCTGGTGTGTTTTTCAGCTCTGGATGCTGTGAATTGTGCTTTCAAGTGCGTTTCCCTGTTGATTTTAGTTTTTTTTTAGTGTTTTTGCATGTTTTTTTAATGTTTTTTCTTTGTGAATGATTAGATTTTTTCATTGTTTGCAAGTCAATGCAGAAGCCAAGGATAATGCAGTTGGCTAGCAAGGAAATGAGGACAATGCAGTTGGCAAGGAAGAAGGCCAAGAGAGAGAGGAATTCGAGGAGAGTAGTCTTAAGGTACGACTCTGTCCTACAAGTCATATGTATGTGTTTGTAAACACATTTAACCTGAAGGATATGTTCTCTGTTGAGATTCTTTACTATGTTTTACTGTGTTTTTAAACACTTGGGTTTTCTGTAAATTATATGTCTGGTTCTTTGTGTTAATTAAAAGAATCTGAATAAATTGAGATATAGGGTTTAGGGTTTATTGTTTTTTGTAAATGTTTAAAGTAAATTGGTAATTCTCTGATTGTTTGTGTTAATTAAAAGAATCTGTGTAAATTGAGATTTTGGGTTTAGGGTTTATGGTTTTCTATAAATGTTTAAAGTAAATTGGTAATTTTCTGATTGTTTGTGTTAATTAAAAGAATATGTGTAAATTGAGATTCCAGGTTTAGGGTTTATGGTTTTCTGTAAATTTTTAAAGTAAATTGTCTGGTTTTTTGTGTTAATTAAAAGAATGTGTAAATTGAGATTCTGGGTTTAGGCTTTAGGGTTTTCTGTAAATGTTTAAAGTAAATTGTCTGGTTTTTGTGTTTAGGGTTTATGGTTTTCTATAAATGTTTAAAGTAATTTGTTTGGTTTTTCTGTAAATGTTTAAATATTTGTATCCACCATAGCGTTGAGAGCCGAGGTATAACTGTTTTATATTTCGTACATGTTTTCTCATATTGTGTTAGTAATGTTGAGGTTTAGGGTAGGGTTTCTGTGTTAATTAGAAGGAATCTCTGTAAATTGAGATACAGGGTTCAAGGTTTATGTCATTTTCTCATACTGTGTTAGTAATGTTCAGGTTTAGGGGAGGGTTTTTTTTGTTAATTAGAAGGAATCTCTGTAAATTGAGATACAGAGTTTAGGTTTTTTTTCATTTTCTCATACTGTGTTAGTAATGTTGAGGTTTAGGGTAGGGTTTTTGTGTTAATTAAAAGAAATCTTTGTAAATTGAGATATAGGGTTTAGGGTTTATGGTGTTCTTCAAATTGATATTTTGATGTTTAAATATTGGTATAAGCACCACAGATTCGAGGTATAACCACCACAGAACCGAGTATGTTAATAATGTTTTATATTCTGTACATGTTTTCAATTAATTTCATGACATTTTCTCATACTGTGTTGTTAATAATGTTGTCTAAATTCTCATACTCTGTGGTTAATAATGGTGGCATTTTCTCATACTGTCATAAATTGAGATATAGGATTTAGGGTTTATGTCATTTTCTCATACCTTATTAGTAATATTGAGGTTTAGGGTAGGGTATTTGTGTTAATTAAAAGAAATTTGTATAAATTGATATATAGGGTTTAGGGTTTATGATTTTCTATGAATTGATATTTTGATGTTTAAATATTGGTATAACCACCATAGAGCCGAGGTATAACCACCACCGAGCTGAGTATGTTAATAATGTTTTATATTCTGTACATGTTTTCAATTAATTTCATGACATTTTCTCATACCGTGTTGTTAATAATCTTGTCTAAATTCTCATATTGTGTTGTTAGTAATGTTGAATTCAATTACGGATTCAATTTCTTTGTTCACACCCTCTATTGATTGTTCAGGGTATCATTGGTTTGTAGCTATGATTTTTATAATCCACATATCTTTAATCAATTAAGAGGTAGGATCATTCAATCATGGTTGTTCTCATTGCAAGACACATTTTCAGAGTGGGGCAATGGGCCAAAATCCAAGTTGGAATTTGGTGTCATAGACCTTTTTTAATTATGAATTTTGTTTCTTTGTTCAGAGTATCCTCCTTTATTCAGTGATTTTTATTAATGAAGTTAGCAAGTAATTTTCACCTCCTTTTTATTGAGTGATTTTGATTGATGAAGTTTGTAATGAATTTTCATGATACAGGTTTGTTGCCCATTGATCTGATTAATTAGAATTTGTTAGCATTATTTATTTTATCTGATTCCCTCACACAATTTCGTTATATATGACTCCTGGTTTGCTCCCCATGTTGATATACTTGTTATTTAACAGGATTATTGGTATATGTTTCAGTTCATTAAAGAGCATGTAATGTTCAAGGGATAGTTTGTTTAGATGTAATGAGGTTGTGTTGTTAATAATGCTGAATTCAATTATCAATACAATTTCTTTGTTCACACCCTCTATTGATTGTTCAGGGTATCATTGGTTTGCAGTTACAATTTTTATAATCCACTTCTTTTTAATCAATTGAGAGGTAGGATCATTCAATCAAGGTTGTTCTCATTGCAAGACAGATTTTCAGAGTGGGGCAACGGGCCAAAATCCAAGTTGGAATTTGGTGTCATAGACCTTTTTCGCTTATGAATTCCATTTCTTTGTCCAGAGTATCCTCCTTTATTCAGTGATTTTTATTGATGAAGTTAGCAAGTAAGGATCATTCAATTAGGGTTGTTGCATTGAAATTCGGGAGGGTTGGGACCCAGCATTGAAGCCCCCACATGGCATGGAGAATGAGAATAGGGTGATAATTTGAAACTCGTAGGGGAGAGGGGTCAATCATTGGACACCTTAACAATGACTGGCCCCCATGCCACGTAGGTTCGATACAGTTCATGTATGACAAGTGTCAACCTTGTGGGCAAGCATGCGGTGAGTATTGCCCACCGCCCAAACCAGTTGCCAACCTTCTGAATCGGTTGTCTCTCACCATTTAACGGAGGATTATCATTATAAGACACATTTTCAGAGTGATTTTGATTGATGAAATTTGCAATGAATTTTCACCTTTTTTTTATTGAGTGATTTTGATTGATGAAGTTTGCAAAGGCTCTGTGATGATACGGGTTTGTTGCCCACTAATCTGATTAATCAGAATTTTTTCTTAACTATGTTCATAATTTTTTCTTAATTTTTTCATAACTCTGTTCTTAATCACTATTCAAAAATATTATGACTAGCTTCTATCGATGAATGTGGGTTGTCTTGTCACTCTAAGTAACAAAAATGATGGCACCAGCTATCACTTGTTTTAATGGCATGATTTATGATTAGTATTATGCCTTTTCAAGTGAGCAAGTTAGACACTGAGGCTAATGCTATAACTCCAATAGATTAACAAACTTGTAGGAATTAGAAATTGTTTGATATACAGGTGTTTGATATATAGGAACTAGAAAGTGTTTGATATATAACTTCATAAAAAATGTGATATAGGACAAGGCTATAACTTCAACAGATTAACAAACTTGTAGGAATTACAAACTATTTGATATGTAGGAATTAGAAAGTGTTTGATATATAGCTTCATAAAAAATCTGATATAGACTAGGCTATAACTTCAACAGTTTAACAAACTTATAGGAATTAGAAATTATTTGATATGTAGGAATTATAAAGTGTTTGATATATAAACTCATAAAAATCTGATATAGGCTATGCTATAACTTCAACGAATTAACAAACTTGTAGGAATTAGAAACTATTTGATATGTAGGAATTAGAAAGTGATTGATATATAACTTCAAAAAAAATCTGATATAGGCTAAGGCTATAACTTCAACAGATTAACAAACTTGTAAGATTTAGAAATTGTTTGATATGTAGGAATTATAAATTGTTTGATATATAACTTCATAAAAATTTTGATATAGGCTAAGGCTATAGCTTCAACATATTAACAAACTTGTAGGATTTAGACACTGTTTTATACATACTGATTTGAAACTGTTTGTAGCTTCCCAAACATCCATGGATGTTATCATTAGCAAACCTATTTGATCCTTACCAAAATCACAGTGTCTTGTGGTCACAAACATTAAGTCATGGCACCCCTATGCTTGATGGCTTCCATTTCCTGCATTACCGAAAATTGTTGAGTTGACTTCCTTACCCAAGTCTGGTGGATTGCCCAACATTGGATGATTGGGATGTGCCTAAATGTTGGCATATGGTTGACTCCAATTTGCTCCATGTAGCCATGGTGGGAGTGAGTAGCCCAAGTGTCCACTTATGTTACTAACCCCAGCACTGACTGCAGATGTCATATAAACACAATTAGGATTCAAACCTGCACTGGTAGGGGTATAAGAGGTGGGCCTAACCCCTGCCTGATAGCTGGGGACTTGGATTTTAATCAGGTCTTGGAATGATGGTGTATGCTCTGCAATGTAGTCCAGCGTGTTATACATCAACCTATTTGCCTCAAACTGGCTTGAACCATGGTCTTCTATGTTTGTCGCCCCTCCTCCTTTTTCCAACTCTTGCTGAACCTTTCTTGCCTCTCTCTCTTGCCTTGCCAATTGCTTTTGATGTTCCTTATATTCCCTTGATTTTTTTCTTTCCAACCTTTCCTTTGCTTGAGCTTCTGCTATTTAAATCCTTATAGCCCTCTTTTCATTGGCTAACTCCTTCTTTCTCTTTTGAGCTTCCTGAATTTCATTCTTTTTACGTTCAGACTTGAACATTAAATTCATATAATCTTCAAATGTGAGCAATTGTGAACTCCTCCCTAAATGAAGATAATCTGATGTTGAGTTCCTTGATGAGGCCTTCACTCTCTCTACTGGTAGATTTACGAATGCACCAAGTAATCTCTACTTTTTTGTTGCCCCATGCTCCTCCAGAACTGACACTTGGATTTCATCATATGGGACAACTGATTGGCCCCCATTGTTGTCTTCTTCGGGTTCTTTATGCTGAATAGACTCCTCTTCCAGTGATCCATCATCCACAAAATAATGAACAAGTTCAGTGTTCAACCTTGATGGTTGTGAAGGCACGTCCATGGTTTCATCCTCATTGGTGGTAGATACATTATTTCCAGTGATGTTCATCACAACCTCTGCCATCCATGATGGTGCACTTACTTGGGTTGGTATGGTCAATTTCTTATTTTCAGCTGCATCAGTGGGTGTCACAGCCTCATTTATATTGTTATTTGGTTCATGACTTAACTTTATCTCACTGACATGCTCAACATCATCACCACCACAAAAAAACCCTTCAAAAAGGGACATTATACCTTCAGCAGCAGCTACATCTTCTTAGGCACCAACATGCTCTTCTAAGTTCTCCGCTTCTTGACCTTCCACTTCAAATTCTTGGCTACAACTGGTATCATGCATAAGACCATCAAAATTGAGTGGCCATATACCAGTCCTCCTAAATCTAGCCTTGATATTAGAAAGTGTGAGAGCCCTTTTAAATTCTTTACTTGCAAGCTTAGCTAGCTCAAACCTCTTTACTTCCACCCCTAGATTCTTTGCCATCGATGAAGCTTGCTCGACCCTAAAATATTTCTTGAAAGGCCCAAACACGCTCACATCAAGGGGCTGCAATCTGTGATTGGTATGAGTCGGTAATGTTAATATGTTAATTCCCAACTTATTGGCCTCCTCGATTTTCTGCACAACCATGTGGCTTCCATGGCCATCTAAAATCAGTAAGTTCCTATTTTTAGGCGAGACACCACCCAGTAAGAAGCAGCAAAGTGGCAAAGCCAATTCAGGAACAGTTCCTTTGTCATCCATGCATGTGGATGTGCAGCGATGCATGCCCCTGGTTCACAATTACAGACATAATTTTTGAGTTGAGTTTTACCTTTAAATAGATAAAATCCTGGTATTGATGAACCAATTGCATTGACACAGGCAATAATTTTGATCCACTCCCTGCTCTTAGGCAATATATTGGGCGCATTTCTACTCCCTCTCTTGGAAATTACCCACATACCACAGTTTCTTCCTGCCTGTAAACCTGTTTCATCACAGTTCCATATATGGTCTGGGGCATATGAGTGTTGGTCATATGCAGCAGAAAGACTGTTATAGAACTTGGAAACAATTTCAAGGGCGTATATTTAAAGCCCGATCTCTGTCAAGGCCCTCCGCTGTACATAACACAAGGTCTGGATGCATCTTTTAAACCCACTCCACCATGAATTACCAGGAAAACCATCTTTAAAGTGGTTTGGCCTCCCTTGACAGATTTGAGCCATAGTGGATTTAAGTTGTATAAGCTCTAACCCATGTCCCAATTGGGCCATCTCCTTACACCACTCGACCACCTCATCCTCCTCCTCTTCAGTCATAACTGTAACAGGACCTCTACACTTTGTATTAGTCAACCTATTTATCCAATAATGTATGTTAGAGGCAGCAATACCATGTTTTTTTGTAGATGCATGAATTGAATATCCCTTAAACTCGATGTCATCAATTGCATCGAGCATGTCTTTCTTTGTCTAGCCTCTGATGGCACTGATTTTATTTGTTGAACTTGTGCCTTGTACTGTGGTTGAAGGTGGCTCTGTGGCCAATGGTGAGTTGGGATGATGTGCTACCACAGTTTCCTTTTGAACTACATTGTTGGGAGCATTGGGAGAATTAACATCCTCATCTGATGAACTACTCCGTAGTTGGGCCCCCCTTCTCCCTCGCCTCCTGTTCCTTATCCGATCCACAATAGAAACTCTTGGCATGGCTACAACAGCCTGCAATTTCCAACATCACTAAGAAATTTGATAAGTATTACAGTACAACTGTATAGAGTAAACTATAATTGTGTATGAAGTAACATGAAATCTTCAGTTTTTTGTTGCGAATTAATTGACATTGAAGTGGAACATACCTGGTTTACCTGAACAGTTGAATTTGAATTACATTTTTATTGTGAATTAATTTTTCATTATATTGTATTTAAATTATGTATTACTTGTAATATCAGCATGAGAAAGGTATGTGATACCTACATGGTTGTTAGCTACATGGACTTGTCTAAAATCAGTAAGTTCCTGTTTTAACATGGACTTATATTTGGACATAGACAGTGTGTTGGAACTATTTATTGAAAAATTGTACTCAATATAAAGTCAATATCCAAATCTAGTTAATAAGCACAATAAAAGGAGGAGGAAACTACATTTATACTATATGAAACTAGAAATGTATTGTAGGCAACTAGATTTTAAGCTTTAGAATTGATATTGTTTTCTATTGCCTCCTATGCCTTTAAAACCAAAACGAGGCAACTATATTTATACTATAGGTAACTAGATTTTAAGCTTAAAAATTGATATTGTATTCTATTGCCTCCTATGCCTCTAAAGCTTGAACACTAACAACTACATTTGATCCACACAAATTGATGTACTATGCCAATCTACCTCAGCTTTCAACGCCCAACTCAGAATCCTTTGTTTTTCTTAGGAAAACCTTTGCCCGATTTGCTTCCCATTTTTGTTAAAACAACAACGGCTTATACGGTGGGTTCAATGGCACGCAAGCACTATTCCTATGTATTTAGTAGGTTGTTGTTCTTATAAATTTTGAAGGGCACTGTTCTTAGGGGACTGTGTGTTGGAAAACTTTCTTGAAAAAATTTACTCATAAACATAACTCTACGTGATTTTCTTATAAACATAACTCTCATTACTTATAAACTTAACATAGTTTCTCAACTAAAATAATGATAAAGTACTCAATATCTTGACTAACATTATTCAAGAACAACGAAATACCTGTATGTCTCTCGCAATGCTCCAGCAACTGATGAAGAGAATGAATGTAACAATGTGCACACACTCTATCTGGAATATAACTCTGAGCACACTCTGTCTGGATGAAGAGAATGAATGTAACACTATGCACACACTTTTTCTGGAATGTAACACTGAGCACACTCTGTCTGTATGTCTAGAGCATTGTCTAAAAACGATTGTATGTCTGCAAAATGGAAACTCACTGTCTGAAAACTCACTTTCTGAAAACAATAGTATGTCTGCAAAATGAATGGAACATTGTCTGAAAAATATGAATGTATCTCAGCAGTAGCTTAAGCGTATAATGAATGCTTCAAATGCAGTAAGAGTTGATGTTTTATAGTTTTATGATCTAGAATTTAATTGGTAGGGAATATTGGCATGGATTGCCATCTCCAAAATTTAATTATGTGTTGTGGATTGATTTTTACATGATCCAATGGCTGATAAGCTTTCAAGGTTAATCCTTGTGCTTTCCTGAATTTAATTCCTAAATTGAAAGGGTTGTTTTGTTTAATTCTTGAAATGAAAGGTTGGGTGAACTATTTCCTGAATTGAATGGTGTCATTTAATGTCTTCAATAGGCTGAATGGTTAAACAAACATGTACATATGGGTGACACACATTTCACCTTCTTTTGTGCAGGTGTTACCCAGTCCTTGTGCAGGTGTTACCCAGTCCTTGTCCAGGTGTTACTCAACAATGGGATCTATTGCCCCAATGAAAAATAAGTGGGTGATTGTTTTATTGAAAACAAAATTAACTCAGAAAAATATATAAAACATACATAAAAAACCAAACACCAAATATTGGTGGAAAAGGCTTCAGCCTCACGGCTTCCTCACATATTTTCTCATTATTAAAAGAATGTAATTTTTCTATTAAATAGATGAGGAGACAGTGTCTCAAGATAGTACGTGCTACCTTGAACACCTTTTTGAGATAATTTCTCAACCAAACACACACCAATATAGGAGCTACCTAAACTAACTCCTATCTTAGAGGAACAACCCAAACTAAAGAGTTAGGCATAAATTCCTAAATTCTAATATTTAATTATTTATTTTATTTTTGGATTTATTATTATTTTTATGAGAGAGTCTAACATTCCCCCCTTCAATGATAAATCCAAAATAAGAATGAGGAACCATCTTCCAAGTTCTCATGTTGATCCTCAAAAACATTGCCTGAAAAACCGCCAAAGTTGGATGCTGAAAAAATGCAATCTGAAGAGACCATGAGTTAGCTGCATGTATGATTCGTCTCTGAATTTCGCTTGAAAACTCCATCACGTGCCAAGTTTCAAAAGGATACATCTTTCCTTTGTGTGAAATTAGTATCCTTTTTCCACTAACAAAATTTGTTCAATGCCCACTGGCTGATGATGTCAAAAACAACTCACTGTTGCTTTTGTTTTGCTCACTACTGCTTTGTTGTCGACTTCCCACTGGTGAATTTGTCAATGCCCACTAGCTGTTGAGGATGCCCACTGGCTACGGAAGCTTCCCACTGGCTGCTTTTGCTGGTTTTGTCGAGACTTTCAGTCTGACAACCATTGTCAATGCAATTGAAATTTCCCCCCCTTTGTCAGCTGAAAGGAGAGACACTTCACTGGAAAGTATTCCTGAAATCCCCCCCTTCAGGTGTAGGAGTGTTTCACTAGTGTACTCCCTCGTTCAACTGCATGAGAGTACCAGCTTCTTTTCACTATGGGCTGCACTATTTGTGATTGCATTCGGTTGTAGAAATGAGACAATATTTTGACTGTGGATGACCATTTCCAAGGATCAATCCTTTCATAATTTATCTTCAATCTCACTGATTGTTGTTGGTTGCGACATTTCTCTGAGGAATGATTAGGCTTGCCACAATGGTGACAAGGATGGAGATCAAAAAACTGATCTTCCATATAACCTGTTCTTTGACAATGAGAACATGTCATTTTGATTGCAACTTCAGGTTGCGTGCATTTCTGTTTTTCTGCAACTTTCTCAGAACTTGCTGAGGTAATTTGTGCAAGAAATACTGCACTAAAGAACTTAATTGGCTTGGAATAATCTGGGATATGCAACTTGGTGTCATCGTTGACATATCCTAAGCCTCGTCGATTTTTGTTACTTTGAATTTCTTCCCATGGATTGATGATGGGCTTGGAAGAAATTTGAACTAGAACAACTTCAACACTTGAAGCTATTTGGATGAATGACTTATCATCTGGATGGTTCAAAGACTTGAAAGTATCACTCTTTTCTTGCAACTCATTTCTTTGTAGTTGCGACTCTAGTTGAAGAAACTCGATGGTTTCATGGGTTTGTTATAGATGCCATGAAAGATCAGCAAGAATGTCTTTGTTGATTTTCACCATGTCTTCATCACTTGACATGATCAAATTGTGAAGAACTTCTATCAATTGGATGTGTTGCGCCATTTTAACTCGCTCTCTTGAATTCAGGCTCGCTTGTCGTAGATGTCGTACTTTGAACTGTTTCACTTGATTTTGTAACTTGAATGACAGGCTCGATTTCTATGTGGCTTGAATGGCATGCTCGCTTGATTTTTTTTTTATTGCGCTTGCTTGGAACACTTAGTAGAGTTGTAGAATTTTCTTGCTTGAACTCTTGAATTCATGCTTGCTTGATGACGATCGCTTTGCTTGATTACTTCACGCTCACTTGAGTGAATACACATGCTCGCTTTCTTCAGAATTTGTTGGATCTCTTGCTTGGTGAAACTTGTTTCTTTTGTTTCAAGTTTACTAGAACTCACGCTCGCTTGCTGCAACTTGGTACTGACTTGATGCAAATTTCTTGAATGAATACTCATGCTCACTTGTAGGAGATGTGAATTTGTTGCTTGTTTGCTTTAGACTTAAAACTCGTGCACTCACTTGATTTTTCCTAAAGGAAGGGTGTCGAACATCGTCGAAAAAGCACCCAAGAAAGATTACAATGATTTTAATGATTCACTTAAAACAATGAATTCACTTGTCCTCTTAAAAATTCATTAACAATGAATTTTTAATGATTCACTTAAAACAATGAATTTGATTACAAGTTCTTACATATATTTGAAAAAACGTTGATGTAGACTTTTCTTTGAAACACTGGAGTTTCCAGATTCATGAACTTGATTGTATTGAGTGAATTTGCTTGTTGAGGTAGAATGTCGATGTTGAAAACTTTGATTATTTGTTGTAGTGACGGAAGTGCATGTGTTGAGCTTAAATATTGTTCCTTGTAGCTACTTCTTGTGCTTGATGGTATTGAATTTTATGTGTGTATTAAATGAGATCATTTATGTGTCAAAAATAGACACAAATCACAAGCAAAATCATGAAGCATGCACCATCATCAACACACTCTTAGTGTACCTAAGATCCCCTTATTCAATTTCGGATGGATCTAGGACATAATCACCAAAAAATGATATCTTTATTAAAATTTGGAGTACATAATCGTTCAGCTTCACAACATCTTCATGGAATCAAAGTTTCAGAACTTCTTGGAAGAAAAATGACTTCAAAAACAGACTCAACCTCCTACAACAATGAGCTTTCTTTTGATCACTCCAAATTTACAAAAAAGTGAATCCTTATCTCTCCACAAAAGAAACACTTTATTTAATTTTATGCCCACTTCAAACTCTCAACTTTCAACTTATCATTCCAACCTTCCAAATGCTAGAAAATGAAGTCACTTAAATACTCATGCTTTTACCTCTTTTTCCAAACTCAACTTTTTTATTATTATTATTATTATTAAATGCTCACTCAAATATAATAAAATATGGAAGCAGTTAATCTCTCTCTAATCACTAATTATCTTACCTTCATATAATAACTATTTTGAAACCTCCTTTTAAAATCTCCTTCTAACAAGGCCTCATTCAAAAATATTTGAAGTATTTAATATTTCCCACTTGACATTAAGTTATTTTGAAAATCAAATCTTTAAAAACAAGTCATTGTAACTTGCAAACCTTGTCGGCTGGTTGTCTCGCTCACTAAAATATTGTTGTTAGCAAGCACCCGATTGATTTCTTGGACATGCCTTTCTTCGAAATTTGGATTATGTTCTCAGAGGAGATAAATATTGTTGTTAGCAAGCACCCGGTTGATTTCTTGGACAGGCCTTTCTTCGACCTTTGGATTATGTTCTCAGAGGAGATAAATAATAAGAAATGGTCAGCGCTCAAGCTTCCATCCTCCAACTAAATTGCGAGAGTTGCCAGAGCCCTCTGTTGCGTTAAGTCGGATGGTAATCGAGCCCAATCCGTCGATTTCCATGCCAGTTAGTTTGAGCTAAAGTGATTGCGATCACACACTTTCCTTCTATTTTCAAATGGGTTAGATTATAAGCTTCTTCGGTCATCTCAGTCATGTAGGCGATCTCCTCAGGTCCTCATAATCCTTTACAACATCTTACAGGAAACATAAAACAATTTTAGAGGGGAAATCAAAAAATAATTGGTAAACTGGCAGGAACCAAGCGGAAAATTCTGCAGCAAATCTCCAATGCTCCTTCAAGTAGCAACAATTGAACGCATCGGCAATTGAACTGAGCTCCACACAAAAAACATTGCAACAACAAAAGAACCGCAAAAAACACCAAGCACGAACGTTGCTCTTACGCATTCACTGACATAATGCATTCACAAATACCCACTTCAAGACTTTGCCATGATCACTGCAACAACAAAAAAACCGCAGAAAACACCAAGCACGAACGTTGCTCTTCCGCATTCACTGACATAATGCATTCACAAATACCCACTTCAATACTTTGCCATGATCACATGTAATGGAGACCTCCCCTTGCGCAACGATGGATGACTGAATGCATTAGTGCTAGCTCCTCTACAACAACTCCAACTTGAAAATCTGTTGGTCTCTGAGGCTGATTTTGGGTTGTTCCTCTAATGAATGTCCTTCCTTCCACAGTGAGAAGTAGGTTTCATAGAGCTGCCCAAATGATGAACAAATAATTCTTAAGAGGAGAAAACAATACAACATGTTTATAGCATATTCTATCAGCATATTTATGGATTTCAAGACTGTGGCATGGAATACCGAAAAACAGAGTTGGCATGCAATATCACAAAGTCTAAATTCCACATCAGCGAACACCATCAGAGCCAAGTCCAGGTGGCACGACAGATGCGACCTCCTCTGATCTCAAGTGACGTGGCAGCCGACACCACCGGCTCACGCATCAGCCAACAACGAATGCTGCAATCAAACGTAGCCTCTTGACCCTCTTCACACAGGAAATTCTACTCTATCACCTTTTACATGAGTAGCAGATCACCAGCTTTGCCCTGCTACGCCACACCTCTAGACTTGGCTGCAACAATGTTAGCTCCAAAGGAAGTAGCCTAGTAGAAAATGGCTTCAACGAGTTACAACAGGATGGTTGGTTCATGTGCCGAGTTTTCAAAGAAACACAATCATCACAAGAGCCAAGAATCAGCAGAATTGTTACCCAAATACAGCAAAAAACAATTTAGCAACAACAACAAAAATTCAGACTCAGATTCCCCTAGCGACAATCTTGCAGACCCATTGCACTACACGCATCAGCTGAACATGTGGAAGCAAGAACTAGAGATGTAGCAATACGCATTCCACCAAAGAAAACACTCTCACTAGCATGAATCGCCACAACATCCACACGCTCAAACTCAACTTAACTCTGAACCTCTGATACCACATATTGAAAATAAAATTAACTCAGAAAAATATATAAAACACACATAAAAAACTAGACACCAAATATTGGTGGAAAAGGCTTCATCCTCACGGCTTCCTCACATATTTTCTCATTATTAGACGAATGTAATTTTACAATTAAATAGATGAGGAGACAGTGTCTCAAGATAGTACGTGCTATCTTGAACACCTTATTGAGATAATTTCTCAACCAAACACACACCAATATAAGAGCTACCTAAACTAACTCCTATATTAGAGGAACAACCCAAACTAAAGAGTTAGACATAAATTACTAACTTTTAATATTTAATTATTTATTTTATTTTTGGATTTAATATTGTTTTGATGAGAAAGGCTAACATGTTTGATGGGATAACTGTACTTTTGGATGGAAAGCATTGTAATTTTTTGTAGTGCATTTTGCCTTAGTTGGTAATTCAGAACTGGAGGTACTTGAGACAATAGGTCTTGTCAACTTGTGATGTTAAGACTTGGTGTATGACAGTTGTTGGTCTAGTCAAAAATTGTGTCCATTTTGGACATATTTATATAACTTATATAACTTAATATCAAATATGTCTGTGCATATTTTAGTGAGTTTTTCATTATTGTTTGATAGATGTGTGGGACCAGTACTATAAATACTAGTGGTCCTTGCACAACAATAGAAGCCTCTCCCCTAGATGGAGAACTTCTACTTCTACAGTGTTGTCACGAGCCTCGCATGGATTTCATAGGTCCAGGTCCAACGTAGACGAGACCCGTAACAATAACCGAGAAAGTGACAGAAGTTGGCTTGACACGGTTTAGAGTACGAAAATCCCTGGATAATTGATTATTAGATCAGAAGAGGTACAGTGGTTTGTGGTAAAAAGTCCACCAGGAAAGCTGCAAATTGTTTGCGATACGCTTTTCCCAATTTGTACATGGAATAAAGCTGGCCCCGGCCCCCAACCCCATCCTCTTTGGTGACGCATTTATTCGGTAGGCAAGAGCACCTAAGAGCATCAAATGATCTAGTAAAATCATTGCCCATTTAACTTTTCTAGCGTACTACTTCTAGCAACTTTCAAGTACTAGCATACTATTTCTAGCAACTTTCAAGTACTACAGTGGTATGTGGTTTATAGGTAAGTTTTTTTTGGTGAAATTAATAAGATTATGGTTCAAATTTTATTGAGTGTATGGTTTGTTATTGTTTGGGCTCTATTAGATTTGAGATCAAGGAGTAGATTTTTCTTTTTTAGTAAATTTTGATCCTAAGATATAGTATATCTAGCTTACAGGTTGCTAGTTATACAATATACTCTTGGTATTATAAGACAGCCACAAGGAGTAGATTTCCTTTTTTTTAGTAAATTTTGATCATAAGATATAGTATATCTAACTTACAGGTTGCTAGTTATACTTTTGGTGTTATAAGACAGCCACAATAATTAATCCTAAGACCAAAAATAGTATAAAATAATCACCAAATAAATAAAAAAACACAACTATCTACCAACCAACCGTATTTGCTCTGGTGACATTATAAAAACCTAAACTTCATTCCAGTGTCGCAGGCAAGCAGTTCACAGGAAAACAAATGGAAATAGGTAGTTGCCCTCGATATGAATTCCATGGCACCCTCCACTTTGGCAGATCATGCAGACCAAACCCGGGTCACGGAAGCATTGGCTTCCTTATCTATAATGACCATGATGGCACTATTTTGAAGAGGTTCAGCACATATGTCAATGCTGGCTTCACACTAACCAGTAATGGTGCTCACTACAAAGCTCTCGCTGCTGGTCTTCAACATGCTCTCTAGGGCGGCATCACCCAGATCACTGCCTTTGGACACTGTGAGCTCGTTAGTGAACAGGTAACAAGTGTTATACTCTTTTTGGCTCTCGAATTAATATATTGCCATTGCGTCCAAGAGGACATGTTTCGCTGTCATGGCATTGATTGCATGTTCTGTATGTTGTGTAGGTGATGGGTAAGTGGAGGGTGGATAAACCCTCCCTGAAGAGATACTGCAAGACAGTTCGAAAACTGGGTTTACAGTTTGAAAGCTTTAAACTGGAGCATATCAGTTCTGAAGATAATTGTGACGTGCGTTCCCTTTCCCGGGTAGGGTTTTACATTACTTTGGTAGACCGGAGTAATCTTGCAGAGTGTGAGATTTTGAAGAAGTGCAAAAACCCAGAGTCTGCGAAGAAATATGTTCTGGAGCAGAGATGCAACGGTTACCGTAAGATAAAATACATTCTGGACACCATTGAATGTCGTTTACCTGAATCCTATGCGGCTGTTAGAAAACTGTATACAAATATAAGTAAGAAAATGCGCGGCTGTTGGTTAGGGAGCAACAGAGCTAGGGCATCTCTGTTAAGCATATATTAGGGTTTCTGTATCCTGCACCCATTTTTGTCGATTTCAGATAACCCGGATAGGGTTTCTTTCCAATTTTGGTTGATTCCAGGGCAGCCGGTAGTTGGTTATGAGGCAATCTGTTTTGACTCATCATTTTGAAACAAAATATATGTATACATCATTAATATAAGATGTGAAGAAGTATTGGTTTGATATTTCGTATCTCCAAAAATTGAATGGACAAGTGAGTCCATTTTGGTCTCCCATGTTTCCCTCTAAAAAAACTGGGAAGGCTCTGCTGGGACTTGAATATGGATTGATTGCCGAGCTTCCAAGTAATAAGCTTGATAATTTATGTAATTTTCTTGTTAGCTGTGTTACAAAGAAGGGTTAAATTCGGATATACATTTGATATACATTTTGAAGTACATGTGTATGGTTTTTTTAAGGTTAGAAGTAATGTTTTCATGGGTTGTTGTGACTTGTTATTGTGAATCTTGAGTGTGATTCTAAAATTAGTTATTTTCTTATATCTATAAATTATAGATCCATATTCTTCCAATCTTATCATCTAAAAATAAAATCTAACTCTTATATGTAAACCTATCACAACATTTTGGATACCATTGTAAAGAATATTTTTTAAACTCCTATGCAGCAGAAGCACCTTACTCTTACGGTAGTGGCACCCATTTTTTTTTCAAGTAACTTGATGGGCAATTTTTTGTTTTATTGTTAATTCAAATTTGAAGGATTTTCTGTTTAAAGTAACGTGATGGAGAAATCTTCGTTTTATTTTTAATTCAAATTTGAGGGATTTTCAAGAAACGCAGATATATAATTTGGGAAATTGCTCCAAAGTTTTCCACTCTAGAACGCTTTAGAGTTTTCTCGGCACCTTATGATGGATTTTTTCATTTTACCATTTTTGCGTTTTGTATTTTTCAAAGTAATTTAAATAAAGTGTTTCCCATTTTCAAACTCGTCTTTGTGTTTTCAATATAATATACTTTCCCATTTATGTGTTTATACAAGGAATGTAAATAAATATGTTGAGAAATCCTCTTCTAAATTTAATTTCTCCCATTTTATATTGCTTTTGAAGAGTTTTCTGCATACCTCTTAAAAAAAAAAGTGCATGTGTGTTTGTTTTTTAAATTATAAATATTTCTTTGTTTTCGTTTTTTTTTAAAGTAATCTAAATATTTTTTTAATCCATTTTCAAACTTTCCTATATGTGTTTTATTGTGTTTTCAAAGTAATGTATTTTTATTTATGAGGGTTTTTAATAATTTTAATAATTTTAAACATTTTTATTGTGTTTTTAAAGTAATGTATTTTTAGATGTTATTTTTTGGAGTTGTCTATCTAGCAGTGAAATAGTCTGGATGGGGATTCAGCACTATCAAAAATCCTTAGGGCACTCAAAATAATAAATTTTAACAACTGTAAACATTGCCGGATTCTGGGCCATTTCGGTGCCTCTTTAGAATACGCGTTATTTTTTAGGGATTCAACTACCTTCAGTAAGTTATTCATCTATGACCATTTCCACTAGAGTTAGTAGTAACTCACTAATTTCTCATGATTTTTGAATAGTCCACTTAGCACTCATTGCATCTAATTTCTCATGATTTGATGCAGGAGCATCTAACCCCCTTCTTAATTAAAGAGGAATCCAAGCGAAGCAAGGAGAGAACGTGGACCTTCAAGCTGAATAAGGGGAAAATTTCTGTCAAAATAGAGCTTAAATGATGGACTAAATTAAATATTGATGTAATCTGCCATGTATTCATATATATCCATATAGCGAGCTGGAAGGGTTGTTGAGATATTTGTGAGAGGATTGATCAGATCCTTTTAGTGATCTGATCCAATATTTCTGTAACGATGAACCTGCGTGTTCTATAAATATATGTAATGAGACAGATAGTAAGGGGTAGTCGAAAGAGTGTTGAAATTTAGTCGAGGGAGAAACTGTTCTAAGGCTGCAATGTCTTGGAGCTGTAATCATATTTTGTATAATATAAAAGCGTGTGTTTCCATGTTGATTGTGCGCCTGTATGTATTCATATATATATATATATATATATATATATATATATATATATATATATATATATATATATATATATATATATATGCATTGATGGCTTGAAGTCCCGTGTTTGTAAGCGTGTTGATCGACCATCAATCACCCGTGGATCGATGGCGATCTAAGATATCGTTTATTAGTTATTTATGAGTGTTTCAGGTAAAAGCTTGTGTCAAATAGCAGTCAATCTGTTTAAAAACTGTGTGTGATCGAGGTTTAAATGGAGTTAGTAACCAGCACATTATGGGAAACCTATTCAAAAGATTGTAATATAAACAGAAGTGCAGGAAAGAAATGGATATCGAATTGCAAAATTCGATGTCAAACTGGTGTTAAAAAGTGCAGGTTTGAAATCGATTTGGTGGCAATGTTTGCAGCGAAAACATTGACGAAATTCGGTTTTTGAACTCACATACTCTGTGTTGTTTGATGAATTGAAATCGTGTGAAGGGTCAACAGCTACTGAGCGATGGTAGAGGCACAGAGTTGAATTGGATCTGCAAATAGTGAAGTAAAGGAATGACCGATGGCAAATTCATTGCTGAATGGTCGTTGATAATCGCGTCGGAATGGAAAAATGTTTACATAACACTGAACATAACAATGGGTCCCGGATGTGAATGTATTAAAAATATGTTTGTTGGAGGATCGGGTCGAGGTGAATATCGGATCGTTTACAGTGCGACGTCGTCCAATCCTTGAGATTGGAGATTCTGATTGAATTTGCATCGGATCGCCGATTGACTCGGATTGGAGGTATTTCATATTTGCATATGATCGATTTCCGATTGGATCAATCTCCGATTGGATCAATCTCCGATTGGATCACATCGGACTGTGGAGGCGAAGGTGGAAGCCATGTTGAATTGTGAGCACCGATTTCCGATTAGTCGGATCAGAGGTACAGAACTGTCGAGGGGTGCGACTTCCGATTGTCGATTATATTGTAGCAGAGAACGTATTGAATCGGATCGGGATCTGTCAATATTTAGTGAAGCGGGTGTATATGTTGTGAATCCATATATGTGGATTAAATCGGACTTTAGTGTAATTGCCTTATATGTAGCTGCGGGGTTTAATGTTTCCATGCGTGGCAACGAGTTCAAACGCTGTTTTTAAAGTGGATAAATGGTTGGTTTAATATTTATAAAGGTCCACTTTTAATAAATTAAAAGGTTTTAAGCCTAGAACACTTCCGATAGAGCTTAGTGGGCCATAACCCACAGGCCCAGGTTCGGAGATTTTTACATGAAAAGGGATTTTGGGCTTACCCCAAGATTTCTTTTCATCATGAGTTTTTAATAGTCCACTTAACACTCATTGCATCTAATTTCTAGTGATTTTTGAATAGTCCACTTAACACTCATTGCATCAGGTGTAACTCACTAATTTCTTGTGATTTTTGAATAGTCCACTTAGCACTCATTGCATCTGGTGTAACTCACTAATTTATCATGATTTTTGAATAGTCTACTAAGCACTCATCGCATCCGGTGATGCTCACAAGCACGGATGGAATTTGACGGGAATTTTTCCTGTATTTGCAGGCTGGAATTTGTGGATGCCCATCTTCTGCGAAGTGCTAATTGGATTGGAAAACGTAATTTTGACCTTTAAAAAAAAATTTAGAAATCATTCTTACTGGTCTATTTTCCATTTACCATCTTTTTCTTAAATTTTTCCATTTAACAACTTTTTCTTTAACTTCCATTTACCAGCTTTTTCTTTAACTTGATTTGCAACTAAAACTTGCAAGTTTGTACTCACGGAAAGTTAACTGAAAATTACCATTCTTGGCTCATTGAAAATTGGTAATTAAACTTGTTTGGCCTTCTTTAAAAAAAAATAAAGCTCAGAGCATGCAAACTTCCAATCTAGCACCATTAATGTAAGAACTTTAGATCCTTATTTGTATTAACTACTAGAGACATTGCTCAACTTTAGCTTAGCTTCGAATCTGGATACATCATTGCACCGTGCCACCAGCATTAACTTAGAGCATTGTTCACGGGCATTCGATACTCCAAGAATTGTACCAGTGAGCTTCCAAAACACTTGAGGAGAGTATCGTCCATGCATTTTGATCCGTGTAAAGACCATAATCTTTATAGAAAGATAAACACTAATTGAGTGTTGTTTGGAAACTAGCTGGTAGCCTAATTTTGCCATAAGGAAAGCAGTGTGTCTTAAGTCTTTGACTGCCTGAATTTCTATTATAATAATAAGGCCTCTCTACCTCTCTCTATGTTTAGTGAGAGCCACGAAGGATAAGGATAAGGGTTTTCTAGCAAAATAAACAAAGAGGACAATTGATGAAAAGCTAGATTCGTTGAGGCTGGAAACTGTACCACCAACATTTTCCACTCTCACAACAGCTACAAGTCTTTTTGGACCACAACACTGAAAAGCTAGGCAGTCTCTATTTTTTTACATTCAATTTTAATTATCTAGATGAAATAAGGTGCATTTAATGGTTTCTTTAACTTGGCAAATGAGTTTTTTCTAGGTAAACTAGGGTTTAAAAACCAAACACATGCTAGCAATTTCTTCGCCAATTTCATTTCAACCCAAAACAATGTTTGAGATTACTAAAAGCAAATTTATATGGTTCTTCATTACATGTTAATTTTGTTCTGTGGTTCTATGCAAACAATTGTGTCCAGTTTGAATAAATATTACGACCGAAGAATATTTTTCAGGCTAATAAATACATGTTTGAACATATAAATTCTGAAAGGTTTAGGCTCCACTATAATAAGTACATGTTTATGATAAAAATGTTCGCGAAAAAAAAAATGTAGTGTACTATGTGCAACATGATGGATCTAGTTGTGAACATATATAATGTGCTTAAAAACTCTTCTTATTAATTAATTAAAAGTTAACAATTGTTTTTCTTGGTTGTTACAATGTTTATGATTTGTCAAATTAATTCATAATTAAAAAATGTGATTGAATAAATGTTTAATTTTTTATTAGTTAAAGTGATTTATGACACAAAAAATTGTGATTAATAATATTTAAATCATTAAATTACCTCATTTATAGTTGAATTTTATGCATCTCAATTATCACTTAGTTTTAAATTTAAATTATTTAGAAATAAATTAAAAACCCTTAAAACCAATAATATTAAAGAACCGATTACATTAATTAATTGTATTAAAAAATCACTTAACTGACATCTTAAAACCAATTATCTTAACAAACCAATCACATTAATTAACTGTATTAGAAATAAACAATCTCTTAATGAAAATTTATATTTTGACACAAACTTTATCAACAATAAAAGAGATAAAAGAGTACTCATATTGGCTCACAAAACAAAACATGACATGTTTCACATGACCTTCACCATCCTTTCAAAGTTGGGATATGCTAAACTTCTTGTAAACATAGATTTGTTTTGAAGGGTTAATTTATTATCAGAACATCACTAATGAAGGGAAAAAATTTGAAGGGTTAATTTATTATGAGAACATCACTAATGAAGGGAAAAAAATTTAAATATAACATTTTGTGAAGGGAAGCATAATGACCCAAAACGTCAAAAAAAATTTGTGTGACAGGTAAAGAGAAATCCAAATTCCAACCCTACTCACAGGGTTGAAGAAGTGGGATTGAAACTAGTGAAATGAATCACATAGCATCAATCATCACTTCCAGGGCTTGCACCCGGTAACCAGGACTTCCGGGGAGGTCACCCATCCCAGATTGCCTCTGGCTCAAGCACGCTTAACTGTGGATTCTTCCCCACAATCAAGCCCACTTAGCTTAAAACCCCTCAATACTTGATGTATTCTTATTTACGTATTTCTTTACTAATTTTAATAATCTTAAAAAATTATTTTTAATATGAAAACCTTTAAATTATAATAATTTAGATATATATTCAAAGGAATTTTCTTTTGAAATTTAATATAGATAAATATTAATATATATAGATGTAACACATAACCTTGCCAAAATCTATTTATTTACCATATATTTATACACATAATCTTGGTAAAAGGAATGTTATAGTTAGGAAGAAGAATTTACTAACATTGTGAAAATTACCCATTATAGAAATATTATTAAAATCATTGTTTTAAATTGTATTAACAATAACCATACTGCACATTAATCAACAAGTTAATTTCTATCCACAATAAATTCACTACATTTAATACATATATGACTCAATGCATGGCTAGGTACCTTCTCGGGCTGCTCCGTTAAGGGGATTGTGTTATACAATTGTAGGTTGATTTGGGAGATGCGGCAGGGTGATTACTTACTGATACTCCTGGTTCCATACATGTCACTTTAGTTAACTTTGATCGGCGAAGGGATGTTTCTAGACGCCCTACCTACAGTTGGCGGTGATACTCAGTCTTGCTAGTTGTGCGTGGGGACATTTGGCAATATGTGTGTCATTGATATTTCAAGACTTGATCAAATGCTTCTCATAGAGCATCATAGGGTTAGGGTAACTAACCCTGACCAATACCCCTGTCAATTCTTTGCATTTGCTCCACTGCTTTTCTTCGGTGATGCTTTGCAATATTGGAGGAAAACCCTTAGCATCTGGTCGATTTGGTCATCGAATTCACTTGTTTTAATGTTTGTTTGCCTTCCTCTGGTGTATTATTATTACCTTATGGTTGCTTGTTTTCAATTGATGTGCCAGGAGCTCACCTCTAGCTCACATTTTTTCTTGACAAGACTTTCCAAGCGTAGAGAGAGTGGGTATCGTGGCATGGTGCACAACTGGATTTGGCGCTCCTCCAAGTAAGCTATTCGAGTTATGAATAGAAACATTGTTTCTTCCTTTCAAATCTGAGAGATGAATCTTATACAGTTTGTTAAAGGTTATTTCTTGTTTTTGCAAGTTGCAGGTTCCAGTCCAATCTGCCCATTACGCTAAAAGACCTCCTCTGCTTTGGTCACACTTATTCCATTTTTCCTTGTTTAATGGTTTCTGCTTCTTGTGGTTTCTTTAAGGGTTTTAATCGGTTATGTGGTCTTATTTTTTTTTTTATCAGCAAGTATGGGTCTCATCCTATTAAGTAGTTAAATGATTACATACAAAGTTCTATTGGCACTCCGGCGACCAGAACTTGTGTCCAAAATTACCAAAACGTCTCCGCCCATAATGGGAAACCAGAGGAATATCAAGTCCGCTGACCCCTAAAACGGGTAGAAGATCTAGAGCTCCAACTTGTAATCAATGAAACCTGCTAAGACTACGAACTATGTACATTACTAGGCTAAAATCCCACGGATAGCTTAACATAAGAAAAATTTAGGGCACCTAATCAATCTCGGTGCTGGTTCTCCCCTCCCGGGATATTCAACTCTTGTAGTGTCATGGCTTCCTCCTCTTATTTGTCCCAGACATCTTCCAGTGGAAGTGCACAGTGAGGCCGTAGAATATCCACATAACCCACCATCATCAAGGTATCATGCAGCTTGCCAATGCTTTTGGCTAACGCTTCCCTGATGTTCTGGAGGTTCTCTCCCACTGCTTGTCCAATTCTTCTCCTCTCACATATCAGACGACCCAGGAGGATCCGTGTCACCTAGACTAGTTTCTCTTAGACCCCCCCACTGCATACTCCCTCTGCAGAGACTTGACTAGGTCCACCTCCATTTTGGACATGGTGGAAGCATCCTCATCGTCGTTCTTGGAAAATAACAAAGCCTTCAAATCAATTTTTCCTCCCCAATTCTCCAGCTGAGATCTATGTCGCTCAAATTCTCTGCCTTTGGATGCATATCCTCTGCCACTACCTGCTCTGTTCCCCTCACAGAGATGACCACGAGTCAGGCGACCCTCCATTCTTTCCTCAGGGATAGAGCATTGAAAAAACACTACCGCTACCACCTGCTTCACTTCTGAAACCCCTCTTCCTTTCTTCCCATCCTCCCTGCTGCACCAGGCTAAAACGATTCTGCCTCGTCCACTTCGCGTCATTATAAACCCATCTCGGCCCCCACACTCTACTTTTCCTTCTTCCCTACGCCCTCTGACTCCAATAACTCCACACTCAAGCGGAATGGAACACAGATGGTACCTCCCTCCCTTGGGACCCTACGTTACTATTACCTCTGCCTTCGTTTTCTGGTACTGCATACTGTTAATCGATGTCACCGTCCTTCCCACGCTTAAATATTCATCCTCTATCATGCCTGCACCCACGTCACCACTTGCATGAAACTTATGCGTGCTCAATTTCCAAGTGAGAACATGACACCCCTCCTACCACCCATGGGCCTTGGTCACTCGTATCCGGGACTCCCCTGATCCTTTCATGCAATCCTCTTGCATCGGTACTTAAGTTCTGATTCAGCCAGGTCTCCCCACTTCCTTGATTAAATTTCTTCCCTCGCTTGGACCCCATGGTTGTCAAGCAGGTCTACAAGGGTGTTAGATTTTCTCCTTACATGATTGAGCTTAATCTCTGAGTGCCTCCTAAGAAGGGAACTCAGACTTTCTAAACTATTTTCCATCTTCCAGTTCTGGGTAACCTTGCTCACTTGGGACCCAGTTAGAAGTCTGTGGGATAGATAAATAATGATCCTAGAGTCTCCCTCAATGATCAAAGGGAACCATTGATGATGGATTTCTAATTCTAGCCCGACAAATAGCCCTTCCAGCTCTGCTACATTGTTAGAGGTCTCTCCCAGGTAACCCCAAGAGATTCCGTGTATCTCCCCTTTGATGTCTCGTATTACTCTGCCATGTCCAGATGCCGTTGAGTTGCCTTTCGAGGCCACGTCAAAATTCAACTTAAACATCTGATATTTGGGGGGCTCCCATGTGTCGAAGCTCAGAGATATACCAAGAACCTTACCATCCTTTCCAATATATTGCGGTGGTTTCTGAACCTTCCATGCCTGAAGCATTTAATGTTCCTCCCCATCGGTTCTAATGTATTCTGGTCCCCATCTCTTGAGGCCCAGGGTCTCTCTAACATGGACTTGGATTCTTTCCCAAACTTCCTCTTCTGATCTCTTCTTGTATTCAAAGATATGACGATTCCTTTCCTTCTAGATTTCCCATAACAGGAACCCTTGGGTGAGCTCCCATATTTGATTTAACAGGTTACTCTTGAAGGGGTCACCTCCCAGTTGATAATAGTCCTCGCCATACTTCCTGGGACCTAGTTGGACCTTTTGAAAATCTTATCTCCCTTAATCCAAATTTTCAAGGTGCAGCTACACTCGTCGAACAAGTGGTTCATGGTTTCTACAGCTGAAAGGCATAGGACACAGACTAAATGGGTTTCCATCCCCCTCTTGTAAAGGTTATACCAATTCCTCACTCTTTCTTTGAGTATCAGCCATAGGAAGGTGGATATTTTAGACCAGAGCCCTAGGTTCTGTTAGAGTCAGCCCTTGCTGCCCTCCGTCAGTGATCATTTCGTCTTTTGCATATTCATTATTAGGTGTCTCACTTGTTTCACTTCTTTGCATATCACTAGGATCATGCCACGAAACTGACGAAGGGTTGTGTCATCTTGTGTTTCCTCATACTATACCTGCAGCGCTATTTTAAAAATTTTCCTCAAAAAATTATTCATAGTTATTGTCATGATATATGAGGTCATTAAAATTGTCAATAAGTGTCCTAGGTCTTGGTGTCTAGGGTTTTTGAGTCATTTATATACTAGTCATAAAGCCTGCAAGGTGAGGAAAGTCCAGCACTTGTGATTTCTATTTTATTATCATCGGCATTTTCTTAAAAAAAAAATACATTTCTAGTCCAAAACCCTGTTTTGGAACTAGAAATTATTATTATCATTTTGTAATAAATTGTAATTGTTCCGCCATGAAGACATTGTAAAAGCAGACCCCTGGTCTTTTCTCTAGCCAAGATAGTCATATCCCTGCAAGAAGACAATAAAATCATTAGTATCAACCACAAAAAGCCAAAGGAAGTTTGTATTTGAAAAAGCCAAAGTGAAAATTACAAAAACATTTGTAATATGGGTTTTGAAATTAGATTTGAAATAAAATCTGATTGTGAAGATATTTGTGAGATATATAAAGCCAAACAAGTTTATTTGAACCAAATTCATACCTCCCAAATCGTATTTGCAAAGTTGAGGGCCGATTTCAGATTTTTGAAGGGCGTAGACAGAGTTTTAGGGCTGCGCGACCCAACTTGAGGCAGAGCGACCCACCTGGGCTGCGCGACCCACGCAGACTCAGTTCAGCACTGTGGGTTTGCAGGTGCGCGACCCACCTGGGCTGCGCGACCCAAACAGAGCCTGCGCGACCCAAACAGAGACAGAGTTTTGGAATTGAGTTTGAGCGCCCAGATTGGCCCGGAATCGACTCCAGTTGCCTTCAAAACAGGTTTTCATCAATCACTTGGGGTTTTCAAACATATTTCTGTCATCATGGGTGGTTTCTAATATGCAAATGAAGGATTTAAAGCCCCACTGTTATAAGATTATTGTTTTCAGGGTTTGCAACGAAAATGAATGGTGTAAAGAGTGTGTTTGATATTTTAAACAGTGATATGGCCAGCCTTCTATACAAAGTCAAAATCAATTTGTTATCTCACCCATAATACCACTGTCACCATTGTTATTGTTATCCCATGATTAAACCCTTTGAGTCACATTTCTCATGTTTGTAATGAGTCACATTGCCCAAGGTTAGCATATGCTCATGTCTTTGTTTGCCCCATGTTAGCATTGTTTCAAATGACCTATTGAAACCTTTATGGTCATAACTCGTAGACAAACATATCACTATTAATACCGTGCTCTCCTTTAACTAGATGTGTCCAAACTTTTGAAGGTTGCCTGCTCCTATTTGGTAAAAATTCCATTTGCATTCAAAACAGAGATGGTGCCTTTTCAGTCCATTTGAAGCAGAGATTTTATCCATAATTTGATTCCTTGATGGTGTTTTGGCGGTGGGATATTGGTTGAGTGTTAAACATACATCCTAATTTTGCTTTCACTGCATTCATATCAGCATACACGTTGCCAAAATTTTAATCAGAGATATGTCAGAGACAGAGTCAGAATATGAGCCAGGGTCAGGCAGTGATTCGGTGGCTGAAGGTAATGTGCCACGGAGTTCCCGCAGAGAAAACAGAAGTGGTGATCATCGCAGAGAGGAGCCTACCTCTTTGGCTCGGTTGCAGGCATGTCCATTAGCTATGGATTGTTTTTGATTCTTGTCATGTTTCAGATTTTGTGAGATGGTTGTGCAAACCCGACCTCATCGTGAATTAGCACGTTTGTTTGTTCTTCATTTACGGGGTAATCGGGTAAACCTGGCTGGGGTTGATTTCATTGTATCGCCTTTGACTATTGCTCAAGCCACTGGCATACCTAACATAGGCGAGGAATGGAGCAAGGGTAAGCAGTTAGAAGAAATTTCACTATGAGCCATACGTTAAAAGCTGGATATGTGGCTTGCTTGGCCGAGTTTTTCCATTCGATTCTTCGAGAGATAGTATGGGCCACTCATAAGAATGCTCATAATTCGGTATTTCGATTGTGAGCGGAGTATGCTCGTCTTTTCTCATATCATGTTCGTTTGCTGATGCACTTCACAAGGGTGCGTATGATGAATATTCCGTATTTCATATACCGCAACATAGAGAGGATGGTGACATTTGTGCAGAAGAAGACGAGCCCAGTGCAGCAGTACAAGAGTATATATCATTTCGCTTTGATCAAAATCTTGGTGTCACATCAGTTGGCAGAGCAGGGCATCACTTGGGAGGATTTCATTTCTAGAGACTTTTTCAGAGTGCCACAGCAGCCTCCCGAGGCAGTTTATGATGCAGGAGAGCCCTCACACCAGCTGGATATGCTTGAGGTTGAGCATATCGTCACTCCTTTAGTTCAGACATATCAGCGAGGCCACAGGGCCTTATTTGCAGCGACACGGCGGGTACTATCTCCACGTGAGGTGGAAGGGGTCCTGCCGACTTCATCGACACGGCGAGTATTATCTCCACGTGATGTGGAAAGGGTCTCGCTTTCTTCTCCAGTGCAGGTACAGGTACAAGACAAGGGCAAGAGGCCCATGCATGATGAGGGCCCATCAGGAGGCCGGGACACCGATATGACAGTCATTGATGTTGATACGGGCTCTCCTAGCTCGAAGCTGAGGGAAGTCATCCAGGAGCAAAGGGCCGAGAATGACCAGCTGAAAGACCAATTGCAGAAGGCTCAGTGGGTGATTAACTATTTGGAGCAGCACAACAAACAGCTTGAGGATGAGCTCACATTTTATGAGGTGCGCCAAATCCGTGAGGACAGGCAGTGGAATCGAAAGAGGCCCGGTGACATGACACCAGCTGACAGAGATACTGTACTCATGCGGGCCTCTGAAGTCAACTTAGCATTTCAACAAAATATGGATGGTCAAACAGCTCAAAAACACCATGAAAACCACCTTGCTGCCACCTTTTGCACCAGCAGGAAGTACCTCTGGGAGAATGAGGATTTTGAGGCTCAAATCAACTCCAAATTCAGAAATTCCACTTGGGTTGGAAAGTAGACATCCAGGGCTTTCCAACGAGATATCATGAGCTCAATTTGGATGTCGGGAGCTACCTCAAAAGCAGCCTGGAACATGAGCGACCCACGCAGTTCAGGAGCGACCCACCTAGAGATTTTTTTGAGTTTTCAGCTGCCAGCTCAGTATTTCGCCTATTTTGGACCAGATTTGCCTATGGATAGAATTCTTGGGTTTTTATGATGTAAATTCATGTTTGGCATGTAACTTTGGCTTGTTTTTATCTCTTCTAGAAGATTCACTCTCAAATGAGTAAAAAATCATGTAATGGATCAGTTTCCACTCTTTTAGAGGCAAGTGGTTAGCTGCCTAGATTGTAGTTCCATGATTAGAATTGGTTGAAACTGATCACTGAAGAGGGAATTCGACCCCTAGAGGTGGGGAAAGGGGTTAGAGTGATCTATATATTGTAATTTCTCAATCATTTTCAGAGGTTGGAGAGGTTGGACTCTTGGGATACTTTTGATACTATTGTACATACTTTTCATTTTTTGGCTAAGGAAAGATCAGGGGTTTTGCGGCACTTGTTGGGATCCTTGTGATGTTCTGTTCTTGATGATGTTTCTTCTTTGTCTACTGTAAGTTTCTTCATGTTTAATGTATGCCATCCTTTCATTATGCTTCTGAACTAAGTTGAATGAGTGATTAAGGTTGAATCCATTGTTTACAGTGCTTAGCCTTTGAATTCGGTTAGTTCTATATGTTTTCAGCTGTTTGGAGAGGATCCAAGTTCTTCTTTGCCCTCTTCAGCTCCTCGTCGGTCTAATCTATCCATAAATCCAATTTAAAGCATCAAGATCATCACCTACCTCGCCCCAGCTTGAACTCTGCAAAGGTCTGACCTTACTCCAGCGAAAACCCAAAAAACCAAAAATCAAACATACATATCTCTTTACTAGCCTAAAATCAGTTTCTTATTGTAAGTCATCTCGCATCTTATTGCTTATTTTCTCGAGATTGACGGAGAGAGCCCTCTCCTGTCCTCGTAGGGCTAGCTACGAGGCTGAGCGTGGTTTGATGTAGCCTTGAGTTTTACTTCATTTCAGCCTGAGGTAGATTTGAGTGCTAACATAGTGGCGACCATACTGGGGAGAAACTCAAAGCGTTTGCTTGTTATAGACGGAGTCTGAAGTCACGCCAGGTAGCCTTCGAAACGCTGTTGCTATGCATCAGCGAAGTAGATAAACGCTGCTTCAGTCGATCTCCGGTATAACTTGTAATCGTAGTATTTAACTTGTAAATTGCCCCAGTACATGTATCAAGTTCAGATCTGATGGTTGATGGTGGACAACGATCAGACATAAGAAGGCTGAAATCATTCACTGGCGACTTCATTCACTGAACAATCCAAAATCGATGCTTCATGGTGATTTCACTGCAGGGAGATCAGTAGCTGTGAGATTTTCAAGATGGACCGAATCACGAGAAGATACGCTCCCATGAGCCGAGATCACATTCCAGGTTTTCCGAATAAGATGCCCAAGGTAGATTGGTCGAGGAATCTGCCTACGTTTAACGATGATGGTAAGAAAGATGCTGCTTTACATCTGATTAGATTTCACATGCATATTCGCAAGTTGAAGGTGGATTTTCCTGAAGATTGTTTGATGAAGATATTCCTAGCCACTCTGGAAGGTGAAGCTCGGTCATGGTATGAAAATTTGCCGCTGGCCTGTATTTACTGTTTAAAGGACTTTCATGCCCTGTTCATTGAAAGATATCAAATGTCTTATCCATCATTAAATTTAGTTCATGACTGTTGCAAACATGCCTATTCTTTTATTGAAAGCCTGGAGAAATATTATGAAGATGATAATTTCATGAATGATGAAATCATGGAGGCTCTATATGAGAATCCATTTCAGCAACATGAAGAGAACCTAAAGGATACCTATCAAGGTGCTCAGGAGACTTTGCAGCAGGTTGATGGCCATATGGCTGAAAATGATGAAAGGGAGAATGTCATTTCAGATCTGCCCACGGAAGACAACAGCATGCAAGTAGGTCCCGTTCCAATTGCAGATTGTGATAATGTCCAGACATCTACTTCAGATTCAGATTCAGATCAGGATGACCAAGCATATCTTGTGCTAAAGCCCATCAAGGAGAACTCTGCTGTTGAAATCATCTGGGATGCAGAAGACACAGTAAAGGATCCAAATGTTCTCAGTCATACTGTCAGCTCATCATTAGAACACAGCCTTCATGAAGAGGTGATTCAGTCAGTTCATGAAAATCAGAATGAGATCTTTGTGCAAGTAAGTGATAAATCTCCTTTCAATAACTCAGTAATGAATGATAGTTTGAATGCCTTGTCATATGAAGATAATCACTGTTTTAACAAAAGAAAACAAAAAGCATTGTCTCCTTTGTCTGAAGATGAGATAGATCAGCTTTTGAAAGGTCTTGTTACAGCCCAAGCTACAGCAGATTTGCAGTGCACACATAATCAGGAAAGTGTTGGTGAAACCTCTTTGTTGAAAAAGATGATTGTCTTGTAATCAGTTGTGTAGATCAGCAAACAGATAATTTTTTCCTTCACAAAGATGATAAGGTTGTCATGTTTGATAACCTTGAAGATTGTTTTTTGTTTAAGAATGACCTAGATCATGAAATTGAAGAGTATATGCCAGAATTGCTCATGGTCAAGGGACCTACAGCTAACACTTGGATGGCAGATTTGTGCATTTCTATCCCTCAGAAATCAATTTTCCTTTCAGATCAGAATGAAGTGGATACTAGTATTTTTGCAGCTGGATCTCCAGATAAGCCAGTGCTTCAAGATTTTCAAGACCCCTTCAGCATTCTTCTGTAAACATTAGAAAGGATAAATATTGCTTGGTTCCTTATCATAAGATTTGGTTTCAGTGGTTATTTTGAGTTGCCTACAGGTTCATCAGTCCGCCTTCTCAGGGAGAATAAGAGCAGAAATTTGGGGTGTAGCCATCTGCTGGATTGGTTACATTGGAAGGCTCACTACACATGATTGTATATATCACATTAGTATTGCAGGTGGTTTTCATCATGATTCCAAATCTTGATGGACTGCTGCCTTTTTCCAAAAAGCTTCGTAAAGTTTTGTTTTAAGTCAGTCATGAGTCATTTGTGTTTGGTCTGTTGAGTCAGTTTTTTCAAGTTATTTCAGTTTGCCATCGAGTTGGTTTGAGTTAAGTTTCATTCAGTTTTCAGTCAAGTTTTCATTCAATAAATGTGTCAAAGGTTTTGTGTTATCCGTTCAAATAATGATTCCATCGCCCAATGGATGGAGGCACTGTCTGCTCTCCCAAAGTTCTACGGTTCTTGGCACCTCCACGGAGCTGGAGCTACCATCCCCATTGGAGCCAATGTTAGAGTCAGTCTTTGCAGCCTTCCTCCAGTGATCAAACATGCTATTTCAAAGTGATTTTAAAGTGTCAAGGTCAAATTTTGTCATTACAATGAGTCTTCAAGCAAAATTTGGTCACTAGGCATTAGGTCTAGGGTTTGCTTTCACTTCTTCCAAAGTTGTCCAAATGTCAGTCCATGTCACCATTCAGCTGAGTGTACCATCATTCAGAGGGTTGTCATCATCATGTCAAGTTCCATTGAGTCATTTTACATCTTGTTCATGCTTCAGTTGTGCCTAGGTAAGGTCCATTTCCCTCTCCTAGGGTTTTGGAGGTAATTTCTCTTGGATGGTCAAATCATCGGAAAAACTTGTATCCTGATGTTCAAACACCTTCCCCTATCCTTAATATACCTCGTTAAACACTTCCCATCACTGAGATCCCCCAAATTCCTCATTTTTGCACAAACCCTAGTTTCTAGCCAAAACTTGGCAATTTCCTAGGCTAGGCCTGTGTTTTGCCCTTTTGGACCCTTTCCCCTCACTCAATCTCTGTGATTCCACTTTCCCCTGCTTCCTAACATCCCTCCCTACTTCTCAAAATTTCCCCAAGAATTTAGAAGCCCCCTATCCCCTTCATTTCGCTTCATTTCGACAAAATCCCTTGTTCCACACATCGGGATCGGTTTCACTCAAAAGATGTTTCAGAGCAATCAAAGATGAAATTTGGGAAACTGAGAGAGGTTTTTGTCCAAAACCTGCCAAGGAAGAAAAACCTCCTTCACTTTTTACACAGGTATCATGGTTTTAGAGAAATGTCAAAAATACCGTTGCCTCAGGAGAATTGAATGCACCTCTGAAGTGACCTTGGGAAAATCAAGTTTTCTCCTATCATGTTTGGCCAACTGACTTTATTGATGAGTCAAATGATAACTAGACAGAAATACCTTTCCAATGAGCTATCATGAGCTCAATTTGGAGTTGCGGAAGACCTTCAAAAGTTGATTGCAACAGCGCTCTACCTTGAGGCAGCCTCATTCTGCTCATTTTGACTAGTGTTGGGAGATTTGATTTTTGACAGGGTAAATGGAATCCAAATTGCATAATTCCACTTGTTTTGGAAATTATACTCCAATAGCTTTCCAACGAGCCATCACACGCCCGATTTGGACACCGGGAAGGCCTCGAAAAGCTTATCGCAAAATGCACTATGTGGCAAGAGGGTGCACGACCCACGTTGAGGGAGAGCGACCCACCTGGGCTGCGCGACCCACGCAGAGTCAGTTCAGCAGTGTAGGTTTGTAGGTGCGCGACCCACACAGAGCCTGCGCGACCCACGCAGACACAGGGTTTTGAAATTTAGTTTGCGCGCCCAGTTTGGCTTGGAATTGATTCAAGATACCTTCAAACAGGTTTCTATCCATTATTTGATATTTTTCAACGCATTTATGGCATCATGGGTGGTTTCCAATATTCAGATGGAGGATTTAAAAACCCCACAGTCATAGTATTATTGTTTTCAGGGTTTGAAATGAAAATGAATGGTGGAAAGAATGTGTTTGCTATCTTAAGACAGTGATATGGCCAGCCTTTCATATAACATCAAAATCAAATTGCTCTCATACCCATTTTACCACTGCAACCATTGCTATTGTTATACCATATTTAAACCCTTTGAGTCACATTGCCCATGTTTGTAATGGGTCACATTGCCCAATGTAAAAATATGCTCATGTCTTTGTTTCAAATGGCCCATTGAAACCTTTATGGTCATTACTCATAGACAAACATATTATTATTAATGCCATGCTCTCCTTTGACTAGATGTGTTCAACTTTTGAAGGTTGCCTGCTCCTATTTGGTCGAAATTTCATTTGCATTCAAAACAGAGAGGGTGCCTTTTTCAGTCCATTTAAAGCTGAGATTTTATCCATAATTTGATTCCTTGATAGTGCTTTGACGATGGGAATATTGGTTGAGTGTTAAACATACATCCTAATTTTGCTTTCACTGCATTCATATCAGTGTACACATTTCCAAAAACTTGATCAGAAATATGTCAGAGACAGAGTCAGAATATGAGCCAGGGTCAGGCAGTGATTCGGTGGCTGAAGGTAATGTGCCACGGGGTTCCCGCAGAGAAAATAGAAGTGGTGATCATCGCAGAGAGGAGCCTACTTCTTTGGCTCGGTTGCAAGCATGTCCATTAGCTATGGATTGTTTTCGGTTCTTGTCATGTTTCAGATTTTGTGAGATGGTTGTACAAACCCAGCCTCATCGTGAATTAGCACGTCTGTTCGTTCTTCATTTACGGGGTGATCGGGTAAGCCTTGCTGGGGTTGATTTCATTGTATCACCTTTGACTATTGCTCAAGCCACTGGCATACCGAACATAGGCGAGGAATGGAGCAAGGGTAAGCAGTTAGAGAAATTTCACTATGAGCCATACATTAAAGCTGGATATGTGGCTTACTTGAGTAGAGTTTTTCCATTCAGATTCTTGAGAGATGAGTATGCACCACTCATGAGGCTCATCATTCAGTATTTTAGTTGTGAGGGCAGGTATGCTCGTCTTTTCTCATATCATGTTCGTTTGTTGATGCACTTCACAAGGGTGCGTATGATGAATATTCCGTATTTCATATACCGCAACATAGAGAGGATGGTGACATTTGTGCAGAAGAAGACGAGCCCAGTGCAGCAGTACAGGAGTATATACCATTTCACTTTGATCAAAATCTTGGTGTTACATCAGTTGGCGGAGCAGGGCATCACTTGGGAGGATTTCATTTCTAGAGACTTTTTCAGAGTGCCACAGCAGCCTCCCGAGTTAGTTCATGATGCAGGAGAGCCCTCACACCAGCCGGACATGCTTGAGGTTGAGCATATCATCACTCCTTTGGTTCAGACATATCAGCGAGGCCACAGGGCCTTATTTGCAGCGACACGGCGAGTATTATCTCCACGTGAGGTGGAAGGGGTCTCGTTGACTTCATCAGCAACGCGAGTACTATCTCCACATGGCGTGGAAGGGGTCTCGCCTTCTTCATCAGCGCAGGTACATTCACAGGATAATGATGGAGACAAAGACACCCAGGTCCCATTTTTCATTTTCAACAGGTTGAACATACACATTGCTACATCATGACTGACAACAACACATCATACAACCGAGACAGTGTTTTCATCACAGGAACTGCATGCACCAGGAGAGCACTAAAATGGCGGAAAAGGCCTGATCCACTCCGGATTTTGGCCGAGGCTTCATTGACTGAGCAAGACACATGATGGAGGACCTCCGCTCCGAATTTGGGCAAATTTGGAGAAAATTTTGTCATTTTCAAATTTTTGGTCTAAAAAACAGGTTTTGCAGCTACGTGGGTCGCGCGCTCATGCGCTCGCATTTTTTTGAGACACTTGCTGGAGGAGATTTTTACATTTTTGGATTTGTCATGGTTAATTATGCATCCTCTGAGGTCAACTTAGCATTTCAACAAAATCTGGATGGTCAAACAGCTCAAAAACACCATGAAAACCACCTTGCTGCCACCTTTTGCACCAGCAGGAAGTACCTCTGGGAGAATGAGGTTTTGGAGGGTCAAATCAACTCCAAATTCAGAAATTCCACTTGGTTTGGAAAGTAGACATCCAGGGATTTCCAACGAGCTATCATGAGCTCAATTTGGATGTGGGGAGCTACCTCAAAATCAGCCTGGAACATGAGCGACCCACGCAGTTCAGGAGCGACCCACCTAGAGATTTTTCTGAGTTTTCAGCTGCCAGCTCAGTATTTCGCCTATTATGGACCAGTTTTGCTTATGGGTAAAATTTTTGGGTTGTTATGATGTAAATTCATGTTTGGTATGTAACTTTGGCTTGTTTTTATCTCTTCTAGAAGATTCACTCTCAAATGAGTAAAAAATCATGTAATGGATCAGTTTCCACTCTTTTAGAGGCAAGTTGTTAGCTGCCTAGATTGTAGTTCCATGATTAGAATTGGTTGAAACTGATCCCTGAAGAGGGAATTCGACCCCTAGATGTGGGGAAAGGGGTTAGAGTGATCTATATATTGTAATTTCTCAATCATTTTCAGGGGTTGGAGAGGTTGGACTCTTGGGATACTTTTGATACTATTGTACATACTTTTCATATTTTGGCTAAGGAAAGATCAGGGGTTTTACGGCACTTGTTGGGATCCTTGTGGTGTTCTGTTCTTGATGATGTTTCTCCTTTGTTTACTGTAAGTTTCTTCATGTTTAATGTACGCCATCCTTTCATTATGCTTCTGAACTAAATTGAATGAGTGATTAAGGTTGAATCCATTGTTTACAGTGCTTAGCCTTTGAATTCAGTTAGTTCTATATGTTTTCAGCTGTTTGGAGAGGATCCAAGTTCTTCTTTGCCCTCTTCAGCTCCTCGTCGGTATAATCTATCCATAAATCCAATTTAAAGCATCAAGATCATCACCTACCTCGCCCCAGCTTGAACTCTGCAAAGGTCTGACCTTATCCCCAGACCCAAAATTTGTTTTCCCATTACTCCAGCGAAAACTCAAAAAACCAAAAACCAAACATACCTATCTCTTTACTAGCCTAAAATCAGTTCTTATTGTAAGTCATCTCGCATTCTATTGCTTATTTTCTCGAGATTGACGGAGAGAGCCCTCTCCTGTCCTCGTAGGGCTAGCTACGAGGCTGAGCGTGGTTTGATGTAGCCTTGAGTTTTACTTCATTTCAGCCTGAGGTAGATTTGAGTGCTAACACTAGCTAGCCTACATCTAAACCCTAGTTAACCAATGATGTGGTCGGGTTAGGTAAAATCAGTTTTCCAGTGCAGCCACCGCATTAATTCCTAACCTGCAAGAACAACAATGGTCAGGATCAGAGCTAGTATCCAAAAAAGTGCAGTAGCAACAAAAATTACCTAAGGAGCAGGTGCAACGGCAGGACGATCATAGATACCTACCAAAGAGCATGCCAGAACAGATTGTGAAGGATGATTCCCGCTCTCATCTTGATATACCTCAATTTGTTCTTGAAACTCAACATTATTGATAAATGACATAAAATCATTCATGCATGATACTGGATTTGAGGGGTGATGGGTAAGCCAATTCCTATTTGCAAGCACATTCACCGAAAGGGGTTGGTTGACTTGATCGACAATATCATCATGGTGTTGGGGACCATCAGTTTTATGGAATGGAAACAATATGCAAGTGCCAGGAGAATTATAGATGCATGCACATCCAAGCGTAGAAACCCTAGTTTGGAAAACCCTAGCTCGAAGTTGCTCATGGGTTTGGTCAAGGGTATGAGGATCCGAATCCACTTTCAATGTAGGCTGCAATTCCTCACTGCCTTGAACAAACTCCGGACTTTCGAGCGGAGGGCTTCCCAACTTTGATGGTTGGGAAAGATCAGCAAGTGACTGGATGTGACCATGGATTGTGGTGAGTTGCAAAATGTCAGTGGGCTTTGTATCAATTTGGTCGAAAGTTGGCGCACTGACAGATTGATAATCCAAAATGTCGGATTCTCCATATTTGCTAGGATGGTGTGAATTCGACGCGTTTATGCTGGAAGGAGCATGGTACTGGGGAATTGTCATTTCAGAAATGTTCGGCGGAAGCTGACACATTTCAATTTTCTGGTGGGTACTTGAATCTTCTGAAAGCGAATCATCAAATTCAAGTGTCTTCATAGGGTCGGCCAAGAGATCCGAGTGATAGTCCTCTATGGTATGATTGAACATGTTTTTAGATAAGCAAGGATCACTGTAATCATTGATTCGATCGAAATGGGTACCTGAGATGTCAGGCTCCCCGAGAGTTACCGACTGGGATGAATCAATAGAGGGAACATCTTGAAGTTGTTCAGACGGGGAATCACTCCTATGGTTGTCTAAACATCCCAAGTGAGAAAAATCAGATGTAACAGATTCATCAATTTTGGACTGTGATGGTGAAACACCATCTGCGTGCTTATGATTGTCGCCAATACCAGTATAAGGCAATTTTGAATGTCTCAAAGAAATTACTGGTGTGGCGGGATTGAGAAACAAACTAGGAAATAATGAACGAAAAGATTGAATCGCGGGGGCGTTAACCACATGAGGCTTTTCAACACGCACATTCGTGTCGTTCAGAGGAAACAATGATTTGACAGTCCTTGTAAGGGAATAAAATTTATGCGGGGTAGGAGTCGATTCATAATCTGAATGTGAACCAGATTCATAATCCGAATCTGAACCAGATTCATAATCTGAATGTGAAACAGATTCGTCATCCGAATCTGAACCAGATGCATAATCCAAATATGAACCAGATTCATAATCCGACTCTGAACCAGATTCATAATCTGAATGTGAACTAGATTCATCATCCGAATGTGAACCAGATTTATAATATGAATGTGAATCAGATTTAGGACCAAGTCCAGGGAGGCATCGAGTGGGCTCGGGGTAGGTTTCATGAGCCAAAAGAGATAATGAGCCACTAAGATGTTCATATTCGACATGGTACATGAAAGATTCATGGTCAGAACAACCATTGACTTGCGGGTTGTCATAGGGAACACTAGGCTCAGGCCGGGTTGCTAACTGAAATGGTTCAAGGGAAACGAGAATCGCATACGCGAACTGTTCTCTTAACAACCTCCAATCGACATCCTTTTCAGGGAACTCAAAACAATAATGAACGAATCTGATAGAGAACTCATCTAAAGATTCCTGAGGTTCCATTCTGATGTCATTTATTTTTAGTAAAACATTATGAAAATCATACATGTGAAAAGCTTGTTGTAATTCACTGGCGAGTTGTTCAAATGAATGGATGGAAGATTCCGGCAAAGTGCAGCACCATTTCTTAGCGCGACCTTCGAGGGTGAGGAAGAAAAGCAAACAAAACAAACCCTCATCGTCAATTTCATAACACTCACCAAAGTCACAAAAATCTGAACAGTGTTGGGTTATGGACACCCCATTTTCACCATCAAATTTTAACTGGGACAAGTGATACATAAGTTTATCGGGGATGAAGTATCCAGGTTCATAAAACTCCAACAAACATCTCGGGAGAATGATTTGGGGACGAGCCATTACAGATATGAGATTAACTGCAGGCTCTAAAGGCTCATCTTGTCATCTGGCCCCCCTTTTTCGTTAAACATAAGGTTGGAGGTTCAGGCCCTCCTTCTAGTGGCAATTCTGTTGACGGGAAAATTTGTCCAGCCAAAAGTAGGGGATCTCCACGGTAGAAAGTCCCAATTAGACCTTGAACCGTTTGGATTAGGGATCCCGTCTGGGGTGTGGGTCCGGCTACCGCTTAAGACGCCTTCCCTTAGGTCTCAAAAGAACCTGATTGAACCAGCGGACATACACTTATTCATGTGATACAGAATACAGGATTGATGTATTAAACCCGAATCAAACATTGTGCGTAGCAAGATTATAAATAAAGCATGTACACCTCAGGAGATGTCATTAGCAACACATCTTTGGGGGTAATGCTTATAAGGTAGTCTGACCAGAAAAGAAATAGTTCTTTATGGCGAGATATCCCTTTATTTTCTGAAAGATAAAACGAAATGCTAACAAAATAGTTCATTAACATTCATTAATAGAGCAGATGATAAATTGAACATCATTGACACAACACAGATAGCCATGACGCATAAATGATGACATAAAGAGTGTAGCTTCATTAATCATAGGATGTTCTGAAACTATACAAGGAATAGACACAGTGTTTGCACTGCAAAACACATCATAACCATAGGGTGTTTTAACAAGTATCTCTATATTCATATGTCTAAGAGTATAATCCTTCAATACAACGCCATGTATCTCTTCAGTTTCCAAAATAAAAAGCCCTTCAACAATTTCTCGAAGGAAGTATTTATAATGGAGAAACTTCCCTTCGGGCTTCCTTGATCTTTCATCTTCCCGACCGTTGGGCTGCCTGGCGACCTAGTCCTTTTTGCAACTTGCGACCTCAGCCGCTGTTGCGACCTGCGACCTGACTGCTATTGTGGGGTCGCAAGTTGTAAGAGAATGGCCAAGGTGCGACCTTGTGACCTTGCGACTAGGTCGCTGGGTCGCGGGGTCGCGGATGATGTCAACAGTGCACATGCGACCTTGCGACCTTGCGTCTAGGTCGTTGGGTCGCGGGGTCACAAAATGTGTAAAAACAAAGATATGCAACCTTGCGACCTTGCGACTAGGTCACTGGGTTGCAGGGTCGCAAATGGCAGAAAACCGAAGAGGTGCGACCTTGCGACCTTGCGACTAGGTCGCTGGGTCTCAGGGTCGTAAAAGGCAGAAAACTGAAGAGGTGCGACCTTGTGACCTTGCGACTAGGTCGCTAGGTCGCAAGGTTGCAAAAGGCCAAAAATCGAAGGTACGCGACCTTGCGACCTTGCGACTAGGTCGCTGGGTCGCAGGGTCGCAAAAGGCCAAAAAATTGAAGAAGTGCAATCTTACGACCTTGGCAGATGTGTGACCTAGGGTTTTATCCTTTCCATCTTTCTCCTGTTTAGATAGTCGTAGCTCCCGCCACATGAACCAGCGCTTCTGGGTGAGCGGAAAACTTCCTTGTCAAGGTCGTCATCATAATCTCCTCATGTTACCTGCGTACAAGCATGTTAGATTAGCCCTTAGCCTTCCCTCACATAAATATGTTTATGCATGTTGAAGAACAATAAGATACAATAAACAGAAAACGCAGATGCATAGGGAGCATATTGACAAGTAATATCAAAGGATTTTAACGATTAGCTTGACCCCTGTATAGTCCTGTTCTGTAGGTGATAGACCACTAAAATATCTCGATCCAGGGAGAAGTCAAATCTTGCAACCCTTTAACTTCATCAGGCTTTAGATTTAGCTTTTCGGTAAGCCCATCCACTGTAATTTTGGCCATGTATCCATGTTGTAGTGCTTCTTCCGTGCTGAACATTCTCTCTACCAACTCTACAGCTCGTTTGTTTGCTACATCTAAAAACACTGCGCCCAGCAGAAGAGAAGGAGTAGGAGGTAACCGGCCCTTTTCACCAACTGGCGGGTCTCTGTGTTAGCAATCATATTTGAGATATTTTCATCTTCGGGGCCAGTAATTGTGTGAGCAATCCTCACTATAATGCCTTTACGCCGCTTGACCTCTGCGAAACCCAAGGACGATGCTGGTGTTTGGAGAAACGAGCCTGCAAAAATGCAACCCATTGACCATACATCAACAGCGGGACTATAATGAAATAGATTTCCTGTGCATCATAGAAACAACTCCGGAGGCCTATAGTTTTTGGAGATGGGGCTTCAAATCACCACGCAGCACATTCACGGAGCACGATTGCTGAAAGGCCCTCACTAACTCATTCATAATCGACTGAACATTCAATGGAGCCACTGACTGGTGACTGCTCTTTTCGTTTGGCTCGATTTCCAGACTCTCTAAAGTCTGCCAAATCTTCATGCAACGTTTCCATCACAGTATAAATATCGCTTGATCTCCTTTCAGATATGACTCTCTCTGTACAAGCCGGGTGTTTGAAAATACATTCTAATTTCTTGATGGCAACGTTCTAACATTAAATCCGCTCGCGATTTTTGCCTCCCCTGTCACTTACACATCCGCTTTTGGACTGCGCCAGCCTTCAGTCTGTACGCATGGCCTATAATCACGGCCTGCTAAGATACGACATATGTGTTGTGCGTTAAAATTGCCTGTTTTAGTGCATGGAACGTTAAACATCCACTTTTGGAACGCGCCAGCCTTCAATCCGTTCTGCATGGCCTTAAATCACAACATGCTGCGATATGACAGACATGCCGTGCATTAAAATTTTCCTCCTCCAGTGTGTGGGGCACCTGAATTGGCATTGGTGGTTAGCGGGCTTCATGATATCACTCACGGCGTATTGCGCAACCACTATCTATCGATAAACAGACCGTGGTGACTTATTATTTCGTTACAATTACTTATAATGCCAACGTGGCTTTGTTACCATGCATCTGCCTGTATTTAAAACATAGCCTTTTGACCACTGCTCGACGCCCATTCGTAACATTTTCTCTTTGTTTAGTTTATGTGATCTCGCCCCTGCAATATTACTTGGTTTGAAAACCACATTATTCTGGCACCTGCTTGAAACATGATTGTAAATTATTCTACATCGCACTAAGGTTTATCATACCACTCTACTCCATGTTGAAAAATGCCCACGAACCTTCGGCTCCATGCAACGTGCCCAGGCATGTTTGCGCCATGTTTCCAACACATGCCACCGAACGTTTTATTTCATGCGACGTGTCTGTGCATGTCTATGCTAATGTCATTAAAAAATATCTCTCCATGTTTTAGACATGACTTTGACCGTTATATATCACCTCCATCATTAGAAATAGTTGATTTCAATTTTTAGTGGGTTTTCATGTGTTTCTAATCCATGCTTTAATTATAACGTTCACCGCTATATGTTTGTTAACATATTTCGTTCAATAAACTTTGACTGTTAATTCTGCTCCAACATGCAACGTAAACACCTGAATGTCCAATCTCAGTTGAATTTGGGCAAAGCTTCAGCATAGGTTGAAAAACATCGAACATTGTCGCCCATGCTACGTGCCATGGATTTACGTGCCACGTTTCCTCGTCCTGTTGACCGCTAGAATGTAAACTGCTTCACACATTTTCCATAAGTTGGAAAACAGTCGTTGGACCTTTGCACCTGCTCTGTGTTTTTTAAAAATAAGACCATCGAACGTAGGATTCCAACGCCACGTGTCCATGCATATATATATTGCTCCAGATTGTTAAACATTGGCGCCCATGTGAGGTTTGACCGCTGTAATAATAAACATTTGCTCCAAGTATTTATCATAGGTGGAAAACCTGCCATCGCACATGGTTTGAAAACAAACTGCTTTATCTGCTTTGCGCCTTAGTTCAACTATATAACGTGGATCATTCGCTTTTCCTCATATTGTTAGTGGAAATAAATAAAATATTCACACCAAGGTCATAACCTCATGATATGAATGCTTCGTGCCTTGCAAGATTGAGATTAGACATCTGCCACTCCACAACCGAGCATGGGATGTTTTGTGAAGCATTTGGAAATGTGAGGTCGATGAGAAGTCTCCAAATATATTCATCTTACTTTTTATTGAAAGCATATCCTTCTCGAGGAATTTCTTTAAAAACAATGCAGCTTCATAGGGTAGATTAGTCATTTGTTCAGGCCATGTTGATGGCCCTTTTCATATTTCCCTTTTTCACCCGGCTACCGAAAGGCATATGCATTTCATCATGACCTTAAGGTTCAATTTGAAATTCCCCGTTTCTTATGGTCTCACATAGACATAGTTCGAGAGCAAAGAGGACTAGGGTTTTAAGGCCCTTTCGTTCTTCCACATGTACTCCTTGCGACCACACCCATATGAGATTGTCACTCTCTAGGGAGATCTTCTGAGTCGGCTTTGTTCACTGGGCTGTACTTCAGGCTAGATTCATCGAAGTGGCGAAACATGTTCCTTTGCGTACACCTTCGAAATTTAGATGATATGATGTAGGACCTATATATTTTCAAATGGAGCATTTTAAGCGTCTGGTGCGCTCTAGTGATGGAAGCCTTTGCATCAGTGACATAGGGGGTTATTTTCTGATCGATGTGCATCACACCATTCTCCTTTTGACAGTACTGATCACTTGCTCCTGATCCTCCCCTGTTCCGCAACTTTGGCCTCGTCATTGAGCCCAATTTATTTCCCTTGATGTCATGACACGGTTGAGGAGTTTGCCACCCATGGGGTCGACCTGCGTGGAACATTACGACATCATAATTATTCTCTGTTAATGGTGACCACCAATAAAACATATGAAACTAACAAGTTTAAGAGAAATATTCGAGCAACATGCTTAATGACCTACATCGGGAAGGTTTTTATTCATCAATACACAAAAGGTTTACATTCAAACGTATGCATGGCAATCTCCTTACACTTAGCGTGATTGTGACAAGATTGTTCGGGCGCACGCTGGATGAATATTCCCACGTATGGCATGATTGCAACGACTAAATTGGATCATGATGGCGAGACAACTCATGAGGGGTTGAGGATAGGTCGGCGGGATGTAGATGATTGCAGGTCGGGTGGAAGACTTTAACGCCTAAGCGAGGAGAGGGGGGAACCCAAAATTTTAGATATACCCAAAATTTTGGGTGGTGTTGTAGCGGCTACAACAAATGGCGAACCACTGGTAGAATCCAGCATCTCTGTCAATATCACCACAATAGTCTGAGTCCGGATAATGATGCAAGGGAATATTGAAGCAGTTCCATGGGTACCCTTTATATTACTTTGGCCCTTTACAGGTATGCCTAATCCTTGTGCCTCAACTAAGTCTCGCTAATCAGAAACACATCAAAGAGAAAGCTCACATGACGCCAGTAGCTTGATGATGATGTGAAGAGAAAGGCACTAGGTTTATTATTCTCAAGATTTTTAAAGTAAGCTTCTGGTGTTGCTCCGCTGCCAGCAGGCCTGGACAGTACCCCGGCGGAGTCACTTCAAGAAATCACAAACGTTGCTCCGCTGCCAGCGAGCCTGGTCAGTACCCCGGCAAAGTCGTTGCACTACCTCTCTGCGCAGGAAGCCTTTCTCGATCCTTTACCCTTATTTGTTTCATGTGCTTACAACACTTATTTTCATGTGCTCGTGGCACTTATTTTCATGTGCTCATGGCACTTATTTTTCATGGGCGGATGAGGGATCCTGACTTATTTTACGAGCATGAGAGGTTGTTTCTTGTTTTACAGAAACTGAAATATATCCTGATTTGGGTTTTCCCTCATGCCAAACCTTGACATACCATATACCATAATAGGCGAAGCGTGCAAAACAGATCATTAAGATATCCAAGACTATGCTGGGTGCGAGGCTTAGGCTACGGGTCTGGGCCATCCGAGCTCATTAGGTCTCCCACAATCAACCGGCTCGTATCTCCCCAGATAATAAGTTTAGACTCAGAGGCATCTTGTTGAGAGTGCGACTTTGATGACTGGTCCTAAGAGAAAGCTGCCTCTTGAGGTAGCCACCGCAACCTCACGCAAAACAATGGGGTTACTGTTTCGGCAATCGGGGCAAAACAAGACTGTAAGGTGATAGGGTCGCAATGAGGGCTCATGAAGTGGCAGGCGATATGACGAAATGATGAGAGGGAGAGAGAGTACGACGCAATAAAATAGGCAATGCTTAAGATGCAATGCAACGCCATGTGTGAGAATGATCAACCAATTGTAGGTGGCAAAGAGGCGTAATACAAGTAATGATTGTTTATGCAGCAACAAGCAACTGAAAAGGAAATGAAAGAAGATACTTGTAACACAAAACAACAAAACAAGCTTTTAACCTATGAAGTAAAAATTTGGCAAGTAAAATTAACTTTGAACTAAAAATTTTATTGCAGGTCCTAGCTAGCCTACATCTAAACCCTAGTTAACCAATGATGCGGTCGGGTTAGGTAAAATCAGTTTTCTAGTGCAGCCACCGCATTAATTCCTGACCTGCAAGAACAACAATTGTCAGGATCAGAGCTAGTATCCAAAAAAGTGCAGTAGCAACAAAACTTACCTGAGGAGCAGGTGCAACGGCAGGACGATCATAGATACCTACCAAAGAGCATGCCAGAACAGATTGTGCAGGCTGATTCCCGCTCTCATCTTGATATACCTCAATCTGTTCTTGAAACTCAACATTATTGATAAATGACATAAAATCATTCATGCATGATCCTGGATTTGAGGGGTGATGGGTAAGCCAATTCCTATTTGCAAGCACATTCACCGAAAGGGGTTGGTTGACTTGATCGAAAATCTCATCATGGTGTTGGGGACCATCAGTTTTATGGAATGGAAAAGATAAGCAAGTGCCAGGAGAATTATAGATGCATGCGCATCCAAGCGTAGAAACCCTAGTTTGGAAAACCCTAGCTTGAAGTTGCTCATGGGTTTGGTCAAGGGTATGAGGATCCGAATCCACTTTCAATGTAGGCTGAAATTCCTCACTACCTTGAACAAACTCTGGACTTTCAAGCGGAGGGCTTCCCAACTTTGATGGTTGGGCAAGATCAGCAAGTGACTGGATGTGACCATGGATTGTGGTGAGTTGCAAAATGTCAGTGGGCTTTGTATCAATTTGGTCGAAAGTTTGCGCACTGACAGATTGATAATCCAAAATGTCGGATTCTCCAAATTTGCTAGGATGGGGTGAATTCGACGCGTTTATGCTGGAAGGAGCATGGTACTGGAGAATTTTCATTTCAGAAACGTCCGGTGGAAGCTGACGCATTTAAATTTGCTGGTGGGTACTTGAATCTTCCGAAAGCGAATCATCGAATTCAGGTGTCTTCATAGGGTTGGCCAAGAGATCCGAGTGATAGTCCTCTGTGGTACGATTGAACATGTTTTCAGATAAGCAAGGATCACTGTAATCATTGATTTGATCGAAATGGGTACCTGAGATGTCAGGCTCCCCGATAGTTACTGACTGGGATGAATCAATAGAGGGAACATCTTGAAGTTGTTCAGATGGGGAATCACTCCTATGGCTGTCTAAAGATCCCAAGTGAGAAAAATCAGATGTAACAGATTCATCGATTTTGGACTGTGATGGTGAAACACCATCTGCGTGCTTATGATTGTCGCCAATACCAGTATAAGGAAATTTTGAATGTCTCGAAGAAATTACTGGTGTGGCGGGATCGAGAAACAAACTAGGAAATAATGAACGAAAAGATTGAATCGCAGGGGCGTTAACCACACGAGGCTTTTCAACACGCACATTCGTAAGGGAATAAACAGGCCGTTTCAGAGGACACAATGATTTGACAGGCCTTGTAAGGGAATAAACTTTATGCGGGGTAGGAGTCGATTCATAATCTGAATGTGAACCAGATTCATAATCTGAATCCGAACCAGATTCATAATTTGAATGTGAAACAGATTCGTCATCCGAATCTGAACCAGATGCATAATCCAAATATGAACCAGATTCATAATCCGACTCTAAACCAGATTCATAATCTGAATGTGAACTAGATTCATCATCCGAATGTGAACCAAATTTATAATATGAATGTGAATCAGATTTAGGACCAAGTCCAGGGAGGCATCGAGTGGGCTCGGGGTAGGTTTCATGAGCCAAAAGAGATAATGAGCCATTGAGATGTTCAGATTCGACATGGTACATGAAATATTCATGGTCAAAATAGCCATTGACTTGTGTGTTGTCATAGGGAACACTAGGCTCAGGCCGGGTTGCTAACTGAAATGGTTCAAGGGAAACGAGAATCGCATACGCGAACTGTTCTCTTAACAACCTCCAATCGACATCCTTTTCAGGGAACTCAAAACAATAATGAACGAATCTGATAGAGAAATCATCTAAATAATACTGAGGTTCCATTTTGATGTCATTTATCTTTAGTAAAACATTATGAAAATCATACATGTGAAAATCTTGTTGTAATTCACTGGTGAGTTGTTCAAATGAATGGATGGAATATTCTGGCAAAGTGCAGCACCATTGCTTAGCGCGACCTTCGAGGATGAGGAAGAAAAGAAAATAAAACAAACCCTCATCGTCAATTTGATAACACTCACCAAATTCACAAAAATCTGAAAAGTGTTGGGTTATGGACACCCCATTTTCACCATCAAATTTTAACTGGGACAAGTGATACATAAGTTTATCGGGGATGAAGTATCCAGGTTCATAAAACTCCGAAAAACATCTCGGGAGAATGATTTGGGGACGAGCCATTACAGATATGAGATTAACTGCAGGCTCTAAGGGCTCAGCTTGTCATCTGCCCCCCCCCCCTTTTCGTTAAACATCTGGTCAGAGGTTCGGCCCTCCTTCTAGCGCCAAATATGTTGACGGGAAAATTTGTCCGGCCAACAGTAGGGGATCTCCCCGGTAGAAAGTCCCAATTAGACCTTGAACCGTTTGGAGTAGGGATCCCGTCCGGGGTGTGGGTCCGGCTACCACTTAAGACGACTTCCCTTCGGTCTCAAAAGAACCTGTTTGAACTAGCGAACATACACTTATTCACATGATGCAGAATACATGATTGATGTATTAAACCCGAATCAAACACCTGTGCGTAGCAAGATTATAAATAAAGCATGTACACCTCAGGAGATGTCATTAGCAACACATCTTTGGGGGTAATGCTTATAAGGTAGTCTGACCACAAAAGAAATAGTTCTTTATGGCGAGATATCCCTTTACTTTCTGAAAGATAAAATGAAATGCTAACAAAATAGTTCATTAACATTCATTAATAGAGCAGATGATAAATTGAACATCATTGACACAACAAAGATAGCCATGACGCATAAATGATGACATAAAGAGTGCAGCTTCATTAATCATAGGATGTTCTGAAACTGTACAAGGAATACACACAGTGTTTGCACAGCAAAACACATCATAACCATAGGGTGTTTTAACAAGTATCTCTATATTCATATGCCTAAGAGTATAATCCTTCAATACAATGCCATGTAGCTCTTCAGTTTCCAAAAGAAAAATCCCTTCAACAAGTTCCCGAAGCAAGTATTTATAATGGAGAAACTGCCCTTCGGGCTTCCTTGATATTTCATCTTCTTGACCGTTGGGCTGCCTGGCGACCTAGTCCTTTTTGCGACTTGCGACCTCAGCCACTGTTGTGACCTACGACCTGGCTGCTGTTGCGGGGTCGCAAGTTGTAAGAGAATGGCCAAGGTGCGACCTTGTGACCTTGCGACTAGATCGCTGGGTCGCGGGGTCGCGGATCGTGTCAACAGTGCACATGCGGCCTTGCGACCTTGCGACTAGGTCGCTGGGTCGCGGGGTCGAAAAATGTGTAAAAACAAATATATGCGACCTTGCGACCTTGCGACTAGGTCGCTGGGTCGCAGGGTCGCAAAAGGTAGAAAACCGAAGAGGTGCGACCTTGCGACCTTGCGACTAGGTCGCTGGGTCACAGGGTCGCAAAAGGCAGAAAACTGAAGAGGTGCGGCCTTGCGACCTTGCGACTAGGTCGCTAGGTCGCAAGGTCGCAAAAGGCCGAAAACGAAAGGTACGCGACCTTGCGACCTTGCGACTAGGTCGCTGGGTCGCAGGGTCGCAAAATGCCAAAAAATTGAAGAAGTGCAATCTTGCGACCTTGGCAGATGTGTGACCTGGGGTTTTATCCTTTCCATCTTTCTCCTGTTTAGATAGTCGTAGCTCCCGCCACATGAACCAGCGCTTCTGGGTGAGCGGCAAACTTCCTTGTCAGCGTTGTCATCATAATCTCCTCATGTTACCTGCGTACAAGCATGTTAGATTAGCCATTAGCCTTCCCTCACATAAATATGTTTATGCATGTTGAAGAAAAATAAGATACAATAAACAGAAAACGCAGATGCATAGGGAGCATATTGACAAGTAACATCAAAGGATTTTAACGATTAGCTTGACCCCTGTATAGTCCTGTTCTGTAGGTGATAGACCGCTAAAATATCTCGATCCAGGGAGAAGTCAAATCTTGCAACCCTTTAACTTCATCAGGCTTTAGATTTAGCTTTTCGATAAGCCCATCCACTGTAATTTTGGCCATGTATTCATGTTGTAGTGCTTCTGCCGTGCTGAACATTCTCTCTACCAACTCTACAGCTCGTTTGTCTGCTACATCCAAAAACACTGCGCCCAGCAGAAGAGAAGGAGTAGGAGGTAACCGACCCTTTTCACCAACTGGCGGGTCTCTGTGTTAGCAATCATATTTGAGAGATTTTCATCTTCGGGGCCAGTAATTGTGTGAGCGATCCTCACTATAATGCCTTTACGCCGCTTGACCTCTGCGAAACCCAAGGACGATGCTGGTGTTTGGAGCAACGAGCCTACAAAAATGCAACCCATTGACCATACATCAACAGCGGGACTGTAATGAAATCGATTGCCTGTGCATCTTAGAAACAACTCCGGAGGCCTATATTTTTTGGCGATGGGGCTTCAAATCACCACGTAGCACATTCACGGAGCACGATTGCTGAAAGGCCCTCACTAACTCATTCATAATCGACTGAACATTCAATGGAGCCACTGACTGGTGACTGCTCTTTTCGTTTGGCTCGATTTCCAGACTCTCTAAATTCTGCCAAATCTTCATGCAACGTTTCCATCACAGTATAAATATCGCTTGATCTCCTTTCAGATATGACTCTCTCTGTACAAGCCAGGTGTTTGAAAATACATTCTAATTTCTTGATGGCAGCATTCTAACATTAAATCCGCTCGCGATTTTTGCCTCCCCTGTCACTTACACATCCGCTTTTGGACTGCGCCAGCCTTCAGTCTGTACGCATGGCCTATAATCACGGCCTGCTAAGATACGACAGATATGTTGTGCGTTAAAATTTCCTGTTTCAGTGCATGGAACGTTAAACATCCACTTTTGGAACGCGCCAGCCTTCAATCTGTTCCGCATGGCCTGAAATCATGGCATGCTGCGATATGACAGACATGCTGTGCGTTAAAATTTTCCTCCTCCAGCGTGTGGGGCACCTGACTTGGCATCGGTGGTTAGCGAGCTTCATGATATCACTCACGGCGTATTGCGCAACCACTATCTATCGATAAACAGACCGTGGTGACTTATTATTTTGTTAAAATTACTTATAATGCCAACGTGGCTTTGTTACCATGCATCTGCCTGTATTTAAAACATAGCCTTTTGAGCACTGCTCGGCGCCCATTCGTAACATTTTCTCTTTGTTTAGTTTATGTGATCTCGCCCCTGCAATATTACCCGGTTTGAAAACCATATTATTCTGGCACCTGCTTGAAACATGATTGTAAATTATTCTACATCGCACTAAGGTTTATCATACCACTCTGCTCCATGTTGAAAAATGCCCACGAACCTTCGGCTCCATGCAACGTGCCCAGGCATGTTTGCGCCATGTTTCCAACACATGCCACCGAAAATTTTATTTCATGCGACGTGTCTGTGCATGTCTGCGCCAATGTCATTAAAACATCTCTCTCCATGTTTTAGACATGAATTTGACCGTTATATATCACCTCCATCATTAGAAATAGTCGATTTCAATTTGTAGTGGGTTTTCATGTGTTTCTAATCCATGCTTTAATTATAACGTTCACCGCTATATGTTTGTTAACATATTTCGTTCCATAAACTTTGACTGTTAATTCTGCTCCAACATGCAACGTAAACACCTGAACGTCCAATCTCAGTCGACTTTGGACAAACCTTCAGCATAGGTTGAAAAACATCGAACATTGTCACCCATGCTACGTGCCATGGATTTACATGCCATGTTTCCTCGTCCTGTTGACCGCTAGAATGTAAACTGCTTCACACATTTGCCATAAGTTGGAAAACAGCCGTTGGACCTTTGCACCTGCTCTGTGTTTTTTAAAAATAAGACCATCGAACGTAGGATTCCAATGCCACGTGTCCATGCATATATATATTGCTCCAGATTGTTAAACATTGGCGCCCATGTGAGGTTTGACCGCTGTAATAATAAACGTTTGCTCCAAGTATTTATCATAGGTGGAAAACCTACCGTCGCACATGGTTTGAAAATGAACTGCTTTATCTGCTTTGCGCCTTAGTTCAACTATATAACGTGGATCATTCGCTTTTCCTCATATTGTTAGTGCAAATAAATAAAATATTCACACCAAGGTCATAACCTCATGATATGAATGCTTCGTGCCTTGCAAGATTGAGATTAGACATCTGCCACTCCACACCCGAGCATGGGATGTTTTGTGAAGCATTTGGAAATGTGAGGTCGATGAGAAGTCTCCAAATATATTCATCTTACTTTTGAGTGAAAGCATATCCTTCTCGAGGAATTTCTTTAAAAACAATGCAGCTTCATAGGGTAGATTAGTCATTTGTTCAGGCCATGTTGATGGCCCTTTTCATATTTCCCTTTTTCACCCGGCTACCAAAAGGCATATGCATTTCATCATGACCTTAAGGTTCAATTTAAAATTCCCCGTTTCTTATGGTCTCACATAGACATAGTTCGAGAGCAAAGAGGACTAGGGTTTTAAGGCCCTTTTGTTCTTCCACATGTACTCCTTGCGACCACACCCATATGAGATTGTCACTCTCTAGGGAGATCTTCTGAGTCGGCTTTGTTCACTGGGCTGTACTTCAGGCTAGATTCATCGAAGTGGAAAAACATGTTCCTTTGCGTACACCTTCGAAATTTAGATGATATGATGTAGGACCTATATATTTTCAAACGGAGCGTTTTAAGCGTCTGGTGCGCTCTAGTGACGGAAGCCTTTGCATCAGTGACATAGGGGGTTATTTTCTGATCGACGTGCATCACACCATTCTCCTTTTGACAGTACTGATCACTTGCTCCTGATCCTCCCCTGTTCCGCAACTTTGGCCTCGTCATTGATCCCAATTTATTTCCCTTGATGTCGTGACACGGCTGAGGAGTTTGCCACCCATGGGGTCGACCTGCGTGGAACATTACGACATCATAATTATTCTCTGTTAATGGTGACCACCGATAAAACATATGAAACTAACAGGTTTAAGAGAAATATTCGAGCAACATGCTTAATGACCTACATCGGGAAGGTTTTTATTCATCAATACACAAAAGGTTTACATTCAAATGTATGCATGGCAATCTCGTTACACTTAGCGTTATTGCGACAAGATTGTTCGGGCGCACACTGGATGATCCTTCCCACGTATGGCATGATTGCAATGATGACATTGGATCATGATGGCGAGACAACTCATGAGGGGTTGAGGATAGGTCGGCAGTATGTAGATGATTGCAGGTCGGGTGGAAGACTTTAACGCCTAAGCGAGCAGAGGGGGGAACCCGAAATTTTAGATATACCCAAAATTTTGGGTGGTGTTGTAGCGGCTACAACACCTTTGTACTTGCTTAAATAATTGTTTTGAAGGTCTTTATAACTTTAATCAAATATTTCAGGAGTTCCCTCTTCTATGAATGTAGTTATTTGTGAATCTTGAATGATTTCTTATCCTTGAAAGTGAAATCACTAGAAATTAAATGAGTTTCTCGCCTTCTATATTTCATTGGAGAAGTCTGTCTTGAAATTATTATTTACTGAAGTGTGGTTTCTAGAATTTATGGTTAGCCCTGTCTATAAAATTCCTCTCTATGTTCAGATAATGTTTTAAGTCCCTTTGTTGAGAAGTACATATAATTAAGGGTTCTTAATTTCCCTTAGTTCTAATTTTCATTCTAAACCATTGATGTCCATTTCATTTCACCTAAAAAACCTTGTAGATCCACTGGCCAAGTTATATTTTCCCTTTCATATCCCTGATTCATCTACAAACTTGCTACAACTTCCACTTGACTCCATTTCCCAATCACTTAGAGATTTCCCTTTTCTATCTATGCTGCCTAGATCATCATGTCCAACCAAACAATAAAATCATGCTTCATAACTAGCCTAAAATCAACCCTTAAAAGAAAACAAGCTTACATCTTTGCAAACAATTGAGAGATCCCTCTCTGAGACTAGGAAGGCTAGGTCCTAGAGCTCTAAAGACTGGTTTTGATGTTGCCTTGTCGCTTGGTATGCCAATCTGCCAAATCACAAGACCCCAACATAATGGCGATAACAGTGGAACCTATGAGTATATAATTGCATGAATACCTCTCAAAATCTCTTTAGACCCTCAGTAAATCAAATAATATCCAGTGAATCTGCCACCTCATTGCCACCACAACATAATGGCGATTACGGTGGGACCCTTTTTGAGTAAAAGTCCCTAAATAAGACACTCAATATTCATCCAAGTGAACTATATATTTCTTCAAGCACTACCAACATAATGATGATCTTGATAGGACCTGTCTAAATTAGTGGTAATCTAAGTAACCCTTAGGATTCTAAGAGACCCTTATCTAACTTTGAAGAAATCAGCTAGTAAGCCATAGACTAGACTATGTTTGTTTCCCCACCTTAGCTAAGTGTTGAATCAGGTATAGGACACTCTCACAACCATAGAACTACAAAACACTCAAAAAACCCAAAACATTTCAAATTGGTCTTTTCATAAATCATTGGTGGTGGACCATAAAACATTTTACCTTCAGAAAAGCTAAAAATTTCCACCTGGTGACTCCACTAGCCCCAATAGGCCTATTACTCCTCTAAATCTCCATATTTCCATAAAGACAACGTTAACCATCCCTAAGGAAGTTTAGAAACCTAGTCCCCTATTATAGAAATTATTGTGAGAGGAAAAATTTCGAAAAACAAGTCCTAAAAACCTCAGCCTCTCTAAATTTTAAAAAACTGAAATCTGGCTTCACATAGGGTCAATACTAGATCCCATCCAGATCTTAACCCTCCTACCATAGTTGATAATATGGGAAGGATTTTATGGCTAACTCCTAGATCTAGAAAATCATCTGCTGATAGGACCATCCCAAGAACAAGATGTGTCCTCGAAAATCTCACAGTCTTGAAGGATCCTCACTTTGACTTACCTCTTACAAAGAACTTATTTAGAACCAAGTCATGTAGTGATATAGACCAAGTTGATCTTGAGCCCACATATTTGCAGCAGAGCTCCAGTAGTAAAACCTCACCTTCTACTCCACCTGATTCCTATTTTCTCCATCACTTCAGCTCTTTCCATAACAAATCTGCTCAAAAACAGTTTGTTGGCCCAAGTGTTTCCTCCACTCCCATTCACACATCCACTGTTCAAAACACACCGTTTCAGCCCAAATACCCCCTTGTAAATCCACCTCTTGTAAATCCCCCATTATTTGCTACCATGGAAGCATGGTATGCCCCTCTAGTGTTACCACAACCTCTGGTTCCTCTACCCAATGAATATCAGTCCAAAATTCCCCATTTCACTGGAAATGAACCTACTACTACTCTACAACATGTAGAGAAGATGGATGATGCTTTTGATTATATGGAAATAGAAGAAGATGCTGTTAAGATAAGAATTTTTGCCTAAAGTTTAGGAGGAGAAGCCAAAAAATGGTTCAAAGGCTTAACTCCTCACAGCATAAATGATCTCTCTTCTTTATATCAAACATTCACAAATAAATGGGAAATTAAAAATAACCCTCTCCAAATAATGTCAGACTATAATAACCTCAAGAGAAATCCTGGGGAGAGTTTCCAAGATTATTGCACTAGATTCAATAGTGTGTATAATGCTCTTCCACCAAACATGAAACCTCCTCTAGGCCTACCCTTAGCTAAATTTCCAGAAGGTTTTGATCCAGAAATGGCCTACCAGATAAGAGAAAGAGACCCCTTAACCTGAAAAGATATGCAGAGGGGAGCCTTAAGTGTAGAAGCAAATCTGATTGAGAAAAGAGGTAGGTGAAAAGCAGAGAAAAGAGTTACATATAGGGATGAAACAATGGCATCAACCTCATCATTCAATGCCAAAACTGACAAATTAGTGAAGGTAATGGAGAGAATGTTTGATAAGATAAATCTGAATGATAGAGTGCCTCCTAGAGAGAATCAAACCAATCCCCAAAACAGAAATAGGAATCCAAATATCAGAAGAGATCCTAATCAATATAGGCAAAGAGATAATGACCAACAAATTATGTTGGCTCCAGGGGTCCTGACCCATGTTCGGAGTTCAAGGTTTGCCAACAAACCTGTATACTACTGGCCCTTTTGGCAATGACCTACTTGCACAGGTCAAAGTATCACCCAAAGTAGTATGGGTGGGTGCTAGAACCAGGTTTCCGCACCCTGAGAAAGGATAGGTAAGGCAAGCAGAGCTGCGTTTGGCTTTGTGATACCTAGATCACCTTATTCTATGCAGGGCCAAGTGGGTCTCTATTCTCATCCACATGTGCTATATCTATAATTATATGCTTTTATGATAGTAGCAAAACATTGCATAAACTGAACAGAACAAATCTAGATACAGAAAACACAATTACACAGATCTTCATAGCTTAAATACAGAAAGTGCACAATGCAGTAACTACCAATGATTCACACAAAGAGTACTCACAGATTCAGTTCTCTATCAACCTTTCTTATTCATCAATTCACCAATTCCTTCTTACAATTCCCTTCCCAGCCTATGCACACAGCAGCAGGGTCCGCACACAGCTGGACTTGGATCTCTGTGCACACAGCCAACAGGAGTCCTTTCCCCAAAAACCAAAACAGATAACTTAAACCACAATTCGCATCAATAGCTCTTCCTTTCTCTACCTTACAATACAAAATGTTACTCTATTTATAATAATCTAGCCTAGACTTTCCTATGGTCCGCAAACCATGGTTTTTAGACCCCTGGTTTAACCTTTTACCCATTACAATGCTTTCGGGGCTTTCACCCCCCCCAAAACCCTTGTGCTAGACTAAATATAATCAAAAGTATTTAAAATGGACTAGTTTCGTAGCTTGTAGGAGACCCTGTTCCAACAGTCCCCCAACACAATCTTGTGACTCGTCTTGAGTCACTGCGGTGGTACGACCTCGATCTATGCATGCAAGGTGTCAAGAGTGTGGAAGAGCGAAGGGAGCACTTCCTGACTCTGGGCAGAAACTCGCTATGCAATGTTGACAAGCATCGGGGAGGCAGGTCCATCTGGAGCTGTGGTAACTTGTTCTAACATCTGGTGGAGGCGCGCAATAGCAGTATGAGCATCCTGGGAGAGCTGGAGGGCAGTGTCACCCCATGGTTTCAACCATTTCCTGAATACATGCTTGGCACAACGAACATTTGTAATCGTGTCCAGGATGACTAAACGCTGCACAGAGACGCTGGAGGGCAAGGGAGCTCTGACTTGATCGAAAGCAGCTTCTGCCTGCCGTAAGTCTTCCTAGATATGCTGAAGCATAGGATGGCACCAGACCATTGTCCAGAGTTGTGTAGCTATGTTGACCAACTGTGTGCCTTGAGTAAGCTACTCCTGAATAATATTTTTTGCTTCTGTGACGAATGAAACCCGTTGTGCCCGAACTGCCGAAGGTATTTCACACTGCTATTGTGCAGTCCAGTCACGGTGGCAGACCTCTTGTAACACACTAATGTATAATCCTTGTAACACCTCTTGGGATAGCTGCGCCAAATCGATTTTCAAGTCCGTAGCTGTTGGGTTGTGGTCGTTAACAATGACAGTACGAGGGAGCGAACAAATATGGCTTTCACTGGTAGGTAATCTGGGGCTGCGAAGAAGTCACAAAATGTTCCTATATCACTTTCTTCCTTCCTTACACAGGACGAGCTGTGATTTTACTGTGATAGTTTGGGTGGTGAACCACGGAAATTGTAAATCCTCCTCCTTAGTTCCATCCGAGGCCATCGAACTCGGTCCTGCGATCATTCCTGGGCTACGAAGGCTGGGAACCTCCGTCGCACAGTTGTCATGCCTCTCCGTGCAAGGTGTGAAGTCAATTCCCCCTATAGGGGGCCAACGACCAATCATTTGATCAATCTCGGCATCCCCAGACCCTCTCAATATGATGTCTGCGGGTTTTGGACAAATAGGGACCGAAGCATTCAGCGGGTTAGGGGCCGCCATAGCAACAAAAGGACAGGTGTCCTAGAACACGTCAATGATTCCAATAATCCAATAGGAAGATAACATAGGCATGGTGTAGAGACAATATGTAGCCCATTACAAAGCTATCCTATTAACTGCACATTGTCTGGAGCTATCTAATGGCAGAGTATCTCGTACTTGAAACTTACCATCAGCCGTCCGAAGCAAACTTACCATAAAGTGCCACATTGATGGCCAACCGCCCAGTGTGCGTAACGGTAAGGTTCCGTTCCTACCCAAATGCGGTGTTCTGATGGTTGTTAGTTGTACCTGAGAGCTTTCCCATGGATCTCCAGTCTTCAAATGATGCCTGCGTGCTGTTCGCATACCCTGAATTAAAGTTGATGCCAGGTGTTTTGTAGCACAGTTCAGGTACAATTCCAACAAGTTGGCCACCATAATTCTTGACAGGTGTGCTTTTCCCTTGGTCAGGGCATCCGTGTGTGGCAGGGCTGCGTCAAGCGTCCTTGTGTCATCTGTCCCCTAGAATGTTCGCAATTTTCCCCAATTGCACGTGGGTTGGTGCAGCTCCGTAGTCGAATGCAAGCTTAGGTCATAGGTAACCAGATGAGCTTGTTCGAGTGGGGTCCTATCGCACCATTGAGTTTCACATGTCAGCAAGTATCTGCATGGGTCCTCTGACCTCAGGATTCGTCTGTCAGGTGGGGTTCCCAAGCACAGGATCATCCCACTCCGACATTCCTCCCAAGTGTGGAATACCGGCCCTTGCGTATCCCACCCACGCGCAGGTGCTCCGCGCAGGGCTAGTGGCAGTGCCCCTAGCCTGTGTTCCTTGGGAATTTTGGCTTTAAAAAACTTCATAATATTACCTGTGTCATCACGGTAGGGTATATCTCTTACCATGGTAGAGATGCGGCGGAAATTCTTGGTGGTCTGAAGACATTGTAGCACCAAAACCTCGTGCAGTCGTCCTTGCCAGTTTTCTAGTTCCTCATCAGAGTCGGAAAAACATTCACTGTCCTTTTCCCAGCAGAGTACTCCTTCAGCCATGGGTTTAACCTTATCTTCGTCCTGCACATTCAATTTGTAATTGTGATCTATTTCCTCCTCCTCATAGGCTGGCTCTATATATTGCGCACCTTCTGCTGGATCTAGTGGTACTATTACGCGCGTACCGTTGTTCTCAAAAAACATGCTGCACTTTTTGAGATTGATGAAACCCCCCATGTCTATAGCCCAATCCAGTCATAGGAGTGCGGTGAAGGGATCCACATTTTCCCCAATTTCTATTACTTCAAAGTTAGCTAGGACCTTTACCCCTTCGATATCGACCATGAATTTTGGTAGCCTACCCAGAGGAATGATTTTTTGTTGATTTTCCATTCACAGCTGGATGGTGGACCATTCTAATTTAGTATCTCCCATTCATTGCCATGTCTTCTTTGGTAATATGTTTGCATCCGGTTCAATATCTAAGATAACTTGATCCATCTCGTAGTCACCAATTTGCGTAGTCAACCGCATTTCTCTTCCAGTGCGTTTTTTATAGCTGTATAGTTTGTGTACATCCTTGGTCCTGAGAATTAGATTGGGCCGAGATGCACAGGTATTCATTAATTCTTGGAGGTTCTCTATGGCTTGCGGATTTCGTAGCAGCTTTAGACATGCCTACAGGAAGGGCTCAACCCCTTCCCCTATCTTGAGATGTGTCGGCAGCTACGCGGGGGCTGCTAGTGGTTCCTGTTCTTTGAGGTTCACTCCTTCCTGAGAGGCAAGCTCCTCCTTGGCTCCCTAGGTGACCATCCCACTGCGTGTCATGAATTTTACACTTAGATCTACATTCCTTAGCTCGGTTTTAACTCTTTTCACATTCTGCGTGGGGGTGGGTTGTTTTTCCTACATCTTGGCTATTAAAATTGCGCAATCCTCCACTAGATAATCCAGCTGCCTACAATACTTGCATGATGGCCTAGTGGGATTTGGGCATTCTATAGTTAATTTTCCTATCTCTCCATAGTTATAACCGATTAGCTGCCCACGTCCTCACCCTGCACTTCCCCCTCGACCTCCTCTGCCCCTGGCTACTGATCCTCCGAAGTGCACAGAAGTTATTGGAGACGCAGGGTCTGATTGTACCCTATACAAGTTCCCATGATCTATCATCAATTCATAAGTATGACAGTTCTACTCATCGTGTCCCACCAACCAGCAAAATCTGCACCATTGTTGCTTCAGTTCTGGGACATACGCACCTAGCCAAGGGCAATGGTTCATATCATGCAATCCTGCTACATGACAGTCGTCACACCACAGTGCAGGTCCACTCAAGCCTGGTCATGATAGGATGGGTTGCCCACTTTCCCCTGGGCATATCGGACTAGGTCCTCCCACCCGCATGTAATTTTCCAGTAGAGGGCCCTGATCCTTTGTATGGCCAGATACCCGACATCGTATGCACCATAGATCTGTGCGGCCATCCTTTCCTCGCTCCTTTCACAGGTTCTGTATTTCCATATGCATAGCTCCAAGATGTTCCTGAATTTTTCATACCCCTACCCACATATCCTCTCTGGGTGCAACTTCTAGTTTCATAGCGACTTCCACATGTTTCTCCTGCGACTCAAAGGTTTGGTGACTCACTAGCATGTGAAAGTGAGGTAAAAACATAGCGATGAACCATTTTGTATGTTTTCTATCATCATACTCGAATCCTCCTTCCCTAATTTCTCTCTTCAATCACTGATCAGCCTCCCACACTGACTCAAACGCACCTTGTTTGAATTCCTTTACTTCCGCTACCAGCTAAGAGTAAGATTTTGGCTTTCGAAATTGTTGCTTCAGAGCATTTTTGATATCTTGAATAGGCACACTCCCATTATGGGTAATGTATCTCATATACCAATCCAATGCCCTATCCTCAAATGCCAGGGACAACTGTGCACTCTTCACCGTATCGGTTTCCACATTCTGCGCAGTCCAGATAGAGTCTGCAACAAACCAAAGTTGGTCCATATATTCATCCCCTATCCCCTTGAAGGTAGGTACTCTTAGGTGCGCATCCATATCATTATTCAACGATGTTGGTGGTATGGGCGAGTTCTTACCTTTGTGTGGCCTGGGTGGCGATGTTGCCGGGGGATCCTACGCAACTGGTTATTACAACAGATTATAGATGGATCTCCCCCCGTTAAGGTTGGTTCGATAGTATTTACCATTGTGCGTCGCCCTCCTGTCTAGATATGAGGTCATTCAGTCAGTATGACTAAACGAAATTCTATTTTCACACATTAATATCTTAATCAGTAACGGTAATGTCCTCAGAAATTTGTCCCGGAACCCTTTAAAGAATTGTCGTTCGGCCTCAGAGTATGAGACAAACTGATCAATGGAAAATTCCGTCACAAATCCTCCTAGCACACTATCCACCTAGTGATCTACTATGCGTGTGATAGTATTAAAAATTATTGCTAGTTGTTGGATCAGCTCTGGGGTCCACTGAGTGATTCGTTCGTCCTTCCAGCACTTCTAGAATTCTACAAGTCTGGCCAGCCACTCTTGAAGCTCGATCGCAAATGTCACAAAGAATATTTTGTAGCTCTCTATAAGAATGTACCTATTTTTCCACCTTTTTGCTGTTAACTTCTCATTGCGATTTTCTTTTACCGTGAATTCCTGGATCTGCCTCTTAAACCAATCTTCGATTTCCTTTCTTTCAGGCTTCCAGTATTCTCTGGTCATTGTTAGCCACCTATAAAATTTGTCATATCAAATGGCGGCTAAATCATTTTTCAAGCCTTCAAGAAAAAAGTTTTATTGCCAAAATTGTTAGTTCTTGAAGTCTTATGAAGATGACTTATCCTTGAATTAATCTTCACTGTTGTTTCCCTCTCAATTCTGAAAATTTGTTGTTTTCCTGAAGAAAATACTGCTGCAAAAACTCCATTTTTTCCTCATTTTACCCTTCTTTTCACTCACTATTAAATTTCATTTTTATCCCCTTTTTCCCCATGAAATTCCACTATTTTTCCTCATTTCCCTTCTTCCCTCCATAAAAACCCCTTTGATAAAATTTAAAACCCCTTTTTTACCTTATCCGAAACCCCAAAATCCTTTAAAAATCCTTGAAAAATCATAAAAAACCCATTTTTCACATTATAGGCCTAAGCCCGTTTCGGCTAAGTCCTAAACCACTTCCCCACCATGCGACTTGGCACTGGAACCAAGCGATAAGGCCCTAGGTGCTTATTGCAATCGGGGCATTCATTAAAACACATTTCTTTGTTACATTGAATCTCCGATTGTGATTGGCTCCCTTTTGTATAACCCCCTGATCCCTTCACCTCTTCATATAACTAGGAGCCCGCAACCAGGTGCTAAGACATGTAAAAAACCATTCCCGAAAGAAAATTTTCCTTTATATTTTATAAAATATCCCATTTTGTCATAATATAAAGAGTCCCGACGGTTCATTGGTTGGGTGAACCTCCACCCTTGATCTTAAACCAATCAATGATCTGCGGAATCTCGCATCGGATATTTCATTAGGAAAATTTAAATATTTTATTTGCCCCTTCCCGATTGGCGATCTTCCGATGGATTCTCAGCCTTTGATATTCTCCACAAGACCCAGATCAGACTGCCCACATTTCTCTTTTTCATAAGCCCATCCCTCCACCTTTGGACCTCTGATTCTTTTCCCACCGTTGATTTGGTTCTAAGATAAACGGTCTACGATCAATCGCATTGGCACTCTTTTCCCTTTTTCCCCGCTGATCACAAATCTTTCGATTGCATCTGGGCCGTCGATACAATAAGATCTAACGGTCCAGCTCATTTCTCCTTTTCCTTTTTTATTTTTCATGAGTCCCGCTGTATAAAGTTTTAAATGGATCTCTGTCGTTGATCTCTGTAGATCAACGACTCACATTGACCCATTCTCCGCCCGACCATCACCGCATATTTTATTCCTTTGATCCCAAGATTGGATCTGGACCATTCATCCGTTTCATCCAACGATCCAGATTCAACGCAATAGGCCCAACTCCTTTGGGTTCTACTCTTCCCAGATCAAATCTCTGCAATTTATTCCTTGATCTGACAGTCTAGATCAAAACTGCTCATTCTTTTCCCCACATCTTATTGCCCGTGCATCTATCCTCCATCGCGCTCTCTCCACAGCCATCCGATCTAAGTCCCCAAATCTGACAGCCAACGCGTAGTTTCACGTGATTTTTAGCCTGAAGGTTAATGATCTAAAATTATGCGATGTGGGCAGTTTTAAAAGGCCACATTTCAGCCAGTAATTCATATCACGTTCCAAAAGTTAAAACCACCCTTCCTTCATTTTTTCTCACGAAACTAGTGGTTTCTATAGTCGAAACCACTTTACCCCATTTGTATTGCATTCTATCGCATTTAATCTCCACCGTTGATCTCTGCAGATCAACGGTCCCAGTTTAATCTCACCCGCACTCCATCGCACTCCACCCAACCTCCAGGGGACTTCATAGATCAACCTCTGTCGTTGATCTCTGTGGCTGATCTCATCTGACAGCCCAGAATCATTCGAGAAACCCCAAATTTCATTTTTATACTTTTTCTTGCGCCAAAGGTTTTTAACCTGTTTCCTTTGTATTTTCTCCCATTTCATTATAAATATGACCCATTCACATTATATTATCTCGATTAATCTCGACCGTTGATCTCTGTAGATCAACAGCCCTGACTTAATCTCCCAACCGTTTAATCAACCGCCTCTCCTTTTAACTTCCGCGAGAAATCCTCGCTATTGGATGTTTTCATCCAACAGTTGCGATCTAACCTCAGCCTCTGAAACAGTTGAACCCATCCCCATAGGATTTTTCTAATTTTTCTTGGTTTGTGTAGGTTCTAATGGTTGTTTCCATTATGTTAAAAGAGAATTGAAGGCTGGGGATGATGATCCCTCAGGCCATCATCCATCAAGGAGATCTTTCTGCAGGGTTCTAAATTATGTCTTGTCAGTGCCTCATGAGCACTGACACAATTTTAAAAACCCTCTGTGCACCTGCACATCAACAAGACACAAAAAAACTAAATCAATCAAAGAGTATCAGTGTTAAAAAATCCAATCACAACAGAGATCAAGAATTGAAGACGGTTTACATAGTTTTATGGGATTATGGCCTAAATCGACTATCTAAAGCCTAATCCACTCAAAGTAAATGTAGTTCGAAGAAAAGAAGATATAATTTAGGCCTAATTAAGCCTAACACACAGAATCAAATCAAATTAACAATGTTTAAAGAAAAATAATAATATCTATCAGTCCGAGAAATCCTCCACTGCCACATCAGAGGCTAATTGAATCCTCTCAGCTACCAAAAGCCACCTTCAGCCTCAAACCATTCAAAGGAGGTCATAGTTATTGCTAGAACAGAAGATATTTTCCTCAATGCAGCTAAACAATTATTTCAAGCCAAAGGAACTTATGACCACTGTCAGCGAAAGTTATTACAAGGATAAGAAATAGCCTTAAAAGTCAACAAAATCTTCCCAGCAAGCTTAATACTTAATGTAAACCAATTAATACAGAGGAAAAATCAGAGAGTTTCTCCATTTAGCCCCTCAAAGGCCGAGAAGCATTAAACTGTATTAATTGAACCTAGAAGATCTTTTACCCCATCCCACCTCCTCATTTCTTCTATAAATACTTCTGTAGAAGATGATATAATGTTGGTCACTGCATATCTGTTGCCTGTAAATAGTCTACTGAAGTTGTTGTAAGCTCTGTTTGTAATTGAAGATACCTAAGTCAAGATGAGAAGTTTGAAGCTGAAGACACCCACTGGACTTGAAGATTGTAACTGGTTTGAAGCATCAAATACAAGCTGATTTATGGGATCCTGGTCTATGTCAATGGTGATGTTTTTCTTATTGTAAATTTTTATTTTATTTATGTTTCCATTCTGTCCATCTTCTGTGATAAAGAACAACAATTATAGAGTTAGGATTTACTATCAAAGGTACCCTGCTCTTACTGATAAGATTTATCTACATGTTTTCTTCCAATTGTGTTGTTTAAGAATTATTTAGTACAGTCCAAGAAGTCAAAATGTTGGCATTCCCTTCTCTTACTGTCTAGAATTCATTGTTTTTGAACGTTATTTTCAGTTTCTGCCAAGTAAAGTTGAACTAGGGAAGTTTATGGTGAGCCCTGTCCTCTAAGTTTTATCTCCAAAGGTTTTCTAAAAGTTTCCCTAAGAGTATGTTGAAAGCAGGCTAGGTTCAAAGTCCTTACCCGATCTTAGACTATTCTTTGTTATCTTAATTTTTTGTCTTGAAAGTTTGCCAAGTAAAGCAGAGCTAGGGAATTTTATGGTGAGACTTGTCATCTAGTTTCTTCTCCAACAGTTGCTTTGAAAAGTTTCCCTTAGAATATTCTGAAAGCGGGATAGGTTCAAAGTCCTTACTTGATCTTAAGCTATTATTTTTGTGTTTTAAATGTTTTTCTATTGAAAGTGCTTCAAAAGTAGGCTAGTTTCAAAGTACTTACCTGATCTTAGATTAATTTTTATGTATTTCTTAAGTGTATGCCAAAAGCAGGATAGTTTCAAAGTACTTACTTGATCTTAGGCTTCTCTTTGTTCTTCATTTGTTTATTTCCCCTTCTTATTGTTTCATTCCTTTCCATAAAATAAACTTTAAAGAGATCCTTAGACATAGATGACTTGTCCCATGGACCACTCTTGAACCTTGTTGTTTCAATTAAATCCTACTATGACTCCATAACCCAATGGATTGAATCTATTTCTTGCCTATCTTCTTAGCTGAATCAATTTTCATTTTCATTCACCTTCACCCTTCATTTAGACTTCCTTCACCTTCACATATCTTTGCCCGACCAAAATATAAAAAAAACCTTGTTCTTCATAACTAGCCTAATATCACATATAAAAAGCCTTAAAGATAAATCAATCTTTGCACTTAGAGAGAGATCCCTCTCTGGATTCAGGAGGGCTAGATCCTAGAATCCCAAAGTGGTTCAAGTGTTGTCTCTACAGTTTTAGTCTCACCAATATGCTAAAATTACAGATTCCACTGGGGACTTCTGAGTTAAATTATATCCTATACATGCTTAAATACCTTAATAGAACACTTGATTAAAAAAAAATTGGTATATTATCCAATTGAGCCACCAGGCATAACATTTCTGGTGACTCCGCTAGGGATTTCTGAGTTAATTACATTTTATAAATCTTTAAGACCTCAGAAGTCCCAAAACATTTTAGATTGGTATATGGTGGTGGACCATAAAACATTTTATCTCCAAAGGAGCTAAAAATTTCCACCTGGTGACTCCACTGGCCCCCAGTAGGCCTATTACCCTTCCAGTCTTTATAGACTCCCGTGGTAATGCATTGAGCAAACCCAATCATACTGTTGATGGGTAGAAAAATTTAAAACATCCACCTAGCGACTCCACACACTGAAACTCCCAAAAGACAAAATGACTCCACTGGTGGAAGAATCTAAACTGGTTGATAAGATACAGTGACCTCTTTTCTGATTTACAAACATGGATTTAGATATAGACCCAAAAGACAAGCATATGGTCATGATGGAAAAATTGATGTACACGCTTAGAAGAAGAGTGGATAGGTTTATGACTAATCTGAACATTGGTGATCCAAATCAACATATGCCTTTCCCCGAGAAAAAAAAAAACTCTACCACTACAATACATGTATGATGAACAAGATGATAGAGAAAATAATCAAGAAAAATTTCTAATCATGATGGAAAAGATAATGTACATGCTTGGAAAGAGAATGGATAGGTTGATGGCTAATATGAATATTGATGATCTAGAGTAACCTATGCTTTTATCTGATAAAACACAAGCCCAATCACCTCAAGACGAAGACAGTGACCAAGATATGTATTATGATCAACACCTTATAGAATATGATGACCAAACTTACAAAGAAAGCAATAAAGAAGGTTTTCAAGAAATTTTTGATTACCTACCTACGTCTTGTACTATGCTATTAGGAGATCTTCACAATAAAATTGAAAATACTAATAGTGAGTATTACTTTGAGGAAACAAGTAGCCATTTGGAAAACACAAAACCTGAAATAGAGGAGACTCCACCACATATAGAAACCCTTCCTCTATGTTATATCTCATTTCAAATTATACAACAAAAGTGGCATCCTGATAATGTAGAAGAAACAACTCGTAAACCTTGTATTCAAATTGAGTATCATAACAATCATGAGGAGTTGTTTAAAAAAGAAGAAGACCGGGACAAAATAGAAAGACCTCAAATATTCCCTACAAACACAAATGAAGAATCACTAAAAGAGGCTCAAGAATACATCCGGCCTCAAAACCAGTTAACACAAGAAAAGGAAGTTTGTTGTACCTCTATTTTTAAGGAAATATCTCCTTTGACAGAAGAGGAAATTGATCAAATATTAAACAACCAGCTACCTTATAAATATTCATTTAAACAAGACAATCATCAACATAGTGCCCACTCCATATAACAACCCAAGGGCACTCAAGACAAAGAGGATAGTAAGGAAATTAATGATAAAACTAAAACTAGTCCTCTTTGGATCATGAACTTTGATGGGTCATATAATAGAACCAGTGAAGGTGCATGAATATGGCTTTATGATACAGAAGGAAATTATTCTAAAGCCTATTCATATAAACTTAACTTTCAATGCACAAGTGACATAATAGAGTATGAATCATTTCTTTTGGGACTCCACTTATTGAAGAAATCAACAGCCCAGAAGATAGTAGTTCATGGAAGTGCAGAATTGGTAACTAGGCAAGTAAAAGAAGAATGCATGGTTAAACATCCCAGGCTTAAAGCTTATAAGAATTATGCCATGGATTTGTTAAAATATTTCAAAGTATTCCAACTTATCCTTGTGCCTAAAGACCAAAACAGTTTTGCTAGTGAATTAGCCCTCGTTGCTAGTACATGTTTGAAACCTTGGGAGAGAAAATAATATACAATTCAAGAAAAATTTAGACCAGCTGTCCCAAGCAATAAAAGATATTGGCAGGCCTTTGAAGGAGAAAAACAAATAGAAGACTATCCTACTGAGGATATGCCATATTTTCAAGAAGAAACTTCTCCTATCACTGATATCAATTTGTTATTCAAAGAACCTGAATTTATATCATAAGCAATTATATATTTAAAGAAAGTAGAAATTTCACTTCTTGCTATTTTGTAGGGTAAGGATGATGATTTTTCCAAGCAACATACTGAAGATACACTTCTCAAAGCTGATGTCTCAGAAGCAGACAATCTACCAGTCATGGAGGTCCAAAAAGAAGAGAATTCTCATGTTTTCTTTGTTGATCCTTTGGAAGAGTGTGTGGAAGCCCCAACTGGCTCAAGTTATCAAGAATTTAAACTTTGCAAGAGCCAAATGCATGATAAGTTGTTACATTCTGTGATAGCTTTGGTTTTGAAGATTAATCTTCAAAATGTACTATGGTTACTTCTGACTAGAAGCCAATTTCTCTACTCTTCTTTATCACTACTCAATTGGCTACATTGGCACTATTGTACTATATAGAGATGTAAATATTCCAAGATAGAATAGGGTAGATAGGAATGTCAATTAATATCATATTTTGAGCATTTAGTTAGTTTTTGTTTTCTGCTTTGAAGAAAAAGAAAAATACAAAAACAATAAAAAGAGAAAAAAGGGTAGAAATGAAAACAAGAAAGGTATGGCCCCATACCAAAAAAGAGAAACAAAGTCTGAAAGTGTGAAAGCTTAAATGCCACTTCTAAAAACACACTTCTAGTTAGTCATACAGCCTAATAATGACTAATTAGGTTTCAATTTACTACTAATGGGTTAGTGAAATTAGATGTGCCAAACAACTTAATCTTGGCTTATCAGTTAGATAGATTAGGATAGAAAAATAAAGGTTCAAACAAGCTAAAAATCTGAACCTTTGAAGTCCAAAAGAAAGAATGAATCTGATTTGTTTAAATCTTGAGTAAAAAATAAGAAGAAAAATGGTTCTAATAAGTCCAAAACCTGAACCATATAACAAAGAAAAACAACTCAAACAAACTAAAAAACAGAGCTGAAGAAAAAGAAGGATACTCTTAAACTTTCAGATCTTAAACCTTCACCATTTTGATTTAATTTTCTGCAAAATAATAATCTATGTGCAGCTTGTTTTTATGCCATAGATCAGAAACAAGTTAGATTGTTCAATCCTGACTTGTATGATTTTTAAATTTCTTTTTTTAGAAGTTATAAAATAAAAATATGTTAGACATTCTAATCCTAACAGATAGTAGATTAGGTAGAGAAGCATATGAACTCAACTGTTCAAACTGAGTTCATGGAGAAATAAGAAGTAGACTTAGATTATTTTTTGCTTTCAAAAGAATAAAATTCTTGTAAAAGAGTTTGCCAATCCAAATGCACTCTCAAAGAAGAAAAATGTTAGATCAGTAGGATTAGGTAGGTAGAAAGCTTGTTTGATAAAGTTCCATTGTTTTTCATGGCTGCTACATTATGAGAATAGAAGAAGATCATCCAAGTAAAGAAAGTTACACCCCAATGGATGAGGCATTGATCAGCCCCCCAGAGAATACAAGTCTAAAGTTCTTGATGCCTTCAAGAAGGCACCATCCCCATGTGGAGCCACTGTTAGCCACCTATAAAATTTGTCATATCAAATGGTGGCTAAATCATTTTTCAAGCCTTCAAGAAGCAATTTTTATTGCCAAAATTGTTAGTTCTTGAAGTCTTATGAATATGAATTATCCTTGAATTAATCTTCACTACTGTTTCCCTCTCCATTCTGAAAATCTGTTGTTTTCCTAAAGAAAAGATTGCTGCAAAAACTCCATTTTTTCCTCATTTTACCCCTCTTTTCACTCATTATTAACCTTTATTTTTATCCCATTTTTCCCCATGAAATTCCTCTATTTCTCCTCATTTCCCTTATTCCCTTCATAAAAACACCTTTGATAAGGTTTAAAACCCCATTTTTACCTTATCCAAAACCCCCAAAATCCTTTAAAAATCCTTGAAAAATCATAAAAACCCATTTTTCACATTATAGGCCTAAGCCCCTTTCAGCTAAGTCCTAAACCACTTCCCCACCATGCGACTTGGCACTGGAACCAAGCGATAAGGCCCTAGGTGCTTATCGCAATCAGGGCGTTCATTAAAACGTATTTCTTTGTTACATTGAATCTTCGATTGCGATTGGCTCCTTTTTGTATAAACCCCCGATCCCTTCGTCTCTTCACATAACCCGTAGCCCACAATTGGGCGCTAAGACATGTAAAAAACCCTTCCTGAAAGCAAATTTTCCTTTATATTGTATAAAATATCCCATTTTTTCATATTATAAAGAGTCCTGACAGTTCATTGGTTGGGTGAACCTCCACCGTTGATCTTAAACCAATCAACAATTTGCAGAATCTTGCATTGGAGATTTCATTGGGTGTGTTTAAATATTTTATTTTCCCCTTCCCGATTGGCGATCATCCGATGGCTTCTCATCCATTGATCTTCTCCACAAGACCTAGATCGGATGGCCCACATTACTCTTTTTCATAAGCCCATCCCTCCGCCTTTGGACTTCCGATTCTTTCCCCACCATTGATCTGGTTCTAAGATAAATGGTCTACGATCAATCGCATCGGCACTCTTTTCCCTTATTCCCCGCCGATCGCAAATATTTTGATTGCATCTGGGCTATCCATACAATAAGATCTGATAGTCCAGATCATTTTTCCCTTCCCTTTGTTATTTTTCATGAGCCCTACTATATAAAGTTTTAAACAGATCTCCGCTGTTGATCTCTCACATTGACCCATTCTCTGCCCGACCATCACCGCATATTTTATTCCTTTGATCCCAAGATTGGATCTGGACCGTTCATCCATTTCATCCAACGGTATAGATTCAACGCGATAGGCCCAAATCCTTTGGGTCCTACCCTTCCCAAATCAAATCTCCTCCATTCATTCCTTGATCTGACGGTCCAGATAAAAACTGCTCAGACTCTGCCCCACATCTTATCGCCCATGCATCTATCCTCCATCACGCTCTCTCCACAGCTGTCTGATCTAAGTCCCCAAATCTGATGGCCGACGCGCAGTTTCGCGTGATTTTTAGCTTGAAGGTTTATGATCCAAAATTACGTGATGTGGGTGGTTTTAAAAGGCCACGTGTTGGCCAGTAACGCATATCGCATTCCAAAAGTTAAAACCACCCTTCCTCCATTTTGTCACGCGAAACCAGTGGTTTCTATAGCCGAAACCACTTTACCCCATTTTTATTTCATTCCATCACGTTTAATCTATGTCGTTGATCTCTACAGATCAAAAATCCTAGTTTAATCTTTCCCGTAGTCCATCGCCCTCCACCCAACCTCCAGGGGACTTCATAGATCAACCTCCACCGTTGATCTCTCTGGCTGATCTCATCTGACGGCCCAGAATCATCCGAGAAACCCCAAATTTCATTTTTATACTGTTTCCTCTACCAAAGGTTTTTGACCCATTTCCTTTGTATTTTCTCCTATTTCAGTATAAATATGAACCCTTCACATTATATTATCTCGATTAATCTTGACCGTTGATCTCTACAGATCAACGACCTTGACTTAATCTCCCCACTGTTTAATCAACTGAATCTCCTTTTAACTTTCGCGAGCAATCCTCGTCGTTGGATGTTTTCATCCAACGGCTATGATCTAACCTTAGCCTTAAAGCAGTTGAACCCATCCCCACAGGATTTTTCTAATTTTTCTTGGTTTGTGCAGGTTCTAATGGTTGTTCCATTATGTTAAAATAGAATTGAAGGCCGGGGATGACGATCCCTCAGGCCATAATCCATCAAGGATATCTTTCTACAGGGTTCTGAATTATGTCTTGTCGGTGCCTCATAAGCACTGACGCCATTTTAAAAATCCTCTGCACACCTGCACATCAACAAGACACAACAAAACTAAATCAATCAAAGAGTATCAATGTTAAAAAATCCAGTCACATCAGAGATCAAGAATTGAAGACGATTTACACAGTTTATGGGATTATGGCCTAAATCGACTATCTAAAGGCTAATCCACTCAAAGTAAACACAATTCGAAGAACAGAAGACAGAATTTAGGCCTAATTAAGCCTAACACATAGAATCAAATCAAATTAATAGTGTTTAAAGAAAAATAATAATATCTATCAGTCTGAGAATGCCTCCACTGCCACATTAGAGGCTAATTGAATCCTCTCAGCTACCAAAAGCCACTTGCACCCTCAAAGCATTGAAAAGAGGTCATAGTTATTGCTAGAACAGAAGATATTTGCCTCAATGCAGCTTAACATTTATTTCAAGCCAAAGGAACTTATTACCACTGAGCGAAGTTATTACAAGGATAAGAAATAACCTTAAAAGTCAACAAAATCTTCCCAGCAAGCTTAATACTTAATGTAAACCAATTAATATAGAGGAAAAATCAAAGAGTTTCTCCATTGAGCTCCTCAAAGGCTGAGAAGCGTTAAACTGTATTAATTGAACCTAGAATATCTTTTACCCCATCCCACCTCCTCATTTCTTCTATAAATACTTTTTTAGAAGATGAGATAATGTTGGTCGCTGCATATCTGTTGCCTGTAAATAGTCTACTGAATCTGCTGTAAGATTTGTTTGTAATTGAAGATACCTAAGTCAAGATGAGAAGTTTGAAGCTGTAGAGAACCACTGGACTTGAAGATTGTAACTATTTTGAAGCATCAAATACAAGCTGATTTATGGGATCCTGGTCTATGTCAACGGTGATGTTTTTCTTATTTCAAATTGTTATTTTATTTCTATTTCCATTCTGTCCATCTTCTGTGATAAAGAACAACAATTATAGAGTTAGGATTTACTGCCAAAGGTACCCTGCTCTTACTGATAAGCTTTATCTACATGTTTTCTTCCAATTGTGTTGTTTAAGAATGATTTGGTACAGTCCAAGAATTCAAGATGTTGGCGTTCCCTTCTCTTACTATCTAGACTTTAAACATTTTTTTTGAACGTTATTTTCAGTTTCTGCCAAGTAAAGTTGAACTAGGGAAGTTTATGGTGAGCCCTATCCTCTAATTTTTATCTCCAAAGGTTGTCTAAAAGTTTCCCTAAGAGTATGTTGAAATCAGGCTAGGTTCAAAGTCCTTACCTGATCTTAGACTATTCTTTGTTATCTTAATTGTTTGTCTTGAAAGTTTTCCAAGTAAAGCAGAGCTAGGGAAGTTTATGGTGAGCCCTATCCTCTAGTTTCTTCTCCAATAGTTTCTTTGAAAAGTTTCCCTTAGAATATTCTGAAAGAGGGATAGGTTCAAAGTACTTACTTGATATTAAGCTATTATTTTTGTTTTTTAAATGTTTTTCTATTGAAAGTGCATCAAAAGCAGGCTAGTTTCAAAGTACTTACTTAATATTAGATTAATTTTATGTCTTTCTTAAGTGTATGCCAAAAGCATGATAGTTTCAAAGTACTTACTTGATCTTAGGCTGCTCTTTGTTCTTCATTTTTTTAATTCCCCTTCTTATTCTTTCATTCCATTCCATAAAATAAACTTTAAAGAGATCCTTAGACATAGATGACTTACCCCATGGACCACTCTTGAACCTTGTTTTTTCAATTAAATCCTTGTATGACTCCATAGCCCAATGGATTGAATTTGTTTCTTGCCTATCTTCTTAGCAGAATCAATTTTCATTTTCATTCACCTTCACCCTTCATTTAGACTTCCTTCACCTTCACATATCTTTGCCCAACCAAAATCAAACAAAAACCTTGTTCTTCATAACTAGCCTAATATCACATATAAAAAACCTTAAAGATAAATCAATCTTTGCACTTATAGAGAGATCCCTCTCTAGATTAAATAGGGCTAGATCCTAGAATCCCAAAGTGGTTCAAGTGTTGTCTCTGCAGTTTTAGTCTCACCAATCTACTGAAATAACAGATTCCTAACAATCATTACCCTATCCCTTTCTCAAAATTCTCCAGATCGCGGCAACGGAACCATTTTTTGGCTCGAGGGGTCTCGACCCATGTTCGGAGCTCAAGGTTTTCCAACAGACCCTTATACTACTAGCCCTTTTGGCAATGACCTACTTGCGCAGGTCAAGGTCTCACCCGAAGTAGTATGGGTCGGTGTTGGAACCAAGTTTCCACACCCTGAGAAAGGATAGGTAAGGCAAGCAGAGCTGCATTTGGCTCTATGATACACAGATCACCTTTTTCTACGCAGGGCCAAGTGGGTCTCTATTCGCATCCATGTGCACTATATCTATAATTATATGCTTTTATGACAGTAGCACAACATTGCATAAATAGAAAAGAACAGATCTAGATACAGAAAACACAATTACACAGATCTTCGCAGCTTAAATATAGAAAATGCACAATGCAGTAATTACCAATGATTCATACAAAGAGTACTCACATATTCAATTCTCTATCAACCTTTCTTATTCATCAATTCACAAATTCCTTCTTACAATTCCCTTCTCAGCCTATGCACACAGCAGCACGGTCCGCACACAGCTAGACTTGGATCTCCACGCACACAGCTAGCAGGAGTCCTTTCCCCAAAAACCCAAACAGATAAATTAAACCACAATTCGCATCAATAACTCTTCCTTTCTCTGCCTTACAATAAAAAATGTTCCTCTATTTATAATAATCTAGCCTAGACTTTCCTATGGTCCGAAAACCGTGGTTTTCGGACCCTTGGTTAACCCTTTTACCTATTACAATGCTTTCGAGGCTTTCACCCACCCCAAAACCCCTGCACTAGACTAAATATAATCAAAATTATTCAAAATGGACTAGTTTCACAGCTTGTAGGAGACCCTCTTCCAACAAATTAGGCCCCCCTTCCAACAAAATTATATAGATCCAAAGGAGGAAAGGGAAACTGAAAGGTTGGTCAAAAATCATGTAAACTTGATAGGATCTGACAGTGAGACAAATTTTTTTCTCACTGAAGAACAACAAGGATTCTTCTCCTCAGAAAAAATTGAAAACAACCATGAGGATTCTGAATATTACAGTTTGGGGTTTGAAAATGCAACCATGGAGGTACAAAAACAATATAATCTTAGAAGCAAAGGAAGCCCAAAGAATTCCAATGACAAAAATACTAGTACTGTTGTTAGGAAAACTTTAGAAAATCAGCCTAAAAATACAACAAGTAACACCAACACTATGGAAAAGAAAACTGATCTAAATAAATACAAAAATAACCAAAAAAGTGTTGAAAAAAGCTGCCCTAGTACCTCTGCTATTAGCCCTAACAAATCTGTGCTAAATAATAGTCCAAATAAAATTCAGCAAATCAAAATTGCTGAAAGAATTGTAAATGACAAAAAAAATGTAAATACCCCAAAAACAATAGTTCCTTTTAGCCTTGAGGGTGAAATTTCCAAAATCAAAATTAGCATACCTCTAGCTGAACTAATAAGCAATGACACTGATACTTTAAACTTGATAGATGATAAACCAGAATTGTTGTTTGGTCCTGAAGTTGAAGGAAAATACCAAGAGGGGGATATCCCTCCCTTCTATGTTAGCTTGAATGTACATAACAAAATCTTGCACAATGCCATGCTAGACTTAGGTGCTTCTCATAACCTTATGCCAAAAGTAGTAATGGAAAGCCTAGGCCTAGAAATTACTAAACCATATAAGGACCTGTATTCCTTTGATTCAAGCAGAGTCAAATGCTTGGGCCTGATCAAATATTTATGTGTCAACTTGGCACAAATTCCTCCCAAAGGTCTGGTTATGTACATAGTAGTAGTTGACATTCCCCTGAAGTATGGCATGCTTATGTCTAGATCACGGGGAGCCAAACTTCATGGGAGCCTTCAAATGGACATGTCTTATGCCACCATCCTAGTGTTTAACCAAACCAGAAGACTATACATGGAATCCCATATGAAATACATGGTGAGAAACAGAGATAGGCCCAACAACACTCATGTTTATTTCATTCATTCAGATTTAGATTCCTTTATCTTGCATAATGAAGATGAAACCAGCCAACAAGAAAAGGAAAACAAGAAAGAATTCAGTCCACCAGAACAGATAAATCTGCCCTCAAATCAAGCACATAGCAGCCCAAACTCTAGTGGCCTGGGACAACAAAAAGGAAATGAAAATGAGATTGAAACACCTTGGAGAATAAAATTTGATGGCTCTTGTAGAAAATTAGGGTCAGGGCCTAGTGTATGGATACAGAACACAAACAAATAATATTCCTATAAACTATATTTTCCATGCACAAACAACATTGCAGAATATGAAGCCCTCCTCCTTGGCCTACATTTCCTCAAAGATTTAGGAGCTAAGAAAATATCACTCCAAGGAGATTCTGATCTAATCATTAGAAAAATTAAAGGGGAGTATTCAGCCAAAATCCTAAAACTCAGAGAATATCAGAATGTTGCCCTTGATCTCCTAATTTTTTTTGAAAAATATGAACTCATTTTCATACCAAGAGCTCAAAATCATCTAGCAAATGGACTTGCCTTTGCTGCTAGTAATTTCCAAATACCACAGATAAATAAAAAATGCAATGTAAAGGTAAAAATAGGCCCGCAATACCTGACAATGAAGACTATTGGCAAGTGTTTGAAGGTGACAAACACATTGATGATTTTCTGCAATCAAAAAATGACTTTGCCATACCAACATCAAACACTAGCCATGAAGAAAATTGTTTAGGTAATAAAAAAATCCATGAAATAGAGATGTCCTCTTCTGCTGATATAAACCATTTTGAAAATCTTTTCAAAGAAAAAATAGTTGACAATACAGACCAAAAAGACCTGGAAATTTTACAATGTAGAAATGATACAATTCCAAGAGGTCTTACACCATTAGAGCAGCTTTTTTATTTTAATGATGTAGCCAAAGAACCAAGGATGGAGCCTATAGAAACAAATATATAAGAACATAACATAGGCAACCAATCAGAACCCAAAATGGTCAAGTTATCTAGCACTCTTCCAGCTCATATCAAGCAACAATACATAAAACTTTTCAAAGAGTTTAGAGATGTGTTTGCATGGAGATACAACGATCTGAAATCATATGATACCAGCATCATTCAACACAAAATTCCTCTTAAGTAAAATTGGTAACCTTTCAAACAAAAACTCAGAAGGATAAACCATGTTTTACTTCCTTTAGTTGAGAAAGAAATCAGGAAAATATATGATGCTAGGATCATAGTTCGCCTCAAATATTCAGAATGGGTTTCCAACTTAGTATCTGTTAGGAAGAAGATTGGGAAAATCAGGCTCTACATTGACTTCAGGAATCTAAATAGATCCTCCCTAAAAGATAACTACCCCTTGCCAAAAGTAGATAACATACTTCAAAGGGTGTTTGGGTCTAAAAGAATTTCACTGTTGGATGTGTTCTCAAGTTACAATCAGGTGTTAGCACTCCCAAGTGATCAACATAAAACTTATTTCACTACACCTTGGGATACATTCATGTATGTCAAAATGCCATTTGGTTTTATGAATGCAGGGGCCACCTTACAAAGGGCCATGGATATAGCCTTCTTAGAAGACATAGGCTATTTTATAATCATTTACCTTGATGACATTACTGTTTTCTCTAAAACTAATGGATAACACTTGATTCATTTAAGAAATTTTTTTGAGAAATGTAGGAAATATGGCTTATCTTTGAATCCCAAAAAGACACTCTTTGGTCTCCAAGAAGGAAATATTCCTGGTCACATAATTTCTGAAGAGGGAATCAAATTAGACCCTAAAAGGATTGATGGCATATTGAAAATCAGCCATCCTAGAAACCTCAAGTAATTTCAATATTTCATTGGGAAGATGAATTTTTAAAGTAGGTTCATCCCAAACCTTGATGAGCTATTAAGAAATATCACAAACATGCTAAAGAAAGAGATAGGTGTTAAATGTACAATACATGCTTAACAATCATTTGAACTGGTAAAACAATCTTTAACTTAGACACCAGTTCTTATCAGTCCTGATTTCTCTAAGGATTTCTATATCTTTTATTTTGCATCTCTACATAAAATAGCTACAAAAGAATATCATGGGGCAATAAAAACCAATATCCATTTTTATTAGGGCCTTAAAAGATGCTCCACTCAAGTATAATATCATGGAGAAATAAGCCTTAGCCTTGGTAAAAGCATTGAAAGACTTTAGAGTCTACATTTTACATTCTCACATCATTTCTTTTGTACCACATACTATTGTCAAGGAAATTTTAAGTCAAGAACCTGATGGTAAAAGGGGAAAATGGATTGCTATTATTTTGGAATATGACTTAGAAATAAGGCCCACTACACTAATCAAAGGGCAAGGATTAGCAAAACTCATGGCTGAGTCAAATTTCCAAGATTTAGATATGAATATGGTTGATATTTTGGAAGAAACATAAGAATTCACAGCTCCATTTATTAAAGAAACTTTTGTGAATTTACCTTGGTATGCTGACATCATATATGTGCTGCTTTATCTAAATACCCCTCCTTCTATGTCTAAAAACAAAGTTATATTTTTAAAATAGAAGGCTTTAAATTATTTCATATTAGATGGGGTTTTATATTGGAAAAATGTTGTTGGGATATTGCTTAAATTTTTTCTTGAGATTGATGCAGGAAAAATCATGCATGAGCTACATGAGGGAGAATGTGGAAGACATATTTACTAGAAGACTACAGAAAATAAAGTCCTCAGATCTGGTTACTATTGGCCCACCCTTTTCCCAGATACTCAGAAGCTTGTCCTGTCTTGCCATAAGTGTCAAATTTTTGATGGAAAGAGAAAACTCCTACCTCTACCCTTACATCCCATCAATGTTGAGGCTCCCTTTCAACAATGGGGCTTGGACTTCATTGGGGAAATTCACCCATCATCATTAGCCCAACATAAGTGGATCCTCACTGCCACTGATTATTTTACCAAATGGATAGAAGTTGTACCTTCTAGGAATGCTACTGACTCTATCATTATCAAATTCCTTGAAACCAACATACTATCCAAATTTGGTTGCGCTAGAAAAATGATCACACACAATGCTGCTGCCTTCAAGTCTAAAAGAATGGTTGACTTCTGCTATAAATATCATATCACCTTGCGTCATTCCACTACCTATTATCCCCAAGGAAAAATATTATCTGAATCCTCCAACAAAATCCTTGTCAATGTTATAAAAAAAATATTGGAGCAAAATCAGAAATCATGGCATAGTAAACGGGTTCATGCTTTATGGGCTGATAGATTAACCACCAAGAAGTCAATAAATATGTCTCCCTATCAGCTGGTTTATGGCATGGATGCAGTTTTCCCAACCTCTTTAGGAGTTCCAGTCATGAAACTCCTTCAAGAAGTACAAACTGAAGAGAAGGATATGCAGAGAAGGATCAATCAGACCATTCATTTACAACAGTCCAGAGAAGAAGTGTACAAAATAACACGAACAGTCCAAGAAGGCATCAAGAAATTATTTGATAAAAAGACTAAAGAAAATGATTTCCAAGTCGGAAATATATTTCTAAAGTGGTATTCTAGAAGGGAAGAAAAGGGAAAACATGGTAAATTTGAGAATATGTGGAAAGGGCCCTACCTCATTCATTATATAAAGGGTCATAATGCATTATTTATACAAGAGCTAAATGGAGAAAACTTATTTGGAGGTCCTATCAATGGTAGGATGCTCAAGAAATACTTCTGTCAAGAGTCCTAGCTTTAAAGTTTTTATTCATTGTACATAACCCAGTTGAAAAGAAAATCATGAAAAATACAAAAACAATAAAAGAAAAGAAAATGAAAAGAGGGAAAATTCCAAAGAGGTACGACCCCATAATCAAAAAAAAGAATTTTCTGAAAGTGAGCAAGTATAAGTGTCACTACTGATTAAAAATGACATACTGTTCAGTCATCTAGCCTAATCATGGTTGAACATACTTTAAATTTATGTTGATAAGTTAGAAGAAACATTGATTGACAAAATTATTTCAGACTTGACTTATTCAAAGAAAGATAGATTAGGAGATTGAAAATATACTGGTTCCACATGCTCAAAATAGAACCAAAGGGATAGATAAGGATGCCTTACAAAGGACAAATATTGGCCTTATCTTTCTAATTTTTTTTAATGAAAAAATAATGTTTGTGTGCAACTTGTTCAAAATGCCACAACCATGGTTGATCAAACTGTCCAATCCTGATTTAAACCATGCTTTAAATTTTTATGTTAATAGCTAGAGAATCAAGATTGCCAAACAGTTTAATATTGGTAGTCAGGTAGCATAGGTAGGGAATAAAAATAGTTCAACAGTTTAATCTGGATTCTTGGAAGAAATAAGGATAGGATAGTTAGTTTATTTTCAGTTTTCAAAAATAAAATGTCAAAGAGTTTGCTAGATCAAATGCACTCAAAAGAAGAAAAAATACTAGGACAAGTAGGATTGGGTAGGTAGAGATGTTGTTTGAAGAAATTACATGTTGCAGATTGATTGAAATTATCAAAAATAAAAGAATATCAGCAAGTAAAAAGAATAAATTTTCCCAATGGATTAAGGCACTGATCTGCTGAAACTTAGAAGATTTCATAAGCTAAGGTTTTGGACACCTTGAAAGGATAGCTGCCCTCCCCAAGTGGAGCCACTGTTAGTCATCCATAATTTTGATTTTATCCAAAGATGACTAAGTTGAAAATCTCAAATTTATAGAAACAACATTTGCGGAAACATTGAGAGTTCTAGAAATCTCACTACCTTCATCATCCTAAGTCTATCAGTTCACCAAAAAGCTTCATCTACGCCTTGTAAAAGATCACCCTTCTGTTTCAAAAGGAAGCTTGTTTCAGGCTATTTATCCCATTTTTACCTCCATTTCTTTCCCCCCATTCTACCATTCCTACCCCTATTTTTATCAGTCCATTTCCCTCTGAAAATAGCCCACTTTCCCTTCATTAACTCTTCATTTCCTCTAAAAAACCCCCTTAAACCATTATAAATAGCCTTATTTGGTTTAAAATACCTTTTTTCTAACCTATCGGAAACCTCCAAAAAGGCTTAAAAACCCTCTTTTGGCCTATTGTTTCCGCCCATTGAAGAAATAAGGTGTTAAGCCCTTTCCAGACTTAAGCCCCCAAATCTTTTTTCACAAAACCCAGGGCCGCGACCATTCGCTACCCCTAATAAGCTCCTCTTCCGTAAAAACCCAGTCCTATCTATTCCTCACAATCGACCATCTCCCCGCACTCTACCTTAAGCCCCCTTCTTATTATTTTACCTCATGCCCTTAATTTCTCCGAATCAGTCACGATCGTTGATCATGGAGATCAAATGGTGATCGTGCGCCCGCACATCATCAGCTCTCCCAACCATTCCCCCATCCACTTTTCTTTGAAATAATCTCAACCGTAGATCTTATAGATATAACGACGATCCCTTCCCCTCTCTTACCCTTGCTCCTGATCATTTTTCCATCCATACATCTCTGTAAATAAATCTGGAATGTAGATCCTCCAGATCTAACGGCCCACGTTAATCTCGAGGTTTCACACCCCGCTCCCAGCCTTTCCACTACCTAACAGAACTGTACACGTCACCGTCAGCCCCACCTTCCACCCAAAAAATCATTGCCCAATCCCTCTCCTCCACCTATACTCCACTACCAAAGTTGCACCCCACCATCGAGATTAAATTGCACCATAGATCACTTTGCTGGAGATCTAATGGCCTTCATCCAATATCGTGTGGATTTTTCCGCCGAGGTTTAATGCCTCTTTTTCGCACGAAATAAGCATTTTTGCTCAGGACGCGTGGTGATCTCTGAGTGGAATCGAGTTCATTGGCTCCCAAACCACTTACTTCCAATCGATCATGTGATAAACCATTGGTGGTTTTTCAAAACCACCTTTCTCATTTTCATGCCAAATTCAAATTATGCCACTTTCCTCCTGTTCTGACTATGGAAACCCCTCCCCCGCACATTTTCCTCCCTCTGCAATCACTCCGAGCCCCCTCCTCATGCCTCTGAAGTGTATTATATCCCAAAGAATGCAGGATTTTATTAATGTTTTTTGTTTTGTGCAGGTTTAATGGCGGCCAAACTAGCAGACCCTCCCATGCCCAAATTCTACAATGGCAGGTCTCAGGATGACGATCTTCGAGACCAGATAAGAAGAAAAGGAATTCAGGATTCGATTTAAAGAGTTTGATCAGTGTTTCATGACCACTGATTGAATCAAGAAACCCTCCTGCACACCAAATAAACCCTTTTACAAGAAGTCAAAGAAGATAAATGAAAAGATAAAGACGAGCAGACCAAGAGCTTAATCACAGTTTAAGGATAAAGGATAAAGTTCAAATACAGGGGATTAAACTTAAAACAGCCGAATAAAGCAAAAGGACAGTGAGGCAGATTAATTAAAAGCATATCATGGCTAAAAGGCCTAAAGACACAATTTATTGATTCAATCAAGAATACTTATGCTGAAAGAAGCCTCGAATACATCAACCGGGAGCCGTTATTCACCCAAAATATCTGACTACCACCTATGACATGTTTTCTATCCATAAAGACAAATTGGCAGTTATTACCTCTTAGAATATATTTTAATCTTTCTAAGGCAGTTATTGTAAAAGATAAAGATAGGCCTCAAAGTCAAAATTTTCACCTATATTTTCTTAGAAGTTAAGACAGAGTTATTAAATAGAGAAGTAGCTGCACAAGTTCCTACCTTAAGCCTTGCATGGTTTTCAAGGTTAGGAATGCATTTTCTCTGTAATAAATAACACTGAAACCCTAGATCAGTTCCACCTCCTCATTTTCAGCATAAATACTGCATTTGAACTCATTGTATTTTTGGCATTTGGTGACTCTTTGGAAAAATACATAGTTCTGCAGAAGTTTAAAGGAAATTGATGTTTTGGAGAATGTGGGTGTCTTGACCTATTTGTTGATGGAGAAAGCTATGTCATTGGATCCCTGGGCTTGGTTGTTGGTGAAGTACTCTAAATATGTTATTGTTATTTCCCGTTCCATTATGTTTCACTATTCTTTGTTGCAGCAGAGTAAAAAGTTTAGGCTAAGAAATGTCTTTTGAAAGCACCTTAGTTCTATTTACTCTTCACTGTCTTAATGTTTTCTTCTACTAAGATATTCTAGAGAATTCTTAATTTCTCTCTAGAATCCCTATGCTTGTTTATTTCTTGAACATTTCAATATAGTTGGTCTCAAGAATGATTTATGGTTTTCCCTACTTACTTGTTGCCACTTAAAAACTGTTTCTGAAGTCTCCCTTTAAAGTACCATTGTTTAAAGTCTTCCAAAGATTTTTTTTTCCGATCATACCCTTTGTACTTGCTTAAATACTTGTTTTTAAGGTCTTTATAACTGTAATCGAATATTTCTAGGAGTTCCCTCTTCTATGAATGCAGTTATTTGTGAATCTTGAATGTTTTCTTATCCTTGAAAGTGAAATCACTAGAAGTTAAATGAGTTTCTCACCTTCTATATTTCATTGTAGCAGTCTGTCTTGAAATTATTATTTACTGAAGTGTGGTTTCTAGAATTTATGGTTAGCCCTATATATGGAATGCCTCTTTATGTTCAGATAATGTTTTAATTCCCTTTGTTGATAAGTACATATAATTAAGGATTATTAATTGCCCTTAGTTCTACTTTTCATTCTAAACCATTGATGTCCATTTCATTTCACCTAAAAAACCTTTTAGATCCACTGGCCAAGTTAGATTTTCCCTTTGATATCCCTGATTCATCTACAAACTTGTTACAAATTCCACTTGACTCCATTGCCCAATGACTTAGATATTTCCCTTTTCTATATATGCTGCCTAGATCATCATGTCCAACCAAACAATCAAACAAACTCACGCTTCATAACTAGCCTAAAATCAACCCTTAAAAGCAAACAATCTTACATCTTTGCAAACAATTGAGAGATCCCTCTCTGAGACTAGGAAGGCTAGGTCCTAGAGCTCTAAAGACTGGTTTTGATGTTTCCTTGTCACTTGGTATGCCAATATAAAAAATCATAGGACCCCAACAGATGCGATGAGGTGAAGGAGCACATGTCATTGTAGTGCACCAATGCTTATCATACATCGTATAGTTTATGGTTTAGCCGTTATCAGTGTAGAGTTAAACTTGCGGGCAACCGATTTGTGATAAGGAAGGAAGTTGCGATGTGCGATTGCTTCTGATTGGTCACCAGGTTGTGGGGCCCAAGAACCAAAGTTTCGTATGTAATGCATGTTAAAATGTATTTTCATGCTGCATCAAGTTTTATACAAGGAAGAAATAATGGTACGAGTAATATGACATGTAATGATAAGGTGGAAGTGTGAAGCTTAATGGGATGACTCGGCGCTAGTTTTTGAATCATTTCAAAAACATGTCATTACTCCTTGTCATAATTTCAGGCACGAAATTAGAGAAGAAAGCTCATTGATCACTCAAGCTAAGGCCTTTGTGCATGCTACAGGTAAAAAAAGACCAATCCTCCAGCAAGCAGTCTTAGGTTTCATGGACACTATTGCAACTAGATTTGAACAGTTGTACTCATGAGTAGTTTAGCTATCGAAAAATGGGGAAAGGAGCAAATGTTAATAGGTAAGAGCCTACTAACACAAGATTTGTGGATGAAAGGGAAAAATCATAATTCAAATCTGTAGGTTGGTCTAAATTTATCCAAAAATTTTCTGGGGAGTGCATGGAACTGGCTCAAGCTTTTGCTAAGTATTTTGATGTCAAAAAGGTCAGGTTAGGCAGCAAAACATTCAGAATTTCCGAGGCTATCATAGCCCGTGAAACCTAGAAATTTTCAACCAGTGAACGTTGGTTTAAAATAAAAGCATTTCCTGAATAAGTAATTTCTTACCTTAAGCCCGAATATGCTCATATGAAATGGAATTCAACTGCTCATATTTATTGTTTTAAAGGCGAGTGGCAACATGTTATTACCACAGTCCAGAAATACATCACATGTGAAGGGAGGTTTTCTTTTGTTCATCGTTATCAGTTGAGATTCCTAGCTCACATCTCAAGAGAAAAACTGCTGAACCTACCCTATTTTCTGTATAAATATCTGCTTAAAATGTCCCTCAAGCGACATAAAATTCCAAACTACTCCTTTCATAATTTGTATCACAGAGGGCTGATTAAAATTTTAGTTGTCTATCATCTCAGAAAGAAGAAAATTACTTGGGATAGGTTTTTAAGAGAGGAAGGGTTTGGCAGTATTAATTCTGGAAGAAAGGTAGGGAGGCCAAAGAAGAAAGATATCCATGAGAAAACCAATGTTGCCCCTATTTCACATAGTTCACCATCCTCTCCTAAGAAGCCCATGTCAAAGAATAAATAAAAAATTACCTCCTCTTCATGAAGCCAACCTAAGAATAGAATTTTCATGGCAGAAGAACCAGTGGAGGTCAACCCTAGTCTTCTTGCACCTAAGCCTGTTTTCTCACCAGTGGAAGTCAACCCTAGTATGAAAATTTCAAGCCAGAATCCTGAGTCATCTCATCAAGTGTAGCCAAACAGTGGCACATCTCTCACTGAGTCCACCCTCTCACAAGTTTTTCTTTCTCTCAATAAAGGGAAACAGAAAATGACAGAGCCTACCTTGGCTAAATTGTTATCCTCCATTTGTTCTTCAATCAAGAAGAGGAAGAAACATGAGATACATTCTTATTCCTCATTTTAAGACAATAGTGATCCTGTGTACATCAAGTTAGAAGATGAAGAGGTAGAGTGTAGTAAATTTATAAATGGAGGAAAGAGGTCCAAATTCATCCCTAATCCCTATGTCAAAAGACCTCATAGTAGACCAAGAAACAAACTCAGCATAACGAATAATATTATTGCCAATCATAAACTGAGGGATGAAATTATCAACATTGAATAAAGCCCATAAGACAAAATTGAAAGGAAGAAGAAAGCTCAGTTAAAGATCCAAGCACAGAAAAGAGGTCTGACAAAATGGTATCTAAAGCAGAAGCCATAAGAATTTTTGCTTCTATTTTGGACCTTTGATGAATGAAGAACATGGATGACTTGGAGAAATTGTTTTGGGTAAATGTTCCATGTTTTCTGGTTATTTATACCTTTTCTGTGAAAGTAGAAATTATTTTGAAATATCAACATGTGATGGAAATGGGCTACTTTTTGTTTTGAATCAAGATGGTGACATTAAACAAATGAAGTGGAGAGGTTATTCAGTTGAAATGGATGCTTCTAGGTGTCTTATATCCAGCCTTCTCTGAAATGTCATGTTTCTGTTTTTCACATTTAATAGGAGACAACCACATGGCATTCCCACTGTTTTTACACTTTTTGCTGAATATTGGTTTCACTAAAACAGAAGAGTGGTCTTCTAATAGGCTACCACCTCACACAACCATTTCAGAGTGACAACCTTCATGATGCCTTCATGATGTTTATATTGGTTTTAATATATCACTTTGTAATTAAGATTAATGGATAAGCCTCACCTCTTGCAAGAGGTTATAATGACTTTTGAAATAGATTTACCTTTTTCAGTGGAAGATGACGATATCATATTTTGTATATATATGCCAAACTGATATGAAGTCAGGGTTGGTTGATGGTTTCAGAATTTGACTCATATGATCTATAATATTTTTGTGAATGAAATGGAATGATAATACACAGGACTTATTACCAATTTGTTGTGTGTATTGCCTACTTTACTTGTGTTTCCATATCTAATATCTTTCAGTTTCAGTTTGCAAACCAATATGCTATTATTAATATTTATCAGTCTCTTAAACATACTATGTGTTTTATCAGTTTTTTTTAGTCTCGCACAGTGACAATTCCAGGTAAATATATATTGCAATAGTGGAAGATCATCATTCATGAAAATTATTCTTCATGATATTTCAATGAGAATCTTTTCAGACTAGAGATAAATTTCTCTCAATGGAATATTGTCAAACTGCTACTTTTGTGAATTTCTACTAAATGCAGTAGATTTTTATTTCACATACCTACGTTTACTCATATCTCACAATTTCCTCTCCTCATAGGCTACAAACTTGCATTCTACTACCACATCAGATTCCAATACCCTCTTTAGTAGAACTGTGGATTTTACCAAAATCTCTCTTCAGTGAAACTAAGTTTATACCATCTTCCAATCCCATAAAACAAAATATTAAAATTGCCTTATATTTTAAGATGTGTCTGTCAGGAACTTCCTGCAGTCCAAGTGCTGATTTCAGCGCCAACAGATTTTAGTGTGTCTTTCGGGAGACAAAGGAATTGTAACAAAGTATTCCCTCGAGTCTATTGTTATGAATTGTCAATAATCAATTCTTGATGGTGAAGAAGAATTGGTGACCTGAAGAAGATTGCATATTTTTTCACCTGGCTACTCCACAAAGAGGAAGAGGGGTTTCAAGACCTCCTTATATAAGGAGGAATAAGAGACCTCCAATAGTGACTCCAATTGCTGACCCAGAGAAAATCATCAAAGATGATAAAGGAAAACAGAGATCAATTGAAGCCACATCTCAATCAGTGAAGAAGGTACACAAAAAGTACATTCCAAAAGAAAGGGTACCTCTATCTACTTTAGAATCTAAATAGGTTTTAGTTTCAAAATATTCTGCTGAAAAATCTCAAGTTGAAGCTACTCCTATAGAAAATAAAGTGGATATTGTTAACCTAGGCTCAACTGAAAGTTTCTCTTAATCATAAGCTAGTAAATTTGAAATAAGTATTGTTCTAGTCAAAGAGGAAGAAACTGAATTTCTAAGTTTTGAAAAGAAGTCATAATAATCTGTGTTGAATGAAGGGGAATTATAACAAGTATTGGCTATTGCACCTTTTCTTGATAGGGATAACTTGACTAAATAATATTTCAAGACTATTCTAAATTTCCTTCCGACTCATCCTCAATACCAATCTCTTATTATCCCTTAGCAAGAGTAATTTCTTTTTTCTCCAAATCCAGCTGTTGGTTCATCTTCATCCTTTTGAAGAGTCTGTACTTGAAGGTATTACTTTTAACTTGTCTTATTTCCTTGCTCAGAAAAATAAAGTTGAATTAGATCCAACCCCTCAAGAGACAGCTTTAGAAACTGATTCTTCTACTAAAGGAGAAGTCAAGGCATCCTCTGTTCATATTTTTGAAAACCCACTCTTCTTAGTTCCAAAGCCTGAAAAATCAGCTCAAGACCCCCAATTTTTTGTTGTCCCAAATCAGAATCAAAATTCACCAATTATAATTCCTATTTCTCAAACATCTACATCAAAAAAATATGGCTCAACCTGCCCTTACAAGGATGCAGTAGATAGTGGTTGCGATATATGCGCCACTTGTCCTCCCTCAACACTTACATCCACTTCCCCAAGGAGATTACTTGAAATATCTTTCAAAATACACTGGGAGGGAGAAGGATTTTCTACTGAAGAACATTTAGTGGCTTTCTATAGCTATGCTGACAATCAAAATATTGAGCATGAATATGTCTAGTCAAGACTCTTTGTTCAGAGCTTGGATGGTGAAGCTCAAAAATGGTTTAGAAGTTTGGCTCCAAATTCAATAACAAGAATTAATGAATTAGAAGAGATATTTGTGAAGCATTGGGGTGATAGGAAATACTATGTCTATTATCTTACAAAATTTGGAACTCTAAAGAAGAAGGTTGATGAGTCTTTAGCTGATTTTACTAATAGCTTTAATAAGATTTATCAAAAAATTCCTGAAGAAATTAAGCCCACTGAAACCACAGCTATGATAAATTTTGCAAATGATTTAGATTATGAGTTTTCTTTATGGTTGAGGGCTGAAAAAGCACATACACTCATAAGTATGCAAGAGCCTACAATTGGAGTGCAGTCTAATCTCATGGCTTCTAATAAATTAAAAATGGAGGAAGAAAAGGCAGCAAAGGACAAAAAGAAGATGAAAAAAGAAAAACATTCTTCTAACAAATCCCTTTCAGTAGAATAAAAGATCAATCAAATATCCAATTTCATCAAGGAACTTGCCTCTAAGATGTCAAAATTAGAGGTAGAAAATAAATCAACTGCTAGAGCCAATCAAAACAAAGCTAATAGAAATCAGGCTCCCTTCAGGAAACCTTTTCAGCCTCAACAAATCCTACAGTGCCCAAGGAGAAATGATGATAATAAAAATGTTCAACCTCCTTTGAATAATTTTTCTGAAGAATAACAACAAGGAAATGAGGAAGAAAATGAAGAAATAAACCATGTGGAAGAAACTTCATAGTCAACATGTTTGACATTGTAGGAATATGAAGATAGATCAAGAATTTGTTTCTTTTATGATGATATGAATGCTCAAATTTATGCACAGAATGATAAAAAATAGTAACAAGTTCAAAAGATAAATTACCCTTTGAGGTCAAAATGTCTTATTCAACAACATTAGCAAAAATTAGATTGAGATAAACAAGCTGCTAAACAGAAGGCCAAGGTAAATGAGGTTTCTCCATTGCAAAATTCTGCTCCAATGGTCAAAATTACTGCTGAAAATAAGGAATTAGTTCCAATTTATTTCAGTTTCAAATCTAAATTGAATAAAATCAAAATTCTAGTTCCACTCCTGGAATTGTTGAAAAATCCAACATATAATCATTCCTTCAAAATTCTACTACAACCTCCTCTCACCCCTGATTCAGTCAACCTTAAGGATGAGCATCCCACTATTTATCTAGGTTGTCATGTCCAATACCAAAATGATGATAACTTACCGCCTTTCTACCTGTCACTTAATATACATGACAAATTGTTGCATAATTGTCTGTTAGATTTTGGAGCTTCCCACAATCTCATGCCAAATAAAGTGATGGATGAATTGGGATTAGAGATCACCAAGAAATACCATGACCTTTACACCTTTGAATCCAAAAAAGTCAAGTGTCTAGGGGTGATTAAGGATTTGGTTGTTTCCCTTACCTATCTACCTATTAAGAGCTTAGTCATGGAAATTGTGGTTGTCAACATTCCTTCTAGATTTGGGATGCTACTTTCCAGATCTTTGTCTAGGAAATTGTGAGGTATCCTTCAAATGGACATGTCATATGCTACCATCCCAGTATTTGGAGGGGAATTTAGAAGGTTGTATAGGGAAACTCAAATGGCCTACATCATTAGTGATCAACACAATCGATCAAACCATCCCATATATGTTGAAGAAAAGGAATTGGGGTCATCAATTCTACACATTGTTGCTGATGATAATCATTTCCAACCTAAAATAAGTGAAAAAAATCACTTTATGTAGAAATTTAATACAAAATATGTATTTTATGGATTCTAACAATTATATTCCAATGTTAAATACAAAATTGCTTCTACAAAATCTTTGTGGAATTTAAAACACAATCGCCAATCACAATATCATGAAGAAAGATCAATCACACATAACACAGATATTTTACCCAGGAAAAGCATATAGCTAAAAACCCCACTATCTTCTATTATGTATTATAACATGGATCATGAAACAATTACATATAAAGCTCCAATCCAAGAGCTCTAAGTACAATAGCTAAGTGTCTCACACTGTCATACAAAAATTGGCAAGTTCCTTAGCCAATTTACTATCTCCAGATAGCCTTCCTCCACTACGTAATCCCAGCCTATAGCAATTCCTGAGTGAATGGAATCCTTCTTGCCTTGACTTCATAATCCTCATGGGCACATCCAATGTGTGTGTGGTTCCATGTGTGCAACTAATATTCTCAGAATTGATAGTCAACAGTCTCTTTCACCTACACCTCAACTGGGTCTCCACTGGATCTGACATGCATGTAGTCAATAGTAGTAAATCTTCAGTTGCATGTGAGGCCACTGATTGTGAATTAATTAATAATTAATTCACTTGATCTCTCACTAGTGTATTTTCAGTTACAACTAGCACAAATGAGTTTAACTCACTTAACTGAGTTAAACTACTTTACAAATTTCATAACTACACTTCCAACTTTGTTACAACTTCGAATCACTCAGTTACAACTAAGTCCACTTGCATGTCCCACCAAACAACCACTCAACTCGAAATTCCTATAGTTAACTGATTTTCCACTTCAGTTAACTATTTCCAAGTGCTCATTGAGAATATATTATTGTTTATTTTTCGACTAATATTAAGGGATAATAATAGTCAACATGCATCTATAAATAGACATAAAACCTATAAATAGAACTTTCACTTACATCTATAAATAGACCTCATCTATAAATAGAATTTTATCATGCATCTAAAAATAGACATCCACCTAAAAATTGCCTGAGGCTCCATCCTATTGTACGTGCATAATTTTCACTAGGATCTTCTTGTTGAATCTCAACACTCCCTCTCAACAAGAAATGGATTATCCTTCACCCCGATCTTGTCTCTATGGTATTCGAATTTGCTCCTGGTGAGTGCCTTCGTCAAAACATCTGCATCCTGATATTCTGTAGGAATGTATTGAAGTGACATGATCTTCATCTGCACAAAATCTATGATATGATGATACCAGATATCTATATGCTTAGATTGATCATGAAACATAGGATTAATCGAGAGTTTAATGCAACTCTGATTATCACATTGAATCACTTTTAGGTCTAAATGGGAACCAAAAAAACAAACCAATATCTTTCTCATCCAGATAGCCTCACATGCATCTTGACTCACTACCATGTATTCCACTTCCGCTGAGCTAAGTTCCATGGATCTCTGCTTCTTGCTGTACCAAGAAACAACTATAGATCCAATGCTAAAGATCCCCCTTGATGTGCTCTTTCTGTCCAATGGGTTACCTGCATCCATGAAGCCATGCATATTCACCTCATCCATCTGTATATACCATAAACCATCCTCAGATGTGCCCCTCTGGTATCTCAGGACGTGCTTGCCCACCTTCCAAAAGAGATTGGTAGGCTTAACCATCACTTGACTCATCTGGTTAACCGCATAGAAAATGTATGGTCCCGTGTTCACTTGATACATTAGCAAACCCACTAACTATCGATAGATAGTAGCATCCAATACCTCTCCAGAAGTAGAATCCTCTTTCCTCCAGTTTCCTGGAAGAGGATTATCCATGTGTTTACAGCCCTCCATGTGAAACTCACCCAATATCTCCCTTGCATACTTGCCTTGAGACACAAAAATTTCACCATCTCGTTGCCATATTTACAATCCAAGGAAATAATGAAGGAGGCCTATATCCTTCATCTCAAAATCCTTTGCAAGGTCATCCTTGAATGTGTGTATCAGTTGCTCATCACCAGTCAATATTAAATCATCAACATAATGAACAATTAGTAAAAGCTTAGCCTCCACCACAATTTGGTATAGGTTTGCATCCGCTTCACTTTTGGTAAAGCCTAGTCCGGTGAAATAGATGTATATTGGAGTGTACAAAGCACGGGGTGGTTGCTTCAGCCCATACAATGCTCTTTTAAGTCAACAAACATGTGACTCACTGTTGAAAATCTCAAATCCTTCAGGCTGCTCTATGTACACCTCTTCCTCAATGATCCCATAGAGAAAAATAGTCTTCAAATCCATCTAATGAATTTTCCAACTAATCCAGGTGGATATCGGTGGCCTCCCACCTATTCCATTTGAATTTAACATTCAATTCTTTTGTTTTTTTGTTTTCAACATAAAATAATGACAGAGAGTAAGATTGGTCTGCACAACGGAGTCAGCTGGGGGCATTAATAACTGTGGATATTGTGGCCACCCACGGAAATCCATTTGAACTTCAACACCAAGCATTTAAATAGAAGTTTAAGATAACTTACTATTTTGTGCTTCGGGGTCTGAACTTCTAGAGCCGGCTGAGTCTCAAACTTATTTTTTGAAACTGAGGGAGCAACATGGGTCCATGGACTGATGCTGCCTGCTCAAAATAATTTTAATGGACATTTCACGTAGCTATTGAGCGCACTAAACAGAGATTGATGCCAAAAGACAGCCCCGGAGTGAACCACCACACGCAACCTGGCCCACAATTTCGTGCTTCCATCTCCTACGGCTAGGGTTTTGACCCCTGATTCTACATTTGTTTATCAACAATAAATAGGCCCTCGAGCCTCATTGTAAGACAGTTCAGGGGGCTGGGAGCCAATACATCTCTTCTCATAGATAAGCGCTACCAGTGCCCTAGCTCAGTCATGGAGCCCCATCATGTCTCGCTTGTAACACGCTCGTGTGCACTTGTAAAGCCGCCACACTTTTCCGTGATACTCGTGCCGCACTTAGCTCATATTTTTCTATTATGTGTTCAGAATAGGTCCGGGGAATGCCAATGTGGATCACGAGGAGAGGCTCCCGTACTCCACATCTCTTCGTAGATACGCCACTGTTAACTTAGCTACTTCATTTATTTGTAAGCTTATTTTAGCCATTCGTTTATTAATAAAATGAAGCATTATTTCCGCTGCATCTCTGTATCTATGGTTATATCTGTATTCTGTTGCATTCTTTCATAAATCCAGATCGTGGTATCAGAGCGGGTCTGCTCTTTCTCTGTTTTTCTCTTCATGTCCCCAACGCGGCCAGGGTATAAGGAGTTCAACCTCACAACCTCGACGACCCCCCATGGCGGAAGGAAAGAAAGACGAGGGAGTAGGAGATCCTGTCAAAAACTTGCTCGAGGTTGCCCTCGAGAAATAGAGGAACGCGATGATGGACAATTTTTTTTTTCAGATCCTTCAATGGCTGCCCACCGGTGGCACATCTACATCCAGCACGTCTGCCAACAGGTCTGCGACATCCTAGACAAATCCAACACCAAGTTCAGCAAAATTTTCCCCCCCATGGAGGAACTTAACGCAATGGAGACCATTGCTTCCTAAGGAGGGAGGAATGATCCAGGTGGATATCGGTGGCCTCCCACCTATTCCATTTGGACCCACAACATCAATTCTTTCAGTTTTTCAGCTTCAGCACAACTTACTATTTATAGCAGGTTTTCGGGTCCTGCACACCTAGAGCCGTTTTGGGGCATTAATAATCCAGGTGGATATTGGTGGCCACCCATCGAGTCCATTTGAATTCCCACCATCAGTTATTTCAGTTTGTAAGTTTCGGCACAACTTACTATTTTTAGCAGTTTTTCGGGTCTTAAACTTCTGGAGCCGTTTTGAGGCCCTAAACGATGTTTTTTTGGAAAACGGAGAGCAACATGGGTCCATGGACCGATGTTGCTTGTTCAAAAGTTGTACTCCTCGGACAGATCTTTCTAACGAGCTATTGAGCGCATCAAACAGAGATGAGATGCCAAAGTTACGTCCCCGGGAAGTTGAACCACCAATTTACCCAAACGGGGCCCACAGTTTTGGTGCTTCATCTCCTACGGTTAGGGTTTTGGATGTTTCAGATTCTACATTGTTTATCAACAATAAATAGGCCCTCGAGCCTCATTGTAAGACAGTTCAGGGGGCTGGGAGCCAATACATCTCTTCTCATAGATAAGCGCTACCAGTGCCCTAGCTCACCACATCTCCATCATGTCTTCATTGTAACACAGTTCAAGGGCTGGTAGCCGCCACATCTCTTCTCAGGGATACGCTGCCAGTACCCTAGCTCATCTTTTTCTATTATGTCTGTAATAGGTCTGCGAGCGTCAATGTAACACAGTTCAAAGGCCTGCGTACGCCACATCTCTTCTCAGAGATACGCTACTAGCGCCCTAGCTTGTTTCCATTATGTTTGTAAGCTTATTTCAGTCATTCGTTTATTAATAAAATGAAGCATTATTTTCACTGCATCTTTGTATCTATGGTTATATTCAGATTATTAAGGCTTCACACTAAAATCATCACCAACCCATCTATGCTGAGAGAGCAAGGATGGTCCTTATGGAAGAATACCTTGAGACAGGTGCAAAATTTTCTTCATAATCTATCCCCTCGATTAGTGAGAAGGCCCAGGCAAAAAATCTGGCCTTGTATTTCTCAACACTCCCATCAACATCTCGCTTTACCTTGTAGATCCATCTCGAACCTACCATTGATTTATCAACTAGCCTTGGAACAGTTTCCCAAGAACTGTTTTTGACAATGGAGTCATACTCCTCCACCTTGCATCTACCCATGTGGGCTCCTACACTACTTCTTGAAAGGAAGATGGATGATTCATAATACATTTGCTCATGAGATCCATGTATCTAGTAAATCGGCTAGGAGATTGTATTTCTTTGCGTTGTGAAGTAGGGGCTCCTACATTTTGTGCAACATCAAGTTTTGATGGTTCCCTCTACGTGAGTGGACTCCTCCACTCCATGAACCTCCTCCTATGGCTGATCCACATCTAGAGACTCATCTTTGGGAACCAGTAGTTCCTCCTTCGCATGCAAGTCCAGCTCCCTCTCAAGCGACAACTGCATGGCTTTCCCCTCATCGAATTTTATATCCCATCGCACCACAGTCATTCGACTGTTTGGAAAATACACACGATAATTATAGGGTGTTTCTTTGTACCCCACAAATATCCCAATTCCAATAGTCGGCTCCAGCTTCTTCCTGGCATCCTTGGTCACATGCACATAAACAGATGAGCCAAAAATCTTAAAGTGTGAAACATCTGGTTTCTTGCTAGCGAAATATTCTTCAGGTGTGCTCATGCTAAGTACTCTATGAGGACTATTGGAACAAGGTCTCCTACAACCTGCGAAATTGGTCCATTTTTATATTTGTTATTAAATTTAGTCTAACGCAGGGGTTTTTGGGTGGGTCAAAGCCCCTAATACATTGTAAATGGGTCAAGGGTAGACCAAGAATCTGAAAACCACGGTTTCCGAACCATTGGATGCTTAGGCTAAAATAGTATAAGTAGTTGAACCTTTTTGAGTTGAAAGACAAATTTGGGAATAGAGATTGATGCTAAGTGCAAACTGATATGTCTAGTTAGGTTTGTTGGGGAAGGACTCCTACTGCTGTGTGTGCATAGATTCAGTATCCTGCTGTGTGTGGAACTTGCTGCTACGTGCGTAGGTTGGGTTTTGGGGTACTGTAAGTAGATATGAAGGATTAATGAATGCAGAAGTATTGTTGAATATCTGAATTACTGTGATGCGGATATGTGATTTCTGATTAATTAATATATGCTACTGTGTTATTGATTTAAGTTGTGAACGTACTTGTGTTACTTATTTATGCTGCGATCTAGATCTGTTCTATTGCATTTCATATAAGAATATGTGGAATAGCTGTGTTATGGTTATATGAGTTCATGATATATTGATTACTATGAATATCATTGCTGTTACACATGTTGATGCAAGGAAAATATGTATATCTAGGATCTGTGATACAAGATCTTGTCACTATAAGGTTGAACGCAGCTCTGCTTGAATTACCTACCCTCTCCTAGGGTGCGGAAACGTGGTTCCAACACCCACCCATACTACTTCAAGTGAGACTTTGACCTGCGCAACAAGGTCACCACCGAAAAGGCCAGTAGTATAGGGGTTTGTTTGAAAACCTTGAACCTCCAAACCTGGGTCAGGACCCATCGAGCCAACAACTGGTTCCATTGCTGGGACTGAGAGCATTTCGAGAGAGGGACCGGGTAATGGCAAGGCCATACTGGAAACCTGAAAGAAAATAAATTGATGAATGGTTCAAACAACAAGTTCAGGAATTCGCAGTGAAAGAGAACCGCAGTAAGAGGTTGACCACCGAGGAGTGGAAAAATAAGTATATTTTCACAGAGATCTATGAGATCTTCTTTGTAACAATTTTGATAGAGCTCTAGGAGTGGCTCACAAGGTTGGTCGAATTTCAGAAGTGTTGGAAGGACGAACGGGTCACGTAGTGGACCCCCGAACTGATCCAGCAGTTAGAGAAGAATGATAACAACATCACTCACATGGTGGACCACTGGGTGGACAGTGTGCTAGGAGGGTTCATGACAGAATTTTCCATCGATCAATTTGTATCCTATTCTGAAGCAGAGCGAAGATTCTTCAAGGGTTTATGAGGTAAGTTTCTGAAAACCTTACCATTGCTGATAAAGATATTACTGTGCGAAAAGAGTATCTTGTGTAGCCACACCGAATGAATGACCCCTGATATGGAAAAAATTACGACACGAAGTGGCAAGTACTATCGAACCAACCAAGAAGGAGATAGGTCTGTCTATAGTCTGGTAAGGGAAGCAACTATGCAGAGTCCTCCTAGCACACCACTTTCAAACCAGCATAGGAGTAAGAATTCACCTACACATCCATCACCATTAGAAGATGACATGGTTGCGCACATGAAGTTTCCAACCTTTAAGGGTGTGGGGGATGAAGACATGGATTAGTTTTGGTTTATCGTAGGGTCGGTATGGACTGTGCAGAACGTAGCTACTGATGCGGTGAGCAGGCACAGCTATCCCTTTCCTTTGAAGGGAGATATTTGGAATGTTATATGAGATACATCGACCAACATGCGAACATGACCATTGAGGAGATTAAGAACGCTTTGAAGCATCAATTCAAGAAGCCTAAGTCCTACTCTCAAATAGTGGTTGATCTAATAGATTTCAAGCAAGGGCATTCTGAGTCTGTGTGGGAGGTCATTCAACGACTGAAGAAGGTGATCAGGGAAGGAGGATTTCAATATGATGACAACTAGCATATAGAATGTTTCATTGCTATGTTTCTGCCTCATCTTCACATACCTATGGGTCATCAAATGTTCGAAAAACAAGAGAAATCCTTGGAGGGTACCATGAACTTAGAAGCCGCACCTCGAGACGACACCTAGCTGGGCATCCAATAGATCCAAGGGAAGCTAGAAGAAATGCATGTGGAGATCCAGAACTTGCAAAAAGAGTGAGGAGTAGAGGCTAGCCCTGAAAGGTGGTGCATATGATGCAAGGTCAATGATCACACCAAGGATAGTTGTCCTCTATTAATAGACTATAGGAAGGCCGGGGGACCTAGCCTGTTGCGCCCATGAAAAGTTGCAGGGCCATGTGGGCCAACATTATGGTGCAATTATTTCCACGTTGCAGGGTTGCATGACACAAACCACTGCCCCCACCTTACTGCGTATGTCCCAAAGGTAAAACAACAATGATGCAGGTTCTGTAGATCAGTAGGACATGATGAACATAACTGTTGGACATATGATTTGATGATTGATCGCGGAAACTTATGTAGAGTAAAATCAGACCCTACATCACCAAGGTCCCTCGCAGGCATAGGTGGCTCCCTAGCCAGGGGTAGGGGGGAAGTCGAGGTGGAAGCACAAGTCAGGGACGAGGGTAGCTAATCTGTTATAACTGTGGAGAGGTTGGGAACTTTGTGAGAGACTGCCTGAATCCTACAAGGCAGTCATGCCAGTACTGCAGACATATGGATCATGCGGTCAGAGGCTATCCAATATTGATAGCTAGAATTCAAGAGAAGCAGCCAATGCCCACGCAGAATGTGCAGAGGGTTAAGGCTGGGCTGCGAGGCAAATATCCAAGCATAAATGTCATAACATGAAATGGAATGGCCACTGAAGGACCTGGGGAGAAGGCTGTGACTGAATCTCTGATCCAACAGGCAGTTACCAAATGAGAGGGTTTGGACCTAAGCAAGGAAAAAGAAACATTTATCGCAGCTTGCAAAGACTTTGCTAAGGCAAAGGCATCTACTTCTCAGAAACCTGTGAACCTTAAGATGGACGAGGAGGTCAAACCCTTTTTACAGGCATGTATAAAGCTACTACACAACCCAACGACTGTAGAGAATCTTCAGGCATTAATAGATAGCTGCGCAACATGACCTAGCCTACCTCCAGAAACGAAGGATGTACACAAACTATACAAATATAAGAAACACATTGGTAGGGAGATGCGGTTGACTGCGCAGATCAATGATTATGAGATGGATCAGGTTATTTTGGCCCTAGGGTCAGACGCGAATGTATTACCTAAACAGACTTGGCAACGAATGGGAGAACCTAAGTTGGAATGGTCCATTATCCATCTATGCATGGCTAATCAGCAAAATATTATACTCTGGGGAAGACCATCACAAATCGTGGTGGATATCGCGGGAGTAAAGGCCCAAGCGGACTTTGAGGTAGTTGAGATCGTAGAAGATGTGGACGCTATCGATATGGGAGGTATCATTAACTTGAAGAAGAGAAGCATGGTGTTTGAGAATAACAGTACAAGGGTGATAGTGCCATTAGATCACACAGAAGGCAAGCGATACACTGAGTTGGTGTGTGAAGAAGAGGATGTGGATCATATTTATAAGTTGACTGCGTGGGACGAATATTGGATTAACCCCATGGCTGACGGTGTACTCTACTGGGAAAAGGAAAATGAATGTTTCTCCAACTCCGATGGGGAGATAGAGAACTGGAAAAATCGGTTACATGATGTCTCTGCACTACGATGCCTTCGGGTCACAAAGGACTTCCCATGCATTTCCTCAGAGGTAAGAGACTTACCCTATTTCAATGGTTCTGGTACTATTAAGGCATTTTTACGAGCATTTGAAGCTAAGGTTCCAAGGGAACGAAGGCTGTGGGCCCTTAAGATGGCCATGCGTGGAACACCTAAGAAGGAATAAAAACACTTTAGCCGGTGAATAAATGGGTAGGAAGGCCCATAAGTCTCCTAAGAAGGAATAAAAACACTTCAAGTGTGAAATGAGACCCTCTTTGCAGCTCAATAAAACACCCCTATGTGTGAACAGGGCTAATATCATGTTGATTCAGTCTACTTTGACCAAGTCAACAACACATATGTGGAGGAGTAGGAATCAAGGAAGGAATAACGCAGCTTTGGAGGGAGATGAATATATTGATGGGGATGACCTAATTTGGAAATGGGTGGGGCCAAGGACAAGAAAAATCACATTCTATTTAAGGAAGAGGATGGCAGTCATTGTTCTTTATGTTTTAGATTATTATTTTGGTCTCCTTAGACTTTTGCTGCCTCTTGCTGTTTAGCAGGGTTGCTGTGTTGTTTAGCACCGGGTGTTCCCGAGCGGGAATCCCACCTCTTTCCTTGAGGGGCCTCTTGGGAGAGTTTTCATTCATTTTACACATCAGGTTTTCAGGTGAAGCTTCAGAGTACTTCATCAGCGTAGTTTTTGTAGGTCATTGTGCTGTGTTGCAGGGTGCAACAGTGGAGGGGATCAGAATCCCACTTTCTGAGCTAGTTTCTCATTGGAGGGAGGTTTCCTCCAATTGGGAGATATTTTTGGAGAGATTTTATCTCATTTCAGATCTGTGGCATCAGACCACACATTTCCCCAACATTCCCAGCGATGTTCCAGCTAGGGAATGCATTTTTTTTTTAGGCAGCTTCAGTGGATGGTCTAGTGGCTTCTTTGCAGTGTTTCCTTGTGATTGAGAGGTTAATCCTTTCATGGGAGGAAGCATTTGAGGGATATACATAAGATATGATATCTTTCAGCCTTCTAAACTCTTATTCTTTAGTGTTGCAGTGATTATTCAGTAATTTTCTTAAGATCACATTTGTATTCAAAGTGTATGACAAGAAACCCTTTCTGGGTTTTCTTGTAATTGTAATAAGGAGACTAGAGCTCAGTTTTTGAGCATGATTGACTAATATATGAGAAGATACAGTTTTCTTCTTAATTTTATATTTTAAACCCTATTAATACTATGTAGTTTCTTTTGTGCGTTATTTTTGAGTAGCAGTGTTTGGGGTTTTAGTGTTTTCAGCTACACTAAATGGTGGGAGGTCTGTTTACCTCACCTAGTTTTATTTGTTTCTGATCTCCTCTTGGATTTAGATGTTATATGGATATATATAATGGATCCAAGTGATGGTTTACATTTTTATGCCATATATTTTTGGAAATGCGTTTTTTCTGTGAATGCATTTTTGAGCAGTCCATTTTTGGAATATTTTAAGATATTCCCAATACTGCTTATTTTCCCTATTTTAGGATATTACAATGGTATCGAAGTAGCAATATTGGCTCAGCTTGTGGATCTCAGGCCATTATACTATAAGAATAAGTAGATATGGACAGAAAGGAAGAAAGGCTTACAAAGCTTCTTCCAAGATCGATACAGAGATTTCAAGAAGATCTGAAGAAAATAAGAATGGATATGGAATCTCCAGAAGAATATGGATCTAGAGCTAGATCTAGATTTTCACCTAGAAAATGTGAGCATGCAGTTACACACCAGGATGCACAGCACAGTCAAATTCCCAGATCTATCGTGATATGGATGAGAGGTGGGAGAATGCCTAAGGGGAAAACTCTTAGTGATTTGTTCCAGGAGTATGAATCTCAAACTGAGAGGTTTAGAGATCATACCACTTTCCAAGAGTTTTGCAAGATCTAGGTGGAGAAAAGCAAACACTAGGATATAGATAGAGTTCTTCTATCTAATTTTGATGGTTCACCTACATGTTCATCTGGGGCTTGGGTGAGGGAGCTAGACTCCTATTTATAGTAACACCACATTTATGAAGATAAAGCCATCAGAATTACATCACTGCATTTTAGAGGTAAGGCTTATGCATGGTGGATTTTTGAATTTTATTATTTAAAAAATGCAAGCAATTCCTCTTATGTAAGATTCATTAAAACATTGGTGGGAAGGTTTGATGGGAAACTCTGTAAGACACATGTATTGGAGCGAGAAAAACTTGAGAGGACAAAAACCTTGCATGTGATGGAGGAGACTATAAACTTCAATCCACTTCAAGAAACCATGGGTGAAGTTGACATCTTGCATCCTACATTATTAGAGGAAAGACATCTATCTCCTATCACTAAACAAGAGGGCATGGGGATCTCTTTTTCACAAGAGAATCCAATTATTGGAGGGTTGCCCCTACACATTGATGAAGATTAGGGCAATAGCGTTGTCACATCTAGAGAACATCTAGCACCTCAGGCAGAGGAAGGATGTAATGTCCCCAATTTTAGCCTCAAGCTAAAAGGGAACATTATAGTTGCACATTTTATTTTTGTTTAATAAAATGGGGAAGGAGACACCTTAGCTCCTTTTAGATGAAGAAATAACACTCCTAATGTGAAAGGGGAGTGAATAAAGCAGTTGAAATAAACACCAATGGTGTGAATGGAACCCAACTCACTTGGATTAGTCATCTTTGACTAAATTCAACAACGCTGCCTATAGAGGAGGAGCTTCCTAGAGAAGCTGCGCAGTTTTGGAGGGAAGAGCTTCACATGAGGGTGGAAACCATAATTGGTGGGACCATGGTGGAGAAGAGTTCTCTCACTTTATATGGAGGAGATGGCAGCCCATTTTCATTATGCTATGTTTTAGATTTCAGACTTTGGGTCTGTAAGAGCTTGCATCCCCGGGCTGTTTAGTAGGGTGATGGTGCCGTCGGGCACTAGGGTGTTCGCGGTCAGGAATTCCTACCTCTTCCTCAAGGAAGGATGAGGATTGAGCTACATTTCCTCAATCTATCATTGGCCACAAATACATTCATCTTCTACAGCGTTATCTCTGCAACAGAGAGGACATTGTGTTGCTGGGTGCAGCAAAGGAGGAACTCATGGAGTCTTCTTAGCTTGTTTTCTTCAGTGGTGGAGGGATCTATTCATTGGAGGAGATGCAACGAGGATTTTTAAGCTTCATTTCAGATCTATTAGCATGGGCCAACATTCCATCATCTCCCACTACGCAGTCCATGAGGAGAACTACTTTATTTTGGAGGAGGCAGTGAGAGAGGGGTTTCTGGAGCTTCAAGGAGGATGTTTTTGAGACAAATGGATCAACCCTTTCTACTGGAGACATTATCAGAGGAGGGAAATCATATTTCAGATCAGCCATAGCCTCATTCTTATTTTGGTTCAGTTGCAGTGACAACTCTGTTGTCACATTTTGGTTTTCTCCGACATTTATAGCAATCTTCCTAGATTGGCTAGAAATCATGTATTTCAGCCCATTTCACTTTTTTTGGGCTTATTTATTCTATTCCTTCAGCAAAATATGTATTTCATTCATATTCAGCAGTTATGCCTTCATATACATTGTGCAGTTGCAGCTACTTCGGCATTTTGTGGAGTTGCAGCTAATCTTGTATTTCATGGTTTATTCATTGGAGGTTTGCTCTTAGAGTTTGAGTAGCTTGTACCTCAACTATTTATTGTATATTTATGTTGATATATTCATATATGATGTCTGTATACATTTCCCTCTTATGGTATGTTTAGATTCGCAGAGTTCAGTGTTCATGTTCTTATGTTGTTGTAAGCTCTCTCATTGAGCATTGTTTTAGACACCTAGATTGGAGAGATCTGAATAACCCATCTAGAGTCAGTTGAGCTCATTTTCTGCAGGAGAGTTGTATTAGAGTTATTCTAGTTCATCCTAGCACTGGTTTTCCTTATTTATGCAGCATCTTCCTTATACAACGTCCTCAAGGACCCTACAACAGAAACTCCCGAGGTGGAATATTACATATCCATAGGCAGAGTCTGAGAAGGGCCAGCTAGCCTCGGGATTTCTCCCTTATTTGGAAGGAGTCATATCCTATAAATTCCCCATCAATCAATCTCTGAAATGGACTTGCAGTGTCTCACTGAAGAAGGAAAAATGGAACATCTAAGATGTTCCCGATGGAGCAGCATGTTCCTGAAAAAGGGACACTACAGTGGTATTAGAGCATGATCTTGGCTTAGCCTGTGCCCAAGATCCAAGAGGAGATTCTCTCCAAGGAGAGGATATTTACAGAGGAAACAAGGAAGAGGAATGAAGGAAGAGGAGGTTTCCCTTCTTCTTTTCTAGACCATTGAGCACACCATTGAAGATCTGCTGAAAGGGGAAGATTTTGGAGAATTTTTCTGAAAAGGGTTTGTGGATGGAGCAAGCCCTAGATATTCTCATGGAGGGTGTGAGCATTCTACCACACATGCATATCCACAGATCAGTACATTGACCATAGCTACTACAAGAAGGATGGATGGAAAGAGTTGAGGCCTTTGGAGGAGCAACGCTGCAAAATCGAAGGTATGATTCGTGATGATTGGTTTCAGATTTCTATTTCATGTTTTCATGCAAATGATAGATCATATGTTGAAGTCACAAGGATTTTTTCAAAGGGGATTGATGAAAACCAATGCGAGGCTTGGTGTGACAAAACTTCAAACACTTTGCATGCATGGAGGGGAACCATGAAACAAAGATCATTCCATCTTTCTAGAGGGGAAGAAATTAGGAGAATGACTTGCTAGAGGCAAGACCCCCATTGTATGAAGGGCACTCTTCCATCTGGGAGGGTATGGAGATATTTCTTTCAAGGTAAGGCCAAGATACAAGGCCTCTCATTGATGGGGAGATACACTCACATATTGGTAGAGAGAAGGTGCACAGAAGAACCTACAACACCGCACCATTAGAAGAAGGAGAAGAGAAGAAGGATCAACATGAAGGGATGATGGACATTCACCATTCACCCCTATCTATTTTCAGATATTTTCTTCACATGGGAGAAGTATTGCACTGTGCAGTAGAGAGAGAGGACTTTTCATTCCTCTCATATATTCAATCCACTTCCTATCTTGATGTCTCACTTTTGGAGGCTTTCCATTTGCTAGGCCACATGGTCTAGAGATGATGAGAGGCATCATGATATTTGGTTCACCACTCATTGGATTTCAGAGGGGTGGAGGCATTAGAGGAGTCCATTACAGCGCAGAGAATTTGGGGACAAGCTCATGAAGGAGGGATACACTCTCTCATTTTCAGTATCACCCATTCTCATCAGTTTCACTGCACATATAGAGTTGTTGTATGGATGGAGGATAGCATCTTCATGATACAGGATGGATGCTCCATGTATTTGATGAGAGAGAGGTTACTTCCTCTGAGGAAGGACTCTTTCATGCATTGGAGTAGAGGGAGGCCACTCATGCTTACAATGCCCAGGATCGTGAGATTCTTTGGAGGTGATATTCTCTCATGGGAGACTCATTTTCAGAGGTCCTTATGTCTATTTGAGCATGAGCAGTTGCATGATGGCATGGCAGAAACTTGGAGGATGAATTTGACATGAGGGGATGTCAAGGTAGTAGGTAGTAGTGTGATGGGAGCACTTTATTGTAGATTACCAGTGTTGTCTATGTGGAGGATTGATCTGTGTTGGAGGACTCAACTTCTGGTTGAGAGGTCCGAGGATCTTGATGCATGCATGATTTTGGATGGCCTTGATGGAGATGGGAGATACTTAGTAGATGACATGATCATCTATCATCATGGAAGACTCTTCTTGGCTAGAGTTTCTAGTCTCAAGGAGAAACTTTTGCATACATCATATGAGGATTTCCTAGCTATGCAATTGGATGCACACTTTGTCTTGCTAGAGAAGTTCATTTGGAGGGAATTCCGCATGATATTCATCAGCATATGGATAGATGCAGAGCCCGGATGTATTTTGGAGAGGTTGGCACAACCATTCCCTTACTCATTGGAGGAGAGGGAGAGCATTCATGATGAGCCATTTCAGCTCAAGGTCTCAAGCACATGGTAGAGGAGGTATAATTTCACATTGTGTACCTCTTTACTTTATATGAGCAGCATATTGATCAAGGAGGATCATTCCTTCTTGCCTTTTTTATGATGTACTTGGAGCTACCAGTAGCCTTGATTTTGGCTAATTTTGTGATGGTTGTGGGGGAAGTTGCATTCTCTTAGTGTGTACCATTGGCACCACATGGTATTTTCATGTTTTCATATTATGAGGAGAAGATGTGGCAGAAAAAAAGTGGCTAGTACAGCACTTGTTATTTTGATTTTGAGGCAGGCCAATGAGGCACTGCGCAGTTCCAGGAGTGGAACTTTTAACCACTCTCCGGTTGTCATTTGGCAACTTGCTTTTACTGCATGTTAATCCACTGTATTTCAGATGTTGGTACACTCATGAGGAGAATTATTTGGAGAATATTGTATGTACATCCCATTGGGAGCATGATTCTCCCCATTGTATATGTTCTATCTTGCAGGAGATACCATGAGCAAACTATGATTGCCACATTTCTACATGTCTCTTCTTGTGGGAGGAACCACTTGGAGAATTTACAGAGGCATTTCATGGCTGATTTTTCTTGATGGGGTAGCTTGGGCCACTTTTGGAGGCCATACATTTCAGCCCAAGGATATATGCAGCCCCATATGTGCATCAAATGGAGAGAGGGCCATCATGAGAAGAATAAGCACACTCTCCATTCAGCCCCAACATATTGCAGAAATCGGGGGTTGAGATTTCATTTGGATGATTGCATGGAGGAAGGGATCATAATTGGGAGACATATTTTCCCATGCATATCATCACTCCTACCTTAAGAAGGCCACATTCCAGCAAGAAGGATTCCACTACACCTTCTATCTTTCCATGAGGAGCATTGTTGACAACTTGCATACTTGGGAGAGAGCATTGGAGGACATGATTATAACAGCATATTTGAGCAGTGGTGGGACCATTGATGAGGAGGCCACAAGATAAGATGGGGGAGGATATTTTGTTCTCTCTATGTAGTTGCTTGAGGGCAAGAAACATGTGGGAGGGGAGGACTGTAATGTCCCCAATTTTAGCCTCAAGCTAAAATGGAACATTATAGTTGCACATTTTATTTTTGTTTAATAAAATGGGGAAGGAGACACCTTAGCCCATTTTAGAAGAAGAAATAACACTCCTAATGTGAAAGGGGAGTGAATAAAGTAGCTGAAATAAACACCAATGGTGTGAATGGAACCCAACTCACTTGGATTAGTCATCTTTGACTAAATTCAACATCGTTGCCTATAGAGGAGGAGCTTCCTAGAAAAGCTGCGCAGTTTTGGAGGGAAGAGCTTCACATGAGGGTGGAAACCCTAATTGGTGGGACCATGGTGGAGAATAGTTCTCTCACTTTATATGGAGGAGATGGCAGCCCATTTTCATTATGCTATGTTTTAGATTTCATACTTTGGGTCTGCAAGAGCTTGTATCCCCAGGCTGTTTAGCAGGGTGATGGTGCCCTCAGGCACTAGGGTGTTTCTGGTCGAGAATACCTACCTCTTCCTCAAGGACGGATGAGGATTGAGCTACATTTACTCAACATGGCATTGGCCACAGCTACATTCATCTTCTACAGCATTATCTCTGCAACAGAGAGGACATTGTGTTGCTGGGTGCAACAAAGGAGGAACTCATGGAGTCTTCTTAGCTTGTTTTCTTCAATGGTGGAGGGATCTATTAATTGGAGGAGATGCAAGGAGGACTCCCAAGCTTCATTTCAGATATATTGACATGGGCCATCATTCCATCATCTCCCACTGCGCAGTCCATGAGGAGAACTGCATTATTTTGGAGGAGGCAGTGAGAGAGGGGTTTCTGGAGCTTCAAGGAGGATGTTTTTGAGACAAAGGGATCAGCCCTTTGTATTGGAGACATTATTAGAGGAGGGAAATCAGATTTCAGATCAGCCATAGCCTCATTCTTATTTTGTTTTAGTTGCAGTGACAACACTGTTGTCACATTTTGGTTTTCTCCGGCATTTCTAGCAATCTTCCTAGATTGGCTAGAAATCATGTATTTCAGCCCATTTCTCTTTTATTGGGCTTATTTATTCTATTCCTTCAGACACATATGTATTTAATTCATATTCAACAGCTATTCCTTCATATGAACTACGTAGTTTCAGCTACTCCGGCATTTTTTTGAGTTTCATCTACTCTTGTATTTCATGGTTTATTCATTGGAGGTTTGCTCTTAGAGTTTGAGTGGCTTGTCCCTCAACTATTTCTTGTATTTTTCTACTGATATATTCATTTATGATGGCTGTATACATCTCCCTCTTATGTTATGTTCAGATTCACAGAGCTTAGTGTTCATGTTCTTATGTTGTTGTAAACTCTCTCATTGAGTATTGTTTTAGACACCTAGATTGGGGAGATCTGAATAACCCATCTAGAGTCATTTCTTTGAGCTCATTTTATATAGGAGAGTTTTATTAGAGTTATTTTAGGGCATCCTAACACTGGTTTGCCTTATTTATGTAGCATCTTCCTTATACAGTGTCCTCAAGGACCCTGTAGCAGAAACTCCCGAGGTGGAATATTGCATATCCATAGGCATAGTCTGAGAAGGGCCATCTAGACTCAGGATTTATCCCTTATTTGAAAGAAGTCATATCCTATAAATTCTCCATCAATCAATCTCTGAAATGGACTTGCAGTGTCTCACTGAAGAAGGAAAAATGGAACATCTAAGATGTTCCCGATGGAGCAACATGTTCCTGAAAAAGGGACACTACAAAGGATGAGCACATGCTTCAATAGGAGGGATTCTTGTATCATTGCAAGAAGTCCCCCAGGATCTCATACATGGAGCTCAAAGAAAAATTAGTGAGAAGCATTGCAGATGGAAGGAGAAGGTAGGAAGGAAGGGCAGCATCACTTGATGAGAGGCACACACCCTTCTCTATTTCATAGAGCTAATTAAAATGGGAGGTAGATTGTTTTGCACTGTGAAGGCAAGGGAAAGGTTTCCCAATTATATGTACAGTCCACTCTTGACATTAATGTCTCACTACATGGAGGAATTTCACCTGGGAGGCCACCAGATCTAGCATTGATGAAAGACATCTTGTCTTTGGATTCACCACTCTTAGATTTTGGAGAGGTGAATATTTTGGAGGAAAAATTTGGCATGGGGGATGTCAAAGTAGCAGGTAGTAGCATGACGAGAGCTTCACATGCCATACTACTAGCGCTGTCTCTTGGGAGGATTGATCCCTATTGGAGGTCTCAACTCTTGGTAGAGTACTCCAAGGATCTTGGTGCTTGCATGGTTCTTGATGACCCCGATGGAGATGATAGATACATGGTGGATGGTATGGTCATCTATTCTCATGGAAGAGTCTTCTTGACTAGAGCTTCTAAGCTCAAGGAGAAGCTACTCCATGTAGCACATGAGGACTTCCTTTCCATGCATTTCGATGCATGCCATTCTTTTCCAGAGGAGTTCATTTGGGAGGGCATCCAGCATGACATATTTTAGCATATGGAGAGATGCATAGCCCGAATGGTGATAGAGAGGATGTCACAGCCACCTTCCTACTCATTGGGAGTGAGGAAGCATTTTCAGTTGAGCCATTTCAACTCAAGGACCGAAGTACATGGTAGAGAAGGTATACATTTGCATTATGATTTTCCTTTATTTACTTTATATGAACACCATGTTGTATTAAGGAGGATCATCCATTCTTATACTTTATATTATAATGTACTTGAGGCTAATTGTAGCATTGAGATTAGCTATCTTATTGGTGGTTTGTGGGGGAAGCCACATAATTCTTGGTGTGCACCATTGACACCAAATTGTATATTAATGATTCCATCTTATGGGATTACTATGGCACCAAAAAAGTGGCTAAGAAATCACTTGTTAATTTTTTTTTTGATGCAGGCAAAGGATGCACTGTGTTGGTTCACTTTGTGGAACTATGAGCCACTCTCGAGTTGTCATATGGCAGCTTGTTCGCATTGCATTTTGCTTCCATTTACTGCTGATATTTTTATATTCATGGGAAGCATTGTTTGGAGAGTGCTGGAGGTGTTAGAGATGCCCATTGGGAGCATGATTCTCCCCACTTTACATGTTGTAAAATTCATGAGGAACCATGGGAAAACCATGATTGCCACATCACACTTTTTCCCTTCTTGTGGGAAGAACCACTTGAAGAACTTGAGGAGGCACTTCATGGCTGAATTTTTTGATGGGGGAACTTGGGACATTCTTGGAGGCCATTTTATTTTAGCCCAAGGACAGAAACAGCCGCGTGTTTACCATAAATGGAAATAGAAACCATTTAGATGGGAGAATCCAATCTCTTCATGCAACCCCAATACATTGTATAAAACCGGGGTTGATTATTCTTTTGATGAGCTACCTAGGATGGCTCATTTCATTTGGATGATAGCATGGCTAAGGGAGTCACTCATTGGGAATGAGATTTCCCATGTGTATCATCACTCCTACCTTAAGGATGCCATGAGACAGCAAATAGGTTTCCATTCACACCTTCCACCTTGATTGATGTGGGCCATTGGGTTTTTCATACTTGGGAGGAAACATGGGATGGCAGTTTTATTGCAGATTATCTTGATGCAATGATGGAGGCCATTGATGGAAGGCCAAAAGAGGAGGAGGGGAGAAAATTTTCTCTTCCTATACATTTTCTTGAGGAAAAGCAAATTTTTTGCAGGGAAGGACTATAATGTTCCCAAATTTTAGCGTCAAGTTAAAATGGAACATTAGAGTTAGCAGTGTCTTTAGTCGGTGAATAAATGGGTAGGAAGGCCCATAAGTCTCCTAGGAATGAATAAAAAAACTCAAAGTGTGAAAGGAGACCCTCCTTTTAGCTCAATAAAACACCTCCATGTGTGAACAAGGCTAATATCATGTTTATTCAGTCTACTTTGACCAATTCAACAACGCAGATGTGGAGTAGGAATCAAGGAAGGAATATAGCAGTTTTGGAGGGAGATGAATCTCTTGATGGGGATGACCTAATTGGGTGGGGCCAAGGACAAGAAAGCTCACATTATATTTAAGGAAGAGGATGGCAGCCATTTTTCTTTATGTTTTAGATTATTATTTTGGGCTGCTTAGACTTTTTCTGCCTCTTACTGTTTAGCAGGGTTGTTGTGTTGTTTAGCACCAGGTGTTCCCAAGCGGGAATCCCACCTCTTTCCTTGAGTGGCCTCTTGGGAGAGTTTGCATTAATTTTCCACATCAGGTTTTCATGCCAAGCTTCAGCTTACTTCATCAACGCAGTTTCTGCAAGTCATTGTGCTATGTTGCAGGGTGCAACAGTGGAGGGGATCGAAATCCCACTTTCTAAGCTAGTTTCTCATTGGAGGGAGGTTTCCTCCACTTGGGAGATATTTTTGGAGAGATTTGAGCTCATTTCATATCTATGGAATCAGGCCACACATTTCCCCAACATTCCCCATGCTGTTCCAGCTAGGGAATGCGTTATTTTTTGAGGCAGCTTCAGTGGATGGTATAGTGGTTCTTTGCAGTGTTTCCTTGTGATTGAGAGGTTCATCCTTTCATGGGAGGAAGAATTTGAGGGATCTACATTAGATATGATATATTTAAGCCTTATACACTCTTATTCTTTAGTGTTGCAGTGATTATTTAGTAATTTTCTGAAGATCACATTTGTATTCAAAGTGTATGACAAGAAACCCTTTCCGGGTTTTCTTGTAATTATAATAAGGAGACTAGATCTCAGTTTTTTAGCATGATTGACTAATATATGAGAAGATATATTTGTCTTCTTAATTTTAGAGTTTAAACCTTCTTAATACTGCACATTTTGTTTTGTGCATTATTTCTGAGTAGCAGTGTTTGGGGTTTTAGTGTTTTCAGCTACACTAGGTGGTGGGAGGTCTGTTTACCTCACCTAGTTTTATTTGTTTCTAATATCCTCTTGGATTTAGATGATAGATGGATATATATAATGGATCAAAGTTATGGTTTTCATTTTTATGGCATATATTTCTAGAAAATCATTTTCTATAAATGCATTGCTGAGCAGTCCATTTTTGGAATATTTTAAGATATTCCCCATACTGCTTATTTTCCCTATTTTGGGATATTACACAAGAGTGGGAGGATTGTCAGGGCATGATTCTCCATGTGATTTGAGACTCTAGAAAAGGTACGGGTCGAGAATTTCCTTGGCCCAGAGGACCCGCGGAAACACATGGTTGCATGGAGAAAGACATGGGGTGACCGAACTACGGAAGAATGGGTCCACTTATTCATTCATTCGTTGGGTCTAATCCCTATTGCATGGTACCTGGATGCAGAGCTACATCAATGCACCCACCATTGGGAAACTCTAAAGGAGGACTTCATAGGAACATTCAGACTGATAGGGGGTTCTGAGGGGCTTGACGAAGCTCTACAGGATATAGATACATTTGTTTTTGGAAAATCCGGCGCTCTGAATATTGTAGAAGAGCCGACTTGGGAATCCCAGATGCAAGATATTTTTGATTGCTGTAGCTTGGCGAGGGAGGAAGGTGAAGATGATCTGCGGTCTGTCTCTATCCCAGAGTCGGAAGGGGAGAACACTGTTGTATGACCCCCATTGCGAGAGGTAGATTTCAGTAAGCCTCTCGAGCTACACAAAGTCAACATTGGGATGGAAGAGCACCCTAAGTTGGCTAAGATCAGGGATTATTTGGATGAGGACACATTAGGCAAAGTGGTCGAGCTACTCATAGAATACTAGGACTTGTTCCCAAAAAAGTTTTCGGAGCTAAAAGGGATCACGGGAGACTTAGGGGTCATTCATATCACTCCCAAACCATATTCACGTCCTGTGAAGCAGTGTCCCTATAGGTTGAACCCCAAGTATAAGCAGAAGTTCAAGGAAGAAATTGATCAAATGATCATTGTAGGTATCATTGAACCTGTTGAAGAATCTGACTGGTTCAGTCCAATGGTGGTTTAGGAGAAAAATACTAAGGGGGAGATTCAGAACTGCATTGATCTGTGCAATTTGAACGATGCTTGTGTCCATGACCCATTCCCTACACCATTCTCAGATGAAATTTTGGATAGTGTGGGTGGCCAGGAAGCATACTCTTTCACGGATGGGTTCTCAGGATACCATCAGATCATGATCGCACCTAAGGATCACAACAAAACCATGTTCTCCACTGAGTGGGGATCTTTTCAGTATACTGTCATACTGTTTGGTCTAAAAAATTCCCCTGCTATCTTCTCCCGGGTCATCATCGAAGTATTCAAGGAATTCATCCACAAGTTCTTGGAGGTTTATTTCGATGATTGTACTTTCTTTGGCCCAGTGAAGGCACACGTATCGAACCTGTGCATGATGTTGGATGCTTGCCAAAAGCACCAGATTTCCCTAAATATCAAGAATTCTATCTTCTGTGTACCTTTTGGAATCTTGCTTAGCCACATAGTTTGTCGACAAGGATTGATGGTAGACCCTGCCAAAATCACAATTATCATAAACTTGCCAGTACCAAAAATGGAGAAGTAGCTACGCTCGATCCTTGGACACACAGGCTACTATAGGAAATTCATTCAAGGCTATGCATTGATTACGACTCCTATGGAAAAATTTCTCAAGAAGGATATTTCGTTCTTTTGGAATGATAAGTGTCCACAGATATTTGAATTACTTAAGGAAAAAATGGTCTCGGTGCCTATTCTCATATTTCCCGATTGGGAGAAGGTATTTCATGTTCACATCAATGCATCAGGCATTGCTCTCAGGACTGTCCTTACATAGCCAGGGGAAGGAGACATTGACCACCTAGTCGCCTTTGCAAGTAGGAAAATCTCAAGTGCGGAATGCAACTACTCCACCACAGAGCAGGAGGGATTGGCTATGGTCTACGCGTTGCAGAAGTATTGGCATTATCTGTTAGGAGGACACTTCAAAATGTTCACTGACCGTTCAGATTTGAAGTACCTAGTCAATAATCATGTGTTGGGAGGGAAAATCTACTAATGGCTGCTACTATTTCAGGAATATGACTTTGAAATCATCGTCAAGCCAGGAAAGTTGAATGCTAGGTGTTGGATCGAGGGGTCCTGACCCAGGTTCGGAGCTCAAGGTTTTCCAACAAAACCTATACTACTAGCCCTTTCAGCAATGACCTACTTGCGCAGGTCAAAGTCTCACCTAAAGTAGTATGGGTGGGTGTTGGAACCAGGTTTCCACACCCTGAGAAAGGATAGGTAAGGTAAGAAGAGTTGTGGTTGGCCCTGTGATACCCAGATCACCTTGTTCTTCACAGGGCCAAGTGGGTCTCTATTCGAATCCACGTGCACTACATCTATAATTATATGCTTTTATGACAGTAGCACAGCATTGCATAAACAGAACAGAACAGATCCAAATACAGAAAACACACTTACATAGATCTTTGCAGCTTAAATATAGAAAATGCACAATGTAGTAATTACCAATGATTCACACAAATATTACTCACATATTTATTTCTCTATCAACCTTTCTTATTCATCAATTCATCAATTCCTTCTTACAATTCCCTTCCCAGCCTACGCACACAGCAACAGGGTCTGCACACAGCTGGACTTGGATCTCCGCACACAGAGCCTGTGGGAGTCTTTTCCCCAAAAACACAAATAGATAAATTAAACCACAATTCGCATCAATAGTTATTCCAATCTCTACTTTATAATACAAAATATTCCTCTATTTATAATAATCTAGCCTAGACTTTCCTATGGTTTGCAAACCATGGTTTTCAGAACCCTAGTTTACCATTTTACCCATTACAATGCTTTCGGGGCTTTGAACCACCCCAAAAATCCTGCGCTAGATTAAATCTAATCAAAAGTATTCAAAATGGACCAGTTTCATGGCTCGTAGGAGACCTTGTTCCAACACTGGGCCAGACTACTTGTCCCGAATAGAGAGCGGTGAAGAGCCAACCAACCTAGAGGATGGATTGCCTGATGCACAACTCTTTGCTATTAAAGTAGTGGACGTACACTTTGTAGATATCATTCAGTTCTTAACTACTAGGGTGGCACCTCCAGAGCAGTCTATATAACATAAGAAAGAGCTAGTCACCCGGGCAGTGGATTTTACCATCATCGCAGGTTATTTATATAAGATGGGAGCTGATGAAGTGTTGCGGCAATATTTTTTGAACCATGAAAGGCATGCTATCTTGGAAGAAGCTCATGACGAAGTAGAAGGAGGTCACTACGCAAGAAAAGAAACGGCGCAAAAGATCTTGAGAGTTGGGTTATGGTGGCCAACCCTGCTTAGTGATGCCCACGACTATTGTAAAGCATGTGATATGTGCCAACGAACAGGAAGGCCTTCTCGCAGAGATGAAATGTCCCTTCAACTGAAAATGGCTCTACAAGAATTTTATAAATGGGCCATTGATTTCGTTGGACCCATCAACCGGCCAAGAAAGAAGATGGGTGTGTGCAACATTATTACTGCCACTCTTTATGTAACCCGGTTGGCTGAGGCATAAGAAGTAAAGGATTGTACTACGGATACCACTGCACATTTCATATTTGAACAAATATTTACCAGATTCGGATGCCTGAAGATCCTCATGAGCGATAGAGGTATGCACTTTGTTAATGAAACAATCCAAGCTTCGACTAAGGATTTTTAGATCCATCATGCGAAGAGCACACCATATCACCCACATGAAAATGGAGTGGCTGATTATTTTAACAAAATCTTGGAGTAGGTGCTGACAAAGTTCCGCAATGCTAATTGCAGTTATTGGGACATGCGCATCCCATCGATTCTTTGGGCCTATCGAACGACCTACAAAAAGTTAACAGGAAAAACCACCTTCAGGATGGTCTATGGCAAGGAGGCCATGATGCCCATGGAGTATATTATTCCTATTTTGTGTATTTCTACTTCCACAAACATGGAAAAAACTGATATCATGGAGGAGCGATTAACGCATCCTATGGCTTTGGAGGAGGATCAGTTTCTGGCCAATTTCCATCAACAAGTTTAGAAGGCCCATGATAAAGCCTGGCATGATCAACGTATTCGCCAAAAAACCTTCACGGAAGGTGAAATGGTCCTCTTATATGATAGCCAGTTTGCCAAACATCCAAGGAAGTTCTGATAGAATTGGATTGGTCCCTACACAGTTACATAAATCATGAATGGGAGAGATGTTAGGCTAGCTACCCTGCGTGATGATATGTTACCAGGATACGTCAATGGAAGTCGGCTAAAACCATATCGGATGAAGTGACTATATGGCCAGAGTGGCCGCACAAGTGAAAGTGAAGAACCTACCACCGTAGTGACTCGGGACGAGTCACAATACTGTGTTGGGGTACTATTGGAATAGGGTCTCCTACAAGCTGCGAAACTGGTCCATTTTGTATAATTTTTATTATATTTATTGTAACGCAGGGGTTTTGGGGTGGGTCAAAGCCCCTAATGAATTGTAAATGGGTCAAGAGTAGACCAAGAACCTGCAAACCACGGTTTGCGGACCTTTGGATGCATAGGCTAAAATAGTATAAGTAGTTGAACCTTTTTGAGTTGAAAGACATATTTGGGAATAGATATTGATGCTAATTGCAAACTGATAGATCTGGTTAGGGTTGTTGGGGAAGGAATTCTACTGCTATGTGTGTGGAGATTCATTTTCCTGCTGTGTGCGGACCCTGCTGCTGTGTCTGCAGGTTGGGTTTTGGGGTACTGTAAGTAGATTTGAAGGATTAATGAATGCAGAAGTATTGTTGAATATCTGAATTACTGTGATGTGAATCTGTGATGTCTAATTAATTAATATATGCTGATGTGTTATTGATTAAGCTGCGAACATACTTGTGTTACTTTTTTATGCTGCGATCTGGATCTATTCTGTTGCATTTAATATAAGAATATCTAGAATAGCTGCGTTATGGTTATATGAGTTCATGATCTGTTGATTACTGTGAATATCATTGATGTTACGCATGTGGATGCGAGGGAAATCTGTAGATCTATGATCTGTGATAGAAGATCTAGTCACTATAAGGTTGAATGCAGCTTTGCTTGACTTATCTACCCTCTCACAGAGTGTTAGTATGAATCTTTTGTCAAAGTGTACAAAAAAAGACCACTTTAGCTATGCATAAATTATAGCCCTAACATCAAATATGGCTGCCAATATCTTCAGATCTATAGTTAGTTGATTAAGACAAATGCTGCAAAAATCCAGATCTATGCATAAAGAGACATTAAGCAGTAAAAATAAGGTTTTTCTCCATACATCCAATAGACAAGACAAGAACAATATTTTTTGAAAGAATTTTTGTATTAAGGGCACTTGGGAGGAAAACAAGAAGGTGTTTCCAATTCTCCTCAATGGGATGGGTTCTTGGAAGTCCTCAGCACTTCAGATCTAGCATTTCTCTCTCCTGTTGGTGTAGAAAACCCAGACAAAGATAGAACTCAAGGGAGCTCACACAGCAAATAATGGAAAATATGACAATGATAATGGCTCAAAGTCAGACCAAGAGTTTAGATCCAGAGTGATCTAATAGGCAACAAAAGGTCAAGAGTGGTAGGAAAAACCCTCCTATTTATAACAAAATATTGGGTCATTCTAGATCTTGTTGCATGATTAAAATAACATTAACCAAATCTAGATCCACCTTTTATGGAATATTTATTATATTTGTTGGAGGGAAAAAGTATTTGACTTGGGTCAAATCCCTTTATTTGTAAATAATAAATAAATAAATGATTTATTTATCATTTTAAGGAAGTGGTTGAATGATAATCAAATAAATAATGATTTATTTAATTATTTATAAGTGATTTAGTCATATTTAACAAGGAATATTATTTAAATAAGATTTAAATAATTATTCCTAGAAAATAATAAGATAAATAAATATTTATCTAATTAATTTCCTTGTTTTGGGTTAAACATGACCAGGAAAAATAATTAAATTATTGTTTAATTAATTATTCCATGAGGAAAATCAAACAAATATAGGTTCGTTTAATATTTCCTTTTGGGGTTTCCTGTTTAGACCATAAGCAACCTAATAAATGTGTTTTATTAAGTTATTTTACATAGTGAAAGCAATTTTACTTAGGGTAAAATTGGTCTTACATGGTGTACTTGGGTCCATATAATGATAATAAGTTAGATGACCAAAAAATGGTGTAACACAGAGTGCGTAAACCTGGTTCCAGCACGCACCCATACTACTTCGGGTGAGACTTTCACCTGCGCAAGCAGGTCACTGCCGAAAGGGCCAGTAGTATAGGGGTTTGTTGGAAAGCCTTGAATGTACGAACCTGGTTCAGGACCCCTTGAGCCAACAAGGACAACAATTTTGCACATAAACCACAGTGTCACATGCTTTTGCCCAAAAATGAATTGGTAGGCCCTGATTATGCAGCATCGCCATGCTCAACCATGATCGTTTTATTCTTCCTCTCCATGACCCCATTTTTCTGTGGGTTATGAGGTGCTATGGGTTCTCTTCGAATTCCTTATTTGCTGTAGAAGTTCTTGAATTCATTAGAGATGTATTCTCCACCATTATCTCTCCTTAGAGCCTTCACTTTCTTCCCTGACTCTTTCTCCACCAATGCCTTAAACTCACAAAACTTTGAGAATGTTTGATCCTTCTCCTGCATGAAGAAGATCCAACATTTACGAGAAAATTCATCAACAAAAATAACATAGTACTTATGTTTTGTTGTTGAAGCAATCGAGAATGGTCCACACACGTCTGTGTGAACTCTCTCAAGGATCCCCGAAGCACAGTTCTCCTTTTCATGAAAGGTGGACTTTACATAATTCCCCATGGTGTAACCCTTACACTGATCTAACTGAGCAAGTGTTCCCATTGGAAGTCTAGTAGATATTTGTTGCATGACTTCCAAGGCTCCATGATAAAGATGGCCTAATCGCCTGTGCCATAATTCACCCTCATCTTAGATCACCACTTTTTTTGCCTTTCCCATCATGGAAGTGCAGCCATCTACCTCTAGCTTGTAGAGATTATTAACTCAAATCCCTATCCTCTTGGCTTGACCCGTTGTTTTATGTCGCAGGAAATATTTTCCATTGTTAAAAACAACATATAGCCTCTATCCTCCAACATTGCGACTGAGACAAATTTTTTCTTCAGACATGGAAAATGAATAACATATTTCAATTGAAATGGTTTACCTGACTCCCTCTAAAAGGTAATGGTACCAATTATAGTCGCACTATATCGTCCACCTTCGCCCATCTCTATATGCATTTGGAAATATTTCTTCTCCAAGTCACTGAAAATTTCCTTATCTCCCGTCATGTGAAAGGAAGTGCCACTATCCAAATACCACAACGATACCAATCCAATTGACACCATGCATACGATCAAGGAGAATTCAAGCTCAAATTTCAAGGCAACGGCCTCACCTTCTGTAGCTCCAATGAACTTCTTGTTCTTCCTCTTTTGCGGATAGTCAGTAGCAAGATGCCCATGTTCGTGACAATGAAACACTTGACCTTGGACATATCCAACTTCTTCCCTTTAGAATCAGATTGAGAATGGGATTTCTTCCCCTTCCCCTTCTTTGCCTTGGCAGGAAATGCACAATACTCTTCATCATCATGCTTTGATGAAGATCCATCTCTGGTGTTCTGCCTGAACTCCTCCTGCACCAGATCCGATCATAGTCGTTCGCAATCCATAAAATTTCCCCATCCATTGACAGAGTCTTCATAACTGTGCCAACTCTTAGGAAGTCCCAAGAGAGCCAATCTCACCAAATCATCATCAGAAAAAATTATTCCCACACTCCCTAGTTCATCCCGACATTGGACAAAATTTGTGAGATACTTTGGAATGTTGTCGCCCTTTTCCATCTTGATCTTCCTGATTTTATCTTTGAGTGACAATTTCCTATGGTCGTTTCTAATTTGGAAAAGATACATCAAAGCCTTCCACATAGAATATGGTGTGGCTTTCCCATGGAGGCTTGAGACAATGTGGTCTCGTAGTCCCTCCCACAGAATCCTCCTTGCCTTTTCCACTTTATTTTTCCATGCATCAAGATTGGAAACATCTGACAAAGCAGGCTTAAGAACATCATTGTCAATGAATTACTTCAAGCCATTATCTTCGAGCACCGCCTCCATCCTATCCTTCCAAGAAATACAGTTCAATCTTCCCTCGAATGCATACTCTAGCCTCAAGCCCTTGAAATCCATTTCGATCTTGAATCAACTGTAGCACCAAGAAATTATTTCTGCAAATTCAAATTCTTTCCATCAACAAACTCAGCTCCTGCTTCACTATTGCAATCTCTTGTGCTCTGATACCATGTAGAAATTTAATACAAAATATGTATTTCCTGGATTCTCTTGATATAAAAATTATATGCCACTGTTAAATATAGGATCGATTCTACAAAATATTTGCAGAATTTAAAACACAATCACCAATCACAATATCATGAAGAAAGATAAATCACACATAACACAAATAATTTACCCAGGGAAATAATATAGCTAAAAACTCCACTATCTTCTATTATGTATTATATCATAGATCATGAAACAATTACATACAAAGCTCCAATCCAAGAGCTCCCAATACAATAGCTAATTGTCTCACACTGTCATACAAAAACTGGCAAGTTCCTTAGCCAATTTACCATCTCCATTGTGCAATCACAGCTAATAGCAATCCTTGAGTGAATGGAATCTTGCTTGCCTTTACTACGCAATCCTCATGGGCAGATCCAATGTGTGTGTGGTTGCATGTGTGCAACCGATAGTCAATTATCGCTTTCACCTACATCTCAACTAGGTCTCCACTGGATCTGAAATGCATGTAGTTAATAGTAGTAAATATTCAGTTGCATGTGAGGCCACTGATTCTGAATTAATTAATAATTAATTAACTTTATCTCTAACTAGTGTATCTTTAGATACAACTAGCACAACTGATTTTAACTCACTTAACTAAGTTAAACTACTTTACAACTTTCATAGCTACACTTCCAACTTTGTTACAACTTCGAATCACTCAGTTGCAACTAAGTCCACTTGCATGTCCTGCCAACCAACCACTCAACTCGAAATTCCTATAGATAGCTGATTTTCCACTTCAATTAACTATTTCCAAGTGCTCATTGAGAATAGATTATTGTTTTTGTCCAACTAATATTAAGGGATAATAATGTTCGACATGCATCTATAAATAGACATGAAATCTATAAATAGAGCTTGCACATACATCTATAAATAGAATTTTCTCATGCATCTAAAAATAGACATCCACCTAAAAATATCCCGAGGCTCCATCCTAGTGTAGGTGCATAGTTTTCACTAGCATCTTCTTGTTGAATCTCAACACTTTCAAGGTGCAAATGAGCAGCATTCAGAAGGAGGACAGATCTGGAAATTTTACTTTGATGGAACCTCTTCAAGAGAAGGATCGGGATCCAATGTAGTCCTCATTTCTCCTACTCAGAAGAAGGTGACCATATCATACAAATTGCAATTTTCTACCACTAACAAAACCGATGAGTATGAAGCACTTGTTCTGGGTGTGAAGGAAGCGAAATATTTGGGAGCATAACAACTAATTGCCTTTGGTGATTAAGAAGGTGAGAAACAATTACCAAGTGAAAAATTCCAAATTAAAGAATTATAGGAATGAATTCTGGGATTTGATTGAGCATTACTTTTCAACATTTAATATAAATTTTTCCACTAGAGAAGAAAATTGAATTGATGATTCACTAGCAATTGCTGCTAGTAATTTCAAAGTTCCTCTAGATGTCAATGCAGCCTATGATGTTCAAATAAAAAACTGACCTTCAATTCCTCATAACATCAAGCACTGGCAAGTATTTGAGGATGACAGGGAGATTCATAAATTTTTAGAGTGTGTAGAAGAGTTTGTAGACATACAAATTGATGATGAGTAGGAGATTGTTGAAAACCAAAATAGCAGCCCTTTTAAGAAAACTATGGTTGGGAAAAACATTATAGATTTGAAAAATAACTTTATTCCTAGGGGTTTAGTTCCTTTAGAAAGGTTGTTTGATAATAATGATGTTTTTATCAAATCTGAAAGAAAAGTTGATGGAGAGAGTACAATAGAATGTAACATTGGTACAAAACATTAGTTAATATTAGTCAAGGTGTCCAAATTCCTTTCTCTTCAAACCAAAACTAAATATATCAAACTGCTGAAAGAATTTGCTAATTATTTTTCATGGTCTTATAGTGAGTTGAAAACTTATGATAAGAGCATAATGGAGCACAAGATCCCTTTGAAAACAGATGCAAATCCTATAGCACAAAAAATCAGACACATCAATCCCATGCTGCTCCCAATCATTGAGAAAGAAATCCAAAAATTATGGGAAGCAAAGATAATTCTTCTTTTGAGATTTTCTAAATGGGTAGCTAATATAGTCCTGGTTTGGAAAAAGAATGGAGAGATAAGGATTTGTATCAATTTTTGCAACCTGAATCGGTGTTCATTGAAATATAACTATCCACTACTCAAGATGGATTATATCTTACAGAAGGTTGTAGGATCTAAAATATTGTCAATGATTGATGCCTTTTCAGGCTATAATCAGATTTCAATTGACAGGAAAGATAGAGTAAAGACAACTTTTACCACACACTGGGGCAAATTCATGTATAAAAAAATGCCATTGGTTTGATGAATGAAGGTGCAAACTTTCAAAGGGAACTGGATATTTCCTTTACAGGAGAAAAGGTCAGATTTGTGGTCATCTATTTGGATGACATCACGATATATTCAAAATCTGATGAAGATCACTTGAAACATTTGAAACAAGTTTTTGACAAATGTAGAAAGTTTGGTTTGTCCTTAAACCTAAAAAATTCATATTTTGTTGTCCAAGAAGGTATGTTATTAGGACATATTGTAAAAAAAAGTGGCATCTGTATTGATCCGAGAAGAGTAGAAGCTATTCAGAAGATTGGTTTGTCAAGAAATAAAAAGGAATTGCATTCAGTTTTAGGGAAAATCAAATTTCTGAGTTGCTTTGTTCCTAACTTTGCAGAGGTGATCAAACATATAAATTTCTTTTTGAAAAAAGATGGAGAATTTAAGTGGTGAGAGGAAGCAAAGAATTCTTTTTCAGTAATTAATTCTACCTTGACTGAAGCACCAGTTTTGATTAGTCCTGCTTTTGAAAAGGATATTCTGATTTTTTCATATGCTTTAGAAGAAACAATTGCAGCTATCTTACTACAGAAGAACAAGGAGGGTTTGGAGCAGCCAATTTCATTTTTCAGACATACTTTAAGGGATGTTGAATTAAAGTACAACTTAACTAAAAAACAAGTATATGCACTAGTTAAGGCTTTGAAGTCTTTTCGAGTTTATCCGCTGCATTCAAAAATACTTTCTTTTGTGCTTGATATAAATATTAAAGATGTATTGTTGTAGCTAGATACAAATGGCAGAAGGGGACGATGGCTAACCAAAATTATGGAATTTGATGTTGAAATCAAACCAACTAAATTGATAAAGGGTCAATTCTTGGCTCGCTTGATGGCTGAATATAATTGCAAAGCTTTAAATTTGAATGTAGAGGAAGATGAAGGATAATATGGAGAAGGTATTGCTAATTATCCTGGAATAGTTAATTCATATTGGTACAAGGATATATCTTAATTTTTATTAAATTTCAAATGTCCACCTAAAATGGAGAAATCTAAAAGAAGAGCTTTTACATTGAGAGTTGTGAAGTATTGCATTTTGGAAGGTCAACTTTACTGGAAGGATCCTATTGGAGTCTTATTAAGATGTGTATATGAATCATAATCCCAGGATATTATGACAGAGATACATGCAAGAGTGTGTGGAGGGCATTTGTGTTGGAGAGCCACTACAAACAAAATATTAAGAGCTGGCTATTATTGGAAAACTATTTTCTCTGATGTCTTTGCCAAAGTCATGAGTTGTGTCAAATGTCAAAAATTTGCTGGTAAACAGAAATTTCTACCATTACCTCTCATTCATATTTCAACAGATGTTCCTTTCGAGCAATGGGGGCTAGACTTCATCGGTGAAATTCATCCACCTTCATCAGGACAACATAGGTGGATTCTCACAGCTATAGACTATTTCACTAAATGGATTGAAGATGTACCAACCAAAAATGCTACTGATACGGTAATTATAAAATTTATGTCAGAAAATATTATGTCAAGGTTTGGTTATCCACAAGAATTAGTAACTGATAATGCAATGGCCTTTAAGTCCGCTAATATGTACAACTTTTTTCAGCAATATGGGATTGATTTGAATCATTCCATGCCTTATTACCCTCAAGGTAATGGATTGGATGGGTCATCCAATAAAAGTTTCGTGAGGATTATTAAGAAAATGTTTCTTGAAATTAAGAGGAATTGGGATACTTAACTAATACATGCTCTTTCGGTGCGGATAGAGTAAGTAGTAAAAAATCAATTGGAATGTCTCCATTTCATCTTGTATATGGTACTGATGCTGCAATGCCTTTGCAATTAGCTCTTCCTGTGATGAAGTTTATGCAAGATGAAGTTGATAATACAAATCCAGTCCAAAAGAGAATGCTACATTTGATAGAGGCACACCAAATCAAAGAATCATTGCTGGAAAAAGTTTAGAAGTATCAGGCTAAAGTCAAATATATTTTTGATAAAAGAGAAAATCAACAGTTATTTCAGGAGAATGATTTGGTGCTGAGTTGGGATGTTAGGAGAGAATACCATGGAAAGAATGGTAAGTTTGAAAATATGTGGTTTGGGTTGTTTATAATTGTTGAAGTTTTGGAGAATAATACTTATCTGCTAAAACATCTGGATGATGATCAACTGACTGGAGGCCCAGGCAATGGTAATTTTATTAAGAAGTTCTTTATTTAGGAAGTCATTTGAGTCACTCCATTGTAAATATCTAGTGTGATGTGTCAATAAAATCCATGCCCAATGGTACTTGTGTCTGTATATATGGTCAGTCTTAAGTCCAGACAGTCAATGGTCAATCCTAGTATTTATTTTCAAGAAGTCTTTTGAGTTTCAAGAGTTTTTGAGGCACTGAGTCTATAGTCCTTGAAGCCTCATGGGGAGGACTTCATCCCCAATAGGAGCCATTGTTAGCACTGAAAATTTTAATGGTGTAATCGCCATTTTGTCATTGTTTTCAATTTTTATTATTGTGTCCTAGTCCATGTCCAAAGTTTGAGTCATTTCCAATTTTTTTTAAAAAGAGTCCCAACTTCAAGGTATTTTTTTAAGTGAATAGGTGTCATAGTGTTTTAGAGTCCTAAAATAAGTTAAAATCTCTATTTTTACTTATGTTAGTGTTGAATTTTATTCGTTGTTTGGATAATAAATTTTCATTCATCTGGTATGGAATAATGGTTACATTTGTTTCAAATTCATTTTCAAAACAGTAATATAGTAAAGGGCAGTTATTTCTAAAAAATGAAAGTCATATATTCCACACAGTGAAAAGCGCAACTATTTCACTAAGATTTCGATTATCTAAATAAAGAGGCTATAGGTAAATAGGTAATAAGTCTACAAAGCAGGTAAATTAAGGCTTCGTAGATAGTGTTGCAACCAGATTTCTTTAAAATCAAAGCATTTCTTGAAGAAAACAGATTGACTAGCAGAGTGGGAGAGTCGGAGAAGAATCGCATGTAGGATGAGTAGATGGTCATGATCCAACTGCAGAATCTAAAGGGGAGAGACCGATGGATGAGATGATATCACAAAATAAAAAATATCGGTTTTTATGTGACTAAAGGCAAGAAGTAAATATTGTTAGATCTGGGTGCAAATCAATGGTGGAGATTAAATCACAAATGGAGAGATTTTACAAATCATAGTTTTTAGAGTTTACCGTTAAAGAAATTGCATGGTATGTTAATTGATTTGTGATGCGATGAGGCAAAGGGGCACATGTCAGCGTAGCGCACTAGCACATATCACACATCACATAGTTTATGGTTTAGCCATTATCAATGTAGAGTTCAACTTGCAGGCGGTTGATTTGCAATAAAGCGGGAAGTTTCCATGTGCGATTGCTTCAGATTTTTCACCAGGTTGAGGGGCCCAAGAACCATAGTTTCGTATTTAATGCATGTTAAAATTTAGTTTCATGTTGCATCAATTTATGCAAGGAATAAAGCATGGTATGAGGAATCTGACATGTAATGACAAGGTGGAAGTGTGAAGCTTAGTGGGATGACTCGGTGCTGGTTTTTGAATCATTTCAAAAACATGTCATTAATCCTTGTCATAATTGCAAGCACAAAATTCGATAAGAGAGCTCAGTTATCACTCAACCTAAGGCCTCTATGCATGCTACAGGTAAACAAAGACCAATCCTCTAGCAATCAGTCTCAGGTTTCGTGGATAGTATTGCAACTAGAGTTCAACAGTTATATTCGTGAGAAGTTTAACTACCGAAAAATGGAGAAAGGAGGAAATGTAAATAGGTCAGAGCCTGCTAACACAAGATTTGTGGATGCAAGGGAAAAATCAAAATTCAAATCTATAGGTTGGTATAAATACCTCCAGAATTTTTCTGGGGAGAATGTGGCATTGGCTCAAGATTCCACTAAGTCTTTTGATGGTGAAAAGATCAGGTTATGCAACCAAAATTTAGCATTTTTGAGGCTATCATAGCCTATACAGCCCAATGGAAGTCAACCCTCGTTTTATTGCACCTAAGCCTATTTTCTCACCCATGGAAGTCAACCTTGGTATGAAAATTTCAAGCCAGATTCCTGATTCATCTCATGAAGTGCAGTCAAACAATGGCGCATCTCTCACTGAATCCACCCTCTCACAAGTTTTTCTTTCTCTCATGAAAGTTAAACAAAAAATGATAGATCCTACCTTGGCTAAATTAGTATCCTCCATTTTTGCTTCGATCAAGAAGAGGAACGAAAATGAGATACATTCCTATTCCTCATTTGAAGATAGTAGTGATCCTTAGTACACAGAGTCAAAAGATGAGGAGGATGATTCTAGTAAATTTATATACATGAGGAAAGAGGTGCAAATTCATCCCTAATCCCTATGTCAAAAGACCTCATACTAGACCAAGAAACAAACTCAGGCTAAACAACAAGCTGATTTCCAATCCCAAAGTGAGGGATGAAATTATCAACATTGAAGAAAGCCCCAAAGAAAAAATTTAAAGGAAGAAGAAAGCTCAGTCAAAGATCCAAGCATAGAAAAAGAGGTTTCATAAAAGGGTAACTAAAACATAAGCCATAAAAATATTTGATTCTATTCTGGACCTTTGATTAATGAAGAATAGGACTGACTTGGAGAATGTTTTTTTGGGTAAATGTTCCATGTTTTCCCGTTATTGCTACCTTTTCTGCGAGAGTAGAAATTATTTTGAAATATTAGCATGTGATGGAAATGGGCTACTTTTGGTTTTGAATCAAGATGGTGACATTAAACAGATAAAGTGGAGAGGTTATTCAGTTGCAATGGATGCTTCCAGATGTCTTATATCTAGCCTTATCCGAAATATTAGGTTTATGTTTTGCACATTTAATAGGAGACTGCCACATTTCATCCCCACTGTTTTTACACTTTTTTATAAGATTGGTTGCACTAAAACAGAAGAGTGGTATTCAAATAGGTTGCCACCTCACACAACCGTTTCGAAGTGAAAATCTTCCTAATGCCTTCATGATGTTTATCTTGTTTTTAATATAGCACTTTGTAATTAAGATTAAGGGATAAGCCTCACCTCTTGCATGAGGTTGTCATGAATTTTGAAACAGATTTACCTTTTTTCTGGAAGATGAAAACATCATATTTTGTATATATATGCCAAACTGATATGAAGTAAGGGTTGGTTGATGGTTTCAGAATTTGACTCATATGATCTGTAATATTTTTGTGAATGAAATGGAATGGTACTACTGAGGACTTGTTACCAATTTTTTTTGTGTATTGTCTACTTTACTTGTGTTTCCATATCTACTCTCTTTTAATTTCAGTTTGAAAACCAATATGCAGTTATGAATATTTATTAGTCTCTTAAAAATGCTATGTGTTTTATTATTTTTTATTAGTCTCACACAACAAGCATTCCTGGTAAATGTATATTGCAATAGTGGAAGAGCGTCATTCATGACAACTATTTTCATGATATTTCAATGAGAATATTGTCAGACTAGAAATAAATTTCTCTTAATGGAATATTTTCAAACTGCTACTTTTGAGAATTTCTACTAAATACTATAGATTTATGTTTCACAGACCTATTGTTTCCTCATATCTCACAATTTCCTCTCCTCATAGGCTACAAAATTTCACTCTGATAGCACATAATATTCCAATACCCTCTTTAGTAGAATTATGGATTTGACTGAAATATTTCTTTAGTGAATCAGAGTTTATACCATCTTCCAATCCCATAGAAAAAAAACATTAAAATTGCCTTAGAGTTTAAGATGTGTCTGGTCAGGCGCTTGCTATAGTCCAAGTGCTGATTAGCACCAACATATTCTAAGGCATTCTTCTACTTCTACGCATAAATAAAAGGAAAATAAAGTTCAAAGATATGCAACAGCGGTCATACTTTGGAGAAACCCCACAAAATTTGATGTGTGGATCTTCAATCACGTCTTACTGTAAACTCTTCACCCTCTGACGTACTACAATACAATTGAAACTCTATAATAAAAGTCTTACTTGAACCAAAATACAAGCCCTCGGAAACGACGCCAAAATGTTTAGAGTTTTAATTGTCGGATTAAAGCCCCTAATATTTATTTTTCAATCCGAGAGCCGTAAACACGAGTTGTAATTCGTGTTGGTTCAGCTTAATGTTCAGAGTATGTAAGTTTCCTTTTGATCATTAAGTACAGAATGATGAAAAAAAAACAATACTAATTAAGCAGACTAGCACTCATCTCATTCGCATAAAACAATTCTTCATTATGACATAATAAATCAATTTAATTCAACACAAATTATTCTTAAATTTCTGCAATCTAAAGACAAAACTGCTGAAATCAAAGGCTTGATGAAGACCAATTTAGGTACAATTCTTGAAATAAAACATTTTTAAAACAATAAATTCAAACTCTAATTATTCAAAAGGGAGAGAAAAGCAATCATTAAAACCTAATATCTAGGAAATCAAAATGTAATGTAGCAAGCTTCGATTGGAAACCAAAATTAACCCTTAAATTACAATACTCATTCAATCTCGCTGATCTATTCTTTCTCAGAAATAAAATGCATTAAAACCCACACTTTTCGGACTAGTTTTGAAAATAATGCAAATAAATCTATTGATGCTTAAAGGGAAATGAAATTATGTTGCATTTGTGAATGTAATCTCTACCATATTGTTACAAACTCAATCCCTATGCTACTATAATTGGAATGGGAATTGAACCTCTTCTATAGAAATAAAAACTAGATCTTAATCACACTAATAATTCTTTGAATTAACTTACACTCATAAACCATACTTTTAATTCTAAATTAACCATTAAATAAAAATTTATTCAAACTCTTGCTATGTGTTATGATCTAATCTCAGAGTACACTTCATAATGGATCATTCAATACCCCACTGATGATAAAATGGACTCGACTTTCCCAAAGGAATCTGCGCACGATCTATGTGATCAATAGCAACATATAAACTCAGATCTAGTTTTTCAATTGATGAGTGCAAATGATAAAAACACCCAGATATCAATATACCTCATGCAATTACATGGAATAAACTTGCATTAACTAAATTAATAGGTTAATTCTATAAATTTATCGTACAAATATCTATTTTAACAAATAATTAAGCTTGATCCCAGATGGTGGTTGGCCCTACCACACCTGGGAAATCTTAAAACTACTTACAGTAAAGGAAGGATTAAAAGACTTAAATAACAGACTCACAGTAAACCATAACTTGCAGTGATCTAAATCAAAGCATACCCACAATATATTACTGGAACAGAGTCTTCAGAATAGACAATAAACTACTTGTAATTACATTCCACGACAAATAATCTCTAATCTCCCCCAAATCAATGTACAACAATCGCCTTTATAGCAGTAATGCTTCCCAAATTAAGATGGATCAGCTGAGTACAGAATTTAGGATTATAGTTAACACAAATCATTTAAAATTTGAATAGAATATTTTCTTTCCTATTTGATGCAATCCCAACTTCTAGAATAATTTGACCATTGCATAGTTGGTTGTGGAATTTTCCTCTTACTGGATCTCAACACCATAGTTCCAATCGTTTGTTGGCAAGAAGCATTTGAAAAAATAACTGGTGGATAAAATTCTGCAATTATTGTGATGTAGAAACATGCCACACACTCCATCATCGCTCATGAAAGGATTGTTGACATGGCCTTCAGAAAATAATGCAATGTTCCATCAATCGAATTCACTCATGTAATAGCAAGGTCACATTTACCATTTCTCTAAAGATAGTCGTGGTAAAATGAAGCCTGTATATTCCATGCTCGAGGGGCTAATCATCAGTGAGTATAGAAGGGTCAAACAAGCACCAACTTCCCAAATTAACATTGAAGAAAGATAAGCTTCCATCCTTGGTACCAAAAAAGAGAACTGGACCTTGTGCCAGAAGATAAAATGTTCGGAATTGCACATTTGTAGTAGGAGTCTTTGCTCTTAATGCCACTTATGATTTCTGTGGTTTTGAGAAAGTGATACAGTGGGAGAATTTACTTTGATATTATGAATGCAACCCGAGAAATTATCAGCAAAGGTAAAAGGTCCTGTATGATCGGTGTTAATTACAGTAACCTCAATCTCTAAGGCAAGTTTCCTGATTAATCTGCCGGTATTGAAGTTAATCATAGTTATCTCCTTGTTTACATTTTCTATCAGAAGTTGTTGTTTACAGGATGAAATCAGATACCTAAATGAAGAATAGTGCCATATATAATCACAAATGCGATGTCCTTTTAGCTGGTGGAATATAGAAGGTGGGTCTGCAACTCCGCAGACTATTAAACTTCCATAAAATGCGGAATAAACCAGGAGATCTGAACTTGGAGCTCGAACCTTCACATCTACCCTCCACGCAGTGGTCTTGCCAAAGAGCTCTCCACCATTGCAGAGCTCATGGTAATCCTTGTACTGCGTGAGCTACAGTGGTTATGAGAGCCATCACTGGCACATTTAGAAACTTATGTTTCAAGTATCCTAATTTCACATACTTCAAATGCTTGATCAGATCTTTAGATATTTCTCTTCCTACTACGCATAAAATTTGACTGAGGATAAAGTTTTAGTTCTCTCATCCAAGAAGTTTTTCTGCCTTTGAAATGTTTGCCTTCTTCTTGCGTGGATCATCTAGAGTGTTTTTCAACCATCCTTGCAATTGTTGATGTTTCAATAATCTCTTTCACCACTTTAGCAATTTCCAGCATTGTAAACTCTATAATATTAATAGGCCTAGTATTATCCCTTTCCATTAGTCGAATCAATCCATCAACCATATAAAAGCATATCAGAATCTCAGGTTCATATTATTGGGGCTTGGAATGTCATTGGTTCACCCCTAACACAACCATCATCAGTGTTCATTCGTGGCCCATAGGTATTAAATACTCGAGCAATACGGATCTCTGACCCATGTTGCCTATGGTAATCAAACATTAAAGTCTCTACGGTGCGCCTTCCCTCATCATAACAACTTCTTACACCAATTGGGCTTACATTGCCCCAATATTCCTCCTTTTGAGGATGTTCAAGAGAATCACCATTTACTCTAGATGTTGATGTTAGTAGAATCCTTGCTCCAACTTTCTTAATAAGTCCCATCATGTTCAATGTACCAATAATGGTCTTTATTTTTGGGCATGCTAGATGATATATTTGATCAAATACTATCAGTAAAGGCTCTGTCACATCATGTCTAATAAGCTTGAAATTTGGATGTTTGATCCATATTATAATATTTTCCTTGAACCAGTAAAGAATTTATCAATTATAATAGCCTCATTTTTCTTTCTGCAACATCCTCTTCTTGAATTTCTGATATAATAATTTGTAATTCAGGAATACATGGGGAAGAAAGGGTGGTGTAGGAATGTGATGCAGGACTGCTAGCACTTGTCACAAGAGAACCTGGTTTTAATGATATTATTACAAAAAACACTTCAATTTAATTAACGAGAATAATTTATGAATTAATAACTATTGTCTCTAAATGCCTCTAGTCATTAACTTAAAAGGAAAAAACACCAAGTACAAGGATATAATTATTTAATAAAAAACGTAAAAATTTGGACAACAAATGCAGCTCAACAAATTTTCTAGATGTAGATCAAGCACATGCATAATCATTCAATTGAAGAGCCAAAGAATACATATTTCAACCATTTCAAGATGGTGAATATGTTGAAACTAAATCTGTAACTAGAGTCCCTGCTTTTACATGAAGATCCTACTCATAGCCACTTTGATCCAAAACTCCTACACATAGCACACATAAGAAAAGAAAGTTTTTCTTTATTTAGAGGGTATATTATCTTATATAAAACATGAATACATCAACCTACCTTTGATAAAAATAAGATATATTGAAGGAAAATCATAAGATTTCATCAAATAATTAAAAGAAGTACAATATACCTTCAACACTTTGTTTCTCCTCCTCAGCCTTCAATCCTGACCACTTCCTAGAGAATGGGTGGTCTCATGTCAAACAGAAGCATAATTGATCTCTCTCTCTCCATATATATATATATATATATATATATATATATGTCTAACTCTTCTCCTCTTTATAGGGTTATACTATATAGGATTTTTGCACCTCATCGGAGGATGTATTTGGACACTTAGAGGCTTGTCAAGTTAGGAGACTTCCACAGTATTTAACCCCTAGGAAAACCATGTACAAGAAGGTCAAGTTGATCTCCTCGGAAATAAATGGATTTGTAATCAACCCAACAAGAACCAAAATTATAAAAATATCGTTGAACAATTCATAGAAGAGGAAATAATAAGGGTTTAACAACTAATTATCCTTTCACTTTATGCACGGAGTGTGGACGTTATACCCATCATTACCCTCATATTTTTGAGTTCAAATGCATGAAGGAGGCTATGGGAAACCACAGTGGCCCAAGTCGATCCATCCAACAATTTGTGGTACTACATACATGCTTCCCTCTTCAAAGGGTTGTTACTAACCAACAAGAGAAAGGATCTCCTCACTTTAACAACACTACAATAAGAAATTCCTAGGACCCACCAATCAGAATGTTTACATGAATGAAATAGATTTCATAATGCAAAATTTTCATTGAAACCATGATCTTCCTCCATAACTATGTACCTCGTCAGTAAAGGTGATATTTTCTACCTTTTCCACCCACTTAATGATCTCATATATATTCATTGATAAAATTTCGAAATTGACTAAATGGTCATTGAGGCATGCAACCCATAATTCTAAGGAAACACACAACTATAGCATCATTGATGACTTTTCCCAATTACCTACTACCATGTCAGCATTACAAGAGCTTAAAACTTACCCAATGTAATGGCATGTCTTTCTCGCTACATTTGGTGACATTTATAATTTCAATTCTTATTTAATCACATTCTACCTAGATAATTCTAAACCATGAATCCCATCATTATTCACTCTATAGACTCCAATCACCATATGAAATGCTACATTACATCGTTGCATTATTGGTGAAGGTGCGTCCACATGCATTATGCCATGGAATGTGTCTTAAAAACTTCCGCAAACTCATAAGCTCATTCTTATGCTTAAAGCATAAAATGGTTGCTCTTGAAAATTAGTATGACTCTCTTAGAATGTTGCTATAAAATTAGTTCTCGTTGACATTGAGGTCCTTGATGCCCCCTTGGATTCTAATATGATACTTTGATGAAGTTACATGTACACCATTAATATTGTGGAATCATTAATCATTCGTCCTATGAGCCTTCCTCATAATGGACAAGTCATAACCATCAATCAAATTACACACTAGAATACTAGAGCTTCTCCCTCACCTGATAGTGTGTTACCATTTTTGGGATACCAATAACTAGTTCTCTCCACCTAATTTGGTCCCTACGTTTTCAAGGATTTCATTCTCTTTGGTACATACCCTATAGACCCCCCTTACATGCCTATGTTTGGATCGATTCATGTATGCGTAGTAACCACCTCTTTTGGTGTATCATCTCAATTCAAAAAACTAGCCACAACCACCTCAAATATGGCTCTCATGAGTGATGAAATTTTTTACCATATGAAATCATTCAAAGTCTCTTACTATACCCAACACTTGGTTTCGTCTCACATCAAGTGATGCAGACATTCACCTTACAAGACGTGGCTCTAGTGTTCATTTTCTAGTATTTGGAATCACCTTCCCCTTCACCTATGCTAGTTGTTGCTCCCACTAAAAATATTACCTCTACCTCATCTTCAAATTATTTTACTCCTTCGAAAACACTAACCCTCACAAGGAAACCAGAGGGCACCAAAAACTAGGTAGGGAGAAAATAGAAAAATACGACAGACACTTCAACACCAACTACTCCTAGGGTGAAAAACCTATTTTCCCTTTGCAATACACATGGGAAACTTACTGTCCTTTTTCCTACTCTTCAAAAGTTGTAGGATCTCCTTCATTCCCATCAATAACCTCCCTACTTCCCACCCCCATAATTGATGGAAGTACTCCTCCATGTAATAATAATTTTTTCACTAACCACCTATGTGCCATTTTTGCATGACACATTCTTTATACTCGTCAATTTACTAATATCCCTTAATATTAGGAAACATTATTCACCATATTCCATGTATCTACAGTTACATTGTCACTTCCACCAACCTTGGATGATGATGATGCACCATATACCATATATTTTGTCACTACCTCGCTTAATCAGTGGATGTCATGCCCTTACGCATTATGTGGTGAGGACATCCATCTCACTTATATTTTTCCTCTACTCATCACATACCACTAACATCAAATTTCTCAAGTGGCATCCACCTCTCATCAAGAGCCTAATCATTATGGATGTGGATCTACCCCATGTGCAGTCCTCACAACTCCCACTGATCCTCTGCATGACTATGGAACTCCATAGAAAAAAATTTCCATATGACCCCCTTAATAATAAATACCCACTACCTAATGTGAAAATCACAAGACTCAAAATTAGAGGAATCACATGTCTCTCCTAAAATAGAAAATGGTACTCATGAAGCCTCTGAAGTGAGTTGCGATCACAATTAAGCTCTCTATGTGCCACCTTAGTATCATCAAAATGAGGTGCCATGGTGGTACCCACCCTCCCCTATATAACCAATCATTAAAATTCATCTTGAATCTTTAGGATTCCACGATATCTATTTCCCAAATCTTTTGTACCTTTGGGATCAACACAATTCCCACTTTGCGTTGGCATCTTCCTTTCTCCATGTTAAAATTTTTTTCCTGGGGCACCTTGTCACTCTATGGCTTCTACTTAGTTATCCTACTTTTTATCAAAATATTGTTACACTATTTACTTGAATTATTTTATATATTTATGGTGCTTTCACTTGGGGTTTTTGGCTCATGATTACAAGCTCAATTTTTTTCCCATATAGTTTCCCTACACAAAAGGAAATGTACTTGCACTTGAGGTATTTTTTTTTCTTTAAAATATCATGAAATATTCACCCTATGATACATTTGCATAACTTGGTTTAATCCCATGATTTCACCTTAGGCCCCCTACACCCCTACCACATTTTTTGACACCCTCCTTTTTCACTCAGTAAACATCTATGTTTTGTTGGTAGTTCTTCCACCTCCATGAATTGCATCAATATATAAATTTTCTTGAAGTGGGTTTCTCAGAGAAAATATTTCTCTAAACATTTGTATCTTCCTTTTTGTTGAAATCAACTATCATTCTCTAGCAATGAAGCAGTACCCTATGATGGAGCTCGGTATTACAACAAGAAACCTAAAACTCTTGAAGTATCAACTTTAATTATCAACCTGAGGTTCATACAAAATTAAGAGGGGTCAGAATTAACTATGCTATGGGAAATGTATTATCCTTTGGTTGATCTAATGTAACTAGAGAGAAGCTAAAATGTAAAAATACCATTTTTTCTATCTAGGCTACAGTAAATGCTCAAAAAAACAGGGAAAAATAAATATATCTTCTCTAACTTGTAGGAAAGTAAACAATAGAAAGTAACCCTATTCTATTTTCAAAAAAATAAATGAAAAAAGGTAACCCTACTCTATTTTCATAAAATTAAATGACGAGAAATAAACCTACTTTTCTTTGTAGAAAATTAAATGACAAGAAATAAACATATGCTGATTGTTGGAAAGTAAATGAAAGGAAATAAATATAGATTAACTATAAGAAGGGAAAGCAAGTCATTTCAATAATGTTGGAGAAAAATAATGACTATTGTATGACGCATGACAAATCAACTTACAACAAAATAAGACATCCAAAGAGTAAACCCTAATTACAAAAAGAAAAGATATTTTTCTACACATACAATCGTAAAGATTCTAAGGGGTATATGAACTTACAAAATCCATCTCCAAGGTCTAATGTGTGTTTCAATGTTATGGGCCTTAGTATTGAAACAAGAATGTTGTAACTCCCAAGGCTACAAACTTTAATTATCAACTCGTGGTTCGTACAGACTTAAGAGGTGCCCGTACAAACTTAAGAGGTGTCAGAACTATATGTGAAGCATACTATGTTGTTACACAACATTTTTTCACTGTCGTTGCAATCCCCATCTCTCCCATTGGAGGGTCATTTATGTGACCAATAAGCAGTGTCATGCCTTGAAAAAACCATCATTATGTCTCTTTACATGAGAATAGCATTCCTCTTGTTGACAATTCCCTGAGCAGAGACTCAAAAACCCCTGTTTTTTCCTTGGCGCGGGTAATCAGTTATGCCCTCGCACCGAAGGGGAAATTCACACTAGGCTCGCACCACCTGGCACTCTGTCCTAGCTTGCCACCCGCACCAAGTTGTTTATGGAATGCTTTTTAAAAATATAGGTGGAGATTCCACTCCAACCACCTCAAGGATGAGTCATTGGGAGTGGTTGATCTGATAAACCACAGACTGCCTTCTTTAGGTTTATGGTTTCCACCTCTTATGGGAACTCCCTAAAGGAGAGGCCTCCCTCCCACCTTTGTAGGGATCCTAACCTCCTCATTTTCCTCTATAAAAGAAACTATCTCTCTTATAACAAGTTAGCTAAACGGCTGAATAGATGAACTTGGAGAATTAGATATACTATAGGTGAATGACTAGAGAAGATAGAAGGAATTACGTTAAGGAGAGCTTGAGTCCATGCCTTCATCCTGTCTGAATTCCCTGACGATCTGAGACATGCTTCGCCTAAACCCTGCTGGAGGAGACCAAAATGTCAAAGCATCGGTTGTAACTCTTCCTTATATTCATTTATATACATGACTATTGTTTGGTTCCACCGTTGTGTTATAATGTTTGTTTAACAAAATATGTTTAGCCCTCTTTGATTGGTTAATAGTTATGAATGGAATGTTTTCATCTTGTATGCTATTCTTTTTTTCTTGTTCTTTGTGCAGGTATCCAAGCGTAATGGCGAACGGATTGTGACTTGCTGAAGCAAGAGCAAGAGGCCACCACTACTACAGCAACAACGACAATGTTGGATTCTAGGTAGGTCGATCTACCATTTCCCTTGTTCATTCAATAATTAGGAAGAAACACTTTAGCATATCCCTTTCTTTCTAGACCCACTCTAGGGCTAGAGGGATCATCTCTATCTGCAAAGAAGATTTACTTGCATAACAAATTGGCGACTCCACTAGGGATCAGTGCGAGTTTGTTGTTTCATTTTGTTAAGTCAGTTTCAATTATTAATTTTTGTTATTTGTCTTTTCTAGTTTTCTTGTTTAGTTTTTCATCCTATGTTCAGCTCCAGAGTGTCAAGATTGACCTCTAATCATTAGGTTTTGTTTTTTCCTCTTTTTCCCATATTTACCTGGCTTGGCATAGTTTTTATCTGAACAGTTGCGCCTATTGGCGTAGGTTACTCTTTTTGCAGTCACACCAACCCCTGTATGGCGTGGATTACAGCCTTACAGTTGCACCAATCCCTATAGGAATTGGTTTGACCTCCTTGATGAATCTTTTGGTCAATTGTGCTTGCTTCTGGGTAATTTTTTATGCATGATTTTTCCTTTGGGATTGTTTTAATTGTTGTCAACTTGCTTTTCTTAGTTGTTTTTCCATCTTCTTATCAGTGTCGTTTGAGACCTTAGGGTTTCTAGGTGTCCTTGAGCACTAAGCCTTTTATTTGAAAATCAAGTCGGTTTGATTGTTGTCAGTCCCATTTGTGTCTTGATTTCACTTAGTTTTCCTAATCCTTTGATTGATTTCCTTGATTGCAGAGTCATTTCATTTTCTTGATTGGTTCTTTTCCCTTTTGCTCCAAGCATAGATTACATTGATTGTTTTGGATCATTTTGAAAACTATCTCTTGGTTTGAAAGATTGCAACATTAGTTTGAGTGATTTCTTACGTTTGTTTTGTGTTCTATTGAGTCATTCAATTTCGATTCCTATGCAACACTTAAGCTAGTGTTTGTTTCCATTTTTCATGTAATTAGTGCATCATGTACTTCTTTTCATTGAAAAAAAAAAAAAAAAAAAAATATTTTGTATTCTTTCTTGCAGTGAAAGTGAAATATTATTTTACATAACTAGCATATGATTATCTAGGAAAGAGTTTCATTTTCATATTCTGTTAAATGCATTAGTGGATTTCTTTTCATAATATCATTGTTTTCTTTTTGTTTTAAAGATCTCTATCCTTCTCATAACTAGCATTCATTGAATCAGAAATGATGTTCATTTGCATAAACTAAAACGTAATTAAAGATAAACTTTAAAAATTATTTAATTAACCTAAGGAAGCATTAAAACCTAACGAAATATTTTTAGTGGTATAGGATAGAGATGTGTTCCGGCGTCTTAAAACCTATTATTTATCGTTCACCATCTAGCTTTAGACAGTGCTAATACAGACTTGTGCTCCCCGTACCGTCGAGTATATAAAGGGAGACCCTTCTAGGTTGTAATCCTTTTATCCATAGGAAGCCGAGTCTGCCGCCTTATAACCATGATACACCGAACACAACATTTGGAGAGACTACCTGCATGTACGCCAAGTCCTTGGTCATTTCTATTTCATTTGATCACCAAGGTGTATATGGCAGTTCACAGAAACCTGGTATACCCTCTTGCTTAGTATTCCAGAGTAGTCATTTTGATATTTTCATGACTCTTTAAAAAGAGAAGAGATCATCGAGCACTTGTCCTTTCACACTTTTTTAAAATTGAAAGAGACTAGAGTCATCTTTGGCCTATTTCTCGACTCTTTAAAAATGAAACAACAAAATATGGTTTCAATGTCATAAAATTAATCACCTATGATCACATGCCTGTTAAAGTTTTATTACTTGGCCGGTTGCTTTTTCCTTAGTTTTGATCTTGGATTCCTCGATTGGTTTTATTTTTCCCTTTCTGTTTTGATATACAGTCACGGTGGTGGAACCACCAGTTTCGTCATCCTCACTGCCTCCTAGTGGTAGTTATTTCTCGAGCGTTTCTTTTGAAACTCCTCAGCCCACTAGGTTTGTCGAGATCTCACAGCCTATTCTCCCATCTCTCCTGCCTCATGCTATTCGATCTCCTCTTGAAGAGCCAGTTGAGTTCAATTGGCCTCCTTCTGGTGCTTGGTCTGGTTTTGGGGAAGAAGTATATTTTCCTCCTCTTACATTGGGCTTGCCATTTTTTGCTGCTGCTATGCCTCCTATTCCCCATAGTATTTTTGAAGATCATACGACGGAGTTAGATATGCACTCATCTAGTCCTGTTGGTAGTGAAAGAATCCCTATTTCCATAGGAGAATATCAGCTTTTTCCGGTAGATGTCCCTCATGTTTCTACTCAGTATTCTCCGTCATCAGTGTCACTGCTGCCTCGCTATCGGTCCTTGAGTCATATTATGTCTAGTGTTTCCTCCATTGTGTAATCTAGTACAGTAAATCCTTCGCAGAGTTTGGTCTTACCTTCATTGGGACTATCGCATTTGACACCTGGTTCATCAATTACTGTTACAATTTTTCCAGTTCGATAGACAGTCTATGTGGCTTCATCCACACCTGTTGATACTCATCAATCATCAGGATCTTTACACACTCGCAGGTCTATTTTTCTCAACCCTACGTGGCCTGTTAATCCTAGCCCAGGTAACTCACAAACCCATGCCATGGAAACCCCATCAACCTCTACCATGCCTATGGTTTCTACCTATGTGTTTTATGAGAAGATGTTGGATATTCACTGATGTTATGCTCCTTCGACGGAGGCCACACCTGCTTCTAGTGTTATTTCCACTACCCCTGTGATTCCTAGCGGTCTTACTTTTGAAGAGTATCTGTTAGTTGTTCAGCAAAAGAGCTCTCAGGGTTCTCAGTAGCCTCAGGCTCCTGGTAATCCTCTTTTTCATAATTACAATGTTGTTGGTAACCCTGTTTATTCATATCCACTTCATTATGATGAGCATGGTAATCTGGTTTATTTGCCTCCTACTGATCCTTATCAAATCGTTTCTTGTTTCAAACCTACTTTACCTGTGCAACCCTCTGGCTTGCAAGGACAACCCCCTGTGGGACAACCTTTAGCTCAGTAGGGCTCTTCTTCTGGTCCACAGGGACAACCATACAGTCCATAAGGCTGACCTTTACAAGGGAAACCTTTGGCCCAACATGGACAACCCTTTGGTCTTTTTGGTCAATCTTCGAATCAACCAGGACTATCTTATGCTCCTTCGGGGAAAATATACCCACCATAGGGACAATCTGTTGCACCAAAACAACGACCACATGCTCAATATGGCTCGAATGTTGTGCAACTAGGAAAACCCTATGGTCTGTCTCCGGGTCAGCCTGGTTATCAGGGACAACCTAGTCCATCGCAACCATTAAGCCAACCTTTTCCACAAGGCCAACCTAGTGGCCCTCAGCAACTGATTCAACCTGCTCCTCAACCGGTTCCATCGTTTCAGTATCTCATTCTACCCGCTCAGCAGCCTGCTCAACCTGCTCAGCTGGGTCTGCCTAATCAACTGCAAGGTGCTTACTACCCTCAAGGTTCATATCAACTAGTATATACTGCACCTCAGATTCCTTACCCTCAAAATCAACATGTTTATCATTAACCTCAAATCCATGCTTACATTCCATAGGAGACCCCATACGCTGCTCAACAAGGACCTCAATTGTCTACGCCGACCCAGTATCCTAGTCCTCAACCCCAGTATCAACTGACTTATCTGGCTTCTAATCCATATGATCTGAATCCTCTGGGACAGAATGTATGGGGACATAATCCTATTTGAGCTGGATGGAATGTACATGCAGGTCCTTATCAAAGACCTCCGATGACTTTCAATACTCAATTACCATTTCTTGCTAGGTTGGAACTACCTGATGTGTCAAAGTTGACGAACGATCCCATTCTTCATAACCCTTATTGGCCTCTGGTTCCAACCAATATTCCTGGTGATTGTTCTAAATTTGAGGGCACGTTTGGTGAAGAACCCCAAGTGCATGTTATGACTTACCATTTTTGGTGTTCCTATAACTCTTGGGTTGACGATTCTATTAGACTTTGTCTTTTCCAGTGAACTCTTACTAGTGCTGTTGCAAAGTGGTACATTGAGCTATCTCGTGGCATTTTCCAAGATTTCAATTATTTATCTATGGCATTCTTTACACATTTTCAGTTACCGGTCTGTTATGAGACTGGGACGCACCTCCTCACTTCATTAAAATAGGACTGAGCTACTCATATCTCGAATCATATTCAAAAGTGGCGACATTGTCATCGCATCATCAAATTTGAAATTCCTGATCAACTTCTAACTCATTGGTTGACCACCTCCTTTTTCAATTATATTTCCAAACACATAGCTATGGGGGCATGTGTAACTGAGGAACAAGCCATTTCTTACACCCAGTATCTTGATCTTGTGTACTCGTATTCTGGTGCATTATATGACATCTTGCCTGATGCTCCCTGACTTGGAACTTCTAAACCACCAGTGACTCCATTAGTCGATGGTATTATTGGTTTTGTCTCTCAGAATTCTCAAAAGTCTTCAACTTAAAACTCTGGTAAGCTGAAATCCACTTCTTCCAGTAATGTTGCTTCTCAATCTACTCCGAATTTTGGTAAACCCGTAGAAGTTAATGCCATTCAGGCCAATCCTATGGATAATAATTCTAAAGGTAAAAATAAAGGTAAAGGTAAAGCCAAAGCTGATACCCTGAAACAGGATTCTCAAAAACCTCATGCTGGTGATGGTTCTCAAAACAAACTGAAGTACCCTTGTTTTATCTGTGACGAAGAGAACCTCACCAAAGACCGTCCTCGATGCTCCAAAGTGAGCTGATTTCTCAAAGGAACCCAGGGAACTATGGTCATTCTTAAAGAGCCTTTCCCATCTTAGCAGACTCAGATGGTAGAGAAGTTATAGTCCTATGCTCCATTTGGCTCTAAGGTGTTCATGATGAACGGTTCGAGCACCGTTTCTATTTCTACTCGGTCGAAAGATTATTCTGGATCCTGTCAGGCCATGGGGAAGGAGATCGCTGATGGTCCTCCTCCTCCGCCTGTTACTGTTCATCTTGAGATTGAAAGGCCCAATGCTGAATCCATTTTACGACCACCCTCTAAATATGTCCTCCGAAAGTCTTCTTATAATCCCAATTCTTGTGCCACTCACCATTACAATATTCTTGAGGATTCGGCTCAGGCGCCATTCATGATGTCCGCATTATAAGTACTTCAGAGTTGTCCGTCACAGTGAAGGGCTTTGTTATCCACGATTGGTGAGATTGATCCTGCTGATGCTAGCCTTCTTGCTTTTGATCTAGAGAATTTCGTTCCACGACTTCTGCATCAAGTTGTGCTCATTATTCAAGTTGTTATTAATGGTCTCGACATTCATCGAGAAGTTGTGGACGAAGGTGCGTCAACCTGTATCATGTCATCTTTGTTTTGGAAAGCCATTGGTTCTCCAGCTCTAAATTCATCACCAAATGCCTTAAAAGTTTTTTATGGGAGAGAATCAAAACCTTTAGGTGTTCTTGCTAGTTTACCGATTACTTTGACAAGGAATACATTCAATGTCGAAGTCGAAGTCATCCAACGATGCAAAGCTCAATTATAATCTTCTCCTCAATTGTAGTTGGACTCATGCCATGTTGTGTGTTCCATCCACTCTCTTTTGTGTTTTGAAATTTCCACATGAAGGAAATATTGTTACTGTTGATCAATTGTCTTTCTTCACCTCTTCTTCCAAGAACAACATTTCGTATGTGGACAAGATTCCCATTCCCTACGAGAGTGTAGGGCCAATTCTTTGTAAAGATCCTTCCCTCATGGGTATTTTCCTTCTTCCTCCTCCGAATACTGTTCAGATTCATATGATATCTTGGTCTAATGACCCATGGGTTATTCCTTCGGCTGAATAGATTCATTACTTTGGAGATTCGATGCCTTTGATTTCGATTTCGATTGGTTATTGTGAACTCATTCTTACTTCGGAACCTCTGTCCTCTGATTGCACTTCTTTGAGCATGTCTCTTGAAATTTATTCTCAATCCCCCTGGCTTGGTGATTAAGATTCGCTTGATTTGTTGAAAGAGGTATTTCCTTCCGATGAGGCCATCGTGGAAACTATGTCTCTTGAGGATCTGTCATGGGATGATGGTCATCATCATTCCTTGTTTATGCCCGACCTTGGGGCCATGTCTACTTGTCTCAAGCATTTTGTAGCTTAGTTCCTTTCTCCTCCACTTCAATTTCCTATTTTGACACTTGACTTCTTTACAGAAGGTAACTTGAGTAACATTACACATATGATGCCTATTGACATTTCCATTAAACCAGGCATTTTCGAGAACATTCATATTGGGGTTCCTTGTTCTTCTGATGAAGTCCAAGTTTATACTAGCCTTTTTTGCGAGTTTCGTGATATCTTTGCATGGTCCTACTAAGAAATGCCCTGCATTGATCCTAGTATAGTGGTGCATGAAATTCATACTTATCCCGGTTCGAAACCTATTCGCCAACGTCTTCATCCGATGCACCCTAGAAAAGCTATTTCCATTAAGGCTGAAGTTTAAAAACTTCTCCGAGCTGGTTTTATTTATCCAATTCCTTTGGCATAATGGGCTTCTAATATTGTTCCTATAGATAAGAAGCAGTGAATTATTCGTGTCTATGTTGATTATCGTGATATTAATCGGCCTTGTCCTAAGGATAATTATCCCACTCCATTTATTGATCAGATTATTGATGACTGTGACAGGAGTGAGATATTTTCCTTAATGGATGGGTTTTCTGGTTACAATCAAATTAACATTCTTTCGAATGATCAAAATAAGACTTTATTATCTGTCCTTGGGGTACTTTCGCATATAGAAAGCTCCCTTTTGGCTTAAAGAATGCTGGGGCTACTTTTTAGCGAGCGATGTCATATGATTTTCATGATATTAAACACATCGTTTAGCCTTTTTTGGATGACCTTCCCGCTCATTCAGCTAAGCGTCTGGACCATCCTGACCATCTTCATCATATTTTTCTTCATTTTTGACGTTACAATATTTGGCTTAATCTGCACAAGTGCATCTTCTACATTGATTCCGATAGACTCTTAGGGTTTATTGTATCAAAAGATGGAATTTTCCTCGATCCTCTAAAGGTTGAGGCTATTATTAATCTCCCCTCTCCATCCTCATTACATCAGTTGTAGATTTTTCAAGGTAAGGCTAATTTTCTATGCCATTTTATACCTAGCTATGCCGAAGTGGCTCGAGGATACACGTGTTTATTAAAGCAGGGTGTCCCATTCTATTGGGGTGAGATTGCTCAAAGTCTTTTGAGGCCCTGAATACATTGCTTGTCAATGCTCCTATGTTACGTCCTTCTAACTATCATTGTGATTTTTCCCTTTATTTAGCCACCACTTTTAGTATGATTGCCATCGTTCTGGTACAAGACGATGGTGATGATAATGAGCATGTTATTTATTACTTGTCTCGTAACCTTCTCGACCCTGAGACGCGTTATGCACACGTTGAGAAGTTAGCGTTAGCCACAGTCCAAGTCGTTCAGCATTTTCATCATTATATTCTTTTGCGTATGGTGACTGTGATTTCCGATTGCAACCCCATGACCTATATATTGTCTCAACAATTGCTGGGGGGGAAATACTTGAAGTGGATTGTTATCCTCTAAGAGTTCGATTTGGAATTTACTGTGGCCAAGTCGAAGAATTCATTAGTCTTTGCTGATTTAATTTGTTCCTTGCCTTCTGACTCTCCTTCATCTCGTCCTGAGGAATACATACCAAGCGATACGCTTTTCTTGATTAGCACCCTCGATCCATGGTATGGTGATATCATCATTTATCTCCAGACTTCTATTTTCAAATTTAATTTGATGAAGTATGCCTACTGACGCATCCGTCATCATTCGCAACTTTATCATATAGTCGGGGATACCCTCTATCGCGTCAGAGTGGATTCCATTCTCCGTTGATGTTTTACCCTTGAGGAAGCTGAGAAAGTCCTCAATGATTGTCACAGTGGTGCCTGTGGTAGTCACATGTCTAGTTATGTTACTGCATAGAATATTCTTTGTGTTGGTTATTTCTTTCCTTCTATCTTCAAAGACTGCATTGTTGCAGTTCGTAAATGTCATGATTTAAAGTTTTATCAATGCAAGATGCATGCACCGCTTGTACCTCTTCATATTGTCATTACCGTTGGTCCCTTTGAGAAGTGGGGCATCGATTTTATGACGTGTAACCCTCGCTCGGCTGGGGGTCATGCTTATATAATTGTAGCCGTGGACTACTTCACCAAATGGGCCGAAGAAATGCCTACACTTGCCGTTGATAGTAAGAAAACTGCTCAATTCATATTCAATCATATCATTGCAAGGTTTGGTGTCCCTCAAGCCATCGTCACCGATCATGGTTCCAATTTTTGACATTACATGGTGGTCTAGTTGACTTCTAAGTTGGGTCTACGTCACGACAACTCCACGTCGTACTATCCTTAGGCCAATGGCCAGGTTGAAGTTGTGAACAAATTTCTTGTTACCATGCTTCAATGTACAATTGGGATCCATAAATCCAATTGGAATCTCATGTTATTTTCAGCTGTTTGGGAATATCAAACCTAAGTTAAGAGTGCAACTGGATTCACCCCTTTTCTATTGGTTTATGGGCTAGAAGCCACTCTTCTGATTGAATGTGAAATACCTTCGCTCAAGTTGGTTGTTGAATTACTAACAAACACTTCACCCAAAGAAGAGTGTCTCCTTTATCTCGAAAGGTTAGATGAAACCCGACACTTTATTTCTCTGGTTATCGAAGCATAGAAAAAGTGGGTCAAAGCTCATTTTGACCAATTAGTTTCCCCTCGTTCTTTCTTTGAAGGAGATCTCGTCCTCCTGTATGACCAAGCTCATGATAAGCTGGGGGCAGGTAAATTTAAACCCATGTGGCATGGGCCTTACATTGTTAAACTTATATTGCAGAATGGGGCATATGAGCTCATTGATTACGAAGTTCATCCATTAAAACAACCCAGAAATGGGTTGTATCTCAAAAAGTATTATGCATGAGTCATTCATGCATGATTTGTGTACATACGATAGCTCCACGCTGTACTATCCTCAGGCCAATGACCAAGTTGAAGCCATGAACAAAGTTCTTGTTACCATGCTTCAACATACGATTGGGATCCATAAATCCAATTGGCATCTCATGTTATTTTCAGCTCTTTGGGCATACCGAACTTTAGTTAAAAGTGCAATCGGAGTCACCCCTTTTTAGTTGGTTTATGGGATAGAAGCCACTCTTCCAATTGAATGTCAAATGCCTTTGCTCAAGTTGGCAGTTGAATTACTGCCGAACACTTCACCCGAAGAAGAGCATCTCCTTTATCTCGAAAGTTTAGATGAAACCCACCGCTTTGCTATTCTGGATATCGAAGCACAGAAAAAGAAATTCAAGGCTCATTTTGACCAACCAGTTTCCCCTCGTTCTTTCGTTGAAGGAGATCTCATCTTCCTATATGACGAAGCTCATGATAAGCTGGGGGAAGGTAAATTTCAACCCATGTGGCATGGGCCTTACATTGTTGAATTTTTATTGCATAATGGGGCCTATGAGCTCATTGATTACGAAGGTCATCCATTAGAACAACCCAGAAATGGGTTGTATCTCAAAAAATATTATGCATGATTTGTGTACATAGGTGTTTTTTTATTTTTGTACATGATTTGATCTAGTGTGCTTTGCAAGAATTTTCCTACTTATTTGGGTCTTTCTTATTTGTGCAGATGCTTATTACCCCTTATGTCAGTTTCACGGATGGTGCTTCCCGTAGTACCAGGAATTTGTCTTCAACAGCCTGGGTAATCTATGATCCTGCTGGTGAATTGATAGAACTGCAAAGTATTTTTCTAGGATGAACTACAAACAATTTCACTGAATATAGTGTTTTTCTTGAACTATTAACCGAGGTGATCAATCTCAGCATACGCACATTGCTTGTAAATCTAGATTCACAACTTGTTGTTCTACAACTCAATGGTCATTATTCAGTTAGAAACCCGTACATTTTGAAATTGTATTTACGTATTCGTTTGTTGGAAAGACATTTTAATTTTATCACATATCAACATATTCCTAGACGAATGAATGCATTAACTGATACAATGGCTAACATTGTATTAGATAGACATTTGCGTAATTTGTAAAATCATCATCATGTGAAAAGATCCATATAGGAAATATATATATCTATATATATATATATATATATATATATATATATATCTATCTATATATATATATATATCACATGTTTGCATCAGTGTGCATCATACATTCAAAAATATATGTGTATTTCTGTTACATCCTGAGACCCCATGTCTCTCAAAAATACAGATATAAAACCTAGGTGTCTAATCGGCATGCTGCTCATGATAACATGTCACTGCCTATACAAGCCGCCTCAGCAAGCAGTGAATACGGCTTGACACCACGACAGTATGTCTCTGGTAGGCGCGAGGTACATCGTCGAATCGTGCATAATCCAGGATTACATGTGTGATCCCTTCTAGGTTGCGCACGAGCTCCTCTTCCTCGCTTCCCTCACCATGGCGGTCGAAATCATGAGGAATTCACCTCGCTATAGGAGACATGCCTGCAGGTCTCTCTCGGTTGACATCTACAAATATAGGGATTTAAAGTCAGAAAATACATAAACAAAAAATTAATAATACTCTATGAAAATTAAAAATGAGTCTTACCCAAATCTTCATCCCAATCCTCTCCCTTCGGGAGTGGGAGGTTCAGATCACCAATAAAATCTATTCTAGAGTAGGGCCAGTCCTCCACGATGATCTACTGTCAGTGGAGCCAATCAAAGAACTCCAGTCTCTAGGACATTTTTTGACTACCCCCTGTCCTTGGCATCAGAGCCACTTATGGGGCCATCCATGGTTCTCTCGCTGGTGCTGTCGGGACTACTACCTCCTTACGTAGAAATATTGGTAGTTGTTCCAGGAAAAACGATACCAAGATAGACCCATAACCAAATTGCTTCAATTTGGTCTTCTTGCACTTTGTTAGTTGACGTTTCATGTTTATTGTCATGGCCTCTACCTAGTTGTAGATGGTTGGTGACAAGCAGTCTATAGTAAGAAGCAACTATGTTTTTGTTGCTTCGTGTAGTGCTTGCGATCCCGCAGCTCGTGTAATGGTATGCAGCACTACTTTTAGTGCTAGGTCTGTGATAGTTTGGATGTAAAATTTCCCACTCCCTATTCCCTTCCATGCCCCTGGACATACTCCGTCCATCACCATGGACATGCTTTCCATGCAAGGCCAAGTACTATTTAATATCAGTGCTGCTCACCTTCGCGACAATCCTGTGATAAATTAAACGTCAGAAACATCAATCTCAAGTTCTTGATCTCGAAGGATGAACTTTTACTGGTCCTCATCCCATATGATGATCAAATATTGTAACAACTCTGGTTGAGCATGGAGACACGGTGTGAAGAATAATTTCTTCAGTCCATAGTCCCTGAGAGATTCCATGCATCTCTCATTTTCCATGGCAAGATCGTCTTCTTCGCTGTGTTCCCATTCTTTCCATTCTATTACCATTTTTCCGCTTTTTACCTATAAAGACATTCATATGAATGATATTATCCTTTTGGGAACTTGGATTTGTAAATAATTGGGCTTTGTGACTTACATTGTACACAAAAAATGGTTAGCATAGTTGGCGCGACTATTTCAAAAATAGTCGCACCAATGGGTGCGCCCTAGTATTAAAAATTGGGTAGTTGGCGCGATTCCGTGCCCGAAACCCATGCCAACCATCGTGCCCTAATTTTCATACTTCCTCCCCCAGATTTCAGAATTAGAAGTTGCAGGTAGTAAGAAATTACTCAAAATTAAGGGAAAGACCTCAGCTCTTACTTGGAACTGACGGATTTTGGATTGATCTGCAGGATTGTCCGCTATCGTCGCCACAAAATCACACATTAAAATGGGTAACTATTTTCTCCATAAGAGGTAAAATGTGAAAAGTAATTATTTTTACCATTTTTGGCTTTTTATAACTTTTTTCAACCCTAATTAGGTTTTAAGACATGTTTTTCGATTATTTTATTATGTTATTTTTCGAAAAATGGGTTTTACATGTGTCTCTTGTGCAGCAACAGGTTTTCAGGACATAGTGATGGAGTAACGAGTTAAATTTTATACTTTTTCGAACTCAGTAAAAACACAAAAAGGTCACTACTTGAGTTATCTTTCAGCTCTTTTCTGACTCTCTAAAATTGAAAATATTGTTGAGACTCTTGTCATTTAGAACTCTTTAAATGGTTGCAAAATGATATCTACCCAGTATACATTTACCCATTTTTCGAGCTGGGATAGATTATTTACGAAAAAGGAATACCGTAGCCTATTGTGACTAAGAGGTTCTTTCACATATTTTTTTCTACCTTTTCGGATTTGAGAGACTATTTACGAAAAGGGCCATGATGGAGTTTCCTTTCTGCCTTCTTTTCAAACTCTCTAAACATGAAAAAATGCCAAGTTCTCCCTTTGTCAAACTTGTTAAACCCAAATGACATCGGATCTTGTTGCCATGACATTACTCGATTTCCTCCTTCCTAGGGCTCGTAAAATGTACTAGGATGTATTTTTCTGAAGGAAAAATTTATAGAAAAAGCATATGCTATCCTCTTCAAGCTTGTTTTAAAAAATAATTGGGGTACTCACCAAAAATGGTGGGGGAAAATGGAACCAAGTTTTAGTTATGTTGGCAGTATGTTGCTCTTGAACATGGGACTTGTCTGCATTCGTGTCGGGTTGGGGACATCTCATTTCATCATTTTTGCCTCCATGGTTTTGGGTAATCTCTTTTGACCTCTCATCTGATCATTTCCACGTCGTCATGACCTCAGATCCTTTGATGTAAAATACTGTCAAATCCATTGTCGTGCTGCTGATATGTTCAAGAGAAGTTTGCCTCTACAATTTTCTACCTCCCTCTGATAATTTGTTGGTTCTGATTCACTATTATCATGTTCCTCTGTCTAGTATCGATGAAGTGGGAAACATTATGGCCCACCTTTTATTAGGTCACTTCTTGTCGACTTCAGCTCATTATCCAGGAATTTGATCGATAGACTCTATTCTGGTACCTTGGAACCTGCATGCCTTAATGGCAGGTTTTTCGCATTCTACACAGGGTCCACATCATTGGCCTTTGATCGAGTAATTCTGCGGATGTTCGATGCCATATCGCTGTTCACATCCCATGGATTGTACTGGTTGTACCTTGAGAGCCATTTTCATTATTGGTGGTTTCTCTCGTGCCTATTAACAGCTTTCATCATTGGCTGGTAATCAGGTAATTTTCTTACATGTTCGACTTCAGCTCATATATTCGCATGCTTGAATTTGTACTTGTTCGGGTCGAGATGGAGCATAAGACCCTAGATTTTTTCTGATAAAATACAGGTTGTGGATTTTGGTGGATTATTATGACTTATTACATGACTCTTTTGATTGGATGGCTGTGACCATACCCGAGTCTATTTATTGATCCTTACTGCTGGATGGCTGCATCCATACCTCAGATCTAAGTTTTTATATATACTCTATTATGGATGGTTGTGCCCATACCACATTTTCATGTATCATAGATATCAGTTGTATTTGTAATTACAAGTTTTCTGACAATGGTGTTTGGTTCGAACACTTTCTCATAAAGCATTTCACCCCTCCCTTTCCCTCGGACCTCATGCTTTAGGGGACATCTTTTACACAACATTTTGTCACTGTTCCTCCAATCCCCATCTCGCCCATTGGAGGGTCATTTTTGTGACCAATAGCCAGTGTCATGCCTTGCAAAAACCATCATTGTGTCCCTTTACATGAGAATAACATTCCTCTTGTTGAAAATTCCCTGAGCAGAGACTCAAAAACCCCTATTTTTTATTGGCGCAGGTAATCAATTATGCCCTCGTGATGGAGGGGAAAAATAACACTAGGCTTATGACACCTGGTGCTCTGTCCTAGTTTGCTACCCATGCCAAGCTGTTTATGGAATTTAAAAAAAAAATAGAGGCGGAGATTCCACTCCAACCACCTCGAGGATGAGTCTTTGGGAGTGGTTTAACTGATAAAACATGGATTACCTCCTTTAGGTTTATGGTTTCCACCTCTTATGGGAACTCCCTAAAGAATAGGCCTCCCTCCCACCCTTTTAGGGATCCTAACCTCTTCCTTTTCCTCTATAAAAGAAACTATCTCTCTTAGAACAAGCTAGCTGAACGGTTGAATCACTGAACTTGGAGAATTAGATATACTATAGCTGAATGAATAGAGAAGATAGAAGGAATTATCTTGAGGAGAGCTTGAGTCCATGCCTTCATCTCGTCTGAATTCCCTGATAAGCATCTGAGATGTGCTTCACCTGAACCTCGTTGGAGGAGACCGCAACGTCAAAGCATTGATTATAACTCTTCCTTCTATTCATTTATATACCTGACTACTATTTGGTTCCAATGTTGTGTTATAATGTTTGTTTAACACAATATGTTTAGCCCTATTTGACTGGTTAATAGTTATAAATGGAATGTTGTCATCTTGTTTGATGTTCTTTTTTTCTTGTTCTTTGTGCAGGTATCCAAGCGTAATGGCGAATGGATTGTGATTTTTCGAAGCAGGAGCGAGAGGCCACAACTACTACAACAAAAAAAGTAGCGTTGGATTCCAGGTAGGTCAATCTACCATTCCCCTCGTTCATTCAATAATTAGGAAGCATCAATTTAGCGTTTCCCTTTGTTTCTAGACCCACTGTAGGGCTAGAGGGATCGTCTCTGTCCGCAGAAAGGATTTACCTACATAAAAAATGTGTCCTTATTTAGTTTATATGATGTAATGGAATGAATTTCATGAAATAAAATCTTAAAGTAATTGCATAAATGGAAATGTTACATTGAAAAGAGATTAATCAAAATTTTGTGAATGAAATCCTAAGAGCGTGAATTCAAATAAATAGGCCTAATATACTTTGTAAAAATGCACGTGTTAAGTGGTTTTTATTCTTCCTAAATCATGGATTTAGATCCTAGGGGTCATGATTCAAGCCTAATAGAAAAAAACCAAGCTTTGGGATCAACTCTGGTCAATTTTACATGTGCTATAGGAGTTCTACAGGAAGTCCTATTTTTCCTACAAGAGGAGATAACTCATTGAATTACCAAGTAAATCAAATGAAAATTGGATGAGAACATTTTTGTTATTAAGTACGGTGTCTTAGGACTCCATTACAATTGGAATCACTCCAAAATAACCCTGTTAACATGAATAAAAAAATAGAAGAAAATTACTACTGTTTTTCTAAAAGGGACTTCCAGAAATCGTACATTCGTGAACTAGTAACCTAATCGAAGTAGCTCAATAATGAATATGAATTGTCAAAGATGTTCTAAGGATTAATCATGCTTGTGAATCTGTAAATAACCTACAAAAAAAATCACTTCAACCATTTAACCAATATAACCTACAACAAAAGAAGAATGAACAATAAATGCATAAACAAGAGATGCAAGTGAAAAATACATTCAAAGGAAATTATAAATAAATTGTGAAAGAGGGCTCTTAGGCTCATGGGATGGCCAAGACCAAGGAGGCTTAGAGTCATATGGAAGAAACTAAGCTTTAAAAGCTAAAAAAGGCACCAAACTTCATTATTTGAATCAATCCAAGTACATCCCTGCTAGAAATGAAAGTGAAGTTGCAAAAAAAACAAATTTTCTCCACAATAAGACTAAGAAATACATGCCCCTAGAGGAAACTTAGAATTGGTACAAAAATGATGAGGAAGCATTCTCCCTGAAAGGAGAAATATTTCCCCTCCAAAATCCCTCAAATAGTGGATCTTGTTCCTAACACTAGGAATCTGCATTAAATGACAGGGAACACATTCCTATATTTTCTCAATCATTGGAGCTCCATAATTTCTCAATAATTTCATGATATTTTTTTCATATATTATCCAATATTGATCCTACTTTAGTATGGAGAAAGTCCCTAGATTATCTCCTCCAAATCTTCATAATCTGCCCAATATTCTCACAATATTATTCAAAAATAAATAATATTAGGCACAAATATGAAATTATCTCTAAACCTTCCTAAGAACACATTAAAGCTAAAAGAACATTATTAAGTGTAAAATGAGATATTTAATATAAAATTTATGTTCCCAAGAAAGGTTATATGGGCCTTATTTGTGTCTAATTTAAAGGCCCACCATACCCCCCTACTTAAATTGTTGCTCATCCTCTAAGCAACCTCTCCATATTCTTGCATCGTTGTTCTTATTTTATGCCTCAAATGACTTTTATGGTGTGCCATACTGATGTGGATATATCTTCCCCCATTGGATAAGATTTTTGTTGATCTCAATTTCCCATAATTCCTTTGATCTCTTTTCTGCTACAAGAGTGAGAGTGTTTATGGAAACATAGGTAGAAAAAATGTTATTTTTATGATGCTGAGAAGAAAGAAAAATTCAACATGAAACCCAAGAAACCTTATCGTTAATGACATGCATTCATTGATCTTTCTTACTGAGATTTATATATGTGGCATGTTAGCACCTGATCTGGACCCTAGGCTGAAAAGGGCAAAATAGGGTAACAACTAAACCATGCTCAGCCTTGTAGCTAGCCCTACAAGGACAGGAGAGGGCTCTCTCCATGAAAGGATATTCAATAAAGTGAAATAATAATATGATATTAGGCTAGGTAAAATGATGGGGAAAGTTTTAATAAAATGAAATGGATTTTCAAGGATGTGTGGGATAAAAGGGACAATATGAAACTGGGGAATTAAATAAGGACATAGGGTATTTCATGGGGCAAGATAGGCAGGAATATTTAGAAATCAAGTTTGAAATAAGATGGAATGGAAATACTGGTGAGGAACTGAAAAGGGCACAATAAATGGATCCTTTTCAAACAGAAGAAAAACACAAAGTATGAATGATTTCCCAAGGCAGAACATATAAAATGGATTCTACCTTTCTATCTTGAAAGCATTCAAAAAGAAATGTTTATGGATGAGTGGTGAAACATAACAAATTACATATGAAACAAAGGAGAGAAACAAATGCTAAATCTCATACCACATGGATCCCACAAATCAGAGTTGCATCTCTTATTAATTCCCTATCCAAAATTGTTACAATGGAGCGCAAAGCTTTCTTTCCACACTATTCCCCTACTTTTGAGTTACAGACTTTTAGACTGCTTTAAAAATGATTTACAATTACATTAAATACACTGAAATGGGGGAACATAGATCCACAGAAAAAAGGGAGCTTTTCTAACATCTGAAGAACTGAAAACTAATCATAGAAAATAAATCTAACAATCTGCCCTAAAGAAGGAACAATATTACATTTTCTTTACATGGGCAGATTTACAATTTCGCTGTTGAATGATAAATAGGCAATTTGAGGAGAAAATCTCTATCTTTATGCTGTTGTAGAAATATTTTTTTTATTTAGCTCTCGGCCAGCTGACTGTTTGCTTTGCTTTCCATTATTCGTTTGAATAAAACTGAATTTTCAATAAAATGTTGTTTGAAATAAAGCTAAAATGAAATTATGCTTTAGGTGAAGGGAAACTGATTTTTTGACTAGAGGGAACAAAGGGAAAAGAGGTGGGACCCGCATTGCAATCGAAATTGGAAGGGCTTGGAGAGGGAATATAACATAAAAAAAGTTGTGTAATATGCCATGCGATGCGTAAGAGTAATCGCAATCAGAATCGGGCTCAGGAGCGGGCGTATAGGCTTTTGCCAATGCGATTGAAGGGGCAAGTCCTTATGAAACGAAATATTGAACTTTAAAAGGGAATAAACCCCTTTTATTATGAAGCAGGTCAAAAGTTTATGAGGTGGGCCCAAGGGTCAATTGGAATCGGAAATCGAAGGGGAGCGGAGGCGAAACATATATGAAACATCGTAATATGTTATGTGACGGCGCCATTGCAATTGGCGATCGAAACCAAAACTTCCAATGTGATTGGGGGAAGTGGCCTTTGTAATAACTAGAATAAACAAATTTTAAGTTTTTGTTAAACACCATGTTGAAGCACACACATGGTGTATGAGGAAGATGAGCACACACACACAAGAGACTCAACACAATGAAGGATAAGCATGAGGCTCACTTATTTTTCCATTATACATGATGTATATTTATAGTACAATGGTGTGACTCTTGGTTTCACATTCCAAGGTCACTTGGACTCCATTGTGACTTTTTGCATTCCACACCTACCCATGTAGGATTAGGTGTTCCAACATCCCCCCTTAATCCGAAGGGGTATGTGTGAGTCCAAGAAAAGATTTGTAATACAAATCTGCAAAGTATACATGGCAGCACTTGGGCTGAATCAACTCTCTGAAATGTTGGAAAAAGAGATGGTTTAAGGATGACCACCAACACTGGAATGCAAAACTTGTTGCAGTTCCCGGAACTCTTCCAAAACTGGCAAGAAGCATTTTCTCGCTAGAGGAATTGTGTTAATGTAAAGGGAGACCTTCACCTAAAAAGAAGTAGGAGGTCTAATAATTGTGGTGGTTTTGGTGTTGTCCACCAACCACAGATGATGGTTTTAGGTTATCCACCAACCGAAAATGATGGTTTTAGGTTATCCACCAACCGTGAAATGATGGTTTTAGGTTGTCCACCAACCAAAGATCATGGCTTTGTGCTATCCACTCACCGAAGGAGCCTGAGATGGTAATCAGATTCTCTGGCTACATCTCTGAATCTGGAATGACGAATTGTGGCTCAGGCTTGCTTGAACTGCTGGCTACAACTCTGAACATGGAATGAGAGATTGTGGCTCAGGCTTGCTTGATCTGTCGTCAAAGCTTGTACATGACCACCATTTTCCCCCCTGTCAGGGACAAGGTGAGATGATGGCGAAAACTCAACTGTAAGTTTGCTCAATATCCGTGAACAAGTTCTAACATGTGTCGTAAACATCTTCTTGGCTGCCGATGCCCATTGCCAAGAAGCGATCCATCCAAGATGAATCTTGGTTCTTGCAGGAGGCTTGTTTCTGAAGCATCTGTCTGAAGAATGTGTGTGCCAACCATATTTCTTGCATGGATGAAGATCAAAACAGTGATCTTTCATATGACCAACTCGATCACAGTGTTGGAATTTCTCAATCTGTTGTGGAAGTGGAACAGGATCTGGAATAGCTGCAGGTGAACTGTCATATAGGAATCCGGCACTCTGAAATATGATGGGCTTTGTGTAGTTTGGAATATGAAAGGACACATCCTTGTCATATCCAAGACCAGTTCTGTGCTTGTTGTGGACAAGCTCTTCCCAAGGTCTAATGATGGGCTTAGGAAGTGCAGGTTGAGTGGCTGCATCTGCATGTACATCTGCTCTAGTACAAGGAACTGAATGTGGATCAGCTGCAACTTTATCTTCTTTCTTCTGATGAGAGTCCTTCTCAATCTTCTGAACAGAAACAGGTTCAGAATGGTGACTCTTTTGCTGAAGTTCGTCTTGTTGGAGCTGAGATTCCAACTGCAAAAACTCAATATTTTCATGTGCATCTTGTAAACAACTTTGAATGTTACATAGAGCATCCTTGCTCATTTTTATCATGTCATCAACATTTGAATGAATGAGGTTATTCAACAACACTAATACCTCATTGATTTTATCCATTTCAACAACTTAGGCTCAAAAAATGAAAGGGTGTCGGCTTCAACCGAAAATGCACCCGTTTACAATGTGACTCAACAAAAAATACAATTGACTCAAGAAATTCTCAAAGTACAAAGTGTGCTCCTCAAATGATGGAGGACAATCAACAATCCAACAACTCAAATTCATTGATTCCAACTATGAAGAAGATGAAAATTCCACTCACAATACAATGTCAATATCTCTGCAAAAATGTGCAGCTGAAAACACTTGTGCAAGAGGCCTTTAAGGCAGCTGAATTTTCCTTCAAAGAGTTGTTTTCAATGATGGAAAACTTGTCTTCAAATTCAATTTCTTGAGAAAATCACCTTCATGTCAATGCCACAAATCATAAAATGTAAATCGGCAAATTTTTGTCTATGTATTCAATCCATCTGCTCCTCATATGCCATTTTCCATTTTTCTACTGTTCATAACTCTCTTTCCTTGCTCTTCCTCTCTTTCCTGTCTCTCTCTGTTTTTTTTTTTTATTTTAATTAATTAAAAATTAATTAAAAAATGGATTAATGGGAATTAAAAAATGGGGAGGGAAATTTAAAGGAAATGTTAATTAAAAAGAGGATTATTAAAAAAGGGATGGGGGTGGGTATTATATGGGGGGTTTAGTAAATAAAAAATGGGAAGGGGATTATTAAAATGGGAAGGGGTTTATTAAATGGGAAGGGAGTTAATTTAAAGGAATGAAATTTATTAATAGGGAGAAGTAATATATGAAAAGGTGGAGCGAATATTAAAAAAGGAGAATGTATTAATGAATGAGGGGTGTATTAAAAAATTTAAAAATATAAAAAATAATTTAAAAAAAATGGAGTGGTATTAAAATTAAAAATGAATTGTGAGAAGAGGGGGGGCCGTAAGGCTGTGGAAGGGGGGGCGTATTAATTTGAAAAAAATCAAACTGAATTTTAATTTTAAAAGGGAGAACGCATTAAGCGTAGGAGGGGGAGGCCAAGAGGCGTTAGTTTGTAGAAGCTTAAGTGTGGGGTCGAGAGGTGGAGAGGGGGTTCGGTCAGCGAGGAGAGCAGGCCGAAAGGCTGCGTTGCAGGTTAGGAGGGTGCGCGGAGTTGTTAACGCGTGGGATGGGAGCTCCGTGGGCGGATTAATGAGTGAGGGAGGGCGTAGACCAGTTGCAGGGGAAGCACAGGGATAGGGCGTAGTGTGGATAGGAGGATGGGTGCCAGGGGTTAAGGGTGCCGGCGGTGTGAGAGGGATAGATGCCGTAGGGGGGGCGTGGAGCTGTAGAGAGCTGTAGGGTGCGTATAGGAGCGATTGATGAGTGGAGTGATTGTTAATGGAAGAGTAGTCGATAAGGCATATTTTGAAAGGCTGAAGCCACGGGTGAGAGGAGGAGTGTACCACAAGTGTGGAGCTGCATAGGTGAAAGGGTTCGAGAGTGTAAGGAAATGCTAGATTGCAGAGGAGGGGGGCCGAAAGGCCTGGAATGCAAAGGATGTTTTTTTATTTTTTATTTTTAATTAAAACAGCAGAGAGAGATTCCAAAATGCAGGAAATCGCCAGTAAAAAATTCAGAATTTTTCCAGTAGCTCAGTAGCACGGAATTGGACAAAATGCAGAATTTTTTTTCAGAGAATGTGGCAGAAATTTGCTAGTAAAAAAATCAGAAATTTCTCAGAGAATTTTTCAGAAAATTTCAGCAGTAAAAACCCAGAAATTTTTTCTTCAGAAACCCAATATAAAACACTATTCCAGCAGCTCTTCAAAATGCAGATTTTAATAAACAGAAATTGCAGGAAACATTAGAATGAAAACCTTCAGATGGGCAGTGATGCCTTTCTCCAAGCCAATTTCTGAATGCTGCTCCTTCTCAAAACCAACACTGCTCTTCTTCAAAACAAATTCTGAATGCTGCCAAAGACTTTGAATGCTGCTCCTTCTTAAAACCAATGTTGGAATGCAGTAAAATGTCAAAATCACTGCTGCAAAAACTCTCTAAATGCTGCAAAAATGCAGATATGCACAGGCCATAAACAGAAATGGCTCACTCAATTTGAAGCAGGGCCAGCAATCGCCCGCTTTGATACCATGTTAAACACCATGTTGAAGCACACACATGGTGTATGAGGAGAATGAGCACACACACACACAAGAGACTCAACACAATGAAGGATAAGCGTGAGGCTCACTTATTTTTCCATTATACATGATGTACATTTATAGTACAATGGTGTGACTCTTGGTTTCACATTCCAAGGTCACTTGGACTCCATTGTGACTTTTTGCATTCCACACCTACCCATGTAGGATTAGGTGTTCCAACAATTTTGAAAAGGAAAAGGGATTTTTGTAATGAATGGGTGGAGAATATTACATGGTGGGGCCAGGAAATACAATTGCAATCAGAATCGGTGAGTGAGCGGGTGCATTACATAACAAAATTCGTCGATGCAATTGGGAGGAGGCGATGAACCATGGGCCGTCCGATCAGTGGGGGAAAATTGACAGCACAGGATTAATCAGGAGGGGTCAATCAAGGTTTTGTAATTGGGGAGGGGCTCTTTGGAAGTGTCGATGGGGATTTTCCGATGGCTGGGAGCCATTGGATGACGGATCAAATCGATGGTTGGGACATACATCGGAGGAGGTTTCCATCGGAAGTTATATATCGGGAGTCACTCAAAACAATCACATCGGAGGTTTGGGCGATGGGCCAATCGGGGCATGCAACAAAAATGTTGCGATTGCGATAGAAAGGGACTTAAGGTGGCGAGGTTCATATGATATAAAACTTTATTATAAAGTTTTATTACAAAGTATGGTGGGGAAGTGGTTAAGGAACAAATCACATATTTGTTTTAAATAATTTTATAATGCGATTTTATAATCGGAGGGAGGAAAAAGGGATTTTATTAGGAAAAAATTAAACTTTAAACATAAATTTTAAGGTAAAATGGGAAATAGGGGTTATTTGAGGATATAGGGGACTTTTACTTCACTTAAGCATAAATTTCAATCCAGAAGTCAGTTTTGAGAGTGCGGTATACTGTTGGAAAGATCTTTCCGAGCTCGTTTTGATGGATCTACTTGGAAGATGATTTGGTGCTGAACATGCTATGGAAAACTTTTCTAAAGGCAGGGTTATGACTTTGTGGAGATGGCAGCTTTTGAAATGTGAATTATTACATATGCTGACATAAAATTACATAATGAATGATAATAAATGCAAAATATAATGTTTTCACCTCAAAACATGGTTTTGAGGTGAAAATTACATCAAAATGAATGAAACATTTATTTGATCTTCCCAGGTGCTGTGACTTCGATTTTATTGACTTCCTCATGACCTTGCTGATATTTATTGACACTTGACTCAATAATTTGACCATGGTGAGACCCTAGAAACTAATGAGACCCATCCTATGACCTACTGACATGAATCACAAAGTGAAAGTAGCTCATGACTAAAGACCATAGAGAGGAGAATCAACAAGTTTCACATGAGGGAAAACTGATGAAAAACCACTACCATCAATTAATCCTTGACCTAACGGAATGGTGAAATTTATTGGTATGGGACTCCTAATATGCAAATGCAAAAGATAAATTTTGATCACTGATGGCAGTATGACTAGACTGACACTAAAATTGGCTCCAATGGGGATGGTAGCTCCTTGGAGGTGCCAAGAACACCGTAGAACAAGTAGCCTTATCCATTAGGCATGGAGTCAAAAACACTAAAAAATGACACAATGCAGACTGACTTTGACTCAAAAAAATAATTCAAAAGTGACTCGGAGCTAACCTAGACAAAACCTTAACATTTGAAGCTTTAATGGCAGTACATGACCAAGACTTGAGGGTTTCAAATCCTGATGATAACCACCTGTTTTTTTTTAAACCAAAGTACCATCAGGCTATATCAAAATGCCAATGTAACAAATCAAGCAGATGCCTCCATGATTGATTCTCCTGATCAGATCCTCTGAACATCACTAGATACCTGTAGCTGGGCATCCAAAAACATATTTTACCGTGATATCCTTCATCACCGAATACTGCAATAATCACCTTCACTGTTGACTGCAATATATTTTCCACTGGATCCTAAAACACATGAATATTTACCTCTTGTTGAAGAAACAAGGTGTCCTTTTGTCTTGATTCTAATCTTTCTTCACAATGTACCTCTGTAAGAATGTGTTCCTGGTTTTCAAAAAATTCTGAACAAGTAGGTGAGCAGATTTCCTCTTGAAAAAACATTTCAAAACATGAAACATAGGAAGAAGAATCTGAATGGTATTTTAGAGTGCTCTGGTCTTTTGTAGTCTAAATATATTGTTGGTCATCTTCATATGATATGATAACGAGATTTTCATGTTTCTTATCACATTCATCAGTCATAGGAGAATACAGTTCAGATGGTTCTTGAAATCTCAAACTGACATTCCTATCATCTACCAAAGATTCATCCAAAAAAACTTTTTCACTTACTTGAACAAATATATCATCTTGCTTTTCATAGATGGAATGGATTACCTAATCGTCAAGACTCTTTTCTGATGGAATGAAAACACTTAGGTCTATAGCTCTGTCTTCTTCATTTGAGGTGACCTCAAAAATATAACTCTCCTTCATGAGATTTGGAACAACATGTTCTTCCTCATCACATTTTAACTCTAGATCTTGCTTTATTTTATCACTATGTGAGATTGGAACATCATTTTCCTGTATCTCATCCTTTTTTTCAATCAATTCTGAAATAAAACCTTGTCTTCCATCATTTTCAACTGTATAAAGATCTTCAGCTTGCTGATCTTGATAAGTATCCTCTAAGATTTCTACATGCTATTGAAATGGGTTTTCATACAATGCTTCCATGATTTCTTCGTCCATGAATTCATCATCTCCATAAAAATCCTCAATATTTTCAATGAAACTATTAACATGTTTACAACAATTCTGCACTAATATTAAGGATGGACAAGATTCTTTATACCTTTCTAAGAATATTGTATGAAAATGATTCAAAAAATAAATACAAGTAGGTGGCAGACTTTCATACCAAGATCGAGCTTCATCTTCCAAAGTAGCCATGAACATCTTCATCAAGCAATATTTAGGACAATCAATCTTTAACTTATGCACATGGATGTGAAATTTCACTAGATGAAGAGCAGCATCATTACCTTTCACATTTCTAAGCATAGGAAAATTCCTTTGCCAATCTATTTTAGGCATCTTATTTGGAAAACCTGGAATGTGATCTCGATTCATGGGAGCATATCTTCTTGCAACATTTGTCATCTTCAAACAAAGATCTTAAAGATACTGATCTTCTTGCAGCAGTGGATCGACCATGAAGTGTTTATTACTGGATTTTACAGTGAATGGAGTTGCTAGGTGAATTATTCGGCCTTCATATGTATCCGATTGTTGTTCACCATCAACAATCAGATCTAAAATTTTTCATTCTTTATCGGGGAAGATATTATTGGGGTGATCTATCTTTATGTTTTGATATCAGAAAAATATATTATGACTGTGGATCTTTGGAATAAATGTTTTTCATTATATTCCCTTCCAAAGCTTTTAAAAATGTTTTTCCTTGTAATGATATTCAAACTTCTTCAAACAAATCTTTCAAAGGTTCATAGGCAAACCTTATCACTTTAGTCATAATATCAAAATATTATAACAATGGTGCAATTCCTTTAACCTTCAAAATTATAACATAAACCCATTTATTCTACCAAACGCAACACACATTTCTTTTAATAGGGGTCCATGCATCCATATTTCAGCTTTTTATGAATAAACATATAATAATGGAAAATCGCCAGATCATACCTTGAATTATAACTCGTGCACTTTACTGCGTGATATGGGTGGTGTTGAGGGATGACATGCCCTTATATTACTGGATCGCATTTTTTTTGAAGTGGTTTTGCTCCAGGCCAAAAGCGACGCGACAAAGTCGGTTTTGGTTTCTGAAACCTTCTTGTGGTAAGTAAATTGCGCTTTAACTCGGGTTTGGTGCTTAACTGCTGACGTTAACTTCAATGGATGGGTCCCACTTAATATTACTCCACTGGTAACAGAACAAAGCCTTTTTTACTTCAAAAACAGAGATTTGTAAAGAACCGTCATGTTTTATATAACCAAGGTTTTTAACCTTGATCAGAGGTTGGAATTTTCTTATTCACACAGGGCCCGACTATGACCTTCTTTGAAAACAGAATAAACACGGTCAATGATTGCCAAGAGTGCGAGCTCGAAGACAGTCAGATCGAAGTGTCCCCAGTATGGTCACTAGAGATGTTAGCACCTGATCTGGACCCCAGGCTGAAAAGGGCAAAACGGGGTAACAAATAAACCATGCTCAGCCTTGTAGCTAGCCCTACAAGGATAGGAGAGGGTTCTCTATGTGAAAGGATATTCAATAAAGTGAAATAATAATCTGATATTAGGCTAGGTAAAATGATGGGGAAAGGTTTAATAAAATGAAATGGATTTTCAGGGATGTGTGGGATAAAAGGGACAGTATGAAGCTGGGGAATTAAATCAGGACACAGGGTATTTCATGGGGCAAGATAGGCAGGAATATTTAGCAATCAAGTTTGAAATAAGATGGAATGGAAGGACTGGTGAGGAGCTGAAAAGGGCACAATAAATGGATCCTTTTCAAACAGAAGAAAAATATAGAATATGAATGATTTCCCAAGGCAGAGCATATAAAATGGATTATACCTTTCTATCTTGAAAGCATTCAAAAAGAAATGTTTATGGATGAGGGGTGAAACATAACAAATTACATATGAAACAAAGGAGAGAAACAAATTCTAAATATCATACCACATGGATCCCACAAATCATAGCTACATCTCTTATTAATTCCCTATCCAAAACTGTTACAATGGAGCGTAGAGCTTTCTTTTCCACACTATTCCCCTACTTCTGAGTTACAGACTTTCAGACTGCTTTACAAATGATTTACAATTACATTAAATACACTAAAATGTGGGAACATAGATCCACAGAAAAAAGGGAGTTGTTCTAACAGTTGAAGAACTGAAAACTAATCATAGAAAAGAAATCTAACAATATGCCCTAAAGAAGGAACAATATTACATTTGCTTTACTTGGGCAGATTTACAATTTCGATGTTGAATGATAACTAGGAAATTTGAGGAGAAAATCCCTATCTTTACGCTGCTATAGAAATCTTTTTTTTATTTAGCTCTCGGCCAGCTGACTGTTTGCTTTGCTTTCCATTATTCATTTGAAAAAAACTGAATTTTCAATAAAATGTTGTTTGAAATAAAACTGAAATGAAATTATGCTTTCAGTGAAGGGAAATTTATTTTTTGACTAGAGGGAACAAAGGGAAAAGAGGTGGGACCCACATTGCAATCGGAATCAGAAGGGGTGGGAGAGGGAATATAACATACAACAAAACAGTGTAATATGCCATGCGATGCGTAAGAGTAATCACAATTGGAATCGGGCTCGGGAGCAGGAATATAGGATTTCGCTGATGCGATTGAAGGGGGAATTCTTTATGAAACGGAATAAAAAAAATGTTTAACTTTACAAAGGAATAAACCCCTTTTATTATGAAGAAGGTCAAAATTTTATGAGGTGGACTCGAGGGTCAATCGGAATCGACAATCGGAGGGGAGTGGAGGCGAAACATATATGAAACATGGTAATATGTTATGTGACGGCGCCATTGCAAAACTTCCGATGCGATTGGGGGAAGTGGCCTTTGTAATAAACAAAATAAACAAATTTTAAGTTTTGCAAAGGAAACGGGCTTTTTGTAATGAATGGGCAGAGAATATTACATGGTGGGGCTAGGAAATACAATCGTAATCGCAATCGATGAGGGAGCGGGTGCATTACATAGCAAAATTCGCCAATGCGATTCGGAGGAGGTGATGAACCGTGGGTCGTCCGATTGGCGGGGGAAAATTGACGGCGTGGGATTAATCGAGAGGGATCAATCGGGGTTTTGTAATTGGCGAGGGGCTCTTTGGAAGTGCAGATGGGGATGCTCTGATGGGCTGGGAGCCGTTGGATGATGGATCAAATCTACCGTCGGGACATACATTGGGGGAGGTTTCCATCGGAATTTATATATCGGGAGTTTCTCAACACAATCGCATCAGAGGTTTGGGCGATGGGCCTATCGGGGCATGCAACAAAAATGTTGCGATTGCGATAGAAAGGGACTTAACGTGGCAGGGTTTATATGATATAAAAATTTATTATAAAGTTTTATTAAAAAGTATGGTGGGGAAGTGGTTAAGGAACAAATCGCATATTTGTTTTAAATAATTTTATATTGCGATTTTATAATCGGAGGGAGAAAAAAGGGATTTTATAAGGAAAAAATTAAACTTTAAACATAAATTTTAAGGGAAAATGGGAAATAGGGGTTATTTGAGGATATAGGGGACTTCTACTTCACTTAAGCATAAATTTAAATCCAGAAGTCAGTTTTGAGAGTGCAGTGTACCGTTGGAAATCTCCTTCCAGGCTCTTTCTGATGGATCTGCTTGGAAGATGATTTAGCGCTGAACATGCTATGGAAAACTTCTCTGAAGGTAGGGTGATGAATTTTTGGATATGGCAGCTTCTGAAATGTGACTTATTACATATGATGACATAAAATTACATAATGAATGATAATAAAGGAAAAATATCATTTTTTTACCTCAAAACATGGTTTTGAGGTGAAAATTACATCAAACTAAATGAAACATTTCTTTGATCTTCCCAAGTGTTGTGAATTCAAGTTTATTGACTTCCTCATGACCTTGCTGATATTTATTGACACTTGACTCAATAATTTGACCATGGTGAGACCCTAGAAACTAATGAGACCCATCCTATGACCTACTAACATGACTCACAAAGTGAAAGTAGCTCATGACTAAAGACCATAGAGAGGAGAATCAACGAGTTTCACATGAGGGAAAACTGATGAAAAACCACTACCATCAATGAATCCATGACCTAATGGAATGGTGAAATTTATTGGTATGGGACTCCTAATATGCAAATGCAAAAGATGAATTTTGATCACTGATGGTAGTATGACTAGAATGACACTAACATGGCAGAAACAAAGTATGATTTTTAGAATTGAGAGAGTTTAAGGGTTTTCATGCCAATTATTGGTGGGGAAAATTTTTACTTACCCTTTCTATCATGATTCTTTCATCCTTATTAGGATTTAAAGGTAATTATGTCCACTACCAAGCTTCCTACAGAAACCTGTGACTTTCCTGTAGCACTTTTTTAGACCTTGTAGGTTCTTATGCAGTGGAGGACGCTGTAGCAAAAGGAGTTTTTGATAGTCTTGTTTTAATTTTGAGGAAATAAAAATGATAACATGGACCCTTGCCCTATTCAACGCACCATATCCTTAAGAGAAGGCCCAACCAATCCAATTGTTTTCTCTTACTAGAAACCAAACTGTAAATTTGCAGGGTACTTTTCCTTGATGATTTAAGGTGCTTTCAGAATCCTTATGCCAAACTTTAGAGAGAAGGAATTTTTACTTACTTTACCTTTGAATATTTCCTTGCTTCTCAAGGCTCTAGTGTCTGTTATGGGTGAAATTTTCCTTCTTGTAGCACTATGTTAGCCTCCTATGGAAAACATTTTCTTCCTGTAGAAAATATGTTCTTCTTGTAGCAACTTCCTGTAGAAAATTTGTTCTGCCTATAGTAGCTCTATTCCGTCTGCAGAAACCAACCCAAATCCTGTAGCAGTTATTCCTTGCATGCCAAGAGGTGGTCAATCCACATTTTTATTCTTTTATTTTTTTTCTATTATTTTTATTTTCTCAAAAAATTTCTCTCTTTTTTTCATTGCATTCAAAATAAACTCAAAGTGCATTGAGTTAACTTAGTTGACCATCACTTACTCTTTTGCACTCCTTTTCCTCCAACCCAGTTTCTCTAGTCCTCTTCACACTTGTCTTTTTCCTCTCCCACGCATTTGGGTGTGTTGGTGGAAATGTGAAGTTATCTGATAGATAAGACCAAGGTTGTTCTGCTACTCATTTTGGTTATTAAAAACCTTTCCTTCTCACACTTTTAATATTTTATTAAGCTAAAATAGATTCGAAGGGTGAGGTTAGAGAGTTTCATACTTGTGCCTTACCCCAAGAGTCTTTCTTTTGTGCAGGATTTTATTGTAGTTGTGGAGGTTGCCGATATGACTATTGAAGCTTCCTTTCGTTGTTCTGAATCTTCTACTAATGATCTTATTGTCATAGATTTTTTTTCTCATGTGTTGATCCTTTGATGGCCGCATGTTTCTTCTGAACAAAGTTAATGCATGATCTATTGGCTTCTTGAGGTGTCATCTTCTTATTCTTGTTGCTCTATGCATTGGCTTTTATTTGAAATTTTTCTCTTGAAATGTGCTGTTGGAGTTATCACAACGGAAAACATTAAACAACTAACACGCAGCAGAAAACCAAACATAAAGACAGCAGATTTTAACGTGGTTCACCCAACCAATCTGGGCTGTGTCCACCTAACAGGGCATCGACAATCTCATTCATCAACTGGAGAAAATACAATTGCAGAGTTTCTCATCTGCTCAGCTCTTCCTCACTACACATTCCTCATCATGCTCACTTGCCTCTACGGGCTTACATTTTATAGCTGTGAATGAAAACAAACTCATAAATTCTCTCACAACAAATATAGGATGCATTAACTCCTCATCAGAAACTGCTGGAGCCAATGTAGCAACAAATCCTATTCTTGTCACCTACATGAGATTTTCCTCCAGATTTAATTAAAAATAAGAAATAAAATCTCAACAATCTCCACCTTGACAACAATTAGCATGATACCCTATTTCATTATTATTTTTATCTTTGTTGCAAGCCAAGAGAAGCCAGACACCATCATAGCTTCTCTAACAAAACTGGTTTCGTGAACATGTCTGCACAGTTTTCCTTTGTATGCACCTTTTCAAGAGAGACTCCCCTTTCAGTGATAACCTGTCTTACAAAATGGTACTTGATAGGTATATGCTTTGATTTACTATGATAGGCTGGATTCTTAGCCAAATGAATTGCACTTTGACTATCACAAAATAACTTAATGTTGTCCTGTAACCTACCAAACTCACCAAACAAACCTTTCAACCAAACTGCTTCTTTGCAAGCATGTGAAGCAGCTATGTATTCTGCTTCAGTAGTGGATAAAGCAACAATGTTCTGTAGCTTTGACATCCAGCTAATAGCTCCACCTGCAAGAGTAAAGACATACCCTGAAGTTGACCTTCTCTTATCCAAATCACCTGCAAAATTAGAATCAACATATCCACAAACATATTCACTGCTTCTGTTATAAGTGATACAATAATCACTTGTGCCTCTCAGATACCGAAGCACCCATTTCACTACTAACCAGTGTTCTTTTCCTGGATTTGCCATATACCTTCTGACAACCCCAACTGCATGTGAAATATCTGGTCGAGTACAAACCATTGCATACATCAAACAACCTACTACATTGGCATATGGAATTCGAGACATATATTCCTTTTCTTCATTAGTGTTAGGACATAAACTTGAAGAAAGCTTAAAATGGGAAGCAAAAAGGACTGAAACGGGCTTCACATTGTTCATACCAAACCTCAGGAGTATCTTCTCAATATACTTCTATTGTGATAGCCATAGCTTACCATTGCTCCTGTCTCTGAAAATCTCCATGCCCAAAATCTGTCTTGCTGCTCCTAGATCTTTCATATCAAACGTCCTAGCCATCTGAGCCTTTAACCTGTTGATCTTTGTTATGCTTTTGCTTGCTAAAAGCATATCGTCAACATATAACACTAAGATAATGAACATGCCATTACTTAATTTCTTAAAGTAAACACAATGATCATATTCACTTCTTATATAATTTTGACTCATCATGAAAGAATCAAATTTCTTGTACCACTGTCGAGGCGACTGCTTCAGACCATACAATGATTTCTTGAGCCTGCAGACAAATTTCCTATTGCGATTTTGAACAAACCCTTCGGGTTGTTCCATGTAAATATCCTCATCTAAATCTCCATGTAAAAATGCAGTTTTAACATCTAGTTGTTGTAATTCTAAATCAAGTAAAGCAACTAATGCTAACACAATTCGAATTGAAACAATTTTCACAACTGGTGAAAAAATCTCATGAAAGTCAACGCCTGCTTTCTGAGAAAAACCTTTTGCGACCAGCCTCGCTTTGTACCTGTCTTCTGTATCATCAACACCCTTCTTCAATTTGTAAACCCACTTACATCCCACATTTTTTCTGTCTTTAGGAAGTTCTACCAGATCCCATGTGGCATTCTTCGCTAACGCCTTCATCTCGTCCTTCATAGCCTCTTTCCACTTACCACTGTTTGAACCTTCTATAGCTTCTTGATAGCACAAAGGTTCATCATCGTTAGCAGTTAAAGCAATTGAAGTAACATAATCATCATACTTTTTAGGAAGTCGTCTGATTCTCGTAGACCTCCTTAAAGATGTTTCTAGTACTTCCACAATTTGATGATTATTATCTGTAGGAAGTTCTTCATGATTAGCATCTGAAACACGTTCATGATCTGCATCTGAAACTTGTTCATGATCTGAATCTGAAACTTGTTCATTTGGACTATCATCAGTTTTTGAACTGGTTTCAAACTAAATGTGTTGAAGCTTAGGTTCATTATCCTGTTTCAATTCATCATCTACATTTGGATTTTCAAGTGAGGATTCATTAAATTTAAAATCTCTGTTAATGATGATCTTGTGAGTAATAGGATCCCACAACCTGTATCCCTTAGTCCCATCACCATATCCAACAAAGATATATCTTTTTGATTTATGATCTAATTTAGAACGCTGATGTTTCGGAACTAGAGCATATGCATCACAACCAAAAAATTTCAGTTTAGAATAATCACATGGATAACCTTTCCATACCTCTTGAGGAATTTTGCATCCTATTGCAGTTGATGGTGATCGATTTACCAAGTAACAAGCTGTAGAAACCGCTTCTGTCCACAATTCCTTCTGCAAATTGGCGTTACTAAGCATACTTCTTGCTCTCTCTAAAAGATTCCTGTTCATGCGTTCAGCAACTCCGTTTTGCTGAGGAGTATATACAGTGGTTTTATGTATTTCGATCCCAGCATCCTTGCAATAATTATCAAATTCCTTTGAAGTGAACTCACCACCATTGTCAGTTCTTAAACATTTAATGGTTCTTCCAGTGATGTTTTCAACTAATGCTCTAAACTGTTTGAAAACTGTGAATACATCAGAATTCTTCTTTAACATGTAGACCCATACTTTTATAGAGAAATCATCAATAAAAGATACAAAATATAACGATCCTCCATATGAGGTTGTAGGAGATGGACCCCAAACATTAGAATGGATATAATCAAGGATTCCCTTACTAGTATGTTTTCCAGTTTTAAACTTCTGCTTGCTTTGTTTCCCAAACAGACAATGTTTGCAGAAATCTAACTTAGAAGATTTTAAACTAGGAAGTAACTTACGATCAGATAAAATTTTTAATCCTCTTTCACTCATATGGCCCAATCTTTGATGCCATAAACGAATAGAATTACTGTCATTTTCAGATACTATAGAAGCATGATCTGACTCTGTTCTTCCTTCTAACTGAAAAATATTCCCAACCTTATTTGCTTTCATTAATAGTAAAATTACTTTATAAACTTTCATTACTCCACATTGAATAAAGGTTTTATATCCATCAGTGTCTAGTACTCCTAGTGAAATGAGGTTTTTTCTTAATTCAGGCACGTGTCTTACATTAGTTATAATTTTATTTGTCCCATCAAACATTTTAATCTAGACGCTTCCAATTCCCACAATATTACATGAGGCATCATTTCCCATATAAACCACTCCATCATTGACTGATTTATAAGTTTTAAACCACTCTCTATGAATGCACATGTGATTTGACGCACCAGAATCTAACAGCCAATGTTGATCATGATTATACAAACTAACTGATAACACTTCATCACTCATACCTGAAATCGATGTCGAACCTGTATCTGTCGTGTTTGCTTCTTTCTTCTCTGTTGAAGAGTCTCCTTTGGATGTTTGCTGTCTCTTCCAACAATCCTTCTTCAAATGTCCTGATTTGCCACAAAACCAACACTTTACCTTACTCTTCTTCCCTTTCGATTTTGAACGCGAGTTGTTTTGCTTACTGAAGCGTCTTTCTTTGGAACGACCTCTGACCATCATTGCTTCTGATGTAGAGGTTTCTGAATTTGACCTCTTCCTTGTTTCTTTGGATAACAAAGCTCCAACAACATCATCAAATTCAAGGGTTTCTGATGAACTAAGACTTATAGAAGTAACAAAATGATCCCATGACTCGGGTAACGAGCATAATAAAGTTACAGATTTATCTTATGATTCAAATTTTACTTCTATACTTTATAACTGCACCAGGAGAGTATTAAAGGTATTCAGATGATCAGTTATCATCGTACCTTCTTTCATGCGCAAGCTGTAAAACTGTCGCTTCAGAAGAATCCTATTGGTTAAGGATTTTGTCATGTACAGCTTTTCAAGCTTTGACCACTAACCAGCAGTAGTTTTCTCTGACACGATGTTAAAAAAAACATCATCCGCCAAACACAGTCGAATGCCGCTCAGTTCTCTTTCATCCAAGTAACTCCATTCATCATCTGTCATGGTGTAAGTTTGTTTTGATTTTCCCAACAGCGCCTTCGCCATGCCTTGTTGCACAAGTAGATCATACATCTTCATCTTCCATATCTCGAAGTTGTTTTTGCCATTGAACTTCTCGATCTCAAAGTTGGCACTTTGTGTTTTTGCCATGTTTAGTAACTCGTGTCACAAAATCTCCAATTTCAACTTTTTAATAAAGAATTCCCTTTTTAATAAAAAATGCCCTTAAAAAAAATATACCCTTCACCTTTATAAAATGCCTTTCCTTATTTAATACCATGTGCAAATGGAAATTTAATATTCAAATCAATTTCTAAATGCCCTTCACCTTATAATATCATGGCATAAAATAAACTTCTCAAATTAATAAAATATTCCACCTTCTAAACTCCATATAATGGAATTCTAAGTGCCACCCTTCTTAACAAAATTGATTTAACTTTAAAATCACCCCTCAAATCGATTTATATAAATCGATGTTAAAAAACTTCAATGCAAATCGATTTTTTATATACACATTGAATTATTACAATTCAATGTAAAATGACTTGAAAGAATACAAATCGATTAAATATAAACTCAAATCCTTTTTTTCATATATCTATTTGTTTTTTCCTTAAACATTGCAATTGATTTTCAATTTGCAAAAAATCGATTTTAAATGAATGGAAATTGATTTGAACGACAATTCGAATACCGTTAAAACGTAGTTCACTCCATTATACTTTAATGCAAAAAAAAAAAATCGATTTGTGAAAAACTTAATGCAACAGCACCTTCAAATACGCTCTGGCATTTGAATACGGCACTGTTCAACGCTGCCTTGCACGCAGTCCACCACACTGTTCAATGCTGCCAGCCTTCTCCAAACTCAGCTTTAACCAGCTTAAACTTCAGAAACTGGTCCATGGGAGTCTGCGCACATCACTGTTTCCTGCTCACGGCGGGGACATGCTGGCAGCAGCAGCAGTTTTGAACACGGCCTCGCTGTGGGTCCTCCACACGGACGACAGGTCAACATAGTTTAAATCACACGACAATTCTGCCAGGCTCCGATACCAAGTGTTGGATTTATCACAGCGGAAAACATTAAACAACTAACACACAACAGAAAACCAAACATAAAGACAGCAGATTTTAACGTGGTTCACCCAACCAATCTGGGCTACGTCCACCTAACAGGGCATCGACAATCTCATTCATCAACTGGAGAAAATACAATTGCAGAGTTTCTCATCTGCTCAGCTCTTCCTCACTACACATTCCTCATCATGCTCACTTGCCTCTACGGGCTTACATTTTATAGCTGTGAATGAAAAAAAACTCATAAATTCTCTCACAACAAATATAGGATGCATTAACTCCTCATCAGAAACTGCTGGAGCCAATGTAGCAACAAATCCTATTGTTGTCACCTACATGAGATTTTCCTCCAGATTTAATTAAAAATAAGAAATAAAATCTCAACATGTGCTTGATTGATCAAAGTTGCCATTGTAGGTCTTGTTGATGGTGGATCATTATGATTAATTCTTCATTCTGGTGCTTCCAAGTTCTTTTGATTGTGGTTCTGGAGGGCTTGTGCAGATTGCTATAAGACTACATGTATTCCTATAGCAGTCACATAGAATCTCCTAGGATCATTATTTCCTACAGGTGATACCTTTAAAAATACTAATAATTCACGAGTAATATGTTGACAAGGATCAAACACATTTTTTCTGGTGGAAGGGATTGAAGAAGGGGTGAAAATGTGAGTGGAGAAGAGGTAAAGTGGCGTGGAAAATGAATTATGAGGATATGGTGGACCTCTCTCAACATTTCCTAAAGGATACATGACCTATTGGTCTCTTTGTCCAATTGGATTTGCTTCTTGTAGCATTTCAGGACAACCCCTTGTAGCATAATGTTTTTACCCATATCTCTCAAATGGTGGACTGGATTGACCTGAATTTTTTTTAACATGTTACCATAATCCTTATTAACCTCCCCATTCAAAATCTCGGCTAATGGATGTATGAATCTCGAGAAAATTTAAAAATGGTTATAGTATGTGGAGGTCTATTTCTCAAAAAGTGTGCACCGGAATTTGCTAAAATTGATTGAGCATGTTACCATCATACATATGCATCTCCACATGAAATATATTGGCTAATGGATCTAGATTTTTCAGGATATAATTAAAAAAAATGTATGCTCTGCGTATTTAGGACTTCGTGTAGAAAAAACATACCTTCATGTAGCATTTTAGGACAGTGAGGAAAATGAATGAGAAAATATTGTAAATGATGGGTGGATGTTGCAAATGTATTAGGGCGATGGATCGACATGACCTTTGTCCTTTTGGAAAATTTGAGAAAAGGAGGAGAAATTCCAAGTTTGACTTCCTTTTACTAGATTTTGTTTTTTTATTTTGGTGCTAACTTGTTTTTGTTTCTTGCAAAGGTTGGAGAGCACCTGCATTCATTAGAGAGAGATACATGGAGAGCATATATATAATTCACTTTTTTTTTTTCTTAGTCCTACTAGCTTCCTCAATTAGACTTTCAACTAGTAGGTCTACCTAGGTGCCTCAAAGGAGGTTTTCACCTAGGATATTTTTTTCTCTTTTTTTTTCTCTTTTTTTCCAACCCATTTACCACCTCATGGAGGTTTTCAATCAGTGATCCAATCTTAGGTGCCTCAAAAGAGGTTTTCACCTGAGATTTTATTCTTTTATTTTTTCTCTTTTTCCATTTTTATTTTTATTTTTTTTCTATCCTATTCTACTTGAAAAAACAAAATCTCTTTCAAGTATAGGAATAATTCCAATGGAGCCATGTGCATAAAAATATGACATATAAAATCATGTGTAGGCTTCAAAGATATGATTTGACATGTACCTGAATATGAGAGACCAACTTCTTTTACTGAGATGATATCAAGTACTGTTGAAGAAGAGTGTGTTGCTACAACTTAATGATTGTCCGGAACCATATTTCAATATAGTTGTGATGCCCCTGGTCCACTTTCACATTTTGATATATTTTTGTGTGCTCTTCTACCATGAAATTAAAATATTCCTCATTTTTCTGATTATTCTCATGAAAACATGGAGGATCATATGTTAAACATGAGGTAACTTTCTCAATCTCTAATTTTGATGTCTGATCTTCATCAAGTGAAACCCATGATTATTTTGTCTTCTCATTTGAATCATGTTTTTTTGAATGTTGCCCTTCAATGACATCAAGAGAATAATTTTTTTCAATACTCTTCCTGAGCTAAGATGGATACCATTTAGATCAAGATGATATGTTTGGTAGAATTGTACCTCAACATTGTAAGTGGGTTGAGCTACTTCATTCTGTGGGTTTTGAAATGGTGGTACAAGTAGTTGAGTTAGAGTGGATATTTGAGATGGATGTGGTTTGGATTGTGGTTGTGTTGGAGGTGGATGGCAAGGATAACATGGAGTTGGGTATGGAGGATATTGAGGAAATATTGAGGATATTATGCATTTATCCCACAAGGTTCTTGCCAACCTTTTTTCCAAGATTGGTTTTGGGGTTGAGATGGCCAAGGTTTCCAAGGAGGGAGTGTGTTCCAATTACTTTGAGATGGATGTGCATAGGATTGAAATTGTGAATTAGGTTCTTGAATTGTACCAGGTTGACTAGGATACCATGGTCCTCTCAGAGCTACATAATAGAGTTGCTTTAGTGATTGATTTGCTCCAATGTCTTCTTGGTAAAATTCCTTCAACCTTGGTAATGATGGACAATATTTAGTAGCATATTATTCTGCATGGATACACAAATATCGACATATTATTTTTTCTCATTCTGCATTCTTAACATTTACACTTGTTCACTTATATCACTAAGAATTTTTGTTTTAAAGTTATCAAGAAATTTCCAAGTTCATCTTGACTTACCAATGTTGATGTTGATTTACTTACTCTTTCCCTTCCTCTTGATATGCGCTTGCATGTTTCACAAATTTCTTCAAATGATAATTGGTATACATCTCCTCTACTAGTCATGTCAAGGAGATCAATCCACTCATCCCTAATTGTTCTAATTCAGATGGTTTTTAGTGTGTCAAATCCTAAATGATGTAATTTTTCCCTCTTAACATTACATATGAACCTCTTTATTAGATCCTCACAGATCTCATATTCTTTTCAATTCATTCTAAAAAATTATTCTTTAAGATAATGATCTTTATATTTTCCTAGAAATATTTTTTTCATATCACTCCATGATATTATTGAAAGAGTCCATAAACTCATGAACCATTTAAGAGATTTATCATTCAACTTTTCCATAAACAATATCAAATTTTGAGTGTTTAATAAGCAACCATAATATCTACAAATAATTTCAAATTCAAAGAGAAATGTTTCTAGATCCTCTGGCCTCATACCATGGAAGTTGCAAAGGAAATATGGAGGGATGTTCTTCATATGCACACTAATATCAATATCTTTAATGGGAAATCCAAGAGGATCTTCTTGATTGTCATCATCTCCATCCATTTCTTCTACCACCTCTTCTTCTTCTACCTGAAAAAGCAGACAAAGATGTGTATCTTACTGCACCCAGTGATCAAATGAGGGGGGGGGGGGGGGGGGGTTGGGGTTGGAGAAGTATTTTTGTTTGTTTTTATAAAAAAAGAAAAAAAAAATTGAATGAGAATGCTAATAGAATGTAATTTTTTTTTGCTGAAATGAAAGATGCCTAATGCAATTTTTTTGGTTTTGCAAAAAGTAAAAGAAATGAATCAAATAGGGAATAAAATAAGGAATTCTTTGACACCTCTCGTGAAATGATACCAAAAAGTGATGAGCTTCAGTTTTGAAACAATAATGTTGCAACTCCCAAGGTTACCAACTTTAATTATCAACCCAGGGTTCGTACAAACGTATGAGGTGTCGACACTATATGTGCAGCATACAATGTGTCTTTATTTAGTTGATCTGATGTAATGGCATGAATTTCATCAAATAAATTTTTAAAGTAATTTCATAAATAGAAATGTTAATTTGAAAATATATTACTCAAAAATTTGTGATTGAAATCCTAAGAGCGTGAATTCAAATAAATAGGTCTATTCTACTTTGTAAAAATGCATGTCCTAAGTAGTGTTTATTCTTACTCAATCATAGATTTAGATCCTAGGGGTCATGATTCAATCCCAAGATACAAAAAAAAAAGCTTTGGGAGAAACTTTGGTCAATTTTACATGTGTTATAGGAGTTCTACAAGAAGTCCTATAGATGCTACAAGAAGTGTTGTTTTTTCTATAGGAGGAGATAACTCATCGAATGACCAAGTAAATCAAACGAAAATTGGATGTAATTTTTTTTTATTAAGTATTATTTATTAGGACTCCATTCAAGTGGAATTACTCCAAAATAACCTTGTTAACATGTGCTAAAAAATAGCATAATATTACTACTATTTTGCTAAAGGGACTTCGAGAAATCCTAGATTTGTGAACTAGTAAACCAATCCAAGTAGCTGAATGATGAAGATTACTTGTAAAATTTGTTCTAAGGATGCATAATTATTTTGAATATGTAAATAACCTAAAAAAAAACTCACTTCAACCATTTAACCAATATAACCTACAACAAAACAAGCATGAACATTAAATGCATAAACAAGAGATGCAACTGAAAAATACATTCAAAGGACATAAAGAAATTATTCAAGAGGGCTATGAGGCTCTTGGGATGGAAAATCCCAAGGAGGATCAGAGTCCTACTGAAGAAACAAAGCTTTAGAAGCTAAAAATGGCACCAAACTTCATTATTTGAATCAATCCAAGTACATCATTGCTAGAAATGAAAGTGGAATTGCAAAAAAACAAGTTTTCTCCATAATAAGACTAAGAAATACATGCCCCTCGAGGAAAATTTGAATTGGTACTTATAAAAAAATATTTTTAAGCATTATTCCTTAAAGGAGGAAGTTTTCCCCTCCAAAATCCCTCAAATAGTGGATCTAGTTCCCAACACTAGGAATTTGCATTAAATGACAGGGAACACATTACTATATTTTCTCAATCATTGGAGCTCCAAAATTTCTCAATAATTTCATGATATTTTGTTCATTTATTATCTAGTCTTTATCCTTCTGTAGTAGGGGATAAAGTCCCTATATTATCTCCTTCTCCAAGTCTTCATAATCTATCCAATATTCTCTCAACATTATTCAAAAACAAATAATATTAGGCACAAATATGAAATTATTTCTAAACCTTCCTAAGAACATATTAAAGCTTAAAAAAAATTATTAAGTGTAGAAGGAGAGGTTTAATATTGTTGGAAATAATGAGAGTGGGGGGTGAATCGGTATTCCTTTCAATTAGAGAATTATTTAATCTTCAATTATTATCAGTGTTTGTATAATGATAACAGCAAACAAGAGGAACACAAATGCACACATTTTTTAAGGTGGAACCCCACTTTGGGACAAAAACCACCTAATTTTTTTCTGATAATTCTTTAATATTCAACTCCAATTGAAAATAAAGCTCCAACTTCCTAGAATCTAGAAAAGCATTCTTCTCCAGCTCCTACTAGATGGACGCTCCAACACCTAAGATTCTTCAGTAATCAACTGAACGGATGCCCCAACACCCAATGAGCTACAACTCACCCTGGCACTGCCCTACCACCCTAGAGAAGAATAAAAGAAGAATGGACTCACGTACTAGGGAAAATGGTCCACTTTACAATGATATAGAATGATGTAGAAGAAGAAGATATACTAGACCATAACCCAAACTTTGACACAACCACCTAAAGATGAGCCTAGACCTCCCAACACTTCCTCTTCAACCCTTGGCAGATAGACACTAGTACAATTTTTACAATAATGTATTTACAATGACTTAGTACAAAGATACCTTTACAATGATTGTATGCAGTGCTGCCCACTTGAAGACTTCATATGATGAACTTCTTGCTGCTGTTATGCACCTTGGTTGTTTCTCTTGTCATACTACCCTCTGCTGCACCTTGCTTTACTTTTTTTCCGTAGAAAATCTGGTCCTTTTCAACCCTTGACAACACATGATCTAGCTTTTTCTTGCCTTCTAGGATCCTGATATTGAATCTGGTGTATCTATGTTATTTCAGATCCTCAATATCTAATTTTTGGTCCTGTAGTAGTCCTTTGAGTCATATTTCCAATGCCATAGGTCTGACCCAATTTTTATTCTTCAAGGGAGAGTTATACCCAATTTCTCACAATGCCCTAATTATGGATTGTTTCAGTAGAGTGCACTTGTATGACGTGCCACGTGTCATTGTGTCTTCATTTGGCTCTAAAATTGATAGAGAAAAAACTATAGACTATGCGTTATCTACATATTTTTACAAAATTCCAATTTGATACTCAGAGAGAGAGTTATTATTATTTTACCAAAGTCACTTCTTTGAGATGAATTTCAGAAGCCTGCAAAAACCCTGACTTCCACATATCATATCTCCAAAAATGTTCTGCACCTTGATCTGAAATTTTTACAGCTGCTTCCTCGGGATTTTGGCTTTGCCTCATAACAATTTCAGATTCTTAATCTTTGTAGAAAAAAATTTAGAGCGAAAATACAACGATGACCTGTTTCAGATAGCAAAATCCCTTTCCTAAGGAGGAAATGAAGATCACAATTTATATAAATGCTTAAGTTGAGAGGGGCTTGAACAAGTGAATGTGGGAGGGATTTTAAAAGATCAAAAAATATTAATTATGACTTTTCAATGAATCATGCCCCAACCCCATGGGGTTTTAGCCCACTAACTGGGGGTACAAACTTCAAACATGAATATCTCTCAAACCGTGAAGAATTACATGGCATGCCATATATCAACAGAAACATATCGACAAGTAGAAACCATAAAAAGAATTATTGACCCAGAATATATTAATTTGGTAGGTCAAAATTCCCATGCAATATTGGGTTAGCCCCTGGTGCTACTTGGGTTGACATCAATGACAACCGCTGATCAACAATCTCCCCCTTTGGCATTGATGGCAACAAAAGTACTCCCCCTGCGATCACGACACTTCTTCCTACAAAATTCTCTCCCCCTTTGACATCAATGGAAAAGGGTAACTCTCCCTCAAATACAACCATCCTACGGACCTGTACACACTTCCACTCCCCCTGACACACAACCATCCTGCAGACCTGTAATCTACTTCCACTCCCCCTTTATATTCTAAAAAAGGAAAATCTAATGAGAACTTGGGAGAATCCCAAGCTTCTAGCGAAGATATTCCAATGCTGGTGAATATTTAATATGTGATTCTTTTGGTGCTGCTTGGAATCTTGCTACTTGTTCAACTACTTGCATAACATCTGGTCGGGAGGCTGTTACATATAGAAGACTACTAATCATAGATCTGTACAACCTTTGATCCACAACCTTAGATGAGTCGTCTATGTTCAATTTGCAACATGTTACCATTGGAGTAAGGATGGGTTTGCAATCTTCCATTTTAAATTTCTGAGCATTTCCTTAATGTACTTGGCTTGGCATATAAATATTCCTTTCTCTTGCTAAGATATTTGAAGCCCTAAGAAGTATGTCAGCTCACCAAGTAAAGACATCTTGAAATCAGTTTGCACCTTTGTAGCAAACTTCTTACTTAGTCGATCATCATTGCTACCAATTATTGTATCATCCGCTTTAGCTATTAGACATGCTTTAGTTGCTTCATCTAGAACATATATGTTGTTTGGAGCTCGACTTTCTGTAGTCACAATTTCACCATACTCGCCTTTCCTGATTTCACATTTCGTGGAGTTGAATAGTATTATGTGTCCTTGATCACACATTTGTCCAACACTAAGAAGATTGTGATTCATTTTTTCAACCAATAGAACATTCTTGGCTAGATCATCTTTTCTTCTGAGAGTGACAGTACTTGATCCTATAACATTTGAGGATCCATCATTTCCAAAGGACATGGTTCCATCCTTCTTCTCTTTCAGAGATAAAAATTTATTTCTATCTCCAGTCATATGCTTTGAGCAACCGCTATCAACGTACCACACATTTTTGTTCTTTTGAGCCTTGAAAGCAAGAGCACAATTATCATTCTTCTTCTTCTTCCATGTTCGTTCATTCTGTGGCTTCGAAGATTATTCTAGAGAATTTTCAAGTCTACAGTCTTTGGCTATGTGTCCAAAGTTTCGATATTTGTAACATTCAATATTATTTCTTAAATGTTCAAATCTATTGATGTTTCCCTGAGCCCTGGGAGGTTCATATTTAACAGATCTCCTGGAATTGTATTCGTTCCTAGGGTACGTGCGACATTCTACAGCTTTATGACCAAATTTTCCACATGAATAACAGTAGCCATAAAAAATATGTTGGTACCTGGATTGAAATTTTCATCGAGGAATTGTCTTCCAACGCTGTTCTTGTGAATCTTGTCCAATGAAGTATACATGCATGTCAGATCTCATAGGTTTATTTTATTTTGTTGTAGAAGGTCCTGCTTCTTCTTCTTTGTAACCGATGCTAGTTTTTTCATTGTAAGATCGTTGTTTTTTGATGAGTTCTTTCAATGCCCTTGAGATGTTGGCATAGTTTTGGATAGTTTTTCCTTTCTTCACTTCCTCACGCAGCGAGACTACTTTGGCTTCTAATTATTCCCTTTCTTGGTTTCTTTCTTCCAACTTATTTTGAAGTGACTCTTCAATGCATTTGTGTTCTTCAACTTCAATTTTGAGACCTTGAACTTGTTCTTCAAGAGTTTTGGAATGGATCTTCTCCGCCTTGAGATCTTTTATAAGCTTGATTGCTTCCTCATAAAATTATTCTATGGTCTATCCTTCTTCTTCATTGTTTGATACCTCTTGTTTATTGTGCTTGGGTTTATTGTACTTGGCCATAAAAAAAACTCTCATTGGCTTCTTCTTCACTGTCATTGTCTTTATCGGATGATGAGCTATCTTCTTTAGAGAGAAAGTTCCTTTTGATCCTCGCTTGTTGAATTTCTTAAAGCTTTTCTTTCCTTTTGAGTTGCCATTACTTCTATTTGGACATTTTGCTGCAAAATTCCCAACCTCATTACAGCTAAAACATATCAATGGAAGTTTACCTTTGAATTGTCCCTTACCAATTTTTAGTTTTCTCATGAAGTAAGCATATTCTTCATCTGAAAGGCCTTCTTCATCATCTCCCTTTTCTTCACACTTGCAAGTGCATGTATTTTCAATTGAAGTTTGTTTATCCTTATTGGCTTTCTTAGATGCAATGAACACAGTTTCTAGATGCGAAGTACCCTCTTCTTCATCAAGTCTCATTTCATATGCTATGAGAACTCCATGTAATTACTCTTTGTTGAGTTTTTCCAGATTTGCACTGTATTCTAAGACCGATACCTTTGGGTTGAATCTCCCTAGTAATATTCTAAGAATATTTTGTATAATAGCCTTCTCTTCAACTGGCTCTCCCAATCCTTCTAGAGTATTGGTTATTTCATCAACGTATTGGAAGTATGCAGCAATGTTGCAATATTCTTTCATTCTGAGTTGCTCAAATTTTTCTCTATAGATTTGAAGCTTTTCTTCTTTGAAATTTGAGTCACCTGCATATATATTCTCAAGCTTGTCCCATACATTTTTGGCAGTTTTACAACCCAACACCTTATGATAATCAGATTCAATAAGTCCACTGATAATAATATTATTTTAATTTGCATCATTTACCAAATTATTCTTACCTTGTTCATCCGTAGTTGATGTAAATCCATTTTGAACAGTGTCCCATACTTTGTAACCTTGTGCCAAGAGATAGACCTCCATTATTCCTTTCCAGAGTGCATAATTATTTTCATTGAATAGAGGTACACCATTCTTGGTATGCTCCATGACCTCCTTCCAGCTGTTAAACTTCTATTGAAGGAACCAAGCTCTGATACCAATTGTTGGAAATACTGAGAGGGGGGGTGAATCAGTATTCCTTTCAATTAGAGCATTAGTTAATCTTCAATTATTATCAGTGTTTGTACAATGATAGTAGAAAACAAGAGGAACACAAATGCACACAGTTTTTAAGGTGGAAACCCACTCCGGGACAAAAACCACCTAATGTTTTTCTAATAATTCTTTAATATTCAACTCCAATTGAAAATAAAGCTCCAACTTCCTAGAATCTAGAAAAGCATTCTTCTCCAGCTCCCACTGGATGGATGCTCCAATTCCTGAGATTCTTTAGTAGTCAACTGAATGGATTCCCCAACACCCAATGATCTACAACTCACCCTAGCACCACCCTACCATCCTATAGAAGAATAAAAGAAGAATGGACTCCCGTACCAGGGAAAATGGTCCAATTTACAATGATATAGAATGATGTAGAAGAAGAAGATATACTAGACCATAACCCCAACTTTGACACAACCACCTAATGATGATCCTAGACCTCCCAACACTGCCTCTTCAACCCTTGCCAGATAGACACTAGTACAATTTTTACAATAATGTATTTACAGTGACTTAGTACAAAGATACCTTTACAATGATTGTATGCAGTGCTGCCCACTTGAAGACTTCATATGATGAACTTCTTGCTACTATTATGCACCTTGGTTGTTGATCTTGTCATGCTACCCTCTTTTTCACCTTGATTTTCTTTTCCGTCGTAGAAAGTCTGGTCCTTTGCAACCCTTGACAGCACATGATCTAGATTTTTCTTGCCTTATAGGAGCTCGATATTGAATCTGGTGTATCTCTGTTATTTCAGATCCTAAATATCTAATTTTCAGTCCTATATTATTCCTCTAAGTCTTGTTTCGAATGCCATAGGTCTGACCCAATTTGGATTCTTCCAGAGAGAGTTATACCCGATTTCTCACAATGCCCTAATTATGAACTATTTCCGCAGAGTGCACTTGTATGGCATTCTATGTGTCATTGTTTCTTCATTTGGCTCTAAAATTGATAGAGAGAATACTATAGACTGTGCACTATCTGCCACTTATTACAGAATTCCAATCCGATACTCAGAGAGAGAATTATGACGATTTTACCAAGGTCCCTTATTTGAGATGAATTTCAGGAGCCTGTAAAAACCCTGACTTCGACAGATCATATCTCCAAAAATATTGCGCACCTTGATCTGAAATTTTTACAGAAGCTTCCTCAAGATTTCAGCTTCACCTCATAATAATTTCAGATTTTTAACCTTCATATAAAAAAATTTAGAGCTAACATAACACGATGACCTATTTCAGATAGCGAAATCCCTTGCCTAAGGAGGAAATGAAGATCACAATTTATATAAATGCTTAAGTTGAGAGGGGCTTCAACAAGTGACTGTGGAAGGGATTTTAGGAGCTTAAAAAATATTAATTATGAATTTTAAATGAACCATGCCCCAATCCCATGGGGTTTTAGCCCACTAACTGGGGGTACAAACTTCAAACATGAATATCTCTCAAATCGTGAAGAATTACATGGCGTGCCATATATCAATGGAAACATCTCGACAAGTAGAAACCAGCAAAATAATTATTTACCCAGAATATATTAATTTGGTAGGTCAAAATTCCCATGCAATATTGGGTTAGCCCCTGGTGCTGCTTGGGTTGACATCAATGACAACCACTGATCAACAAATATATCCTTTATGTGCCCAAGAAAGGTTAGATGGGCCTTAGTTTGTGTCTAATTTAGAGGCCTGGCATAATGTTCTAGGGAATAATAAACAATATTTGGGTAAAATTCTAGAGGTGTTTTCGTGCAATCTACATACTTGTATATGATGTCCTTGTTTTGCTAAATAAATAGCCGAGAGAACTTTTATGCATTCTACATGTTGTATGAGGGATGAATAATATGTAGTATGGTTGTAGAAGGGTAAATGAATATTTTACAATATAAGTTTCCACCAATGGATCAGTTCATACAACAAATAGGTAAATATGCATTTTCCCGTAGCTCATCCAAACATAAATTAGTTTGCTGACAAATTGCAAAAATGGGTAACAGTGAGTGAAAATATGATGATATAAGTGAGGCAAATGAACTATAAATAACATTAATTGTACATATTAAGCATGATTTTCTAACTAAAATAAAACTGCATGAATGACTGATAAACTACTAACTGCAAAATGTAAAACAACAGAAAGAATAACTTGAATTATAATGAAGAGTGTCATTGCATGAAAGAAACTATTTCTAATTTTGTCAAAGAATGATAATATAAACAAACTTAGAGAGTACATTTTTCATTAAATCTACAAAGACAATACTTTTTCAAAGATGATATTTGTAGAAATGCATGACTAGATAAATGAATGGAAAGTAAAGATACAAGAATGGGGCTTGAGAAATTGGGCTGGGCCCTAACCCAAGGAGACTCGAGTACCTTAAAGGAAAATTGTTCTTGAAACAAAAGAGGTTTTTTCATTAATAAAAAAAATTCCTCATACATAAAGTGTGATAAAATTGAAAATAGTAGGAAAAATCCTTCCTCTACTGCTGATTATCTTCTCCAATTTTTTTGAATCCCTAATGGGCTACTAAGGCCCCTTACTTATACAAAAAATCCTTGAGGTGAATCCTCCTTGAAGAGAGGAGTGCTTCCCTCCAAAATACCTAGAAATTAGTTTTTGGTTCCCTGATTTCTTCACAACTATAGGGATGTGATAACGTCCTTTATTCAACAAAGTTATGATTATCCTTTAACAAGGGACAAACCACAAATTATTCTATTTATGGACTCTCTCATGATCTACATAAGATATCCTCATATCCCACAAAATAAATGCATTAGGCATAAAAAATATGGAAATCATATCTTAATCTTCCTAAGAACATATTAAAGTTCAAAAATACATTATTAAGTGTAGAAGGAAAGTTAAATATACCTAAGGATGGTTAGATGGGCCTTCATTTCTACTTATTTTTGAGGTTCATCATAACACCTTACTGAAATTATTTCTCATCCTTTGAGAAACATATTCATATTTCTATTTTAATTCATTATCCTGATGGCTTATCTAAAATCCTAGGTTGTTTCATATGTGGTAGCCCCTTCTGGATGGAACCCTGCATTCTCCTTGATTTCTATCCATTCCCTATTTTCCTCTTCCTGATATTGATGCTCTATAGCCCCAACAGTAAGAGAGAATTGAACTTGAGTGAAATCCAATGGACTAAAATCCTTTCTATGATTCTTTTATATATAATGGTTTTGGATAATGCATTCCTTATCCTTTCAGGTGAATGGTATTCTCTTATCCTTAAATTATGTGGCAATGCCTGGAATCTTATTTGGCATGCCTACAAACTTTAATTACCCAATAACTTGAAGGTATCCTCAAAGTGAAGTATTTCATGTTCCTAGCTTCCCATATATATTTTTTACATGTACGGATCTTTTGATATGAGCTTGTGATGGAAATGTTGAAATGTGTGGTTGGAAACTCTTCCTTGACCCATAGTGATTCTTCTACTTCCTTAGCTAGTATTCTTTTGATCTCCTCTACCCTTATTTCTTCACGGTTCACCCATGAATCTAGAACCAATTATTTCTACAAAACCCAATAGAGTGTTTGGGTCCCAAATGTTCATGTTAGACAATACTATATTATGCATGTAAAATTTTGCAATTCTGGAACTATCCTCAATTATGCATTGGAAACAAAAATCATTCAATTTTATTACGTCTTGTAGGGGAAGGTAACATTTTTGTGCCAATGTCTTGATATAAAATTCACATCATTAATATTATAGAAATAGAGAATAAGTTTTTAAATGGTTTTTACAATGTATATCCTTCATGGATACATTGGCCATAGTGGCAATTCAGTATTCTTTCTCCTGCAACATATTTTGTGTTTTCTACAGTTGGGCTTTCAACTTCTTGTTTTCCTTATGTATATTATCTCTTATGTTTTCTTCATGAAATATTAGGTTTGCCATTTATTCTCTCATATTCTTTATATTTTCCTCCATAAGGCCAATGTTAGCATCCCCTTCAGATTTTTCAATCTACATCCATCTATAGGTTCTTCCTCTCTCTACCACTAGTTTAAAGAATATTACTAGTGTAAGGTGGATAAGAATAACCTTCCCTACCTCAATCCAAGCATAATAAGATGAGATGTCCAACTAAGGATATCGTTCATCTAGATCTATATTTTTACCCTATGGTTCTACAATATTTTCTTATAGCTCTACGCTATATTTCTATGGAATTGTGGTTTGTCTTGGAAGCATTATGTACCAAGTTCTTAGCCCTTCTAGCCAAGCCTATGGATATTTTCCTTTGAGAGATGTGGAGGTTAGCTAAAAAAAAAATTATTCTTCATTTTGAGGTTCTTCCTCCCCATGGCCAAGTGACTCCTCAATGGTGATTATATTGGGAGAGGATTATTGAGGTTTTCAAGTAGGTCTAATTCTATTTCTCCTCCTTATCCTAAAGTAAAGAAGCGTTTCCCTTGGTTTCTTCACTTTGGACTTTACTGGGGTGCTCAAGTTTGCTAAGTTAGTAGTAACTTCTTCTTCTAAATGATATTATGGAGTGCTCTACTTTTTCCCCAATTTTCTCTTCTTTTATATCCTATATGATGTATTAATAACCTCCTAGAGATTTTGAGACTTTTATTATATTAAATTTATCTTAGTCAACCATTTATGCCTCTTCCTCCTATTCAACTTGTGTCTTTGTCTGCTTTTTTGCCTATTTTTCTACCTTTTATTTTGATTCTTCCTTTGATTCCTCCCATTTTATATCAACTTCTTATTCTGCCTCTACTTCATTTTCCTACTTTGTTTCTACCCACTCTATTTTGAATTGATGTTCTACCTAGTTCTCCAAAAAACATTCTTTGTCCTTGTCGATGAAATCATCCTAGGAGAGAGGGCTTTGTAGGATTTCTAAGGCATTTAGGACTATCAAAATAATCAAACCATGGTAAGATAGGTAATGATGTTTCCCCCCTTTGAATATTATTTTCATTATAGAATGAAGGATGAAATAAGGAATGATGAGTCTCTCTTGGGTAGGAAAATCCAATTGAAATATTAGCTAGTAAAGAAACCTAAACTAATAAGAACATACAATGTTGAGACTTCCCTCACATGAAATGTATTTGAAGATATAGTAAGCCACCTCATCCAACGGATATGGTAGGATTTCCCTTCGCTCTTCATATTTATCCTCCATGGGCTTCTTATTCTAAAGGAAGACATTTTTCTTGGGTGTAGTATCCTCTAGACTCTCCTCATTATTCTATTTGACCCCCCTGGGGAATGTGGTGAATCTATTGATAATATCTTCATTTAGATATATGATTTTAGGTCCCTATAATATTAGTGTAGCCCCTTATTATTTTTATCTTAACCCCCTCATTATTATTGTTGTGCCCCTGTAGTCCCCATATTGTTATTATTGTACCGTGTAACCCCCATATTGTTATTATTATGCCCTTACATTATTATTGTTAGGTCAGTTAGGATTATATTGTGATCCAATGGAATAATATATATAGAAAGGAGGTTTTTTCATGTTTATCATCCAAGAATTTTTCATTTATGAAATGTAAAAAGGTTTCCCCCTCGAAGTGGCTTATTTCTAAGGCGTTGATCTCTCTTTTCTTCTATTTTTGGAGCTAGTTTCATAAAATTTGGTATCCGAGCATTTTGTCATTTGTAGCATCCAATAATTGTTCATTTATGTAATGTAAAGGAGGTTTCCCCCTCAAAGTGGCTTATTTATAAACCTTTGATCTCTTTTTTCTTCTATTTTTGGAGCTGCTTTCATAACATTTGGTATTAGAGCTTTGGATTCTAGGGTTTTGCTGCTCCAAACAGGTTATCATGGAATTTTCACTATATTTTTTTTGTACGAAGTTTTATAAGCTGAAATTTTTACCATGCGAATCAAAAATCCTGAGGAACCTCGTGTAACAATTTCAGATCTTGTTTCACAATATTTTTGGAGATATGATCTGTGGAAGTTAGGGTGTTTGCAAGCTCTTGAATTTCATCTAAAAGAGCTGACCTTGGTAAAATTTCCATAACTCTCTCTCTCTGAGCATCAGATTGGAATTATGAAAAAATTGGTTGAAATTACACGGAATTCAGTTTCTTGTGTATCAATTTCAGAGCCGAATGAGGAAACAATGACACATGGTACAACGTACAAGTTCACTCTATTGAACCAATCCATAATTAGGTCATTGTGGGAGATTGGGCATAACTTTGTCTTAAAGGATCCAAATCAGGTCAGACCTGTGGCATTCAAAATAAGATTTAGAGGGATAATAGAGGATAGAACTTCAGATATTGAAGATCTGAAATCACAAAGATAATTAGTTTCAATATCGAACTCCTCAAAAGAAATAAAAAGGTGTGTATTTTGTTTCAAATTTCATTAGTCTTGTTTGAAAAATCAGTTTGAAGTGATTTCAATGGAATATTGAAGCTTAGATATCAATATTGGGTTCTAAAATTCTCCCTAAAGATAATTCCACACACATTAAGCCCTCAGAAAGCTATACTATGACGCACTAAGAGGAAGAATTTCAATGCTTTATATCAAAATTATGGTACCAAGTGAAATAAATTTCGATCATAAAAAGAGAAACCCAAGATGACATAAATGGTTTAAAATCATACATGGATGCTAATTTGTATGGTTTGAAGGATAAATTGAAGGCTAATATGGATGATAAAGAAATGGAAGATCATATCGAGCATCAACAACAAGTTCTCCAACTCTCAAAAGATAACCTAAATTTGGTGCAAAATTGAATGAAACAATAGGAAGATCTATATCACAGTGAAACAAGTTTTGAAGCATTCATGGAAATAAGAAATCGAAAACTACGAAATAAATCAATTTCAGAGTATCTGAGCAAGTGGAAAAACTTACCTGCTGAAGATTCCACGTGGGAGGACATGAATTTTACACATAAGCATTCAGAAATAATTAAGCGTTGAGGACAACACTTCTTCGAAGGAAAGGAGTTCGTTAGGTCCCTATAATATTAGTGTAGCCCTTTATTATTGTTAGTATATCCCCCTTATTATTATTTTTTTGCCCCTGTAGTCCCCATATTGTTATTATTATACCCCTGTAACCCCCATATTGTTATTGTTGTGCCCTTACATTATTATTGTTAGGTTGGCTAGGATTATATTGTGACCCCATGGATCCCTATATATAGAAAGGAGGTTTTTTCATTTTTATCGTCCAAGAATTGTTCATTTATGTAATGAAAAAGACGTTTCCCCCTCAAAGTGGCTCATTTCTAAGGCGTTTTTCTCTTGTATCTTCTATTTTTAGAGTTTGTTTCATAAAATTTTCTATCAAACCATTTTGTCATTTGTAGCATCCAATAAATTTTCATTTATGTAATGTCACTAGAAAATTTGGCCTAATTTCCGACAGCCACTTCGTCCCTATTCCGACAAATAGTTGGCGCAAGAGCGACAGTTCGAGGCAGGACAAAACATGGTTAGCCATTACGTCGCAATTCTGACGCTTTGCCAAAGTGTCGCAATACCGACACTTTTTCTGAAGTTTCCAAACAACCGTCGCTCCTCCGACGTTTGTAAACTGTCACAGTTCTGACGATATGTGGTCCGAATTTTTTAACGTCACTCTTCTGATGTTTGTAAACTGTCTCTCTTTTGACATTTTTAAACTATCGCAATACTGACTCTATAGTTAACCATGCTTTTAAAGCGTCGTAAAATCGACGTTGTGCAAAAGGCTCTCTTTCGACGCTAGAGGTGTCACAATACTGACATGGTTGGCTAACCACGCTTTTAAAGTGTTGCAATACTGACGTGGTTGGCTAACCACGCTCTTAAAGCATCGCAAAACCGATGTTGTGCAAAAGGCTAGAGGCATCGGTCTACCGACACTGTGATAAAAATTAAAAAAAAAAATTAAACCCGTAAACATGTAACATTCCTTATAGGTAAGGTGACTGTCCGCTGATCAGAATCGACATTCAATTCGACATGATTACCTTTGATGTAATATTTTCAAGATGCGTTATAAAATCGCATTACTTGATTACTTTATTATTGAAGATGCGTTATAAAATCGGGGTCTTTTCAATGAAATAACTAATGAGGTTCCTAAAATAGGTGACCTGATTTGATTTCCCGTGATCTTTCAGTCACTTTTGGAGGATGACGAAACGATCTGTAATGGATTCAGTGTCATCTCACCACTTCATGAAGCATATTAACTAAATACACCAATTTTTTCTATTGAAAGGACTTGATCCTTTCAGAGAAATATGTCCTGCCATCAATATAATCTAAGGTTCCCAGCTAGCCCAACCTTATCTGTATGATGCCTCAATTTCCTCCAGAGTCTTCCCCTTGGTTTCAGGCACACACAACACCACAAATATGAACGTAAAGACAGTAAAGAGAGCATACAGTGAGAATGTTCATGTAACAGATAAAAAAAATATCGACTTTAGTTAGGGATCCCAAACTAATGATCAAAACACGTTGAAAAAACTATTCTAGATGCTGCAACAGAAAATTGCAATATAACTAGTTCTCAAAAGCAACAAATTTTACCTGCAGTGCTCCACTCTAAAATAAAATTGATAGTCATTGTTACTTCCCAGGAAAGGGCCCAATTGGCCAAAGTTGCCACACTACCAGCGATTCCCTTGACATTAGTAGGAAGTATCTGCAATAGAGTAATGTAGAAAACTTATAATTGATGGGGAATAGAGCATAATCATAAATAGTAACTAATTGAAATCCACATAATAGAATGGCAACGCAATCTATTTGGTAGTAAGATCATTTTTCAGAACATCATAAAGGCCCAAGTTCAACATTACCAGTTACATCCACTCATGATTAGATTCCATATTTTTTTTGCATGTGAGTGATTCCTCGAGAAATGGAAGTCATCATCACTGGTTGGCAAGTTCCACCAATTTACCACAGGACCATGTCCACTTCTTCGATTATCACAAATAGTTTATGGCGGTAAGCCTCTATTTTCTCAATTTAAAATTACCCCCATACACATACAATTTGGAGTCCTCTCCAAGAATGCTTCTCAAGTGAAGTTGGATAAGGCACATTACCTCATACATAATAATCCATGGGATGGTCCCATACCCAGGGAGAAGGCGATAATGTAAGCCTGCCAAGGAACACCACCAATTGACATTACGTGAAGAAAACCATGAGGCATTTCTATTATGAAAATGATGACTGCAATGAAGACATAAACGTGAAGTTCGTAGGTAATTTGAATCCAAAGCCTACCAAGAGACCAATTAAAGCCAAAACACTGGCTATATGGGAAACTGCTGACATGTGGATCTGCAAGAAGGAATGAGGAAATTAGATCAAACTCAGGTATCATGATCTAGCACCCACCCAGTTTTCATATTGGTTCCAAACACATATATAGACACTTAGAACTAGCTAGTTGATGTTTTCACACTCTTATTGTCAGAGAATAAAGGAATGATCTGCAAGAAGGAATGAGGAAATTAGATCAAAATCAGATATCATGATCTAGCACCCACCCAGTTTTCATATTGGTTCCAAACAGATATATAGACACTTAGAACTAGCTAGTTGATGTTTTCCCACTCTTATTATCAGAGAATAATGGTATTGTCAGAGAATAAAGGAATGAACTTTGTTGTAGTAAACTAGCCAAAATAAAGAAAATATCTATATAATAATTGCATGATTTAATTTTAAAAAAACATCATAAAAATGAAAAATGCAAAAACTCAAAGAAGACAAACCCAGTTCAAAATGAAATTTAGTGGAAGTAACAGGTGTCCTTGGATTCCTTAAATCCCACCAAGCAAGGCTTCCATCCTCGTACCTGTCAATGCCACACCAGAAGGTGAAAAAAAGACAAGATTCACATAAACACCAGAAGGAGAACAAAAGATAAGATTCACATAAACACCAGAAGGAGAACAAAAGATAAGATTCACATAATGTTGTAATGTTGCACAACCTTCATTAGAGAAAATATAATGTTGATAATTAGGGATAAGAACCTTTCCAAACCTTTAGGTAAATAAATATATGAATGGCTACATGTTCACAAGTAGGGTGGAGAACTAAAGAGGGTAGTGACCCTAACTACGATCTTTTGGGTGTAAATATGCTTGTCAGCACTACACAAGGAAAGAGAGCCAACAATGTTCCAAGTACAAAATTAAAGAACATGTTGAGCTGTGACATTGGAGTTAAATAGTGAGCACACATACTTAAAACCCAAACCCTAGTAAGAATTCATAAAAATCCCTATAGCTTCCCAATTCCAAATACACCATTTGTTAAAGGCATTGTCATCCAACATTATATGCAAAAAGACAATATCAGAGAGAAATTGAAGTAATCCAAATCTTCAGAAGACAAGTTAACATTAAAACCCCTCTCCCTACAAAATCAACTACACTTGAGGAGGTTCAAAGGTAACATTTCCCCCAATATCTACTGATATCGTATAAAAAATATGGGTCACAGATGATAGAGAACCGACAGAAGCCCCTTTGGGTGGTGGAGCAAGCACTAGATCCTCTTGAGATTGATGAACCACGTTAATAGTTAGCTACTCAATCATACAAGGCAAACCCAAAACCACATTCTAAATGTACCCATAAAGTGAAGTGTAATTTTATATTTAAAAAAACATCCAGTAAAACCCTTATAGCAGAAACCACTTACCAAATATCCAACCTTATGTTGTTTGTCAAAAATACAGTAGTTATTGAAAATGGGGAGGTTTCAGCCGAGAGGATTCAAATTCGAGCTTATGGCATGAATGAAGTTGATCTACATTACTGCCACCACCACTTGCTGAGGTAACATCAAGGGAAAATCGGCACAGCTGTACAGGGAATTTTTTGCCATGCTCAGAATTCATGAGAACCAGGCTATGTGCAATGTTTCCATGAGAAATGTAATATATTTCAGACCTACAACCATCTATATCTCATAACCAAGATAGCATAGAAGAAAATAACGAATTTGAATGGGATAAAACAAGGGAAATACTAATTTGATTCTTCTAGAAGAAGATAACATTCTTCCACAATCGATTTCTCTTCAGATCTCCCACAGATTTTTGAACATTGGAAAAACTCAAAATATCTCCACCAGCTACTATGGCTTTCGAGCCGTTAATGGACTATGGCGACTTTAGGGTTTTAGAGCGTCCATGCTTCTGAAAGAATCTGTAAAAAAGAAAGCATCACAGGGCAGAATGGAATCATGGGAAAGAAGGCATAAAGGTCGAACAAGCTAAACGAGAAAAAAAAATTGAATAGTTCAATTAAGAAAATTTGAATAGGTGGAATAGGGAGCATGAGTAAGGTAATTAGGCTAATTTTTTGGAATTTAAAAAAATAGGCCAAGCTAGGGATCATTAATCATGTATTAATGCTATCAATTGATTAATTATGATTAATCATATATTAAATATATCAATCTATTAATTAGGGGTCTTTAATCATGTATGAATTGATTAATTATGAATTAGTAAATTTAATTAAAATTGTTTTATATATTTATTGTAAATTTTTGTAATATTTTACAAAATAAACTTATTTTATTTTATTTAAAAATAATTTATCGATATTTTTGGTTGTAAAAATCATTACTTATATCATTGATTGAAAGTAGGCCAAGGAATTATGTGATTGATTGAAACTATGACATATAATCATACGACAATTTCCCACTCAAACATTAGTGAATAATTTATTTTATTTAAATTATTTTATATATTTATTATAAACTGCTGTAATATTTTACAAAATAAACTTATTTTATTTTATTTAAAAACAATTTATCAATATTTTTGGATATAAAAATCATTACTTATAATATTCATTGTAATTATTATTTAAAAGTAATAAAAAATATTAATAAATATAATATTTTTAGGTAGAATAATTACTTTCATCATACTTTATAGGTTCCTGCAAAATTACTTTCATTATTACCATAATTATTCAACTTCATTAGTTGATTGCCAATATTTTCTTCCTTATTTGAATCATCCTTAAATAGACCTTATAGTAATTTTCATAATGTTCGTGTATGGAGATAATTCTATGATTCCAAAACCATTTTCCATAGAGTTGTTCATTCAAGGGATACCCGTAGAGTACCAAGTTATGAATATTCTAACATCTTCCATATGTTCTAAAATAAGCGGCATCTTCTTATTGATTTCTTACACTTGTTGTGACACTTCCACTCAACCACCTGAAGTATTTAGCTAACACTTTTTTTGTGTTCATCTCATTATTCCAAGCTGGTCATAATCACATGAGTTACCATCAATTATCATCATTAGAAATTTTTCAAGTTTTTCCTAAAATTTACTAATTAGTCTACAAACACATGGTAATAATGGCATTACCCACAAACACATGATACCCTCATAACCTAGTATTGTGTGCTAGGAAGTATTTCCAAAGAAGTTGGCTGGCATCACTATGACATTATTACGGAATTAGAAGGGAAGAGAAAGGGAAAGGCTCAGGTATCATATGAGAGAAGGAAGCAATTGGAAAAATTGAGATCAAAAGCAGTGGATTTAGCTGAAAAGAAGCTTGCCCCAGAGATGGATAATATAAAACTTGACAACATATTGGTCAATTTCCTTGACCCTTTATTGGTTATTCAGAAGGAGTATGAATACACCACAATTAATATCAAGGTAACTGGCCCCTAGCAGATCAAGGGCTAAAAGTTGTATTTTTCATCTGAACATCAACATACCACAACCATGCTTACAACCAGAAGCCTTCTCACATTCATAAGTTTGCAGGCACAACTTAGCAAATTTGATACGACTGCCCTCAACTGAAATGACCCGACCTAAACGCGTTTGGGTGGGCGCCCTCAACTGAAGCGACCCGACCCGAACAAATTTGGGCGGGCGCCCTCAACCGAAACAACCCGAACATGCCTGGTCAGGTGACCTTGCATGGCGCACCATGTCGCACCCGACTGAACAATGCCACAAGGGAGAAAATGGCAAACGGTCTGCTCGAACGTGCACAAGGCACTCGGGTGGTCACAACTTAGCAAAACTGATATGGGCGCCCTCGAACGAAATGGCCCGACATGAACGCGCTCGGTCGGGTGACCTCACACGGCACGACACGACGTGCCTGACTGAACGATGCCACAAGGGAGCAAACGGAAAACAGGACACCCGAACGTGCATCAGGCACCCGAGTGGTCACAACCTAGCAAAACCGATACGAGCGCCCTCAAATGAAACGACCCGACCCGAACGCATCCGGTCGGGCGACCTCACATCGCACAACATGGCATGCCCGACCGAACAATGCCACAAGGGAGAAAATAGCAAACGGGCCACCCAAACATGCACAAGGCACCTAGGCAATCACAACTTAGAAAAACTAATATAGGCGCCCTCGAACGAAACAACTCGACCCGACTCGAACGCGCCCGATCGGATGACCTCACAGTATGGCATGACATGGCGCGCCCGATCGAACGATGCCACAAGAAAGAAAACGAAAAACGGGCCATCCGAATGTGCACAAGGCACCCGGGCGGTCACAACTTAGCAAAAATGATACGGATGCCCTTGAACGAAATGCCCCAACCTGAACGTGCCCGGACGGGCAACCTCACACGGCGTGACACGGCACGCCCGACCGAATGATTCCACAAGGCAGCAAATGGAAAATGGGTCACCCGAATGTGCACAAGGCACCTGGGTGGTCACAACTTAGCAAAATTTATACGGGCGCCCTCGAACGAAACGACCCGACCTGAACGTGCCTAGTCAGGCGACCTCACACGATGCGACACGACGCGCCCAACCGAATGATGCCACAAGGGAGAAAATGACCAACGAGCCACCTGAATGTGCACAAGGCACCCGAGCGGTCACAACTTAGCAAAACTGATACGGCCGCCCTCAAACGAAACGACTTGACCCGAACGCGCCCGGTCGGGTGACCTCACACGACATGACACAACGCACCCGATTGAACGATGCCACAAGGGAGAAAACAGAAATGGGCCACCCGAACGTGCATAAGGCTTCCAGGTGGTCAGAACCCAGCAAAACTAATACGGGTGCCCTCAAATGAAACGACCCGACCCGAAGGCATCTGGTCAGGAGACCTCGCATGACACGACATGACGTGCTAGACCAAATGATGCCACAAGGGAGAAAATGGAAAACAGGACACCCAAATGTGCACAAGGGACCCAGGTAGTCACAACTTAGAAAAACTAATACAGGTGCCCTCGAATGAAACGGCCCGACTAGAGCGCACCCGGTCAGGTGTCGACCTCACACGGCGCGACACGACGCGCGCAAATGAATGTCTATGCCACAAGGGAGAAAATTGAAAACGATCCACCCAAACATGCACAAGGTACCCGAGTAGTCACAACTTAGCAAAATTGATACGGGCGCCCTAGAATGAAACAGCCCGACCAGACCAGAATGCGCACAGTAGGGCGACCTCACACAGCGCGACACAACGCACTCGACCGAATGATGCTACAAGGGAGAAAATGGCAAACGGGCCGCCCAAACGTGCACACGGAACTCGAGTGGTCACAACTTAGCAAAACTGATACGGGCACCCTCGAACGAATAGCCCGACCCGAACGCGCCTGGTTGGGCGACCTCACAGTATGGCACTACATGGAGTGCCCGACCAAATGATGCCACAAGGGAGAAAAAGGTAAACATGCCACCCGAACGTGCACAAGGTACTCGAGTGGTCAAAACTTAGCAAAACTGATACGAGCGCCCTTGAACGAAATAGCCTGACCTGAACGCGCCCGGTCAGGCGACCTCAGACGGCACGACACGGTGCACCCAACCGAATGATGCCACAAGGGATAAAATAGAAAACTAGCCACCCGAACATGCACAAGGCACTCGGGGGGTCACAACTTAGCAAAACTGACATGGGCGTCCCCGAATGAAACGACCCGACCCGACCCGAACACGCCTAGTTGGGCAACCTCACACGGTGTGACACGGCGCACCCGATCGAATGATGCCATAAGGGAGAAAATGGAAAATGGGCCACCCAAACGTGCACAATGCACCCAAGTGATCACAACTTATCAAAACTGATATGTGTGCCCTTGAACGAAATGGTCCAACCTAAACGTGCCCGATTGGGCGCCCTCACACGGCGGGACATGGCGCGCCCAACCGAATGATGCCACAAGGGAGAAAATGGCAAATGGGCCACCCAAACATTCACAAGGCACCTAGGCAGTCACAACTTAGCAAAACTGATACAGGTGCCCTCGAACGAAACGGCTCGACCTGACCCAAATGCGCCTGGTCGGGCAATCTCACACGGTGCGACACGACGCGCCCGACCAAATGATGCCACAAGGGAGCAAATGGAAAACAGGTTGCCTGAGTTTGCATAAGGGACCCAGGCAGTCACAACTTAGCAAAACTGATACGGGCACCCTCGAAAGAAACAGCCCGACCGGAACGCCCTCGGTCGGGCGTCGACCTCACACGGCGCGACACGACGCATCTGAACGAACGTCGATGCCACAAGGGAGAAAACAAAAAATAAGCTGCCTGAACGTGCACAAGGCACCTGGGTAGTCACAACTTAGCAAAATTGATATGGGCACCCTCGAATGAAATGGCCCGACCCGAACGTGCTCGGTCGGGCGACCTCGCACGGTGTGACATGGCATGCCCAACCGAATGATGCTACAAGGGAGAAAACGACAAACAGGCCTCTTGAACATGCACAAGGGACTCGGGCGGTCACAACTTATCAAAACTGATACAGGCACCCTCGAATGAAACGACTAGACCGGAATGCGCCCGGTCGGGTGCCGACCTCACACAGAATGACACAACGTGCCCGAACGAATGTCGATGCCACAAGGGAGAAAACAAAAAAATAGCCACTCGAACGTGAAAAAGTCACTTGGGTGGTCGCAACTTAGCAAAACTAATACGAGCACCCTCAAACAAAACGGCCCGACCTGACCCGAACGCGCCCGGTCGGGCGACCTCACACGGCGTGACACGGTGCACCTGACCGAATGATGCCACAGGCCAGCAAATGAAAAACGGGCCGCTCGAATGTTCACAAGGCACTCAGGCAGTCACAACTTAGCAAAACTAATATGGGCACCCTCAAGGAGAAGTGTCCTCCTAAAGGAGAAGTGTGCAATTCCAAAAGAATCTTTTGTTTTAGTTGGGAATCCTTACAAAGATATAAGCGATCTTTGTACCATAAGGAATCATTTTTCCAACTAAATGTATCAGATGTACTAGGATCTTGCTGCAACTTTTGAATGAGTGTCCATACATCTTTGTCCTTCTTCCATTCATCTCTTGCTTCTCTTATCCAATCTGGTTGGATAATAGAAATGGCACAAAGCAATGCTTCCACCTCTTCATTCTTTCTTGAGAGTGCATCTGCAACAATATTAAGCTTTCTTTTTTTGTAGATTATTTCAAAGTCATAACCCAACATCTTTGTGACCCATTTTTGCTGCTCTTCTGAAGATAGTCTTTGTTCCAAAAGTGTTTAAGACTATCATGATCAGTTTTTACCTTGAAGTGTCTTCCCATTAGGTAAGTTCGCCATTTCTTTAGTGCATGTAGTATTGCTAACATTTCCTTCTCATAAATAGGTTTCAGTAAATACTTTCCTTTGATTGGACGACTTTCAAAAGCAATGGGTCTTCCTTCCTGCATTAAAACTGCACCAATTCCATTTCCTGAGGCATCACATTCCACAATAAAGGTTTTTGTGAAGTCCGGCGTAGCTAAGACCGGTGCTAGGCACATTGCCTCTTTAAGATGTTCAAAGGCCTTAGTTGCTTCAGGAGTCCATGAAAATGCATCTTTCTTCAATAATGTTGTTAGAGGTGCTGTTATTCTCCCATAATTCTTAACAAACTTGCGATAATACCCTGTTAACCCGAGAAATCCTCGCAACCGCTTTATGGTCGTGGGGACTTTCCATTCCTTAATGGCTTTAATTTTGTTAGGGTCTACTTTAACACCCTCGTGAGATATAATATGACCCAGATATTCCACCTCTTGTACTCCAAAGAAACATTTGGATGTTTTTGCATATAATTGTTTCTCCCGCAATAGTTTGAGCACCCTGTCAACATGTTCAACATGATCCTTCCAAGACCTGCTGTAGATTAGTATATCATCAAAAAATACTAGCACAAATTTTCTAAGGAAGGGTTTGAAAATGGAATTCATCAACCCTTGAAATGTAGAAGTGCATTGGTAAGGCCAAAAGGCATGACCAAAAATTCATAATGACCCTCATGAGTTCGAAATGTTGTTTTTGGAATATCTTCAGTCTTCATTCTAATTTCATGATATCCTGAATGAAGATCCGACTTGGTAAAATAAATTGCTCCATGTAATTCATCCAATAATTCATCAATCACAGAATGGGAAATTTATCTTTAATGGTGAGCTTATTGAGCTCCCTATAATCCGGACACATGCGCCATGATCCATCCTTCTTGTGTACCAATACTACAGGAGCAGAGAAAGAACTTTGACTAGGTTGAATTATACCCGCCTCTAACATTTCTGCAATCATACGTTCAATTTCGCTCTTTTCGAAGTAAGGATATCTATAAGGCCTGATGTTTGGAGGAACACTTCCTGGAATCAAATGAATAGCATGATCATGATCACGAATAGGTGGGAGTCCTTTGGGAGTTTCCAACACCTTGGAATGATTGTCCAAGACTTGTTGGAGATCTGCAGAAATAGATGATTTTGATGTTGGAACTTCTAGTGAGCATAATTGTGCAATTACGCCTCGTTGTTCTTTCTTTAGAAGCTTTGTCATGCCATTAGAGCTTATTATCCTTCTCGGCTTCCCTTCAATACCCCGTAATTCGACTTCCTTTCCTTCTGAAAAAAAATTCAAGAAAAGTTCTTGAAAATTAAAAGCTACCGTCCCCAAAGATTGTAACCATTGTACTCCTAGTACAACATCAGCACCTCCCATAGGAATGGAAAGCATTGGACTAGTCAATACATATTCCCCATGGTTAGCTTAATATTATGGCATTTTCCAGAGCAATTTATAGTTCCTCCATTTGCAACCATCACTTGACATTCTGGTGCTGGGTATAGGAAACAATTTAATTCCTTGGCTACCTTACAATGAATAAAATTATGGGTGCTACATGAATCAATCAACACTATTACCTTTTTCTTCTTGATTTGTCCTGCTATCTTGAGAGTTTGAGGAGTGGTAATTCCTGCCAGTGCATTACACGATATGGTCGGATTCATTACTTCCTCTTCTAGAGCTGGTTCCTGGTGTATATCCTCTTCTTGTTCATTTTCTTCTTCCTCTTCACAATCTATGTAAAATAATTTCTTCTCAGCACACTTATGACCTTTAGTGTATTTGCTATCACAACTGTAGCAAAGCCCTTTTGCTCTTTTTTCTTCCAATTGTTGTGGTGTCAACCTTGTAGGTTGTGGAAATCTAGATATAGCAACACTTCCTTCTTTATAGAATTGAGTGGTAGGCTTCCTTGTCGCCATAACTTTACATTCAACTTTTCTTGCCAACCTGAATGCCTTCTCCAATGAATCAGGTTCCAGAACGCGAACTTCATGTTGGATGTTATCCTTTAAACTGCCTATGAAGAGATCAATCCTGTGTTCCTCTGGAATATTAGTTACCCTTATATTCAATTTTTGGAAGTCCTCAATGTGCTACCCCACTAAACCCTTTTGCTTGAGATTTATCAATTGGCTAAAGAAGGTGTTGCTCTTTGTATCCTCATAATGTGCTATCATTTCCTCCGTAAAAATTGACCAAGTGACAATTTTTTTACGGGATAAAAGCCATCGATACCATACAAATGTATTTTGTTCTAAATGTAAAGTTGCAATGCGTACCTTTTGTGTGTTTTGCACATTATGGAGATCAAAATATTGCTCCATTTGTAGTATCCATGTTACAGGATCCTTTCCATCAAACTTCCTTATATCCATTTTTAGAATATGGTGGTTCTTCCCGCCAACATTAGAGTTTATGAAATCACGATTAACATTTATTTTGTTCTCATCATGAGGTTCTTCTAATATATTTTCGCCATTAGGAATCATTTTTGGTTTTAAACTTGTCATCAAGCCTTCCATGTATGCTTTTAGATCATCATGTCATCCATCTTAGCTTCCATGTCGACTTCCATGCCATCCATCTTAGCTTCCAAACCATTCATCTTAGCTTCCACGCCTTTCTTCAAACCATCCATCTTAGTTTCATGCCTTTCTTCAAAACTTACATTTCATTTTTTGTTTCTCCTTGCGAGAGCGAAGTTTGGTGCACTTGCTCTTTCAATTTTGATATGTGATGTTGCCATTATTTGTCTTCATGAGTCATAATAGAGCCCTTGGAAAGTCTTAATGGGTGTTGAATTTTTTTTAGGGGCCATTTCAGACTCCAATATTGATATCTATTCTACAATAGGCCCTTGCAATCAATTCAACTTGATTCTTCAAACAAGACTTATGCAATTCGGAAAAAAAAATACACACCTTTTACTAGCTTTGAGGAGCTCGATATTGGAATTGTATTATCTCTGTGATTGAAAATATTCAATATCTGAAATTAAGCACTGAATTAGCCCTCTGAATTCTCTTTTGAATGCCACATGTCTGACCTAATTGTGATTCTCCAAGACAAAGTTGTGTCCAATCTTCCACAATGACCTAATTATGGACTGGTTCAGTAGAGCGAACTTGTACGACTTGCCACGTGTCACTGTTTCGTCCTTTGTATCTGAAATTGATATCCAAGAAACTAAAGTCTGTGTACTTGCAACCAATTTTTACAGAACTCCAATCCGATGCCCAGAGAGAGAGTTATTGAAATTTTCCCACGATCACCTCTTTGAGATGAAATTCATGAGCCTGAAAAAACACTACCTTCCACAGATCATATCTCCACGAATATTGCGAACCAAGCTCTGAAATGTTTTGAAACAATTCCTCAGGATTTCAGCTTTGCACCATATTAATTTCAGATTCTTAACCTTCGTAGAAAATTTTTTATAGTGCAAATGCCACGATGACCGGTTTAGGAGCCTGAAAAAAAACTAACTTCCAAAGATCATATCTCCAAAAATATTGCGAACCAACCTCTGAAATTTTTAGAAAAAATTCCTCAAGAATGCAGCTTCTCACCCTAAAAATTTCAGCTTCTGAGGCTTCGTAGAAAAAAAGTTATAGCGAAAATTCCACGATGACCTGTTTGGAGCAGCGAAACCCTAGAATCCCAAAGCTCTGATACCAAATGTTGTGTAACCAGCTCCAAAAATAGAAGAAAAGAGATATGAACGCCTTAGAAATAAGCCACTTCGAGGGGGAAACCTCCAATACATTACATAAATGAACAATTCTTGGGTGATACAATTTACAAAACCTCCTTTCTATATATAGGAGTCCATGGGGCCATAATGTAATCCTAGTGGGTCACAATGTAATCCTAGCCGACCTAACAATAATAATTTAAGGGCACAATAATAACAAAATGGGGGTTACAAGGGTACAATAATAACAATAAAGGGGTTACACTAACAACAATAAGGTACTATACTAGTAATATAGGGACCTATCACAATGTGATATGTCAACTAAAGATATCTTATTATGTTGCTCCAACCATTCAAAAATGGGACCTAAGTTAGATTATTATTTATTAAAGGAGAGGCCAAATAAATTAATTTACAAACCATCGCTATAGCGACACTTAGCCCAAACCGTCGCAAGAGCGACACTTAGCCCAAACTGTCGCAAGAGAAACACTTAGCTCAAACTGTTGCAATAGCAACGATTTTTCTGAAACTATCGCAATAGCGATGTTTTCCTCCAAACATCGCAATAGCGACATAGAGCTCTAATATGTCGCAATTCCGACGCATTTTCCCAAACTGTTACAATTCCGACAGTTTGCTACAAACGTCGCAAGACCGACACTAACTTCTATGTGTTGCAATACCGACACTTGTCTCCAAACGTTGGTATAGCGACATTTGTGGGCATGATTTGAAAAAATTGATAAATTTTAGGGAAATTTCTAACATTTGGTCAAAAGTGTCGGAACCAAAGTGTCGAAATTTTTTCCAAATGTACTAGTGTGTAAAGGAGGTTTCCCCCTCAAGGTGGCTTATTTCTAAGGTGCTGATCTCTTTTTTATTCTATTTTTGGAGCTGGTTTCATAACATATGATTAGGCCTATAACCATAGTAATAGCCTCATTCCCTTTTGGTTGTTAGAGATTTGAGGAAAATTCTTGAGAAATTTCATCATCAAAGCCTCTTAGCTTCTTGAAAAAACACAGCCATTAACAATTTTAAAAAAAAATTATAACCTTAGGGTTTTGATGAATCCTAGAGGGGTTTATTACTTCTCTCCAATTAAATCCTCCTCCCATGGCCTAATATAATTATAAGAAAATGAAGCAAGGGATTTTTCTTATGTTTCTACTAGAACCTAAGGTTTCCTATACAATGGAGAATGTTGTAACAGATAAAATTTCACAATTTTTTTCAAGGTTGAGGAAAGGAAAAATGATGGCATGCACCCCTTCCTTATTCAACACACCATATCCTTAAGAAAATTCTCATTCAACTATTATCTTTTCTGAAATTCAAATTTTTTTATTATTATTTATAATTGAGGTGTTTTCTTGAATACTTATTCCAAACCTCAGTGAGAAGAGATTTCACTTACATTTCCTCTGATGATTTCATCTATTTATGGAGGCTTGATGGCTATTATGGGAAGCATTGGCCTTTCTTTAGCACTCTGTTAGTTTCTAATAGCTAACGTCTATATATTCTTGTAGCTACCTATAGCTGGTTGTATTAGAAATATTTTGATTAGGTTTATCTACTGTAGCAATGGTAGGGCATCCTTGTAGTTTTAAAATAGATTTTCATGCAAAATAGGCTTGTAGGGGGCCTAACTTAGGTGGTTATTTTTTGAGGTTATGAGATCAACGCAAAATGTGAGTTGACACCCACATACAACATCATGCTCCATGTTCCATAATGAGTAAGCAATGTCAACCCACCCTCTCAATTCATTCCCTTTTTTATTATCCTTCTCCCACATGTGTGGCTGTCCTTTGGCGAAAAATTGAGTTTACTTCTATATACGGTTGAGGATAATCTAACTAAATCTAGCTATAAAAAAATTTATTTATTACCTTTTAATGTTTCCTCAATCTAGAATAGGTGCAAAGGGGAGGTTTTGAGAGATGCATACCTGAGTCTTACCTTCAGTGTTTCTTACATATGTTATGGACGTTGTTGGTGTAAATGATAAGGATTCCTTTGATGATCCTGAAGACTTTATTGTTGTTTCTACCTTTGATGAACTGTTAGAGGTTATAATGCTACTACTGTTGCTTTTGGAGACCTTCTGGAATCTTTTCAATGATACTATTTTTTCTCCAAATGACTGAGTTTTAAGTGGCTAAATTTTTTTTGTTGTAGGTGGTTGAATGTTGTTGTTATAGGTGGTTCAAGATCTTGTAGCAACCTACAGAAGATATTGTAGCTTCTCAAGCATGATTTTTTTCCTCTTATGGATATGGTGGAATTTGTGGCTCTTCTTTACCATAATTAATATTTGGATGGATAAGGCTTCTCAATACTGCTACATGGCTGTGTGTTTTCTTGTAGAAACCATAAAATATCCTTAGAATCAAAATTTATTCTTGCTGGAGCGTTCACAAAATTTACATAATTCAAAAGGAAGTTATTTGTGGTGATGGAGAGGTATTTTCACTTGTGACTGGTGGAAAAGAGTGAAAATTTTGGATTGGTGTCATTGAATAGTTATTCAATGGAGGGAAAAATGGAAAGTGGTAGGTTCTTATTGGATGTATGGATGTTAGCGACCCCTAGGTACCTTCTTGTTTGATCGCAAGTGAAAAAAAATTCAACCTTTCATTCTTTCTATTCGCTATCTGGTATCCTATAAAAATACAAGATCTTCCTGTAGTAATTCGAGATAGTGAATAAAATTAATGGAAAAGACCTCAGAATGATGGATAAATATATTTAATGTTGTGGGAATGAATTAAAATGATGCGGAAAAGATTCCTTACTTATCTGAAGGTGAGTGTTGGTATTTTTAGGTTGTTCTATCTGTGTTGTCATTGGATCCCTTTTTTACCTATATAATTGTTAGAATAGCTTAACAAAGAAGATTTTTTGTGTATCCATCTTTTGATTTTTCTTCTTTATTTTTTTTCTTTTCTTTTTTAATTCTGAGGCCCATGGCTACCTCATGGAGGTTTCCAGCCTTAGTGGGTCTTCTCCAGGTTCCTCCAGTTATATTTTCATCTCGGAATCTTTTATTTATATATTTTTTCTTTTATTTAGGCTCACCAGTTGCCTTGGGGATGTTTTTATCCTATGAGCTTGCCTCAGGTTCCAAAAGGGAGGTTTTCACCTGAAGTTTTTCTATTTTTTCACTTTTGTTTTTTTTTATTTTTTATTACTTTATTTTTTATCATAGGTCGAATGGATTGGGAGCTCTAATACTCTCGATAAAATTCAATTATATGCTTATTTAATTAGAAAACTCAACCCTTAATAGGGGCTTCCCATAGAACTTCAATATGTAGCCATTCAATAGAAGTAGGATTGTTTTTCACTAATTGACCTTATTTGAACTGAGACATTATCATGGAACTGTTCCACTAGATAAGGTCCCATCCATTTGGTCATGAGTTCACCTTTGAAATTTTTGAACCTAGAATCATACAAGAGGGCATGATCACCCTCTTGGAAATTTCTAGCCTTAATGTGCTTATCATGCCAAAATTTCCTTTGCAATTGAACTACTTTAGCATGCATTAGAGCCTGTAACCTGAGTTCATCAAGTGAATTTAGTTTTTGTAGCCTCTCTTCTTGAGATTTTGTGGTTTCCATGTCAATTTTTACTACCATTATTAGTGTATCATTGTTGGATTTCTTGGACTTGACCTAGGTTTGATCTATACTGCGCACCAATGAAATCCCTGAACACTGGCCCTTTTGGAAATGACCAGCAAGAAGATCATAGTCTCACTAGAGGTGACTATGGGTGGTTTCAGAACCAGGTTTCTATAGCCTTGAGAGACTATGCGATGTGGTAAATCTATTGTGGAGCTATTATATTTTAACATAAATAAACTGATTATGATGTATAAAACCATTTACTTACTTTGCCACATTCGATAGAACATATTATACAAAATCATAAACTCCATTGTTATAACACACAACTGTAACAGATACTTTGCAACAACTAATATTAATAAAATAGATAAGAAACACATAAGAACACAGAATGTATTCTCAAAACCTCTTCTTCTTTATTATGATGGATATTTTAAGTACAATCATATCTCCAACCTGTGCACACAGCTGCAAGTGGTCATCACACTAAGCTATAGACTCTTCTAAGGTCTATGAACTTAGCTGCAGAGCCTTTCCTTCGCTACAAAAGACAAATAAAAAACTAGCCCTTAACCATAGAATTTACAATTCTCTATTCATTGATTTCTAACATATTAGTACATCCCTTTATATAACATGGGCTAGAAAAAATACAACCCAAATCCATTACAAAAAGGAGGGGACTCAATGCACCCCGAAGCCCCTAAGATACCGCGCAGTATATCCATAATGATTAGCTACATGATATACTTTGTGCTTCACTCCTAAAAATGTGGAGACTTAGCCAAAATCAAGGGCAAATTGGGTTGCACCCAACAAGCCCCCAACACTCATATGTGACTCGTCCGAAGTCACTCAACTTCTTTTCCCCTTGATCCTTGTTCTATGTTGTTATAGGCACTATTGAACTTCTCCATAACCTTTGTGACATGCTTCTCCTGATTGCAGACTTCTTCCAATAATGCCTCTATGACTGGTTCTGTAGTCTTATTAAATGCTTCCTATTCCTGTTGTCAAAGCTCCTAGAGATTCCCGTCCACCTGCTGTGAAAGCTAGAGAGATTCATCATGCCATGGTTGAGTTCTCTCCACCAAAATTTTCTCTTCCTTCTTGAGTTCTTCGATCTACTTTTGAAGGACATTTCCTTCACTAATCCTTATGAGCTTCTGCAAAACTAGCAAGTTCTTCACTATTGTCTTGATTTCCTCCAACTTCTTCTTCTTGTGTTGGATATCTTCCTCTATCTTCTCTACATTTGGATCTTCTTGCAACGAAGTCAAAATTTGCAAGGTCTCTTCTAGTAATATTCGAAACTCTTCCACTATCCCAGAGATGCCTGCTACTACAGCCTTCAGGTCGATCTCCCTCTCCTCTCGTACTTCTAGTGGCGTGGTTGGATGCAACTTCACTTGTAGCTCACTGATATTGAGCTCATACTCAAAATGTACTTCTGCACCCTTCTTCTTCGATTCCTTAATTGAAAGCCTGAGCTTCGCTACCTTTCCTTATACTAGTTCTTCCTCATGGAAATCTATGTCTAGAACTTCTATACAAGTGGCTTTGACCACTTCTTTATACCTATGTTGTTGTTTTTCTTCCTGGTCCTTCTCCTTTATTTCCTGCTCTAGTTGTTTCTTCAACACAACTTGCTCTTATTCTATATGAATATTTAATTGCGATGTGCATTTCTCATGCTACTCTAGCTCATTTATAATACCTTGATGTAGGTCATGCAATACCAGAATTAGTAGCACTGCAATGTTCATACAAACCTTATCCCAATTTTCTGCTTGCTTCTTTGCTTCAGCTGCGTGAAATTGCAGAGCTCCGGCAGGTATCTGCATGATCCTCATCCCAAATTTTATTTCAATCAATCTCTATGGTTGGAGTGCTTGGCTTATTGGCACTGGTTGTCTCGTTGTCTGCGTTAAAATATTTAGCTTTGCAATGATTTTCTCAACACCTTTCAAGAGTGTGTCGTAGCAATCCTCAACTTTTCCTCACTATTCCTATGTTACTTCTTGAAAATTTTCCCCAATTTCGCCTATTTCCCCATCAGTAAGTAACAATGACATTAAACCCTTTGAATTATCAGCCTTTTGTTTCTACTTAGTCCTCAGGGAAACTTCATTGTGCATTTTCCTTTTTCCTTTTTTCTGTCACTATACTTTCCTTGTCATGTTTATCACCTCCAAGAGGATCAATGCCTCCAAGAGGATCTATTTGACCCTCACTATTCTCCTACTCCTGATATTTCTCCTACTCTTCTTTGTCCTCGTATTTTCTTCTCGGGCATCCATGCTCTGATGTTTCTTCATCCATCTAACTGCCCTCAGCCTCCTCCTCCACCATAGTCATCCACTCTGTGTTCCATTGCTATATCAATGTAGCAAGAATATCTTCGATGACTAAGTATGGTAGAGGATGCCATGTTTTCATTGTATACTTTCGGGCATGTACATATAGTCTATGGAAGTCCTCCTTGAACTTTGCAACTGTGTTATATTATCGGTATAGGCATGGTGATAGCCGAGGATGTTGGTTCACCAACATATGTAGATCCATGTGGTACAATACAAATAATTCTTGATTCTCCTGTGCTCTTGACTACTTGTTGGTATACCAAAGTGAGGCATGTCGTGCTGCTTCACACACATCTTCTTCTACCGGAGGGCACTGTAAGTCCTCCGAGTCCTTCCATGCCAACAGTGCGATGATAAAAATTAGCCATGCGTAATGAAAGGTTGAACCTTTCTCCTGAGCTTTGCGACAATCCTCCAAAAACTCCCTACACAAATACACAACCCATTTGTACTAGACCCCATTGTTGCAATGCGTAGCTAGTGAAACTGCTACTATAGGGACTTCGTTGGCTTGAAATTTCCGCATAATCTTCCCAGCCAAGATATGCGTGGAGAAGCATACTCCTTGGTCATTGATCGAATTTATATCATAGCCTTGCTTTCCCTTGACCATTCAAACTTCTCCTTCATACTCTACGTTATGTTTTTTCTTAATCCTTACCCACAAATTCTTCGACAGGATCCCTTCCTTGGTATGGTAATCTGGTAATCCTTTATATTAGAATCTCATCAATGGGGGTCCCCTTCCCCATCCAGAGGCATCCATCGTTCAAAAATATGAGAAATTTTCTTACGTAGAGTGTTGGGTATTATTTTTCCAAAGTGCGGCACATTAAACATGTTTAGAAATATAGGCCTCTCAACCCTTTTGCCCAATTATGTGGCTCCAATTTTATCACTCCGCTCTCTGGATAGTGGATCGACTTTAGGTATCTACTTGGCATGAACTGCAGATATTTGTTCCAGTATGTTAGCCACCTATAAAAAAATTTCAATCGAACAGGTGGCTAAATATTTTTCTGAGCCTCCAAGAGATACATTTCCTCTGAAAATCTCTCATTCTTGAAGCCTCTGTGTGCCCTTTGCCTTTGATAATATCTTCACTGTTGTTTCCATAAAAAAGCCTCACTGCCTGTGAGAAAATTGTGCTCAAGGAAAGCCTACCTCTGCTCCCTTTATCCCTACAAAATTCCCCATTTTTCCCCCTTTTTCCCTTCTCAAATTCCCCAAAATGCCTTCCTAAGTCATCCAATTCATCAAATTCCCCTTTAAAAAACCATGTGAAATCCCTTCATTTGATTTTAAAACCCTTTATTCCCCTACCAAAACCTCTGTTCAGCCTTAAAAACTCTGTTTTTAAGCCCAAAAACCCACTTTTTACCATATGATAGGCCTAAGCCCCTTTTGACTAAGCCCCAACCCCTTCTCTGCATATAATTGGGCACTAAGACCAAGCGCTAAGCCCCATAGAGCTAATCGCAATCAGAAGATGGATTGTAGCATGTTCCCTGTGTTAATATAAAATTTCCGATGTGATAGCTATTTGGTCTATCTACCGTAGGTTTGATATCAATCGTTCATCTCCTTAAACGATCCAACGACCAGCGCTAATCGCGTTCACTACCCATCACAATCGGAATTTTGTGCGAGCGCATTTTCTTTGGTCAAGTGAAATTCTTCGATGCGATGAGGTTTTGGTCTATTGGCCTCCGCTGTATTCTCAGTCGTCGATCTTTCAAGATCTGACGGTCAGCGCAAATCTCACCGCGCACCCATAACATTCCTTTGTTACCCTCCGATTGTGATCTCCATCGTTGCTCTTCAAACAATCCAATGACCATTGCATCGCTGCTCCAATCACCATTCGCAAAGTTTCAAATACGCCACTCTTCGTTCCCCCGATTGGCTGACTCCCAATTGGATCCTAGTTGTTGAATCCAAAAGAACCAATGGCCGGGATTGGCCCTCATTCCGCCCCTGTATCCCCGATTTTCCATCCCCAATCCAATCATGACCGTCGATCTTCCACCAATCCAACGGTCCACATGTAATCGCAATATCATAACATCAGAGTTTTTGGCCCCTGCCATCCTCCGGTGTGATTATATCACAGCTGTCCATCCCATTTGATCCGACAACCCTCCTTTCTCCTTCTCATTCATTTGGTCCTTTCGCCTCCGCTTCCTCTTTAAATCTCCACCATCGATCCCATGGATCCAACGGTCAGGATTCTTCCCACCCATTAACGTGCCCTCTGCCTTCGCTTTCCCTCTTCAAATCTCAGTTGTTAATTCCGCTGATTGGACGACCCACATTCAAACCACCTTTGAATTTTCCCCACCTTACCAACCGCGCATCTCCCCGTATCGTGCTCCATCCTGCACCGTCAGATCTCACAGTCCCAGATCCAACGACCGAGAACCATATTGCGTAACTTTGGCGTCCTAACTTTAACAGTTTAAAATCATGCGATATGGGCAGTTTTATTTTTCCACGTGTTGGGCGACGTACCATATCACGTGATTTTAGGAAAAATTCAAACCCATGCTTTGGCTGCACGAAAATAGTTTTTTTCTCCAAAAAATACTTCCCCCTTTTCTGCCTCCAAAATTCCATCATCCAATCCTGACCGTTGATCTGATCCTAATTAACGGTTCATACTGCATCGCATATTTCATTCATATTTATTTCATCAGGCTACCATAGAGTTTCATCGTAGCATCTCAACCGTTGATCTCCTCCTGAGATCCAACGGTCCATATTTAATCACCCTCCGCCCATGCCGGTCCCACCATCTGAAGCCTCATTTCATTCGTTTTTCATACATTTCCTTTGTATTTTTCCAAAGGTCAAAACTTTATGTTTTACATTGAAAATCATTTCCTCTGCCCAATGTTAAAACTTTGGTGTTATAACATTAACGTTAATTTTCTCCGTCTGACCTTCTAAAGTCACTCCATCAGTTAATCACCGCCGCCAATCACCTCCATCTAATCTAATCGGATGGTCCACAACCATTCCTCCATCAGACCTTCATCAGATCATGTTTCCACCATTTCACAGCATTTTTCAGTCATCTTCCATTGCATTCACCTCATCCACCAATGCTGCGCTGCCATTCCCACAGTCCTCCACAGCATCCACCATCACTCCGTCATGGATTTCTTCACATGTTTATTGCCTTTTTGTAGGGTGAACGCCTGGGAAAGTGTTTGAATGAAATATTTCACTAAAGTACTAGTGTTTAACTCTGTAAAACCTCCAGGGCCATTAAAATTACATTGTCACAGACAGAGACAGTCACAGAAGCGACAAAGAGTATCAATGAAGAATTAAGAGATGTAAAGCATGTTATTGAAGATTCTAAGCTCTAATTCAATGATTAAAGGGAGAATGTACCAGATTGAAGACATTATGATTAACACAGAAGGCCTAATGAGGCCTAAAGCACAAAAACAATCTTATCAGTGTCTCACATCAGCATAACGTTCTTTCCCGAGAAAGGACAAGCTCCCATACTGTTTTTATTCTACATCAAGTTCCTGAGAAGATCTCCATCCTGAAATAAAGTCCTAATGTGGCCAGAGCATTTGTTACGTAGTATGGTAGACCTGAATTCATTTATCTATCTTTTTCTTATCCTAGGGTACTATAGAGTACTACAGCCAGAAAGTACATCAAAGAACATACCTATGAAATCAATATCAGCCTGTCGAAGACCACTCTTTCATCCTAAGAATACTGAAGATCAATGCATAGATATTAAGACAGAATGGGCCTCGAGCTCTCTTCTTCTACTTCTATTTTAATGTTACATTAAAAGTTCTATCTACCTCCTTTGCCTCTCCTTCAGCTATAAAACTCATGAAAAAACACATTGTAAAGGTTGTTCATCGGATATCTATGAATTGTAAGTTGTTTCTCTTGAGATATAGTTCTGTGTGCAAAGTTGTAAAATAGGATGAGGAGATGATTTCAGACTGAATGTCAATCTGTTGGACAATGTTGTATATGACTGGTGTTGCTCTTTAATATGAAAAGAAATTTCTTTGGATCCTGATTTAAAGCAGCGATGATGTGTTCTACCTTTGTCTCTGTTCTCCTTCTGTAATTCATTACATTTGATTTCTCTGGTAAGAATAAGAAATCTAGCTTAGGATATACCCTTGCATGGTACCCTAATGCTCCTGCTCTTATTATCTTTAATTTTTTCTACTATATGTGTTATCTGGGAACTAATTCAAGATAATTTAACCAGTGTAGGAGCTGTTATTCACTGCTAACTGATTTATGAATTTATGAGTCTGTTCTAAGATGTTCTTGTCTGGTTTTAATTGAAATAATTGGGATACTCGGAGATTAGAGTTTTTTTCTGTCTCACTAGGGTATTTTTCAATCAATTTAACCTTTCTAAGTTCCCTTAAGCTGAATGTCCAAGCATTGAAAGTTCAAGGCCTTTCTCTGATCTCAGGCTTCACCTTTGTGTTTAAATCTTAAGTGTTTCTTTTTTTCTGAAGAGTTAGCCTCTTACAAGTTTGATCATAGGTGTTTAAGGCATGTCTTGTCCCTAAATTTTCTTCCTAAATGGTCACCTTGGAGGTTTCCTTTTCATTCACCTTCTTTCCTCACCATTTCATACCACACTATCATCTTTAAAGATCCTATGTTTTAGATGAATAACTCGATTGAAAGCCTTGGATACTGAATAGCAAGTAAACCTTTTTATGACTCCATTTCCCAATGGTCTTGAGTGTTCTCTGAATTATCTCCCCTTTGCCTAAATCCTCTTTTCTCACCCTTTGTCTTATATTGGACCCTTCTTTCATGTTTCCCAACAACCAAACAAACAAACAAAACAAAACAACAACCCTTGTGCCCTACAACTAGCCTAAAATCTTAAAAATAAAACTTCAAAGATATATCACCTCTTTGCCTTTATAGAGAGATCCCTCTCTAGACCCAGGAGGGCTAGATCCTAAGGTCCCAAAGTGATTCTGATGTTGTATTATCTTTTGGTAGAGCCAAACCTGCCAAAAATAGGAACTCCAACACAGTCATTGAATTCTAAATCTATGAACTTCGGCTATGGGATTTTTCCTAGAAACTCTCCCTCAAATGGCACCTTCTCCTGCAGTAATGGTGTGAATGTGCCATACTTCACATATTTCGAGTCCTTCACAAGCTTAACTTCTGGTTTCTTAGGTGACAAGTATGGTGGCAGTGGTGACAAAATTATTTCACTTTATATCTCCATTTTTTGTTTTTTTGTTTCCTCTTTGCTATATTTGACTAGTTGCGGTTCCGGTTGTGGCTTGATAGGTTTCTTATCTTGCTTCATTTTTTTTCTTCTTTCACGACAATATTTGGTGTGAGAGGCAGATGTTGCGGTTGATGGCGATATTGCAAGTGCAGTATATTGTGCTATGGTTTCCATGAGTCCGACTATACCTTTCTCTTCAAAGATGAAAATGGATTCTTCCTTGTTCATATAGTCACATAATTTCTATAATTTCTCAACACTTAGAGATTTTTGAGCTACGAGAAAGAAAAGTGCCAAAATTTTTGTGGGACATGGATCTTTGTAGTGACCTTGAACTTATAACCTTATAATTAGCTCAGATCTTGCTCATATTTCACTCATTAACTTCATATCTAGCCTCATATCTTTGCCAATCTGTCTCCATAAATGTGACTTTCCTCTTGGCCAATGACAAGTTTCTCTTTTAGTGGTCAAATTTTTTTGGTGAACTCTGACATGTTTATATTACAACACAAAATAATTCATACGTCATGTCTCCTACGATATTTGACATAATCCAGACTGTATCGGAGTATCTTCCTATGTTGAAGCTCTCTCTCTCTAGGGTAGTTTATAGTCTAGTGCCCACTTTCAACTATAGGTGGCACTAAGACTTTCCTCCTTTTTCCTCTTTAGTGTGAAGTTGTAGGGACAAGGTAGTCCCTATAAAATTTCAACTTACTTCCATTCACCCTTCCCTGAATTAATTCTCCATTCACATTCACTAATTTAACTATGCCCCCATTAGTGATATGCTTGATAAGATATGGGACCAACCAATGCGCCTTGAACTTCCCTGAAAATTTCACAAAATTATTGTCATAAAGGAGGACAAGGTCTCCTACCTTGAAATTCTTATGCTTGATGTGTCTATCATGCTAATCCTTTTCTATTTCTTTCTTCACTTGTTGATGGAATCCTGCTATAAGTCTTCCTTCTTCCAAAGAAACCAACTGTGACATTATTTCCTCTATTGTTTCAGGGTCTGCCATATCTGTGAAGGTTTAAATTATCAAGCTGAGTGCAACATACTCCATGGTCATCACATCTTCTTGTCCATATACCAAACTGAAGGGTGTCTAACCTGTCAACTTCATACATGTGGTCCTGTAAGCCATTACAATAGCTGTAATTCTAAGATATTAGTCATCTATGTTAACATTGCATACTTCAGTGAGTGTAGTATCCAAAATATTATTAAATGCCTCTACTATCCCAATATCCTAAGGGTGATAACGAGTAATCTTCTGATGATACACTTTGAACTCCTCAATCAATGTTTCAATAGTCTTATTCATAAAATGCGAGCCTTGGTCACTCATAAAGATCCTAGGACACCCAAATCTAGACAATATGTATTCAAAAATCAACTTCGATGTAGTTTATGTGTTGTGGTTCCTTACCAGTTGTGCTTTCGCCCATCTTGTCAGATTACCATTCGTAGTTATTATGTACCTTGTACTAGTCTTCTTTCGAGGTGGATTGATAGGTCCAACAAAATTAATAGCCCACTTATCAAAATCATGCAATGTCACTTGTGGAACTAATGGCATACCATCCCTTCTAGAAGGCTTCCTTATTCTTTGACACACATCTCATTCTTTAAAATATTCCTTTGCATCCTTATGTAGTGGGGGCCACCACAATCCTACTCTCAAGATCTTCTGCGTAGTATCATTTCCCATATAATTTCCACTAGCTGTGCCTCCATGAGCTTTTGCTAGAATAATTGAACTTTCATGTTCAAGAAAATATATGTGCAGTATCTCACCTGGTTCCATCTTATATAATTTCCCTACTATTAATGAAAAAATATTTTCCTTTACAACTAATTCTTTATTTTTTTGCGTAGTATATTATGAAGGATCCATCCATATGGTCAAAAACTGAATAATGTCTACAAAATGGTAATCTTCTATTATTATTTCAAATAACTATGCATGAAGGAAATTGTCTTCTATGCTAGGTGGTTCTTCTCCTATTTCTAATCTTAACAGATGGCTAGGTCCTGCATTCAACCTTCCTAGTTTAACAACAAATTCAAAGTCATACTCCTGAAATAATAATAACCATATTCCAATATTCCCTACTAGGATAGGCTTATTGACCAAGTACTTGAATGCAGAATTATATGTAAAAATCTTAAAATGTGATCCCGACAAATAATGTTTGAATTTCTGTAGAGCATACACCATAGCTAGACCTTCTCTTTTTGTGGTAGTGTAATTCTTCTTAGATGTATACAAATTCCTGTTTGCAAAAGCTATAGGATGGTTAATTTATCCTTCACCAATATGTGTGAATACCACTCCTAAAGCTATGCAAGAAGCATCCACATGGACATGGAATTCCTTCTTCCAATCAGAGAATACGAAAATAGGCACTGTTACCATCTTCTCCTTTAATATTTCAAGGCTCTTCTAACATTCTTCATCCCATGGAAAAGTTACATCCTTCTTCAGAAATTTCTCCATGGGTGCAGTGATATCTGCTAAGCCCTTATTGAACTTTCTATAATAGCCTTTATTTCCCTACATAGTGCGCAATTGTCTTCTGTCTTAGGTGGATCCAAATTCACAATGACAACAATCTTAGTAGAGTCCACCATCAATCCTTGCTTACAAACATTATGCCACAACAATATACCAAAGGGTACACAAAATATGCACTTATTCAAATTCAGAGAGATCTGATATTGTCTGCAAGTTTCAAGCATAATCCTAAAACTTCCAACATGTTTGTTCAACAATACAAATATTGTCTAGTCATGAAAGTATACCTCCAAAATTTTGTGAATTTACTCCTTAAAAGCTACGAACACCACTCTAGAAAATATAGCAAGGGAATTCTTCAATCCAAAAGGCAGTACTGTATACTGATATGAGCCCCATTATGTAGCAAAGGTAGTCTTTTTTCAATCTTTAGGTGAAATTCTGATATGATGATATCCTGAAAATCCATCTGTAAATGAATAGGCTTCCCGACCTCCTACATTATCCAATACTTAATCTATGAAAGGGGTGGGAAAATGATCATGTAGGCATGCATTGTTCAACTTACTTAGGTCCACACATATGCAGGTTTCTCCTTTTGTCTTCTTATCCTACACCACCATAGGAATTACCCATTATGACTCTTCAACAGGTTCAATAATCCTTGTTGTTATCATCTTATCGAGTCCTAGCTTCACTTTCTTGTTGTACTTCGGGTTCAACCTATAATCTCTCTCCTTGATTGGATTCATATCAAGTTTCATGGGAATATTCATAACCCTTAGATCTCCTAATGTTCCCTTCATATCTGAAAATTTAGTGTGAAATATTTCTTGATATTCATGCAATAATTCTATGACTTTACTGACTGTCTCCTCGTCCTAGTAATCTCCTATTTTTGAAAACTTGGGCTCTTCTTCTGATCCTATATTCACCTTCTTGGTATTCAATGGCTTTTTTATGTCTGGTGTCTCTATCTTAGGCCCTTGTACTTCGTGGTGTCCTTCTGATTCTACTATGTCGATGTTGCACAGATCTTCTTCCTCTTCTACAATAATGTTATAACACTCCAGTGCATACTCTATCTTCACATCCCAATTAATTTTTTTCCATATTAGTGTGATTAATGCCTCAAATATCTTCTATTTTACTACCTGAAGGGCCAAATCTATGTTTGAACATTCATCCTCAAATCTTAATGTTAAAATAAAACCATCAACCAAGTCCACCCAATTCATAGTACCATGTCGCAGTTCTGTTTCTAGGTACAAATTCTTAGGAATTGTCTCCAATGTGTGAATAAATCCATGTACCCATTCCTACTGTGGAATTTCCTTCCATGTTGTAATGCATAACTAGCTATGTTTCTAGGGTCAGTTTCACCATCATATTTATTCTAAATTTCTCTTTCTACTTGTCCAAACCTTATCCACATTAATCTTCAACATACCTACCAATATCCTATATTTTTCTTGTGTGTGCCCCACCATCTAGCAGGGGTAGATCTTAAGGTTGTATCCAAATATAACAATATTTGATCTTCTGGTACTCGCTCTTCTTAATCATTATGAAAATTTTCTACATTACCCAAACCATCATAATAAGGCAGGTTACATACCTCATATGTCATACAAAGAACTACTTTAGTTATTCATGCACAATACTTTGTGGATATTTCATTCAAAACTATTATGCCAATTCTATAGTTCTTCTTTTGAATCTGATGTGCAGGTACTATCATGATCCCAACTCAAATTTACATCTGTAGTAGGGTTAATATAATCATTTTCCTTGGTTTTCAATTTATATATGTTAACTATGTCTACTGCGTTGTATTATTCTCACACTAGCTCTTTATATCTTACTCATTCTGGTGGATCTAAAGGAAAAATCACCCTCATATTGCTTCCTTCAAATATTATTTGTCTCTTCTTTAGATTGATGATAGCCAGATTGTCAATTTCCCAATCAATTCCAAGTAAAGCAGGACAAGGATTATTGTCATCAACAATTTCTATTACTTCAAAATCAACAATGGTGTGAACTCCTTCAATATCTACTGGGACACCTGATAGTCTTCCCATAGGAAAGATCGTTTGCTGATTTTCCAGTCCTAACTAAATATTTGACAATTGTAGCTTGAAATTACACATTATTTCCCATGTATTCTCTATCAAGACATTAGCATCATAGCCCAAATCCATAATAACATGATCCATTTCATATTCTCCTATCTGCACACTAAGTCTCATCTCTTTTCCAGTTCTCTTCTATCGATGTACATTATTAACTGTGTGCATCTCACTTTGTAGTGTCTCTTTTTATGCATAGAAATTTATCAATTCCTGGAGCCCTTCTATAGTATTTTTTTCTCTTCAAAAATTCATACAAGTCTGCAGAAATGTTCTCAAATTACTTACTTGATCCATTGAACTATATTGCAAAGATTGATCTTGCATCGCTACTTGGTTTTGTGTTGTAACTAATGAAATGTCATAGTTACTATGCCCTGGTTGTGTAGTGGAAGTCGAAGCTCCCGCATCCATAAAACTACACTTCACTTACATAAACACTTTATTTTCTTTGTGAACATCAAAAACATTAACTTTCTCCAGATTATTTCTAACCCATGCACCTAGATTTTCAAATTCCTTCTTTCAATGTTCTTTATCACTTCCAGTAACAACTCAACTTATAGTGACAATATTAACACAAGGTTCATCTATTCTTCTTTTAGCCTTCATCATTTGGATGTTTTGTGTGGGCTGCTGGTTCCTTTTTTCTTGCATTTTTTCCATAATCACATGACAGTCTTCAATTACAGGATCAAAGGATGTAAAATTCCCAAATTTTCACATGATATTTGGAATATTAGAGTTCTTGATTTTCTTAATTAATTAAGTAAATAAAAGGTTGGAGGGACCCACAAACCTCAAAGATGAATAAAATCCACTTTTAATGTGTGTATGTGTATATTCTAGATCTAGATCTAAAATCATGGAGTAGTGGAGCAACTCCATTAATGGAGATCATGTCTCATTTATGAGATAGATTATGGAGGATGAAACAATCAAATAAGATCATGTATAATAAATGTAAAATCATGAGGATCTTTGATAAGGTCAACTGAGATCATAGTGCATTCAAAGAATATCATAAAGCACTTATGATAAGTTAGTGGAGGAAGTGATGCATTTCATGCACACATGATGGAGAGGGTGATCACCCCATGTGAACATGATGGAGGAAATGGAGAAACAACATAGTCAACCATGGAGACTTATGTCCACATGTATTGTATGTGCTCAACCTAGTGTTCCTAAATTGAGTTCATTAATTGTCAACCAGGGTTGGTAAACTGCTGAAGTGTGGTGCACTATATGTGCCTAGGTATTTGTTTCTCACTACGTTGTGTTTAATGTTTTCTGATGTTTTTGGTTTTATGGTTTTATGTTTGAAAAGGGAAAGAACTAAATGCTGGTGAAAAGAAGCTATTGGTTATATTAAGGCAGAACAAGGCCTAAACTATGGATGGCAAAAAACAAATGCAAATACTAAAACAAAACAAAGCCTAAACTATGGCTGGCAAAAAACAAATGCAAAGCTTGATAATGACTTCATTGCAAGGAAATAAATCACAAAATGAGCTTGAACTTATCCAATTCATTCATTAAAAATGTGTTGGAAGAGTTTGAGAAATGGACAAGTTAAGTGTGAATGAAGTTCTCCTAAATAAACAATCAACTTACAATGTTACAACATCTCATCCATGATTAAAGGTTTATTGGAACATATTTGGAAAAGAAAATTTGTAGCACAATAAGATTTTTACTCTAAACTAACTTCTGATTCTGTTCTGCAACTCAATTTAGCACCACTAGGCCTCACTCAAAAGTTACAGGTTTCTTTTTAGAATGGTCCTTGAGAAAAGGCTTATTTGTGAAATGGTAAAAGGGTTGCAAAATACTCCAGGCCTTAGACTGATACTAGCTTATGTCCAGATGATTATGTATTAATATGAGGTTGGAACAAAAGAAGTTTTTGTAAATAATGAAGACTGTGGTATCTAAATTTAACAACTAATACAATTTAAAATGCAATGGATAACAACTAAACTGGAATGTTAATACAGTGAGCTAAGACTAAACTAGAATGCTACTAATCTACTTGAAGTACAGTGAACAGAGTTAAATTAAAATTCCATTATCAAACTTGAAATGTAGTGACAGAGCTGAACTAAATGAAATTATCCTCCGGAGTGTTATGACTAAACTAACATGCAACTAGTCTATTGGAATTCTACTGCCCATCTTGTTCAATGTGAATGATATTTTGAAAGAGTTTGTAAAAACAATTATGGTTGTATTATTCAATGCAATTGAACATAAACATAAGATTTGAAAGCAAATACAATTAAAATCTAAGATACCACAGCTGTTTCTTATTCATTGTTAATGATGTTTTGGAAGAGTTTGTAGGAGTAAGACCGACTGTGACACTTAGTGTAAACAAGCATAAATCATAAAATTCGAAAGGAAATGCAACTAAAATCTACAACACCACAGCTATGCCTTATTCATCATGATGATATTTTGGAAGAGTTTATAAGAGTAAGTCTAGCTGTGATGATTAATGTAAACAAGTATGAAACATAAACTTCAGAAATCTACTTAAGCTAGAAATGAAAAACGAGACTAAAATACTTATCTAAACCGTATAAACAAGGCTGCTTAGGAGGCAGGGGCCCTCTACCACCGGAGTAGCACGCAAAATCTACTTCAAGATTGACTCAGTGCTTTCAATAAAGTGATACTTCTTGCATTAGACAGAAATTACTTCAAAACAGAGTGTTTTCGGACTTCTGAAATCTAGCAATCAATCACAAAATCTAACCTTGTCCCTCGGTTTCCCGAGCCATATTTATAATCAAAATTACATAACTGTCTTGAGATAACCTAGGGATAATTTTCTTTCCAAATAAAAACCAAACTAGGACTCTGATGGTGGTCACGTAATAGAATTAAGGACATCTGGATTGTCCTTGTCCTATTAGGAGTCTCTCTCCTAGTTTGAGTTCCCACGTACATAACCGCCTACAGAATTCCGTTCAAACTTCATGGAGAGCAAAAAATGATGAGGGAATTATGTGGAATACGCCCATATGTGTTTTTCTCCAAGATGACACATGGAACCTGTGTAGACATGAAGACAGCTGCAGAATCGGCAACTAGCTACAAAATGTCTACATTCTGTAGCTAGATCTAGTTCAAAAGGTACTACAATGACAAAATCATAAAAACATAGCAAGTTAGTCATGATATTCATTCTTAAAGCAATTTTAACTAATTCTACTGATAATTTGAGCCTGTGATTAATAATGGACAAAGGAAATGGAGTGGAATGTGGTGGAAGAAAGAACATCTTTGGAGCTCAACATACCCCCACTGCTAGATTCTTGCATGTCCCCATGCAACTATTCCATGAACTCTGAGACCTCTGCAAGGAAATCCAACCATCTTCTTCTTCTTTTCCTGATAGTCAAAGGCCTTCTGGGCTTTCTTATGACTAACTTGAATCTCAAATTTGTGAGTGCCCTGGTTAACTTTTTATTTCTCTTCTTCAATTTTTCGCTGGCCTTATAGAACTTTTACATTTGTAGAGACAGAGTTGAATTGATATCAGTTTTCAGTTTAAACTGCTCTCTCAGAATTTCATTTTCATTCTTGATATGCCTGTTGAGTACTTCTAAATCATACCTATCTCTTCTTAGCATACCAATTTCAGACTTTGGTGGGCTAGGGGTTCTGTCTCTAAATTCTGAAGCTCTCCTCTCTAATGTTTCAACATAGTTGTAAATTTCTTGCTGTGCTGGGTCAATTTCTGGAAATTCTTCATCAAAATCCTCCTCAGTAGGTTTTCTTCGTCCTCTATGTTTATGACTCCAGTTTGTTTAACCTTTGTTTTCTTTATTATCCCTCTAAGACTGTGGCTCCTTCTCGGTTGAGATGGCCCTTCTCCTTTCACTCTGGCAAGTTTTCTTATTATCCTCTCTTTCTTAAGCTGCTTCTTAATCTGAGTCAATTTCTCAGAAATAATTTATTCACTGCTTTCTTGTATTATTTTACCAGTTTTAGTTTTGGAGGTTTTCCATCTTCTGCTTCTTTTTGTAGGTTTGTCTTCAGGTGGAGGTTCCTTGGGTTCCTCAAACTGATTTCTCACTAAGAACTCTTCCCAATTATCTCCCATTTTTCTCAAATGATGTTCAATCAAAATTTTGACTAAACCATGGTGGTATAAGGTTGTTTCTAGAAATTGAATTCTCTTTTGAACACTTGAGGCCATTTTCTTTAAACTATGAAGCAAGAAAAAGAGAAAATTGAGTTCTTTTTCTAGGAAATGAATTATCAACCGAATATGATAGACATAGAAAGTACCATATCTTCCTTCACAAGTGATGAATTTTTGCAAGATAAGCAACATGTTCCTCCATTTTTTCTTTAGTGCAGAGCTAGGGATACCCTTTTTATAAATGGTAACATCTATATCTGGTGACTTGAATATCTGCTTCCATGCTTCGTTATGAAATTATCTATTCTTGAACCACCTTTCTCCTTGTCTGGGCAATTTGGTTGCTTCTGCAATGGAAGCTTCTATAATGGTGAATTTAATGTCTCCTATATCGACCTCAGTTCCTTTGAAGGATCTTGCAAACGTTTTGGTCACCTCTTTGTGAAACCCACTGAATTTTTCAAAGAATTGCAACCACCCTGCCTGTTGTAACATTTCTTTGACTTGAGGATAACCTTCCAAGTACTTAGTTCCAATCGGTTCAGTCCTCACTATAAGACCCATAACTCCTCTTTCCAACCTTCAAATTGTTGCTCCTCTATTCACGGTGACAATGGTTGTTACAGAGATGCCTCTGTTTCACAGATCATAATGGTTAAAAATTGGCTACGGGAAAGAATGATATGGATTGATTACAGAATGAATATAATGAGGTGAGGATGATGTATATGAGTTGAAGGATATCACGGAAGAAAAGACCGCGGAGATAATTTGTAACGAATTCGAAATCATCATTAAATGTTTTGGCCTAGTGACGTGACTAATCCAATCACTTCAGCACTTTAACCGTTTAGATTTTTAAATGATGATCAAATATGGGATTTGAAATGGTGGAATAGAAGGAGTTTTATCCAAAAATTTTGCGGGAGGTTGGTTAGGCATGATCAACAAAATTAATTAAAACAACTTTTTGAATTATTCATAACTTAACTATACTAAAATATTTCATGATATGTCATTATAATCAGAACTTTTACCTTTTCCTTTCCTCTGAATTTTTTGTGTTCTTCATATGCTTTGTTCTCTCCTGAAAAGCATTAATTTTTTATTCTTCATAACCTTCTTGATTTTGCTTGTTGTCATGGATATGCAGGATCATTTTATTGCAGATCAGGTGATTACTAGAAAGTGCCTTTAGGATCTCTGGCTGTAGAATTTCTGTCTGGCTGTAGAATGTCTAACTGGCTGCAGAATGTCTAACTGACTACAAAATTTCTAACTGGCTGCAGAATGTACCTGTAGAGGACTTGAAACATGAAATGGAATGGTTTGGAGCATGAATGGAATGTTGTATGGAATGAGTGAGGATGGATAATAAAATATGGTGTAATGGGATATGAATGAAGTGAGTAATGGAGTGGAGTGGATCACATCTTATGAAATGGAGTGAAGTATGGGAAGTGGCCTGCAATTCATGATATGTATTATTCAATTTTTAGAAAAACATAAAACTTTAAAAATCTAGAATGAAAATGAGGTGGACCATGGAGTGAAGTGAATGAAGTGTGGATGAATGAATGAAATGGAGTATGGATGAATGAATGAAATGGAAAATGAGATGGACCATAAGTGAAATGGATCTGCACTTATGATTTTGTAATAACTACTTGCAAAAAGAACAGATTTGAAAAGCTAGAGTGTCAGAAAGATTCTGATTTTCACTCCACCTTTTCTGTATAAACATGCCAATCAGTGATTGGTTTTCATGTTTATACTTTATTTTTTTATTTTTTTTTATTTTTTTATTATTTTTATTATATATATATATATATATATATATTTTCAATATCTGACTTCAGAAAATTCACTTAAGTTGATGAAGAAGAAAAATTCTTCTTCATTAACTTCATATCACTGCTTTCCTGGAATTTCTTGACAAATTCTTCTCTTGAGAGTGGCTTATGATACAACTTCAATCTATGACCATTCACAAGAAAAGTGACCTTCTCTTCATCTATTTTCCTGATTTTTATTGCTCCATTGTCAAAAATTCTTATGATTTCATATGGCCCAAGCCAATGTGTTTCGAATTTACCTTGAAAATCCTTGAACTTTGAATCAAACAAGAGATCCCAGTCACCTTCCTTGAACTTCTTTTCCTTGATGTACTTGTCATGCCATCTAGTCCTTTTTTGTTGGAATAGACTTGTTTTCTGAACTGCATCTTGTCTGATCTCATCCAATTCATTAATCTTCTCCAATATGTGCTTTTGTGCCTCTGATAGATCAAGTCCTAGCTGAACTACCATTTTGGAAGTTTGGATCTGGAACTCTATGGGAAACAAAACTTGCTTTCCATAAACAATTTCATAAGGAGTATGACCTATTGTGCTTCTCCATGTAGTTCTATAGGCCCATAAGGCTTCAGGAAGCCTATCTACCCAATCTCTTCTATGTAAATGGAAAGTATTTGTTAGGATCCCTTCAATAACCTTATTAGTAGATTCCACTTGACCATTTGCTTGTGGATGATAGGGAGTAGATTTTCTATGCCTGATTTTGTACCTCTTCATCATTTGTTCCACTAGCCTTGATGTGAATTGAGCTCCTTGATCTATAACAATTTCCCTTGGGACACCAAAACGAGTAATATCGTCAAAAAGAAAATTAACTACAGATGCTTCAGTAGCAAAAAGTAATGGCTTGGCCTCTACCCATTTGGTAACATAATCAGTGAAAACTAATATATATCTCTTTTTTCTTGATGGAGGACTAATATGTCCTACAAAATCCAAAGCCCATTTTTCAAAAGGTTCAATATGTACCTGAGGTTGTAATGGCATCTCACCTAAAGGAGAAGGTTTTCCTACCCTTTGGAAACTGTCACACATTTTGGCATACTCTTTAACATCTTTAAACAAGGATGGCCAATAATATCCTAAATGAAGGATCTCATAGGCTGTCCTTTTATCAGAAAAGTGTCTGCCACAAGGTTCATCATGACATGCTTTGAGAATCTCAGGCATCTCATCTTCCTGAACACATCTCCTAATGATAAAATCTGGACCTATCTTGTACAACTCATTAGCAACCCATGAATATTTTGCACTGTCATAAATGATTTTTCTTTTATCTCTTGCATTCATTATTGAAGGAAATTTTCCTGAAACTAAATAATTAGCAATGTCAGCAAACCAAGGAGTTTGGGTAGAAATTGCATAAAGATATTCATTAGGAAATTGATCTTCAACTGGAGTGTCATATTTGATGTTTTGAAGTCTAGATAGGAAATCAGCTACTGTGTTTTGTTTTCCAGGCCTATCTAGAATGGTAATGTTGAATTCTTGTAAAAGCAATAACCATCTTATGACTCTGCCATTAGTAATTGATTTTTTCATTAAGTATCTAATTGCATAATGATCAGTGTGAACAAAAGTTTCATAGCCTGTTATATAGTGTCTGAATTTTTTTATGGCATGAACAACAGCTAAAAACTCTTTTTCAGTTACAGTATAGTTTAACTCTGAAGGAGTCAAATTTTTATTGGTATAGTAGATGGCATAAGGAATCGGGTCTTTTTGTCCCAATACTGCTCCTAGAGCTGTATCTGAGGCATCTGTTGAAATATGAAAAGGTAACTTCCAGTTAGGTCCCCTTAAAATAGGTGCTTCAGAAATTTTTGTTTTCGGGGTCTCAAAGGCTAACTGGCAATCAGAATTCCATTTGAATTCACAGTCTTTGGTAAGTAATTTGAAGAGTGGAGATGCTATCTTGGTGAAGTTTTCTATAAATCTTCGATAATACCCTGTAAATCCAAGAAAACTCCTAACATCTTTTTGACAACTTGGAATAGATAAGTTAGAGATGACTTCAACTTTTGACTCATCAACTCTAATCCCATCCCCTGAAATGTGATGTCCTAAAACAATTCCTTCAGTGAACATCATAAAACACTTCTCATGACTAAGTGAAATATTTGCTTCTTTAGATCTCTTTAAGAATTTTTCCAATTTTACTAAGGCTTCTTCAAATGTGTTTCCATAAACTGTGAAATCATCCATATATACCTCTACATAATCATGTATTAGATCTGAAAAAATTCCTAATACTGCCCTTTGAAATGTTGCAGGTGCATTGCATAATCCAAATGGCAATACTCGATAAGCATAGGTACCCCAAGGATAGGTAAATGTGGTTTTTTCTTGATCCTCAAGTGCTACTTGAATTTTATTATAACCACTAAACCCATCTAGAAATGAGAATTACATTTTGTCAGCTAAGGTATCTAACACCTGTTCTATGAAAGGTAGGGGAAAATGATCTTTAAGAGTAGCTTTCTTTAATTCTCGGTAGTCAATACATACCCTCCATTTACCATTTTTCTTTGGCACAATTACCAAAGGAGAAACCCACTGACTATCTGAAATAGGATAGATAAAATTAACATTCAACAATTTCTGCAATTCTTCTTTAACAATCTCCCTAAGATTTGGATTCATCCGTCTTTGAGGTTGTCTGATTGGTTTACAATTTTCCTCTATGTAGATGTGATGAGTGCAAGTCTTGGGGCTTATCCCTTTCATATCGGTGTACTCCCATGCATATGCAGAAGAATGTCTCTGTAAGATCTTGACTAGCTCTTCTTGTTGAGATTTTTCTAGGTTCTTGTTTATGTTTAAAGTTTTTCCTGGAAATATCTCACTTGTAGAGCTGCCAAATTTATCCATAGAATGAAGAGACATATGTCTTGATGACAAAAACTCAATGTTGGATTCTTCTTGAAATTGTTCATGTTTATGTTCCGAAGAGGATTCAAATTTTTCTAAAGTATTCAGAATTTGACTATCTTCACTAATTTCTGAAATTGTGAAGAGAGGTTGTAAGTCTTCTTCATCCTCTATCCATTGAGTATCATCTAAATATGTAATTGTCCTTGCTGGAGGATACAAAGTGAATTTCTTAGTTGAACTACCATCAGAGATGTACATATCACTGGATCTACAACTAATGAAAGCATCAGTTGTAGCTAACCAAGGTCTTCCTAATATAATTGGATGCCCTCCTAGATTATTCTTAGGAGTTAGGATCATGAAATCCATAGGGTACTCCCAAGAATCTAGGGACACTAGAATGTCTTCTATTACCCCATCAGGTTTGATCACAGATCTGTCTGCTAATTGTAATAATGTGGGTGTAAAGAAAAGATTAGGAAGTTTCAGTTTATCCATGATTTGTCTACTCATGATATTGATTGCTACTCCTAAATCAATGAGTGTGTTTTGGATCTCAATTCCATTGATGTGAATTTTAACAACTGGATTTCCTGGGTCTAGATACTTTGGAATAGCAATCTTACCTATCATGATATCTGCTATTTTTCCTGCTAGTTGAATTTTCTTTGTCTCTCTTATTCTTTTTCTTGTTTTCTTCATGCTCAACTCCTTTATTGTCTTTGCTAAAATTGGAATTTCCTTGATAGCTTGTAATAATGGAATCTTAATACAGACATTTCTTAGCTCATCTAGAAAATCATAATTAGGCACCATAATTTGTTTTTCTACACCTCTATCAATTTGTAATCTTTCTGGAAAGGGAGGTGTAGGAGTGGATGTTGATGGCTGCTCTAATACAGGAGTTGAAATTATTGGTTCTTTTTGTTTTTATTTTTCAATGTTTGGGTCTTGAAAAGATGTGTCTTCTTCAAGACTTTTATTTTCCCGTAGAGAATATTCCTCAGAGTTATCTTGTTCTTGTATGATCACAGAAGGTTTCCTCTTTTCAATTATTCTTCCAGACCTAAGTTGAGCATCACTAAGGTCTAGAGGAGTAATTAAATAAGTTGGAAACTGTTGGCCTTCTATCATGTATGTGTTCTGAGGATTTTTATTGTTGGGGATTGGTATGGTTTAAGCAGGAACTGATTTGATTTCTGAGGAAATGGTAAGGGGAGTGATTGATTTTGATGTTGTGGATTTTGAGGATTCTGTTGAGGATTTTGAGGAGAAAAATGTGGGTATGGTGGATAGGATGGTGGATATGGATAGTACTGGGAGTATCTTCCATAGGGATTTTGTGCTCCTTGTGCCCAAGCTTGAGATTGATTTTGAAATTGGGGCCAATGTTGCTGCCAAGCATTCCAATTTGGTGGGGGTTGATTATACATTTGATCATGAAATCCTTGTGTTTGAGGTCCTTGCCAAGGCCTTCTAGAGACAAAATTGAGAGATTTTGTGGAACTTGTAGGAGTATCTTCTTGAAATACAACTTTAAGACCAGGAAGTGAAGGAAAATTCTTGGTCTCATGTTTTTCTGAACAAATCACACAGGTCTCTACAACTTTTGCATCCAAAGGACATTCTCTCAAGGCATGCTTCTTTCTACATTTGGGACAAAAGATTGCTAAAGCATCAGATTCAGCTTTTTTCTTGTTTTGTAACTTAAGGGTGTCTATTTGTTCACTAAGACTCCCTAAGATGTCAGATTTGAATTCATAAAGCATATGCCCTATCTCTTCCCTACTTACTGTCCCAGAAGCAGACTTACTTACCCTTGCAAGAGCAGGGTCTCTTGGTCCTTTCACAGTTTTAGATTTTCCTCTTGAAAGGTTGATACATAACTCAGATATTTGAGGTAATGTGAGCTGAGATATATCCCCTTTTCCCATCATGTTAAGGATATCCAACCATTCATCCCTAATTGTCTTCAACAAGAGAGCTTTTAAGGTGTCTTGGTTTAAGTTTTCCTTTTTTTCTCTTTTGATGTTGTAATGAAATCTCTCCAACAAATCTTCCCGGTTTTCACCCTCTTTTTGTATCATCTTGAACACTTCCTCCTTATGATTGACTGGCATACAATAATCCAAATACCTTTCTAGAAATGCTTGTTTCATGTCTTCCCATGTCCTAATAGAACTGTTGATCAAACTCATAAACCACTTCAATGCTGCTCCTTTCAATGTTGAAGGAAATAGTTTAAGTTTTTGAGCATCTTGTAAGTAGTCAAAAGTTCTACATAGGAATTCAAATTCAAATAGGAAGGTTTCAGGATCTTCAGTTTTAAGTCCATAGAAGTTTGGAAGGACAAAGGGTGAAGTTTTTTTCATAGTTGTATTAGTTTCTTCATCTACTATAGGAAACCCAAAAGAGCTTCCCATTTCTCTTCTACCTCTTCCTCTACCTCCTTCTCCTCTACCTCTACCTCTACCCCCTCCAAATAATGTGTGTTCTCCATTAAAGACTCCTCCTCCCCCTTCTTCTGCCATAGTTGATTCTTCTGTGGAAGTGGAAAAATTTGTGTCTCTAGCAGGGGTCCTTGAATCTTCTTCTAAGACAGGTTCAGTGGATGAAGTGGAAGGTCTTTCTAATGGAATATTTGATCTTAAGTCTTATAGAATTCTAGGATCAGTAAAGGATTGAATGTGGGTCTGAGTTGGAGGTGTGCTAGCTCTAAGTCTTGATGAAACAAGTGGTGTTCTAGGAATCAAACTTCTGCTTCTGCTTCCTATGAATCTACCCCTTGAGTCTCTCTCTCTACGCATATCATTGTTTTTGGGAGTTAAGAAACAAGGCTACCTAGTTACACTTCCTCGGCAATGGCGTCAAAATGTTTGTGCTCAACCTAGTGTTCCTAAATTGAGTTCATTAATTGTCAACCAGGGTTGGTAAACTGCTGAAGTGTGGTGCACTATATGTGCCTAGGTATTTGTTTCTCACTATGTTGTGTTTAGTGTTTTTTGATGTTTTTGGTTTTAAGGTTTTATGTTTGAAAAGGGAAAGAACTAAATGCTGGTGAAAAGAAGCTATTGGTTATATTAAAGCAGAACAAGGCCTAAACTATGGATGGAAAACAACAAATGCAAATACTAAAACAGAACAAAGCCTAAACTATGGCTAGCAAACAACAAATGCAAAGATTGATAATGACTTCATTGCAAGGAAATAAATCACAACATGAGCTTGAAATTATCCAATTCATTCATTAAAAATGTGTTGGAAGAGCTTGAGAAATGGACAAGTTAAGTGTGAATGAAGTTCTCCCAAATAAACAATCAACTTACAATGTTACAACATCTCATCCATGATTAAAGGTTTATTGGAACATATTTGGAAAAGAACATTTGTAGCACAATAAGATTTTTACTCTAAACTAACTTTTGATTCTGTTCTGCAACTCAATTTAGCACCACTAGGCCTCACTCAAAAGTTATAGGTTTCTTTTTAGAATGGTCCTTGAGAAAAGGCTTATTTGTGAAATGGTAAAAAGGTTGCAAAATACTACAGGCCTTAGACTGATACTAGCTTCTGTCCAGATGATTATGTATTAATATGAGGTTGGAACAAAAGAAGTTTTTGTAAATAATGAAGACCGTGGTATCTAAATTTAACAACTAATACAATTTAAAATGCAATGGATAACAACTAAACTGGAATGCTAATACAGTGAGCTAAGACTAAACTAGAATGCTACTAATGAAATTGAAGTACAGTGAACAGAGTTAAATTAAAATGCCATTATCAAACTTGAAATGTAGTGACAGAGCTGAACTAAATGAAATCATCCTCCAGAGTGTTATGACTAAACTAACATGCATCTAGTCTATTGGAATTCTACAGCCCATCTTGTTCAATGTGAATGATATTTTGGAAGAGTTTGTAAAAACAATTATGGCTGTATTATTCAAGGAAATTGAACATAAACATAAGATTTGAAATAAAATACAATTAAAATCTAAGATACCACAGTTGTTTCTTATTCATTGTTAATGATGTTTTGGAAGAGTTTGTAGGAGTAAGACCGGCTGTGACACTTAGTGTAAACAAGCATAAATCATAAAATTCGAAAGGAAATGCAACGAAAACCTACAACACCACAGCTATGCCTTATTCATCGTGATGATATTTTGGAAGAGTTTATAAGAGTAAGTATAGCTGTGATGATCAATGCAAACAAGTATGAAACATAAACTTCAGAAACGTGCTTAAGATAGAAATGAAAAACGAGACTAAAATACTTATCTAAACCATATAAACAATGCTGCTCAGGAGGCAGGGGCCCTCTACCACCGGAGTAGCACTCAAAATATACTTCAATATTGACTCAGTGCTTTCAATAAAGTGATACTTCTTGCATTAGAGAGAAATTACTTCAAAACATAGTTTTTTCGTACTTCTGAAATCTAGCAATCAACCACAAAATATAACCTTGTCCCTCGGTTTCCCAAGCCATATTTATAGTCAAAATTAGATAACTTTCTTGAGATAACCTAGGGATAATTTCCTTTCCAAATAAAAACCAAACTAGGACTCTGATGGTGGTCACGTAATAGAATTAAGGACATCTGGACTGTACTTGTCCTATTAGGAGTCTCTCTCCTAGTTTGAGTTCCCACGTACATAAACGCCTACAGAATTCCGTTCAAACTTCATGGAGAGCAGAAAATGATGAGGGAATTATGTGGAATACGCCCATATGTGTTTTTCTCCAAGATGACACCTGGAACCTGCGTAGACATGAAGACAGCTGCAGAATCGGCAACTAGCTACAGAATGTCTGCATTCTGTAGCTAGATGTTGTGTAACCAACTCCAAAAGAGAAGAAAAGAGATATAAACGCCTTAGAAATGAGCCACTTCGAGGGGGAAACCTCCAATACATTACATAAATGAACAATTCTTGGATGATACAATTTACAAAACCTCCTTTCTATATATAGGAGTCCATGGGGCCATAATGTAATCCTAGTAGGGCCACAATGTAATCCTAGCCGACCTAACAATAATAATTTAAGGGCACAATAATAACAATATGGGGGTTACAAGGGTACAATAATAACAATAAGTGGGGCTACACTAACATAATGAGGTACTACACTATTAATATAGGGACTTAACATGCCCCTCTCCTTCAAACAAGTGTTGTCCTCAACGCTTGATTATTTCTTGATGCTTCTGTATAAAATTATCATCCTCCCATGTGAAATATTTTACAGGAAAGTTCTTCCACTTGCTGAGATACTTTGAAATTGACCGTACTTGTCGATTTCTTGTTTCTATGACTTCTTCATAACTTCTTTCGATGTGATGTTGATCTTCCTCTTGTTTCATTAGATTCTGCACCAAAGTTGGGTTATCCTTTGAGAGTTGGAGAACTTGTTGTTGATGCTCGATGTGATCTTCCATTAATTTATCATCCATATTTGCTATTATTTGATCCTTCAAACCATCTAACTTAGCCTCCATTTCTGCTTTTAAACCATCTATTTCATCTTCAATTGCTCTTCGTAAGATTGAAACTTGTTGCACTTGGTACCGTAATTTTGATATCTCATACTGCAACTCTTCCTCTTCATGCGTCATAGTATAGATTTTTGAGGGATTAATGGGTATGGAATTATTTTTAGGGGCCATTTTAGAATCCAATATTGATATATATTCTACAATATTCCCTTGGAATCAATTCAACTTGATTCTTCAAACAAGACTTATGCAATTCGGAAAAAAATACACACCTTTTACTTTCTTTGAGGAGCTCGATATTGAAATTGAATTATCTCTGTAATTGAAAATCTTAATTATCTGAAATTCAGCTCTGTAGTAGCCCTCTGAATCTTCTTTCAAATGCCACAGTTCTGATCTAATTTGGATTCCCCTAGACAAATTTGTGTCCAATCTCCCACAATGACCTAATTCTGGACTGGTTCAGTAGAGCACACTTGTAGGACTTGCCACGTGTCACTGTTTCGTCCTTTGTCTCTGAAATTGATAGCCAAGAAACTACAGTCCGTTTAATTGCGACCACTTTTTACGGCACTCAAATCCACTGCCCAGAGAGAGAGTTATTGAACTTTTCCCACGATCACCTCTTTGAGATGCAATTCAGGAGCCTGAAAAAGCACTACCTTCCACAGATCATATCTCCAAAAATATTGTGAACCAAGCTCTGAAAATTTTGGACGAATTTCCTCAGAAATTTAGCTTCGCACCATACGAATTTCAGATTCTGAACCTTCGTAGAAAAAAATTTATAGCAAAAATTCCACGATGACCTGTTTAGGAGCTTGAAAAACTACCTAACTTCCACAGATGATATCTCTAACAATATTGCGAACTAAGCTCTGAAATTTTTTGATGAATTTCCTCAGGATTTCAGCTTCGCACCATATGAATTTCAGATTCTGAACCTTCGTAGAAAAATATTTATAGCGCAAATTCCACGATCACCTGTTTAGGAGCCTGAAACAATACCTGAGTTCCACAGATCATATCTCCGAAATTATTGCGAACCAAACTCTGAAATTTTTATACAGACTTCCTCAAGATTTTGGCTTCGTACCCTAAAAATTTCAGCTTCTGAAACTTCGTAGAAAAAAAGTTATAGCGAAAATGCCACGATGACCTGTGTTTGGAGCAGCGAAACCCTAGAATCCAAAGCTCTGATACCAAATGTTGTGTAACCAGCTCCAAAAATAGAAGAAAAGAGATGTAAACGCCTTAGAAATGAGCCACTTCGAGGGGGCAACCTCCAATACAGTACATAAATGAACAATTCTTCGATGATACAATTTACAAAACCTCCTTTCTATATATAGGAGTCCATGGGGCCATAATCTAATCCTAGTGGGCCACAATGTAATCCTAGCCGACCTAACAATAATAATTTAAGGGCACAATAATAACAATATGGGGGTTACAGGGGTACAATATTAACAATAAGGGGGGCTACACTAACATAATAAGGGGCTATACTATTAATATAGGGACTTAACACTAGATCTAGTTCAACAAGTACTACAATGACAAAATCATAAAAACATAGCAAGTTAGTCATGATATTCATTCTTAAAGCAATTTTAACTAATTCTACTGATCATTTGAGCCTGTGATTAATAATGGACAAAGGAAATGGAGTGGAATGTGGTGGAAGAAAGAACATCTTTGGAGCTTAACATGTACATCGCAATTTTTGAGTGGGCCTAGGCTATGGAAGGCTCATGTATATATAATGAAGGTGAAGGCACAATAGAAGGAATGATTTGGATTATTCATTTCTTGATCTGTTTAGATCTAGATTTGTCTTAGGACATCTCTATGCATTCTTAAGTTGTTTAGATAAGAGTGTAGTGTTTTTTAGCACAGGGTGTTCCCGAGCGGGAATCCCTCCTCTTTATTTGAGTGATATCTAATTAAAATGGTTGTACTTCATTCCTTATCAGGCATTGGTGTCATCTTCAGAAGGTTGTTTCTAGCATTTAGCTAGGAAACCTATGGAGGATTCATCCTACCACTTTTTTCTTCACATTCAGTCTTCCAGGAGCAGCATATATATATCTGGAATTCAAGCCATTGGGTTTTAACTCCATGCAGAAAAAGTCCCTTCAAGGATTGCACAGTCCTGTAGACCTATTGGAGGAAGTAATTTTCCAGTATTTCAGTTGGAAATCCTGTGATGGATCATCTCCTCAAATTGGATCTATTGTTTCCATCACTCAAGAGCTGATTTGACACATCTAGCAGTAGGCTATTGAGCCTCCCTCTCTTATAGCACAGTTTTCTGAAGATGTTGTTCATCCAACAACTATTTTCAGCGGAGGAGATTGGAGGAGCTAGATCTTGAGCTTTTAGCCCAAGGATCTAGTGAAGGGATCAACCCTTCTTGCATAGATATGATTGTGCATCATTATAGCCATCATATCATCAGATCTAGATTTAGTTATGCATACCTAGTAGTATATATGTGAAGCCCTCAGAGGCTGGTTTTCTTATATTGACAGATATGAGAAACCCTTTCTGGGTTATCTTGTGTATCCATCATATAGCCTGGATCTGTTTTTTCAGCATCATCAGAGATCCCATTCTGCCTAGATCTGACTTTATATTTTTCTGGCAGTTGCAGTCCCAAAATTTACAACAGGGACAGTGCAATTTACCTTCTAGCAGTTTAGAAGTTATGTAGTCCCCCCTTGTGGGATCATTGTAGAGTCATTTCAGGCCATCCCTTTGGCTTGAGTGTCTCATATCTTGATCATTGTCTTACTTTATTTTTCATGTCCTATATAATAAAATGGCTCAGCTATTTCTGTGCATTCTGATGTGTATTTAGATTTATTTTTTACTTTTTTGTAGTTCTTATATTGTGTTTTAGTATTACTGCATTCTCCCTTTGGGATATTACAATGGTATCAGAGCATGATCTTTGGCTCAGCTTGTGGACACTTCATCTTTTGCATCAAAGGAAGAAGCAGATAGATGATATCTATCATGAAGGAGGATTGAATTTTTGCCACTCCTCTCTTTATATCCATGCAAGATATCTCCAAATAGGTCATTCAAATGAAGAGAGAAAGGAAAAAGAAGGATCCAAGAAGAATATTTGATGAGGAAGGTCCAAGCACTTCCTATCAGCAACAAAGAAAACCGAAGAATCATATAACTCCTCATAGATCTACTATGCCCACTTTCTTTGAAGAAGGTGAATGGTATAGTCATGAAGAAAGAAAATAATCTAAGACTCATGAAACTCTCAGTCTATATCTTGAAGAGTACAAAGGACTCTCTAGAGAATTCAAGGAGAAGCTAACTCTCTAACAATTCTTCAAAATCAAAGAAGAAAGAGGATCCTATAGCATCAATAGAAGAAAGAGGCACAATAGATTATATTTGCCTACATTTGATGGATCTTCCTCAAGCATTGTTAAGGCTTGGAGGAAAGAGTTATATAAATTTTTCATGCTACATCCTGTGGTTGAAAAAGAGTTTGTCTAAATTGCAGCACTTCATCTTTTAGGTGAAGCCAACAATTGGTGGTTTGGTCACATGGAGCATGAAAAGGTGACTGAATATTCAGATTTCTTTCACAAGTTAAGGAATAATTTTGATGTGATAAAAATAGAGTTGTGCCACAATGAGACGTTTCCTAAGGAAACAAAGGAGGATGTCATTCTTGTCACTCTGGACAAGGGGTCACTACATTCACCACCAGCTGCAGCAGTACTTGCATCTGGAGAAGAGACACTTGCAACTTTGCAAGATAGTCTTGAGCTCTTGACACATAAAGTCCCATACATGATTCAGGAGATGCATGTGGAAGAGGAGAAAGATTCTAGTGTTGGTACATTCTCTTACCAGCAGTTGGAGACACCATTGTCCCAGTTGGAAGAACTATTGTGTCCTTGTAAGAGGTTCCTACACTTCAGTTGATCCAAGGTATGCATACACTTTCATCACTTATTGTTTCAGTAGATCTTATTGAAACTTATGGGGACATGCCGTCAGGGCCAATGCATGACCAAGGATTATAAAAAAATGTTGATTTGAAGCAGCAACATATCACAATGCAGAGGACCCTTGATCTAATCAAGGAGGAGATAAAGAGCTATCCTAGTTCATCATTTTTGAGCTACATTCAACCCTTTGAGTTGAAGTGTATAATTTCAGAAAATGGGATGAACATGATCCTATGTACAATGACTGGTTATGAGATCAGCATTATGCCTTACTTTGAGACAGCATATGTATTACCATGCAGATCTACAATGCTAGCCATCAGTAATTTTTACCTATTTAGATGACTAAATTATTTGTCCTGGATTACTAGAAACAGAATTCAAGAATCATGTGAGTTCTACAAATTTCCTCAAAGAGAAATTTTTCACTATCCCACTTCCTTGTCAAAGCATGGCCAATCTATTACCCAGACAAGACCAAATCTTGAATTGATGTCCCACACTCTCACTATGTTTTCCACCTCTACCTATAACACTATGTCTCTATTTTCCTAAGCCCTCTATTTTCATACCTTATTTCGCCAAGTAAACCAAAATTTTTCCCCTACCCACCAAGTGCCTCAAGAAATGGTGGTTCTAAAACTCCCTTTATAAAAATCCCTTTGAAGTAAAACAAGGTTTTCTAGTTATCTATGATGGTAGTGCATGATAGAGTGTCAAAATCATGTCTCCTCATCCAAACCTTGATTCAAGTTTTCAGTCACAAACCTATTCCAAGGACATTACAATAATTCAAATAGGGTCACCTAGGTTATGCACTATCATGTTTCTAAATTCAATATTTCCATAGGTATTCAAAGGTGAAGTCAAGAGAACACAAGGATGAGGCTTATCATTTTCCAAAGAACATCAAATATCTCCAAAGGTATCCTCTTGATCAAGCAGTAAGCCTGCAAAGGAGTTGTTAGCCACCTAGGAAATTTTTGGATAAGCAAACAAGGTGGCTAAATTGTTTTGAGCCTTCAAGAGATATATTTCCCATGAAAACCTCTCATCCTTGAAGCCTCTGTGTGTCCATGGCCTTTAAAATATCCTCACTGATGTTCCCACTCACTAAGCCTCACTACCTATGGAAAGTTTTGCTCAGAAAGTCCCCCATTCGCCCTTGTACCTATGCAAATTTCCCCGTTACCAGTATTCTCCCACTCTTAAAGTTTTCCCTTTTTTTTCCCAAATTCCCCCCAAATCCCCTAAACCATCCGTTTCATCTTTCGAAACAAGTGAAAATCCTTCATTTGATTTCAAATCCCCTTTTTTTTTTACCTCTACCGAAAGCCTCCTTTGGCCTTAAAGCACTGTCTCTAAGGATTAAGAAACCCATTTTCCTCTCTAAACAGGCCAGCCCCTTTGGCCCAGCCCCAAAACCAGTTCCCCACAATGACCCTGGCGCTAAAACCAAGCACTAGTCGAAAAGCACTTATCGCAATCAGAGAGTTGGAGTGGAGCGCATTTCCTTTGCAAACAGAAAATCTCCGATGCGATAGTGTTGTTAGTCCATCGACCTTTGAAGCAATCACCGCTGTTGATATGAATAGATATAACGGTATATGCAAAGCCTTATAGCGCCCACCTCATTCCCTTGTAAACCCTCCGATGATGAGCTCTGCCGTCGATTCACAGTCTAATCCAATGGCCATCGCGGTCTCGCATAATCACTCATCGGAAATTTTGTTGTGTCACTTTTTGTTCCCTCCGATCGTGGTCCAGCGATCCAATCCTGACCGTTGAATCCACAAGAACCAACAGTCAGGATTGAATCAAGCTCTGCCCATTTAACCTTCGTCGTCCTTCCCCAACCAAATCCTAGCCGTTGATTCCCCTTTAATCCAACAGCCCAGATGCAATCGCACCATTGCTCGTCAGTGGTTTCGACCCTCTCATCGCTCCCCTCTGATTAGACTGTAGCCGTCGATCTCCTATTGAGATTCGATAGTCCTGATTGAATCAACTTCCACCCTTCCCCATGCATGTATTTCCTAACGGAGTTGCGTGTTTTGCAGGGTATAGGTGGTCATCGCCAACCTGGTTCACAGTCACTGTTACAGTGGCACAGAACAAAGGAAAGACCATTTTCAGAGCCTGAAATTACAAAGAAGAGCCTGGGAAGGTACTGGAGCATGATTTTCATTAAAGTTATAGAGTTTAACTATGCGGAACCTTTCTAGTGCCACCAAAGCTCAGTTTTCACTGGCAAAGACAGTCAAAGAAGCAAAGAGTATCAGTACAAAGTTAAGGAGTTCTAATGCACATTATTGAAGATATTAAGCCTCGGTTCAGAATTTTAAAAGAAAAGGTATCAGATTGAAGATCTAATGAATCACACAGAGGGCCTAGCAAGTAGGAAACAATATCATCAAGGTTTCACATCAGCGAAAGTCTCCTCCCGAGAAAGGACACAGTACTCGTACTTTTTTAGCCTACATTGTGTCCATGAGAAGATCTCCATCCTTAAAATAGTCCTATGCTACCGGAAGCATTTGTTACATAGTATGGCGGACCTAAAGTCTTTTATCTACCTTTTTTTTTATTCACTAGAGTACTGCAGAATACTATAGCCGGGAGTACATCAAAGACATACCTGGAGTAAATTTCAGCATGTCAAAGACCACTCTTTCATCCAAAGAGTACAAAATTTTAATGCACAGACCTTAAAACAGAATGGTCCTCGAGCCTCTCTTCTTTCTCTATCTTAATGTTTCATTTATAGTTTCATCTACCTCCTCCACCCCTCTCTCAGCTATAAGACTCATGAAGAAACTCGTTGTAAAGGTTTTTGATCGGATATCTGTGAACTGCAAGTTGTTTCTCTTGAGACATGTTCTTTGTGTAAAGTTGTAAGATAGGCTGAGGAAGATGTTTTCAGACTGAATACCAAGCTGTTGGCAATGTTTTACATGACTAGTGTTTCTCTTTAATATGACAAGCACATTTATTTGGATCGTGATTTAAAGTTGCGGTGATGTTTTCCTATCTTTGTCTTTGTTTTACCTCGTAGTTCATTACATTTCATTTCTTCTGGCATGCATCAGAAATCTAGAATAGGATTTACCCTTGTTAGGTACCCTATGTTTCTACTCTCCTTGCCTTCAATTTTTTCTGCTGAATGTGTTATCTGAGGATTGATTTCAAGTTAATTTAACCAGTGTAGTGGTCAAACATATGCTGCTAGCTAATGTGTGAATTAATGAATTTGTTCTTAGATGTTATTGTTAGGCTTTAATTGAATGAATTGGGATACTGGGAGTTTAGAACTCTATCTCTGTCTCACTAGCATCCTTTTCAATTAATTGAACCCTTCTAAGTTCCCTCAAGCTGGAGGCCAAAGCATTGAGAGTTCAAAGTCTCTCTCTGATCTCAGGTTTTCACCTTTGTGTTCTAAATCTTTAATGTCTCCTTGTCTGAAGAGTTAACCTTTTGGTCTTGGATCACAGGTTGTCCAACGGCATGTCCTGTCCCTGGATCTAACTTCTGAAAGGTCACCTTGAAGTTTTTCTCGCTTTCACCTTCCCTCTTGTCTTTCCATGCCCCACTATCATCTTTAAGATCCAATTCTTTAGATGACTAGCCCAACTGATAGCCTACACATTTAATAGCAAATAAACCCTTTTCTGACTCCATTTCCCAATGGTCTCAAATGTTCTCTGAGTTATCTCCTTTGCCTAAATTCCTCTCTGCTCATCCTTGCCTTATATTGAAACCTTCCTTTCCTAATTCCCAACAAATAAAAAAAATCAAAACAAACAAACCCGTGCCTATAACTAGCCTAATATCTTAACAAAGAAGCTTCAAAGACATAAAAACTTTGCTTATATAGAGAGATCCCTTTCTGGACCCAGGAGGGCTAGATCCTAAGGTCTGAAAGTGGTTATGATGTTGTCTCATCTTTTGGTATTTCCAACTTGCCAAAACATGGGAACCCCAACATAATGGCCACTCCACTGGGGAATTCTGAGCATTTTCCATATACTACATCACAAGAGCCTTAGAAAAGGCACATTAAAAGCCCTCCCAGTCCATCTTTGGTTAGATTTTGCTGTGTTTTGAGGATATCCTTGAAAAGGGACATTACATAAGCACTGGGGTGGACAGTGTACCTCCTAGAAACATCGCAAACCTTCCACCTAGCGACTCCATAGTTCCTCAACAACGTATGACTCCACTAGGAGACCAGATTCCATAACAACATCAGCCATAACGGAAGTAACAAGTAGGATTAAGTTGCTTGATTCCAAAACAACATTCTGGCTTCAAGAACCGTTCACACAAGAGCTTATCCAAACCCAAATCCACCTGGAGTAGTTGACAATCATGAGAGAATCCTCGGTAAATCCCCTACACTTAAAGGACCAACTATTTCTAGACACATCCATAGAGCTAACGTTGCACCAAAAGACTTTACAGCTCTATCATACACTCATCTTGACCAAGGCTTGCCGAACAGATTATCAAGAGCGAGCTCATCTAGTGTTCTAGATCAGCCATACCTTGAGTGTCCTGGTTCAACACCTCAAGGTGGTCAACACATTAGGGACAGAGAAGCCCCTCCATCTACACCTCCTGATATTCACTTCATTCAAAACTTGGGACTCTGCCATCATAAATCGGCTCAATAGTCTGCTGCTGGACCTAGTATACATGTCATGCACATACCAGCTGCTCAAGCTAATCCTTTACCTTCCCAGAATACCTTCATGGCAGCCTTTTATGCACCTCTGGTGTTACCTCAGCCTCTAGTGCCCTTACCCAATGATTATCAATCGAAAATCCCACATTTCACTGAAAAATAATCTACTACAGCTTAGCACCATGTAGATAGGATGGAAGATTCTTTTTACTACATGGAGATATATGATGATACGGTCAAGATGAGAATCTTTACCAGAGCTTAGGAGGTGATGTGAAGAAATGGTTTAAAGGCCTACCTCCTAATAGTATCCAACACCTGCCTGCTTTATATCAAACTTTCATAAAAAAATGGGAATTTAAGACCAACCCTCTCCAAATATTTGCAAAATACAAGAACCTGAAAAGAAATGTAGGAGAGAGTGTCCATGACTACTCTACAAGGTTCAACAATGTTTATAACGCTCTTCCCCCACACATGAAACCTCCCCAAGGTATGGCTCTAGCGAAATATCCTAAAGGCTTTGATGCTGACATGGCCTACCAGCTTAGGGAGAGAGATTACAACACATTGGAAGACATGCAAAAGGGAGCAGTGAGTGTGGAGGCCAACCTGATCGAGAAGAAAGTGAGATTGAGAGCAGAGAAAAGGGTGACATATAGAGATGACACTATAGCTTCCACATCAGACCCCAATTATGACTGTCTATCTAAAAATGTGGAAAGGCTGCAACAAATGATGGAAAAAATGGTTGTCACAATTATTAATCAGAACAGAAACCAGAATCATAACCAGAACCATAACTTTAGAAGAAACAACACCACTCCCAATAGACAAAGAGACTCAAACCAGCAAGTCATACCCCCATTCCAAGAGAGCTTTCTTGATGAAGATGAGGGAATCATAGAAGAGTTCGAGGAAAATGTGATAAACATGTTTGAAGTAGAAAACTCAATCCACAATTGTTCCACAGAAGAATATCAGCCCTCGCCCTCGTATTGGTATGAGGAAGGATTAGAATCTGAGGATTACAGACTTAAATTTGAAAATTCCATCATGCAGGTCAGAGAACAGTATGAACTTAGGAGAAAAAAGAGCCTAGAAACTCCCAAACCAAAGGCTTCTGAGATTACCATCAAGAAAGGGCCTGAGAAAACTTCTAAAGTAACTGCTGAAAGTAACAAATTAGCAGCTGAGAGTTTTGGGAAGAACAAAGAAAAAGACAACCAAAACACTGATAAACAAAGTCAACCAACAAGCAGCACTAGCACTATAGTTAGTGCTCCTGATAAAATAGTTCATAATCCTATACATAGTGAGGATCAACACACTAAGCCCGCCACAAAGGTGGTGGCTAAAAAAACAGAGTTGAGCACCCCTAAGAGTCAGTCCACTTTCAATTTGGAGAGTGAGATTGCGAAAAATAAAATCTTTGTCCCACTCTCTGAGCTGGCCACTCAAGATGTATATAAAGGCCAAATTTTGAAAGCTTTAAATCTAGGTGAAAACAGTGACACTGTCAATCTTAGTGATGATCAACCAACCCTTCTGTTTTGTCCAAAGATAGAGGGGAAATTTCAGGAAGGAGTAATACCTCATTTTTATATCAGTCTCAATATCCATGAAAAAATCCTTCACAATGAAATTCATGACTCTGGGGCGTCACACAACTTAATTCTTAAGGTGGTTATGGAGAAGTTAGGCCTAGAGATAACCCGTCCCTATAAAGATCTCTATTCATTTTATTCTAGCAGGGTAAAGTGTCTTAGCCTGATCAAAGACCTATGTGTGAACTTAACCCAGATTCCAGCTAAATGTATGGTTATGGATGTTGTAGTGGTGGATGTGCCACCTAATTATGGTATGCTATTGTCAATATCATGGGGAGCCAAGCTGCAAGGTACAATGCAGATGGACGGGGCATATGTCATAATCTCTGTCTTCAGCTAGCTTAGAAGACTGTATAGAGAGGCACAAATGAAGTTCCTGGTCAGCAGCCCTGAGAAGCCTAAAAATTCTCCTCTGTATTCTGTACACACAGATCTAGACTCCTTCATCCTTTGCAATGGTGAATCCTTAGAGGACCCAGAGCTAGAAAACATAGATACGAGCAACGAGATGGCACCCATATATTTCAACATAATGGCCTCTCTAGCCTCAGAAGAAAACAAAGATGAAATTTGTGGACAATGCACTGAAAACGAAACGTCGAGTAAACAAGAAACACGATGTGAACAGCTGGCTAGTCACCCCTCACAAAATCATACACTACACGAAGAACGAAACCATCCACAGTCCAACACAGACCCTGTAACACAACAGACCAGTGAAACCCACATTAGGGAGGAAAATAACGATAAGCTTGAGAATGATCCCTTATGGGAAATGAATTTTGATGGGTTGTGCACCAGGAGAACTACATGAGTAGGAGTGTGGATACATAACACAGAGAGTGACTATGCAAAGAGTCATGCCTTTAACCTGAACTTAAAATCCACAAATAATATCATAGAGTATGAGGCTCTTATCCTAGGCTTGAATCTGTTGAAAAAATTAGGAGCCCGTAGGATATCTGTACATGGATACTCAGAGCTAATCATAAAAAAAGTGAATGGTGAATACACAGTGAAACACCCTAGGCTGAGAGCGTACAAGAATGACGATGTGGATTTATTGAAGACCTTCGTGGATTATGAACTACTGTTTGTCCCTAGGAGTCATAATTCAATTGCAAATGGATTAGCCTGCATAGCTAGTTCATATAACAAGCCTCCCAGCGACCAACAAGTCATAATTCAAACAAATTTCAGGCTTGCAGTACCTGATAATGAAAAATATTGGCAGGTCTTTGGGGGAAAAAAAAAGATAGAAGATTTCTTGATAGGCAGGAACCAGCTTGAGTTCCCAGACCCAGATTCGAAATCCAAAGATAGCTGCCTAAGATAAGAACCCTCAGACGAGGAAGAAACACCCTATAACATAGAAATAAACACTTTAACTGAAAAACTTGGAATTCTGACCAAAGAATATGAGAACGCAGATAAAGAGGAAGTAGAGGTGCTGAAGTCGAAGGATAAGAATATACCCAGGGGACTGGCACCCTTAGAGAACCTTTTTGACTTTGATGATGTAGCGAAAAGGCCTACTATAGAGCACTCAGACTTTGATGTCGAGGAATGCAACATAGGCACTGAAGATAAGCCCAAGATGGTAAAATTGGCTAATTCCTTACCCGCAGACATGAAAAAGAAATATATGGACTTGTTCGAAGAGTTCATCGATGTGTTTTCCTGGAGCTATGAAGATTTGAAGGCCTACGACACCAACATCATGTTGGGGTTCCCATGTTTTGGCCAGGTTGACAAGACCAAAAGATGAGACAACATAGAACCACTTTCAGACCTTAGGATCTAGCCCTCCTAGGTCCAGAGAGGGATCTCTCTATATGAGTCGAAGTGTATATGTCTTTGGAGCTCAAATGTTAAGGTTTTAGGCTAGTTATAGGCACAGGGTTTGTTTGTTTGATAGTTTATGTTTGGTTGTTGGGAATCAGGAAAGAAGGGTCCAATATAAGACAAGGATGAGCAAAGAGGAAACTAGGCAAAGATAGATAACTCAGGGAACATCAAGGCCATTGGGCAGTGGAGTCAAGAAAGGGTTTACTTGTGTTCAATGTGCAACCTTTCAGTTGGGCTAGTTATCTAGAGCATTTGGATTTTAAAAGATGATTGATGGAATGGAACATTAAGGACTGAAAATGAGTGAGAGGGGAAAGAAGGAAAGACAGCCAAATTTCCGTCTATAGATCATGTCAGAGGTCATTTAACTCCAGACCTGCTTGGACGTACTCAAAGACAGCTCTCAAAGGGGGACAAAGGGGCTGCTTATATATCGGACCAGAGGTCATTTAACTCCAGGTCTGCTTTAGCAACTCCAAGGAAAAACAAGGATAAGTTTAACAGAAGGGATCTTAGAAAGGTTTAATGAGATGGAAAGATCCTAGTGAGGCAGAGACAGGGTTCTAGACCTCCCAGTGTTCTCAACTCATCCATAAATCCTAACAAGAACAACTAAACATAGATTTCATTAATTCATACATCGGAGAGTAGGCAAAAACATCCACTACACTGGTTAAATCAATATAAATCAATATTCAGATACACTTATAAGCAGAAAACATAAAAAGTTGGGAGAGCAGCAACATAAGGTACCTATCAAGGGTAAATCTTATGCCAAACTTCTGATGCGAGCGAGTATAAATGGAACGAAATGAACTCAAACACATAGATAGGAAAACATCACTAGCTGCTTTAGATCAGTACCCAAAGAAATGTGCTTGTCATATTAAAAACAACACGAATCAGGTACATCATAGCCCACAGCTTGAACATTCAGTCTGAATACATCAAATCTCAGCCTATCTTACAATATTACACAGAGAACTTGTCTCAAGAAGAAAACGCTTGCGTTTTACTGATATCTCATCAATAACCAACAAAAATTTTCTTCTATGCTTTATAGCAGAGATTGAACAGAAGATCGACTGAGGAGGTAGGTGAATAATAAATGTAACATTAAACACAAGAATGAATGCAGGGCTGAGACCCATTCTGTCTGACAGTTGTGTATTTAATATCTGTCACCTCCCTTGTGAAAGAGTGATCTTCTCCGGATATGATCTTGACATTTTGGCTGTAGTACTCCTGGTGCTTTTGAACAAAAAATAAAATAAACTACTAAGAGGTCTGTCATATAAATTCTCTGGCGGTTTTGAACTGCTGGTAGGGTGGATGACGGATTAAGAAAACAGACATGGGGATGACGGACGCAATGGGGACGATGGGAACGACTGTACAGAACCATGCCATGGTGGAATAATGGTGAATTGTGGTGGGAGGATGCAGCGCAAAGTGGAAATCGAGACAGATGGTGGACTGCAGCAATAGACATTTTTAAACCAAATAACCTTAAAAATCTCAAATTTGGACATTATATGCAATGGAGCGAATGGGTGTACGGTGGGCACACGTGGAGATGACGTGGCGGGACTGGGAGCAATGGAATAGTCAACGACGGACGGATGAACCTGGATCGTTGATCCTGAGGGAAATCAACGACAGAAAATGCGGTGGGGGACGATGACGGTGGGCCAAGGTATGGCAGTTGGAAGTTAAATAGCGTGGAGCTTCGAGGAGCGAAGACCGTCGGATGAGGCGCTCAGGATTGGACGGCCTGCGTGGATTTCGCTGCGAGGTTTGGACCGAACGATAACGCGCGGGGGATGGGTGGTTTCAGAATCGTACAAGAGACAGGTGGCAGATGATGAGTAGAATCGCTGGGCATTGGAGAAAAACCGCCCATCGCGCATAAGCGGTGCGAAATAAACCGGCTGTTTTTGGGTGAGCGCGCTGGCGGGGACCACAGAGAAAAGCATGCTCCGCACCATTGATCTTTCGAGGAACGAACGGATCAGATGAGGTCGCTGGCGATGAATGGTTTCAATGGTATTTGCCGTGGGGGCGGCGATCACCGTTCATTTTGTTTGGATCAACGGTTAGGACTGCGCCCAATGAAACTTTGCGATAGGCGCCTTTGGGTTTTTCAGGTGGTTCCAGTGCGGGGCTTTATGGAGGAAACAGGTGTAGGGGCTTACGCTGAAGGGGCTAGGGCTCAATATACAAAATGTATGATTTTGGCACATTTTTAATGCATTTTAGGGCCACCAAAAGCTAACGATAGGGGAACAATGGGAGAATTTGGCCAGACAATGGGTGTTTGTAGAATTGAGAGGGGGTTTTTAGAAGGTTTCAGGGGATTAGAGAGGAACTTGACAAGAGGAAAAACATGGCTTAGAATGAGATAATTTGCAGGGGTACAAGGGACAAAGTAGATCCTTAGAAAAAGGAACTAGCAAAGGGGACTTATATAAGGCAAAGCACAGAGACACCTCAAGGATGATGTGTCTTTAGGGGAGATGCATTCCTTGAAGGTCTGCAAAATGATACAGCCCCCAGCTTGCTTGTCAAGAATTTCATAGGGGGGCTAACAATGGCTCCACATGGGGATGGCTTCTTCTTGAAGGAGTCAAGAAACCAGAGATGATCTTTGGAGTAGGCCAGATGCCTGCTGCTTGGCACATCCCTTCTTTCTTCGATTTTCAACTGCCACAATATCTTAAGTACACAAATTAGCAGAAACATTTTCCCAACCAACCTACCTACCCACACTATGGTCCTAGCATTTTTCTCCTATTAGGGTGCACTTGAGCTAGCAGACCCTTTACATGATTCATTTTTTGAAACAGAAAACAAACCTATTCTACTTCTACCCTTATTGCTCCATGAGGCTAGATTAGACTGTTGGTCTCACAAGATTCTCTACCTAATATACTACCTGTTGGGATTAAGCTGTCCAACAGGTTTCTTCCCCTACATTCTAATACAATAAGTTCAAAAACAGTCAAGTCAGGATTAGACTGTCTGACTTGCTGGAGTGAAGACTTGTAGAAAACTGAAAACAAAACTGTGAAGGCATGAAATCTGTAGTTTTGAAATATCCTTCTTTCTTTGTGACTCATGTTTTGAGCATATTTGAGTCACTTCTTTTCTTTGATTTCAGCTCTGGTTTTGGGCATATTAGAGCTGATTCTTCCTTTTCCTTTGCTGGCCCAGATTTTGAGCGTGTTAGGACCAACTGTCTTTCTTTCTTTGGCTCAGGTTTTGATCATATTAGAGCCAATATTTTGCACTTTTCAGAGGTCCAAGTTTTGACCCCGTTTGAACCTCTGCCTTCTCTATTTTTTGGAAACATTTTCTCTGTTTTCTTGAAATTAAAACTGCCATGGTATGTACAATGGAAATGGAACTGGAAATAAAAATTAGCAGAAGTAGTGTTTGAGCATCCTGCCATTGACAAGACCCCCAAACATCTCTGTACCATCAATTTCTTGTAAGAAAAATGCATCAGGACCCACAGTGGCCTGCATGATATATGGACCTTGCCACAAGTTGTCAAACTTGCCGTGTTTACCTTTGTCCTCCCTTCTTGAATCCCATTTCAGAACTTTGTCCCCAACTTGGAAATTTGCAGTCTTGGTTCTTTTTTCAAACAATTTCTTTATGTTTTCCTGAAATTTAACTGCTCTGTTGTAAACCTGCTCCCTTTTTTGCTGAAGATGAATTGTTTCATTAATTCTTCTTAACATACTATCTTCCTCTGACTGAATCTCCTGGACAACCTTAATCACTGAAACTCCAAGGCTAGTAGGAAAAATTGCTTCTATTCCATAAACCAGATGGAATGGTGACATGCCAATAGATTTCTTCATGGTGAGCCTGTCGACCCACAAAGCATGTACCAAATTTTTTTGCCATGGCTTTTTGTTATCTTCCAGCAACTTCTTAATGATTGTGACCAGGCTTTTGTTAGATGATTCAGCCAATCTATTACCCTGGGGGTAATAGGCAGTTGAATGACCAAGCGTGATATGGTACCTATGACAGAACTCAACCATTTTCTTGGATCCGAAGGCAACAACATTGTCAGTGATTATTTTCCTTGGATAGCCAAACCAAGATAGGATGAAGTCTTCTAGGAACCTAATGATGACAGAATCAGTGGCATTCCTAGTGGGTATGGATTATATCCATTTAGTGAAGTAATCTATGGCAGTCAGGATCCACTTGTGTTGCCCAGAAGAAGAGGGGTGAATTTCTCTGATAAAGTCTAGGCCCCATTGCATGAAGGGACCTTCCACAGTGATGGGTTGTAGAGGAAGGGGGAGGAGTTTTCTTTTACCCTCAAAGATCTGACATTTGTGGCAAGTGGTTATCATTTTATGGACATCATTAAAGAGTGCAGGCCAATAGTAACCAGCCCTGAGTACTTTGTTTGCAGTGGCTTTCCAACTCAGGTGACCTCCACACTCCCCAGCATGGAATTATTATTTAATTCTTTCAGCTTCAGGTTCAGACAAGCATTTCAGCAATAGGCCATTTGGATTTTTCCAATATAGATTCTCATTTAAAATGCAGTAGTTTCTAGCTTTGAGTTTTATGAATCTGGCCTTAGTTTTGGACAGTTCTGGGGGGCATTGAGATTGGTGAGGACATAAAGGATATCAGAATACCATGGAGAGTTTTGGAATTTCTCTTCTATAGTGGGATCATGTAGGCTTTCCTACTCATCCAAGGCATTCACCATGTTAATATCCAGGGCATGCAGATTTGATTCAGCCATTAGCTTGGCTAAGCCCTACCCTTTGATCAGCTTCGTGGGTTTTATTTCAAGATCGTATTCCAAGATTGTAGCAATCCATTTTCCCCTCTTCCCATCAGGGTCCTGGGACAAGATATCTTTGACCACTATATTTGGCACATAAGCAATGGTGTGAGAATGAAAAATGTGCACCCTAAAGTCTTTTAAGGCCTTTACCAGGGCATAGGCCTACTTTTCCATAATGTTGTACTTCAAGGGTGCATCTCTTAGAGCTTTGCTGAAGAAGGCGATTGGTTGTTCCATTCCCTCTGTGTTTTTCTGCATCAAGACAGCGGCTATTCTGTGTTCAGAGGCGAATGAAAAGACTAGAAAATATTTTGAGAAATCTGGGCTGATCAGGATAGGGGCTTGTGTGAGTGCGAGTTTTACTGACTCAAAAGATTTCTTGGCCTCAACAGTCCACTTAATTCCAACACCTTTCTTCAGCATGTTGGTCATTTTCCTAAGGTGCTCAACAAGATTGGGGATGAATCTCCTAAGGAAATTGATCTTCCCAATGAAGGACTGTAACTCCTTGATGTTTCTTGGGTGTGTGATTCCAAGTATTTCCTCAACTCGCTGTGGGTATATCCTAATCCCTTTCTCAGATATAATGTGACCAAGAAGTTTACCTTCTTGCAACCCCAAAAAAGTTTTCTTAGTATTCAGTGACAGACCATACCTTCTACACTTTTCAAAAACTTTCCTCAGATGTTTCAGGTGTTCTTCTTCAGTTTTGGAAAAGACAGTCAAGTCATCCAAGTAGATAACTATGAAGTGTCCTATCTCATCTAAGAAATCTATGCCCATTGATCTCTGGGAGGTAGCTCCAGCATTCATCAGTACAAAGGGAATTTTCACGTACATGAAGGTGCCGCAAGGAGTGGTAAAAGTTGTTTTGAGCTGATCTTCTGGGAGTACCAACACTTGGTTATATCTTGAAAAGCCATCTAGTAGGGAAATCCTTTTAGATCCCACTACCTTTTGTAAGATATGCTCCATTCTGGGCAAGGGGTAGTTGTCTTTCAGGGAGGCTCTGTTGAGGTTTCTGAAGTCTATGCACAGTCTGATTTTCCCTGTTTTCTTTCTCACAGCCACTAAGTTTGACACCCAATCAGAAAACCTCATAGGAACTATTATGCCTACATCATACATGTTTTTGATCTCTTTCTCAACTGCAGGCAATTGTTTCAGATTGATCCTTCGGAGCTTTTTTCTGAAAGGCTTCTCATTTTCCTTCAAGGGTATCTTGTGTTGTATGATGTTGGTGTCGTAGGCCTTTAAGTCTTCATAGCTCCATGCAAACACATCAATGAATTCCTTAAACAGGTCAGTGTATCTCTTCTTCATGTTTGCGGGTATAGACTTAGCCAGTTTGATCATTTTGGGCTTATCTTCAGTGCCAATGTTGAATTCTTCTATATCTGAGTCAGCATGTTCTATAGTGGGCTTTTTCGCTACGTCATCAAAGTCAAAAATGTCCTCTAGGGGTGCAAGGCCTCTGGGTATATTCTTGTCTTTGGCCTGTAGCACCTCTACCTCTTTGGTATCTACATTTTCATATTTTTGGGTTGGATTTCCAGTTTATTTAGAAAGGGTGTTTATTTCTATGCTACAGGGTGTTTCTTGTTCATCTGGGGCATCCTCACTTGGGCATCTGTCATCATATTTTGAGTCGGAATCAGAAAATTCAAACTCATTCCTACCCACTAGAAAATCTTCAATCTATTTGTCTCCTTCAAAGACCTGCCAATATTTTTCATTGTCTAGCACTGCAGGTATGAACTTGGTTTGAATGATGATTTTTTGGTCAGGGGGAGTCTTAGGATATGAAATAGCTAGGCAAGCCAATCCATTTGCAATAACATTTTGACTCCTGGGCACAAACACTAATTCATATTCCATGAAAGTTTTCAATATATCCATGGCATCATTCCTATATGCCCTTAATCGAGGATGTTTTGCTGCGTATTCACCATTCACTTGCTTGACAACTAACTCAAAGTCTCCCAGCACAGTTACCCTACGGGCTCCTAATTTTTTCAACAGATTTAAGCCCAGGATAAGAGCCTCATACTCTGCAATGTTACTTGTGCATTTGAAGTGCAGATTGACAGCGTGGCTCTCTGCATGGTCATTTTCTGTGTTACGTAGCCACACCCCTGCTCCAGCAGTTTTTCTAGTACAAGACCCATCGAAATTCATTTCCCACAGGGTTTCGCTATTATGTTTCATTGTGGGGTCTGTACTAGGTTGTGGGTGGTCTTGTTCTTCACGTGGTGTGTTAGTTTGCAGGGTGTGACTAATAGGCTGACTGCGTTGCGTTTCTGGTTCATTCTGAGTTTCGTTTTTATTATCCTGCCCATGGTTTTCTTCATCATATTCTTCTAGGGTAGCCATTATGCTAAAATCCATGGGCTCTGTGTCCTTGCTTGTATTTCTACATTCAGACTCTGGCTCTCCTAAGGATTGGTCGTTATAAAGAATGAAAGAATCCATATCTGTGTGTACAGAGTACAATGGTGAATTTTCAGGCTTCTCGGGGCTACTGACCAGGAATTTCATCTGGGACTCTCTATACAGTCTTCTAAGTTGGCCAAATATAGGGATAGTGGCATATGAGCCATCCATCTGTATCGTTCCCTGCAGTTTGGCTCCCCATGATCTCGATAATAACATGCCGTACTTGGGTGGTACATTTGCCACCACCACATCCATGACCATACATTTGGCAGGAATTTGGGTCAAGCTCACACATAAATCTTTGATTAGTCCTAGGCATTTCACTCTGCTAGAGTCGAATGAATACAAATCTTTGTAAGGGCGGGTTATCTCTAAGCCTAGCTTTTCCATTACTACCTTAGGCATTAAATTGTGTGACGCTCTAGAATCATGCATGGCATTGTGGAGTATTTTTCCATGAATGTTGAGACTGATATAAAAAGGTGGAACTACCCCTTCCTGAAAGTTTCCCTCAATATTTGGACCAAACAGCAGGGCAGGCTGATCATCATTCAAATTTACAGTATCATTGTTTTCCCCTAAATTCAAAGCTTTCAAAATTTTGCCTTTATATACACTCTAGGTGGCCAGCTCAGAGAGTGGGACAGAGATTTTGATTTTTGCAATCTCACTCTCTAAATTGAAAGTGGACTCTGTCTTTGGAGTGCTCAACTCTACTTTATTTGCCACTGCCTTAGTGGCTGAATCAGTTTGTGCTTTCTCACTATGTACAGGATCGGGAATCGTTTTATCAGGAGCACTAACTATGGTGCTAGTGCCGCTGGTTGGTTGAATTTGTTTTTCAGTGTCTTGGTTGTCTTTTTCCTTGTGTTTACCATAACTTTCAGCTGCTGATTTTTTATTTGCAGCAGATGCTTTAGAATTTTTATCAGGCCTTTTCTTGATGGTTACCTCAGGAGTCTTTGTTTTGGAATTTTCTTGGTTCTTTTTGCTCCTAAGTTCATATTGTTCTCTGACCTGCATCATGGCATTTTCAAATCCTAATCTGTAATCTTCAGTTTCTAACCATTCCTCATCCCAGTATAAAGGTGAGGGCTGATCTTCCCCTGAATCATAGTTAAGGACTGAGTCTTCTGTTTCAAACATGTTTATTGTATTCCCTTCAAACTCTTCTATGATTCCCTCATCTTCATCTAAAATTTTTTGGAATGGGGGAATAACTTGTTGATCTGATTCTTTTTGTCTGTTGGGAGCATTGTTGTTTCTTCTAAAGTTCTGGTTCTGATTTTGGTTTTGGTTTATGTTCTGATTGCTAATTGTGACAACCATATTTTCCATCATTTGTTGCAGCTTATCCACATTTTTGGATAGTCTGTCATAGTTTGGGTCTGATGTGGAGGCTACATTGTCATCCCTATAGGTCACCCTCTTCTCTGCTTTCAATCTTGCCCTTTTTTCCATCAAGTTTGATTATATGGTTATGGCTCCTTTCTGCATGTCTTCCAAAGTGTTATACTCCTTGTCTCTAAGCTTATAGGCCATGTCAGCATCAAATCCATCAGGATATTTAGCCAGGGTCATCCCTTGTGGAGGCTTCATGTGTGGGGGGAGAGCATTGTAAATGCTGTTGAATCTAGTGGTGTAATCATGGACACTCTCTCCTACGTTCCTCTTAAGGGACATGTAGTCTACTAGGAGTTGGTGAGGGTTTGCTCTAGCCTCCCATTTGTCTATGAAGGTTCGATATAATGCAGGGAGATCTTGGATACTACCAGGGAGTAATCTTTTAAACCATTTCTTTACATCGCCCCCTAAGATTTGGGCAAAGATTCTCATTTTGATTGTTTCATCATCAATTTCCATATAGTCAAAAGAATCCTCCATCTTGTCTACATGTTGCTGAGCTGTGATGGACTCTTTAGCAGTGAAGTGTGGGATTTTTGATTGATAATCATTGGGTAAGGGTAGCAAGGGCTGAGGTAAGACCAGAGGTGCATACCAAGCTGCCATGATGATATTCTGATGAGGTAAAGGATTGATTTGAGTAGCTGGTATTTGGATGATAGAAATACTAGGGCCAGCAGCGGTTTGCTGAGCAGATCTAGGGTGACAGAGCCCCAAGTTTTGAATAAAGTGAATATCAGGGGGTGTGGATGGAGGAGTCTCTGTGTCCCTAGGCTGAGGGTCTGGCTGGTCTAGATGATTGGATGACCTAGTCCTTGGTAAACTGTTGGGATGGTCTAGGTCAGGGAGAAAATGTGATAGAGTTGTTAGGTCTTCTGGTGCAGAGTTAGCCCTACGAATGTGACTGGAAATAGTTGATCTTTTAGGTGTGGGAGCTCCCTTGAGGATATTCTCCAGATTTTCAACTATTTCAGGTGGATCAGGGTTGGGATAAGCTCTTGTGTGAATGGTTCTAAAAGCCAGAATGTTGTTTTTAGCCAAGCAGCTTAACCCTACTTGTTACTTCTACTGCGGTTGATGTTGTCTCAGAGGATGGTCTCCCAGTGGAGTCTATTGTGAAACCAAGTTAATCAACAGACCTACTGATCACCAGTGGAGTCTTTTCGTTTAGGAACAATGGAGTCACCAGGTGGAGGGTTTTAGGGTATATCTAAGGGGTTACACTGTCCACCATAGTGCTCAGGCACTATCACCTTTCAGGAATCTCCTCAAAAACAACAGACTCCAACTAGAGATTGACTGGGAGGGCATTTACGAGATATGTCACCTCCGAAGAGGGTGAGATCCGGAGGCTACCTGGCCCTTTCCAGGCTCTATATAAGAGTATGATGGACACTTAATAATGGAGGTTAATTGAAGAAAGGAGTGACTTAATGCCAACCTAACCAGAGTTCTAAGTCTCTGAGTCTTTAAAAATGTTTAAGGTGAAATGCACTCAGATTTTTCCCTAGCAGAGTCGCCATTATGTTGGGGTTCCCATGTTTTGGCCAGGTTGACAAGACCAAAATATGAGACAACATAGAACCACTTCCAGACCTTAGGATCTATCCCTCCTAGGTCCAGAGAGGGATATCTCTATATGAGTTGAAGTGTATATGTCTTTGGAGCTCAAATGTTAAGGTTTTAGGCTAGTTATAGGCACAAGGTTTGTTTGTTTGATAGTTTATGTTTGGTTTTTGGGAATCAGGAAAGAAGGGTCCAATATAAGACAAGGATGAGCAAAGAGGAAACTAGGAAAAGATAGATAACTCAGGGAACATCAAGGCCATTGGGCAATGGAGTCAAGAAAGGGTTTACTTGTGTTCAATGTGCAAGCTTTCAGTTGGGCTAGTTATCTAAAGCATTTGGATTTTAAAAGATGATTGATGGAATGGAACATTAAGGACTGAAAATGAGTGAGAGGGGAAAGAAGGAAAGACAGCCAAATTTCCGTCTATAGATCAGGTCAGAGGTCATTTAACTCCAGACCTGCTTGGACGTACACAGAGACAGCTCTCATAGGGGGGCAAAGGGGATGCTTATAGGTCGGACCAGAGGTCATTTAACTCCAGGTCTGCTTTAGCAACTCCAAGGAAAAACAAGGATAAGTTTAACAGAAGGGATCTTAGAAAGTTTTAATTAGATGGAAAGATCCTAGTGAGGCAGAGACAGGGTTCTAGACCTCCCAGTGTTCTCAAATCATCCATAAATCCTAACAAGAACATCTAAACATAGATTTCATTAATTCGTACATCGGAGAGCAGTAAAAAACATCCACTACACTGGTTAAATTAATTGAAATCAATATTCAGATACACATATAAGAAGAAAACATAAAACGCTGGGAGAGAAGCAACATAAGGTACCTATGAAGGGTAAATCTTATGCCAAAATTCTGATGCGAGCCAGTAGAAATGGAACAAAATGAACTCAAACACACAGATAGGAAAACATCACCAGCTGCTTTAGATCAGTATCCAAAGAAATGTGCCTGTCATATTAAAAACAACACCAATCAGGTACATCATAGCCCACAGCTTGAACATTCAGTCTGAATACATCAAATCTCAGCCTATCTTACAATATTACACAGAGAACTTGTCTCAAGAGGAAAACGCTTTTGTTTTACTGATATCTCATCAACAACCAACAACAATTTCCTTCTATGCTTTATAGCAGAGGATGAACAAAAGATCGATTGAGGAGGTAGGTGAATACTAAATGTAACATTAAACACAAGAATGAATGCAGGGCTAAGACCCATTCCATCTGACTGTTGTGTATTTAATCTCTGTCACCTCCCTTGCGAAAGAGTGATCTTCTCCGGATATGATCTTGAAATTTTGGCTGTAGTACTCCTGGTGCTTTTGAACAAAAATTAAAATAAACTACTAAGAGGTCTGTCATATAAATGCTCTGGCAGTTTTGAACTGCTGGTAGGGTGGAAATTTATTTAGGGACATTATGCATAATAAAAGCTATATGGGCACCCTGTACTTGCTGAAGAAAAACATTATGCTGATGAATAAACCCTGATGTTACCTTTTACTGTGCACAGGATCTCTTGTTCGATCCTCGAGGTCTTCAATCTGATGCTTTGCCTCTTAAACCGTTGATTCAAGGCTTAAGATCTTCATTAACATGCCTTAATCTCCTTTGCGTTGTACTTGGAACACTTTGCCGTTCCATTTTGCTTCTGACAGGTTATCTCGGGCTTTTAATGATGCTGGAAGGTTTTCAGTATTGAAATTTGGCCCTCTTTTAATGCAAGACCTGTTTTCACCTTCCTGGGTCGTTCTTTTTATAGATTCTGCCTTCGTAGATTATCTCCTTTGATTTCACTATCACTGCAACAGGGGCGTGCATCATGGCAGTTATTAACCTTTGATAACCCTGCAAAAACAAAAATGGATTAAGAAAACAGACATGGGGATGACGGACGCGACGGGGACGATGGGAACGACTGTATAGAACCATGCCATGGTGGAATAATGGTGAATTGTGGTGGGAGGATGCAGCGTGAAGTGGAAATCGAGACAGATGGAAGACTGCAACAATAGACATTTTTAAACCAAGTAACCTTAAAAATCTCGACTTTGGACGTTATATGCAACGGAGCGAATGGGTGTACGGTGGGCACACATGGAGATGACGTGGCGGGACCGGGAGAAATGGAATAGTCAACAATGGTCAGACGAACCTGGACCGTTGATCCTGAGGGAAATCAACGATAGACAATGCGGCGGGGGACAATGACAGTGGGCCAAGGTACGGCGGTTGGAAGTTAAACAGCGCGCGGCTTCGAGGAGCGAAGACCGTCGGATGAGGCACTCAGGATCGGATGGTCTGCATGGATTTCGCTGCGAGGTTTGGACCGAATGATAACGCACGAGGGATGGGTGGTTTCAGAATCGTACAAGAGACAGGTGGCAGATGATGAGTGGAATCGCTGGGCATTGGAGAAAAACCGCCCATTGGCATAAGCGGTGCGAAATAAGCTGGTTGTTTTTGGGTGAGCACGTTGGCGGGGACCACAGAGAAAAGCATGCTCCACACTGTTGATCTTTCAAGGAACGAACGGCTCAGATGAGGTCACTGGCAATGAATGGTTTCAATGGTATTTGCTGTGGGGGCGGCGATCACCATTCATTTTGTTTGGATCAACGGTTAAGACTGCGCCCAACGAAACTTTGCGATAGGCACCTTTGGGTTTGTCAGGTGGTTTCGGTGTGGGGCTTTATGGAGGAAACAGGTGTAGGGGCTTACGCCGAAGGGGCTAGGGCTCAATATACAAAATTTATGATTTTGGCACATTTTTAATGCATTTTAGGGCCACCAAAAGCTAACGATAGGGGAACAATGGGAGAATTTGGCCAGACAATGGGTGTGGGTAGAATTGAGAGGGGGTTTTTAGGAGGTTTCAGGGTATTAGAGAGGAACTTGACAAGAGGAAAAACATGGCTTAGAATGAGATAATTTGCAGGGGTACGAGGGACAAAGTAGGTCCTTAGAGAAAGGAACCAGCAGAGGGGACTTATATAAGGCAAAGCACAGAGAGACCTCAAGGATGATGTGTCTTCAGGGGAGATGCATTCCTTGAAGGTCTCCAAAATGGTACGTCCCCCAACTTTCTTGTCAAGAATTTCATAGGGGGGCTAACACATCATACAACACAAAATACCTTTGAAAGAAAATCAGAAACCTTTCAGACAGAAACTTCACAGAATTAACCCAAAATAATTGCCTCTAGTAGAAAAGGAAATAAAGAAAATGTACGAGGCAGGAATAATAGTTCATGTGAGATTCTTTGATTGGGTCTCAAACTTGGTAGCTGTGAGAAATAAAACAGGTGAGATCAGACTGTGCATAGATTTCAGGAACCTTAACAGAGCCTCACTTAAGGACAACTACCCGTTACCAAAAATGGAACACATTCTTCAAAGAGTAGTAGGTTCAATAAGGATCTCCATGTTAGATGGTTTTTCAGGTTACAACCAAGTTTTAGTACTCCCAGAAGACTAGCTCAAGACCTCTTTCACCACTCCATGGGGCACCTTTATGTATATAAAAATTCCTTTTGGACTGATGAACACTGGTGCAAACTTCCAACAAGCAATGGATATATCTTTTTCGGATGAAATAGAACACTTCATCATCATCTACCTCGATGACATAACAATCTATTCCAAGACTGATGAAGAACACCTAAAACATCTTAGGAGAGTTTTTGAAAAATGTAGAAGGTTCGGCCTGTCGTTAAATCCCAAAAAGACTGTATTTGGGCTGCAAGAGGGTAAGCTTCTCGGCCACATTATATCTAAGAAGGGGATTAAGATAGACCCACAAAGAGTTGAGGGAATACTAAAAATCACACACCTGAGAAACATTAAAGAGTTACAGTCCTTTATTGGGAAAATCAACTTCCTAAGGAGGTTTATTCCCAACTTAGCTGAACACCTCATGAATATGACAAACATGTTGAAGAAATGTGTACGAGTTAAATGGATTGTTGAGGCGAAAAAATATTTTGAATCAGTTAAACTTGCACTCACCCGGGCTCCTGTCCTAATCAGCCCTGATTTCTCAAAAGATTTCCTGATCTTTTCATTTTCCTTCGAGCATACAGTGGCGGAAATTCTGATGCAGAAAAATCCAAAGGGAATGGAACAGCTCATTTATTTCTTCAACAAAGCTATGAGGGATGCACCCTTGAAATATAAAAAAATGGAAAAATAGGCCTATGCCCTGGTGAAGGCCTTGAAAGAATTTAGGGTTTAAATACTACATTCCCACACCATAGCCCACGTGCCAAACATAGTGGTTAAATACATCTTGTCCCAAGACCTAGATGGGAAGAGGGGAAAATGGATTGCTATAATCTTAGAGTATGACCTTGAGATAAAACCCACAAAACTGATCAAAGGTCAGGGCCTAGCTCAACTAATCGCTGAATCAAATTTACAAGCCCTTGACATAAACATGGTAGATGCCTTGGATGAGCAGGAAGGATTGCCTGATCCCACTATTGAGGAGAAGTTTCAGATCTCTCCTTGGTATTCTAACATTCTGTACGTTCTCACAAACCTCAATGCCCCTCCTGAACTATTAAATACCAAGGCCAGATTCCTAAAGATAAAAGCCAGAAACTATTGCATACTGAATGAATTCTTATACTGGAAAAATACAAATGGCCTATTGCTTAAATGTTTTCCTGAGACTGAAGCAGAGAGGATTAAACAAGAGCTCCATGCAGGAGAGTGTGGAAGCCACCTGAACTAGAAAGCTACTGCTAAAAAAATACTCAAAGATGGTTTTTATTGGCCTACACTTTTCAATGACATCCATAAGATGATAATTGCCTGCCATAAATGCCATATTTTTTAAGGCAAAATAAATCTCCTACCTCTACCTCTACAACCCATCACTGTTGAAGGACCATTTATGCAATGGGGCCTAGATTTCATAGGAGAAATACACCCCGCTTCTTCTGCACAACACAAGTGGATCTTAACAGCCACATACTACTTCACTAAGTGGATAGAGGCCATACCTTCTAGGAATGCCACAGATTCAGTCATCATTAGGTTCCTAGAAGACCACATCCTCTCTCGGTTTGGTTGCCCAAGAAAAATAATCACTGATAATGCTGTTGCTTTTGGATCCAAGAAAATGGTTGATTTTTGTCACAGGTATCAAATAGCACTCGGTCATTCAACTGCTTATTACCCACAAGGTAATGGGTTAGCTGAATCATCAAACAAAAGCTTGATGACCATTATCAAAAAGCTGCTTGAAGAGAACAAGAATTCCTAGCACAACAAGTTGGTGCATGCTTTATGGGCTGATAGGTTCACTATGAAGAAATCCATTGGTATGTCACCATATCAGTTGGTCTATGGAACAAAGGCAGTGTTTCCTACCAGCCTTGGGGTACCAGTGATTAAACTTGTCCAAGAAATCTAGACAGAAGAAGACAACATGGTGAGGAGGGTAAACCAAACAATTCATATCCAACAAACAAGGGACGAAGTCTATAACAGAGCTTTGAAAGTTCAAGAAAATATAAAGAAGTTGTTTGACAAAAGAACAAAAGCATGTGACTTCAAAATTGGAGATAAATTTTTGAAGTGGGACTCAAGGAGAGAAGACAAAGGAAAGCACGGCAAGTTTGACAGTTTGTGGCAAGGTCCATACATCATCCAGGCCATTGTTGGTCCAAATGCCTTTTTTCTGCAAGATCTGGATGGTGTAGATTTTTTTGGGGGTCTTGTCAATGGAAAGATGCTCAAACATTACTACTGCTGATTTCCAATTTCCAGATTCCATTTCCATTGTAAATACCATTGCTATGTTTTGTTTCCAAGAAAAAGAGAACATGTTTCAAAAAACAGATAGAAAGGAAGGTTCGGACACACTCAAACACGAACCTCTGAAATGAAAAAAGTGGCTCTAGCATGATCAAAACCTGAGCCAGCACAGAAGAAGAGTCAGCTCTAACAAGCCTAAAACCAGAGCTGAAATGAAGAATAAAGTGACTCTAACAAGCTCAAAACTTGAGTCACAAACAAAGGAAGGATGCTGCAAAGTTTCAAATTTCAAGCCTTCCAGATTTTACTTTCAGTTTTCTGCAAAGTTTTCAGTCCAAGAGCAGTTTTTCCTTATTCCTCGGATCCACAACAAACTAGACTGTCTAATCCTAGTTTGACTGTTTTAAATTTCTATTGTAGAATCTAGAGAAGAAATCTGCTGGACAGTTTAATCCAAACAGCTATTAGATTAGGTAGAGAAAAATATGAGGCCAACAGTTTAATCAGGTCTCATGGAGTATTAAGGGTAGAAATAGAATAGGTTTATTTTCCTTCTTATAAAAATTGATGATGTAAAGGGTCTGCAAGTCCAAATGCACCTAGAAGAAAAAATGTTAGGACTATAGTCTGGGTAGGTAGTTGTTTGGGAGAATATTACTGCTGATATGATGTCTTCATGATTTTTGGCAGCTGGTCCAAGGAAGAAAATGGATGGTACAAGAAGCAAGCATCTGGCCTACTCCAAAGATCATTTTCTGAATTCTTGACTCTCTCAAGAAGAAGCCATCCCCATGTGGAGCCACTGTTAGCCACCTAGGAAATTTTTGGATAAGAAAACAAGGCGGCTAAATGATTTTGAGCCTTCAAGAGATATATTTCCCATGAAAACCTCTCATCCTTGAAGCCTCTATGTGTCCATGGCCTTTAAAAGATCCTCACTGATGTTCCCACTCACTAAGCCTCACCTCCTATGGAAAGTTGTGGTCAGAAAGTCCCCCATTCACCCTTGTACCTATGCAACTTTCCCCATTACCAGTATTCTCCCACTCTTAAATTTTTCCCCTTTGTTTCCCAAAGTCCCCCCAAATCCCCTAAACCATCCGTTTCATACTTCGAAAAAAGTGAAAATCCTTCATTTGATTTCAAATCACCTTTTTTTTTACCTCTACTGAAAGCCTCCTTCGGCCTTAAAGCACTGTCTCTAAGGCTTAAGAAACCCATTTTCCTCCCTAAACTAGCCAGCCCCTTTGGCCCAGCCCCGAAACCACTTCTTCACAATGACCTGGGCGCTAAAACCAGGCGCTAGTCAAAAAACACTTATCACAATCGGAGAGTTGGAGCGGAGCGCATTTCCTTTGCAAACAAAAAATATCCGATGCAATAGTGTTGTTAGTCCGTCAGCCTTTGAAGCAATCACCACCGTTGATCTGAACAGATCTAACGGTTTGCACAAAGCCTTACCGCGCCCACCTCATTCCCTTGTAAACCCTCCGATGATGAGCTCTGCCGTCGATTCACAGTCTAATCCAATGACCATCGCGGTCTCGCATAATCGCTCATCGGAACTTTTGTTGTGTCAGTTTTTGTTCCCTCCGATCATGGTCCAGTGATCCAATCCTGACCATTGAATCGACAAGAACCAACGATCAGGATTGAATCATGCTCTACCCATTTAACCTTCGTCGTCCTTCCCCAACCAAATCCTAGCCGTCGATTCCCCTTTAATCCAACAGCCCAGACGTAATCACACCATCGCTCGTCAGTGGTTTCGACCCTCTCATCGCTCCCCTCTGATTAGATTGTAGCTGTTGATCTCCTCCTGAGATCCGATGGTCCTGATTGAATCGACTTCCACCCTTCCCCATGCGTGGATTTCCTAACAGAGTTGCGTGTTTTGCAGGGTACAGGCGGTGATCGCCAACCTGGTTCACAGTCATTGTTACAGTGGCATAGAACAAAGGAAAGACCATTTTTAGAGCCTGAAATTACAGAGAAGAGCTTGGGAAGGTACTGGAGCATGATTTTCATTAAAGGTACAGATTTTAACTGTGTGGAACCTTTCCAACGCCACCAAATCTCAGTTTTCACTAGCAGAGACAATCGAAGCGGTGAAGAGTATCAGTACAAACTTAAGGAGTTCTAATGCACATTATTGAAGATATTAAGCCTTGGTTCAGAATTTTAAAAGGCAAGGTACCAGATTTAAGATCTCATGAATCACACAGAGGGCCTAGCGAGTAGGAAACAATATCATCAAGGTTTCACATTAGTAGAAGTCTCCTCACGAGAAAGGACACAGTACTCGTACTTTTTTAGCCTACATTGTGTCCATGAGAAGATGTTTGTCCTGACAACAATCCTATGCTGCCGAAAGCATTTGTTACACAGTATGGCAGACCTAAATTCTTTTATCCACCTTTCTTTTTATTCACCAAATTACTGCAGAATACTACAACCGAGAGTACATCAAAGACATACCTGGAGTAAATTTCAGCCTGTCAAATACCACTCTTTCATCCAAAGAGTACATAAGTTTAATGCACAAACATTAAAACATAATGGGCCTTGAGCCTCTCTACCTACTCTATATTAATGTTTCATTTAGAGTTTCATCTACCTCCTCCGCCCCTCTCTCAGCTATAAGACTCATGAAGAAACTCGTTGTAAAGGTTGTTGATCGGATATCTGTGAACTGCAAGTTGTTTCTCTTAAGACATGTTCTCTGTGTAAAGTTGTAAGATAGGTTGAGGAAGATGTTTTCAGACTGAATACCAAGCCATTGGAAATGTTGTACATGACTAGTGTTTCTCTTTAATATGACAAGCACATTTCTTTGGATCCCGATTTAAAGCTGTGGTGATGTTTTCCTATCTTTGTCTTTGTTTTACGTCATAGTTAATTACATTTCATTTCTTCTGGCACCCATCAGAAATCTGGCATAGGATTTACCCTTGTTAGGTACTCTATGTTTCTTCTCTTCATGCCTTCAATGTTTTCTGCTAAATGTGTTATCTGAGGATTGATTTCAAGTTAATTTAACCAGTGTAGTGGTCAAACATATGCTGCTAGCTGATGTGTGAATTAATGAATCTGTTCTTAGATGTTCTTGTTAGGCTTTAATTGAATGAATTGGGATACTGGGAGTTTAGAAATTTGTCTCTGTCTCACTAGGATCCTTTTCAATTAATTAAACCCTTCTAAGTTCCCTGAAGCTGGAGGTCGAAGCATTGAGAGTTCAAAGTCTTTCTCTGATCTCAGGTTTTCACCTTTGTGTTCTAAATCTTTAATATCTCCTTGTCTGAAGAGTTAACCTTTTGGTCTTGGATCACAGGTTGTCCAATATCATGTCCTGTCCCTGGATCTGACTTCTGAAAGATCACCTTGGAGGTTTTCTCGCTTTCACCTCCCTCTTGTCTTTCCATGCCCAACTATCATCTTTAAGATCCAATGCTTTAGATGACTAGCCCAACTGATAGCCTGCACATTGAATAGAAAATAAACCCTTTCCTGACTCCATTTCCCAATGGTCTCGAATGTTCTCTAAGTTATCTCTCCTTTTCCTAAATAGCTCTCTGCTCATCCTTACCTTATATTGAAACCTTCCTTTCCTGATTCCCAACAACCAAACAAAATAAAAACAAACAAACCCGTGCCTATAACTAGCCTAATATCTTAAAACAAAATATTCAAAGACATAAAACCTTTGCTTATATAGAGAGATCCCTCTCTGGACCCAAGAGGGCTAGATCTTGAGGTCTGAAAGTGGTTCTGATGTTGTCTCATATTTTGGTATTGCCAACTTGCCAAAACATGGGAACCCCAACAAGAGAAATTTACCATATCCAAGCATTTCTGTAGAAATGTTTTGTAAATGGTCAAAAGTAGAAAGGAAGGCAAAGAAGGAGACCTAAAAGGCTCATAAAAGCATCCACAACTGATATTAAGATACAAACAGGCTTAAGTTTACAAGGAAGAACATGATCTAATGAGAGATTTTTATGAAGTGTTGGCCATCAAAAGGTCCTGTTGGGGTTCCCATGTTTTGGCCAGATTGGCAAGACCAAAAGATGAGACAACATCAGAACCACTTTTAGGCCCTAGGATCTAGCCCTCCTGGACCCGAAGAGGGATCTCTCTAAATAGAGCTAAGAATGATATGTCTTTGAAGCTCAAAATGAGATGTTAGGCTAGTTATGAAGCACAAAGGGGGTTTTAAAATGATTTGGTTGAAGGGTTGCTGGGTTGGTTAGGAGATCATAGGCTAAGAAAGTAATGGGAGACAGGGAACAAAACAGTAGGAGGCTTCAGCAAAGAGGATAGGCCAAGATAGTGCCATCCATTGGGCTATGGAGTCATGAAAGGAAATTACTTGCATCCACTATCCAAGGCATTCAAAGGGCAAGCCATCTACACTAAAGGATATTTTAGGAATATGGTGGAATGGAACATTAAGGAGAGAAAGTGGAAGAAGGAAAGACAACCAATTTTCTGTCTATAGATCAGGTCATAGGTCATTTAACTCCAGACCTGCTTGGACGTACTCAAAGGCAGCTCTCAAAGGTGGAAAAAGGGGCAGCTTATAGATCGGACCAGAGGTCATTTAATTCCAGGTCTGCTTTAGCAACTCCAAGGGAAAAACAGAGATAAGATTAATGAAGGGATCTTAGAAAGGCCGGCTGGTCGCGCAAGGATCCTAGTGGTAAGTGCTAGCTCTAATCCCTAGTGTTCCCAAACCTTCCAGCTTAAACCCAACAAGAACATCTAAGAACTGTTTCAACCAATTCATACATCAGAGAGCAGGCAATAACATCCACTACACTGGTTAAACTGACTAAAAAAAATTCTCAGATAGCACATAAAGCAGAAAACATAAAGGTAGGGAGAGCAGGAAACATAGGGCACCTAACAAGGGTGAATCCTATGTTATACTTCTGTTGCCTACCAGAAGAAGGTGAAACAGAATGAAAATGTAATATACAGAGTTAGAAATACATCACCAATAGTAATAGACCAGGATCCTGTGAAATGTGCTTTGATTAATTGATGTAAAACCAGTCATGTACACTGAGCTCAATGGCTAATACAGTCCATACTTTCTCCTCCCAGCCTATTACATACAACTACTCTGCTACTCCCTCCCACAACTGTTCTAACAGTCACGAATGAATCCCCCTAACAGCAAACTGCCCAACAGCTGAACAACAACCTTTACAATATGTTCTTGGGAGTTCTTATAGGAGAAGAGGGAGAAACAGAAGTAGGTGAAAAATTGAATGAGTCTCATTAAGATAGTAAGGCAGAAGTGTTCACGCCCATACCACTTAATGGAAAAATGCAGCGCTGTAAGTACTCTGTAGACTATTTTTGAGATCTTTGTCAGGTCGATCGACCTCTAATGTTCTCTTAGAGTCCTTCTGGTGTTTGGAACTTTGCTCTGCCATTCTGGAATTAATGACATGGATGGAAAAACTGCAAGTCCCTCCATGCTTCTTTAATGCTACCTGACAGTCTCTTGAGAAGTCCTGTCAGTGCAATTAACTACTTCAAGGCTCGAGGAGGCATGGAGAAGACTGTCGGAAGGTTTACCTCTGGGGGGAACGTCCTGCTATTAGGTCGCATAGTTATGGCATTGCTGGCGCGCTCACTAGTCTTCAAACAGTGCCTTAATCCTTTGAATTTGGGATCAAATTGTTAATCTTCAATTACAGGCATAAATCCTCTTTGAGTCTCTATCGCTGGTTCACTGGCAAGTGATGAATAGACCTCTCTATGTTATCTGCAAAATGAGACAAACCGTTTAAAACCCGGGCAGTGGTGGTGGAGGAAATGCGGCAGATGCGGAGAAATGGTGGCGGAACAGTTGAGAAACAATGAAAATGGTGGAATAAATGGTTAATAGTGAAAAGCCCGGCAACGAACTTTGGGCAAATTACAAAGGAAATAGCCAAAAAACAAGGGGCAGAGCCTTGGATGTGGGACCCAGCGGAGGCGGAGGGCGAATAGACCAGAACCGTCGGATCATCCGACCTATGGACGATCAGGATGAAATTGGGCCAATCGCAATCAGAGATCGGAGCGGGGAGCAATCGCAACGCACATCACAAAAGTTCCGATTGCGATTGGGATCGGAGACGTGATTGAGCGATGACCGTTGATCTGGGGGAGGAATGAACGGCGGGGATGTAATCAGAGGGTCAGTGCAATCGGGGAGTCGGGGGAGGACCTGCGATCGGGAGTTGCGATGACCGTTCGATCTGCGGGAGGATGGACGGCCAGGATTAAGTCGGGAGATCGCAATCGGAGCACAGAGAAGAAGGCATGCGATTGAGTTATGTGATTGCGATGGAGCGATTGGCGCAGGGCCGTTGGATTGACGGGACAGATCAACGGTCAAGAATAGATCGGAGGGAGAGTAGGATCGGAGGATCGGAGGTATGGGCTGCGATTGATCGGAGGGCACACTTGAAGCATTGTGATTGCGATCGGGTGGGGGGCTGCGATTAGCGCTCCACCGTCAAATCTCCGCGGAAGATCAATGGTGCGGAACGCATCGCCAGACTTATCGTTATAAATAAATCACATCGGAGTTTCGAATATTACAAAGGATTTGTGCACCTGCCCAACCTCTGATTGCGATTAGCGCTTGGGACTTAAGCACTTGGTCCCAGCACCGGGGCATGTGCGGGGAAGTGGTTTGAAAGGGGCTAGCGGGAGGGGGCTTACACCTATATTAAGGTCAGAAGGTGGGTTTTGGCCCATTTAAATGGAATTTAAAGGCCAAGGAGGGGAACGATAGAGGAGTAAGGGAGGAAAAGGGCCAACAAAGATTGGGGAAAGAATTTTAAGGGGATTTTGGGGGAAATAAGAGGGTAAAAAAGGGAAATAGAAGGGGAAGACAAGGGGGATGAAATAGAGGTTAATTGGGGGTGGAATAAGAGGAAAGGGGGCCTTTGGGCCATATTCTTCACATAACGGAAGAGCCTTTAAAAGGGGTAAATGAAGGGGTTTACATCAAAGGATAAAAGACACATAGAGGCTTCAAGGAGGCTTGTGTTTTTAGAGAAATACATTCCTTGAAGGCTGAAAAAATGGTGGCCCTATTTCTTTATTAAAAATTTCTGTGGGGAGCTAACAATGATAAAACAGGGATGGCTTCTTGAAGGTCCAAGAATTCAGAAAATGATCTCTTGGTGTAGGCCAGATGCCTGCTGCTTGAACCATCCTTTTCTTTCCTTGATTAGCTGCCAAAAATTAAGAAGACATCATATCAGCAGTAAAATTCTCCCACACAACTACCTACCCAAACTATAGTCCTAGCTTTTGTCTTTTGAGTGCATTTGGACTTGCAGACCCTTTTACATCATCAATATTTTACAAACAGGAAAATAAAACTATTTTACTTCTACCCTTATTGCTCCATGAGACCAGATTAGGCTGTTGGTCTCACATGTTTCTCTACCTACACTACTACCTGCTAGGATTAAACTGTCTAGCAGGTTTCTTTTCTACATTATAAGACAGAAAATGAAACAACTAACTACGTGCTCATAGAATGAGCTTTATTGGAAAACTTTCCCCTGCCCCTGCCTCCTCGCCGGAAACTCGTGCTTTATTTGATGCGATATTGCCAATGCGATATGGTCAAGTAATAGCGAGGATATGGTAACGGCCACTGTCGGGAGATAACCACAGGGTGCTCTGCATGTGGTCCTTCAAAACTGAAGTCACCATCAGTGGTGACCAAATCTGATGTATTTGGCTCTTGCAAAGGATTGATGCTTGAGGAGCTGAGCCAATGAAGGCCTCCATGTATTCTGCCACAGGATCAACAAAATCACGATGTAAACTTTTTCCTTCAGAGCCTACCATGACTGATAGGCTGTCTGCATCCTGGGCAACTTCAATCACTTCATCTGCAGTGAGGCCTTTGTAATTACACTCCTCCTCTTCCCGATTGGGAGTATTTGGCATATGGGCATCAACCAGGAATACCTCCTCTTCCTTTGGATCAAGACAAAGATGTCTGTGAGAAAGGAGATCTACCTCATCTTCATTGCAGCCTGGGCTAGAGGGCTCATTATATTCGACTGTGTTGTCCTCTAGTAACGCAGGCTGGTTCTGCTGAAACAGACTGAACTCTGTGAAAAAATTAACACATTCTTGAGTGGGGGCTTCTTCGATTACCTTAATCCCTTCGGGATAAGGCTCCAGATATTCATTCCGCTCAAGATCTTCTTCAATTCTTTCTTCCTCGTCCTCTGTGCTGAAGAGCCGCTGGCTTCCGTCCTCTTGGCAAGCATAACTGATGTTTGAATATAAAATAGAGAGAAGATTCAGTGAATCCCCATCTGCTATCATGCTTTCGATGCTTTCTTCGTCAGTATCGTAGATGGCCTGCATTGGCTCATCATCTTCTTTAAGTTGATGGTCGTGATCTTCCTCCCATGAATCTGCGATCATGTGCAAGCTAGGTTTTACCTGAAAAAAATTATGTCAAACAGATCAACATCGGAGACATCGGTAATTACAAGCATTGTTATCCACCATGTCTTCAGAACTCTCATTAAGTCTTTCTACAAAATAGTCTGCAAGTTCATTTTCTGGTTCAGGCTTTGTTTCCTCATACATGCTTTGCATGTAATTTCTGTCTTGCAGTGATTTGATTTGTCTCTTTTGAGGACAAGGGGCAGGTCTTTCCCAATCACCCTCTCTGGTTTCAGCCTCATATTCTTGCTCTTTTTCTTTCAGCAAGGAACTGGCAGTCTCTATCAGTCTTTCCAGCTTGTCCTCTAAAGAGATCTGCGCTGTTTGCTCTGTTCGGTCCTTCCTTGTTGCTTGGAATCTTTCTTCCCTGCACTGTATGTTGTGTTCTACAGTGATTTCTATATCCTGCACTTCCTCCAGGCTCAAAGGCTCTTTTTGCCTTATATGGAATTCCACCTCGGGGTCAAAAGAACTTGGATAGTGCAATAAAGCCCATCCCAAAGGCGGTTTTATATCAGAAGGCATTGCATCATATACCTTATTGAACATGGATGAAAAATTCTGCACTGTCTCTCCTGGCTGCCTTCTCAAATTCTGATATTCTTTTAGGATGAGGAGAGCATTCTTTGGGGCTGCCCACCTATCTTGGAAAACTTGAGAAAAATGATGAAAGTTGAATATGCTTGCCACTGGAAGGCCTTTGAGCCAATTCTTGACACCTCCTTGCAATGACAGGGCAAACATTCTAATGCACACATCATCTTCTTCTATCTCATACAATTCAATTAAATCCTCAAGCTTTTGAACATGCTCTTCAGTAGAGGACCCTTTATTTTCCCCATCAAAATGAGGCAGCTGGCTTATTAATTCTGCAGGTAGGGGTTGGAAGAAAAGAGGTAAAACCAGAGGCTTATATCTTTCTATGACCTTTGTAGGTGTGAGTGATGTAACAATGGGCTCATGGCTGCTTGAAGCTTCTTGTTCCACCCGGTTCTTCACGGAGTACGGAGTCTGCTCACGACTGTGATTGAGGCTTGAGGTCCTTCCCACATTCAGTGTGGGTTTCATCTTTGTACACTTTATTAGGCTTAAAATAGGACAGGACATAATGATAGACAATGACAATAAACTCTTTAAACCAAATCCAACTAGTATGTTCTATCCTTCTATGAGGTCTGGCCATCTTTCAGGTTCTTCTTCGGTCGGAGTCTTCGAGGATTGTAGGTGTGGAGTCACCGGTGGATGTATATGAATATTTGAAGCGGGGATGCTATCCACCATCGACAATTAGAAGCCATTCTAAAGGCAAAGTGGTCCGTCCCAGGCGGAGTATGCATTCTCTTGGGTTCCCATGTTTTAGAAAGGTTGGAAATACCAAAAGATGAGACAACATCGAACACACCGAGCCCTAGGATCTAGCCCTCCTGGACCCAGAGAGGGATCTCTCCAAATAGAGCTAAGAATGATATGTCTTTGCAGCTCAAAATGAGATGTTAGGCTAGTTATGAAGCACAAAGGGGGTTTTAAAATGATTTGGTTGAAGGGTTGCTGGGTTGGTTAGGAGATCATAGGCTGAGAAAGTAATGGGAGAAATGGAACAAAACAGCACGAGGCTTCAGCAAAGAGGAGAGGCCAAGATAGTGCCATCCATTGGGCTATGGAGTCATGAAAGGAAATTACTTGCATCCAATAGCCAAGGCATTCAAAGGGCAAGTCATCTACACTAAAGGATCTTTTAGGCAGATGGTGGAATGGAACATTAAGGAGAGAAAGTGGAAGAAGGAAACACAACCAATTTTTTGTCTATAGATCAGGTCAGAGGTCATTTAACTCCAGACCTGCTTGGACGTACTCAAAGGCAACTCTCAAAAGTGGACAAAGGGGCAGCTTATAGATCGGACCAGAGGTCATTTAAACTCCAGAAGGTCTGCTGTAACTCAAAGGAAAAACGAATTCCTAGATTGAAGGGATCTTAGAAAGGCCCGATTTGGTCGCGCAAGGATCCTAGTGGAAGGCGGGGCTAAGCATGATAGCTCTAATCCCCGGTGTTCCCAAACCTTCCGGCTTAAACCCGGCAAGAACATCTAAGTTCTAGGCTTCATTTCAACCAATTCATACATGCAGAGAAGCCCAGGCAATAACATCCACTACACTGGTTAAACTGACTGAAAACAATTCTCAGATAGCACATAAAGCAGAAAACATAAAGGTAGGGAGAGCAGGAAACATAGGGCACCTAACAAGGGTGAATCCTATGTTATACTTCTGTTGCCTACCAGAAGAAGGTGAAACAAAATGAAAATGTAATATATAGAGTTAGAAATACATCACCAATAGTAATAGACCATGATCCTGTGAAATGTGCTTTGATTAATTGATGTAAAACCAGTCATGTACACTGAGCTCAATGGCTAATACAGTCCAAACTTTCTCCTCCCAGCCTATTACATACAACTACTCTGCTACTCCCTCCCACGACTGTTCTAACAGTCAAGAATGAATCCCCCTAATAGCAAACTGCCCAACAGCTAAACAACAACCTTTACAATATGTTCTTGGGAGTTCTTATACGAGAAGAGGGAGAAACAAAAGTAGGTGAACAATTGAATGAGTCTCATTAAGATAGTAAAGCGGAAGTGTTCACGCCCATACCACTTAATGGAAAAATGCAGCGTTGTAAGTACTCTGTAGACTATTTTGGAGATCTATGTCAGGTCGATCGACCTCTGATGTTCTCTTAGAGTCCTTCTGGTGTTTGGAACTTTGCTCTGCCATTCTGGAATTAATGACATGGATGGAAAAACTGCAAGTCCCTCCATGCTTCTTTAATGCTACCTGACAGTCTCTTGAGAAGTCCTGTCAGTGCAATTAACTACTTCAAGGCTCGAGGAGGCATGGAGAAGACTGTCGGAAGGTGTACCTCTGGGGGGAACGTCCTGTTGTTAGGTCGCACAATTATGGCATTGCTAGCGCGCTCACTAGTCTTCAAACAACGCCTTAATCCTTTGAATTTGGGATCAAATTGTTAATCTTCAATTACAGGCGTAAATCCTCTTTGAGTCTCTGTCGCTGGTTCACTGGCAAGTGATGAATAGACCTCTCTGTGTTATCTGCATAATGAGACAAACCGTTTAAAACCCGGGCAGTGGTGGTGGAGGAAATGGTGGTGGAACAGTTGAGAAACAATGAAAATGGCGGAAGAAATGGTTAATAGTGAAAAGCTCGGCAACGAAATTTGGGCGAATTACAAAGGAAATAGCCAACAAACAAGGGGCGGAGCCTTGGATGTGGGACCCAGCGGAGGCGGAGGGTGAATAGACCAGAACCGTCGGATCATCCGACCTATGGACGATCAGGATGAAATTGGGCCAATCGCAATCGGAGATCGGAGCGGGGAGCAATCACAACGCACATCACAAAAGTTCTGATTGCGATTGGGATCGGAGATGCGATTGAGCGATGACCGTCGATCTGGGGGAGGAATGAACGGTGGGGATGTAATCGGAGGGGCAGTGCGATTGGGGAGTCGGGGGAGGACCTGCGATCGGGAGTTGTGATGACCGTTCGATCTACGGGAGGATGGACAGCCAGGATTAAGTCGGGAGATCACAATCGGAGCACAGAGAAGAAGGCATGCGATTGAGTTATGCGATTGCGATGGAGCGATTGGCGCAGGGCCGTTGGATTGGCGGGACAGATCAACGGTCAAGAATAGATCGGAGGGAGAGTAGGATTGGAGGATCAGAGGTATGGGCTGCGATTGATCGGAGGGCACACTTGAAGCATTGCGATTGTGATTGAGTGGGGGGCTGCGATTAGCGCTCCACCGTCAGATCTCCGCGGAAGATCAACGGTGCGAAACGCATCGCCAGGCTTATTGTTATAAATAAATCGCATCGGAGTTTCGACTATTACAAAGGATTTGTGCACCCGCCCGACCTCTGATTGCAATTAGCGCTTGGGACTTAAGTGCTTGGTCCCAGCGCCGAGGCATGTGCAGGGAAGTGGTTTTAAAGGGGCTAGTGGGAGGGGGCTTACGCCTATATTAAGGTTGGAAGGTGGGTTTTGGCCCATTTAAATGGAATTTAAAGGCCAAGGAGGGGAACGATAGAGGAGTAAGGGAGGAAAAGGGCCAACAAAGATTGGGGAAAGAATTTTAAGGGGATTTTGGGGGAAATAAGAGGGTAAAAAAGGGAAATAGAAGGGGAAGACAACGGGGATGAAATAGAGGTTAATTGGGGGTGGAATAAGAGGGAAAAGGGGGCCTTTGGGCATTTCTTCACATAACAGAGAGGCTTTAAAAGGGGAATCAGCAGAGGGGATTTCATCAAAGGATAAAAGACACATAAAGGCTTCAAGGAGACTTTGTTTTAAGAGGAAATGCATTCCTTGAAGGCTCAAAAAAAATTTAGCCCCCTATTTGCTTGTCAAAAATTTCATAGGGGGGCTAACAGGTCCATGCAGGTCATAAAAGATAGTGGCACATAAGAAACATTGTACATCAATCAAAAATATCATTAAAAAGTTGTTTGGCGTCAAGCATGCATTTTGTAGAGGGAAAACTACCCTTTGCTTAAATTCTTGCAAAGAAGACCAAAAAGCCAGCAGATTAGCCATGATGTAAGGTAAAGTAATGAGATGCATCATCACAAGAAAACCATTCACAACCTAGAAGAAAGCAGCAAGGTATTTTTCTTGTTGGGAATCAAGATTCATTGACTGTTTTGACCAAGCAATAGAGCAATGCTAAGGTTACAAAGGCAAAGAACACCTAAAACCCTTCAAAATATCATTGAAGGCTTTAGACATAAAATAGTGAGTTTGATAAGTGTCTCTTTGACAACTCAGAAGATAACAATGTTTGTTTTTATTAAGTATCCCTAAAAACTTAGAAGCTTTGGAAGATAGACAAAGAGGGTCAAAATAGTGACAAAGAAACCTCCTTCATCATAGCAGATGGTTTCAAGGGTTTTTCAAGCTACCTTATAGGGTTTGGTATACAAGCACTATACTCCACAAGGTCAAAGGAAAGAATGTTTCAAATACAGAAATATTAGTCAAAGGAAAAAATGCCCAGTATGACAAAATTTGATGTGTATAAGTAATAAACATCATAAAGAGGTTCATTGTTTGAAATGGTTTAAAGTCACTAGTTAAGACTTGGTTGAAGGGTTGTGTTAGCACAAGAGAGACATCAAAAGGGCTCCCAACACAAAAAGGAAACTTTTTTTGCCAAAACATCACCTACAGGACCAAAAAAGGCTAAAAACACAGTAAGAAAAAACAAAGAAAAATGAACCTTATAAAAGTGGTTTTTGGGCATCTAATCATTTTTCAAGAAGAAATTTTAAGTCTCCTCAACTTCTCTCGCACTTCATTTACCCCTGCAGACAAGAGAGAGCTGTTGGAAACAATTTTGGAGGGTTTTGAGAAAAATCTAAAGAAGTCTGTAGGCGCTACGCACCGAGGCCGGCGCTACGCACCGAGGTAGGCGCTACGCACCTGGTTCTCAGCGCTACGCATAGGCAAGGCAGCTGCAATTCTATTTAACACTGCAATGTGCACCTAGAGCTCGGCGCTACGCACCTGGGCCAGTGTTACGCACAGACACAGAAAAGTGCCGGAAACTACCTGTCGGCCACTGGCGCTACGCTCTTGAAGGCCTGACTGGCCCATCTCCGGTCCAAGCTGACCCGGTGCTACGCACAAGCGAAGTTTTTCTAAGCTTGCTAAAAGGAGTCAAAAATTCTATTTTTCTCCTCCAAACTTCCTGAAATAAAAAACACAAGTTTGGTGGTTTATTTTCTTGCCTCCAAGCTTTCATTTTCCTAAGAAAAGAAATACTTAAGAGGCCTAATTAACCAAACCCTAGGCTGCATAAAAAATCATTTTTAAATATCTTTGGTTAGGTTTTGAAAAGGAGAAAATTATTATATATGCCAGAGGAGGCTGAGTGATAGAAAATAAACCTCCAAAACACTGAGTGCACTCCTGGAAAGTTTCATCTTGAACCCCATTTGCAAAATTCGCCCATCACCTCACTCATTGCAGCCTTTTGACCTAAAAGCTCTCAAACAAAATCTAAAAATCTTGTTGTGCTAGAACCAACCACCATGTCTGAAGGAGAAGTTCATACCAGCTGTTACACCAATTTTTGGTCATATAACCTATTATCATTAGATGGACCCAAGTACACCATGTAATACCAAGTTTACCCAAAGTAATATTGCTTTCACTATGTAAAATAACTTAATAAAACACATTTATTAGATTGTTTATGGTCTAAACAGGAAACCCCAAGGGGAAATATTAATCAAATATATATTTGTTTGGTTTTCCTCATAGAATAGTTAATTAAATAGTAATTTAATTATTATTCCTGGTCATATTTAACCCAAAAAAAGGAAATTAATTAGATAAATCCTTATTTATCTTATTATTTTCTAGGAATAATTATTTAAACATTATTTAAATAATATTCCTTGTTAAATTTGACTAAATCATTTATAAATAATTGAATAAACTATTATTTATTTCATTATCATTCAACCACTTTCCTAAAATGATAAATAAATCATTTATTTATTTATTATTTACAAATAAAGGGCTTTGACCCAAGTCAACTTCCTTTCCCCTCCAACAAATATAATAAAATATTCCATAAAAGGTGGATCTAGATTTGGTTAATATTATTTTAATCATGCACCAAGATCTAGAATGACCTAATATTTTTTTATAAATAGAAGGGTTTTTCCCTACCATTCATCACCTTTTGTTGCCTCTTAGATCACTCTGGATGTATACTCTTGGTCTGACTTTGAACCATTATCATTGTCATATTTTATATTATTTGCTTTGTGAGCTCCCTTTGAGTTCTATGTTTCTCTGGGTTTTCTACACCAACAAGAGAGAGAAATTCTAGATATGAAGTGCTGAGGACTTCCAAGAACCCATCCCATTGAGGATAATTGCAAACACCTTTCTTATTTTCCTCCCAGGTGCCATTAATATAAAATTCTTCAAAAAATATTGTTCTTGTTTTGTCTATTGGATGCATGGAGCAAAACCTTATTTTTACTAATTAATATATTTGTATGCATAGATTTGGATTTTTGCAGCATTTGTCTTGATCAACTAACTGCAGATCTGAAGATATTAGCAGCCATATTTTCCTGTTAGGGCTATTTGTTATGCACAGATAAAAGGGTCTTTTTTTGTACACTTACACTAAGGATTCATCCTAACAACTGGCGACTCCACACAGGTTTTCAATAAAGACTGCTGTCATTTTCATATTCCTGCATATCCAGCTACTTCAAACCCTAGGGTTTCTCTTCACCTTTTTTTTCCTATTTTTATGTTGTTTTTCACCCATGAAACCCTAAAACATTAAAATTTCTAACTTTCGTGTGTTTCTAGCCCTATTTCACAGGTAACAGACATCAGCTGCAACTGAGACGAATTTTTTTTTTGAAATCTGCCATCGAGAGACCCGGAAGTGCAGGTCACACTTTTCAGCCCAAAACCTACAACCTGGACTGTAGGACACACATTCCAGCCTCAAAACTGTGACCTGGATAGAAAACAGGTCAGAACCTGCGACCTAAAATTTTTTCTACATATTTTCTGAAAGTTTTCTGGGTTTGTATGAAGCTTCTGTCAGGGTTGTCCAGCCTCTATCTCCACCCATTTAGACCTATTCTTGTTCTTTTTTACTTAACTAAGTGGGAATCTAGCCCCCTAGGGCTTCAGTACCCTCCACTTTTTGTGGAAGAGTTTTAGCTGTTGTAGGTGTCTAAATTTTCAGAGTTTCAGCCATTTCTTTCACAGATCTGATAAATCATCTTTAGATCTCTTTTATATCAGCTATTTTTCCATTCAAATCACCTCATATAGTTTTTTTTGGGTTTTCCTTTAGGGTCACCTCCTTTTCCCTATTGCCTTTAGCTTTTTTCCTCCTCTTTCACAGCAACCTTGCCTCTGTCTCTTTGCTATTTTCTGCACCTCTTTTCAACATATTTATCCTTTAGATCCCTGTCCCTCCCGACCTTATATCTATTGGCTTATTTTCAGTGTGTTTTGACTAGATTTTTTTCCCTCTGTTTGACTAGTTTTTGAGAGACCCGTCTCCTTGGGTTAGATTGATGCATTTTTAGCTGATAATTTTCTGTTATTTTAGTATTATATACTGTTCTCTGCAGGTTTATTTTCAGTTATGTAGCACACTTTTTATTTTTCTCTCAAAACGTCTGGGTTTAAAAAATAAAATTAACGCATGCCACAGACTCACCCTAAGCGAAGAAGAGCTTGGTTAACACCGCCAGGAAAAGACTTTAAAACATTGTAAAATCACTTGACACTACACCTCTCTGCCCTTGTTTCGACATTGTAATCACTTGATTCTGCACCTCCCTGCCCTTATTGGTCATTCTTCTTCCCTTTGTGTTGTGTTTTTTTTGTCATCATTGCGCCCCCAAGGCGTATATCCTAGAGACTTCTTGGCCTTCACCCTCAGTTTTCGGTTGGTTGACCTACTCCTTCCCACTGTCGTCGAGTTATTCCTCCTCCGAGTCCACACTCCAACTCCTCTTCTGATTCATTGGGTTCTCCTCTTACTTCGGGTTCTTCCCCTGTCACCTTCACTATGTCTGGTCCAGGGCCTAACGTTAGCAGTACTCCTGGCCCTAATGTCGGGAATGCAACTAGCAGAACCGCTACAGGAACTACCTCGGCTGTCCCCTTGCTCCCTTACATGGCAGGCCTCAATCTCCCTGATTTCAATCAGTTGATCAATGACCCTATCCGCCACGATATTGGTTGGCCTACTATGCCAACCAAGCTCCCCTCCGACATTCCCAAGTTCAAAGGCCTTGCTGGATAAGATCCAACCAAACCATATCCGATCTTTCCACATGTGGTGTTCATCCAATTCCATTACTGATGATTCCATCCGTCTTCGGTTTTTCCAACACATGCTTACAGGAGAAGCTTCTAAGTGGTATGTTGATCAGACCGCCTCTTCCCATACCACCTTTGTGACCATTTCCCGAGTCTTCTTATCTTATTTCCAGCTCCCTCTCTGATATGACATTGGTACCGAACTCTTGACTTCTTTTTGTCAATCATCTGTTGCCTTCCTATCCGATCATGTTTAGGAATAGCAGAGAAGAAAGAGCTTATGTCGGGCTCCTACCTTTGAAGACCATGTCTATATGGACTGGTTCCTTAGATCTCTCTTACCCGCCATCGGCAAAGATGCCGCATCACATTTCCCTCAAACCGAAGAAGCCGCCCTCCAAATAGCCTTGAAATATGACCTGATCTATGCTCAGTCTGGTTATGTTTATACCGTCCTTTCTGACCTCCCTCGACCCAGTGGCACTAACGCCCCTAGGGCATATCATTCTGCCAATGGTATCATTGGAGCTCTTTCTCATCTGTACGCTCAACCTCCTATGGGCTATGGTCTCCCTCCGGGAGAGGCCAGCACCTCGAGCACTTTTCCCCCTCGAGGTAGCATGTATCCAGAATACAACATGCCTCATCCTTTTTCCCAACCTCCTGCTTACCTCAATGTTTCCCAACCTAACCATTATCCTTATCCACATCTTGGTGCTCCAGCTCCTCCAGCATTTTCACCTCCGCCTCCCTTGCCTTCTCAACCCCAGCAACAGCAACTACCATCCCCTCCAGGGCAAGTATTTGCACAACAAGGCGTGACTAATCCTCCTTCCTCTCAAAGGAAGAGGAAAGGCAATCAAAACCCCTCTGCCCCTAGTACTCATGGACCTAATCCTCAAGGTATTGACTCTAACGCTGCTAACCAGCAACAGGGAACTCAGCCTAAGCCAGACAAGCCCATTCATACAAATAAGCCTTGTTTGTGTTGCAGTTTTTACGGTCATTACACTCACGATTGTCCCCTTTTACCACAGATGCGACATATGTATGAGTCTCAAGCCACATTGCGAGGACAGCATGCCTCCCCTACTGCTCCCCCCAATGTGGCCACTACTCAACCAGCTGTGTTTACCAATCCTTTCCCCCAGTAAGGATTCATGGCTACCCAACCACCTGAAGGACAGGTGGCCACTCAACCTTCCCCTTCTAGTTCCTCCCATTACTAGATCCTCATGATGAACTCTGATCAACCTCTAACCGTCGACCTTAACCTTCAAACTCGGTCTCGTCAGTACCCTAAGCCTCCCGCTCCATCTGTCCCCGAGTCACCTTCTTCAGGTTCTCCAGTGCCTCTTTCAACATCCAATGGTCCCTTGCATATCCCTCAGCCCAAATTTGAGGTTCATACCAAGATGCCTAAGGGACCATTATGCCGAAATGCTACTTCTGTTTGATTCGCTCATTCGTATAGCATAATAGATGATTTGGCACAATCTCCTGCTGCCATTTCAACACTGGAACTCCTCCAGCCATGCCCTTCTCAAAAGAAGGATATACTATCTGCCATGGGCACTGTAGATCCTGCTGATGACCAATTGATTGTTTTTTATTCCCATCAATCAGAACATCCTCCTCTTCCTGCTTCCATAGCCTTCCAAATCCCCGTCAAAATAAAAAATGCTAACGTTTCTCGGTGTATCATTAATGAGGGGTCATCCACCTATGTGATGTCTGCTTCAGTTTGGAAACAACTCAGATATCCTGAGTTGGCCCCTTCCATGATCACCCTTCGAGCATGGGATGGCCATGCTTCCCAGCCCATTGGCCTATTCCGTAATTTTCCTATCACTCTTTCCCGCCCATAAATGGGATGACACCATCCGCGTCTATGATTACCTCCACAGCATGAGCACAAGCTATACCTCCCATAGCCTTCATACACCACCCTTTAGTCAGTATATGCGTCATAGCCATCCTACCCATACCACTTCCTCCCACAGTTGTTGTTTGATGTCTACTTTTCACTCACGCTGCCATCATTGTTCTTCCCCCTCCCATTTATTGTCTTGTGACACTATTCCGTAGGACCTCCTGTCCACACCCTATATCGGTTACGCTAATGGTGCAAGTCGTTATTCCTGGAATCTAGCCTCGATAGGTTGGGCCATATTTACCCCCTTGCATGCACTTGTTCTCTCGAATGGGATCTGCATTGGTATTGCCACCAATAATCAAGCTGAATATGATGCAGTGTGTGGTCTCTTAGCTGATGCCCTCTCTCATCGCATCCTCCATCACAATGTTCATTTAGATTCCCTGCATCTTTTCATGCAACTAAATGGTGTCTATCATGTGAATAATCCTATCCTTTTTAGATGATATTTACGAGTGAAAATTTTGATACGTGAATTTGCAATCATTAATTTCAGTCATGTACCTCGAGAGAAAAATCACTACATAGATAGCATTTCAAACCATGTTCTAGATTGGCATTTATCACACGCATTTCATACAAAACAATAACATTCAAAATCATCAAAACGATGCATATCCATAATATGTGTCGTATAACATGTTTTTAGAGTCCATTTACTCTGATACATATGACATGCCCATAGCATGTTACAAAAAACTCAAAATTGCTGGGCACCACTCACCCCTACATACACACTGGGGGCACCACTCGCCCCTACATACACACTAGGGGGCACCACCTGCCCCACACCTAATCACTATCTGGAGGATCCTGAGCCAATGGCTCTGCTCCCGCAGCTTGTAGATTGTGCATCCCTTGACCGGCCATTGCCATGCGCCGCATGACACCTCGCCATTCCAAGGGTAGACCAATACGTGGCTCTATGTATTGGTCGTTTAATTCTTGCCAACCATGCTCTGACACACCGATCAGAAGCCTCTCACATCTATTATGGATGTCCTCCAGGAGGGCGGCCTCATCCTCATTCTGTGCCACTCTCGATCCACTAGGGCCTGCAACTCCTGATACTGCAGGTCGTCCCATATATCTGGCCAGTTTTACAGGAGCTATATTTGCATAGCAAAAGTACCCGAATCAGTACCATATATACTATTCAGAAACTTTAACATGCAGAAAAAAGATTAATTAACTTATCACTTACCATCGGGCCCGCATACTCGACCAGGCGGAAGTGGCAAGTCCGGATCCCGACAATAACTCATCCCACTATATTGATAGTCATCTATGTACAATGACATCTGATCTCAATGGGAAAATAACTTGGGTCGGAACACCCGTCCGACCGCCCCTCCTCCTGCTATGCACAGTAGTCGCCCCCACCAGTGCATTTTGGGCTCTCTCAGGCCCCCATCTGGGAGCTATATATGAGGTCACAAGGTCGGGATCTTCTCAAAAAATAATGAGCACAATAAGGTCCCATGCGCACAGTGATGGTTCACTTGACGCTTGCAAAGTGATAGCTATAGTTTCAATGACACCAACATCATCTGGGCCATCCCTAGTGGTGGGAGACCAGTCAGGAAATATAGATCCTGGAATGTCAACTCGATCTTGTGCCCCTGCACTATAAAGACGTCATGATATGGATCCCAATAACTGAAAATTCGGGCCAACAAGGGCTCCCCAGCTCTCATCAGAGGGTTCTCCACAAACTTCAGAACCCCAAACCTGGCCAATGCACGATGGACACCCTGATCCACTTGGATCTCTGACCGTAATGTACCTAGGTCTCTCTCTCTCCAGTTGATCCATATATCTACCATATCTCCACAAAAACATCATATTTTTCAGTATAAAGATAAGAAAAATTGTATCCAACCACAAAAACCCCAATCTCAGCCCCAAAACAGCACTGAAATCACCTCCATCTGACAGGTCGCACTTTTTGGCCAAATCCTGGGATAGGTCCCACTTTTCTACTCAAAAACTGCATCCCAGGTTGCAGTTTTTGGCCCAAAAAATGCGACTTGGCCGTGAAGATGAAGGAGGGGCTGTTCCTAAGATTTAGGACCCTAATCTGAACTTTCAATCCATCAAAAAGAAAGAGTAGGATTAGGTCTCTTACCTGCAACTGACGGATCTCGATTCCAATGGTTAGTTTTTTCGCTACGATCGTCACAAGATTTAGGGCCTTCTCTCATCTCCACATTCACCACAGCTACATAAGAAAATGAGTGAATTTGGAGGGAAAATGCCTTATTAGAAGAGAAACCCTCGATTTTTCTTTCACCTGCTGCAGCCAAACCGTAGCTCAGTTTGACAAAACGTCTGCACCGTTGGAAAGCTCTCACCAAGCCCTCACATGGGTATCTGCTAGTTTTTCACGATTTGATACTTCACTAGGACACATTTTGTCCAAGAAGGGTCACTTCACCTCTCCTTTAAATCAGATTTCCTCACTTACAACACTTGTACTTGGGGCACCACTTTGCCTCCATACTTGTCCTTGTTCGTATTGATTTTCGTCATGAGATACCATATTGTACTCATGATTTTATGGTCCCCTTTGGACCTTCACTTGTGGCAGCATCATTGAGTCACCCTTGTTTAGAGCATCCGATTTGAGTCATCATTGCATTCATGGAGTCTATCCCGAGTCCTTTTGTATCCTGTTACAGTCCTCCATCCTTCATTGCTTGGTTCCTCTCTCGTGTCGCACATTATGGCCTTCAGTCCCACTATCCTCTATCCCTCATGATATTGTGTCAGTTGTTGCCAGGTCATCCGTGCCCTTTATGCTTAGTACCCCCCATTTCATCATCATCCTTGGTGTCAGTCTGTCAGTCGCTCTACTATTTTCTCTCGTGCCCTGGTTGAGGATCCCTTATTGCCTCACCTATGGTGAACCTCCTTCTATCGGCATCATCTCTTTCATTCCGGAAGATAGGTCTAGAGGGTGGTGTACCTTGGTTCTAGCTTCCACTCTTGTTCCGTGCCTAGGATCCAGCAAAGGGACTCCTTATTGCCCTTTGACTTGATTGTTTCTCAGCTCCATCTCCTTTCAGCATGATCGAGATCAGTACACTTGATGGTCCAGTGATGCAGCAACTGATCTCAGTGATTCCCAGGTGTGTGTGAGATGTCTCAGCCCTCATGAGGGGGTGACCCTATAGGTAGCCCCCCACATGCCCTGATGACGTCTTCATCGCAGCCTTCGATGCAGCTCCACATATTTGATGATGTCAGCCTTAGCCGCTTGTAGCGCCTCTTTGATTTTCATGTATCAGTCAGATTTTGCGAGCCCTTCCCCATTTATAAGGGCATTTGGGTTGAATTTGTATCTCATGTACTCAGATATTATTGTATAATTCCTGGCCGTTATCCCAGGCACAACATGTATGTGGGATTCATCATTATATCTTTTATCTGGCTCATGTTTATTCCATCACCATGCTATGGTCAGAACCTTGTTTGCCTAGGCATGCCTATTCTTTTGTACTTTATCTTGGCGGGCTCGGCGGGCATAGGTATGCCTCCCTCATCGCCTTTAGCACAGGTACCCACTCATAAAAAGAGACTTGTCGCACCTGTAAGTCTCGTCTCCTCAGGTCTAGTTCTTCAGCATATTAGTCTACCTTACATTCCTCTCTCTGACTTCCCTTTTGATGTTTGGTGATTGAGTTCTTACAATGTACTTCAGTCATACGATTTGCTTCAAACACTCGCATGCTGGGGGGCAATATGTTACACCAATTTTTGGTCATCTGACCTATTGTCATTAGATGGACCCAAGTACACCATGTAAGACCAATTTTACCCTAAGTAAAATTGCTTTCACTATGTAAAATAACTTAATAAAACACATTTATTAGGTTGTTTATGGTCTAAACAGGAAACCCCAAGGGGAAATATTAAACAAATCTACATTTTTTTGGTTTTCCTCATGGAATAATTAATTAAATAGTAATTTAATTATTATTCCTGGTCATATTTAACCCAAAACAAGGAAATTAATTAGATAAATCCTTATTTATCTTATTATTTTCTAGGAATAATTATTTAAACCTTATTTAAATAATATTCCTTGTTAAATTTGACTAAATCATTTATAAATAATTGAATAAATCATTATTTATTTAATTATCATTCAACCACTTTCTTAAAATGATAAATAAATCATTTATTTATTTATTATTTACAAAGAAAGGGCTTTGACCCAAGTCAAATTCCTTTCCCCTCCAACAAATATAATAAAATATTCCATAAAAGGTGGATCTAGATTCGGTTAATATTATTTTAATCATGCACCAAGATCTAGAATGACCTAATATTTTTTTATAAATAGAAGGGCTTTTCCCTACCATTCATTACCTTTTTTTGCTTCTTAGATCACTCTGTATCTATACTCTTGGTCTAACTTTGAGCCATTATCATTGTCATATTTTCTATTATTTGCTTTGTGAGCTCCCTTTGAGTTCTATGTTTGTCTAGGTTCTCTACACCAACAAGAGAGAGAAATTCTAGATCTGAAGTGCTAAGGACTTCCAAGAACCCATCCCATTGAGGAGAATTGGAAACACCTTTCTTTTTTTCTTCCTAGGTGCCATTAATATAAATTTATTCAAAAAATATTGTTCTTGTCTTGTCTATTGGATGCATGGAGCAAAACCTTATTTTTACTACTTAATGTATTTTTATGCATAGATCTGGATTTTTGCAGCATTTATCTTGACCAACTAACTATAGATCTGAAGATATTAATAGCCATCTTTTTCTGTTAGGGCTATTTGTCATGCACAGCTAAAAGGGTCTTTTTTCGTACACTTACACTAAGGATTCACCCTAACACCAGTAGTGATGAAAGCTAAAGACCTTCCAAGCCTAAACATAAGGGAGCAAGGGAAAATAGGTTTGAGCCCTTAGACACCATTCAAATTACTTCCTCTCCCATGATCCTTTCATGCTTTCAGGATGTTGGGTGTTATCAATTTTGTGAAAAGCTCAAGCAATTCAAAAGCCACTTGAACTTGACTAGATTGTTCATCTTTGGCTTAGAAAATCACCAAGTTAACCTAGCCAAAGTGGAATTTGAACTCTCATCTGAATCCATTTCCAAAGAAATAGGTATACCAGACATCGGTGAGATATGGTTTAAACAAAATAAGTTGGAGTTGAGATATTATGAGCCCTACCTAAAACCAATCTATCAACAAGCCTGCAAGGCTTTTTTTCCTTTCTCCCACTTGCTAGAGAGTTATGCCTTAATGATGAAGCAAATTATCGATATTTCACCTGTGAGGGGAGATACTCCAAGATTTACCCATATCATATAAGGTTACTAATGCACTTCATCAAAGTCAAAATGATGAACCTACCATACTACCTTTTCCAGAGCATTGACAAGATGGCCTCACTTTTCAAGAAAATAAGCTATGATCACCAAATGCCGAGCCTTTTCCACCACTCCTTGATCAAAATGATTGTCTTACACCAGTTGGAGTAGCAAGAATCCCTTGGGAAGTCTTCATCTCACAAGATGTGTTTACAAACCCCCAACCATTCATTTAGCAGAATCTACCTTCCACTTCACAACCACCTACCTCCACTCCTCCATCATCTCTCCATATGCCTTCTCCATAAATAAATTCACCTCCTATCTCTTCTCCTAATGTACCAAGTGAAGAAGCTGACAGTGGCTCTAATGAAGAGAAAACAGATGACAGTAATGAGGAAGAGGACATTGAGGTAGAAACTGAGATAGATGAAGAAAAACAAGAAGAGAACAGTGAGGTAGTAGCTAAGGAAGATGAATAAAACAAAGAAGATGACAGTAGTGAGTAGGAAAGTGATAATATCCACAAAAAACAAGAAAATGATGACAACAGAAATCAAGAGAAAGATGAAAATGAGGCAAAGGTTGAAAACATTGAGGCAAATGCAGATCTTGATAAAGATGATGAAAGTGGTGAAAATGATGAATATTATGGGACCAAAACACAGTTTAAATAAGAGGAAAAGCATAGGGATGATGACCAAGAAGAGGTAGCCTCTCAAGAAATAAACAATGAGCAAGAAAACAAAGTTAAAATAAATTAGCCCCATGCTGAGCAAAAGAGCCAAAAAAGTGGGTCTTATGATGAGGAAGTTGACACTAAAAACACATATGAAGACAACGGGGAGGAGGCACATGAAGGTAATGAAGGTAAAAAGAAAAGCAATGATGAATTTGAGCATGACAGTGAGACCAATCATAGTGACAAAGGCACTGAAATAAATGAGATAAGTGAAGAGGGTAGTGGTCAGTTTGAGAGTCAAGATGACAGTGAAGAAAATAGTGATAAAATCAAGGATGATGATGAGGTCAAAAGTCAAAAAATCAGTGACCCTATGTAGCATCAAGTGACTCATGAAATCTATGACAAATATGACAAGGCTTGTGGCACCTCCAAAGGTAAAAACACCATCATAAATCCTCTCACATACACCTATCACAAAGGTAGAAGAGATGTGTTTTCCGCCTCAAAAAGGAAAAGGGCCATCTCTCCTCCAGCAATCAAGCATCAATACAAAGGAAAGGGAAAGGTGGAAAAAGGTGAGCAAAAGGTGTAGGTAAGAAGGAGAAAAAGGATCAATAAGACTTCTCAAGGATCTCAATTCATCGATCTAGACAGTGACAATGAGGACCAAGATTTGAAAACTAGGTTGCTCCTCTTGGAAAAAGATGCACAACATTAGGAGTGGGAAAGGGAATTTGAAATGGCTCAAAGGGTCATCCACTATTACAAATAGGAACATAAGCATTTCAAGGAGGTCAAGAGGGGCCTTGCCCTACAAAAGAAATTGGCCAAACATTATGCAAGGAAAAGCATGCTTGCTAGCGCCAAGCTAAAGAAGGCCCTCATTGAACTAGAAGACCTAAAAAGAGCCAAAGTGCATTAAATCCTTGGATTCTTGGCCGAGGCTTCTCAATAGGTTACCAAAACCTCTTGAGGGGTCTCTCCACAAATTTTGAGGCAAATTGGACAACTTTTTCTTCTTTTCAAATTTTTGACCCTTAGGAGCACAACACCCTAGGCGCTACACAAAACATTGGTGCATATTCAGCTCTCAAAGTTTAAATTTTTGGATTTTTCACATCACCGCTAGTCTACTCACCAATTTTCAGATCATTTGGAGAATTTTTACCCCCTCAAAAGGTCAAAAAACATCAAAAATTTGACCTTTCTACCTCCTTTTCAGACCAGGTGCTACGCACAGAGCAGTGTTGGGATATTTTATTTTTTAGCAATTAAATGGCATCCACTCAGCACAATTCAAACATTTCTGGAACGTAGACTCATCAGGCTTTCCAACGAGCCATCACAGAGCCAAATCTGGTGTCGGGAAGACCTCAAAAGACTACTGCAAAAAGGCCTATTTCTGCGCTACGCACTTGGAAAATTTTCACTGTTTGGGAAAAATGTGTGTTTGGAAAATTTTATCATGCTTGTTAGAGCCTAAAATTCAATTCAATTTCTATTTTGGGCCGGAAAATATATTTGTAGGATATTTTTGTGCCTTGGGCCTTGCAAGGCCTCAAGGACAAATTAGGATATTTCTCTTTGGCCAATATGCTTTTAGATGCTCTAATAGGCTCTCCTCTCCTCATTTGTTATATAATTCATGAGGTTTCATTGTAAATATTTGGGACTTGATGTGTTTAAGAGAAATACATGGTTTTATGAGCTTGGAGAAGAAATTGGTTTTATGAAGTGACTGAATGGCTTGTGTGGCTTGATGTTGGAGAAGCTTGTTTGCAGGATTCCATGGCTTGGTGAATGCTGATGTTTTCCTAAGTTGTTAATGTTTTCTTGTCCTCATTTTGTTTCAGTTTGCTTGGTTTCTATAGATCATAAAAGCATAGGTTGAGATATGCTCATGGAATCACCTCAAACCTCTTGTTTGCTATAGCTTTGACGTTTTCCTCTTTTAGTCATCTTAAGGAATTATTGACTACTCCTTAGGCCCACTAAAACTTGTTTTTGTTTCATTACTGGTTATTATTCTAGCTTATAAATATGATTCATGGTATGCCTTGCTTATTTAAAGTTTCCGAAACCCTATTTTGAAGCTTTTCTATGGAATATTGATTGATTAGGTTAAGACAAAGAGGTCTCGTTCGATATTTCCCTTTGCCTATGCTTACCAACTTGTTTCAGAGTTCTCGATAGTTTGATATATGTTGTTTAGGAGTTCCATCTCCATATATTGAGTTGTTTGTTTATCTTATGTGTTTTCCCAAAAATATGAAGGTGAATTTCTAAAGTTAGGAGTTCTAATGCTTCTATGTCTCACTAGAATGTTCATCTTACATGTTTATCAGTTTGAGTATTGTTCATAAAGATTAATGGTTTTCCCTACCTCATGAGTTATTTATTCAGACTATATATGTTTAAGACCTCTAGTTTTTCCCAAACTTAATGTTCATTACACCTCATACATCACCTAAAGGATCCATTAACCTTGCTAAATCGGCCCTGCAATACACTCTTCTTCATCATTTAGACACCCTTGAATTCATATGAGCCCATAGCCCTATTGATTTGACAGCCTCTCATTTCCACCTATCCTACTTGATCATCTTACCCCAACCCAAAACAAAAAATAAACCTACACTTAACAACTAGCCTAAAATTAATCATCCAAAGTGAGCAAGTTCACATCCTTCGCATAATAGAGAGAGCCTTCTCTGAGTCCAGGAAGGCTAGGTCCTAGGACTCCAAATACTGGTCTGATGTTTCCCTGTCACTTGGTCTACCAATCTACCAAATCATAGGACCATAACATAATTATGATCACAGTGGGACCTTCTGAGTTCATAACAATCTAAATACCCCTTAAGAATCTAGAATCCCTTCATCGAATAGTATCCTATGATTTATAGCTACCTCATCACTATCACTAACACAATGGTGATTATGATGCAACCTATGATGTCAATGAAAAACTAAGTATCCATTAACACTTCAAAAACCTTCGTCAAATCACAGAGAACTTAACTGATAGCCTAAGAGTAGAATCTAGCGTTTTCACCATCTTAGAAAATTGATGACTCAGCTACAGGACACTCTTACAAATCTTCGGGCTACATATAGAAACTTAGAAAGCCCCAAAACATTTATAGATTGGCTTTTTGTCAGTATTGGTGGTGGACCATAGACATCATATCTTCAAAACAACTAAAAATATCCACCTGACGACTCCACTAGCCTCCAATAGGCCTTCTAAATTTTTCTAAGTATCTATAGACTCTTGTAGGACTGGATCAAACCAGCCCTGAGAAGTCTAGAAACCTAGTCACACACTATGTGAGTTTGAAAACACCTAGAGAGGTCAGCCTTCTGAAAGTGATCATAAACCATCAACCTCTCTAAATTTTGAATTTGAAATCTGGCTCCGTGAAGAATCAATACCAGATCTCATATGGATCCAAACCTTCCTACTATAGTTGATGAACCAGAAAATATTTTGTGGAAAAATTTTGAAACTAGAAACTTAGCTACTAATAGGACCATTCATAAAGCAATATTTGTACCTGAACATCTTACAGCCTTACAAGATCCCCAGTTTGACTTGGGCCATACCAAAAACATTTTCAGAACCAGGTCGTAAAGTAGAATCAACCATACCGATCTTGAGCCCGTAGACTTGCAGCAAAGTATTAGCAAAGAATATTATCCTTCCACACCACCTGATTTACAACTTCTCCACCACTTTGTCTCTTTTCATCCAAATTCTGCTCAGGATTAGTTTACTGGTCCAAGTACTTCCGCCACACCCATTCACACCACCATTGTGAAAACCACTCCATCTCATAGCACAAATCCTCCACTTGTAAATCCACCATTAGCTCCCACCATGGCAGCATGGTATGCACCCCTTGTGTTACGACAGCCATTAGTACTTTTTCCAAATGATTACCAATCCAGAATCGCACACTTCACTGGGGCTGAATCCACTACTACCCAACAACATGTAGATAGAATGAATGATTCTTTTGACTACATGGAATTAGAAGAGGAAACCATGAAGATGAGGATGTTTTCCCAAAGCCTAGGAGGAGAAGCTAAGAAATGGTTCAAAATCCTAACTCCCAATAGCATACATGATCTCCCTTCCCTTTACCCAACTTTCATAAACAAATGGGAAATCAAGAAAAACCCTCTTCAGATCCTTTCGGAATATAGCAATATCAAAAGAAACACGGGAGAAATTGTCCAAGACTATTGCACTAGATTCAATAGTGTTTACAACACACTACCACCAAACATGAAACCTCCATTAGGCCTAGCCTTAGCTAAATTCCCAGAGGGTTTTGACCCCGACATGGCCTATCAACTAAGAGAAAGAGAGCACCTAACTTTAGAAGACATGCAAAAAGGAGTTGTAAGTGTAAAGACCAACTTAATTGAAAAAAGAGCTAGGCTAAGATCATAAAAGAGGGTAACATACAAAGATGACACCATGCCCTCCACATCCTCATCTGATTCCAAGATGGACAACCTTCTTAGGACCATGGAAAGAATGATGGAGAGAATAAGCATAAATGAAAGAGCACCCCCTAGGGACAACCAAAAAAATCCCCAAAATAGAAACCAGAATCAAAATTTTAGAAGAGACCCACCCCAAAACAGACCAAGGGAAAATGTTCAAAAAATCAGGCCACCCTTCCAAGATAACTATGTTGACGAGGGGGAAAGAGATATTGAACAACCAGATGAGAATCATCTAAACTTAATAAGCTCTGATAGTGAAGGTGAGGTTTTTCTCACAGAAGAAGAACATGGTTTTTTATCCTCAAACCAAGATGAAACAAGCTAGGAAGATTTCGAAGACCACGAATTGGGATTAGAAAATTCCATAATGAAATTCCATAGAAAATATGATCTTAGGAGTAAGAAAAACCAAGACAAATCCAAGAAAAACAACTCAGAAATTGTTGTTAAGAAAACTCCCGAAAACATTCTTAAAAGAACAACATACAATAACAGCACCATGGCTAAGAAAAATGATCCCAACAAGGATAAAACTAGCCAACTAGGTGTTCACACAAGCTTTCCTAGCACCTCTACTAGTGGCCCTAAGAAAACTCTACTGACCAAAGCCCCGAATCAAAATTAGGAAATTAAAAATGTGGAGAAATTTATGGCTGATAAAACTGATGTAAATATGTCTAAAACTCAAGTACCTTTCCGTTTTGAAGGAGAGATCGCTAAAATCAAAATAACCATCCCTCTCACTGAATTGGTAGCTCAGGATATGTATCGCTCCCAATTTTTGAAAGTTTTGAACATAGGAAATGATACCAATACTCTGAATTTGACAGATGATAAACCAGAGTTGTTTTTTGGACCCGAAGTAGATGGAAAATACCAAGAAGGAGCCATTCCCCCATTCTATGTTAGCCTAAACATACACGACAAAATCCTACATAATGCCATGCTTGACTCTGGTGCCTCTCACAACCTCATGCCGAAGGTAGTGATGGAAACATTGGGCCTAGAAATAACCAGGCCCTACAAAGATCTGTATTCCTTCGATTCAAGTAAGGTTAAATGCTTGGGCCTAATCAAAGACGTGTGTGTCAATATGACACAAATCCCTACTAAGAGCCTAGTCATGGATATAGTTGTGGCCGTCATCCCCCCCAAATATGGCATGCTATTATCGCGATCTTGGGGAGCTAAACTTCTAGGAAACCTCCAACTTGACATGTCTTATGCTACCATCCCGATTTTTAACCAAACTAGGAGACTCTATAGGGAATATCATATGAAATATATGGTAAGTAGCCTAAATAGACCCACAACACCCCTATCTATTCCATTCATTCATACTTGGACTCATTCAACTTGTATAATGAAAATGACCTTGATGAGAAAGTAAATGAAAATTGTGAAGATCTAGGCACATTACAACAATCAGATCACTTCCTCTATGATGAGTTCGACAGTCAAAACTATCACGATCCTGAAACACCATAGGATAAAAAAACCAAACTTGATTTTCTGTAAATTGAAAATGAAATGTCAAAAACAAAAACCAGTCTAGGATAGGAAACAGGTTGCTCAAAGGAAGGACAAACCACAAAAACACAACTTCCTCCTTTTTCTAATCCAAAAAAAAAGAAATACCCTCACAAAACAAAAATCTTTGGGAATCCGGAACAAGACAGTTTGATGTTTTTACCTTACCTAGATACTTCATCATCCAAGAAATTTTCCCTTTCAGAAAAAATTATCAATTTTCACAAATATTGCTATAGATCCCAAAGAATTTTTTGCTAAACCTAATATAGAGGAAGATAGCATGGGTAAACTTATGCAGCCTGAAATAATTAAGTTGTCTAAAATTTTATCACTACACACAAAACAAAGGAATACAAGATTGTGAAAAAAATTTCAGAATTCTTATGTATGTAGGTAGGCTAGTCTAAAACCTTGTAACACAACCATTATTATAATAGGCCTTCCTTTCAAAAAGAATCAGAAAAATATTTAGCAGTTGAGTTCACTTAGAAAAAAGGAAAAGGGACATAGGCTTTGTATAGACTTTAGGTACCAGGAGAAACCATTCCAAATAAACAAATACATTTTTACCAAAAAAGAGCATACTTTACAAAAGTTAGGGTTTTCTAACCAAATCTCATTGCATGATAGTTTTTCAGGTTACCATCAGATGATACCACTTTAGATCAATCAGCTCAAAGATTTTTTCAAATTTCCTTGGGACAGTTGCATGCTTAAACAAATACCTCCTGATCTAGAAAGTGATGAAGATACTTTCCAAAAAACTATGTCTTCGTCTTTAAATTTCTCTACTATGGTGTACATGGATGACTTCATCATTTGTTGTAAAGATGATAAATAATACCTTGCCTACTTGAAGATGATCTTTCACTCAAACAGATTTGAATAGCAAAGGTCAAAGAAGAAGCACCAAGGGGATCATGGATTTTCTGAAAACTCTTGGAATAATCCTTATACCATGTTTTCAACTGGAGGTAACTATGTTTTCTCTTTTCAAGAGTTGAATGGACAAAAGATGTTAGGAGATCCTTTCAAAGACAGGATTCTCAAACACTACTTTTGTCAATATTTCTAGCTTTAATTTTTCACTCATTGTACATATCATGGTTTAAAGAAAAGGTCAAAAAGAGAGAAAACACAAAAACATAGAAAAAATAGAAAAGAGGGAAAATTCTAAAGAAAAGGTATAACCCCATGCCCAAAAATAGTAATACTAAAAGTGTGCAAGCCTAAATGCCACTACTGGTGCAAAAAGAATGTCTTGTTCAGCTATCTAGCCTAATCATGGTTGAACACGTTTTAAATTTATTGTTGATAAGTTAGTGAAAAGAATGTTGGTCAAAAAATTGAATCTTGACTTTTCAAAGAAAATATATTAGGAAAGAAATATACTGGTTCCACATGCTCAAAACAGAACCAAGGAGAAAAACAGGGATGAATAACAAACTATGTATCTTAGCCCTGATTTTTCTAGTCTTATTTTGTACAAAAATAACATTTGTGTGCAGCTTGATTTTATGCCACAAACCCATGATAAATCAGATTGTCTGATTTAGTCATGTTTTCAATTTCATTTTTTTAGCTTAGTGAATAAATCCTGTCAAATAGTTTAACCTTGACAGTTGAATAGAATAGAATCAAAGGAGTTCAATAGCCTAATTTGAAATCTCGGAAGAGATAGTTTGTTTTCACTATCAAAATAAAAATTTCAATGGGTTTGCCAGTTCAAGTGCACCCAAGGAAGAAAAAATGTTAGGTGAGTCAGTTGGGTAGGCAAAAGTGAATTTGAGCTAATCATGCTTTCATATTTTCAAAATCACTACTTCAGGGAAAGCAGCAGCAAAAGAAAGAAGAAAATCCGCCCAATGAATGAGGCATTTCTCTTCATAAACCAAGAGATCTGAAATTTTGGACACCTCGTGAAAAGGAGCTACCCTCCCCAAGTGGAGCCACTCTTAGTCATCGGTAATTTTTACCTGTTTAGATGACTAAATGCTTTTTCTTAGATATCTAGAAACATAATTCAAGAATCATGTGAGTTCTAGAAATCTCCTCAAAGAGAAATTTTTCACTATCCCACTTCCTTGTCAAAGCATGGCCAATCTATCACCCAGAAAAGACCAAATCCTGGACTGATGTCCCACACTCTCACTATGTTCGCCACCTCTGCCTATAACACTATGTATCTGTTTGACTAAGCCCTCTATCTTCATACCTTATTTCACCAAGTAAACCAAAAATTTTCCCCTACCCACCAAGTGCCTCAAGCAATGGTGGTTCCAAAACTCCCTTTCTAAAAATCCCTTTAAAGCAAAAAAGGGTTTTGTAGCTGTCTAGGATGGTAGTGCATGATAGAGTGTCAAAATCATGTTTCCTCATCCAAACCCTGATTCAAGTTTTCAATCAAAAACCTATTCCAAGGACATTACAATAAGTCAAATAGGGTCACCTAAGTTATGCACTATCATGTTTCTAAATTCAATATTTCCATAGGTATTCAAAGGTGAAGTCAAGATAACACAAGGATGAGGCTTATCATTGTCCAAAAAACATCAAATACCTCCAAAGGTATCCTCTTGATCAAGAAGTAAGCCTACGAAGGAGCAATTTACCATATCCAAGAATTTCTACAGAAATGTTTTGTAAATGGTCAACAGCAGAAATAGAGGCAAAGAAGGAGACCTAAAAAGCTCATAAAAGCATCCATAGCTGATATTAAGATACAAACAGGCTTAAGTTTACAAGGAAAAACATGATCTCATGAGAGAGTTTTATAAAGTGATGCCCATCAAAAGGTCCATGCAGGTCATAAAAGACAGTGGCACATAAGCAACACTGTACATCAATAAAAAAGATCATTAAAAAGTTGTTTGGCCTAAAGCATGAATTTTGTAGAGGGATAGCTGTCATTTTCTTACATTCTTGCAAAGAAGACCAAAAAGTCAGCAGATTAGCCATGAGGTAAGGTAAAGTAATGAGAGGCATCATCACAAGAAAACCATTCACAACCTAGAAGAAAGTAGCAAGGTATTTGTTTGTTGGGAATCAATATTAATTGACTGTTTTGACTAAGAAATAGAGCAATGCTATGGTTACAAAGGAAAAGAACACCTGAAACCCTTCAAAATATCATTGAAGGCTTTAGACATAAAATAGTGAGTTTGATAAGTGTCTCTTTGAAAACTAAGAAGATAACACTATTTGTTTTTCTGAAGTATCCCTAAAAACTCATAAGCTTGGGAAGATAGACAAAGAGGGTCAAAATAGTGACAAAGAAACCTCCTTCATCATAGTAGATGGTTTCAAGGGTTTTTCAAGCTACCTTATAAGGTTTGGCAGACAAGAAATATACTCCACAAGGTCAAAGGAAAGAATGTTTCAAATACAGAAATATCAGTCAAAGGAAAAAATGGCCAGTATGACAAAATTTGATGTGTATAAGTGATAAACATCATAAAGAGGTTCACTGCTTGAAATGGTTTAAAGCCACTAGTTAAGACTTGGTTGAAGGGTTTTGTTAACACAAGAGAGACATCAAAAGGGCTCCCAGCATAGAAAGGAAACTTTTTTTTTCTAAAACATCACCTACAAGACCAAAAATGGCTAAAAACACAGTAAGAAAAAGAAAAGAAAAGTGAACCCTATAAAAGTGGGTTTTGGGCATCTAATAATTTTCAAGAAGAAATATAAAGTCTCCTCAACTTCTCTCACTCTTCATTTACCCCTGCAGATAAGAGAGAGCCATTGGAAGCGAATTTGGAGGGTTTTGAGCAAAATATGAAGAAGTCTGCAGGCGCTATGCACCGAGGCCGGCGCTACGCACCTGGCTCTCAGCACTATGCACAGGCAAGGCAACCACAATGTTATTTAACACTGCGCTCTACGCCTAGAGCCCAGCGCTATGCACCTGGGCCAGTGTTACACATAGACGCAGAAAAGTGCCTGAAACTGCCTGTCGGCCACCGGTGCTATGCTTATGAAGGCCCGACTAGCCCGTCTCTGGCCCGAGCTGACCCGACGCTACGCACAGGCGAAGTTTGTCTAAGCTTGCTAAAAGGAGTCAAAAATTCGATTTTTCTCCTCCAAACTTCCTGAAATAAAAAACACAAGGTTGGTGGTTTATTATTTTGCATCCAAGCTTTCATTTTCCTAAGAAAAGAGATACTTAAGAGGCCTAATTAACCAAACCCTAGGCTGCATAAAGAATTAGTTTTAAATATCTTTGGTTAGGGTTTGCAATGAAAAAGGAGGCTTAGTGATAGCAAAAAAAACCTCCAAAACACTGAGTGCACTCCTGGAAAGTTTCATCTTTGCCCCCATTTTCAAAATTTTCCCATCACCTCACTCATTGCAGTCTTTTGACCTAAAAGCTCTCAAACAAAATCTAAAAATCTTGTTGTGCTAGAACCAGCCACCATGTCTGAAGGATAATTTCATACTAGTAGTGATAAAATCCAAAGACCTTCCAAGCCTAAACACAAAGGAGGAAGGGAAAATAGGTTTGAGCCCTTAGACACCATTCAAATTACTTCCTCTCCCATGATCCTTTCATGCTTTTAGGATGTTGGGTGTTATCCGTTTTGTGAAAAGGTCAAGCAAGTCAAAATACACTCGGACTTAATTAGATTGCTCATCCTTGGCTTACAAAATAACCAAGTTAACCTAGTTGGAGTGGAATTTGAACTCTCATCTGAATCCATTTCCAAAGAAACAAGTATACCAAACATCGGTGAGATATGGTTTAAACAAAAGAAGTTGGAGTTGAGCTATTATGAGCCCTACCTAAAACCAAGTTGTCAACAAGGCTGCAAGGATATTTTTCCTTTCTCCCACTTGCTAGAGAGGTATGCCTTACTGATGAAGCAGATTATCAGATATTTCACTTGTGAGGGGAGATACTCCAGGATTTACTCAATCATATAAGGTTACTAATGCACTTCACCAAATTCAAAATGATGAACCTACCATACTACCTTTTTCGGAGCATTAACAAGATGGCCTCACTTCTCAATAAAAGAAGCTATGATCACCAAATGCCAAGCCTTTTCCACCACTCCTTGATCAAAATGATTGTCTTACACCAGTTGGAGCAGGAATGAATCCCTTGGGAAGTCTTCATCTCACATGATGTGTTTACAAACCCCCAAGCCTTCATTCAGCAGAATATGCCTTCCACTTCACAACCACCTACCTCCACTCATCCATCATATCTCCATATGCCTTCTTCACAAATAAACTCACCTCCTATCTCTTCTCCTAATGTACCAAGTGAAGAAGATGACAGTGGCTCTAATGAAGAGAAAAAAAAATGAAAATAATGAGGAAGAGGATAGTGAGGTAGAAACTGAGATAGATGAAGAAAACCAAGAAGAGAACAGTGAGGTAGAAGCTAAGGAAGATGAAGAAAACAAAGAAGAGGACAATAGTGAGCAGGAAAGTGATAATAGCCACAACAAACAAGAAAATGATGATATCATAAATCAAGAGAAAGATGCAAATGAGGCAAAGGTTGAAAACATTGAGGAAAATGCAGAGCTTGATCAAAATGATGAAAATGGTGAAAATGATGAATATTATGGGACAGAAACAGAGTTTAAAGAAGAGGAAAATCATAGGGATGATGACCAAGAAGAGGCAACCTCTCAAGAAATAAACAATCAGCAAGAAAACAAAGTTAAAATCAGTGAGCCCCATGATGAGCAAAAGGGCCAAAACAATGGGTATTATGATGAGGAAGTAGACACTAAAAACACATATGAAGACAGCGAGGAGGAGGAACATGAAGGTAATGAAGTTAATAAGCAAAGAAATGATGAATTTGAGCATGACAGTGAGACCAATCATAGTGACAAAGGCGCTGAAATAAATGAGATAAGTGAAGAGAGTAGTGGTCAGTTTGAGAGTCAAGATGACAATGAAGAAAATAGTGAGAAAAGCAAGGATGATGATGAGGTCAAAAGTAAAAAAAATAGTGACCCTATGGATCATCAAGTGACTCATGAAAGCCATGACAAATATGACAAGTCTTGTGGCACCTCCAAAGGTAAAAACACCATCATAAATCCTCTCACATACACCTATCACAGAGGTAGAAGAGATGTGTTTTCTACCTCAAAAAGGCAAAGGGCTGTCTCTCCTCCAGCAATCAAGCATCGAGACAAAGGAAAGGGAAAGGTGGACAAAGGTGATCAGAAGGTAAAAGTAAGAAGGAGCAAAAGGATCAAGAATAATTCTCAAGGATCTCAATTCATCGATCTAGACAGTGACAACGAGGCCCAAGAGTTGAAAACTAGGTTGCTTATCTTAGAAAAAGATGCATAGCTTCAGGAGTGGGAAAGGGAATTTTATATGGCTCAAAGGGTCATCCACTATTACAAAGAGAAACATAAGCATTTCAAGTAGGTCAAGAGGGGCCTTGCCCTACAATAGAAAATGGCAAAACATTATGCAAGGTTTGCATGCTTGCTAGTGCCAAGCTAAAGAAGGCCCACATTGAACTAGAAGACCTAAAAAGATCCAAAGTGCATGAAAGCCTTGGATTCTTGGCCGAGGCTTCTCAATAGGTGTCCAAAACCTCTTGAGGGGTCTCTCCACAAATTTTGAGGAAAATTGGATAACTTTTTCTTTTTTCCATTTTTTGACCCCTATGAGTGCAACACCCTAGGCGCTACGCAAAAAATTGGTGCATATTCAGCTCTCAAAGTTTAAATTTTTAGATTTTTCACATCACTAACAATTTTCTCACCAATTTTCAAATCATTTGGAGCATTTTTACCCCCTCAAAAAGTTGAAAAACATTAAAAAATTGACCTTTCTGCCTCCTTTTCAGACCAGGTGTTATGCACATAGCAGTGTTGAGAGATTTTATTTTTGAGCAGGTAAATGGCATCCACTCAGCACAAATCAAAATATTTTGGAACTTATACTCATCGTACTTTCCAAAAAGACATCACAGAGCCAAATCTGGTGTCGGGAAGACCTCCAAAAGACTGCTGCAAAAGGCCTATTTTTATGCTACGCACCTGGAAATTTTTCACTGTTTGACACAATGCACTACACACCTATGGATGAGTGGGAAAAATGTGCGTTTGGAAATTTTTCTCATGCTTTTCAGAGCCTAAAAGTCATTGTAATTGCTATTTTCGGCCGGAAAAGATATTTGTAGGATATTTTTGTGCCTTGGGCCTTGCAAGGCCTCAAGGACAAGTTAGGATATTTCTCTTTGGCCAATAGGCTTCTAGATACTCTAGTAGGCTCTCCTCTCCTAATTTGTTATATAAGTCATGAGGGTTCATTTTAAACAGTTGGGAATTGATGTGTTTAAGAGAAATACATGGTTTTATGATCTTGGAGAAGAAATTAGTTTTATGAAGTGAATGAATGGCTTGTGTGGCTTGATGTTGGAGAAGCTTGTTTGCAGGATTCCATAGCTTGGAGAATGGTGATGTTTTCCTAACTTGTTAATGTTTCCATTTCCTCATTTTGTTTCATTCTTCTTGGTTTCTATAGATAAGAAAATTATAGGTTGATATATGTTCATGGAAGCACCTCAAACCTCCTGTTTGCTATAGCTTTGATGTTTTCCTCTTTTAGTCAACTTAAGGAATTCTTGACTGCTCCTTAAGCCCACTAAAACTTGTTTTTGTTTCATGAATGTTTAGCATGCTAGCTTATCAATATGATTCATGGTATGCCCTGCTTATTTAAAGTTTCCAAAATCCTATTTTGAAGCTTTTATATGGAATATTGATTCATTAGGTTAAGACAAAGAGGTCTCGTTCGATCTTGCCCTTTGCCCATGCTTACCAACTTGTTTCAGAGTTCCTAATAGTTTGATATATGTTGTTTAGGAGTTCCCTCTCCATATATTGAGTTGTTTGTTTATCTTATGTGTTTTCCCAAAAAGCTAAAGGTGAATTTTTAAAGTTAGGAGTTCTAATGCTTCTATGTCTCACCGGAATGTTCATCTTACATGTTTATCAGTTTGAGTATTGTTCATAGAGATTAATGGTTTTCCCTACATCATGATTTATTTCTTATGACTATAAATGTTTAAGACCTCTTATTTTTTCCCAAACTTAATGTTCATTACACCTCATACATCACCTAAAGGATCCATTAACCTTACTAAATTGGCCCTGCAATACACTCTGTTTCATCATTTATACACCCTTGACTCCATCTGACCCCATAGCCCTATTGATTTGAAAACCTCTCATTTCCACATATCCTACTTGATCATCTTACCCCAACCCAAAACAAACAACAAACCTACACTTAACAACTAGCCTAAAATTAATCATCCAAAGTGAGCAAGTTCACATCCTTCACATAATAGAGAGAGCCCTCTTTGAGTCTAGGAAGGCTAGGTCCTAGGACTCCAAAGACTGGTCTGATGTTGCCCTATCATTTGGTCTACCAATCTGCCAAATCACGGGACCACAACATACAGCGTTGTCACTTAGTAGCAGTGATAATGAAGTGGCCCCATTATTCTTGGAGCATTCTGAAGGTAGCTTCACTCATGAAGCAATGGAGTTTAAGATGATAGATGGTAGACATCTTGAGATGAGGAATATTTTCTCCTTTATAGATGACACTTTCTCAATGAGCATCTCACAGCTCAAAGATAAAATTCTACCTACAACAGATCTAGAACCTCATTGGTTTTGGAGGGTCATTGATGAGAAGAAGGTCTCATTGAGAGATATAATTAGAGGTGCACTTCCACATTTCATGGAGTGCAAAGTTCTTCATTAGTTTGAGAAGAATGGTATTCTACAAAGGGAAGATACGATTTTTATGCATTACATCATTCATCATCCACATTGGGATCAGTGGGTGAGGATGATAAGCAAGGGGTTGCATGAACACTTGCAAATATATGACATGGGCCATCAAGAAGCTCGGTTATGTTGGTTTCTCTTGAGTGAGTTTGGTTACTACCCAAAGGCTCTTATTTCTTTGATCCATGCCTTGAAAAACACTCATGAAATGAAGAAGGAGGCATTTCTACGCTCTCTTCTCTTGGGTGAGTATGGTTACCACCCACTAGCTCATATTTTCTTGGCTCATGCCTTGTGTATCAATGATAGTATGCAGCAAAAAAAAGGCATGTTCATTTTGGTTGTCCTTGAGAGAGTTTGGCCATCACATGACATCTCCCATGTCTATGTGTTTTGTATTGTGTAAATCTTGGCATTGTACTCTCATGATATGTATTAATGGTGTTTTCTTGTATTGGGATGATGTGAAATTCCACATATCTATCAGTATGTCTTTACTCCAAGAGGCACATGAGGAGGAGAGAAATCAGCAAAATCTCTTATTGCTTTGGTTACTTTTGGGGGAGTTTGGCTTATCCATATTACATGGGGGAGATGGAGGATGGCAACAAAGGGCCTTACTCTGCTGGTTATTGTTGGGAGAATATGGTTTGAAATATTTGTCTACCCATATATCTCTATTTATTATTTTGCATAATGTTGGAGGGATGCTTGGATCCAACAAGGCCAACAACGCTAAGGATGAGGGCATGTCAATGCTCAATCTACTTCATAAAGCATGGGATTAAGAGATGTATTGTGAGATGGAGCTTTTCCTTTGTGGAAAGAAACACTTTATTTTATGTGTCTCATGTATTGATGATGATGTTGCACATCATATGGTTGTCACTTAGTACTTCATGGTGGAAGGAGGGCATCTAACTATACAGTTGGAGGTCATTATATGCATTCTTGAGAGACAAATTTCGAACCAAACACGCATGACACATTGCAAAAAATGGAGGAGGCCTTCCTTATGTGGATTCCATTTGGAGGGGAATGTATGGCTTTGCATATACTTTTGCAGTTGCTTGAGGACAAGCAACATTTTGTTGGGGAGGACTATAATATTCCCAAATTTTCACATGATATCTGGAATATTAGAGTTCTTTATTTTCTTAATTAATTAAGTAAATAAAAGGGTGGAGTGACCCAAAAACCTCAAAGATGATTAAAATCCACTTTTAATGTGTGCATGTGGATATTATAGATCTAGATCTAAAATCATGGAGTAGAGGAGCAGCACCATTAATGGAGATCATGTCTCATTTATGAGATATATTATGGAGGATGAAACAGTCAAATAAGATCATGGATCTTAAATGTAAAATGATGAGGATATTTGATAAGGTAAAATGACATCATAGTGCATTCAAAGAATATCATAAAGAACTTATGATAAGTTAGTGGAGGAAGTGATGCATTTAATACACACATCATGGAGAGGGTGATCACCCCATGTGAACATGATGGAGGACATGGAGAAACAATGCAGTCAACCATGGAGACTTATGTCCACATTTACAACCCAATTTTGGAGTGGGCCTAGGCTATGGAAGGCTCATGTCTATATAATGAAGGTGAAGGCACAATAGAGGTAGGATTTGGATTATTCATTTCTTCATCTATTTAGATCTAGATTTTTCTTAGGACATCTATATGCATTCTTGAGTTGATTAGCTAAGATTGCAGTGCTTTTTAGCAGAGGGTGTTCCCGAGTGGGAATCCCTCCTCTTTCTTTGAGTGATCTCTAAGGAAGAGGGTTGTACTACATTTCTTATCAGGCATTAATGCCATATTCAGGAGGTTGTTTCTAGCATTCATCTAGGAAACTGATGGAGGATTCATCCTACTACTTTGTTCTTCACATTTAGTCTTCCAGGAGTAGCAGATCTATATATGGCATTCAGGCCATTGGTTTTTACCTCCATGTAGCAGCATTCCCTTCAAGGATTTCGCAATCCAGTCATGTAGATCTATTGGAGGAAGGAAGTTTCCAGTATTTTAGCTGGAAATAATATGAGGGATCACCTCCTCACATTGGATCTATTGTTTCCATCACTCAGGAGCTTATTTGACACATATAGTAGTAGGCTACTGAGCCTCCCTCTCTTACAGTGCAGTTTTCTAAAGTTTTTGTTCATCCAACAACTATTTTCAGTGGAGGAGATTGGAGGAGCTATAACTTGAGCTTTTAGCCAAGGATATAATTAAGGGATCAACCCTTCTTGCATTGATCTTATTGTAAATAATTGTAGCCATCATATCATCAAATCTATCTTCAGATTTTCATACCCAAAAGTATATATGTGAAGCCCTAAGAGGGTGGTTTTCTTAGATTGATAGATCTGAGAAACCCTTTCTGGGTTATCTTGGGTACCATCATAGAGCCTGGATCTCTGTTTTCGGCATCGTCGGAGCTCCTATTCCACCTAGATATGAATTTCTATCTTTCTAGCAATTTAAATCCCAACAATTGTAGTAGGGACAACGCAATTTATGTTCTAGCTATTTAGAAGTTACACAATCCCCCCTTATGGGATCATTTCCGGGTCATTCCAGACCATCCCTTTGCCTTGAGTGTCTCATATCTTGAGCACTGTTGTACTTGCTTTTTCACCTCCTATATAATAAAATGGCTCTGCTATTTATGTGCATTCTGATGTGTATTTATATTTATTGCTTACTTTGCTGCAGTTCTTATATTTTGTTTTAGTATTATTGCATTCTCCCTTTTGGGATATTACAAAGGACTTACAATCATTTATATGTCGTAGTGGGATTCTGGAAATCTCTTGCAAAATGACCTACATGGCTGCAGTTATAGAAAATTATCTGTCCACTTCCTCGACCAACTCCACCTCCTCGACCTCATCCCTGATAACCTCCTATACCACCAAATTGTTCATTTCCCTCATGTGTGAACTCTTTTGCTTGAATTCTATAAGTATTAGCACTGTGCTTCATCATTAGATCATAAATTCAACAATTATTCTCATCATGTCCCACTGACTTACAAAAATTACAAAATAGATTCCTTGGGGTCTACACATATTTCTAAAAAAAATAACAATCTTCAACGCGATGTTGGCCTCTCATCTTGCATATCTTGCACCACTAACTGGATTATGAATTCAAGGGATTAGGTGCTCCATTAGCCATGTAATCCCTAAAAATAATGCATTGTTCCTTAAAATGGCCCTCTGATTTGCACTTTGTAAACCATACTTATTCTCTAACTTCTTTTCATTTCTTGATATCTTGCAATTGCAGGGTCAGGTTTGCTAGCTGACTTTGAATCTGTTTCATACCTTCATTAGTGTACCCTATAAGCGAAGATGCCAAATTCACCGCAATTTTCATAGCTTTTGCTTGAGTTTCTATCTTTTGTTACATTAAAAGAAACCTAATATGTGGTAGCAGCACAACTATAAACCATTCCTTATGTTGTTGCGGAGGTATGTTGAAGCTTACTTGATCTAATAACACCTCAAATATTTGATCAAAATCCCAAACAGGATCATTAGTTTTATGTTTGATCTCCTTCAACTCAGTATTACACTCTAATTCAGACTTTGGCTTCTTGAACTCATGTATCAATTATTTCTTAATGTCTACAAATGTACTATTCTTATTAGTCGAATACTTCATGTACCATGTTAGTGCTCTATCTCGGATCATCATAACGAGTTGTGTCTTCCTTATATATTCGTTATTGATTTTCTTTATTGTCCATATAGCTTCGGCTTAAAACCAAAACTTCTCTAGATTCTCTGACCCAGTTCCTCTAAAAAAAGGTAGCTTAATATCATCAGCCATACCTCTTTTTTGGGTGTAAGGGGGAGGGGGAGGGGGAGGGGGAGGGGGAGAATTAGCAAAAAATAAGGCCAATTTGGGTTGTGCCCAACAACTGTACTCAAATTCAATGGATAGTAGGGCTTTTTTTCCATATACTAACTCAAACAGGGTGAACCTAGTGATGTTCTTCCAAGTAGTGTTGTTGGCTGAAGTGGCCTCAACAAGACTTGCTACCAAACATTTCTTATTTCTACTAACTACCTTAGTCATATTTTTTTCTAGTGCTCTATTAGTTACCTACACTTGCCCATTTGCTTGAGGGTCATTTTGGGAGATTTTATATGTCTGATATAATGTTGCCTCATAATCCCCTCTATTAGATTGGAAGTGAATTGAGAACATTTTCTTGTCACTAGTTCCCTTAGGAAACCAAATTTACTACTACTACTTTTTTTTGGTTGTTTCCTTGATTTCTTTCACCTCATCTCACTTGGCCAAATAATTTACTAACACAATGATGTATTTCTTCTATCCAAATGGAGGGTCAATAGTTCTAATGAATTCCATGCCCAAGTTCTCAAATGGGTCAAAATTCACTTGAGGTTGCAAAGGAATATCATCCCTTTGAGTAGCTTTCTGCATCATCTAACATTCATCACATTATGCAGTGTATCTCTTATCATCTCGATGAAGGGTAGGCTAGTAGTATCCTTCATGAAGAATCTTGCAGGTTGTCCTCTTAGCAGAAAAATGGCCCCCACATGGTTCATCACGATAGGCTGAGAGGATGTCATAAACCTCATCTTCCCTAACACATCTTATTAGGATTTGATTTCGCCCGAAATTGAAAAGGTTTCCCCCAATCCAAGTATAAGGAGCACTTTTCCTTACAATCTTGCTCTTCTTCTTTGAAGAAAAATGATGGGGAAACTGGCTAGCAACCAAAAATTTTGTTATACCAAAAAACCATGGATACAATAATGTATGGAAAAGAAATGCCCATTAGGGAGTTTTTCATCCACCATCTCTTAATCCTTAATAAATCTTGCATAGTACCCAAGAATTCCTAAAAATCCTCTGACATATTTCTATTTTTTAAGAATAATAACCTCTCTAATGATGGCTATTTTGTTAGGATAAACCTGAATTCCTTCTTTAGAAAGGACGTACCCTAAAAATTTTCCTTCATTCATAAAAAATTGAAACTTTTTAGGGCTCAATGCAAGATTCATCTATATGAATATTTTCAAAACCTTGCACAGGTTGGAAAAATATTCTTAAAAATCATCTTCATAGGGTGTGAAGTCATCGATGTGAATCTCTACTAAGCCATGTACAAGGTCATAAAAAATACTAAATATTATCTTCTAGAAAGTGGTAGAGGCATTACACAAGATGAATGGAAGTACACTGTAGGAAAAGGACCCCATGTGCAAGTGAAATTAGTATTATCCTAGTCTTCAGGACTTATTTAGATCTGATTATACCTGATGAACCCATCCAGAAATGAAAATAACCTATTTCCTAGAATAAATTCCAACACTTGTTCAATAAAAGAAAAAGGAAAGTGATATTTCTTGATGTATTTATTAAGTTCTCTTTAATAAATTAAAAATCTCCATTTTCAATTCTTCTTAGGAAAATTACTAAAGGGGGCACTTACTCACTATCCAAAATTGGATAGATAAAACCTGCATTTAATGAAATCTGCAATTCCTCTTTTACAATGTCCTTTAGTGCAAAGTTCATTCTTTTATGAGGTTAGAACATCATTTTATGATATTCCTTAATATATATATATATATATATATATATATATATATATATATATATATATATGATGAGTACATATATAAGGGTGAATTCCATCCATATCCTTGTAATCCCATGCAAAAGCATCAAGATTCTTCCTCAAAACAGTAAGCAATTTCTTTTGTTGATCAACTGAAAGAAAAGGGTTGATTTTCAATGTGTTATAACGATTTGTTTCTATGATTTTTATATTACTTTGGTCAAAAATAGAAATTATTAAATCTACCCATGAGTTTTCCAAAGAGCAGGCAGGTTATCTGGAAGATTTTTCTTTTAGAACGTTAATATTCATGGTAGTAGGTATCTATTTTGTAGAAATTTGTCAACCATATTGTCCTCATCCAATTGTGGCCTACTAGCAATAGTGGTTTCTAGAGTATATATGGGGTATTTTGATGACAGATAAATTTGTTCTTCTTCTTCCTTTTCTACCCACACAATAATATCCTACTCAATGAGGGGTTTAGCAGGAGGATATAGTACAAGATGTTTTAATAACTTCCCATTTCTGATTGTCATATTTCTAGCCCTACAACTAATGTATGCATTAGTATTTTCTATCCAAGTTATTCCTATGATAAGAGGATGGAAATTAAACTTGGTTTTGGACTGAGTAATAAGGAAATCAGTAGGGTTCTCCTAGGAATAAATGGAAACCATGAAATCCTCAATGATGCCCTCTGGTGCTATTGTGGATATGTCAACAAGGTGTAGAATTGTTGTAGTTTTCCTTAGGGATCATTGGAGATTAAGCATATTCTCCATGGTCATGACATTGATTGTATCTCCTAACTCAATGAGGGTGTTTGAGACTACAATGTTTTTAATGTGCACATCTACTACCGGGTTTCTAGGATCCAAATACTTTTGGATGATGACCTTCCCAAGCATGAGATCATCGATCAATTTCCCTATGAAATTGATAGTAGGGGAATATTTCCTTTTCTTTCCTAGCATCATAAGAAATTCCTCTTTAATGAATATGTTTTACACAGGAATATCCTTCATGGCTTGCAAGAGGGGAATATTTACACACATATTTTTTAGTTCTCCCAAAAGTTCAACCTCTTCTGGGGTGTGCGTTTTAGAATGGATAAACCTTTCATAATAGGGAGGTCTCTTGGTTTGAGGAATGAGGTATTCCTTATCTTATTCAATATTTTAACATTGGATAAGGTGAGTGAGAATTAGGAATTACCTTCCCAGACTTGAGGTTGATTTCTTTTATTTATACATCATAGGTAGGATAAGACGTCTCTCCACTGTAGACTAGTTGGGCCTACTTATTATTGGGGTTTATATTTAGTTGACTAGGAGTTTTTGTTTTTGTTTTAGAGGATTGTTTTTAGGTATTTGTGCTTGAGGAGGAGGAGGTATTAGGGTAGGTGGTTGTGGTGCCCAAGGCCTCTGCCCTGGTCATTTATTACCCCATTAAGGAGGTTGGTGTCGGTGTGGATGACAAGGAGAAATGATAGGTTGGGGAGGATAAGACCATGGAGTATGCATAGACCAAGGTGAGGTGCTAGGTGGATACTAAGGTGGACATGGTGCATTATAAATTTTATTTAAAGAGGAGGGATAGTTCAAACATTGTTGATATGGTATGGGGCCCTGTGGCCTTTTCTGGCTTAAAAAAAACATAATTTCTCCATGCCTCCTTCTGCTTCTTGTTACACCACTTAAAACATGGAAAAGATGGAAATTTGTCATTTTAATGGTTCTCTTTGCACATAGAAAATATTTCTATAAAATTTAATGGGCATTCGTTTATAGGATGCCTCTTAGTGCATCTAGGGAAAAATATGGATAATTACCTTTATGCTTTCTCTTGTTTCTTCTTAAGATGTAGCATGTCCACCTATAAGGAAAAAGTGTTTTATATCTCACTTTTAAAATATTCCACCATTCCTCCTATTGTTGAGAAATCTAGGGAAGCTAGATTAAGTGATTTCTCTTAATTTGTTAACTACTTGTGATATATTTTTACTTAACTTGATTAGCTTATTATTTCTCTTAATTATATTTAGTGTTCTTATCATAAAAAAAACTACCAAATCATAAAGAAAAATAATACAAGAGGAAAAAATATGTAGGTGATCACCAAGATTCAAATGCTCTCCACCTGAGAGGAAAACCCACAACAGTTATTATCTTATTATAGAACTTCAATAAACGAATTCCAAGATCTATGACCCTTGACTAAGACCCCTCCAAGACCAAGTCAACCTTCCTTTTTTATGATATTTCCTTACAGAGATTCCAACAACAAACATTGACCTTCCAATAACAAACTTCGACTTTCCAACAACTCCTTTATCAACTTCAAACCCCAACAACAATTTTTGCAACTTCAACCTAGAATATTCATAGCTTCGATGTTAGGTCCTTATATTACTAGTATAGCCCCTTATTGTTATTAGTGTAACCCCATTATTGTTATTTTTGCACCCCTGTAACCCCCATATTGTTATCATTGTGCCCTTAAATTATTATTGTTAGGTCAGCTAGGATTACATTGTGGCGCCACTAGGATTACATTGTTGCCCCATGGACTCCTATATATAGAAAGGAGGTTTTGTCATTTGTATCATCCAAGAATTGTTCATTCATTTAATGTATTGGAGGTTTCCCCCTCGAAGTGGCTTATTTATAAGGCATTTTTATCTCTTTTATTCTATTTTTGGAGTTGGTTTCACAACATTTGGCATCAGAGCTTTGGATTCTAGGGTTTCGCTACACCAAACAGGTCATCGTGGAATTTTTTCTATAAATTTTTTTATACGAATTTTCAAAAGCTAAAATATTTAGAGCATGAAGCCGAAATCCTGAGGAACATCATCGCAAAATTTCAGAGCTTGGTTCGTAATATTTTCGGAGATATGATCTATGGAATTTAGGTCTTTTTCAGGCCCCCGAATTTCATCTCAAAGAGGTGATCGTGGGAAAATATTCATAACTCTCTCTCTCTGAGCATCGGATTGGAATTATGTAAAAATTGGCTAGAATTAAATGGAATTTACTTTTCACTCTATCAATTTTATAGCCAAAGGAGAAAACAGTGACACGTGGCAAGTCATACAAGTTCACTCGACTGCACTAGTCCAATATTAGGTCATTGTGGGAGATTGGACATAACTTTTCCTTGAAGAATTCAAATCAGGTCAGACCTATGGCATTCAAAAGAGTATTCAGAGGGCTACTGCAGGGCCAAATTTTTGGTATTGAAGTTCCTAAATCATAGAGATAATTCAGTTTCAATATCGAGCTCCTCAAATGCAAGAAAAAGGTGTGTATTTTTTTCGAATTACATAAGTCTCATTTGAAAAAAAATTAGTTTGAATTTATTCCAATGGAATATTGAAGAATAAATATCCGTATTGGGTTCTAAAATTCCCCCAAAAAAGAATTCAACAACCATTAACCCTTCAGAAGGCTCTACTATGACTCATGAAGACGAAGAAACACAAAATGAGATATCAAAATTACAAGAGAAAGTGCACCAAATTTCACTATCGCAAAGAGCAACAAAAATTAAATGGAAGCTTTGAAGAAAGGCATGGAAACTAAGATGGATGGTTTGAAGAAAGGCATGGAAGCTAAGATGAATGGTTTGGAAGCTAAGATGGATGGCATGGAAATGGGCATGGAAGCTAAGATGGATGACATGGAAGCTAAGATCGATGAAAAAATGAAATACAACATGGAAAACATGAAGAATGATCTAAAAGTAGAAATCAAAGTTTTGGCAAAGATGATACAAGAAATGTTTCCTAATGGTGAAAATATAGTATAGAAAACTCATGATGAGAAAAAAATAAATTTTAATCGTGACTTCATAAACTCTAATGTTGGATGGAAGAACCACCATATTCCAAATATGGATATGAGGAAGTTTGATGGCAAGGACCTCGTAACATGGATACTACAGATGAAGCAATATTTTGATCTCAATAATGTGCAAAACACACAAAAGGTACGCATTGAAACTTTACATTTAGAACAAAATACATTTTTATGGTATCAATGGCTTTGCTCTTGTAAAAAAATTGTCACTTGGTCAATTTTTATGGAGGAAATGATAGCACATAATGAGGATACAAACAAAAACACCTTATTTAGCCAATTGGAAAATCTCAAACAAAAGGCTTCAGTGGTGGAGCACATTAAGGACTTCCAAAAATTGAATATAAGGGTAACTAATATTCTAGAGGAACACAAGATTAATGTCTTCATAGGGAATTTAAAGGATAACATCCAACATGAATTTCGCGTTTGGGAACCTGATTCATTGGAGAAGGCATTCAAGTTGGCAAGAAAAATTGAGTGTAAAATTGTGGCGACAAGGAAGCCTACCACTCACATCTATAAAGATGGAATTGTTGTTACTCCTAGACTTCCACAACCTACAAGGTTGACACCACAAAAATTGGAAGAAAAAAGAGCAAAAGGGATTTTCCACAGTTGTGATAGAAAATACACTAAAGGTCATAAGTGCACTGAGAAGAAATTATTTTACATAGATTGTGAAGAGGAGGAAGAAAATGAAGAAGAAACTTTAAAAGTAGAGGATATAAACTAGGAAGAAACCCTAGAATAAGAATAAATGAGTCTGAACATATCATGTAATGCATTGTCAGGAATTACCACTCTTCAAACTCTTAAGATAGAAGGATATATCAAGAAGAAAAAGGTAATAGTGTTGATTGATTTGGGTAGTACCCATAATTTTATTCATTGTAACGTAGCCAAGGAATTGAATTGTTTCCTAAACCTAGCACCAAAATGTCAAGTGATGGTTGCAAATGGAGGAACTATAAATTGCTCTGGAAAATTCCATAATATCAAGCTAGCCATGGGGGAATATGTATTGAATAGTCCAATGCTTTCCATCCCAATGGGAGGTGCTGATGTTGTACTAGGAGTACAATGGTTAGAATCTTTGGGGACGGTAGCTTTTAATTTTCAAGAACTTGTCTTGAAAATTTTTTCGGAAGGAAAGGAAATTGAATTACAGGGTATCACAGGGAAGCCAAGAAAGAGAATAATCTCTAATGTCATGACAAATATTCTGAAGAAAGAACAATAGGGCGTAATTGCACAATTATGCTCACTAGAAGTCCCAACATCAAAATCATCTATTTCTGCAGATCTCCAAAAAGTCTTGGACAATCATTCCAAGGTGTTTGATACTCCCAAAGGACTCCCACCTTTTCGTGATCATGATCATGCTATTCGTTTGATTCCAGGAAGTGTTCCTCCAAACATCAAGCCTTGCAAATATCCTTATGTCCAAAAGATCGAAATTGAACATATGATTGCAGAAATGTTAGAAGTTAGTATAATTCAACCTAGTCAAAGTTCTTTCTCTACTCCAGTAGTATTGATGCACAAGAAATATGGATCATAGCACATGTGTATTGATTATAGGGAGCTCAATAAGATCACTATTAAATATAAATTTCCCATTCCTGTTATTGATGAATTATTGGATGAATTACATGGAGCAATTTATTTCACCAATTTGGATCTCCATTCAGGATATCATCAAATTAGAATGAAGACTGAAGATATTCTGAAAACAGTATTTCGAGCTCATGAGGGTCATTATGAATTTTTGGTCATGCCTTTTGGCCTTACCAATGGACCTTCTACATTTCAAGGGTTGATGAATTCCATTTTCAAACCATTCCTTAGAAAATTTGTGCTAGTATTTTTTTATGATATACTAATCTAGAGCAAGTCTTGGAAGGATCATGTTCTACATGTTGACAGGGTGCTCAAACTATTGGAGGAGAAACAATTAAATGCAAAAACATCCAAATTTTTCTTTGGAGTATAAGAGGTGGAATATTTGGGTCATATTGTATCTCACAAGGGTGTTAAGGTATACCCTAACAAAATTAAATCCATTAAGGAATGGAAAGTCCCCACAACTATAAAGCAGTTGCGTGGATTTATCGGGTGAATAGGGTATTATCACAAGTTTGTTAAGAATTAAGGGAGAATATCAGCACCTCTAATAACATTACAGAAGAAAGATGCATTTTCATGGACTCCTGAAGCAACTAAGGCCTTTGAACATCTTAAAGAGGAAATGTGCCTAGCACCAGTCTTAGCTACGCCAGACTTCACAAAAACCTTTATTGTGGAATGTGATGCCTCAGGAAATGGAATTGGTGCTATTTTAATGCAATAAGGAAGACCCATTGCTTTTGAAAGTCTTTCAATTAGAGGAAAGTATTTACAAAAGGCTATTTATGAGAAGGTAACATTGGAAATAATACATGCACTAAAGAAATGGATACCTTACCTAATGGGAAGATAATTCAAGGTAAAAACTAATCATCATAGTCTTAAACACTTTTTGGAACAAATAATATATTCAGAAGAGCAACAAAAATGGGTCACAAAGATGTTGGGTTATGACTTTGAAATTGTCTACAAAAAGGGGAAGCTAAATATTGTTGCAGATGCACTCTCAAGAAAGGATGAAGAGGTGGAAGAATTTCTTTGTGTCATTTCAATTATCCAATCATATTGGATAACTGAAGCAAGGAATGAATGGAAGAAGGATGAAGAATTGTGGACTCTCATTCAAAAGTTGCAACAATATCCTAGGAATCTAATACATTTAGTTGGAAAAATGATTCCTTATGGTACAAAGATCACTTATATATTTGAAGGAATTCCCAACTAAAACAAAAGATTATTTTGGAATTGCACACTTCTCCTTTAGGAGGACACTCAAGATTTTTTTAAAACTTACCATAGGGTGAAGAAATAATTTTTTTGGGATGGCCTTAAATCTGATATTCAAAATTTTGTGGCAGAATGTTTGGTTTGCTAGAAAAATAAATTGGAGACAATTAAGACCTCAGGTCTTCTACAACCTTTATCCATTCCAAGTCAACGTTGGGAGGAGATTTCAATAGATTTCATCACAGGTTTACCTAAGTCTGAAGGAAGGAGTGTCATCATGGTGGTAGTTGATAGACTTACCAAGTATGCACACTTTTGTGCATTATCTCATCCATTTAAAGCGAGTACAGTTGCTACTGCATTTATGGAAACAATTCAAAAGCTACATAGAAACCCAAAGATTATTGTAAGTGACAGAGATCGCATTTTTACAGGAAATTTTTGGAAGAAATTATTTTCTTATTTGGGTACTCAGCTAGTTCATAGCTCATCTTATCATCCTCAATCCGATGATCAAACAGAAATAGTGAATAAATTTTTGGAAGGATATCTTCGTTGTTTTGTATCTGATAAGCAAGCACAATGGCTCAAGTGGTTACCTCTGGCTAAATGGTGGTATAACACTTCCTTCCATACTGTAGCAAAAATGACCCCATTTATGGCACTTTATGGATATCATCCACCATCCATGACATCTTCTTTAAGGGAAAATGCTAGGGTTCAAGCAGTGAAGGATCACATTGAGCATCAACAAGAAGTTCTCCAACTCTTAAAGGCTAACCTAAATTTGGCACAAAATCGAATGAAACAACAGGCAGATCAACATCGTAGTGAGAGAAGTTTTGATGTGGGAGACTGGGTATTTTTACGTCTACAACCATACAAATAAATGTCCCTCAAGCAAGCTAAGAAGGATAATAAATTATCACCAAATTACTATGTTCCTTACAAGGTTTTGAAAAACATTGGTACTATGGCATACAAATTGGAGCTTCCTTCTTCTTCGCGAGTGCATCAAGTTTTCCATGTTTCATGCTTAGAAAAGGTTATAGGGGACAAACTTCCATTTCAAACAATATTGCCAGAACTTGATGAGGAAGGAAAAATAATATTGGAACCTGAAGCAGTCATGGAAACAAGAACTCGACAACTAAAAAATTGATCAATTTCAGAGTATCTCATCAAATGGAAGAACTTACCCACAGAAGATTGTACATGGGAGGATGAGAATTTTATACAAAAGCACCTAGAGCTACTCAAGCATTGAGGAAAACACCTTTTTGAAGGAGAGGAGCATGTGAAGTCCTTATATTACTAGTATAGTCCCTTATTTTTGTTAATGTAACCCCCTTATTGTTATTTTTGCACCCCTGTAACCCCCATATTGTTATTATTGTGCCTTTAAATCATTATTGTTAGGTCGGCGAGGATTACATTGTGGCCCCATGGAATCCTATATATATAAAGGAGGTTTTGTCATTTGTATCATCCAAGAATTTTTCATTCATGTAATGTATTGGAGGTTTCCCCCTCGAAGTGGCTTATTTATAAGGCATTGATATCTCTTTTCTTCTATTTTTGGAGTTGGTTTCACAACATTTGACCTTTCACAACTTCGACCTATTCGCAGCTTAAAAAATTTGATGCAGCTTAACAGCTTCAATGAAGCTTCAAAAATTTGATGTAGATTCACAACTTCGATTCAAATTCATAGCTTCAATGCAGCTTTAGAATTTTATCTTGCTCAGAAGAAACCCTCACATAATAGATAGAGAGAGAGAGAGAGAGAGAGAGAGAGTCAAAACTTTGATATTTTTTTTCTTATTATTTTTCTTCCTTTTCCAACTTATATATTGAGGAGGTAGAAATTGCTTGAGAGTGTGTCCAAGTGAGGTTGAATTCCTTCTTGTATATAGGCTTTTGAGGGGTACAAATTTCTATCTTTAAGCCAACTTGTTCCTTCATGTAGTCTGACTTGATATTTGCACCATGATGAGGTATTGGAGGGTCTTTTGACTCCATTTTGACTTGAATAAATTTTCTTTACAATATGTAACATTCTAAAATGGGTATTCAATACATGCCAATGACTCAATTGACCTAGAATCACTCAATGGGTGCTTGACCTAAAAACACAATTCTCTTGAGCATGAAACCCATGCCTCAAGAACACCAATAATGAATTTCTTTTTCTCTTTTAATTAAATACATACAATCATATTACAACACTCCCTCTTCACTACGGAGGTATTCATAATCCATACAAGTTACTTTGACATTCTCAATCTGAAGAATTCTCATAAGAAGAGTCAGATTGGTAACCCATTTGTTTATCATCATATCATCGAACATTGTCACATAGAAAGGCTTTGACTAAAAACTCTATCTCTCCACAAAATCATAGCACAAAGTTGGTGAGACTGATCCAGGTGGATATTTTTTGCTACCCCGCTATTCCACCAAGACCCCCATTTTTTTTCAACTATTTCCTTAATTATAGCAGCATTTACTATTTTAGTTGTTTTTTCAGGTCCTAAACTTATGGAGTTGTTTTGACCCCCTGAACTGTGCTTTTTTGAGGTCGACAACAAGCCCATAGATGTAGGTAGGGACCTATGGAAAATCCTACATTAATCAGGGAGATATTTCCAACGAGGTATCGTACACGCCAAATGGAGATCATATGACCAAGTTATGACCATGGGAAGTTGGCTACCCAACTAACCCTAACAAGGCCAACAAAATCTAGGTGTTCCATCTCTTGGGGTTATTATTTTGGTTGTTTATGGTTTTTCTTTGTTGTTAAATAATAAAAAGGCCCTTGAGCCTCAATGTAACATAGTGAAGAGGTATGTAGCCACCACATCTCTTCTAATAGATAAGCTACCATCGCTCAAGCTAGTTTATTTCCATTCTATTTGTAAGCATATTTCAATTCTTTGATATTAATGAAATGAAGATTTATTTCTGCTACATCTCTATGTTTATGTTTATATCTGTATTATGTTACTATTGGCTTGAGGGGTCTTGATCTAGGTTAAGAGGTTATTTCACAACCAACAAACCCTCGAAGTACTGGCCCTTTCGGCAATGACCTTCTTGCACAGATCAAAGTCTCACCCGAAGTAGTTTGGGGGGGTACTGGAACCAGGTTTCTTCACCTTGAGGAATAAATTGATGTGGTGGCCCTAAACATAGGCATAATTAAAATTATTTTAGATTATTAATGAATGTGTGCATATACATATCTTACCAAATCAAATTTGTCACAAACATAGATAATGTGCATAACAGATAAATAGAATCACAGATCAACTTCATCGTAGATAGATATAATAGAATCAGATCTTCAAAATTCACATAATAAATATTCATGCGCAATAACTTAAGTATATATATTCATATAATTAACCATCAACATATATTCATGCATAAAGCGTAGATTTACTCGTGCATATCCATTTGATCATAACTGAAGTAAAGTGATCTCAAAGAAATAACAAAATCAGTTTCATAGTAATCAAATAACTTAGATATCAAATGCATAACACATTTGGTTCACCAAAAAATTCTTTGTATTAAGATCCATGTAGTTCAGTACATTCAAGCTTTCCCTTACAATTGCCTTTCCGTGCACACAACCAGTAGATTCCACACATAGCCAGGACTAGGTCTCCGCGCACACATCTAGCGGGATCCTTTCTAACCAACCCATACTGAAAACCCTTACCAAAAATGTATCACATAAGCATGAATCACTTAATTAGATATCAACTTCAAACTATCTTACTAGACTCGATCTATCTATTTTTATATCCATTCAATGCGCAGATACTATGGACTTAAACCATGGTTTGAGGCCCACAATTTTCCCTTAACACCCAATTACATAAAAGAGGTAATTTGACCTGCCCCAAAGCCCCTTTAACCTTTTCGCGCAACGCGCATAACCAAAACTATATACAAAACTTTGTAAAAATTTTCCTTCGTGGACCTCGCTCCAATAGACCCCTAACACAAACTCGTGACTCATCCCGAGTCACTATGGGATAGGCTCCTTCATTTTTGATTTGAGCGCAGAAACCGAGGTTTTAAGGTAAGAACCTCCTCAAGGCTCTACGTAGTAGCTCCCTACATTTCATTTACTAGCTTCTCTATTGTCAGAACTTCAATTGCAATATCAATACTTCGTTGGGTCTGCTGAAGGATCTTCAACGCGCCATCAAGTGTACGCGACATCTATAGAGCCTCCTTGGCCCATGACTTTATCCTTGCTTCCAGAAATTGCTCTCTCCGATGCAGATCCTCGATCTTAGTCTGAATGACCCAACCTTCTTGTAGGGAGGCAAGGAATTGTTTAATCACGAGGGTGGGCACCGCCATCTAGATATCAGCAAATAGTTGTTCTTTAATACACAATTAATTGAGTAGCTCTTGCACCATCGGGTCATTCTAAACCGAAGTCTAGACACCCATGGCCTCATCCAATACTTGGTCACACTCTATAACTGTGACAATGATTCTCTCTTTAGATTTTTTGACTTCTATGGCCCTTTGAGCTTTGACTTCCCGAGGGGTCTCCAGCTACAACTTCATCTGCATATTTGTTATCTGATGTTCGAACTCGGCATGAACAATATGAATCTTTGCGCGTGAGGCCTTCAGCGCAGTGGCCAACCCTTCCAATCACAGTAGGCACTGGCGTAGCTTCTAATTTCATCACAATTTATATAGCCTCATCCATTTGGTGGCTTAAGGGGTCCTAACCCAGGTTCAGAGTTTATCGTGCAACCAACAAACCCTCCAACTACTGGCGCTTTCGGTAATAACCTACTTGCACAAATAAAATTCTCACCCGCAGTAGTATGGGGGGGGTGCTGGAACCAAGTTTCTGTACCCCGAGGAATAAATTGATGTGGTTGCCATAAAAAAAGGTATATCAGAACTTATTGTATATTATAAATGAATGCATGCCTATACAGATCAACACTTACCAGAACAACTTCATCGCAAACACAGATAATGCGCATAACAGATAAACATAATCACAAATCAACTTCATTGCAGATACATATAACAGAATCATATCTTCATAATTCACATAATATATATTCGCATGCAATAAATTAAGAAGATCTACTCATATACTTAAACATAAACAGATATTCATGCATAAAGTATAAATTTACTCGCGCAAACGCATTTGATCATAAAGTGATATTAAAGGAATAACATAATCAGATTTAGATTAATCAGATAACTTAGATATCAAAGGCATAACACATTTGATCTGCCAAAACAGTCTTTGTATAAATATCGAATCAGTTCAGTACATTTAGACTTTCCCTTACAATTACCCTTTCATGCACACAACTAGCGGAGTCTGCACACAGCCAGGACTAGGTCTCCACCCACACAACCAGCAGGAGCCTTTCTACCCAACCCAGACTGAAAACCCTTACCAAAAATTTATCACATAAGCATGAATCACTTACTTAGCTATCAAATTTGAACTATCTTACTAGATGTTGGGTGCAGGTATTTCACTTAAGAAAACTCCTCAACACTTAATTGTCAACCCGAGGGTTTTTTAAACTTAGAGACGAAGCACAGGAAATGAAAAAAGTGGTATGAACTTTTCCTATTCCTATTCCTACTTCTTAATTAAAATATTGCAAAATCAAACAAAAGATAATTTCAAAGGCAATCAACACCAAAGCAATTATAGTGTTCGAATGTAAAGCAATGAATTTGTGAGGAAATCAAGTAAAGGAACGTTCACTCACTAAAGGAAATACTAAATGTTGAAATGAACTCTATGTTTATCTCCAATACAGATGGCTAACTGCTCAACAAGTGGGCCCTTGCAAATATCTGCATTCCAAATGATTTTCCTTCTACACTAAGCAAATGTTCTTGTACTCTTGCAATATGCTTGCACTAGTTCAGGTATATACTTATGTGACAAGTATACTTTACTGTCTTTACAAAATACTTATGTCTTTGTGTAGGTGCTCTAAGACATAAGGCTTAGAGTACTCTATTCTTGTGACAAGAAACCAACTCTTGCACCGGGAAAGAGCTTTCTTCACCAAAGATTCCAATTACTTTCTGTTTGCTCCTTGTGATTTACAATATTGGCAAGAATAAACCCTGCAGGGGGCCACATCAGAACCACTTTGGAATCCTAGGATCTAGCCTTCTTGGATGCAAAGAGGGATCTCTCTATTAAGTGTTTTCAAAGGATATATCTTTATGCTTTGTTTATGATATTAGGCTAGTTATGAAGCTTAAAGAACTTGTTTGTTTGGTTGGGATGGATATCTTTAACTGAAGAGTTAAACTGAATGGCGAAGGTCAGAGAATATTGAAGAATGTTTCAACTAAAAGGATAGGTCAAGAAACAATATCAACCCATTGGGCTATGGAGTCATAAAATGATTTAATTGTACAACAATTATTCAAGGGTTTCCATAGGGTAAGTCATCTATGTCAAAGGATCTTTTAGATTGAATTGTGATATGAAACATTAAACTATTGTGAAAGAATCAAAGCTAAAACCAATTAATAATCTAACTTCACTGAGACAAGAAAAGCCTTTCAATGTAACTGTTTGAAGCAAACCAAAGGACAGGGCAAACCATAGACTTCTTTGGACACACTTTTATCAAAGCACACTTTTCAGACAACAATCTAGTAATCCTAAGACTACTTTCAGAAAGGAGACAACATATAAGAGAACAAGGAAAATATCCTAAGATCAGACAGAAACTTTGAATTCTAGCCTGCTTTTGGCATACTCTCAAGGGATATTTCAAGGCAACTGTTAAAGACTAGCCAGAGGACAGAGAAAACCATAGACTTCCCTAGGTTAAATCTACTTAGAAAACCTTGAAAAGAACATTAAAAAACAATATCTCAAGTTGTACACAGAAACACATGGGCTCATGAAAATTTCTTCACTGGTTATACTCTATTGAATCATTTTCAAATCAACAAGTTGGATAAACATAGAGGGAAATTAAGAATCCTCTAAACATACCTTAGCAGAAGAAAACATGAAGATAAAGCTTTCAGGCATAAATATGGTACTTTTTAGTAAATCCTACTCTAAATTTCTATACTTTATCAGAGAAAATGGACAGTATGTAAAACATAAAGAAAAACAAAAAGTAGTGAGGAATAACATCACCATTAACATAGACCAGGATCCCATGAATCAGCTTGTATTACTGATGTTCAAACTAGTTACATACTTCAAGTCCAACAGGTCCCTATAGCTCAAAACTTCTCTTCTCAGCCTAGTATTCTTCAACTACTGAACAACACTTCAACAGCTTCAACAACTATCTTACACTTCAATAATATTCCAACCAACAACAACAATCAACTCCTCATGCAATATTTATAGATAAATGAGGAGGTGGAGTGAAATAAGGGGTTTCTAATGGTTCATAAATGATAGAGTTAATTTTTTTGACCTTTGAGACCATGCAAGGCCCAAGGAAAAATGCATTTAAGTCTAGCTTTGTGTTATATTAACTTTTTGAACTACTTAGTGGCTTTTGTTGACTTTTATGCTTTATTTTAGGTAGGCTTGTAATAACTTCTGAGCTGTCCATACAAAATGTCTCTAACTTGGAGTAACTTTATGTGTCTTTTGAGGCAAATTAGGCTTGTAGGTGGCATTTTAATTATTTTGAGAAGTAATTGCTTCAGTGATTTGTCATTCGAAGCCTTCTTTTTTTTTATCTATCTGACTATATCATTTTAAACTTTGATTAGGCCTATGATTTGGCTTTTACACCTTCTTTATCCATCTTCTATCTTTGTCACTTTGCTGAGTATTTTGCCTTTGATTAATCTGTCTTTTCACTGTGTGCTTTATCATTAATCTGCTAGTTAAGCTTGTGATCTTCGGTTTTATGCCCTTAACCTTTATTCTTCACTGATCTTCTTTTTCTTTCTTTTGTATACAGGTGGCTTGGATTCCTTCTACACTAGAGGGTTTCTGTGATTGCATCGATGGCCATGTAGCATCGATTGGAGCTTTGAATAGAACCCTTTATCCCTTTCTTTATGTATTTGGTCCTTGGATCGTCATTCAAAGACAGAAAACCACTTAGATTGGCTGTGGGATGGCTTGCGAACTTCGGGGCGCCATTAAAAACCTGCAACACAAAAAAAATTATTAAATAAAACTTGCATTTTGGTGGTTGACTGCATTCAGAGGCTTGAGGGAGGCAGAGGAGCGATGAGGAGGAGGAATATGCATAGAAGGGGTTCGAAAAACAGAACCAGGAAGAACAGTGAGCTTTTTCAAATATTTGGCGCGAAATGGTGGAAGAGTGGTTTTGAGGAATACCGGGTAGTTTTCGCGTGGGAGATGGGTGGTTAGTGGTATTGGCCCAAATGGACGTGATACCATAGGATGGCCGCCATGCTTCCAAACCAATACCCCCTATTTCGTGTGGAAATGGGCAGCTAAGCCCTTGATGGAAAATGCGTGCAAAATGGAACGTGAACCGTTGGATCTGGGGGAGCCAGATCCACGGTGGAGTTGAAGCGCGATTGGGGGAAGGTGCGCGGTCGCGGGGGATATTGGAGGACATGTGTCAAATGGTGAATCGGTTAGCAGGAGGATAGTGAAAGGTGGGCTAGAGGGATGACCTATACTTCTTTTTCGGGTAGCGGGATGTTTTATCGGCGAGGTGGAAAGGTGGGAGTGAGCAATGGACGTTGGATCTTTGAAGATCAATGGTGTGAATTAATGAAGGGGAGAGTGGATAAGAGATTTTTAGGGAGGAAGGATGATGAGGGGAGGAGAGAACCACCATTGGATTGAATAGATCGACGGTTGGGATTTGATCGGGGGGAGAAACATCATCGTGGAGGAAATGTATAATAAAAAGGGGCTAATGGTTAGTGTGGAGGTAGGATCCTATGGGGAAAGGGGGGACCGGGATCTAGGGAAAAAAGGGCTAGGGGCTTACGGCCTAGTTATGGGCATTGGGTCACATGAAAAAGGGGCTGAGGGCTTAAGCCTGCAGGGACTTAAGGCATTATATTTAGAAATGGTCGGAATAAGGCTAAAATAAAGGTTTTTTGAGCTTTATAAGGGGTCCCGATAGGTATTTAAAACATGGTTTAAACCATATAAAGAATTTTTTATAAGGTTTAAAGGGATTTTAAGGGAAATGGAGGGAAAATGAGGGAGAAAAGGGGACTTTTAGATAAGGAAAATATTATTTAGGGTAGGTGAAAAATGGGTGAAATGGAGGGACTTGGGAGGAAATTGTGAAGGTGAAAATGATGGAAAAACGTCTGAAAACAATGTTCTTTTGCAACAGAAGGACTACTTGAAGGATTTTTGAATGAAGATTATCAATGAAATGGATTTCTGAAAGATAATGAACACAGTTAGGTTTCAATAAGTCACAAAGTTTTCATCAAATTTGTTTCTTGAAAACTGAAAGACTAATTTAACCATCATGAGATATAACAAAATTTATAGATGGTTATTCTAACTATCTGTCAAGATTGAGCTGTTTGACAGATTTCATTCTCTATTTTCTGAAACAAGAAATTTAAAACACGGTCAAATCAGGATTAGACAGTCTGATTTGCTATAGGGGCTATGGCATTATGTACAAGCTGCACATAGACTTTATTTGCAATAAATTTAAAACAAAATTGTGAAGGCTTAAGATCTGAAATTTTGCAAGCATCCTTCCCTCTTTCTTTAGCTCAGGTTTTGACCTTTTTGGAGTCATTTCTCCTTTCTTTTCTTGGTTCAGATTTTGAGTATGTTAGAAGCATTTATTTTCTATCCTAATCTATTCTACTGATAAGCCAAGATTACATTGTTTGGCAAATCTTCTTCACACTAACCTATCAACATAAATTCAAATTTATCCAGTCATGATTAGGCTGTATGACTGAATAATAGTTTCTTTTCAAGAAGTGGCATTTGGACTTGCACACTTTCATATTTTTCTCTTTTTTGGTATGGGGCTATACCTTTTTCTTTTTATCTTCCCTCTTTTCTATTGTTTTTGTACTTCATTTTCAAACTTTTTTTCGAGCAATGTTATTTACAATGAATTAAAAATAATTTTGAACAAAAACCTTAACAAAAATAATGTTTAAGCATTCTGCCATTGACAGGACCTCCAAAAAGTTCAGCTCCATCCATCTCTTGAAGAAAAAATGCATTATTTCCTATAGAAGACTGAATGAGATAAGGGCCTTTCCATAAATTCTCAAACTTTCCATGTTTGCCCTTATATTATTTCCTAGAATCCCATTTCAAAAATTGTCACCAATTTTAAAATCACTTGCCTTTTTTCTTTTATCAAACAGCTTCTTGATGTTTTCTTGTACTTGTTGCACTCTTTTGTAGACTTTTTATCTGGTTTTTTGTAAATGTACATTCTGGTTTATTCTTCTTGTCATGCCATCTTCTTCGGACTTTACCTCTTGGATAAGATTCATGACTAGCACTCCTAAACTAGTTGGAAATATTGCATCTGCTCCATAAACTAGCTGATAAGGAGAGATTCCAATTGACTTTTTGACTGTTAATCTGTTTGCCCAAAGTGCATGTACTAGCTTATTGTGCCATGATTTTTTATTTTCTTCTAGCAACTTCTTGATGATGTTTACCAAACTCTTGTTTGAGGATTCTGCCAGCCCATTACCTTGAGGGTAATAAGCTATGGAATGACCCAATGTAATCTGATATTTGTGATAGAAATAAACCATCTTTTTGGATCCAAATGCAGCAGCATTATCAGTGACAATCTTCCTAGGACAGCCAAATCTAGACAGGCTATAATTTTAAAGGAATGAGATGATGACTGAGTCTGTGGCATTCCTAGAAGTGATGGATTCTATCCATTTGGTAAAGTAATTAGTAGATGTGAGGATCCATTTATGTTGGGCAGATGAGGTAGGATATATTTCCCTAATGAAGTCTAGACCCCACTGCTAAAAAGGAGCTTCAACAGTGATTGGTTGCAGAGGTAAGGGAAGCAGTTTTATTTTACCTTCAAAGATTTGACATTTATGACAGGCAATGACCGTGTTGTGGATATCTTGAAAGAGGTTGGGCCAGTAATAGCCAGCTCTAAGGATTTTGTTCACTGTAGTCTTCCAGTAGAGGTGGCCTCCACATTCTCCTTCATGAAACTCATGCTTGATCTTATCTGCATCATTCTCAGGCAAACATTTAAGCAATAACCCACTAGCATTTTTCCAATATAAACATTTATCTAAAATGCAGTAATTTACAACCTTTAACTTTAGAAACCTTTCCTTTTTTTTAGACAAACCAGGAGGGACATTAAGATTAAATAGCACATATAGAATGTCAACATACCAAGATGAATTCAAAAAATTATCTTCAATAAGTGGAGTTGCCAACTCCTCCTGTTTATCTAATGCATTAAACATGTTTATATCAAGAGCTTGAAAGTTCGATTCAGCCATAAGTTTTTCTAGTCCTTGACCTTTGATGAGCTTAGTGGGCTTGATTTCTAAGTCATATTCTAGTATTATAGCAATCCAATTTCCTCTTTTGCCATCATGATCTTGTGTCAAGATGTCTTTTACCACTGAATGAGGCACAAATTCTATGATGTGTGAGTGTAAAATGTAAACTCTGAAGTCCTTTAAGGCTTTCACCAAGGCAAAGGCTTTTTTTTCCATTATATTATACTTCAAAGGTGCATCTCTTAATACCTTGCTGAAAAATGCAATAGGCTACTCTTGTCCCTTTATGTTTTTCTGTAAGAGGACAATAGTCGCTATGTGTTCTGATGCAAATGAAAATATGAAGAAATCTTTCGTAAAATTATGACTGATGAGAACTGGTGTTTGGGTGAGTGCTTGTTTTCCCATTCCAAATGATTTCTTTGCTTCTAAGGTCCATTTAACTCCTTCTTCTCTTTTAATAATATTTGTCATATTTCTAAGGAGTTCAACTAGGTTGGGTATGAACCTTCTCAAGAAATTAATCTTTCCAATGAAAGATTGAAGTTCCTTGATGTTTCTAGGATGATTTATTTGCAGTATACCTTAAATCCTCTTTGGGTCTATCTTTATTCCCTCTTCAGATATGATATGTCCAAGAAGTTTACCTTATTGGAGACCAAACAATGTTTTCTTGGGATTCAAGGATAAAGCATATTTTCTACACTTCTCAAAGAATTTTCTTAGGTGTATTAGGTGTTCTTCATATATTTTAGAATAGACTGTAATGTCATCTAAGTAAATCACAATGAAGTAACCTATTTCTTCTTAGAATGAAATATCCATGTCTCTCTGAAATGTGGCACCAACATTCATTAAACCAAAAGGAATCTTCACATACATGAAAGTGCCCCGGGGAGTAGTAAAGTCTGTTTTAAGTTGATCTTCAGGGTGTACCAATACTTGATTGTATCCAGAGAAGCCATCTAGCAAAGAAATTCTTCTAGAACCTACCACCCTTTGTAAGATATGATCCATTTTGGGCAAGGGATAGTTGTCCTTTAATGAGGCTCTATTTAAGTTTCTGAAATCTATACAAAGCCTTATTTCTCTTGTTTTCTTCCTAATTGATACAAGATTAGATACCCATTCTGAGTATCTTAGAGGGACTATAATTCCAGCATCAAACATTTTTCTAATTTCTTTCTCTACTAGAGGTAATTGAACAGGGTTGATTCTGCGCAATTTTTGTCTATAAGGCTTCTGGTTTTCTTTGAGGGGTATCTTATGTTGAATTATTTCTGTATCATATGATTTTAAATCTTCATAACTCCATGCAAACACATCAACAAATTCTCTAAATAGCTCAAAGTATTTCAGTTTAATGTGAGCCGGTGGTGTTTTGGATAATTTGATCATTTTAGGTTTTTCTTCACTACCTATATTGTAGTATTTTATTTCAGCTTCAGTAGGTTCTATTTTTGGCCCTTTTGCAACATCATTAAAGTCAAACAATTCTTCTAAAGGTACCAGTCCTTTAGGCAAACTTTTAGTTTGGGATTGCAACACCTCTAGATCTTATTTTCCTAAATCTGTGTAGTTCTCTGTTTTATGTTTGGATTTTTTGGTTAAGATATTTATATCAGCAATATCAAGAGTTTCTTCTTCTTTAAAAAGTGATTTTTCCTCAGTAGGACAGTCGTCTTCATACTCTAAATCTAAGTTTGGCATCCCAAATTCATTTCTGGACTGTAGGAAGTCTTCTATTTGTTTATCTCCTTCAAAAACTTGCCAGTATTTTTCATTGTCTAGGATTGCTGGTCTATATTTGACTTGAACTGTGTATTATTTTCTTTCATAAGGTCTTAGACATGTACTAGTAGCAAAGGCCAATGCATTGGCAATAACGTTTTGGTTTCTAGGGACAAAAGTGAGTTGGAATTCAACAAATGATTTTAATAGGTCCATGACATCATCTCTATAGGCTCTTAGTCTGGGATGTTTAGCAGTGTATTCCCCATTTACTTGCCTAATTATCAATTCTGAATCCCCATGAACTGTTATCCTCTTGGCTCCTAGTTTTTTAAGCAAGTGTAGTCCTAAGAGGAGGGCTTCATATTCTACTATGTTATTGGTGTAGTGAAAGATTAATTTGTATGAATGACCTTCAGCATGATTTTTTTAAGTATTTTGCACCCATATGACTACCCCTGCACCAGTTTTAGTACAAAACCCATCAAAAATCAAGCTCCAAAGAGGACTATTTTCATATTTTTCATCAATTTCCTCTTTGTCCTCTCTGTTTTGTTTATTTCAAATGCCACTATGCTTTTTTTGAGGGTCTGTACTATGTTTGGTTGTGTCTTGTTCCTCAAGATTTTCAATGTGTTTAGGAATTTCTCTTTTATTGTTAGGATTGGCACTGTGTTGATGACTGTTTTGTAGCTCAAGACCCTTAATTTGTTTGTTGTGATCTTCTGAAATAGCCAGTTGTTTGGATGTTTTCTCTTTCCCTTCATCTTTTTCTATGGCTGCCACTATGTTGACTGATGTTTCATTTTCTAATCCTTGCTTATTAGGAATCTCATCATTATACAAAATGAATGATTCAAGGTTAGTATGTATGGAATAAAGAGGGGATTTTTCTGGTCTTTCTTAGCTACTCACCATTTATTTCATGTGTGTTTCCCTATAAAGTCTTCTAGGTTGACTGAAGACAGGGATGGTGGCATAATTCATATCCATTTTCATTGTGCTTTGCAATTTAGCACCCCAAGATCTTGAAAGAAGCATACCATATTTGGGGGGTATATCAGCCACAACAATGTCCATCACTAAGATTTTGGCTGGGATTTGTGCTAAATTGACACAGAGATCTTTTATTAGGCCTAGGCATTTAACTCTGCTGGAATCAAATTAATATAAATCTTTATAAGGTCTAGTTACCTCAAGGCCTAGTCTTTCCATTATCACTTTGGGCATTAGGTTATGTGATGATCCTGAATCATGCATGGCATTTTGTAAAATTTTATCATGGATGTTTAAACTAACATAAAAAGGAGGAACTTCTCCTTATTGAAATGTTCCTTCTACTTCTGGTCCAAACATAAGCTCATGTTTGTCATCATTTAAGTTAACCGAGTCATTGTGATCTCCTGTGTTTAAAGCTTTCAATAATTGGGACCTGTATACATCTTGAGTGACTAACTCAGTGAGAGGGATGGAAATTTTTATCTTGGCAATTTCACTCTCTATGTTGAAAGGAGTTTGAGTTTTGGAAATGTTTAATTCAGCCTTTTTAGTCACTGTTTTCTCAGCAAAATCAGCTTGCTGGATTTTATTATTTACAACAATTAAAATGGTTTTTTCAGGAGTATTAGCTGAGGTTCTTGTTAGTATGAATCTTAATTCCAAGTGTACGAAAAAATACCACTTTAGCTGTGCATAAAAAACAACCCTAACAACAGAAATGACTGCTAATATCTTCAGATCTGTAGTTAGGTGATCAAGATAAATGCTGCAAAATATAGATCTATGCATTAGAAGACATTAAACAGTAGAAAAAACAAGATTTAATCCATGCATCCAATAGACAAGAAAAGAATATATCAAATGAATTTTGTATTAATGGCACCTGGGAGGAAAACACAAGAGGGTGTTCCCAGTTCTTCTCAATGGGATGGGTTCTTGTAAGTCCTCAGCACTTCAGATTTAGAATTGCTCTCTCTTGATGGTGTCGAAAACCCAATCAAAAATGTAAAAGTATGGCTATGATGGTGGATCAATAGCCAGACCAAGAGTTGAGATCCAGAGTGATATTTAAGCAATAAAATGTGACAAATGAATGGGAAAACCCTTCTATTTATAACAAAATATTGAGTTAGTCTAGATATTGGTGCATAGTTAAAATATTATTAACCAAATCAAGATCCAACTTGTATGGAATATTTTATTATATTTGTTGGAGGGAAAAGGAATTTGACTTGAGTCAAATCCCCTTATTTGTAAATAAAAATAAATAAATGATTTATTTATCATTTTAAGGATGTGATTAAGTAATAATAAATAAATAAATGCTTTATCTATCATTTTAAGGATGTGGTTAAGTAATAATCAAATAAATAATGATTTATTTAATTATTTAAGGGAGATTTAGTCATATTTAACAAAGAATATTATTTAATTAATGTTTAAATTATTATTCTTTGAAAATAATAAGATAAATAATGATTTATCTAATTAATTTCCTTGTTTTGGGTTAAATATAACTAGGAATATTAATTAAACTATTGTTTAACTAATTATTCCTTGAGGAAAATCAAACAAATATGGATTTATTTAATGTTTCCCCATGGGGTTTCCTGTTTAGATCATAAATAACCTAAGGCTATAGGTTGATATGGTTGATACACCATCACCAAGGCTATAGGGGACAATGCCTTTGATCTTAGTATTCCACCATTCCTTGGTCTGCACCCAGTGTTCAGTGTGGAACTTCTTCGGCCCTACCTTTTAGCTCTATTGGACACATCTGACATGGTAGAAAAAATCACACCAAAAAAATTTAAACATAGACTGCATGGAACAAGACACAACTGATCATATCATGGACACACATATCAAGAACGTCTGCCAGTAGAGGATCCAACTATATCGATTTGTCAAAGCAACCCAACTCCTTCACTAGGGAAAGTGGCTCACCAGGGACCAAGTTCAGAAAATTTTTCCTCATCTCATGGAGGAACTCAACACAATGGCGACCATTTATTCCTAAGGGGGGAGGAACGATCCAGGTGGATATTGCTGGACACTCGCCTATTCCACTTGGACCCCCACCATTATTTATTTCAATTTTTCAGTTTCCTTTATTGTGGCACAATTTACTATTTTTGGTAGTTTTTCGGGTCCCAAAATTCCAAATCCATTTTGATAGTCCTCAGATAGATCTTTCTAACAAGGTATCATGTGCATCAAACAAATATCATATGCCAAAGTTACGACCCCAATAAATTGATGTACCAATTTACCCCAAGGGGGCTCATCGTTTAGCATTTCATCTCCTACAGTTAGGTTTTTGGATTTTTATGGTTTTCCATTCTTTCTTAATAATAAATAGGCCTTTGAGCCTCATTTTAACATAGTTCATAGGCCTATAGCCACCACATCTCTTCTCATAGATAAGCTACCAACACCCTGCCTAGTTTATTTCCATTCTTTCTGTAAGCATATTTCAGTTATGTGCTATTAATGAACTGAAGTCTCATTCTGTTGTGTCTCTTAATTTATGCGTATTTCTTTACTTTATTGTCTTCTGTCATAAGTATGCATCAAAGGAGGGCCTTTTCAAATTATTGCTCATGCCTTTCAGGTTGACAAATGGCCCCGCAACCTTCATGAGGCTGATGGAAAACATCTTGTGGCCCTTCACATATTCATTCATGGTAGTGTATTTGGAAAAAATCCTAATATTCACCCATATTTGTGAAGATAACCTACACCATATATAACTTCCCCCCCAAACCCTACGAAAACACAATTTGTGTGCCAATTTTGAGAAATGCACTTTTGGTATGACCCAGGTTCAATATCTTGGGTACATCATTGATGAGTGGGGTGTACAAGTGGACCCAGCCAAGATACAAATTATTCAATATTAGGCAGCCCCAGCCACTCTAACAGAGCTATGCAAATTTTTCAAACTTTCCAATTTCTACCATAGGTTCATGTTGAGTTTCTCTCATATCACTTGGAATTTGAGTCAAGTCATCAAAGACGTAGCGAAAGAAAATTTCCTCTAGTCTGAAACTAAATAGAAGAATTTTTTCGAGTTGAAGCATGACCTCTTCTCTACACCAGTGCTCAAATTACCAAACCTACAACAACCATTTTAGATTGAGAAAAATGCCTCCTAATATGCTATTGGGGCATTTCTTACTCAACAAGGGCATCCAGTTGCATATCATAGTGAGAAAATTTTAGACATAATCTAAATGTATCCCTCCTTTGAAAAAGAGATGTTTTCCATTATGCATTCCTACCGAGAATGTAAGAATTACATTCTAGGAAAGGAAATTGTCATCCACATAGACCATTGAGCCTTATAGTTCATACAGACACAAGGAAATTTGTACAACGCCCACCGTTAGAAATGGTCCATATATATGCAAAAATTCCACTTGAACATCAATTACAAGAAGCGAAACACCAATTATGTTGCATATTGTCTCAGCTGGCCATTGGTCATGGTGCATGCCACTTTTCTTGACTCTTGTGGAAACAAGACTTCAGGGTGGCCACATATTTACAAGGGAAATCTAGAGCTCAGCAACAAATATCATATGCTCCTAGAAGGAAAGCAAGTTCCATATTTTCACATCCAGGGCACACTATTATGCCACCTGGGAAACCTCTATGTTACTTCAAGAGAGCATGCCAAGATGCTTTGGGAGGCACACTACAGCCATGTCACTAGACATTTTGGAGTAGAGAAAAAAATGCACGTGCTCTAGAAGTATTTTTATTGGTCGAACCTTCAATGGATGTTGTGAAGTACATTAGGTCCTACACTAACTACGCTATTTCCAAACTGACAATCAAGAATCATGGCCTATATACTCCACCCTCTACTCCTAGTCAGTGTTGGGAATCCATATCCATGGATTACATGTTGGTCCTCCCTTCTAATAAGCATGGAAATGACTGTGTTTTCGTGGGCATCGATAAATTCTCAAAGATGGCCATTCTGGTGGCTTGCAAGAAGAGTATCACAGCATAGACCACTGCTAATCTATTATTTTAATGAGTATGGGTACACTTTTGGATCCCGTAGTCCATTATGTCATATTGAGACAACAGGTTCCTAAGTACATTTCGTTCAATCCTCTGGTCGATGTTGGATACCAAGCTCACTAAGTCCATGACCTTCCACCCCAAACTAATGGAAAAATAGAGGTCATCAACAGGATGATCGTGCACATTTTGCGCATGTACAACTCAAAGCATCCACACACATGGGATTAAATCCTCCCCTATTTCTAGCACGAATACAATAGAGCTCTCCATAGGTCAACTATCCACGGTCCCTTTTAGGTGGGGTTGGGATTCTAGCCATTATGCCCCATTGATGTGATCATACCATTTGCAGCTACTCAGGTAGATTCGGCTCATGTCCAGTCTGAAGTTGACAAGGCTAACAACTTCATTTAGTACATTCATCATATATTACAATAGGTCCATGACATATTGGACAGAGGCAATGCTAAGTACAAGTAGTGTACAAATCCACATCAGGTGTCACATAATCTCTAGGTGGGTGACAAAGTTTGGCTACATTTGCAGAAGGAGTGCCTCGCTAGGCCCCACTGCAAGATTCGCGTGCATCGATATGGTTTGTTCACCATCGCCAAGGTTTTAGGGGAAAATTCCTTTGAGCTCAACATTCCATTGTTCCTTTTCTTACACCCAGTGTTTAATGTGGACCAACTGTGACCATATTTTCCCCCATTGTTGGACACATCCGACATTGCTGAGCAACTGACAACAAAAAAGCTCAACCCAAGATGCATTAAACATGCCATAACTGATAGGATCATGGACACAAATATCTAGAAAAATCTCCAGTAGAAGATCCATCTATATCGAGTTGTCAAAGCAGGCCAACTCCTTCACTAGGGAAAGTGGTTCACCAGAGACCAAGTTCAACTGAAATTTCCTCACCTCATGGAGGTTCTACACGTAATGGGTACCCTTGATTCCTAAGTGGGGAGGAATAATTCAAGGGGATATTGGTGGATACCTGCCCATTCAACCTATACCTCTAGTCGGTTTCATCTATTACCTTAATTATAGCATCATTTACTATTTTTAGTAGTTTTTCAGGTCCTAAATTTATGGAGTTGTTTTGACCCCGTAAATGACACTTTTTTAAGGTTTACAGTACGCCCATAGACATAGGTATGGGCCTGTGGAAAATATTTTATTACTCATAGATATATTTCCAAAGAGGTATCGTACAAACTAAATGGAGATCATATGACCAAGTTACGACCCTGGGAAGTTGGTTGCCCAACTCACCCCAACGGGGCCGAGAAACTCTTGGCGTTCCATCTCTTGGGGTTAGGGTTTTGGTTGTTGTTACACCATTTTTTGGTCATCTAACTCTTCATCATTAGATGGACCCAAGTACACCATGTAAGACCAGTTTTACCCCAAGTAAAACTGCTTTCACTATGTTAATTAGGAAACCCTAAAAGGAATAATTAATTAAACCATAATTTAATTATTATTCCCAGTCATGTTTAACCCAAAAACAAAGAAATTAATGAGATAAACCCATAGTTATCTTATTATTTTCTAGGAATAATTATTTAAATAATATTCCTTGTTAAATATGACCAAATCAACCACCATTAATTAAATAAATCATTATTTATTTGATTATATCCCAACCACTTCCTCAAAAAGATAAATAAATCATTTATTTATTTATTTTTCACTAATCAAGGGATTTGACCCAAGTCAAACACCCTTTCCCTCCAACAAATAATAATAAAATATTCCATATAGGTGGATCTAGATGTGATTAACATTATTTTAATCATGCACCAAGATCTAGAAGGACCCAATATTTTGTTATAAATAGGAGGGTTTTCCCCATCATTCTTCACCTTTTGTTGCATACTAGATCACTCTGGATCTATACACTCGGTCTCATTTTCTGCCATTGTTGCTCCCATTGAGCTCTACCTCCTACATTGGGTTTTCTACATCTACAAGAGAGAGAAAGCTTAGATCTGAAGTGCTGAGGACTACAAAGAACCCATCCCATTGAGGAGATCTGGATACACCTTCTTGTTTCCTTCCAGGTGCCCTGTAATATAAAAATTCATTCAAAAATCGTGTTCTTGTCTTGTCTGTTGGATGCATGGAGCAAACTCTTTACTTTACTACTTAATATCTTTCCATTTATAGATCTGTTTGTTGCAGCACTTTAACTACTAATTGCAAATCTGAAGATGTTTTGCAGCCATTATTGTTGTTAGGGCTATTAGTTATGCGTAGCTAAAGTGGTTCTTTTTCGTACGCTTCGACAAAGAATTCATACTAACAAATGGCGACTCCACACGGGTTTTAAATTACGACCGCTGTCGTTTTTCATATTCCCGCATATCCAGCTACTTCAGGCCCTAGGGCTTCTTTTCAGCTGCTTAGTTTTCCTCTTTTTATGTCATTTTTCTCACATAAAACCCTAAAAACTTAAAATTTCTAACTTCCGTGTGTTTCTGGCCCTATTATGCAGTGTCGACACTGCTCGCACTCGAGACGGCAATTTTTCGTAAAATCTCGCCGCCGAAACAAATGGAACGGGGCTCTTTGGCCCAAAACCTGCGACCCGGACGCACCTTTTGGCCTGTTTCCTGCGACCTCAACTCAGATCAGGTCAGAACCTGCGACCTGCCTTTTTTCCCGCATTTTTTCTGTAATTTTTCTGGGTTCTGCTGCAGCCTCTGCCAGGGTTTTCCAGCCTCTGTCTCAGCCCGCCTTGACCAAGATCTGATCTGTTTTTACTCATCTAAGTGGGGACCCAGCCCCTTAGGGCTTTAGTACCCGCCACTTTTTGTGAAGAGTTTTTGTACCAAGCTTCGGCTCTAGGGTGGCAGCTTCAGCCCCTCTTTTTCCGCATCCGTGACCTCACTTCCGCATCCATTGAAATCAGCCTCTTTTCCTTCGGGGGGGGACCACTCTCGTCGTTTTGTTTCGACCTCCCTCGCGTCTCCTCGCTCGCGTCCCAGGAGAATGGTTCCTGGACACATTCTCTCTTTTTTCCCTTTTCCGCCCACCTTGCCTCTGTCTTACACCGTGACCGCACCCCTTATCATGGAGATGATCCTCCATCTCCGTCCCTGACCCTGCATCCGCCCGAGCTTCCTCAGCCTCCCAAGTTTTCATAGTTTCGAGACCCACCTTCGGGGTTAGACAGATGTGCATACGTAGCCGTTATTTTTCCGTTATTTCAAAGATTTTTAGTCCGTGCTTCCTTCTCAGAGGGCCATTTTCAGCTACGCAGCACACTTTTTCTTGCTCTCAACAACGGAAAGGGTTTAAAAATTAAAATTAACGCACACCACACACCGACCCTAAGTGAAGAAGCGCCTGGTTAACACCGCCTGGCAAAGACTCTAAAATCAATTGTCACTGCACCTTATCTGCCCTTGACGTTACTTGATTCTGTCCCTTTCTGCCCTTGTCGGTTTCCTTCTTCCTGTCATCATTGCGCCCCCAAGGCGCCTTTCCCGACGACTTCTTGGCCTTCATCCTCGCTCCTAAGATCGACCTTGCTGACCGTCGTCGAGCCCGCCCACCTTCGAGTCCGCACTCCGACTCCTCTCCCGATTCATTCCGATCCCTCTTCCCGGCCTCCCCTCCCTCTTTTACCTCACCATGTCCGGGATCAGGCCTAATGCTAGTGCCTTCCCGGCCCCAATGCCGGCCCTACTTTCTAGCGAACCATCTTCCTCACTACTCCGCCGCCACCCCCGTGCCGCCGTACATTGCGGTGCCTCAAACCTCTCCCGATTTCCACTCGCCTATTAATCGACGGCCACCATAATACTACCTGGCCCACTATGCCTACCAAGTTACCTTCTGATATCCCTAAGTTCGAGGGCCTTAATGGCGAAGACCCAACCAATCACGTCCGGTCTTTCCACATGTGGTGTTCCTCCAACTCCATTACCGATGACTCCATCCGTCTTCGTTTGTTCCAACGCACGCTTACCGGCGAAGCTTCGAAATGGTATGTCGAACAGGCCACTTCCTCCCATACCACGTTCGAGACTCTTGCCCAAGCCTTCTTGTCGTACTTCCAGCTCCCTCTCCGATACGACACTGGTACGGAGCTCTTGACTTCATTTAAGCAATCCTCTTCCACACGCCTTTCTGCCCATGTTCAGGAATGACGACGAAGACCGAGCTTATGTCGAGCCCCTCCCTTTGAAGATCGGGTTTACATGGACTGGTTCCTTCGCACCCTCCCGTCTCCCATCGGCAAAGATGTCGCCTCTCACTTTCCTCAATCTGAAGAAGCCGCCCTCCAAATAGCTTTAAAATATGACCTGATCTACGCTCAATCCGGTTATGTTTATACCGTTCTTCCTGACATCCCCAGGCCCGGTGGCGCTAACGCCCCGGGGGCATCTCATTCCGCCGACGGTATTGTTGGATCTCTTTCCCACCCCTCTTCTCACCCTCCTATGAGCCATGGCCTTCCTCAGGGGGGGGCCAGCACCTCTAGCACTCTGCCCCCTCCCGGCAACATGTATCCAGGATACGGCATGCCTCCTCCTTTTTCCCAACCTCCTGCTTACCTCAATGCTGCCCAACCCAACCCTTACTTTTATCCGCCGCCTGGTGCGCCAGCTCCTCCAGCATATGCGCTTCCGCCTCCCTTGCCTCCTCACCACCTGCAACAGCCCTTACAACCCCCTCCAGGGCAAGTATTTGCGCAGCAGGGTGCGTTTAATCCCCCTTCTTCTCAAAGAAGGCGGAGAGGCAACCAGAACCCATCTGCCCCCGGTAATCGAGGTCCCAATTCTGGTCTGGACCCTAACACTAGCAACCAGCCTCAGGGCATTCCGCCCAGGCCGGACAGGCCGCTTCGCACAAACAAGCCCTGTTCGTGTTGCGGTGTTTACGGTCACCACACTCACGATTGCCCTCTCTTACCCCAGATGCGACAGATGTGGGAGTCTCAAGCCACATTGCGCGGACAGCACACCTCCCCTCACGCTCCTCCTAATGTGGCCACTACCCAGCCAGCTGTGTTCACTGATCCTTTCCCTCAACAGGGATTCGTGGCTACCCACCCCCCTGACAGCCATTCCGCCACACCCTCGTCCATTTCTGGTTCCTCTGACTACCAGATCCTCATGATGCACTCCGATCCGTCCCCTTCCGTCGACCTTCACCTTCAAACTCGGTCTCGCCAGTACCCCTAGCCCCCTGCTCAGTCTGCTCCCGAGCCTCCATCTTCAGGTTCTACAGAGCCTCTTTCGACATCCAGTGGCCCCTTACACATCCCTCAACCCAAAGTTGAGGTTCACCCCAAGATTCCAAAGGGTCCCTTACGCCGAAATGCTGCCTCCGGTCGAGCCGGTCAATCGTACAGTATAGTAGATGATTTGGCACAATCCCCTGCTGCCATTTCCACACTGGAACTCCTCCAGTCGTGCCCTTCTCAAAGGAAGGCTCTACTATCTGCCGTGGGCGCTGTTGATCCTGCTGATGACCAAATGATTGTTTTCGACGCCACTCAATCGGACCACCCTCCCCTTCCTCCTTCCGTTGCTTTCCAAATCCCAGTCAAAATCCGGAACGCCACTGTATCCCGGTGTATAATTGATGAGGGGGCATCCACCTGTGTGATGTCCGCTTCGGTTTGGAAGCAACTCGGATCCCCTGAGCTGGCCCCTTCCACGATCACCCTCCGAGCGTGGGACAGTCATGCCTCCCAGCCTATTGGCCTGTTCCATAACTGTCCCATCACTCTCGCCGGTAAGACCGTTTGCGTTGATGTCGAAGTCATTGACGCCCCTCTAGACTACAACATTCTATTGGGGCGAAGCTACACCTATGCCATGTCTGCTGTCCCCTCCGCGGTCTTCCGCAAGATGTCTTTTCCATATAATGGGAAGATATTACCATTGACTAACCATCGTATTTGTGAGCGCTGCCTGCATCTCCGCTCCGAGACGACCACTTTTCCTGAGCCAACAAGCAAACCGTCGATTTCGGGCACTTGCCTCCCATTTTTGCCATTTACAAAGATTCCACCCTGCTTGGTACTTTTCCTCACCTTCCTCCCCCTCCTGTTACTGACCCCAGCTTGTCGAATGTTTGCATGATGCAATCGTCTCAGGTTGCCCATAAACGGCCTGCCTCGACTAGCCCGCACCCTCCTCCCCGCCCTCCGCAACCCGCTCCTAGCCATCCATCTCAGCCAGCCGGACCTCCTCTTTCTGGCCCTCCCCCTACAGCTGGCACCCCCGAACCTCTTTATCCTCCAGGCTCGGTCCCCCCCGGCCTTAACCATCTTGGAGCCGTACCTCCTGGTCACTACCCTGCTGGACAGATCCCCTTCTTGGCTCCCTCTCCCGGAGTATATTCTGTCCCCGTCATGGCCACCCTCTCTCTCCCTAACTTGACCTTGGGTATTCCGGTTTGGTACCTTGACCCCCCAGCCGCCACCCCCCCTGGTCACCCCAAACCTTACATGGCTTTGACACCGGTTCAACCGGTCCCCCGCGCTTCCTCCATAGCCAACGTGCCCCCAGCACCTCCACAGGACCCTTCTCCTGCTGAGTCGGCTCCCGGGAAGAAAGGAAAAGCCCGCAAGGGGGCAACCAAAGACCAAACCACCACACCCACCTCGGCTCCTAGCCCACCCTCGAAGCCTTGTGCCTTATGTGATGTCATCGGTCATGCCACCCATGCTTGTCCCGAGTTACCCCGTATTCGCCCCATGGTAAAAGTCGTGTTCCCCGACACTACGGTCCCTGAAACTCCCACTCCTGCTTCGACCGTCTCCAAGAACCCCAAGACTCTCCGCACCAACAAGCCTTGTGCTTTGTGCGGTGTCCATGGCCACTACTCCCATCATTGTCCTCACCTGACGCATTACCGTGCCTCCCTCGAGGTGATCCGCGAGTATGAGGTTGAACAAAATCAATCCGCCTCTCCCATTCTCGCACAGTATGCTGCAGCCCAGCCTGAGGATTCCACCGATCCCATCCACATTCCCCCCCCTGATGTCCAGATGACGGAGTCTACAGTCACCATTCTTTACCTATCCTCCTCTGCACGACACTTGGAACCTAGCCCGTCTGCCGCCTCCCCCATTGTGTCCCTTGATACTCGAGATCACTCCACTGGTGTCTCTGTTGACCTTCGCAGCCAGAGTCCTCGCCATGTTTCCGATAGCCCTCATACATCACCTTGTTGGAGTTTTGCTCATCCTGCCCCTTCCCCCCGCCATTTCCGCTTGATGACTTCTGCCCCCTCACGCTGCCGTCCTTTCCTTTCATCCCCTCATGTATTGTCTTGTCACACCACCTCGCGCATCCCCCCGTCCACATCCTTTATCGGTTACGCCGATGGTGCAAGTCGCTACTCCAGGAATCTTGCCTCGGCAGGGTGGGCCATCTTCACCCCCTTGCATGACCTCGTTCTGTCTAACGGGGTATGCATTGGTTCTGCCACCAAAAATCAAGCCGAATACGATGCAGTGCGTGGCCTACTAGCTGATGCTTTGCTGCATCGCATTCGCCACCTGCACGTTCGTTTGGATTCCTTGCTTCTTGTCATGCAACTAAATGGTGTTTATCGTGTGCGTAACCCTGTGCTGTTTAGACGCTATTTACGAGTAAAAGTCTTAATACGTGCGTTTGAAACTATAACTTTCAACCATGTACCCAGAGACCAGAATCACTACGTAGATAGTATTGCAAACCATGTTCTAGATTGGCATTTATCACACTCAATTCATACAAGACAATAACATTAAATCAACCATCAAAAGACGATGCATATCCATAATATGTGTCGCAAACCACATATTGCTGAGTCCATCTACTCTGATACACATGACATGCCCATAGCATGTTCCAAAAAACTGGGGGCACCATACGCCCCCCCATACATATACATACGACATGCCCATAGCATGTTACAAACCAAAACTGGGGGCACCATATGCCCCTCCATACATTCTAGGGGGCACCACCTGCCCCTACATACATCAGAAGGGGCACCATATGCCCCTAATCACTATCTGGAGGCTCCCGGGCCAATGGCTCTGCCCCTGCAGCATGTAGATCCCGCATAGTTCGACCGGCCATCGCCATGCGCCGCATGATACCTCGCCACTCCGAGGGGAGACCAACACATGGCTCTATGTACTGGTCGTCTAAATCCTGCCACCCGCGCTCTGATACTCCGGTCAACAGCTGCTCACATCTACGGCGGATGTCCTCCAGTAGGGCGGCCGCACCATCATTTTGCGCTGCTCTCGATCCACTCGGACCCGTAGCTCCAGACGCTGCCGGTCGTCCCATATATCCGGCCGGTTTTACCGGTGCTATATCTGCATACCAAAAGTCCCTGAATCAGTATCATTATTTACTATTCAAAAAACTTTAAACATGCCCATATAAGAATAGCAATTTGTCACTTACCATCGGGCCCCCAAACTCGACCAGCCGTTAGTGGCAAATCCAGATCCCCATAGTAGCTCATCCCACTATAAGGGTAGTCGTCTATGTACAACGACATCTGATCCCAATGGGCAAAGAACTCCGGTCGAAATGTTCGCTCGACCGCCCCTCCTCCTCCTTTGCAGAGTAGTCGTCCCCAACGACGCATCCTGGGCTCTCTCGGGCCCCCATCTGGAAGATGCACACGAGGCCTCAAGGTCGGGATATTCTCAAAGAAGAAGGCGCACAACAAAGTCCCATATGAGCAATCATGATTCACCTGCCGCCTGCATAGCGACAACTGTCGCTTTAGCGACACCAACATCATTTGGGCCCACCCAAAGTAGGTCCCACCCAACACACTCTCCACTATCATCATCTGCCCACCGGTGATGTGATGGAACGCCTGGCTGCCCAGGATTCGCAGCACAGCTGCGGCCACTGCACGGGTTTCTAGCCTCTCTAGATCCCCGATCGATATCCGAGTCCCCTTGACTTGGAAACCCGGTCGACAATGGCGTTCCACAAACTCCATGATATGCTGCCCCCGTGGCAACACTGGCTGCGTGTCTCCTACTATCCCCAATGGTGGGAGGCCGGTCAGGAAATACACATCCTGGACCGTCAGTTCGATCCTGTGCCCCTGCACTACAAAGATCTCCTGATCTGGATCCCAGTAACTGATAATCCGGGCCAGTAATGGTTCCCCTGCTCTCATCAACGGGTTCTCCGCAAACTTGAGAACCCCAAATCTGGCCAATACACGACGGACGCCCTGATCCGCCTGGATCTCTGCCCGAAGTGTTCCCAGATCCCTCTCTCTCCAGTTGACCCGTAACTCTGCCATACCTGCACAAACACATTCTCTTTGTCAAGGTACAGATCGGGCAAACCATAACCACACACAAAAACCCAACTCCCAACCATCAAACAACACCAAGCCCCCCTCCCCTCCCAGGTCGCAGCTTTCTGCCCATTTCTGGACCAGGTCGCACTTTTTGCCCCCAAACCTGCGTCCTGGGTCGCACTTTTTGCCCCAAAAGGTGCGACCCGGCCGTAGAGAGGAGGGAGGGGCTGTTTCTGGGGTGTTGGGCCCTAAACTGCAAATCTAATCCATCAAAATGCAAGAGCAAGGTCAGGCCTCTTACCTCCAACTGACAGATCTCGAATCCAACGGTCGGTTTGTCCACTACGTTCGCCGCAAGATTTAGGGCCTTCTCTCCTCTCCACATTCACCATAGCAACAATAGCAAATGAATGATTTTGGAGGGAAAACAGCCTCATTAAAAGAGAACCCCTGTTTCTTCTTTCGACTGCCGCGACCACACCGTAGCCCCGTTCGACGAACCGTCAGCACCGCTGAATAGATCTCACCGAGCTCTCAAATGGGTTTTACTTAGTTTTTGGTGATTTGCTACTTCACCCGGACACATTTTTCCACGAAGGGTCACCTCACCGCTCCTCAAAATCGAATTTCCTCACTTACGACACTTGTACTTGGGGCACCATATCGCCCCCTTACTTGTCCATGTTCGTGTTGATTTTCGTCATGAGTGCCCACCTTGTACTCATGTTTCTATGACCCCCCATTGGGGCCTTTACTGTGTGGCAACATTATCTAGTCGCCCTTGCTTAGAGCATCCGAGTTGAGTCATCATTGCATTCATGGAGTCTATCCCGCATCCTTTTACACCCTACTATAGCCCTCCATTCTTTTTGCTTGGTTCCTCTCTTGTGTCGCATCTCATGACCTTCAGCCCCACTGTCCCCTGTCCCCTTCGCTATTGTGTCAGTCGCCGCCATGTCATTCATGCCCTTTATGCTCTAACAAGGGACGTTGTCCATTCGCCACTCCATCCTTCCCATTTCCACCATCATCATTAGTGTCAGTCTGTCCGTCGCTCTATTGCTCTTCTCTCGTGCCTTAGTTGAGGTTCTCTCATTGCCTCACCTACGACGGACCTCCTTCTGTCGACCTCAGCACATTTATTCCAGAAGCAAGGTCTAGAGGGCGGTGTACCTTGGTTCCAGCTTCCACTTTTTGTTCGGTGCCTCGGATCAGGCAGGGGGATTTCTCACTTCCCTTTGACTTGGTTGCTTCTCCAGCCCTTTTCAGCATGATCGAGATTCGTATACTGGACAGTCCAGTGACCCAGCAGCAGCTCTTGATGATTCCCGGGCGTGTGTGAGATGTCTCAGCCCTCATGAGGGGGTGGCCCCGCAGGTAGCCCCCCACATGCCCGGATGACCTCTTCATTGCAGCCTTTGATGCCGCTCCAGATTTTGATGATGTTGGCCTTAGCCACTTGCAGCACCTCTATGATTTGCATGTATCAGTCAGATTTTGTGAGCCCTTCCTCATTTACAGGGGGCATTTGGGTTGTATTTATCTCATGTACTCAGATGATATTGCACTAGTCCTGGCTGTTATCCCAGGCACAGCATGTATGTGAGACTCTTCATTGTATTTTTATCTGGCTCTTGATTATGCCAGCTGTACTATATGGTTCGGTCCCTTGTTCACCGGACACACTATTCTTTTGTACTTTGTCACGGCGGGCATAGGTATGCCTCCCCCGCCGCCTTCAGCACAGGTACCCTCTCATAACAGAGACTTGTTGCACCTGCGAGTCTCGTCTCCTCAGGGTCTAGTCCTTCAGCACACTGTCTACCTCATATTTCTCTCTCTGACATACCCTTTTTGTTGTCTAGTGATTGTCTTCTTACAACGTACTTCGGTCATACGATTTGCTCCTGACACTCGCACGCTGGGGGGCAATCTGTTACACCATTTTTTGGTCATCTAACCTTTCATCATTAGATGGACCCAAGTACACCATGTAAGACCGGTTTTACCCCAAGTAAAACTGCTTTCACTATGTTAATTAGGAAACCCCAAAAGGAATAATTAATTAAACCATAATTTAATTATTATTCCCAGTCATGTTTAACCCAAAAACAAAGAAATTAATGAGATAAACCCATAGTTATCTTTTTATTTTCTAGGAATAATTATTTAAATAATATTCCTTGTTAAAGATGACCAAATCAACCACCATTAATCAAATAAAGCATTATTTATTTGATTATATCCCAACCACTTCCTTAAAAAGATAAATAAATCATTTATTTATTTATTCTTCACTAATCAAGGGATTTTGACCCAAGTCAAAGTCCCTTTCCCTCCAACAAATAATAATAAAATATTCCATAGAGTTGGATCTAGATGTGATTAACATTATTTTAATCATGCACCAAGATCTAGAAGGACCCAATATTTTGTTATAAATAGGAGGGTTTTCCCCATCATTCTTCACCTTTTGTTGCATACTAGATCACTCTCGATCTATACACTCGGTCTCATTTTCTGCCATTGTTGCTCCCATTGAGCTCTACCTTCTACATTGGGTTTTCTACATCTACAAGAGAGAGAAAGCTTAGATCTGAAGTGCTGAGGACTACAAAGAACCCATCCCATCGAGGAGATCTGGATACACCTTCTTGTTTCCTCCCAGGTGCCCTGTAATATAAAAATTCATTCAAAAAATCGTGTTCTTGTCTTGTCTGTTGGATGCATGGAGCAAACTCTTTACTTTACTGCTTAATATCTTTCCATTTATAGATTTGTTTGTTGCAGCACTTTAACTACTAATTGCAGATCTGAAGATGTTTTGCAGCCATTATTGTTGTTAGGGCTATTAGTTATGCGTAGCTAAAGTGGTTCTTTTTCGTACGCTTCGACAAAGAATTCATACTAACAGTTGTTTAGGGTTTTCCTTTTTTTTCAATAATAAAATGCCCTTAATCCTCATTTTAACATAATGTAAAGGCATGTAGCCACCACTCTCTTCTCATAGATAAGCTACCATTGCTCGATCTAGTTTATTTCCACTCTTCTTGTAATCATCTTTGAGTTATTTGATATTCATGAAATGAAGATTTATTTTTTTCAATCTTTGTGTTTATGTTTATATCTATATTCTGCTACATTCCTACATAATACTAGATCAAAGACCAATGATTTATAGCCACCATCATCATTGTCTCTCAAGGAACATACCCCACCTAGGTTTTCACATTAATGTATGTCCTTCTAGGAATATTCTTATCTCGGATTCCCAATCCTCAAAGAATATCGTTCCTCTATGAATACTCTTACCTTGGATGCCCTAACACATCCTTAAAGAGTATCAGATTCTAGATTCTTACCTAATCCTCCATTATTTCTTCCCAAATTGAAGACAAAAATGATGGTTCTATCACTCCCTCTCAACTAGGTAGGATATACCCATTCCTATAAAATTATTGTACCCAAGCTTCCTCTTATTCAGGGACTTTTCCAAGCTCCCTCTTAACTAAGGACTTGTTTCCAAGCTCCCTCTTAACTAGGGACTTTCTTCCAAGATCCCTTTTAACCAGGGACTTATTTCCAACAACAAATTTCTTCTTTAGCAGAGATCATGGGACTTTTAGATGCTTGTTGAGCTCCTGCTTTCGATGTCATGAATTTTATCTTCATTGTTATGGGTCCTTCATCTTGTAGGGCATCTCACATCTGTCACTTTCCTCAAGTCATTCATATCATCCTTCCCCTTATTGTAAAGTGAATTTCTAGTCCATATATGGCTTCCATTCATACAACTACCTCTTCCACATCATAATTCATTTAGGATATTCCATCCCACCACATGAGTGCTAGTTGTAAGTGAAATCCACAACTCTTTTTATAGTATCCCCGAATTAACCCATTTATATTTTATTGAAAAAAAAAAATTAACATCAAGTCAAAATTACCTTTTTTGATGTCCTGTCATCATGACATATGCTGCTAGAGACATCAACATCCTGCATATTCATAAACACATCTCCAGGACTTTCAATGTCAAGGGTATTTTTATTTTTCAAAATTTATCAAGGTCTTCATACCTTTCCAATGGAGATGTCATATCATATTCATCGGATGTTGATTCCTTGTGACCTTAGTTTCAACTTTCATGATCTCTTCTTTCTTTCTGCACATATTGACCCTCAAGAACATCCATTTGTAGTTCCTTGGTATTTTTCAGCCACCTAATTATCCATATGAGGACATATTATGTTGATTTCATATTTTCAATATGTGAACCATGCCTTCATGCATATTTCCAATCATTCCCATGAGGTAGAGAATTCATCCATGCTATCTGCAACTACATGATGACATGACTCAAAATACATGCATAGATACCTCATTTCTTAGTTCTAGTCATCTAGAATTCCTTCGTTTGCTTATTTGATTGAAATTAATTCAACCATCTTCACCTGTTGTACTCCTTTGTCATCATACCATCATCCCATGAATCCCATACAATATGGAATTCTCAGCAAGAAACTTTTTTCTTCCAAAAGAGGTTAACCTTTCGATGAAGATTCCAATGAAGGATCGTGATTATCCTCATCCTGCAAATTATTCTTCCTAATGATGATGATACATGATGATTTTTTTCTATTCTAGATGTCTTTTCCTTTCCCATAAGTACCACTTATGATTTCAATGAGGCGACCAATAGCTACTCCATTTCTATGATGACTGCTACAATCATGTAGACTTCTATATCACCTATCCTTTCAAGATTTTATAATGAGCTCTTGTTTTAAGGGTATGATTCTCATATTGTAATATTCCACTTTTAGCATGTAGCTAAATGGAATATTAATTTTTGTTGTTTGCACTTAGGAGGTGAATAAATGGGTAAGGAGGCCCATACATTTCAGAAATATGAATAAAATCCCTCTTAGTATGAAAGGGGAACATCATTGGAGTTGGATTTCACACCCTCATGTGTGAAAGAGGACATTTGCATGAAGACAAGGTCGAGTTTGACCAAGTCAAACAACGCAGTGATAGGAGGTGGAGATCATCTTGTGGGAAAACGCAGTGAAAGAGGAGGGAAGTTTCCTTGATGGAGGAAACCGTAATGAGTGGGACCCATGGAGAGGGATCTTGCATTTTTTTAAAAGGAGGGCAAGGAAGCCATTGTTAAGCATGTCTATGATTATTGATTTCTTGGTCTGTTTAGGCTATTTGCAGTCTCCTGTTGTTTAGCAGAGTTGCAATGTTGTTTAGCACAACGAATTCCTTCTTAGGATTCCTTGTCCTTCTTGAGAGGCCTCTTGAGGGATTGCATTCATTTCTGATCCAATTCTAGGCTCAAGGCCAAGCCACCTCCTCCAGCTACAACATTATTTCTACTGAAGTATAACGTTGTGTTGTAGGGTGTTTCAGTGGAGGTTCCACAACACCATTCCTTGGATTTTTTTCAGAGGATGAAGCCATATTTCCTTTGGGAGATCAATAAGGAATGGATTTAGAGCAGATTCTAGATCTTGGCACTTGGCCAACACTTTCTATTCCACCTACAATGCAGTTTCCCTCAGTGACTGTGTTATTTTCAGTGTGCATCTGTAGTGAGGGTTTCCAGTGTTGATTGGAAGGTAAGATATTCAGTGATAGGATCATCCTTTCAATTGGAAGATCCATTTGAGGAGGTCTAGTCATATTGTGCAACATCTTCAACCATCTCCATCCAGTTCTAGTTCTTGAGTTGCAGCTACTACTGCAACTCTGACATTTCTGTAGTTTTTCCATTTTTTGCATTGTTGTATCCGGGGTTGAGATCTTGCTCCCCCATCTAGTTTGAGCTATACATTTCTATATCCATGCATTGACATCATTTTGCAGCAATTATTCATAATAGACTGAGCAGTCATAGCTTGGGGTTTTACATATGTAGCAGTATTCTTTATTTTCTTATACATGTTCTATTGAGGCTTGTATTGCCTATCTTTAGTTACTCTTTCCTCAAGGAATTGTACTCTTTTTCTGCTATATTATACATTTTTTGGCTATCTACATCTTCATGTATTCAGGCTCATAAAGATAACGATGTTTCTCTATCCTTTGTTCATACATAGTTGCAGTCCCATCATTGGGCACTTTTTCAAGATAACTAGATGTGGGAGATCTGTTTAACCCACCTAGAGTGATATTTTTGGAGCCTCCTCTTGGATTTATGACTTAGATACATTTAGCTAAGGAATCCATGTCTTGTCTTCAAATCCTGTACCAGCCATTCCTAAAAAATGTGTTTTTCAGGCATGCCTTGCTGAGCAGTACCCTTTTGGGATATTACAGTGGTATCAAAGCATCTTTCTTGGCTCAGCCTGTGAGTTTCAGCCAAATAAGATATAAGAATATTAGAATGATGAATAATATGAGATTACTCTCATCATTTTTCATAACTAAGAAGAGCCTCTCCAAAGAGGAAGAGAAAAAAGAAGAGGAAGGACCATGCACTTCCTATTCTCATGAAGAAGAAGAAGACAAGCATGAAATATACTTGGATCATCAGGTTCTAAGTAAATACCTGGGTAGATAAAAATCTCATTCTAGAGCCTTCACTATAGCCCTCCCATAGTTTATTCAGCAGAAGGAGGAGAGGAGGCCCTGCAGCAAAAGGGAGATCAAAGGCAATAGATACCTATTGTCTACATTTGATGGGTTAATTATAGCAAGAGCTTGGGCAAGAAAGCTTGAGGCATTCTTCCTACTACATCCAGTGGTAGAGAGGGAGGTAGTAGAAGTTGCAGTGCTACACTTGGAGGGTGAAGCCAATGTCTGGTGGTTCAACCACTTGAGCCATACAAGGGTGAAAAATTTTGCAGAATTCACTCGAATGTTGATCAAAACCTTTGATGGAGAAATAACAAAGGAGAAAGATCTCACACCATCATGGGAGGAGACTTGTACCAATGTTGTCACAGCCTTGGAAGAGAAAAATTATACATCTAAAAATGAGGCAGCCATTGCATTGGAGGAGAAAACCATTGCAGCCATACAAGAATATCCCAAATTCCACCAAGGTATGATTGAAGTTCCACCTTCTATTTCAGCAAATCACTTAGAGGATTGTGGAAATTCATTTATTAATGACCAATAATCAACACACATTTCTGATCTAGAGCAACATGATTGCACTGCATTGTGCAAATGTTTCAAGGAGGAGATGAACCATCATCCTCATACATCTCTATTGAATTGCACACAGCCTTGGAGGTTGGAGTGTGAGCTTTTGGAGGATGAAACAAACCATGACACTCCTTTGAAAAACTATGAAACCATCCTTGAGTTGGAGTATGAGATCGCCACTACATCACTGGAGAGATTAACAGTGCTGTCAAAAAATGGTGGAGAGGAGATGTCTTCATCATATTTGGATCCTTGTGGATTCAACATAGTCATGGGTGAGAGATCTTCTCTAGGAGGTCTCCAAAGAGCTGCATTTCAAACTTTCATGAAATGCAAAGGGAGAGATTTGGTTTGGGAGAAGGGTAGCCCTCATGAGAGGAATACCAAGGGAAAGGAAAGGAGGAGACATCCACAAGTGATTGAGTGGATGTGGTTGATGAGCAGGAAGTTGGAAAGCTACTTGCAATTATATGACACTGGGAAGCAAGAGGCTTGGTTGCGTTGGTTCCTCTTGAAGGAGTTTGGCCATCACTTGGCATATCCTCTTCCTAAGGGGACGAGGATGGAAAACAGGTGGCAGGATGCTTGCATCATTGGGCTGCAAGGAGTATGGATGCATGGTGTTGATGTGATCTTCATATCATTCATTATGTTTTCATCACATGATTTGTATGATGAAAGTATGAGGAGGTAGCAAAATCTTTTGTTTCTTTGGTTGTTCTTGGGAGAGCAAGGGAAGATTTGCTCTCACACTTTGCATGATGTTGTAGGAGTAGGAGATGGCACTATCATGGTGCAAAGGGGCTACTCCTTGGCCTTAGATGATCAAGAGGTACTTCCACCTTGGGAGGAACTTCTTATATGTAGCAACATTAAGGGAGATGTCTTTGATAAGGAGCATGTCAAAGAATGGAGTTGTGAGTTGGCAGGAGCTTATTTGCATGGGCCAACAGCGCTGTCACTTGGGAGCTTGGGGTTATTGATGGAGTGTCCCCAAGATCACTTCACCATTGATGCACTTGGTGAGAAAGGAGGAAGTAAGATTGATGGAGTAGTGGATGGAAACATCTATTACAGAGATATGATCTTCTTAACTTGGATTTCCAAGTATAAGAAGGGTGATCTTCATGCAGCATATGGTTCATTCTTCTTCATGGGAGTGTGTCATACCACTATGGAGGAATCATTCATATACATATGCATCATCTTGCTCTTAACATATGGTAAGAATATTGTTTTTGCATCCATGGATTATCTAACACAATATTTGGATACTCTTACCATTCATATTCAGTGCATTTCTCCACAAGAGGGCAAGCTTTTCATTGAGCTCCATGGTCAACATTGGGCCAAATTGTATGATGGAGACAGCCATCTCTTATATGGCCTTGGACAAGTGTTTTCTTTCATGTATGTTCAGTTGATGTACCTAGCTATTTTCTATTTATCAGTATATGTCATGACATACATAACTATCCATGTAACAAAAAACAACTTTCCATGTAATTTTCTGAAGTAGTAGTTTGGAAAAATGCGTTGTCACTATTGGGAAAATTGTTGGTGTTGGGAAAACATACTGAGAGGGGGGGGGGGGTGAATCAGTATTTAGGGCTGAAGAATTTTTCTTTTCTTTCACTAAAAACCATATGTTACAGTACTGCATCCAACATGTATGTCCAGATATCTTATTATGTCTTTACTTAGAGCATTGCATCAGATGAGCATTAAGCATGAACAGAAATAACAAAACAAACCATCAAACGTAAACAACACATATGAACACCAGGATTTAAGGTGGAAACCCAATTCGGGAGAAAACCACCGCTGCTTTAATCTCAGTCTTCAATATTTATTATAGAGAAAACTTCTTACAATATATGCTGGTGCAGACTTATACTAGCACGCAGGCACCCACCTGCAGAAAGTTACAACCTTCTCTCGTTTACTAGCCTCTCTTGGAAGGGAGATACTACCCCCTGCTCTCGTTTACTAGCTACCACTAGAAGGGAGCTACAACCCCCTCTCTGAAGGCTTCGACCCTTAGCACCACTGCATACCATGTTTCATCAGTTTCCATACGACATATCTTGTGGGTCACCAGATTAATTTATTTTCTGTATACTCAACCAGTTCTTCACAATTTCATCCATTATTCACACCAGAGATTCATCATCGTCAGATCATTATATTCATGGGTGCATCATAGTTTCAGATTTATCGGTTAAGAACAGAGCTTGCCCATACATATATTCTTTTTGGAGAAATTTTATTCACAACCCTTACAATGCCCACCATTCTCTATTTTTTTCTTCTCCTTATATAGTTTTGCCTTTATTAAAACCATGAGTCAAAACCACGAACTGCTAATGGTATTCCTTTTAGTTTATCCCACAGGGCCCTTTTTTGATCTCTTTTTAATTTTATTTATCAATTTTAAAGAAATTGACAAATAAATATATTTACAACTTTTGAATTCCCAAGCCTTATGTCTAAAGATTAACCCTTCGGATTTTATAGAAATATCCAACGCTTCTAAATAAATTAATCATATGATAGACCTTTGACCCCGGGCCCACATACATAGTCAATATCCAATCCAATATGCCCATCGTACCACAGTAAACTTTGCGCAAGTCCAGCATTCGATCACCGTTAGATTAGCAAGCTTCCAGATCAACGGTGTATATACATATCGCTTGACCTCCGATGCCGAACGTTAACGTGCGATGGTCCGCCGTACCTGTGTTAAACTTCGTGCATCTTCAACAAATGACGACCGTCCGATGACCCCTTCCCAGATCAACGACGCTCAACGATATCGCTAGGCGTCCTGGGTCAAACTATAACACGCGATGGCGCATAGTGAAAATCAGTTTGGTAAAATTGTACAGGGACACGTGTCGTCCGTTCTATGGAATCACTCTCCACCTCTTGAATACTACTTGCCCATTGAAAATTGTGCAATAAAAAACATAAACTGCCTTCACTGTTCCTCCTTCGTGGTTTCGCCATTCGCTCAAGGTTCCGTTCATGATTCCAAAGGGTTTGCGCTCTAACTCTGGTCTATTTTTGGCAGGATGAACAAATGTAGTTCTCTTCCTATAGGATTTCCTTAAAAACATTAACTTGTTACAATTCAATGTCATTCTTCAATTCTGCTATGATATATATAACATATCATCCTTCCATTTTGGAGTTCTATCTTGTCACAGTTCCGCTTCCACCTGTACATTCAAAAACAGCATATCTCTGCCACCAATAAGTTCTTCAATGGATACAGTGAATGCCTCGAGATCCCCTCATATATTCAACCAAGTAGTTCCATGACTGCAAATATAAAACTAAGCTAGTTCTTCATTACAAGAAGGTCTCATCCTGGAATTCGAATCCTACCACCATGATTCCTCAACAGGATTTCATTTTTAACTCTATACGCAGAGACTCATACAGAGTTTCAGGGGATTCCATAATTCTTTATTAACATATACAAATCTTGGCCAGATATTCAATTTATCCTTCAATCCATTACCTTGTCTCTTTTGCCTTATGGATAGTTTAGGTGCTGCTCCTGTCTTTGCCAATTCCTTTGCCATCAATGACAACATTTCAAACAATCTCCCCCTTTGGCATTGATGGAAATACTCTTACTCTGATGGCCTTATAGAAGCCCTTAGTAGCACTTTGTTGCTTTTCCTCCCCCTTTGACATCAATGGCAAAGAGTTTGATCAAGATCCTTTGAACCAAAAATGCCATGCTCCCCCTAAGATCATCCTGCATCTTCAAACATAATATGACCAAAAATTCATCCTTTTCATATGACCAATGCTCCTCCTAAGCCTGTGCATTCAGAGCACTTCACAACCAATTTAATATTCTATATTTAAGTAGATCTGATCCTCTGCATGGCAGAGACTACTCCCAGTTTCTGTCTGAGATATTCGAACGCTTCCCTGGGTAGAAGTTTGGTAAATATATCAGCAACTTGTTCTTTAGAGGAAACATACTCCAATTTCACCTTTTGTTCAAGCACTTGTTCACGTAAGAAGTGATATTTGATGGGAATGTGCTTGGTCTTGGAATGCATAACAGGATTCTTTGAGATACTGATGGCACTTGTATTGTCACACATAATGGAGATAGGAGGTGAACATTTGATTTGAAAGTCTTGTAAGGTTTGCATCATCCAGATAAGTTGAGTGCAACATGATGCGGCAGCCACATATTCTGCTTCTGTTGTAGATAAGGCAATAGAGCTTTTCTTCTTGCTAAACCAAGATACTAACCGGGGCCCCATATAGAATGCACCACCACTAGTGCTTTTTCGATCATCAACACTTCCAGCCCAATCTGCATCAGTGTATGCATGAAGAGTAAGATTAGCATTCTTTGGATACCATAGTCCAAAGTCTTGAGTTCCTTGTAGATATTTGAATATTCTTTTCACATCTTGAAGATGAGACTCCTTTGGATTAGCTTGGAATCGTCCAACAATCCCAACTGCATGCATGATGTCTAGTCTTGTCCCAGTGAGATAAAGTAGACTTCCTATCATAGATCTATATTCTGGTTGATTCACCGTGGGGGAATCATCATTAGAACTAAGATTACATCCGTTTATCATTGGTGTACTTACAGGTTTGCAATTTTCCATGCCATACTTCTTCAGGATTTGCTTAAGGTATTTTGCTTGTGATAAGAATATGCCATTTGTTGCTTGTTTCACTTGCAAGCCAAGAAAGAATTTTAGTTCCCCAAGTAAAGACATTTCAAATTCTTGTTGCATATCAGAAGAAAATTTCCAACTCATAGACTCTTCATTACTTCCAAAAATGATATCATCAACATATACAACCACAATCAATAGTTTGTCATTTTCAGTTTTTGTGTATAAGTTGCTATCAGCAGACCCTTTTGAGAATCCTTGTTGATGAATATATTTGTCAAGATGATAGTACCATGCCCTTGGAGCTTGTTTGAGACCATATAGAGCCTTTTTAAGTCTACAAACAAGTTTTTCATCATTTCCAAAAATGAATCCTTCTGGTTGTTCTATATAAACTTCTTCTTCTAGGTCACCATTGAGAAAAGTAGATTTAACATCCATTTGATAAACTTTGATTTGTTGGAAGCTTGAAAAAGCAAGAAACATTCTTATGGCTTCAAGTCTAGCTACAGGAGCAAAAGTTTCTTCAAAGTCTATACCTTCTCGTTGAGCATACCCCTTGCAAACAAGTCTAGCTTTATTTCTTATAACATCCCCATTCTCATTTAACTTGTTTTTGAATATCCATTTAGTTCCAATGACATTTTTGTCATGAGGTCTTGGTACTAATTCCTAAGTGTGATTCTTTTCAATTTGATCAAGCTCTTCATTCATGGCTTGAATCCAACATTCATCTTTTCTAGCTTGACTGACATTGTGAGGTTCAATAGTGGACAGAAATGCTAGATTGCTAGAAGATCCCACTAGAGTCCTTCTTGTTTGTACACCTGATCCCTTTTCTCCCAAAATTTGAGATTCTGGATGATTATTTTGAACATATCTAGATGGAGCTTTTTCAGATAAATCATCTTCGGGTTCTTCATTGATTTCACTGTCTATATCATCCTTATTTGATGTAGTAGGATATGTGTCATCATCATCTTCATCTGTTGTTTGCTTTTCTTCTTTTGGAACTGCAGGATACTCATCAACAACAACATCAATACATTCAAAAATCTTCCGAAGTCTTTTATTGTAACATTTATATGCCCTACTCCTAGAGGAGTAACCAAGAAATATTCCTTCATCTGCTCTGGGTTCAAACTTGCCAATTTTTTCATCATTATTCTTGATAAAGCATTTTCTTCCAAAAATTCTAAAATGCTTTATAGTGGGAGGATTACCATACCAGAGTTCGTATGGAGTTTTATCACTATTTACATGAACATGTGCCTTATTGAGAATGTTTACTGCTGTATGTGTTGCTTCTCCCCAAAATGTTTCAGGTGTTCCGGAATCATCAAGCATATCTCTAGCCATTTGTTGAACTGTTCTATTCATTCTTTCTGCAACACCATTTTTTTGTGGAGTCCCAACTACAGAAAACTATATTTTTATGCCATGTTGTTCACAAAATTCAAGGAATTCATTTGATGTATATTCTCCTCCTCGATCAGATTTGAGACACTTGATTTTTAGATCTAATTCATTTTCAACTAGTGCTCTAAATATTTTAAATTGCTCAAATGCTTCATCCTTGTGTTTAAGCAGCCCAATCCAACACATTCTAGAGAAATCATCAATGAATAAGATATAGTATTCTTCACCACGTGGTGAATTTTTCCTCATAGGTCCACATATGTCAGTATAAATGAGTTCGAGAGGCTTACTTGATTATCCTTCCTTGGCATTAAATTGTACTCTGGTTTGCTTACAGAATTGGCAAGATTTACATATGATATTTTCAGATAGAGTAATATTTGGAAGATCACGAACAACTTTAAGTCTGCTTGATTTGTTGATTTGAGAGAAGCTCAGATGCCCCAACCTTATATGCCATAGCCAATTTTCTGAGGATTTACTCAAATCACATTGTTCTTTGAAGTTCTTCAATATATACAGGTTGTTTAGAGTTCTTTTTCCTTTTATAATTGCTTTACCTGTATCAATATCACGTACCACACATTCTTTTGAACTAAAGACAACTTCAGTTCCTTGATCACACATTTGACTTACACTTAACAAGTTATGCTTTAATCCATCCACATACATGACTTCATTAGCTTTCACCTTATCTTTTAGAAAAACAGACCCTTTTCCCTTAATGACCGCAGGAGTATCATTTCCAAATGTAACATTCTTTTCCTTTTCTAGAGCACTATATGCAAGAATTTTGTCTTTATCACCTATCATGTGTCTTGAGCATCCACTATCAATGTACCATTGGTTTTCTTCATCTTCTGCAAATAATGCTATGCCACAATTTTCAACCTGTAATTCCTTCTTTTTCCATATTTTGGAGCTTGAAGAAACATGTTCTTTTGGTAGAACTTTGCTCCTGCATTTAGATTCTTCATGGCCAAAGTTATTGCAATAAGCACATTCAACTTCATTTTGAAGAGGTGAAAAGTTGTTATAAATATTCTTCTTTGTTTCAATATCAATCCTTTTCTTTCTTGCTTCTCTTGTCATGATGGTTTTATATGCAACACATTGAACAGCTTTATGACCAAAATTGTGACATGAGAAACATTGTCCATTGAAGAAGATATTTCTATGATCACAAAATCTTCTATATGAATTTAATTGTTGATTGGTGTTTCTTTGAAAGACATTCCTGTTAGTGTTCTTTGAATTGAGATGATCATGATTTACCTGTAAAGATTCTTTATTCCCTTGCTGAGTGGCAGCATGTTGTAAACCAGCTGTAACTACTTTTAGATAATTTGGTGCTGAAGCCTGAGAAGATTCTCCGATATATCCAAGACCTGTCTTTATAAGAGGAGAACGTTGTACCTTGATAATCTCATCTAAGGTTTCAGATCCTTTAGCAAATCTAAGATTCAGAGTCTTTACTTTCTCAAGTTCTTTTATTAGACTTACTACTTCACACTCTAATTTCTCATTGTGTTTCTCTTTTTCTTCAAGCTAATTTTTTAGAGTTTATATGGTTATTTTACTTTCTTCTAAGAAAATTTTGATTTTATTGTTTTCATCAAGAAAATCACTATCTTCTAGAGCATCCAAAAAAGTATCCTTTTCTTGTCTATATTCTCTTTCAAATGCCATGAGAAGTCTAAGATCTTGTTCACATTCTTCCTGACTATCATATAACCCATCACTATCTTCATGAGTATAGTAACTCTTTCTAGTGCTAAAACGATTCTTATTCCTTTTTGCTACTTCCTTCCCCTTTTTATGTGTTTCTTTATAAGGACATTTAGCAGCATAATGACCAACTCTTTCACAATCAAAACATTTGAAAGGAAGCTTACCTCTGAAACGTCCTGTGCCAAGTTGAAGTTTCTTTACAAATTTATCTCATCTTCTTCTGAGATCCATCCTGATCCTTCTGTTTTTTGTACTTCCTTCCCTTTTGTAGAAGTTCTAAAGACTACTTCTTTGACTTCATATGGTCCTCCTCTTCTCATTTCATATGCAGTGAGTATGCCATGAATTTGCACCACAGTAAGATTTTGAAGATCATGCTTTTCTTCAAGAGCAGAAACTTTTGACTCAAATTTTGTCGTTAGTGATCTTAAGACTTTCTCAACCAAAGTAGATACGGTTATTGTTTCTCCCAGATTTCTCATACAATTTACAATATCATCAAGACATAAAAATAAATTGGCAATGCTCTCCTCATTATCCATTTTTAGATTCTCATATTGAATTATGAGAGTTTGGAGTTTAGCACTTTTTACCTTTGCATCACCTTCATAACTTAGAATGATTTTGTCCCATATTGTCTTTGTTGTATTCAGCTGCATGACCTTGACAAATTCTGATTCAGTTAGACTTCTCAATAGAGCATTGACCGCCTTTGCATTTGTTTCATAATTCTTTCTTTCCGTCAGATCTGTTGGTACTGCAGCTGGATATTGATATCCTTGTTCAACAATTTCCCATACCTCTATTCCTAGAGACTGAAGATAGGATCTCATCCTTGTTTTCCAGAAGATTAAATTATTTCCGTTAAAGAGCATAGGCCTGATAGATGTTTTTCCATCTTGATTTCTCATTTTGCTTGATCTTCCTTCTAGCGGCTAAGCTTTTCAGAAGGACCTGCTCTGATACCAATTGTTGGGAAAAAATACTAAGAGGGGGGGGGGGGTGAATCAGTATTTAGGGCTGAAGAAATTTTCTTTTCTTTCACTCAAAACCATATGTTACAGTACTGCATCCAACATGTATGTCTAGATATCTTATTATGTCTTTACTTAGAGCATTGCATCAGATGAACATTAAGCATGAACAGAAATAACAGAACAAACCATCAAACATAAGAAACACATATGAAAACCAAGAATTAAGTTGGAAACCCAATTCGAGAGAAAACCACCGCTGTTGTAATCTCAGTCTTCAATATTTATTATAGAGAAAACTTCTTACAATATATGCTGGTGCAGACTTATACCAGCACGCAGGCACCCACCTGTAGAAAGTTACAACCTTCTCTCGTTTACCAGCCTCACCTGGAAGGGAGCTACTACCCCCTACTCTCATTTACTAGCTATCACTGGAAGGGAGCTACAACCCCCTCTCTGAAGGCTTCGACCCTCAGCACCACTGCAGACCACGTTTCATCAGTTTCCATATGACATATCTTGTCGGTCACCAGATTAATTTATTTTCTGTATACTCAACCAGTTCTTCACAATTTCGTCTGTTATTCACACCATAGATTCATCATCGTCAGATCATTATATTCATGGGTGCATCATAGTTTCAGATTTATCGGTTAAGAATAGAGCTTGCCCATACAGCTATTCTTTTTGGAGAAATTTTATTCACAACCCTTACAATGCCCACCGTTCTCTAGTTTTTTCTTCTCCTTATATAGTTTTTCCTTTATTAAAACCATGAGTCAAAACGACGAACCGCTAATGGTATTCCTTTTATTTTATCCCACGGGGCCCTTTTTTGATCTCTTTTTAATTTTATTTATCAATTTTAAAGAAATTGACAAATAAATATATTTACAACTTTTGAATTCCAAAGCCTTATGTCTAAAGATTAACCCTTCGGATTTTATAGAAATATCCAACGCTTCTAAATAAATTAATCTTACGATAGAACTTTGACCTCGGGTCCACATACATAGTAAATAGCCAATCCAATATGCCCATCGTACCACAGTAAAATTCGCGCAATTCTAGCGTTCGATCACCGTTAGATTAGCAAGCTTCCATATCAACGGCGTATATACATATCGCTCGACCTCTGATGCCGAACGTTAATGTGCGATGGTCCACTGTAACTGTGTTAAACTTTGCGCATCTTCAACAAATGATGACTGTCCAATGACCCCTTCCCAGATCAATGGCGCTCAACGATATCGCTGGGCATCCTGGGTCGAACTATAACACGCGATGGCGCATAGTGAAGCGGTTTTGTAAAATCGTACAGGGATGCGTGTCGTCCGTTCTATGGAATTTCTCTCCACCTCTTGAATACCGCTTGCCCGTTGAAAATGGTGCGATAAAAACCATAAACCGACATCACTGTTCCTCCTTTGTGGTTCCGCCCTTCGCTCAAGGTTCCGTTCATGATTCAAAAGGGTTTGCGCTCTAACTCTGGTCTATTTTTGGTAGGATGAACAAATGTAGTTCTCTTCCGACGGGATTTCCTTACAAACATTAACTCGTTACAATTCAATGTCATTCTTCAATTCTGCTATGATATATATAACATATCATCCTTCCATTTCAGAGTTCTATCCTGTCACAGTTCTGCTTCCACCTGTACATTCAAAAACATCATATCTCTACCACCAATAAGTTCTTCAATGGATACATTGAATGCCTCGAGAGCCCCTCATATATTCAACCAAGTAGTTCCATGACTGCAAATATCAAACTAAGCCAGTTTTTCATTACAAGAAGGTCTCATCCTGGAATTCGAATCCTACCACCATGATTCCTCAACAGGGTTTCATTTTTAAATCCATACGTAGAGACTCATACAGAGGTTCAGGGGATTCCACAGTTATTTATTAACATATAAAAATCTTGGCCAGATATTCAATTTATCCTTCAATCCATTACCTTGTCTCTTTTGCCTTATGGATAGTTTAGGTGTTGCTCCTGTCTTTGCCAATTCCTTTACCATCAATGACAACATTTCCAACAGTTGGTACCTTCTTGCACTACATGAAACCTTCATCATTTTCCTCATTTTGATGCTAGTCATGATTTCATTTGCTGATATTCATCTTATTTGTATCAGAAGCATGATTGGGAGAAAGACACATGAGTTGGGTGTGTCCTTTGGGGGAGAGGATTCCCACACTTTCTGCATTGCCTGTTCTAATGGAAGCATGAGAGGAGATATGGCCACCACTGGAAAACACTTGTTTCCTTTTGTTGAGGTGGGCCATGTGATTGATGGGATGCCATATGGTGATTATTTCCTATCCATAACATATGGGATGATTTGGGTCAACTTGATTCACAGCATTGGAGAGGATATACTTGGAGGATTGTTCTTCATTTTTCCACTTAAGGGCAATACCATTGCAGCCCAAGATCAGCGCACACTCTACACTTATCACAAGTGAAGAGGAGGACAATGTGGGGTAGGCTATGATGCTTACCATATTCAGATTTTCAGCCCACCTTCATTTCTGGAGCTCAAGGTGGAAGGAGATTTCCATGAGTTGCCACGTTGGGAGGTAACTCACTTTGTATGGATGATTTCTTGGGGATGGGATATTCGTATGGGGATGGTAAATCCCAATTTATGTCAGATCTCATGCCTCAATATGGCCCATATACAGCCCATTTTTTCCTCCATATATGTTATTTCTTACATGATAGCTATTTGGGATGCTCAACAAAAGCTATTTTGCATATGTTGGAAGGACAACTTGGAGATATATTAATGAGACAACATCTTGATCCTTGGAGGATTTTATCTTATGAGGATTCTACAATGGGAGAAGAGGAGACTTCTCAATCCCATCCTTGTATTTTCTTGAGGACAAGCAACATTTGGGAGGGGAGGACTGTAATATTCCACTTTTAGCATGCAACTAAATGGAATATTAATTTTTGTTGTTTGCACTTAGGAGGTGAATAAATGGGTAAGGAAGCCCATAAATTTCAAAAATAGGAATTAAATCCCTCTTAGTATGAAAATGGATCATCATTGGAGTTTTATTTCACACCCTCATGTGTGAAAGAGGACATTTGCACGAAGACAAGGTCAAGTTTGACCAAGTCAAACAGCACAGTGATAGGAGGTGGAGATCATCTTGTGGGACAGTGCAGTGAAAGAGGAGGGAATTTTCCTTGATGGAGGAAACCCTAATGAGTGGGACCCATGGAGAGGGAGCTTGCATTTGTTTAAAAGGAGGGCAAGGCAGCCATTGTTAGGCATGTCTATGATTGTTGATTTCTTGGTCTGTTTAGACTATTTGCAGTCTCCTGTTGTTTAGCAGAGTTGCAGTGCTATTTAGCACAAGGAATTCTTGCTTAGGATTCCTTCTCCTTCTTGAAAGGCCTCTTGAGGTATTTCACTTCATTTATCCACATCTAGGTTCAAGGCCAAGCCACCTCCTCCAACTACAGTGTTATTTCTGCTGAAGTATAACGTTGTGTTGCAGGGTGTTGCAGTGGAGGTTCCACAACACCATTCCTTGGCTTATTTTTTAGAGGAGGAAGCCTTATTTCCTTTGGGAGATCAGTAAGGAAGGGATTTAGAGTAGATTCTAGATCTTGTCACTTGGCCAACACTTTCTATTCCACCTACAGTGCAGTTTCCCTTAGTGACTGCGTTATTTTCAGTGTGCATCTGCAGTGACAGTTTGCAGTGTTGATTGGAGGGTAAGATCTTCAGTGATAGGATCAGCCTTTCACTTGGAAGATCCATTATAGGAGGTATATTCAGCTTGTGCAACATATTTAGCCATCTCCATCCAGTTCCAGTTCTTTGGTTGTAGTTGCTACTGCAACTCCAACATTTCTGTAGTTTTTCCATTTGTTGCATTGTTGTATCTAGGGGTTGAGATCTTGCTCCCCCATATAGTTTGAGCTATACATTTCTATATCCATGTATTATAATCATTTTTCAGCAGTTATTCATAATAGACTGCGCAGTCATAGAGTGGGGTTTTACATATGTAGCAGTGTTCTTCATTTTCTTGTACATGTTTTATTAAGGCTTGTATTGCCTATCTTGAGTGACTCTTTCCTCAAGGAATTGTACTCTTTTGCTGCTATATTATAAATTTTTTGTCTATCTACATATTCATGTATTCAGTCTCATAAAAAGAACGTCGTTTCTCTATCCCTTGTTCATACATATCTGCAGTCCCTTCATTGAGCACTTTTTCAAGACAACTAGGTGTGGGAGATCTCTTTAACCCACCTAGAGTAATTTTTTTGGAGCCTTGTCTTAGATTTAGGACTTAGATATATTGATCTAAGGAATCTAGGTCTTGGTTTCAAATCCTGTAGCAGCCATTCCTGAAAAATGCATTTTTCAGGCATGCCTTGCTGAGCAGTCCCCTTTTGGGATATTACACATATGATTCCATCTTATAATAAGATGAATATAGTCATAATGCTTCTCATCTTGACTTCCATGGTATGGGTCTTTTCACCTTCTACTTCTCCTTTCTATGCATGGGAGGAACCCTAATAGCGAAGATATATCCCTTTGGATTTCTTCTCATTTGGTTCTTCCACTTCATTGGCTATATGAGATTCATTTCTTTCTTTCCTCTTATTTTTCTTCTTGAATTTCAGGAAATCTCTCTTGTGATACCCATATTATTGATAGCCATAGCATTATATATTCAACATATCCTTCTTCTTCTTTTCTGAGTACCAAATTTTTTCAAACCTTCTCTTTTATTTTAGACATGGCAGCAAATGATTGAACTTATTCACTTCATACCACATTGATTTTTACTTTTAAACCGGTTTCTTCAATTTTACACAATTACCATATTTCACTAAATGAGGTGACTTCCTTCTTTCCAAAAATTCTTGAAGCTACCCCATCCATCAGGTAGTGTATTGAGTACTACAGTGGTCATTTCTCATGATTCCCTCAACTCTTGTAGTTGGTCTTGTATTTATGACACCCTCATGAATTATGAGGCTATTAGTTCTTCCTTTGATATCTTCATCTTGTAGAGATTGGTTCTCAATGATATCACTTGTCCTGTAGTGCTTACGGAGAATAATTCCACCACTTTTTCATAGATGTCTTTTGAATTTTCCAATTTTTCTACATAATTATTCTTTATGCCCTTATTATGTTTTTCATATATTTAACTGAAGCTTGAGCTCCTTCCTTTGGAGGTTTAGTGAAAAAACCCTTAACATATTCAACAACTTCATTTTCTATGAGGATGAAATATTTTATCACCAAATTGAGTCATGTTGGGCTACTTCAATGGTCAACCTGGGGTAACTATTTAAAACCACTTGTAACTGGAAATTAGCCTTTCCAGTCTGAGAAGGCTCTCTCAAAAGGATAAAGGATATTCAATGAACAACTTGAAAGTAGATGGCTAACTCTGAATTGGATTGAATGTGTTTTTTTGTAGGTGAAATATGTATAAGGTTTACTACCATTTGGCTTATGGAGTCAATATGAAAAGTAAGTCACAAGAAAATCTATCTCATGGAAGCTGAGGAAATTTTGTTCTTATAAAACCACACATGAAGGATAGAACAAAAATATATATGCATACAGGAAGTTGGGGCATGCCACCATGAATTCCAAGTGATTGTACACAAGCAAACTAATAAAACATGACAAAACAACAAACTAAGTGTATAAATGGAAGTTGGAGCATGTAATCATGAATTCCAAGTGATCATACAACTAGAAGACTGCAGAGAAAGTAAAAGGTTGATATAATAAACATACATAAGAACACATAGAAGAATCCCAAGTCTAAAATAAGTTGTTGCAACTATATATTACTGATAGACAAAGATTACAAGAGTAGTGCCTTCATAACATCTCCCCAACCCTTTCAAACTCTAAAAATATCTCATTTATAGAATGAGGACTCATAAAAATTATATGCCACCTTTCTAGATTCGAATTCCCACCTCAGAGACCTATTTAAAACATGATTCCATCACTTGGAGACTTCCTAGGGATATTTCTATTTTGTAGAGTTTGAATACAAAAAGGACTCTTCTTTCATTAATAGTTCAACAAATCAATTTAATAACCCTTATCAACTACAAACAACTAATTTTATGAGTTTACTAGAGTGTTTATGTGTCATTATTCCACATGAATGTTGAATTGGACCTCCTCCAAGTCAAACTTTTACAATTGTTTCACAAATCTGGTTAGTGAAAATTCTGAAAAATAGGCTTCAAAGATGAGTGTATAATTTCCAAACCCTAATGGATTTGAAGAAACTAAGAGAGGGTTTTCTAGATGGACCTATGTTGAAGAAAACCTCTTTCATATTTCCAAAATACTTTTTCATTTGGTCTTAAAACAGTCATGTACATAAATATTTGTAGCATGTTTTAGTAGCATGGGAAAAGTGATTTTCCATCAATCTTCTTGACTTCTTTGCTATTCTTACATGTCAATAATGTCATAATACCTTACCACCATGGATATCCCTCCTTGAATCATGCAAAAACTAGCTTTAAAAGAAAAAAGACACCTACAAGTTTTTTTCGTAGCATTTTTCTGTCTTCAAGCCTAAAGCACACTATGAAAACTCCTAAAAAGGGAAAAATTTGCAGTTTATAAATGAACTCATATTTCCGAATTCTTAACATATCTTGCAAAAATGGAGGAGGTTTTTGTAGATCAGAATGTCTTGAAGAAAAAATTTTCTTGGTTTTTTAAAAACCATCTCTAGCTGTCCAGAATCTGCATTTGAAAAACATGTATAAAACAGGAAAATTATGTTTTCTGAAAATAGGGCTGAAAGACATCCCTATATATCCCAATTTGTAGCACCTTTGAGAAAAGTAAAATAGGTTATTGTTATTTGATATGTGCTTGAAATTTTCTGTATGCTGATATGTGCTTGTTAGGCTCACCTGATAGGTGTGTCTTCTGAGAGTCTGAAGATACATTTCCTGAAGTTTTGAAGCTGAACTTTTGAAGGTAATAGGAGCTCAGAATTTGTTCCAGGCTGCAACTACCTTGGTGACTCCATTAAAAACTCTCATGTTCAAAGGTGGCTTTGAAAAGGAGATATACGAGGAGTAATCTTGACCCAAATCCACCTACAATTGTAGATAATACAAACACAATTTCTAGAGGCATTCAAGATAGTTCTGCACAATAAGGTACTCCATTACACACAAAAGCCGTGTCCTCTGAATTTTTAAGAAGTCCTGAAAATAAAAAGTTTCATGATAAAATTCAGGAAGTCTTGTTTAGGTCTAAAAATGAAAAATAATTGACTGGGATTGTTTTAGACCTACATAGAAGAGGTATTGATACCTCAGCCTTAGTGACCTAAAAAGATAAAGAATAATTTTAGGGAGTAGTCACATCAGAGTTATTGTTAGAGAGGAAATATTTGGATAGGTTGAAGGAACTAGACCCATTTGAAATCTTGCTAAGAAGAAAACCAGGTTTCCCTCTACCTGACTGGAGTTCAAGTGTAACTGGACTACAAAGACCAACCAACCCACCTCCTAATAGTTCCTCTTCCTCTACTACTTCTTTCCCTAAAACTACCACAATTATTGTCATCATGGATGGAAATGTTCCACCTCCACCTGCTGTAGCACCTGCTAGGTATGCCCCTCTTGTTCTCCCAATTTTCATTAATGCCCTTCCTAGGAAATATTCTGCTAGAATCAAAACTTGGGGAAATGATGAAGAGATTACAACTGAAGATCATGTAGACCAGTTTAATGAATTCATAGACAAGGAGGAGATTGACTATGAGGATGTCAAAATGAAACTATTTGCTCAAAGCTTTACTGCTGAGGTCAGAAAATGGTTCAAATCCCTTGCTCAAGGAAGTTTTCATAATTCAAATGAATGTGAATATAGCTTCTTGAGAAAGTGGGGAAATATAACATTCCCTGTGCAAACCCACACTAAGTACAATATTTTGAAGAGAACTATAGATGAAATTGTCCAAAATTTTTCCAAGTTATTTAATAAAGTTTATGATTCCATTCCTGCCCATCTAAAGCCTCCACCAGGAGCAGCTCAACTGAGATATGCTGAGGAATTTGACTATGAATTTTCTATCCTACTAAGAGAAATACAACCCCCTTCACTAGCTGAAATGAAAAATGATGTTGTGAAGGTGGATGTCAATATGATAGCAGCTAAAAAGTCCAAGATGGGAAAGACAAAATTGAAAGAAGAAGATAAGCCTTCCACCTCAGATGAAAAATTTGACTCCATGATGAAAACGATGGAAAAAATGATGGATAGGTTTGCCCTTGGAAACAATTCTACTCCTCCTGCACAACATGAACCACAATTTAGAAATCCTCAGTTCAGAAGACCTCAAAATCAGCAGAGACCAAGGGAAAACAGAAATTAGCCTAACCCTCAAGTAAGGCCTCCTTTTTAGCAAAATTTAGTTGATGAAGAAGATCGGCCTGAGATACCAGAAGACTCCATTCATTACTTAGATGAAAACATGTCAGGAATTTTTTTAAATAAGGAAGAGCATGATGAGTCTGATCATGATGTAAACAAGGGTGAGGAACCATTTGATTACCTTAAAGGGTATCAACATGCAATCTTTGAGATGCAGAAACAATACAACCTCATAAACATAAATTTTCCTATTACTGCAAACAAAACACAGCGCAAGAAAGATACCCATAAAGCTGTTGTAGTTAGAAAATATCCACCACCTCCTCCTCCTGTCAAAGACACTGAAAAAATTGCTTATGTTTTCAGTTTGGATAATGACATCTCCAAGATCAAGATCCTATTCCCTTTTGGAGAAATTCTTAAGGTGAATGAATACAAAAGTAAAATTGTAAAAATACTCAATTCCCAACCTAGAGCTGTAGACATCCTTAATGTACAAGAGGACCATCCTACTATCTATTTGGGACCAAGATTGGAAGATGAGCAGAATGAAGAGATACCTCCTTTCTATGCCAGTCTTAGTATTCATAACATGACATTACACAATACCATGTCAGATTCAAGACCCTCTCATAACCTCATGCCTAAAGTGATTATGGAAAGGATGGGATTAGAAATCACTAGGCCATATAAGGATTTTTTTTCCTTTGATTCAAAACGAGTTCAATGCATTGGTTTGATAAAATGTCTTGTTGTTGGTCTCACACAAGTCCCTGCCAAGATAGTGGTTATGGAAAATGTAGTAGCAGATATTCCACCCAAGTTTGGCATGCTTCTATCCAGGTCTTGGGCAGCAAAGATCAAAGGCACCATGCATATGGACCTAACATATGCCACCATTCCTATTTTTGGTGAGCAAAGAAGACTGTATTGAGAAAAAAGGATGGCTTATATGGCAAGTAGTAAGAAAAAACCCAAAATTTCCCAATTTATGTTGTTGAGATAGAATTAGGATCTGGTATACTTTTCAATGAACTAACTGATGAAGTAGAAGATGAGAAGAAACTAGAAATTCAGGAGGTTGAAAATCAACAAGTCATTGAAGAAAAGGCATAGGGTTGGTGGTTGTTGTACTTTGATGGATTAGCTGGAAGAGAGGGGGCTGGAGTAAGCATTTGGATCAAAAATCCAGAGGATGAAAGTAAATTCTTTTATTTCAAACTGAACTTTGATTTCACAAATAATATGGCTAAGTATCAATCTCTATTTTTGGGTTTAGAAATTTTGAAAAGATTGGGTGCTCAAAAAATTTTAGTTTGTGGAGATTCTGAATTAGTTATTAAACAAGTTCAAGGTGTATATCAAACCAAGGATGTGAGAATGAGAGCATACAAAAATTTGATAATGGATATGTTAGAAAGAATTCAAGAATATTCATTTATTGTGAATACTAGGTGTTGAGTCTCAAAAGTGTTTTCCATATTCATACATATTTCCATTATGTCATAACCATCTAGCTCTTATTTCATAGCCATCTGACCTAAAGCCCTACATCACGTAACCATTTTTCATAAATATATGGGTTAGGATCCTTGTTTTCCAAAGTTATTTATTTTATGTATTTAAAGTGAATTTATGATTAGAAATTAGAAAATTAACATAGTTTCATATATCTATATATGTGTTGTGAGTTTTGTGACATGTGTAGGTCAAAAAGGAGACTTCTAGAAGACCCTTATGTGGCACTCTAAGGCCAAATTCGAATTTGGTTGGAGAAGATCATGGGATCATGAGAACATGTGTCTCACTTCCTTGTTGTATTGAAACTCTAAAAGAACATGTGTCTCACTTCCTTGTTGTATGGAAACTCTAAAGAGGATATGTGTCTCATTTCTTAGTTGTGTTGAAACTCTAGAAAGACATGTGTCTTATCATTTCCTATTTTGATTGTAACTCTAGAGATGGAGGGAGAGATTCATGGACTCCCATTAATGAGATAACTCCTCATATTTTGTATAAATAGGAGAAGCTTTCTCCTATCATGGGTAATGAGGAAGTAATGAAAAAGTAGTGAAAAATAGGAGAAGGAGAGAAAGGAATAGAGAGTCTTTTGTAACAAAGTTCAAGATGGAATGGGATGTAGATTTGTGAGTTTTTCAATAGAGAAATTCAGTTCTTTGATGCTGTTTTGATTACAACTTTAAGGAGCTGAAGGACTTCACCAAATTGGTAGCAGAGGGCCCCTGCTATCCAAGGAGGCTTCTATATGCTTTCTAGATAAGTAGCTTTTAATTCATGTCTTGCATTATTTGTTTAACTGAAAGATCCTCATCATCTTACAATCATTCTTTTTCTTAAAACGCTCTTCCAACATATCATTATTAGATGAAAAAGATTTGGTTGTATCATGTTGAGTTAATTAACATTTTCTGTTTTGCAATTAGATTAAAAGATCCTCATTATCTTACAATCATTCTTTTTCTTAAAACGCTCTTCCAACATATCATTATTAGATGAAAAATATTTGGTTGTATTATATTGAGTTAATTAGCATTTTCTGTTTTGCAATTAGATTAAAAGATTCTCATTATCTTACAATCATTCTTTTTCTTAAAACGCTCTTCCAACATATCATTATTAGATGAAAAAGATTTGGTTGTATTATGTTGAGTTAATTAGCATTTTTAGTTGCAATTCCTTTTGTTAATTATCATAGTTAGACTTATTCTAATAAACTCTTCCAAAATATCATTATGATGAATAAACCATAACTGTGGTATTGTAGGTTTTAGTTGCTTGTTTACACTAAGTGGCATAGCCATTCTTACTCTTACAAAGCTCTTCCAAAATATCATAACAATGAGTAAGAAATAGCTATGGTGTCTTAGATTTTAATTGTATTTGCTTTCAGTTTTACATTTATGTTCAATTGCATTAAATAATATAGCTAGGATTGTTTTACAAACTCTTCCAAAATATCATTCATCATGAACAAGATGGGCTGTAGAATTCCATAGACTAGTTGCATGTTAATTCAGTTAGAGCACTCCGGAGGTAGATTACATAAAAAAAATACGAAAAACACATACAACGAAGTAAGGAAGAGGTCACTTAAGCACATATAGTGCACCACACTTCATCAGTTTACTAGCCCTGGCTGATAATTTATGTTAGCAATTTAGGACGCTAAATTGACTACACATTTTGGCGCCGTTGCCGGGGAAGTGTAATTAAGAGACCTTATTTCTTACATCTAAAAAATAAAATAATTAATAATTCTTGAGTATGCTCTCCTCCTGCACTTCGTGTGATCTGGAGGATCAGAAAAAGGATTGTTATGTAAAAAAAATTAATAATTCTTGAGTATGCTCTCCTCCCGCACTTTGTGTGATCTGGAGGATCAGAAAAAGAATTGTTATGTGAAAAAAAAAAAAAGAGGAGACAAAATAAACTTCATCATTTCAATTGATTCAACAAAAAAAACAAAAAAAAAATTCATTTGATTTAAAAAAGAAAAAAAAAAAAAAATTAAATTGTTTTGTTACTAAGATATATATATGTATATTTTAAATTTTTGAAAATATATATATAATTTTAATAACAAAACATTTTAAAAAAATAAATAAATAAATAAAAATTGAATAAATTGTTTAGTAAAATACATATGTATATTTTTAATTTTTCAAAATACAACATATGTCATTTTATTAACAAAAACAAATTAAAAAATAAAAATAAAAAACAAAAACAAAACAATAACAAATTAATAAACAACCAAACATAAACAAAAACCAATGAAATGACCATGGCATTTTGGAAAAAGAAAAAAAAAATTTGAACAATAAAACAAACGCCAAAGTTTCTCCATGTCGTGAACCTTTGCACAGGCTCATAACTCCACCTAAACAAAGGGCTAAAGAAAGAATGCAAGAGTTAGTACCCCAAAATAATTCTGAGAGCAAGCCTTACAGTCTTGTTGAAGCTGAAAGAGATTTCCTATCTGTTAGCAAATGCTACTCAAGACTCTATATATCTCCAGAGTTTTCCAAGCTTGTTGTGAACTGGTTAAAGGAAAAACTTGATATTTCATTAAAAACACCTGTCAGCTTTGAGTATGATGTTGTAGTAGAGGATGAGAGCGTTCCAAAGGAATCTTCATCAAAGTCGTCTGACAACCGGAACTATGGAACAATTGAACAGATTAATTCTTAGAAATTTGTTTCCACAGTTAATGGGGTTAACACCGGTGTCACATACAGTATAAGTAACAATGTTCAAGAGAAATTTGATGGTTTATACAAAAAAATTTGCATTTTTGACAATGTGGAGACGGCAAAGATGGTTGTAGGGAAGCTTATGGGAGAGTACAAAAAACTTATTCATGCATGTGATACAGAGGAAAATGAGCTTTGGGAAGTCGGATGCTTGCAGTCATGAGATTTCAGGGGAGTCACATTCAGGTTGTTACCACAAAGGGGAGTTATATTCAAGTTGGCACCACAAAAATATCTCAAATCGTAATGCAAAATCATTAGTTGATCCTAGAGCGAGAAAGTGGTCTCTCTCCTTGAAGTACCATTTATTGTCTGGCCATGCCAGAAATGCTTCAAATATCAGAGAAGTGTTTGCAGCTAGCAAGTATATGCAAGATGATTACCAGCAACCAAGAGCATAAGATGTTCTTGCTGTTCTGCGTAGATTCCAAGAGTTGGATCTTCCTCAGTCTACTTACTTGCCAGGAGATAATGGCAAACCTATCAGTCTTGAAAATGGTCAATACGGAACTAACCAGAAAACGATTTTTGCCAGAGCATCTCCAGAAACGCAACTGCTATTGACACATAATTTTGAAACACGTTTTCTGATCAAACCGAAATGAATTTTGAAAAAATAAAACATGGGTTTTTTCGCCAATAGGGTCAATTAGATAACCTAGAAATTGTTTTAAGAAATTCGTGGCGGTTTGGGAGAATTTTCTGGTTCTTTGAAGTCCATTTTTGCCTGCCGCGTGAGGAAAAAACGGTTTTGTACAGTGGAGAGTTTGAGAACGGCACTCTGCATTCATTTCATCCATAATTCGGTTTCCTGATCTCCAGGAAGAAAAATCTAAGTTGAACACAAATTCTATCAACCTTGAGCAACGTGGATTCCAGATGTTTATGACTCGCCTGAGACTGCTTAGAGATCATGTTCATTCCACTCGTATAGCATTTGTTGAATTTGTAATGGCTAAAAGTGCCATACTTGCATTGAACTATAGTGGTGCAATTGTGGGATCTTTGCCTATAAGGGTAAGTCCATCAAAGACACCAGTACGCTCCCGCATTCCCCATCTTACCATGCATTGAAGAATTACTGGAAGCTACACTGCAATGCTTGTGAATCATATGCATTGTTCTTTTAGAGTTTGAGCAAAGGATATTTTTATGGGAAGTAATGGTGTTCTGGAGTAGCAGTTCTTTTTTACAGTTATTCCAAATATGAAGAGTAAAACTAGTTTTAGCTTGAAAAATTAAGGTCTTTTAAGACCCAAGTGCCAGATGTGGTTAGATTCAAGCAAGGGTTTCTTTTGAGAAGTACCCAGACTCAATGAGCATCTTATTTATCCGTTTATGGAGATTATGGAGATCACTTAGGTATCACTATATCTACTGCTCATGAGCATGCAAATGCGTTTCAAGATGAGACCTTAGAGTTATTGTGTTCATTTATTGAGACAGGAATATGTGCCAATAGAAATATCTTTTTATTATCTGAAAGGCGAGGATAAGCGGAATTATGTGCATACAGGTTTGGGCACGAGAATTTTTCACCTCAACTGATATTTAATCAATATGATAGTTTCCACAATTTGTTTAACGAAAAAAAATAAAAATTAAAAAAAAATTTAAAAAATTAAAATTGTTTTGTTTACTAAAATATATATGTATATTTTTAAATTTTTGAAAATATATATATAATTTTATTAACAAATCATTTAAAATAAATAAATAAATAAATTTTACATTTCTCTTTTTCAATTTTGTTATTTAAAAAAAAAAAAAAAAAAAAAAAATTGCATTTCTCTTTTTCAATTTTGTTTAAAAAAAAATAAAAATAAAAATTGAATCAATGAAATGAATAAGTTATTTGCTCACCTTTTCTGAAAGTATTGATTAATTTTGGACTAATGATGAAATATGAATGGCTAAACCTTTATTCAAGAATTTTCGCTATAGAAATCGTCGACATTCTGCAGCTAAAGTCCAATTCCGCAACTGAAAAACCTCATTGTTCAAATCAGCCTAACTTTCTCATACAAAATCAGATTTTGATGATTCAAGCATTGTTGGAAAGGTCTCAACAAGATCTACACAGTGAGAAATCCATCATTAAAGTTTGAAAAGGTAAATCATGAAATAAATTGCTGAAAAGAAGCAACATTCAACTTGAGGCACTAATTCTAAAATAGGTATAAATTCTTTTGATTTTTCCTTTGAACTTGTTTCATTAATACAAATTATTAGTTTTGTGTGTAAATATCATAACTAGAGAGATTGATCACCTCTCTCCTTTGATAATCTTACATTCCATTGCAGAAGAAGTATTAATTTTTTTGCAGGTTCCAGGAGGAAGGAGAAATGACTACAAGAGAATGGTGTCTCTCTAAGAGACCAATTTGTTTCATAAGAGGATGATCAACAACAAAGAGGAAATATGCTGATGCAAAATCAAATCCAAACACTTGAAAAAATTTCAGATACTATTGTCTCCATCACATCCATACCTCATAATAAACCATTCACCCCATTTCACTTCATATTTTCCATTTATATTCACATCCACTTTCCATTTCCTTTTGTCCATTCATAACCCACAAATAAAAGCAAGAGGCTCATTCACATGCTTATTTCCCATTGCCATTTCTACTCTCCATTGCCATCTTCCATTTCATCTTCCATTTCTCGTCATTTTCATTCCGCAAATAAGCCCCGCTTCAATGCAAATTATTGAGTCCATAGTCCTTTGGGTCTAAGTTCTTTGTAAAAACACCTTGAGGCTTGCATGCCTTAATGGCAAGTTCTCATGCTGACAAACAATGGGAATACATTAATGTCCCTTGTTCGTCAGATCTTCTAGGTGACTCGACATCAGCAAAATCATTCGTACCTAGCCAGATGTGTTTGGGCATCTTGACTCTCATTGTCATCAATGGTGAGAGTTCTCGTATTGACTAGTGGCATCCATTAATGGCCACTAAGTCAACAATTTCCTACTATGTTCGACATCGGAACATCTTTTCACATAGTAGGAATTGTGCCAATGAGTTTTGAAGACATGAAGACTATTATTTTCAGCATTTTGGAGCAGATTCAGCAAGTTTTAGTAGAAGCAATAAAAGTCATCTTATCTCTTTATCCATGACTCCTCTTATTCAGCCACTTGAAGAAGAATATGATCAGAATTTTGCAGCCACCACACATGCACAAATCATCCACATTTAAGGTAAGTGAAGGTATGCTGTTTTCTAATTTTTAGTCGTGTAATTCATTAGAATGCTAAAATTGTAACTTTGGAAAAATTCATCACTCCCTTTTTCACATTGTCATATCTTTAGTTGGGGGGGAAGGGACATCATTTCATATCCACATGTCATACACTATCACACATTTTCATTTCATTTCCACCCACATATACTTCCCAACCAGCTATTGTTTCAACATGATCCAAAAGATTATATGCCTTGCAAATGATCAATTCATTGATGAAGTAATTGATTCTAAATGTTTTCATGAACTTTGATGCAACAAAGAAAATAAAGCATTGTTACACAAGAACCATTGCTCAAAAAAATTGGTTGTCACACAAGAACCAACCATTCAAAAAATGTTGCAATAAAATTTATTATACTTTGCCAAAAAGAAAATATCAAGAAGAAAAGTTTGGAACGAATCTATATGAGTCAAAGATCAACTCATGGACAAATGAATCATTGCAATAGTTTCATGAGGACATGCAACAACTTCAGTTGGGGGGTATGTTGAGTCTTAAAAGTGTTTTCCATATTCATACATATTTCCATTATGTCATAACCATCTAGCTCTTATTTCATAGCCATCTGACCTAAAGCCCTACATCACGTAACCATTTTTCATAAATATATGGGTTAGGATCCTTGTTTTCCAAAGTTATTTATTTTATGTATTTAAAGTGAATTTATGATTAGAAACTAGAAAATTAACATAGTTTCATATATCTATATATGTGTTATGAGTTTTGTGACATGTGTAGGTCAAAAGAAGACTTCTAGAAGACCCTTATGTGGCACTCTAAAGCCAAATTCGAATTTGGTTGGAGAAGATTATGGGATCAAGAGGATATGTGTCTCACTTCCTTGTTGTATTGAAACTCTAAGAGGATATGTGTCTCACTTCCTTGTTGTATTGAAACTCTAAGAGGATATGTGTCTCACTTCCTTGTTGTATTGAAACTCTAGGAGGATATGTGTCTCATTCCTCAAGTTGTGTTAAAACTCTAGAAAGACATGTGTCTTATCATTTCCTACTTTGATTGTAACTCTAGAGATGGAGGGAGAGATTCATGGACTCCCATTAATGAGATAACTCCTCATATTTTGTATAAATAGGAGAAGCGTTCTCCTATCATGGGTAATGAGAAAGTAATGAAAAAGTAGTGTAAAATAGGAGAAGGAGAGAAAAGAATAGAGAGTCTTTTGTAACAAAGTTCAAGATGGAATGGGATGTAGATTTGTGAGATTTTCAATAGAGAAATTCAGTTCTTTGATGTTGTTTTGATTAAAAATTTAAGGAGATGAAAGACTTCACCAAATTGGTAGCAGAGGGCCCCTGCTATCCAAGGAGGCTTCTATATGCTTTTTAGATAAGTAGCTTTTAATTCATGTCTTGCATTATTTGTTTAACTGAAAGATCCTCATCATCTTACAATCATTCTTTTCCTTAAAACGCTCTTCCAACATATCATTATTAGATGAAAAAGATTTGGTTGTATCATGTTGAGTTAATTAGCATTTTCTGTTTTGCAATTAGATTAAAAGATCCTCATTATCTTACAATCATTCTTTTTCTTAAAACGCTCTTCCAACATATCATTATTAAATGAAAAATATTTGGTTGTATTATATTGATTTAATTAGCATTTTATGTTTTTAAATTAGATTAAAAGATTCTCATTATCTTACAATTATTCTTTTTCTTAAAACGCTCTTCCAACATATCATTATTAGATGAAAAAGATTTGGGTGTATTATGTTGAGTTAATTAGCATTTTTAGTTGCAATTCCTTTTGTTAATTATCACAGTTAGACTTATTCTAATAAACTCTTCCAAAATATCATTATGATGAATAAGCCATAACTGTGGTATTGTAGGTTTTAGTTGCTTGTTTACACTAAGTGGTATAGCCATTCTTACTCTTACAAAGCTCTTCCAAAATATCATAACAATGAGTAAGAAATAGCTGTGGTGTCTTAGATTTTAATTGTATTTTCTTTCAGTTTTACATTTATGTTCAATTGCATTGAATAATACAGCCAGGATTGTTTTACAAATTCTTCCAAAATATCATTCATCGTGAACAAGATGGGCTGTAGAATTCCATAGACTAGTTGCATGTTAATTCAGTTAGAGCACTCCGGAGGTATATTACATAAAAACAATACGAAAAACACATACAACTAAGTAAGGAAGAGGTCACTTAAGCACATATAGTGCACTACACTTCATCAGTTTACTAGCCCTGGTTGATAATTTATGTTATCAATTTAGGACGCTAAATTGACTACACACTAGGGACCAAAACTCAGCAACTCACTCTCTAGCTGTTTTTGCAAGTATTTTTGTCACCCCTGCACATTCCACTGAAAGATATGAGGTTGAAGTTCACCATAGGAATGCTATTCCAGACAACATCATCCATTGGAAATTTTTTGAAGATGACCAACAAGTCAAAAACTTCATAGAATTGAAAGAGGAGTTTGAAAGCACACAAGTAGATCAGAAAAACATGCTTGCTGAAATAGACGGTAATTCTGAAGTTTTACAACTGAAGAAAAATTCTATACCAAAAGGTCTCATCCCACTTGAAAATATTTTTGACCAAAATGATGTGTTTAAAGCTCCTAGGATGCAAGCTGATGATGAAGAGGTAAAGAGTTGTAACCTTGGTATGGTAGTAATGCCAAAAATGATGAAGCTTTCAAATTTCCTTTCTCTAAAGATGAAATAAAAATATATTGTGATGATGGAAAGGTTCATAGATGTTTTTGCATGGAGTTATGCTCATTTGAAGAAATATGACCCTACTATTATTCAGCACACCATTCCTATTAAAGAAAATGAGAATCCTTTCAAACATAAGTTGAGGAGGATTAATCCACTGCTCATGCCTCTGATTGAGAACGAAATTAAGAAGCTCTTTGATGCAAAAATGATTGTTCCCATTAGATTTTCAAAATGGCTTTCTAACTTAGTTCCGGTCAGAAAGAAGAGTGGAAAGATCAGAATTTTCATTGACTTCAGAAACTTGAACAAAGCTTCTCTAAAGGACAATTATCCTCTCCCAAAGATGGATCAAATTTTGTAAAACATTGTTGGTTCCAAAAGGATGTCTATGCTGGATGGTTTTTCAGGATACAATCAAATTTTAGTGCACCCAAAAGACCAGGAGAAAATTTCCTTTACCACACCATGGGGGACATTCATGTATGCCAAGATGCCCTTTGGTCTGATGAATGCAGAAGCGGCCTTTCAAAGAGAAATGGGCATTGCCTTTGCTGAGGAAAATGATATGTTATTTGTTGTCTATCTGGATGACATAATAGTTTTCTCAAGGAGAGAGGATGACCATATGAAACATCTAGAGAAGATTTTGCTAAAATGTAGAAGGTTTGGTATTTCTCTTAATACCACTAAGAGTATTTTTTTCTTTAACTTCTGGAAAGTTTCTTGGGCACATTATATCTAAATATGGGATAAATATTGATTCAAGCAGGGTAAATTACATTCAAAACGTAGATCTGCCTAGAAGCAAGAAGGAAATTCAGTCTTTCCTTGGAAGAGTGAATTTTGTGAGGAGGTTTATTCCCAACTTTGCTGAGTTTTTCAAATACATAACGAATATGCTGAAGAAAGGAGCTAACATTAAATGGACAGTTGAAGAAAATCAATCATTTGAGAAAATCAAGAAGGCACACACTCAAGCACTAGTGTTGATTAGCCCTAAGTTTTCAAAGGAATTTATGGTTTTTACATTTGCATCAGAAAATACAATTGCTGGAGTTTTTCTACAGAAAGGACAGTAAGGTACTAAGCAGCCTATTTCATTATTTAACGGGACCTTAGCCAATTCAGAACTGAAGTACAATATCCTAGAGAAAAAGGCATATGATTTGGTCAAATCCATCAAGATTTCAGAATTTATATTCTACATTCTCATGCCATAGCATTTTTGCCTAATGTTGTAGTAAAGGACATATTGACTCAAGTTGATCCTGATGGTAAGAGAGAGAAGTGGATAGCTGAATTTTTGGAATATTACATAGAAATCGGACCTAGAAAAGTTGATGGCACAGTGAAACTTTGACTGTCTTGATATGAATTTAATTGCAGAAATTTCAGAATTATCATATGAAGATGAAGAAATGATTCCAATTGAAGATAATTACATTATGTCTGAGTGGTATAGAGATATTTTTTTTTCTTACATCATCATAGAACTTCTGCTGAATTGAAAAAATCTAAATCAAGGTTTGTGAAGATGAAATATATGAGGTACTGCATCATAGATAAAAATATGTATTGGAAAGATACTAGTGGTATTCTTTTGAATTGTTCGTTGGAAGAGGAAGCTGAAAAAGTGATTGAAGAGTTTCATAAAGGATATTGTGGAGGTCATCACTATTGGAAGGCCACAACAAACAAGATTCTCAGATCAGGGTACTACTGGCCTACCATGTTCAAAGATGTCTATAAAAAGATAGTTGCCTGCCATGAATGTCAGATTTTTTATGGTAATAAAAGGCTTGTTCCTTTACCCTTGATGCCTATTTATGTTGAGGTGCCATTTCACCAGTGGGGGCTAGATTTTATTGGTGAGATTCATCCATCATATTCAGGTCAGCATCGCTAGATCCTAACAAAAACTGATTATTTTACCAAGTGGATTGAGGCAAACCCAACTAGGCAAGAAAATGATTCAGTTATTATTTCATTCTTGGAGAATAACATATTGTCCAAGTTTGGTTACCCTATGAAGATCATCACTGACAATGCACAGGCTTTCAAATCCAAGAGGTTGATCAGTTTTTGTCATCAATATCACATTACACTTGGACACTCTACTTCATACTATCCAGAAGGTAATATCTTTCTAAATCTTCTAACAAAAGAATTGTGAGAATTATTAAGAAGGTGTTGCAGGAAAATAAAAGTCATGCCATTTGAAGCTGAAGTATGTTCTATGGGCTGATAGAGTGTGTACAAAAAGGTCAATTGGTACTTCACCTTATGAGTTGGTATATTGAGCTGAAGCCATTTTTCCTACATCCTTGGGAGTGCCTGTCATGAAGCTACTGCAAGGATTAGAAGAGGAGCTAAATTCTATTCAGAGGAGAATAAACTAGATGATAGCTCTTTACGAAAAAAGGGAGGAAGTATATAGCAAAAATAAACAATCTCAAAACATAATTAATAAGACATTTGATAGGAAGGTCAAAGAGGAAAAATTTCAGATTCAAGATGTGGTATTGAAGTGGGAGGCCAGAATTGAAGATAAGGGGAAACATGGTAAGCTTCTGAAAAAGGAAGCATCTATTTATGTTTCTATTTTATCTTCTCAAAATGTTATCACGAAATTGTACTGGATTGGCTGCTTATCAAACAACTCAGTGTAACTGTTTCAAAGCACTTCTAACTGAAGCTTAGCCTCTTCAGTTTGAGAGGGCTCTCTCAAGGGGGTTTTATTATATTGAATAATGATAGTACTAGATGGCTAACTCTATGGAAATTGTAACTTGTTTTTTATGATTGCAAGTTAAAAAGAATGTAAGCTTACTACCATTGGGATTATGGAGTCAACAATCAGTTTTTTCAGTGACAAAGGTTCTTAAACATGGAAGCTGAGGCAGATAGAGGTCTTTAACAAAAGAAACTGCATAAAACATAAGGAAACACGGTCATTTCATCAGTAAAGGAAGTCAGAGCATTGAGTTATAAATTATGATTAATAGAGATGAAAACTACTGAAAGTGGTAAAACATAAAGATATAGATCAATAAGACATTAAATACCTCATGAGAATCTCAGGTTTGTCAAGAAGAATATCACTTTGTATTACTGATATAGGTCAAAAACATAAAAGCAGTAGTTTGGTGCAAATGTCTTCCAAACCCTTACTACTTCGATGCTTTGTCTTTAAATAGACATTCTTTACAACAAGGATGATCTTCTCGGTGGCTACATCATCGAATTCTCCTATGACACCTTTCATAACTGAAAAATGTAACTTTTAACATAAAAATGACAGCTACACCCTAAAAAAACCATCTCCCAATAGGATTCTAACTCCTATTTATTACATTTATCTATCCTATCTGTGAAAATAGTTACATTATGGTTACAAGATAAATATCACATGCTCTAGAGACACATGATTTAATTCATCAACACTTTACGTATTTAAGGCCTCCCTAGATTTTTGGAGCATAACTCTATTTTCTAGGAATAGATGACCCTTATCTTCAACGCTTCTTTGACTGGTGACCTGTCTTCATAGCACTTCCTTCAAGTCATAAATATTTGATGATAAGATCCCTTGACACGCTGGAGGTCTCCAGCTAGCCAAAACTGGCTTTAAGATGCTCAAAAACCTTCAAAAATGGCTTGCTACGAAAACATGACAGTTTCGTAATGAGTTTTGGTAGCATTGAAAAAGTGGCTTCTGCACCCATTAACTTCACTCCTTTGTTGTCCCATGATGTAAATCAAGTCATGACACATCACCACCATTAATCCCCCTCCTTGAATCAAACAAAAACTGACTTTATAGGAAAAAATGCTGCTACTTGTTTTTTCGTAGCCTATTCCTGGCTTCAAGCCTGAGGAATGCTACGAAACTCTGTGAAAACCCAGAAATTTCCCCTTTCAAAACAATCTTCAAAAATTGATCTCTTATTCTAAGACTTTGATTTTCTGCATGTTTTGGGCCTCCTAAGGCATATTCCATCTTATCTTATCACTCTTTTGGTGTTTCCTCCTCATTAACAATCAATTGAGCAATGGGCTCCTCAACCATTGTCATCTTCAAACCTTTCTTTTCCAACTCTTCACGAATCAGTTCCAATTATTGCTCTAGGTCTTTCACTTGATCACTCAGTGACCTGTTCTTGATTTTCAAGTGAAGGTTTCTCTTTTTTATGTGCTTGACCTCTCCTCTTAGTGGCTGAGTCCACTTTATCAGTTTTCTGTATTGTCCAAGGTCTTTGAGACACTTGTGACTTGATCTTCCCATGTCTTTCTTATTTTTTCAAACTAAACCCTTTCAGCTCTATGATTCTTTGCCTCTTTCTTCAAGACTGCTCTCTCTTCCTTTGCCTCTTTCAATTGTTCCTTAAGGGTTTCAAATTCTGTATTTTCAATGATTTTCTATTTGACCTTCTTTTATTTGATGACCTGATCTTCTTTTGCAGGTGAGGAGAGGTCTATGATGCTTGGTGGTGGCTAAGCAATTTCACTAAATTTCTGAACCTATTTTCTTATTTCCATAACCTTTCTTGCATGCCTAGTCATTGATTTTCTAGGTTGAAACATGAATCCAGCATCATCACCTGCAAACTCCAAATTTTTAGTTGTTTTTCCTTTCTTATGCTTCCTTCCTCCCTCTTCAACATATTCAGCTTGGACAATGGGAGTTTCTTCAATATCAATGGAATGCAAGATGTCCTCTAAGTTACCCTTAACCATTTTTTGGCTCCATGTAACTCTCTTACTGCCATGTTTGCTAATTGTTGGCTTCTATTTTGTAGGTGTAGCTTTGGGTGTGTCAATCTTCTACAAAGGCTCTTTCTCCATGCTCATTGGTTCTAAATTCTCTGCCACTATCGGTGATGAAACATCTATAGGTTTGGGAAATATTTTAGGAGTGACAACATCTACTTCAAAACCATTGATGAATAGAAAGGATGTCCAATCTCTGCCTAATCTCTTCAAATCCTCCAACACCAACAACTTAATCAAACCATGATGAAAGAGAGAGGTTTCACTTCTTTCTATTTTAACTTGAACCTTATCTGAAATTTTACCTAAACTTCTGTATAAGTAAAAGGGAAAGTCAAGAGACCTCTTACCGACAAAATGTAGCAGAAGCCTAAGGTGTTAGGAGTGGACCATATGAAATATTACTTTACGTGTGAAGTACTTCTGAATGATCATCAACAACTTTGAAATTTTTTCCTCCATGTAACTCCTTGGGATAGCATTTGTGAGGTCAATTTCACTATGCTTTGGCTTAATGAATTCTTTGCAGTCCTGCATGATGAATTTGATGCCTTTAAACCATTGCTACCCTCCTCTAGGGATTCCCGTTGCTACTGAAATGTTGTCTGGTATTACTGTGAGATTTAACATTCCCACCTTTGTAACTGATCTAGTAAAACTTTTGGCAAACTCATTTGAAACCTACAAATGGCACCCTTGCAATATTTGGAAGAATTGCAAGCACCCTATTCTTTTAAACACTTCCAAGGAATTTGGGTCTTCATTTAACAAATTCATGTCCATGGGCTCATACTTGAGGCAGTGAACACCTTTTTTAGTCTTCTTCCTAGCATCCATGGTGAATTTATATCTTCTCAGCCTCACTTGATTAGTGACACTTGCAACCTTTGAAAATGCCAGCAACCAACTTGGCTCAGTGAAGCAGCTCTCCAAAAACTCAATAACATGCAAGGATAAAGTAGAGAATGACAAAAATACCTAATTGGGTAATGTTTTATGGTTTTGATGACAACTCATGCCCTAATCATGACTCATGCATGCTAAAAATGGTAATAATGACCTCAAGCATGACCTTGTACCTTTGAAATAACCCTAACTGACTCGAATGACATCCACCCTAACTCCTTTAATCATGAACTGACACCTTGCACTAGATTTGACAAGACAGACCAAAAATTTGTTTTTCATAGTGTGGCTAGTTCATTTTCTTACAGTTTCTCTACGAAACTATTAGGCAGTTACGTAGCAAAAACTGCTATTTTATAGTGTAAAACACTACGAAAAGAGGAAAAAATGGCTAAAGTGTCCTTTTTGAATTTAAGCACTTGGGAAATGAAATATGTCAGAAAATGATGACAGATGGGACCTGACATGACCTAAATGAAGGTGGGTTTGAACCTTAGGATTGATTAAACATGTAAAAAATTGAAATTTTCCTATACCGGCTTTGACAAATGAACTTTATGACCATGTCAAATAATGTTTCACATTTTTTTGAGTGATAACAGTGGCTCCACGTGGGATGGTGTGACCCTATGGTACACCAAAAAACCTGTAGTTCTAGTGCCATCATTCTTCCTGGAAATAGAAACTTTGAAATTTTCCAAGCCTTCTTCAAATTCTAATTGCCTTCACCTCAGGCTCAAGCTTGCTGACTAGCATGTCTTTATTAGCATAAAAACATAATAAATGGAATGTATACAATGGAGTGAAAGATCAATAGAACTTAAGAGGAATAGTGCTTCAAAAACCTGCCATTGACAGGTCCTCCAGCACAAGGTTGTCCATCCATCTCCTGTAGTAGGTAAATTTTGTTTCCATGGAATGCAGGTACTATGAATGGACCTTTCCATATATGCTCAAACTTACCATGTTTCCCCTTCTCTTCAATTTTGGCCTCCCACTTCAATACCATAGCTTGAATATGAAAATTTTCCTCTTTGACCTTCCTGTCAAATGTCTTCTTAATTATTTTTTGAGATTTCTGATTGTTGTTGTATACTTTCTCCCTTTCTTCCTGCAGAGATGTCAACTGGTTTATTCTCCTCTGAATAGCATTTGGCTCCTCTTCTAATCCTTGCAGCAACTTCATAACAGGAACTCCCAAGGATGTAGGAAAGATGACTTCAGCTCTATACACCAAATCATAAGGTGAAGTACCAATTGACCTTTTTGTACACACTCTATCAACCCATAGAGCATACTTTAGCTTCAAATGCCATGAATTTTTATTTTCCTGTAGCACCTTCTTAATAATTCTCACAATGCTTTTGTTGGAAGATTCAGCAAGACCATTACCTTGTGGGTATTAAGCAGTAGAGTGTCCAAGTGTAATGTGATATTGATGACAAAAACCTCTTAGATTTGAAAGCCCGTGCATTGTCAGTGATGATCTTCATAGGATAACCAAACCTGGACAAAATGTTATTCTCTAATAATGAAATGATAACTGCATCATTTGCTTGCCTAGTTGGGATTGCTTCAATCCACTTGGTGAAATAATCAGTTGTTGTCAGGATCCAATGATGTTTCCCTGAAGATGATGGATGAATCTCACCAATAAAATCTAGCCACCACTGCTGGAATGGCGCCTCAACATAAATAGGCATCAAGGGTAAAGGAACAAGCTTTTTCTTACCATAAAAAATCTGACATTCATGGCAGGCAGTAATCTTCTTCTAGACGTCTTTGAACATAGTAGGCCAGTAGTACCCTGTTCTAATAATCTTGTTTGTTGTGGCCTTCCAATAGTGATGACCTCCACAATCTCCTTTATGAAACTCCTCAATCAATTTTTCAACTTCCTCTTCCAGCAAACAATTCAAAAGAATACTACCAGTATCTTTCCAATACAGATTTTTATCTATGATGCAGTACCTTAGAGATTTCAGCTTCACAAACCTTGCTTTAGATTTTGTCAATTCAGCAGATTTTACACAGATGTAAGCCAAAACAATGTCTTTGTACCACCTTTATTGCACGTACTTCTTCAAAGGAATTAGTTTTCATTACCTACTAATTCTGAAATTTTTGCAATTAAATTCATATCAAGACAGTCAAAATTGGACTGTGCCATCAGCTTTTCTAGCCCCTGATCTTTCACCAATTTTTTAGGTTTTATTTCTATTTCATATTCCAACAAGTTAGCTATCCACTTCCCTCTCTTACCATCAGGATCAGCTTGAGTCAATATGTCCTTCACTACAGCATTAGGCACAAATGCTATGACATGAGAATGTATAATATAAATTTTGAAATCTTTGATGGCTTTGACCAAATCATATGCTTGTTTCTCTAGGATATTGTACTTCACTTCAAAATTAGCTAAGGTCCTCCTAAAGAATGAAATAGGTTGCTCAGTACCTTGATGTCCTTTCTGCAACAAAAATCCAACAATTATATTTTAACATGGTTACCGATGAAATAGGTAACTGAACTGGTACCTACTTTTTTTTGGTAGCAGAAAAGCACCCGATTTTGAAAATTGGTGATGCAGAATCACCCATTTTTTTTGTGTTCATATTTTTGACACTTTAATATCTTTATTTATGAAGCATGAATATTTGTTTTAAAATGTTAGTGATTTTCATGCTAATTTTGAAACGTATTGATGCAACATGAACCTTTTTTTTTAGAGTGGTAATTTTCATGTTGGTAACAAAACATAAAAATAAAATAAGAAAAACATGACGAACAAAACGCAAATAAAAAATATATATATATAAAAACAATAAAAAACCCAATAAAAATGTAAAAAAAATAAATTAACTTGTAAAAATATAAAATTAATATATATATATATATATATATATATATATATATATATATATATATATATATATATATATTCAAAAATTATATTAAAAAATACGAGAAAAAAAAAACACATAATTTAAAGAAAAATAAATAAAATTAAACCAAAAAAATAAAAATAAAAAACATAAAAAACAATTTTTCTTTGTTATTAAAAAAAACCATATCATTTAAAAAAAAATTAAAATAGAAAATTTTAAAATATTTAAAATTAAAATACAAAAATAAAAAAATAATTTAAATTTAAAAATTTAAATTAAAAAAATTAATAAAAATAAGGAAAAAAATACAATTTAAAAAGAAAAAACAAAAAAAAAACAAAATTTAAAATTGAAAAAGAAAATTAAAATAAAAAGAAAACTTAAAATTTAATAAATTTAATAAATAAATTTGAACTTTTAAATTTTAAAAAACAATTAATCTAGAAATATTAAATTTAAAAAAAAAATAAAAAAAAATAAAATATAAAAATTGAATTAAAAAAAAAACCAAAAAAAAAATTTGAAATTAAAAAAATTAAAATTAAAATAAAGAGAAAATATTAAATCTAATAATAAAAACACAAATTAAAAAATAAATGCAATATTAAATTAAATTAAAAAAAATTAAAAAAAATTGTTTTCACATTACAAAAGGGTGGCAGAGGCCCGCCTGCTTGCAGCCTCCCCGCCTGCCCAGCGGCAAGTCGCCACCGCCACCTGGACGGGAGGTCGATTCCAGGAATCGCTCGCCCACCCAGGTGGAACCGCCCTCCTGCCCAGGTGGCAGTGGAGACCGGTCGCTAGGCTGGCGAGGAGCTGCTTGCAGCCTCCCTGCTGGCCCCGCGGCCGGCCTCCGTCGCCACCTGGGTGGCGCCATCCTTTGCCAATTCGAAAACAATCTTTTTTAAATCTTTTTTTAATTTTAATCATTTTTTTGTTTTTAAACTTTTTTAATTTTTTTTTTTTTTTTTTTAATTTCATTGATTTTTTTTCATATTTTTTCTTTATTATTAAATTTTATATTAAATTTTTAAATTTAATTTTATAAAATTCAATAAATTTTTTTTCTAATTTATTTAAATTTAATATTTATTTTTAAATTTTTGTTTATTTTTTATTTTTTATTTTTTTGTTTTTTTGTTTTTTTAATTACATAAAATTTTATATTTTATATTTGAATTAAACTTGTGTATGTTAAATTAAGTTTTTTTTTAATTAAACTTGTTTTTTAAATTAATTTGTTTTTCATTTTTTTAAAATATTTTTTATTTATTTTTATTTTTTCCTTTTTCCATTTTTAATTGATTTTTAAACTTTTTTAAATTTTCATTTTAACAATGTGTTTTTTATTTTGTTTTATATTTTAAATTTGTTTTTTATTTCAAAATTTATTTGTTTATCCATTTATTTATTAAAATTTAATATTTTTGTTTCTAAATTTAATTTGTTATTTTAACTTTTATATATATATATATATATATATATATATATATATATATAATTTTTTAAAATTTATTTGTTTTTTTAATATATTTTTTTTTAATTTAATATTTTTATTGTATTTTATTTTTATTTTTTACTTTAAAGTTTTAAATTTATTAAAATTTAATGTATTTTTTTAAATTTAATTTTTTATTTAAAAATTTAATTTTTTTTGTTTTTAATTTAATGAACACTTTCTTTTTATTTTTTAAATTTAATTTGTATATTTTATTTTTTATAATTTCTTTCCTTTTTAAACTTGTTTTTTTTTTAATTTAATATATATATATATTTTTTATTTCTATATATTTTTAAATTTTAATCTATATAATGAAGTTTGTTTTTTTTTGCAATTATTTTAATTTTTTTTTCAAATTTTTTTTTTTTAATATAATTTTTATTATTCTAAAATTTTTGTTTAACCACTTTTTGTTTTCGGGGTGGTTTTTGCACAAAAAAATTGGCTTTTACTTCTATGTTTCAAAATGTCAAAATTTTACTCCGAAAAAAAACTAGGTTATTCCACAATACAATGTTTCATTTTCAGAGTGTTTTTTGCACCCAAAAATATTGGCTTTTACTTGCATTTTTTACAAATGTTGAAAATTTACCCCGAAAAAAAAAGAAGCTTATTCCATAATACAACTTTTCATTTTCGAGTTGATTTTTCATGGTTTTTTGATGTTTTTTTGTTAGAGTTCCCGTTTTGAGGTAATAGTTCTCATTTCATCAGTAACTGTGTTTTTTCTTATACAAATGTAAAAACCAAAAATTCCTTTGAAAAATCTGGGTTAATCAACACTGTTGCTTGAATGAGTGCCTTCTTGATTTCCTCAAATGACTACTTTGCTTCAACTATCCATTTAATGTCAGCTCCTTTCTTCAGCATCTTGGTTATGTCTTTGACAATCTCAGCAAAGTTGGGAATAAACCTCCTCACAAAATTCACTCTTCCAAGGAAAGACTGAATTTCCTTCCTGCTTCTAGGCAGATCTATTTTCTGAATGACGTTGACTCTGTTTGGATCAATATTTATCCCATCTTTAGATATAATGTGCCCAAGCAACTTTCCAGAAGTTAAAGTAAAAATACTCTTAGTGGGATTAAGAGAAATACCAAACCTTCTACATTTCAGTAGAATCTTCTCTAGATGTTTCAAATGGTCTTCCTCTCTCCTTGAGAAAACTGTTATGTCATCCAGATATAAAACAACCAACTTATCCTTTTCCTCAGCAAAGGAAATGTGCCTTGCTCTTTGAAAGGTTTCTCCTGCATTCATCAGACCAAAGGGCATCTTGGCATACATGAATGTCCCCCATGGTGTGGTAAAGGCAGTCTTCTCCTGTTCTTCTGGGTGCACTAAAATCTGATTGTATCCTGAAAAAAATCCAGAATAGACATCCTTTGGGAACCAACAATGTTCTGTAGAATTTGATCCATATTTGGGAGAGGATAATTGTCCTTCAGAGAAGCTTTGTTCAAGTTTCTGAAGTCAATGCAAATTCTGATCTCTCCACTCTTCTTTCTGACTGGAACCAAGTTAGAAAGCCATTTTAAAAATATGATGGGAACAATAATTTTTGCATCAAAGAGTTTCTTAATTTCCTTCTCAATCAGAGGCATGAGCAGTGGATTAATACTCCTCAAATTTTGTTTGAAAGGCTTCTCATTTTCCTTAATAGGAATGGTATGTTGAATAATAGTAGGACCATATTTCTTCAAATCAGCATAACTCCATGCAAAAACATCTATGAACCTTTTCATCATCTCAATATATTTATGTTTCATCTCTACAGAAAGGAACTTTGAAAGCTTGATCATTTTAGACATTGCTACTGTACCAAGGTTACAACTCTCTACTTCTTCATCATCAGCTTGTATCCTAGGATATTTGAACACATCATTTTGATCAAAAATATTTTCAAGTGGGATGAGACCTTTGGGTATAGAATTATTCTTCAGCTACAACACTTCAGAATTACCCTTTGTTTCAGCAAGCATGTTTTACTGATCTACTTGTGTGCTTTCAAACTCCTCTTTCAATTCTATGAAGTTTTTGACTTACTAGTCATCTTCAAAAACTTGCCAATGGATGATTTTAACTGGGATAGCAGGCCTATGGCAAACTTCAACCTCATACCTTTCAGTGGAATGTGCAAGGATGACAAATAGACTTGTACAAACAGCTAGGGAGTCAGCTACTGAGTTTTGGTCCCTAGTATTCACAATAAATGAATATTCTTGAAATTTTTCTAACATCTCCATGATCAAATTTATGTATGCTCTCATTCTCACATCCTTGGTTTGATATACACCCTCAACCTTTTTAATAACTAATTCAGAATCTCCACAAAATGAAATTTTTTGGGCACCCAATGTTTTCAAAATTTCTAAACCCAAAAACAAAGATTCATACTCAGCCATATTATTTGTACAATCAAAGTTCAGTTTAAAAGAAAGGAACTTACTTTCATCTTGTGGAGTTGTGATCCAAATGCCTGCTCCAACCCCCACTCTTCTAGATGATCCATCAAAGTGTAACAACCACCAACCCTATGCCCTTTGTTCAATGATTTGCTGGTTTTATGCTTGCTGATTTTTAACCTCCTGAATTTCTACTTTCTTCTCATCTTCTGCTTCATCAGCTAGTTCATTGAAAAGTATAGCAGATCCTAATTCAGTCTCAACAATATAAATTGGGAAATTCTGAGGTTTGTCCTTACTAATTACCATATAATCCATCCTTGTTGTGGTTATTGTTATTGTTATTTTGATATGTGCTTGAAATGTATCATTACTACTTACAATATCACTCATAATTTTGTGAAACATTACTTGACATGGTCATATAGTTTATTTATCAAAAGGATAAGGTCTCCTTAAGCCTTTCAAGTTAGTATAGGAAAATTTCATTTTTTTACATATCTAACCTATCCTAAGGTTGAAGGCCACCTCCATTTGGGTCATGTCATATCCCATCAGTAATCATATGCTGTTAGTTTTCATTCCCCAAGAATTTAAATTCAAAAAGAGCCACTAGCTAGTTTTACAACTTTTCATAGCGAATTCAGTGTAAAATAGGCAGAAAACACCCTGGAAACACCTGATAATTCCGTAGCGAATATGAGGCTTTCTATGTTTTTTCACTTTTGAGCAGTCAACTTCAAGGAAGGTTTTTTGGAAAACAAAGAAGTATTTTAAGAAACTGAGAGAGTTTATTTTCAAGCACATATGAAATAACAATAACTTCTTTCACTTTTCTCAAAGGTGCTACAAATTGGGAGATATAGGGATGTCTTTCGGCCCTATTTTTAGAAAATAAAATTTTCCTATTTTATACATGTTTTGCAAATGCAGATTCTAGACAGCTGGAGATGGTATTTAAAAACCCAAGAGAGTTTTTTCTTCAGCACATTTTTATCTACAAAAACCTCCTCTAGTTTTGCAAGATCTATTAATAATTTGGAAATATGAGTTAATTTATAAACTGCAAATTTTTCCTTTTTTAGGAGTTTTCATAGCGTGCTTCAGGCCTGAAACCAGAAAAACGCTACGAAAAAACCTGTAGGTGTCTTTTTTCTTTTAAAGTCATTTTTTGCATGATTCAAGGAGGAATATCCATGGTGGTAAGGTTTTATGACATGATTGACATGTGGGAACAACAAAGAAGTCAAGAAGATTGATGGAAAAATCATTTTTCTCACGCTACTAAAACACGCTATGAAAATTTATGTACATGACAGTATTAGCAGTCAACTTCAAGTTTTATTTCAAACCAAATGAAAAATTATTTTGGAAATATTAAATAAATTTTTCTTTGGCACAGGTTCATCTATGAAAACCTCACTCAGTTTCTACAAATCTATCAGGCTTTGGAAATTATACACTCATCTTTGAAGCCTATTTTTCATAATTTTCACTAACCAGATTTGTGAAACAATTGTAAAAATTTGACTTGGAGGAGGTCCAGCTCAACATCCACATGGCATAATGACACATCAACGCTCTAGTACGCTCAAAAAATTAGGTGGTTGTAGTTGATAAGGGTTATTAAATTGATTTGTTGAACTATTAATGAAAGAAGAGTCCTTTTTGTATTCAAAATCTACAAAACAGAAATATCCCTAGGAAGTATCCAAGTGATGGAATCATGTTTGAAATAGGTCTCTAAGATGGGAATTCGAAGCTAGAAACGTGGCACATTATTTTTATGAGTCATCATTATATAATGAGATAGTTTTAGAGTTAGAAAGGCTTGGGGAGATGTTATGAAGGCACTACTCTTGTAATCTTTGTCTATCAGTAATATACAGTTGCAACAGCTTATTTCAGAACTGAGATTCTTCTATATGTTCTTATGTATGTTTCTTATATCAGCCTTTTAATTTCTCTCCATTCTTCTAGTTGTATGATCACTTGGAATTCATGATTACATGCTCCAACTTCCATTTATACACATAGTCTGTTGTTTTGTCGTGTTTTATTAGTTTTCTTATGTATAATCACTTGGAATTCATGGTGACATGCTCCAACTTCCTGTATGCATATAGCTTGTTGTTTTATCCTTCATGTGTGGTTTTATAAGAACAAAATTTCCTCAGCTTCCATGAGATAAATTATCTTGTGACTTAGTTTTCATATTGACTCCATAAGCCGAATGGTAGTAAACCTTATACATCTTTCACCTACACAAAAACGCATTCAATCCAATTCAGAGTTAGCCATCTTCTTTCAAGTTTTTCATTGAATGTAATTTACCTTTTGAGAGATCCTTCTCGGACTGGAAAGGCTAATTTCCACCTACAAGTGGTATGAAATAGTTACCCCAAGTTGACCATTGAAGCAACCCAATAGGAATCAATTTGGTGATAACATTTTGGCATTGTTGTCGGGGACCGAAGGTGTAAATTTTCCCTGGGAAGAACGCAAAGTTTCAATTATAAGGTCTGAGAGCAGCAGATACTTAGACACATATTGGTTGTATTTCTGCTTTGGTGACTCCAAACATCAAATAATCAATTGGAAGGTGATTCCACTTCTTGAAGGTCCGTAGCTTGATGAAGTTCCAAAATGAGTTCCATTGCAAGAAAAAATGCTAAGTATGCCCCTATGAATCTGTCTCACATCCCTAGTTTTCCAAATCCTATGCCAAAGGTTGATTGGCTAACTAACCTTCCTATATTTAAATATGAAAAGAAATAAAATGATGCTCTTCATTTGGTTAGATTCCATATGCATGTACACATACTTAAGGTTCAGTTCCCTCAGGATTGTCTCTTGAAGATGTTTATGGTCACTTTAGAATTAGGAAAAGCATGGTCTTGGTATGAAAGCATGCCAAGTGGTTCCTTATATTCTCTTATTGATTTCCATGTTGCATTTTATGAGATGTATAAAGAATTTCATTCTTCCTTATTGCTGGTCAAAGACTGCTGCAAACATTATGTGAGTTTTATTGAATATTTGGAGAATTGTTATGAAGATGATGAGTTCATGGATGAGGAAATTTTAGAGGCCCTTCATGATAATCTCTTTCATCACCAAGAATAAAGGATAGCCTCTCTCTTGGATGAAAATGAAACCCAATAGAAGCTTTTTTATGAAAATCATGTTACATCCTCTGTGTTTGATGAAAAGTTGCAATAGACTTGTCAGTCTTTTGATCATCAGGAATATGAGAATAATTTCAAACAACAAGAGGAAATACTGGAAAATAATTGCTATAATATTTAGGTAAAGGAAGAAGTTTATTCTTCATGTCATTCCTTGCATCAACCTACATCAAATGAAGAAAATTTTGAAAAGAAAATTTTAGACAATCAGATGGGTATGCTTGTTGAATCATATGAAGAGTTACCTTTAGAAATTTCTGTGGTACATGCTGAGGCAGTTCCTTTTGAAAGTGTCCAAGAGTACTCCAATTATTTCCTCCTCTCTAATGAAAATAATGATCAACAATTTTTTTCTTGTTTATTTGAGAAAGGTCACAAGGGTTATATTGAAGAATCTGAACAAGGAACATCATCAAAGGATCATATTTACTCACACTTTCTTGTTGATCAACAAGAATTATTCGTGCATACTCTCAAATATCCTTTCGCAGCTCTGCTGGAACCTCCTACAAGAATGAATTTCAATATGATTTTTAGTTATGTATACAACTTCAGATGGTGGAACAAGTTGTCATCTCTCAGGAATGGTTTTATGATCAAAGAAGTGGAATGTCCATTCCAATCCAGTACTCAACTTCTTGATTGGCTTCATTGGAAGTGTGAGATCACTTGATTCATTTTTTATGCTGAGCAAGTAGAGTAGGATAATTTGTATATAAATAAGCTTGAATATCAAGCATGTTCTCAATTTTAGTTTTAAATTCAGCATGTGTACTTTCAATTCTTTAGTAGCTACTGGTTTTTTTTCAGTGTCAAGGTTACAGGTTAGAACAGGTTTCAAGTTTTCATTTTGAAGATGGGATTAGACCAATGGAGGTGGCACTAGAAATTCATCTTATCAAATCCATTGGAAAATTTCAGAGTTTTTTATTTCCAAAAATATGGATGGCACTGGAACTATAGGTTCTTTGGTGTACCACAGCGGCACACCATCCCAAGTGGAGCCACTATTATCACTCATAATTTTGTGAAAAATTACTTGACATGGTCATACAGTTTATTTATCAAAAGGATAAGGTCTCCTTAAGCCTTTCAAGTTGGTATAGGAAAATTTCATTTTTTTTACATATTTAACCTATCCTAAGGTTCAAGGCCACCTCCATTTAAGTCATGTCATGTCCCATCAGTCATAATATGTTGTTAGTTTTCATTCCCTAAGAATTTAAATTCAAAAAGAGCCACTAGCTAGTTTTACAACTCTTCGTAGCGAATTCAGTGTAAAATAGGTAGAAAACACCTAATAATTTTGTAACGAATATGAGGCTTTCTCTGTTTTTTGACTTTTGAGCAGTAAAATTCAAGGACGGTTTCAAGGTTATAACAGAGAAGTATTTTAAGAAACTGAGAGAGGTTATTTTCAAGAACATATCAATTAATGATAAACTCTTTAAATTTTCTCAAAGGTGTTATAAATTGGGAGATACAGGGATTTATTTTGGCCTTATTTTTAGAAAACAGAATTTTCCTATTTTATACATGTTTTGCAAATGTAGATTCTGGACAGCTGGAGATGGTATTTAAAAAACCGAGAGGTTTTTATTCAAAAAATTTTGATCTACAAAAGCCTCCTCTAGTTTTTTAATATCTATTAAGAATTCAAAAACATGAGTTCATTTATAAACTGAAAATTCTGCCTTTTTTAGGAGTTTTCGTAGCATGCTCTAGGCTTGAAGCCAGAAAAACTCTACGAAAAAACTTGTAGGTGTCTTTTTTCTTTTAAAGTCAGTTTTTGAATGATTCAAGGATGGAGATCCATTTTGGTAAGGTTTTATGACATTATTGACATGTTGGAACAGTAAAGAAGTCAAGAAGATTGATGGAAAAATCAATTTTCCCACGCTACTAAAACCTGCTACGAAAATTTTTGTACATCATTGTTTTAGCAGTCAACTTCAAGTTTGATTTCAGACCAAATGAAAAAGTATTTTGAAAATCTGAAAGAAATTTTTCTTCATCACATGTCCATATACAAAAACATATCTCAGTTTCTGCAAATCCATCAGGGTTTGGAAATTATACACTCATCTTTGAAGCCTATTTTTCATAATTTTTACTTCAAACCAGATTTGTGAAAAAAATTGTAAAAATTCGACTTGGAGGAGGTCCAGCTCAGCATCCACGTGGCATAATGACACATCAGCACTCTAATACACTCAGAAAATTATTTGGTTGCAGTTGATAAAGGTTATTAAATTTTTTTGTTGAACTATTAATGAAATAAGAGTCCTTTTTGTATTCAAATTCTACAAAACAGAAATATCCCTAGGAAGTCTCCAAGTGATGGAATCAAGTTTGAAATAGGCCTCCGAGGTGGGAATTCGAAGCTAGAAAGGTGGAATATCATTTGTATGAGTCTTAATCCTTTAAATAAGATAGTTTTAGAGTTAGAAAGGGTTGGGGAGATGTTATGAAGGCACATTAAGCAATATTGTCTAACTAAAAGAAAAATTCATGATTGACTAGTAAAAGCAAAGTATGTGAATGATTTATAAACTACTAACTGCAAAAAGTAAAAAATGGATGAGTTGAATTTTAAATGAAGAGCGTCATTGTATGAAAGACACTATTTATAAATTCATCGAGAAAAAGGCACATAAAAAAATTAGAGAGAATCTTATTTATTAACCCTACAAAGACAATAATTTTTTAGAGATGAGATTTACAGAATTGCATGACTAAACTAAATGCATCGAAATTAAACATACAAGAAAGGGTATTGAGCAACTAGGTTTCACCCTAACATAAGGAGACTAAGGCCCCTTAGAGGAAAATCATAATGGAAACTAAAGAGTTATTTTCATTAATAAAAAAATGTTATCATACATCAAGTATGACAAAGCTGAAAAATATCAGGAAAAAATATTCCTCTACTACTAACGAAATTCTCAAAAATATTTGAATCCCTAATGGGCCGCTAAGGCCCATTATTTATAAAAAATATGCTTTAGGGGTAGCCTCCTTGAAGAAAGAACTGATTCCCTCCAAAATCCCTAGAAAGTAGGATTTAGTTCCCTAATGACTTCGGAGTTATAGGGAGGTTATATTGTGCTTGAGTTAGTTTATTTTTTATTATCCTTCAACAATAGACAAGCGCCATATTCCTCTCTTGTTGGCCTATTGTGTGATCTGCATAATAAATCCTCGATATCCTTCACAATAAATGCATTAGGAACACAGGATGTGGAAATAATATCTTAATATTCCTAAGAACATATTAAAGTTGAAAAATGAATTATAAAGTGTAGAAGGAAAGGTAAAATGTGCCTAAGGATGGTTATATAGGCCTTAAGTTGTACCTATTTGGGAGGCACATCACCTTGGTTTGCATTACCATCTTTCAAATATGAACCTTGGATGCGCTTGTGGGAGTCATCATTTCACACAAAATTCATCAGCGTCCCTGATGTTTGACATCCACATTGTTTCGCATTAGGATGTTTTGTACTATGTGACAGTTGCAGCTTCCTATTTTGGTCGAAGACCCATGCACCAGGTCAGCATATCATCATAAAAAATCTCATCATCATTGGTTATTCCCAGTACATAGGGGCATGTACATCATTAGTACTTCCTTCTATTAGAGTTTCCTTGAGGGTGAAGTGATTATCTGATTCAACATCAAAAAATTTGTTCTCCGCATTTTTGGTAAGACCTGTCTTGTATACAAATGAAACCATCATTATAATAGTTATTATCACAAGCATGGAACATGTCTGCCTTGTATGTATATTGTATATATTTATGTTTTGACAACATATTTCCTTGTTATCTTTCAAGACACTTCCTCTATCTTGGACCAGGGTATCTCTCCCATGAAGCAACAAAGATTATAGTTAGGAAAAACGTGATGTGTTTTAGTTGTGCATGCTCCTAACCTCACACATTGTGGGAGGGGGGGATATTTTTATCACTTAAAAATTATGCACTCAAAGGTGTCAATTAAGGGCTATAATATTTAAGATATCATTAGAATCATAGGTTCTAAAAGGTTAAAATTATGGCAGTCACAAGAGGAGGATTAAGTTTTACTAAAAACATTTAATTAATCCATGCAAACCCACTATTTTAGGTTTGCATGTATTAGAATGTTAATTTCTTTGATAGATGCATGGATCCATAAGAATTAAAATTTGAGAGACCTACGAGGAAATTCACCTTAAATACCCCCCTGGGTAGGTAGAAGTATAAGGTCATGTCTTCAGTCTTCAATCTCTACACCATTAAGGGGTAGTTATGAAGCCTCCAAAGGACTCCTCTTGTATCCCTCCATGATGAGAGGCTCACCAAAATATTAAATTTCATCAAAGGGTAAAATTGGGTTAATCCATGGAAATTGGGCTATTAATACCACTCCATTGGGGAAAATTTAGGAGAGAGAAGTCACCGCAATGTTACGCTGTCCAAATTTCCACCCAATTGGAATTTATTTCTAATATTGGATCTCTCCATTCAAAGGGTTTCCAATAAAATTTCTGAGGAGGTAATCACACCTACATGAGAGGGAAACGAGGGACCTTCCTTTAGTGTAGCTCCCTTATTGTTATTGTTGTACCCCTGTAGTCCCCATATTGTTATTATTGCGCCCCATAAAAGCCCACTATTGTTATTGTTGTGCCTTTACATTATTATTATTAGGTTGGCGAGGATTATATTGTGAACCCATGTACTCCTATATACAGAAAGGAGGTTTTTTCATTTGTATCATCCAAGAATTGTTAATTTATGTAATGTAAAGGAGGTTTCCCCCTTGAAGAGGCTGATTTCTTAGGTGTTGATATATCTTTTCTTCTATTTTGTGAGCTGGTTTCATAACATTTGGTATCAGAGCTTTGGATTTTAGGGTTTTTCTGATTCAAACAGGTCATCGTTGCATTTTTTCTATAAAAAAATTTCTACAAATTTTCAAAAACTAAAAAAACATCCCATTTGCGATGAAATCCGGAGGAACCTAGTGGAAAAATTTTAGATCTTGGTTCCCAATATTTTTGGATATATGATCTATGGAATTTAGAGTTTTTGCAGGCTCCCAAATTTCATCTCAAAGAGGTGACCTTGGGAAAAACGTCATAAGTCTCTCCTTGAGCATCAGATTGGAATTCTGTAAAATGTGGTTAAAATCAAGTAGACTTTAGTTTCCTCTTTATCAATTTCATAGCCGAAAGAGGAAACAGTGACACGTGGCATGCCATACAAGTGTGCTCTATTAAACTAGTCCAAAATTAGGTCATTGTGAGAGATTGCGCATAACTTTTCCTTGAAGAATCCAAATCAATTCTGACCTATGGCATTGAAAAGATGATTCAGAGGGATACTATAGGACTGAAGATCAAATCTTGGGGATCCAAAATTACAAAGATACATCAACTTCAATATTGAAATCCTCAAAAGCAAGAAAAATCAATGCATTTTTTTTTTCAAATTGCATAAGTCTTGTTTGAAAAATCAATTTGAAGTAATTCCAAGGGAATTATGAAGCATATATATCAGTATTGGTTTCTAAAATTCTCCTTAAGAAGAATTCAACACCCATTAAGCCCTTAGAAGGCTCTAATATGACTCATGAAGAGGAATAAGTACTACGTGATATATCAAATTACAATACCAAATGCAACAAATTTCGCTCTCGCAAAGAGTAACAAAAAATGAAATGGAAGTTTTGAAAAAAGGCATGGAAGCTAAGATGGATGGTTTGAATAAAGGTGTGGAAGCTAATATGGATGGTCTAAAGAATGGCATGGAAGTTAATATGGATGAAATGGAAGCTAATATCGATGAAAAAATGAAAGACAACATGGAAGACATGAAGAATGATATAAAAGCAAACATGGAAGGTTTTAAGGAAGGTTTAAAAAAATTGATACAATAAATTATTCCTAATGGTGAAAAGGTAGTAGAGGAAACTCATGATGAGAAAAAAATAAATGTTAATCATTATTTCATAAACTCTAATGTTGGATTGAAGACCCACCATATTCCAAAGATCGATATCAGGAAGTTTGATGCCAAGGATCCCGTAACATGGATACTATAGATGGAGCAATATTTTGATCTCCATAATGTGAAAAACACACAAAAGGTACACATTGCAACTTTATATTTAGAAAAAAATACATTTCTATGGTATTGATGGCTTTGATCTCGTCAAATAATTGTCACTTAGTCATTTTTTACGGAGGAAATGATAGCACATTATAAGGATAGAAAGAACAACACCTTCTTTAGCCAATTGATAAATCTCAAACAAAAGGGTTCAATGGTGGAGAACATTGAGGAATTCCAAAAATTGAATATAAGGGTAACTGATATTCCAGATGAACACAGGGTTGATGTCTTCATAGGGACTTTAAAGGATAGCATCCAACATGAGGTTCTCCTTTGGGAACTTGATTCATTGGAGAAGGCATTCAGGTTGGCAAGAAAAACTAAAAGTAAAATTATGGCAACAAGGAATCCTACCACTCTGATCTATATAGATGGAAGTTTTGCTACTCTTAGACTTCCACAACCGATAAGGTTGACACCACAACAATTGGAAGAAAAAAGGGAAAAAAGGATTTGCTACAGTTCTGATAGAAAATACACTAAAGGTCATAAGTGTGCCAAGAATAAATTATTTTACATAGATAGTGAAGAGGAGGAAGAAAATGAACAAGAAACTTCAAAAGAAGAGGATATACACTAGGAACCAACCCTAGAGAAATAAGAAATGAGTCTGATCATATCCTGTAATTCATTGGCAAGAATTACCATTCCTCAAACTCTCAAGATAGAAGGGGATATCAAGAAGAAAAATGTAATAGTGTTGATTTATTTGGGTAGTACCCATAATTTTATTCATTGTAAGGTGGCCAACGAATTGAATTGCTTCCTATACCCAACATCAGAGTGTCAAGTGATGGATGAAAATTGAGGAACTATAAATTTATCTGGAAAATGCCATAATATATCAATCTAACCATGGGGGAATATGTATTGAATAGTCCAATGATTTCCACTCCAATGGGAGGTGCTTATGTTGTACTAGGAGTACAATGGTTACAATCTTTGGGGATGGTAGCTTTAAATTTTCAAGAAATTTTCTTGAATTTATTTTTGGAAGAAAAGGAAGTTGAATTACGGGGTATCACAAGGAATCCAGGAAATATAATAAGCTTTAATGTCATGGAAAAGTTTTTGAAGAAAGAACAATGAGGCGTAATTGCACAATTATGCTCACTAGAAGTTCCAACATCAAAATCATCTATTTCTCCAGATCTCCAAAAATTCTTGGACAATCATTCCAAGGTGATTGAAACTCCCAAAGTTCTCCCACCTATTAGTGATCATGATCATGCTATTCATTTGATTCCAAGAAGTGTTCCTCCAAACATCAGGCCTTACAAATATTCTTGTGTCCAAAAGAGTGAAATCGAACATATGATTGCATAATGTTAGAGGCTGGTATAATTCAACCTAGTCAAAGTTATTTTTATACTCTAGTATTATTGGTGCATAAGAAGGATGGATCATGGCGCATGTGTCTGAATTATAGGGAGCTCAATAAGCTCACTATTAAAGATAAATTTCTCATTCCTGTGATTGATGAATTATTGGATGAATTACATGGAGAAATTTATTTTACCAAGTTGGATCTCCGTTCAGGATATCATCAAATTAGAATGAAGACTGAAGATATTCTAAAAACAACATTTCAAACTCATGAGGGTCATTATGAATTTTTGGTCATGCCTTTTGGCCTTACCAATGCACCTTCTACATTTAAAGGGTTGATGAATTCCATTTTCAAACCCTTCCTTAGAAAAATTTTGGTAGTATTTTTTGATGATATACTAATCTACAACAGGTCTTGGAAGGATCATGTTAACATGTTGGCACGATGCTCAAACTATTGGAGGAGAAACAATTATATGTAAAAACCTCCAAAAGTTTCTTTGGAGTACAAGAGGTGGAATATCTAGGTCATATTGTATATCAAGAGGGTTTTAAGTTAGACCCTAACAAAATTAAATTCATTAAGGAATGTAAATTCCCCACAACCATAAAGCAGTTGTAAGGATTTCTCTGGTTAATAAGGTATTATTGCAATTTTTTAAATAATTATGGGAGAATAGCAGCACCTATAACAACATGATTGGAGAAATATGAATTTTCATGGACTCCTAAAGAAACTAAGGCATTTGAACATCTTAAAGAGGCAATGCACCTAGCAATGGTCTTAGCTATGACAAACTTCAGAAAAATATTTATTGTGGAATGTGATGCCTCGGGAAATGGAATTGGTGTTTTTTTAATGAAAGAAGGAAGACCCAATGCTTTTGAAAGTCATCCAATCAAAGGAAGGTATTTACATAAAGCTTTTTATGAGAAAGAAATGTTGGCAGTACTACATGCACTAAAGAAATGGAAAACTTACCTAATCAAAAGACACTTCAAGGTAAAAAAATGGTCATGATAGTCTTATATAATTTTTGTAGCAAAGACTATCTTTAGAAGAGAAGAAAAAATGGGTCACAAAGATGTTGGTTTATCACTTTGAAATCATCTACAAAAAAGGGAAGCTAATTTTTTTTGTAGATGCACTCTCAAGAAGGGATTAGGAGGTGGAAGCATTTCTTTGTGCCATTTCTATTATCCAACCAGTTTGGATAACCGAAGCAAGGGAGGAATGGAAGAATGACGAAGAAGTGTGGACGCTCATTCAAAAGTTGCAGCAAGATCATAGTACATATGATAAATTTAGTTGGAAAAATGATTCCTTATGGTAAAAATATCACTTATATCTTTGTAAGAATTCCAAACTAAAACAAAATATACTTTTGGAACTGCATACCTCTCCCTTAGGAGGAAACTCGGGATTTTTAAAAACTTACCACAGTGTGAAGAAATATTTTTTTTGGGATGGCCTTGAATCTGATATTCAAAATTTTGTGGTGGAATGTTTGGTTTTCCAACAAAATAAAGTTGAGAAAATTAAGACCCCGAGTCTTCTACAACCTTTATCCATTCCAACTCAACGTTGGGAGGAGGTTTCAATGGATTTTATCATAGTTTTATCTAAGTCCAAAGGAAAGAGTGTCATTATGGTGGTAGTTAATAGGATTACCCAGTATACACACTTTTGTGTATTATCTCATCCATTTAAAGAAAGTATAGTTGCTACTGCATTTATGGAAACAATTCAAAAGTTACATGGAAACCCAAAGACTATTGTATGCGACAAAGATCCCATTTTCACTGGAAATTTTTGGATGGAATTATTTTCTTGTTTTGGTACTCAAGTAGCTCATAACTCATCTCATCATCCTCAATATGATGGGAAAAATGAGATAGTGAACAAATTTTTGGAAGGATATCTTCATTGTTTTGTATCTAATAAACAAACACAATGGGTGTTTCGGGGATTTAACACCCTAGAGGTTGGTTGGGATTCAACCTCCACAGAGCAGGGGCGTACTATTTAACAGAGACTCACACGATCATGCACAGTCATGAAAACGAAATAGAGCAGAACGAGAGGTTTACCCGTTGGTCCTACGTTTGAAGTAGATCCACGTGGAGTTCAAACTCCCTGCAACCGTCCTTCCTCTTTCACCCGAAATACAAGAAGAAACCAGCACAAAGGACAAGTTGTACAGTATATTTCTACTCTATATGTTAGCGAGATTCATATAAAACATTAAATAAATCATCATAAATGCTTGTATAACAAATATTCTTCACACATTAAAGCATACACTGACACGTTTCACTTCGGGAACAGCATGATACTTCTGTATTATAAAAATAGTACGTACAAAAGTAAGTGGAGAGATCACCTGATCCTTCTAAGGCCTTCGCAGACCGTCGTCCGGATCCGTCCAGCCCTTGCCTCGCTAAGACTCCTTCCAAATGAGTGCATACGAGATAACATATAAAGGGATGTGTATCTCAAGGAAACAAGGGTTTCCTGAAATGAACTGGGAAAGTGCAGGAGGCACGGGGAATCAGACTTGGATAGGGAACCAACAGAGTATAATAATAATAATTCTCTCTCTCCCTTTAGGCCATACATATGAGGTCTTTTTATAGTCCCTCCAAGTAGTTTCAGCAGTTGGAAACAGTTGGCCACGGGCTGGGGTGGTTGAACTACCTGAGTAACCATCAACCCAGCGCGAAATTAGGGATTTTTATATATTTTTTTTAATCATTAAAATGGCATACGCGGAAAAGTCTAGATGTACTCGTGTATACACGCAGAAAAACACGGGCATAGTCGCGTATGAAGGATTTTCCACTGTTTTTAAGTGAATTTGTCCAAGTCTGTAGGAATGGGTGCCCATAAAGCCATGTAGCAATCATGAATCATGTCAAGGTGAGAAATGATGCTATAACAATGGGTCAACTAGTTACCTCTACCTGAATGGTGGTATAACACTTCCCTCCATACTATAGCAAAAATGACCTCATTTATGGCACTTTATGGATATCATCCACCGTCCATCACATCATATTTAAGAGAAAATTCTAAGGTTCAAGCAGTGGAATATCACATTGAGCATCAACAGCAATTTCTCCAACTCTTAAAGGATAACCTAAATTTGGCACAAAATCAAATGAAACAATAGACATATCAACATCGTGGTGAGATATGTTGTCATGTAGGAGACTGGGTATTTTTACGGCTACAACCATACAAAAAAATGTTGCTCAAGCAAGCTAAGAAGGATAATAAATTATTGCCAAAGTACTATGGTCCTTACAAGGTGTTACAAAAGATTGGTACTATGACATACAAATTGGAGCTTCCTGCTTCTTCTCGAGTGCGCCCAATTTTCCATGTTTCATGCTTAATGAAGGTTATAGGTGACAAAATTCAAGTTCAAACAATATTTCAAAAACTTTATGAGGAAGGAAAAATCATATTGGAACCTGAAGCAATCACGAAAACAAGAACTCAACAACTACGAAATAAATCAATTTCAGAGTATCTCATTACATGGAAGAACTTACCCACTTAATATTCCACATGGAAGGATGAGAATTTTATATAGAAGCATCCATAGCTACTCAAGCATTGAGGACAACACTTTTTTGAAGGCAAGGGGCATGTTAGCTCCCTATATTACTAGTATTGTCCCTTATTGTTGTTAGTGTAGCCCCCTTGTTGTTATTGTTGTACCCCTGTAGTCCCCATATTGTTTTTATTGTGCCCCATAAAATCCCACTATTGTTATTTTTGTGCATTTACATTATCATTTTTCGGTTGGCTAGGATTATATTGTGACCACATGGACTCCTATATATAGAAAAGAGGTTTTGTCATTTGTATCATCCAATAATTGTTCATTTTTGTAATGTAAAGGATGTTTCCCCCTCGAAGAGGCTGATTTATAAGGCATCGATATATCTTTTCTTCTCTTTTGTGAGTTGGTTTTATAACACAGGAATTAGGGTGGTTGGATGTGTTACAATCCAACTTTCCTATAGCTATCAATAATTATTTTCACTATAATAGGTAGGTCCTCCATAGTGCTATAATTATGTTTATCTCTTGAATAAGGATTGTGAGTTTACCAATGAAGTACACCCTTATATGGATGTATCACTCTATAAATTGGTGTATTATCTATGTATATAGGGACACTATGATAGAATCAGTCGAATCAAAGTCTAGATGAGGGAGATATCACTGATTCAAAATCAACAATGTTGTAGAAATGTTTTTGATGAAAATTCATGGATGACAACTCTCTTGTCATTTTTTGTAGTTTTTTGTGTGAAATTTCAGAGAAATAGTTATAGATTTGAGCCCCCCTTGAAATATCACCCGATTTCAAAAAACAAATCAATCGAATCAGAGTCCGGATGAGGGAGTTATCATTGATTTAAAATCAACAATTCTTTCAAAACAATTGTGATGGTGGGACAATTGTAGCATGAATCTAAGTTTCCAAAGTATCGAGATAGATATTTCAAACACATGGGAAGATGAAAAATGATCATTCTCTTTCCAAAAACAGGTTATAACAAGTATTATGAGTTATATTGACTGAGTTATGCCCCTTTTAAATCTGGAGCAGCATTCAGAGTGGGTTCCCATTGGAGACGTGCCCTTCCACCCCGCTCTAGTAGGCCCCTGCTTCACATTCATCAGTTTTAGCATAGTAGTGTTTAGCTTAGGTTCTTTAGATATGTGCCCACCCACCCCAGGCTATGTAGGCACCTGCTACTTCATCAACAGTCAACATCACATTTATGGGTCAACCACACAAAATCCTTCTCATCAAAGTCCATTTTCTAGGCCATACACTGTTAGTATCACAATTGGTGATAAGGATTACAGGGTATCTCTATCCTCGGATCTTCATTTTTCATGGTTTGGGTCATTCGTAAACCCACACTTCATTGAATTCCATTTTCTATGCCACACACTGTTAGCATCACAGTTGGTCACAAGAATTACAGGGTATCTCTGTCCTCAGATCTTTTTTTTTCATGATTATGGGTCATCCACAAACCCACACTTCATCAAATTCCATTTGCTAGGCCGCACACTATCAGTATCATAGTTGGTCACAAGCATTATAGCATATCTCTATCCTAAAATCTTCGCCCATCATGGTTATGGGTTAACCACACAAAACCCTTCTCTTCAGTGGTTCTTCGTATTTGACAAAGCCTTCTCAGGAGGTAACTTCATGCAATGGGGACCATTGCTTCTTAAAGAGGGAGGAATGATCCGAATGGAAAGTGGCCTACACCCATGTTATTCATCCACCCATAGTATTTGTATGCCCATGGTATTTTAAGTGACATCTATCCATGGTATTCATCCACCCATAGTATTTTTACGCCCACGGTATTGTAAGCAACATCTATCCATGGTATTAATTCACCCATGGTATGTAGCCACTCATGGTATTCATCACCCATGGTATTGTAAGTGACATATGCCCATGGTATTCATTCACCCATGGTATTTACCCACCCATGGAATTTACATGTGGTATTGTAACTAAAAAATGCTATAAGTAACAAGTCGCATCTTGTAAAAGGACAGATTGTCCACCACAATGTAGCTTCTACAGTTATTCTCTGTTTTAATAAAAAAAAAATCTTTGTTGTTTTATTTACTGTGTGTTCACTCATTTTTATGGAATTCTAATTTTGCAGATATTTCCAGATCCATTTCAATTTTTTAGATCTTGTGGGCCTCCCCCCAAGATCTGGATCACTATATGTAGTATACTTATCAAGAGAACCACTCTGAATATTCTAATAATTTTGAGATGAAGTAGAAAAATGCATCAATTGGTCACACATATAGAAATTTCTTCTCAAGGATGCACCCTAAAGATCATTTTTAGCTAATTTTGACCCTCTGAACCTAATGGAAGAGGTTTTAGACCTGTTTTAGGACTTATACAGCCTGAAAAGCTATAGAGGATTTCAAAGAGTTGTCAAGGCCTTATTGAAGAAATCACTGTTTATGGTAATTCTTCACTGTTTAGTGAATTTGGAAAGGCATTCTTAGCTTTTTCATGTCTTATGAATCAGTATTTGCATTTAGATTTGTCTATTGAGACACTTTTAAACCTGTATTATCATTTGAAATCATTTTAATACAAGAGGACAAGCTCATTTTGGGAGGCTTGATCCAACAGACATAGCCCAGGAGGGGTGAACTGCTCATCAAACATTTGAGTCATGTTATGCTGAAGTTATCTCGCTGAAAATTTCTGATTTAATATGTTAAACAGCAAATACAAGTAGTTTCATTATCAGATCGTGAGTGTTAACTTCTACAAGTTCTAAAGACAGAGTCTGTAAAGGGCCAGGTAGCCTCTGGATCTCATCTTTTTATCAATGGTGACATATCCAGTAAATGCCCCTATAGTAAATCTCTGGAATAGATCTAAGAAATTGCATTTTCAGATCAGTTAATTTAACTTGCCTTCACACATAAACTCTTATATAGTTACCATAAACACTTTGTTTTATGTAACAAGACATGGAGAATTTTGCACACATTTAATTAATGGAAATGGATACCTTGCACACATTTTAAAGTACTTCCATTTCCAGATCATATGGTATCAGAGCTTTGGTTAATCTTGGTTGTGCTTATTTTTAGCATTTGTTTTTGTGCAAAAGGTGTTAAAACATTGTAAAATATTGACTATTTTATTGGTTGCAAAATGGTTGATTTTATGAGTTTTCTTGAGTTGAAAAGGAAAAAAAGAGTTTTAGGCTATTTCCTTATCCCAAAGTACCTCAAAATTATCTTTGGAAAACAAACCCACTTGATTAAGTGTTTGCTACAAGCTATTGGAGTATGTGTTTTATGGCTGCTTGAATAAGAAGGGGTGTTTAAAGACATTTGGTTAAAAGCTTGTCATTGTTTGGAAAGATTTGAGAAATTTTCTTTGGAAGTTCCTTTTGTTAATTTGACCATTTACATAATGTCAACTTATTCTACAAGTGAAGTTTCCTCCTTCACGAGATTCTTCAATTATGACATGAATAATGAGTTCATTAAGATGAAGGACATGGTGCAAATTCTCATTGAGGATCAAAGAGAAAGTGTTAAGCTTCATGCACAATTGTTGGCTATGAAGGATGAGAAGGAAGCAATTCTCCCAAGGATACATGACATGGAGAAACAACTCCTTCAAGCTCAAGAATATTTGTCCAAGAACAAGCGTGAGGAAGAGATAAACCATTCCAACTTGTCTTCAATTTCCTCTATTGAAAAGTGTGTTGGTTCTTTTGAAAAACATACAAGGGGTATCGGGTCCAAAATAATATTTAGGATGGGATATCATGAAGGTAAAGGTTTGGGAAAGCATGAAAAAGGCATGGTTGACCCTATTTTAATTGTGGAGCGACCGAAGAATGTTGGTCTTGGTTATGAGCAGTTTATTGGCGAAGACTCCAAATCCTTGAATGCATGTGATGAAAATTTAAAGAGAACATTTATTCCAAGTTCTAAAATTCACATATGTAAAAATTGTTCTAAGGATGATTGTCATTGTTTTAAGCCATCATTGTAGCAAAAGAGGTATAATTATTCACGTGATCAATTTGATTATGTTTCAGAAAAGCATGACAATTTTGCTTGTTCAAAAGAAAGAAAGTTTAGTTGCACATTTTGTGGTGGATTTAACCATGTTGCTTCAAGATGCTGGTTGAAAAAGAAAGCACATAAGAAGCATAAGAGGCAAAGAAAAATTTCTCAGAGAGTGATTAAGAGTTGCACATTTTGTTAAAGGAAGGGACATGATGTATCTCATTGTTGGACTTTTCATCCAACAAGTCGTCTAAAGCACAGGCAGCTTGAGGAAAAAAAGTTTGGCACAAGTGGATCTATGGAGTCCATTATCGATGTGAAATGGAAGATTCATATGAAGGTGTATTGCAACTGCAAAAGACGCCACGGAGTTGGCTTGGTAGGAAGTGGGTTAACTTCTTATTGCAGTAAGTCATTACTCATTTCATACATGCAAATTTCAGATTTGTAAGCATCTATTTCAGTTGAAAGGTTGATGCAAGATTACATGTAAAAGCAGTTTTAGTTGAAGGAATTTATTTGCTGTTGCAAAGTTTCACCATGGAGGTGTAAAAGAGAAGTATGATATTCACTTATATTGCAGCAATGTTTTTTAGTTTAGCTCTTAGTCACCGACATGTTTTTTTGGATGATGTACTTGATGGTATTTGAAAAGAAGATTTGAAGTTGCACATGTGCATAGAGGTTGTATGTGTAATTAGCAAACTGTATATAGTTCATTGTACATGATACATACACATTTGTTTTTCAAGATGTATCTTGTTTTTTATCGACTTGTTTCAATTATGTCACACATGTTTGTCGACTTGTGTCAATTATGTTACACATGTTTATCGACACAAACTTGTGTCGATTATGTTACACATGTTTGCGACTTGTGTCAATTGTGTTACACATGATTGTCAACTTGTATCGATTGTAGGCACACTTTTTACATTGATGGTTGTGTCAATTGTATAGCACATTTCGTTGTCAACTTGTTGTTGATGTCATATGTTTCACAAGGTGCCTTTGGTGTCGATTTGTGTAGAGAATGAAGCGTTACTGCAAAGCAGTGCAAGATTCCATGAGTTGGAAAGGCATGCAAGCAAAGAGGGCACACATTTCAGCAAGGGTCATTGTTGGTTTCAGAATGGCAGATTTGTATGGCGATAAAAATTGGTTAGGATTCGGCACAAGTACATGGCTCATTTAGAAAAATTCGCCATGTAAACAGTTGTCAAGTCAGGAAAATTTTTAAAGGTTGAAGAGAAGAGGATGTTGTTATTCTCTCATTTTCTGTACTACAAATTAGTTTCTTCATTCCAGTGAGCTTTTGGGGTCCAAAAGCTTCTCATTTGGGAGGTGTGATCAGGAGCTCAAGTCCGAGCTATGGAAAAAGCTCAAAATTGAAAGTGTTCAAAATCACTTGAAACCTGAATGACCAGATAGGCCTTGGTGACATGATCCTGACGCCATGAACGACACTCAAATGCGACATCGTATGTGATAGCTATGCAAGTTTGAATTTTTCAATAAAACTGCAAAAACTGAGTTTGACAAAGGTTGACTTGACTTTGAAAATTATTAAAAAAGGAATATTTTGGGAATATTCCTCGAAATATTCTGGGAATATTCCTCAAAATATACCCTACGAGCCAATTATGTTATGACAAGTGTCAAGTGCATATTGGAAGTTGGTTTGACTTTTGTGATTTTCGGCCAATCATAGGCTACCACGTGGCAGGCCTGGAAGCCGCCACATGGCCCCAAGCCGGTGGAAATTTCATAATATAAAATTTTTTGCAGTTCTGGTGGATTCAACCTGAGACCTCCGGGTTGAAGCAGAAACGTCTTACCATTAGGCCACGTGTCTAGTTCTTGATTTGTATGTTTTACAAATCATATTTGAAGTTTGAATTGAATATGGGTGGCAGGAAATGGGGACCAGCACCCCCCCCCCCCCCATATCATACAACCGATATTACGATTCTGGCGTGCCTAAAGGCCTTGAACTTGTGGCTCCAATGGTTCAAGTTAACAACCGTTTGTATGTGACCATTTTAAATTTTAAATGCGGCGGTTTATAAGCATTAATGTCAAACAGTGAAGGTTGCGGTTATCCCAGCGATATTTGTGGGTGGTCACATGACCCACCCAAAATTTAATGCCAGCCCAAACAGTTCTGCCAAGTTTGGGTGGATTCCGCTATTTTTGGTCAATTGGCCAAATTTTTCAAGCCTATATGCAGTTAGCCCACATTTAGTGGGATTTTTAATTAACAATGGGAAAAATATTGTTTGGAGCATAACTTTGGAATGGGAGAACCTTTTTGGACAAATTTTTTCTTGATTTCACATATTCAGATCATTGTAAATCCATTGGAATAGGTTGCAGAGCCATTGGAGTTGATCTGCAATCCCTTTTTCTTCAGGGAAGAAATGAGAGCCATCAGGGCCAAGAGGGAGTTGGAGTTGTGTTGAGCTATGCTTAACCATTTGAAGTAAATAAAAAGTCATTTTCAACTTTTTTCAGCATTCCAGAGCCATTGGGATAGGTTCTAGAGGTATTAGAGGAGTTCTATAGCCATTTTAGCTTCAGGGAAGCTTTTTGAGCCACTAGGGACATTTTGGTAATAGAGTTGTATTGGGTTATACCTCTCCGTTTGAGGTGAAAAAAAGACCATTTTCAGCTATTTTCCACCTTCTAAACCTAATGGAAGAGTTTTTAGAACTTTTTGAATACTTTCAGAGCTTGAAAAGCTTCAGGAGAGTTTTCAGGGCCATGAGGGCCATTTTGGGGTTGGAGCTGTTTTGAGTTGTACCTCTCTGTTTGAGGTGAACCAAAGATCATTTTCAGCTAATTGTGACCTTCTGAACCTAATGGAAGAGGTTTCAAACCTGTTTGAGGACTTATACAGCCTAAAAATCTATAGATAAGTTCAAAGAACCGTCAGGGCCTTATTAAAGAAATCATTGTTTGTGGTAATTCTTCATTTTTTAGTGAATTTGGAAAGGCATTCTTAGCTTTTCCATGTCTTATGAATTAGTATTTGCATTCATATTTTTCTATTGAGAGACTTTTAAACTTGTATTATCATTTGAAATCATTTTAATAAAAGAGGAAAAGCTCATTTTGGGAGGCTTGATCCAACAGACGTAGCACAGGAGGGGTGAACTGCTCATCAAACATTTGTGTCACATTATGATGAAGTTATCTTCCTGAAAATTTCTGATTTAATATCTTAAACAACAAATACAAGTAGTTTCATTAGCAGATCATGAGTGTTAACTTCTACAAGTTCTAAAGACAGAGACTGTAAAGGGCTAGGTAGCCTCTAGATCTCATCCTTTTATCAAAGGTGACATATCTAGTAAATGCCCCTACAGTCAATCTCTGGAACAGATCTAAGAAGTTTCATTTTCAGATCAGTTAATTTAACTTGTCTTCACACATAAAATCTTATACAATTACCATAATCACTTTGTTTTATGCAACAAGACATGGAGAATTTTGCACACATTTAATTAATGGAAATGGATACCTTACACACATTTTCAAGTACTTCCATTTCCAGATCAATAGTAGTGGTGAATGTCATCCATCAACAAACACTAATGAGGAATATGATCTTCCTTGAAAATATTGCAAGGGAAATTCACCTTATTTTCTCTTTCATGCCTCAAGTATTGCTATTTTTTTAGGATTTTTGTGTTCCCTACTCATTAGAATTGTTCTTATTATTTTTATTTTTCCCTCTAGGTTTCTAAGGATTCTTCAATTTCATCGAATTCACCAAATTCACCTCAATTTTTTTAGTGGGAACCATATTATTTTAAGTGGTGGGCACAATAGTTGGTAGATTTATGTATATTCAAGTGTCCCAATTTTGTAACTAGTTGTCCCATAGATTCATTAGAAATAAAACCAACTACTCCATTAACTAGTGTTATGGGTTTGGTCTTTGTGAATCAATCATACAAAGTTCCTCAAGAGTAAATAAAATCTTGATATTTTTTCCTTAATAATAACCTACTCCTTCATAACCACCCATAATATTGCAACATACTTAGTGTTGGATTGAGGGGTCCTGACCCAAGTTCGGCTTTGAGGTTTGCCAAAAAACCCCTATACTACTAGCCCTTTTGGTAATGGCCTATTTGCGTAGGCCAAGGTCTCACCCAAAGTAGTATGGGAGGGTGTTGGAACCAGTTTTTCGCACCCTAAGAAAGAGAAAGTTAATTGAAGGGGGTCCTTCTAGATCAATCAGACTAGTGCCCTATACTGAAACCCTTTAACTGTATACCAGCAAAATATCTCTAGTAGAGATTATAAATCATGCAATAGTAGATCAACCAAAGCAAAAAATTCAAATATAACCAGATCTATGCATTTACCATATTATAAACTATCACATCCACGTGAGCCTCAACAATCATTAGTATACAGTGAACCGATATAAATAACACAGTGCGTAGCAAATAATTTTAACACAGAACACTTAAGTACTCAGAAAATGTATTATTATTCATTAACATTCAGATCCAGCTTACAGAATCTATCTACTAGCCCACACACACATCCAGCAGGGTCTGCACATAGTAGGACTCAGGGTCTCCACGCAAACAGCCAACAGGAGCCCTTACCCAGATAATCGACACAAAATATCCACAACTTCGTATCTAGCTTAATCACTTCTTAGGCCTTCCGTAGACTTGACTTATTCATTTATTTATATCATGCTAGCCTGTGATATCCTATGGTCTAAAAACCATGGTTTGCGGACCCTTGGTCTACCCTTTTGACCCATTACAATTCATTGGGGGTTTTGACCGACCCCAAACCTCCTGCACTAGACTAAATATTATAAAATATTACAAAACTAGACAAAATTGAGGCTAGGAAACCTTGTTCCAATAGTCCCCCAACACAATCTTGTGACTCATCCCGAGTCACAGCGCTGGTGGTGTCTTCATGTTGTCCTTGAACTGCTCCATTATGGCAATGAATGGAGGCAAAACATGAAGTCTCTACACGACGACAGTCTGCGAGATTTCCACCAGTTTCTGCGAGGTTTTTCCTTCTATGGCAATGGTGACACTGTCTAAAGTCTGCTTCAACTTTTGCACCGCCCCATCTAGGTCCTCCAAAAGCTTGAGGGCTTCATTCGACCAGGGTTTCAAATGGTCATTGAGTATTTATTTCTTGTGCTGAAGCCCCATAATTTCATTGCGAAGCACGTGGATGGTTCAAAGACGGGCTAAGCATTGGGCTGGAACAAGGGTGGTCATTGTAGCTTCTAGCTACTCAAAGTCGTGTTCCTTTTGATTCAACTCCTGATCGATTTGTTGGAGGAGAGGGTCGTGTTGTACCTGGGACCATAATTCCATATCATTTTCAAGCAGAGTGACGCCCTGACTGATCTGCATCATGATAGTGGTCATGGCTTCTGTAACCAATGCAACTTGCTAGGCACGCACTTTCGGAGGGGTATCAAGCTGGAGCTTGGCCTGCAACGATGCGATATAAAGTTCGAAATCAGACTTGAACACTTGTACCTCAGTCCTAGATGCCTTCACAGTAGCGAACAATCCTTCAACCTTGGCTTGTGGTTTAGTGGAAGAAGGAATAACCTCTGGAATTTCTTCACAGAGTTGATTGATTAGTTGTTCTAAGGTAGCTTGTTGCGCATTGGTGGTGATGTGTGCGGCCTAGATTTGGGCAGCTTCAGTAGCTTGAGTCATAATAGTCTACTCGGCCTTGCTTAGGTGTTGTTGTGCACAGAGTTCTTGGTGCTAGATTTCACTGGTGATGGTGGTCAATAATTCATGCAGTTGTGCACTGACCAGTCGACCAACATCAAGGTTGACGGAGGAGCATGCCTAGACTTGGGTGCACAATTTAGCGGGTTCTGTGATAAAAGCAGCACCGGGGAGAGGGAAAATTTAGCAGTCAACAATGGTTTCTAGGGATGTAATAGGGACCAACTAGCCCACGTGAGTCTACCTTTCTTGATGCATGCTCTCTTGATTCTGCCTCGCTTGATCTACGCTCGCTTGAAGGGTGTCTGCTTTGAGTTGGAGGGCCTGTAGCTTTGCTTACAAGACTTCTACAATAACCTTGTGTTGTTATTCCCAAGTAATCCATCAATCAATAGACACAATGGTTACAACATCAACAATCTGGTCAAGGTCATCCTCCGTCAGGGTAACCTCCGCATTGGTGTCAGTCTTACTAGCCTTACACTTCTTTCTAGGCCCCTGAGACAACCCTTGGGGTTGCTTGAGACTATACAAGACTGACCTACCTATGTCATCAATAGTGTTTATGTTCCGATTCGGTGGGGAGTCTGGTTCTGGTTGGGCAATAGTGCTTCTAGGGGTCGCCTGCTGCATGGAGGCCGGAATCACCAACTTTGTTTTTGGGCCGAGCCAAACTGTAGGTTTTTACACTGCATTGTAGCCAGATGTGCCTACTGCATCTAGGTCATTTGGTGGGGCTGCAACCTTCCACTCTGGGGGCCAAGTGGTAATTACCTATTCAATTTCAGCCTCAGTAGTCATATATGGAAGGTTATGCCAAGTGTGATCTTTATGGGCCCGAATTTACACATTGTGCATGGTCACTTGAAATGCTGCTATATGTTTATACTTACCATATATTGTTGGGGACAGGCACGGTTGGGAATCAATGGCTGCAAAGATAGCCCCATTGTAGAGTACGCAGAAGGACTTATTTTCCTCAACCCACTTGGGGTCCTTTGATTCCCATAGGTCGCGCCCCCTCGCACATGCCAGGCTCAAGAGGGGGGAAGATCACTTCTTTATAGATCCCCTAGGAAACTAAGAAAATTAACAGGATCAAGCACAAGTAGTAGAAATATTTTCCCTGCTCCTGAGCCTTGCACACATTGTCGAGAAATTATTCAACCAGGGACTAGACCAATTATAGCAGACTCCATTTTCACATTGGGCAACTATTTGAATTACATGAGCAGGGGCAGCCAATGCCTGACATTTCCACATCAACTTGCAAGCAAGAAGTAGAGTGCCCATGCGTGTCCCTGGGTCATTGATTGTATCAATCTAGAAGCCTCACTTGTTGCGGGTGACATGGTACTTGTCCCAGATAGCTCCAGCAGTATGGTCCTCGAATTCCTTGCCCGTTCCTTCCCTAGGATTGGGTTCGTGCATAGAGAGGCCAGTAATTCGGTGAATAAGAGCAACATCAATCGGTATGTAGCCTTGGCACCAGAGGCATCCATCATGAATGAGTGCCAGAAGTTGGTGAAAAACTAGGCTGGTTATGTTGTAGCGAACGAAGTGGGGAAGGCACAGCAAGTTTAAGATGCCTACACTGGCTAATCCCTTGACCCAAACCATTGGATCTACCTTGAGCACACCATATTCAACAATCTGTTCCAGGTATAGGTGTGGAGATAACGAAGGGAAAGCATCTAGGTTCCTCGGGTCATGGTAATCGAACTTAATGTGGGGGAGGTGGCCAAACATATCCCCCAACTGGGGCACTTCTTCTGAGACCAGAGGCATCTGAAGACAGGTGCAGACAATATCCACGTTGGGCATGCGTGTTGTTGTTCTTCGCGGTTGAAAATAAGGTGGTAACCAGGTCAGCATAATCGCTTGCAGGCCTTGTGCTGTGAGTGCCATTGGGTTCATGGGTGCGGCAGGTGATCGCTTCTTAGGAACTTTCCGAGGGGAGCACCGAATCTGAGGGGAAGTACGAGGCTTCCTACCAAACCATTTCACCTTTTTTAACTTTTTTCCCTTCTGGATTGTTAGAGTCAAGATGATTTCTTCTACTGCAGGGGTTACTTCTCGGACCTCATCATATCCTATTTCCTCGGACGTCGTTTTAGGCGAAGGTGCATTTGGATTCATAACGATTATCCTTGCTTGGAAGATGAACTCATTGTTTCTACTATCAGATAGCATAGCTCGCTTAGTCATGCAGATGGCAAGTTGACAGATGAAATGATATATATCAGAGTGACCGAGGTGTGACAATCTTAAGTAGTTTTGAATCTCGTAAAACAAACAGTCCTCATATTATAGCCTTCATGAGGGAAAAATAACTGGTGGATCCTTAATTTCCTTTCATCATTATGGGAATGGTAAAAATTCCTCAGAAATCGCCACATTAATTTCCAGTTACCCACTTCATTGAGCGGGAAGAACGATTTTCCATGCTCCTGCTCTGTTCCAATGGCTAGTTTTTTCCACTGCGCACAACACCTGTGCCTGTAACGCACCCACCCGTACTCCTAGTTCTGTGCACCATCCTTGTGCATCCATTCCCAGGTGCGTGTAGTGCCTATTATACAGCTAATGCAACCATATAGTCATTTGATCGACATCGAGGAGTGCCGATAGGGCTTTAGTCGACTCCCATTAACATATCCTGGTAGAGAATCACCACGCAGTGTTTCCAATCTGACCGCACCGCCATTGGTAATTTCCTTGACCACATACAGACCTAACCGATGTTGTTGGAACTTTCCCGGGTGTTTCGTAAACTGGCTATCGTATAGTAGGACCAATTCTCCCTCCAAAAAGACCTTCTGCGAATATGTCGATCATGCCAAGCTTTCTCCTACGCCTTCTGAACCTATTGGTGGAATTGGGCTATGAACTAGGGCTATGAACCATTCTTCTTCCAAAACTACCAGCTATGCCAAGTGTTCCTCCATGATGTCAGGGTCTGCCATATTTGTGAGGGTCGAGATGCGCAAGTTGGGAACGATGTATTCCATACACATAATAGCCTCCTATCCATAGATCAGTTGGAAGGGTGTCTTTCTTGTGAGCTTTTTACAAGTAGTTCTATAGGCCCAAAGTACCAAGGGGATGCGTACATCCCAATCACTCCATTGTGTGTTATAGACCTTGGTGAGTGCATGTTCCAAAATTTTGTTGAATCCTTCTACGGTTCTATTCGCCTGTGGATGATATGGGGTACTTTTTGCATGGTAGATCTGGAACTCCTCAGTCAGAGCCTTAATTGTTTCTTACTGAAATGTGTCCCTCTATCACTCATTGTGATCCTTGGGCACCCAAACCTGGTCAAGATGTTTTAAAAAATGAAGTGTGCCATTGTGTCCATAGTGAAATCCTTAACATCATTAGATTCTTCCCACCTGGTAAAGTAATCTATGGTCGTAATGATATACCAAACACCTCTCTTCATACCTGGGGGTTAATGGGGCCTACAAAGTTGATGGCCCATTTGTCAAATGTCTGCAGGGCCATCTGTGGTTGTAGGGGCATCTCATCCCAGCACAAGGGTTTCCCAGTTCCTTGGCATTAATCGCAGTCCCAAAAATATGTATGAGAATCCATGTGTAGTGTGCATCACCAGAGCCCGACCCGTAATATCTTCTCTATAGTAGCTTTACCAGTGGAATTTCCTCCCACAACTCCTCCATGGGCTTCAGCTAGGATAGCTAGTTTCTCATGTTCCAGGACATATCTTCGCAGTACCTCATCCTCCCCCAGCTTGTAGAGTTGTCCAGCAATGATAGTGAAGTCAATTGTGCGAGCGACCAACTCCTTTTTCTGTGGTACTGAGTAGTCATCGAGATATTCACTTGTGGTCATGAAGCGGACGATATCGCCAAATTTCTCATCAATTACCTTTATGGCAAACAATTGCGCATCAGGAAATCCATTATCCAAGTTAGTCATTTCTTCCCCATTCTCGATTCTGGACAAATGATCTGGCCCGATGTTCAATCTTCCAAGCTTCACAATAATTTCAAAATCATATTCCTAAAACAGTAACAACCATTGACAGATTTTCCCCCCCAACACCGGTTTATTAACTAGGTATTTTAAGGCCGAATGATCTGTGAACATATTGAAGTGTCCTCCAAGTAAATAGTGTTGGTAATTTTGTAGGGCATAGACCATTGCCAGCCCCTCCCACTCTATGGTAGAATAGTTACGCTCTGTGCTCGACAACTTCCTGCTAGCGAAGGCCACTAGGTGATCTATATCCCCTTCTCTAGGCTGTGCCAAGAAAACTCCCAAAGTGATCCCTAATGTATCTATGTGGACATGGAAAATCTTTCCCAATTGAGGAATATCAGGATGGGCACAGTCACCATCTTATTTTAGCAGCTCAAATCTCTTCTGGCATTCTTCATCCTAGAAGAACAACATATATTTTTTCAACAACTTTTCCATTGGAGTGGTGATCAAAGCGTATCCCTGTATGAACTTTCTGTAGTAACCTGTGTGGCCGAGGATGGAGCACAACTGTTTCTCCATGGTTGGAACTGCCAAGTTGATGATAATCACAATCTTGGCCAGGTCAACCATCAGCCCCTGTTGGCATACCACATGTCCTAAAAGAATTCAGAACAGGACACAGAAGATGCATTTATTGTTGTTTAGTGAGATTTGTTATTTCCCGCAGGTGTCCAACATCATGTGCCGATTAGATAAATGGTTATTTACTAATCCGGACACCTTCTAGTCATCAAAATAGACTTCCAGGAACTTTTGCATGAATTATTTCAACATGGCTACGACAACACGTGAAAATATGGCAGTGGAACTCTTTAATCCAAAGGGAATGGCAGTATACTGAAAGGAACCCCACTCCATCGCAAAAGTTGTATTGATGTAATATTCAGGTGAAATACTTATCTGATGGTACCTCGAGAACCCATCAGTGAACGAATAAGCCTCCTAACCCCCTACATTATCTAGGATTTCATCATAGAATGGTGTGGGAATGGATCATGGACACAGGCGTCATTTAACTTTCATAGGTTGACGCAGATCCTTATCTCTCCTTTAGTATTATTCTCTTGGACTACCATGGTGCTTACCCAATATGACTGCTCCACTGGTTCAATGATACCTACGGCCACCATTTTCTCTATTTCCTCCTTAAATTTTTTCTTGTATTTCGGGTTTAGGCGATAGGGCCCTTGTTTGACTAGCTGCACATTTGGCTTCAATGTACTCCTCATAACTCCCATGTCTCCTATGATTCCTTTAAGTTCAAAGAACTTGGTCAGGAATAGGTCCTGATATTCAATTAGCAGCTCAACTACCTTTCCCACCATGTCATCATCTTAGTAATCCCCAATCCTGGCCACCTTGGGTTGTTCTACCGAACCAATATTGATTTCTTTTAGTTTCAAAGGTTTTGTGACATCGATTGTTTGCAGAAATGGACCTACAACATCTCATTCCCCTTTTGACTCTTTGATCATAATATTCCGGGGAACTTTATTGCATGCTTCCATTGACAAATTTCTACAGTTTATGATATCCTGTAGTTGCGCATCTGAGGCTGGTGCAGCACGTTCTTGCTCAGGGTGGGCCTCATCGAAGACTAGAGCGTCTATATCCTTCAAGGCTTCATCCAGTTGCTTGGTACCTCCTATTATTCTAAACTTCCTTACAAATTATTCAACCATCATACTCCAATGCCTGGTGCGTTGATGTAGTTCTGCATCCAAATACCAGGAGGTGGGGATTGGTCCTAATGTGTGAAATAATCTATGGACCCATTCATTCCTTGTGCCCTCATTCCATACTTCAAGCCAACGAGTTATGTGCCTGTGAAGATCCCCTTGCCCCAATAAAATTTCTATTGGTGGGTTAGTTGGTATACATAATCGGCAAGTCAACATCCTTCAGCATTCCCCCCAGTCCTAGATATTTTATTTATGAGTTTCCCACCAACACGTAGGGGTTGTGTGCATGGGAAAGTCTAGGACCCAAAATTTCCATTCCTTGGGAACGCTTGCCTCTATTACTGCAAGGAAATTTTCAACATTACCAGAGCCATCAAAGTGGGGCATTTCTCTTACCCCTGAAGAAATACATTGGAAGCTCTTCATGATTTTAAGACATCTTAGCATAGACACTTCATGTAGTCAGTTTTTCTAGTTTTCAATCTCTTTGTCTGAGTCATATAATCACTCACTATCTCTTCCCCAACTTAGCATGTCATCAACCATGGGGTTGATCTAGTCGTCATCCTAGGTGGTCAGTTTGTATATGTGATCGAAATCTTCTTCTTCCCGTATCGATTCAGTATACCGTTCTCCTTCCGCTGGGTCCAGCAGGACTATTACCCTTATGCCTTCGTTCTCAAATACCATGCTTCTCCTCTTCATATTAGTGATACCTCCCATGTAAATAGCCCAATATAGACCCAAGAGCGTAGGATAAGGGTCTGCGTCGTCTACTATCTGGATTACCTCAAAATCTGCGTGGACCTTAACACCTGCAATATATACCACTACCTTAGTTAGTCTTCCCAGTGGGATAAACTTATGTTGATTAGCCATTCGTAGTTGAATAGTCGACCACTCCAGTTTAGGTTCTCCCATTCATTTCCAGGTCTACTTGGGTAGGATGTTAGCATTCGAGCCTAAGTCAAGGATAACTTGGTCCATTTCGTACTCCCCAATCTGCGCATTCATGCGCATTTCTCATCCCGTCCTTTTTTTATTTTTGTATATCTTATTCAAATTTTTCACCTATAACTATGGAGAAATTATTTCTACGCAGTTGTCTATTAGGGCTTGGAGATTTTATATAACCTTCTGGTTGCGCAATAGCTTCATACATGCCTGGAGGAAAGGTTTAATTGCTTCGTCTACTTATGGATCTACCACTCCTTTTGCGGCAGGTGTTTCGGTTTTAGTCACCTCCTTCCATGCTTCGATGAAGGTTTATTTTCCATTTTTAGGTCTAAGCCTTCCACTTTGTCCTCAGCTTTCCAGATTAATGATTTGGTTTTGACCTTTTGCTCAGCTCCTTCGGTGGAAATTTTGCTTCGTGTGATTACATTGATACATGGCCCATTTTCCCATGGTTTTGCCTTAACTCTTTGCACATTATGCATAGGTGTCTGTTTCTTTTCTTGAATTTTCTCTATTAGCACTGGGAAATCTTCAATGACATGATCGAACTGTTGGAAATATTTTCAAGACTCGCATGCTAGGTTCAGGAAAGCTCGTGCGAAATTCCCCACATCTCCATAGTTGTAACAAATCAATTGTCCGCGCCCTCGACCAGTACTCCCCCAATCCCTCCTCCCCTTCCTCATGTGGGGGATCCCCGCCATCCTGAAGGAGACAGTGGTGATGATGGATCGACCTGCACTTTGTATAAATTTCCCCTATCTACCATAAGGTCAAGGGTTCAGCAGTTTTTCTCGTCATGACCTATAGATAAGCAGAATCTGCACCACTGTTATTTTAATTCTGATACATAAGCACCCAATCATGGGAATTGATCTGTATCATCTTACTCCCACCCAAAATTCAACACTCCATAGAATATGACTGCTAGGACCAACCATTTCCATGGGTCGTAGAGGTCTTAGACCCCTAGCCTACTTGTAGTTTGATAAAAGTGGACATTAATCCTTAGTGTGACCCGGTCCCTTACATCGTATTCACCAGATGTCTGGGTTGGCTTCCCTACTGCGGTCATTTCAAAAAATATAAATTTCTAAGTGCATTGCCTCCAGTTGGTTTTGGATTTGGAGAGCTGCGAACTCTGTATCATCCCTTTGCACAACTTCTAACTTCATGGCTATTTCTAGTGCTTCCTCTTGAGAGCCAATCTTTTGTTGTCTCATGGGCCCATGCAAGTGTGGTAGTAGTATAGTGATGAACCAATCTTTATGTTGTTTGTCTTCATAGAAAAATTACCCATCACTGATAAGATTTTTTAATCGTTGGTCAGCCTCCCAGACAAACTCTGTAGGTCCTTACTTAAAGTCCTTTAGTTTGACTACACATTAAGCGTATGACTTAGGCTTCCAAAATTTTTTCTTTAGGGCATTCTTAATATCATGTATGGATGTTTTCATGTGTTGAACAATGTATCCCATGAACCAATCAAGTGCCCTTCCTTTGAAATCTATGGATAGTTGTGCTCGTTTAATAGCATCATTGTTCAAGTTTTGTGTGGTAAATACATATTCGGATACAAACTAGAATCGATCCATGTCCTCATCCCCTACACCCTTGAAATTAGGTAGCTTAATGTGCGTATCCATGTCGTCCTTTGATGATGGCGGGGGAGCCGTAGGTGAGTTTTTACCCTTGTGGGGGTTCGATGCAGGTGTGGTCGGGGGGCTAGTTCCCCCTTATGAAACCCTTTATTGGTTATGATTAGATGACTCCCATAAGGGACTATATACCGATCTATCTCCTTATTTATTAACCCAATAGTATTTACCACTTCGTGTTGTGCTCCCACTCTGATCGGAGGTCATTCACTCGGTGTGGCCACAAAAGACACATTTTTCGATCAATAGCATCTTAATCAACAACGACAAGGTTTTTAGGAACTTTGTAGGTTTTAACCCTGTATAGAAATTATCTGCAAACAAATATTAAAAATAGAAAATAAACAATAGCGAGATCATAAAACATAAAATATATATATACACAGAGATTTCCCCTGGATCCCAAATCAGGACGATTAGCTTGATTTTTCATTATATTCCTTCTAGTGTTACAACACATATATATACATGCCAAAGCATACATAAACCCATATCCATTAACCCTATATTAGAACATAACTGTATTTCCCTTGACCGGATCTACAAAATACCAGGGGTGGAAAACCATCATGCCCCAAAACCATGTGCAAACCCATGCACAAAACCATGGGCGGGTTTGCCCACTCGAAAATAAGGACCAAAATTTTTTTCCCAGGGCGCTGCCTCGAACCCCGACAAGGGGGGCTACCACCCCCCCTGTTGTGCTTGGTGCAATGTACAAGGAGTGCTATCACCCCCCCTGTGACCCCCCTCCTACGTGACTAGTCATGAAAAGAATATAACACATACCCAACAAACTTACCTCTAAATCCTTTAAAGAACCTTCGTTCTTCTTCCGAATATGACACAAACTTATCAAAAACAAATTCCATCAGGAATCTGCCAAATATGTTGTCAACCCAATGATACACAGTCCTGGTAATATTATTATCAGTTTTTTCCAATTGCCGGACCAACTCGTGGGTTCACTTTGTGACCTGATCATCCTTCTAGCAAGTTTGAAATTCCACTAGTTGACCTAGCCACTCTTGTAACTCATGTGCAAAGGATACAAATAAAATTTCATGCACTTCCGTAATAATATACTTATTTTCCACTCTTATATGGACAGATTTTCACTCCTATTTTCTTTTAGGGAAAATTCCTGAATCTGTTTTTCGAACCAATATTCTAACTCAGGTTTTAATGGCTACCAATGACCCCATGGAATTACCTGATCCCTCTCTCAAAATTATCCCAATCCAGGTAACAGAACCATTTTTTGGCTTGAGGGGTCTTGACCCAAGTTTGGCTTTAAGGTTTGCCAACAAACCCCTATACTATTGGGCCTTTCGGCAATGGTCTACTTGTGCAGGCCAAGGTCTCACCTGAAGTAGTATGGGAGGGTGTTGGAACCAGGTTTCCACACCCTGAGAGAGAGAATGTTAATTGAAGGGGGTCTTTCCAGATCGATCATACCAGTGCCCTATACCGAAACCCTTTAACTACATACCAGTAGAATACCTCTAGCAGAGCTTATAAATCATGGAATAGTATATCAACCGAAGCAAAAAATTCAAATATAACTAGATCTATATATTTATCATCTTATACACTATCTCATCCATGTGCGCTTCAACAATCATTAGTATACAATGAACCGATATAATAACACAATGCGCAACCAATAATTATAACACAGAATGCTTCAGTACTCAGAAAAGGTCTTCTTATTCATTAACATTCATATCTAGCTTACAGAATTTATCTACTAGCCTGCACACACAGCCAGTGGGGTCCACACATAGCAGGACTCAGGGTCTCTGCACACACAGCCAACAGGAGCCCTTACCCAGACAATCGACACAAAATATCCACAAGTTCGTATCTAGCTTAATCACTTCTTAGCTTTCCTTACACTCGACTTATCAATTTATTTATATCATGCTAGCCTACGCTATCCTATGGTCCAAAAAATGTGGTTTGCGGACCCTTTGTCTACCCTTTTGACCCATTACAATTCATTGGGGGTTTTGACCCACCCCAAACCCCTGCGCTAAACTAAATATTACAAAATATTACAAAACTGGACAAAATTGAGGCTAGGAAACCCTGTTCGAACACTTAGCTATGGGTGGTAATAATATTTGGTAAACTAATTTGAAAATAGTTTAGCTAGAATACTAGCTTTGATGAACCTTTATCTCCTTCTCCATTCATAGATGTGGTAAAAAAATTGTGGGTGGCAATGTTTTTACATAGTGATGTCAAAATACCTATTCCATTTTCATAATAAATCAATAAATATAAGCCTTTTTACTAACACCATGTCCATTAAACTAAAGTCATTGAATGAAGAGCTACCTCCAAAAGAATGCCTACCTCAAGGAGCATTTGTACCTCTTAAAGTATTATTTCCCCCAAAATAACTAGGAGTGACCACTAAACCACCATGTACATTCCAAACAAATTGAAATTATCACTTGGATTCATCCTGAAATCTATAGGGATGTCGGAAGAGGATGAAAATCAACCTCCAAAATTAGAACCAAGTCTTAGGCCCCCACCAAACATGAATCTATATGTGGAAACTGATATAAATGTGATGGGTGTGCTAACACTATCTATACTTATGGAACGAAATGATAAAACTCCAAATGATACTTATTCCAAATAGAGAATCCTAGTGTAGTACGCATGCATTGGGAAGAATGTATGGAACTAATGGATGGTAAGTAGGCCATCAGTAAGACTCCCCCTACAACACTAGGTGAAGTAGTAGGTCCTTCAATACTTGATTGCTCATGCATAACATTGTATGAGGGTAATTAAATAAATAAATATATCACTAAGATATCTATTCGCCCAAATGAGTATGGGGTCAAAAGAGTTGGTCAAGGAAGGGTTTAAATATGGTTATGGATATTTTTCTACCCATTCAATCTCTACTTATTAACAATCCTCAAAATTTGATAAATTCCTTTCTAATTATATTAATATTATGTTGTGTTATGTGGAAAACAACCTCTATCTAACAAGTGGTGGTTCTTCCTCCTTGAGAGAGAATATGTTTCCTTAATGATCAATGAAGTGCATGGCTAATCATGATGAATAAAATATGTTGCACCAAAATAAACAATCAAACTATGGCCAACTATATTCAAACCAAAGAGCACACCCCTATAAAATATAAGGCTACCAATAGGCAACCCAATGGATAAAGGGGGATTTCAAAAACCAACCCTTGGGGGAGTACAAGTTCCCAAGGCTTGGCTAGAAAATGTATGAGAGATAGTTATGGTAACCTCCTTAAGGCTACCAATAGGAAACCCAATGGATAAATGGGGATTTCAAAAACCAACCCTTGGGATAGCTCAAGTCCCCAAGACTTGGCTAGAAAAGGTATGCGATATAGTTATGGTAACCTCCCTATGGTAACTCCTTCTCGATCCAATTGCCAACATGAACATGGGGCACCCACTAAGGGGACTAGTATGGTTATTGAATGTTTATGTCATATAACATAATAACCCATCCATAGTCACCTATGTTATGCCCTAAGAATGGACACTAAGGATACCACTTTGTAATCAAATGACCAGGGGGAATAGCCTTGTGGGACCACACATATTGGCATGGAAACTAAGCCTAAAATTTTATATAGGTAATTATCCACAAAGGAAAATAACCCCACTTCCTCTCATGCAACCTAATGCTTGACTCCTATGTTAGAGGTGATTTCCTAGAAAGTGCTCTATTCTACTAATGGATTTAACTCTCACTAGTGGTTCCTAGTTTTGGTTTTATGGCCTTGGATAATGTACTCTCTAACCCTCACCAAGGCCCTAAATCCTAACCCTCACCAAGGCCCTAAATCCTAGCTAATGTTGATTTTCAACAAATGAAAATTATAGTAATTTCAAATTAATGATTTTTTAAAGTTGTTGATTTATCAAAAAGGTATGGAATTAGAATTTATTGGTGTTAACCTACATCTTAACCCATAAGGAATGCAAGAATGAGTGAAAAAATGGAAATTTTATTCTTCAACAAAATCTATCTGGAGGAAAGGAGATATATTATTCTTTAAAATTTATATAATGAAATTCATTCTCACACACTCTCAATAACCACTAAACACACCAAAAAAATTAACTTGTGATCCAAAAAATAAATCTGACACTCCAATAAAAACTTTTAAGAAAACAATCAAATGTTCTTATACTAAATTATATATGCGATGAAAAATTGTTTCTTAACATAGTAAATAAAGTGGAAAGACTTTTCAAATTAGAAAATTAATGAAATTTTTAGGGTTTTATGATATTGGTAGATATTTTACAAGCACACTCTAATGTCTATACTCAAAGCAAAAACACAAAACTCAACAAAATACCTATTAACAGAATGAACGAAGACAACACTAAAGAATATAACACAAGAGATGACTATATAGCATACAAAAAGATATAAAGATTCTTACTATAGGTTTTACGTATATCACTATTCTCTAGATAGTGTTATTACATAATCCAACACATAGAAGTGCACTCAGTTGAAGGAGAAAAAAAAATCTCAAATGCACTCAATAAAGAGAAAAGAAAACAAGAGGAATATATAGGTATGAAATCATAGTCTATGGGTCATTTTTATTCTAAAGACTCAATGCATTAATGGATCATATAAGAATAAATGAGGCAAAAAAACTAAACCCACCTACAGGAGGAATTCATGCCTAAACGATGCAACAACCAATCACCCTGAAGAGAAGGTCACACCTTACAGGTCTTTCAGCCCACAACTAAATTCCCTACTATATTTGGGAGGTTGTGACTGTACCAAAAATTGGGAAATTTACTTAGATATTAGGCAAATCTAAAATTATTCGAGGATATACTCACCCAGATAGGTAAAAATATAGTAAAATCGCTACAATTAACACTCAAGACCTAAACAAAACAAGGAATTTTTTTTTTCCAAATCTAAGGAATAAGGAGAAGTGAAGTCATTATTTATTTTTATAGGTAAATATCTCATGTTGACAAGTGATCAATCCCTCAAATGTTCCCTTGATATCATACAGATGATATGATAGACCACTACATAAATCCTTCTAGATCTAATGTGAGTAATCAAATTATATGCTATAAGAAGTTAGATCATGAAATATACTTTTTTATTGATGGTTTTCCTACATAATCTGACTAATGTAGCTCCAAATATCTAGCTCCATCTCTTAGCACCTACTACATACACAAAATATTACAAACATAAAAATATCATCCTTTTCCAGCAATTAGGAACATTGATTACAATCAAGTCTAATCTAATCAACTCAAAATAAGTAATATATGCCATTAAATTGTATGTAGAACTAAATACAACATATGATGGAGTAGAAATTCATGCGGGTATATATTAAAATCTAGATAAAATCATTAAATCAACCAAAAATACAGTTACCTTGAAAACTAATTGAAGGCCTCTTCTCCCTCCTTGATTGGCCCTCACACTAATAATAAAAGCTCTAATATATTGAAGGATAAAAGAGTGTCTCTTAAAATACATCAGCTATAAGAATTCATTCTTCCTCCTTTCTCCCTTGATAGACCTTCCTTAAGGAGATCGATGAAGGAGGCTAGAGAATGGGTGTATATCTGAGATTAGAATTTCTAAGTCTAATACAAGTTCAAAAAGCTCCTATTATGATCCGAAAGGATCCGTATTAGTTTTTTGTGCTAAGTGTATTTATAGTTACAAACATGTACATATTTGTCTCCATTTGTTTCGCTTGAGAATAGAGGAATTGAACCACGAAAAATAGTTGAAATTATGAGTTTTAAGCATGTAAATAAGCCTAAATAACATTGAACAATAGTGTATAACAGAAATAACATCACACATAAGATCTACACAAAGCATGCATGATGAAGCAGCTTCACCCTCCTCGGCTACATCCATGGTCCTACCTCCCAAATGGCATGTCCATCTTTCATTATGCTCAAATTTTACAAATAGATGTGTTTACAAGCCTCCAAATAGATTTTTTTCTCCACACCAATAGCTCCTTTAATTCTCAAATTAGTCTAGGTAGACTCTTGTTTCACTCAAATTGGTAAAAATTTGACCTACATGGCCATTTTCCCAATCACTCCTACAAAACCTCCACTAAAATTGAGGACTCAGCGGTTTAACTGCTATAGTGCAAATTTGGAAAACTCTCGAATTTTGTGGCACACTAAACCTCCCGCAAAAATATTATTCTACTGACATTAAATTTAAAGGTTGGCGCAGGGGGTGGCTACATGCCGACCCCATTAACCCCGTGGTCATTAAAATCGGGAGAGGAACTGGTGTAGTGGTAGGTTCCACTACCTGTTAGCAATGTCATCGTAACTACGTGCATGTGATATGGATGAGGTTAGATAGTCGGAGTCACGATTTTAATAACCATCGAACTTTTAATATATGTCATGGTTTGTGATGTGATCAATACAATCGGGGTTGCTAGTGGCCCCCCTCTCCCTACCCCCACCCACAAATTACATTGTTATAAAACATAAGTAGTACCATGATCCTATGTATGGTAAGAAACACTATGATAATGGAGTTCGTGGAGACTTTCACGGTGCAACGGGAGGTCGCAGAGGTCGAACCCCCGCACTCCAACCAAAATTATAGTAAACCGTATAGGACATATGGAAGCATCCAAGCTAGCCACGTGTCACCCTTCCATACACCATCAAATCAAAAGTGCAAGCAAATATGATGACCCTAAATGTGCCACATGGAGAAACACCATTGGTTTTCTAGAAAAGGGAATATTCTCATTTTCTGCCGAATGTACCTGCATGCTAACCGGGCATCCCATTCAACCCCGTCACAAATTTTAGTTCTTTGGGAAATAGATCGAATGCAATATCTCCATCATACGACATTGGTTTTTCAAAACCGTTCATGGCGTTGAGATCTTCATCCTCTCACTTAATAAATGATTTGGTTTCATATCCTAGAACCCATCAACAAAGGAGAAAGATTCACAACCGGCACAATTGTCAATTATTTGGTCAATGAACGGATTTGGATATTTTTATTTTTGGATAAGTGACGTTCATAATATTGTGGTATTCGACACAGCAGAGGATGGTACTCTTTTTCAACTACGGAACCATATTGGAGACCCATTCGATTAAAGGAATATGGTAGATGAAACTAACATGTAATAGCTTTCGACTTCGATACATAGCAATAGCTTTGCAGGTGGAGTGGTTGAATTATTTGCTCGACTTGCTTTGGAATTTTTCGTAAGTCTTGATCTGATTTCGACAATAGAATGCTCTATGCCCGGAATTTCCTCATAAGACCAAGAAAAAAACATCGTGAAATTCCTTGAAAAAGATAGGTGAAGCTTGTAGTTTCCCCATGACTGCAATCGACTCCAATCCGAATGTTTTCCATGATAACTATTTTTTACCAAGATATTTGATGAGCATAGTCAGAAAAGATTGCCCTTGTTAACTTCTAAATCCATAGTTTGGATAGTTGTGTAAGCTAAAGGAAAAATATCGTGTTGGTAAAAAGGCAGGATTTGTAAAGATGTCACGTCTAAATTAGATATCGAAGCACAATGAGGAGGGAATCTTCCTGTGGTTGCTATTCTAAAGACATGATTTCTCAAATAGCTTTGTCCATAGGAAAGGAATTCATTTGATAGATCGTTAGAAGGAGGTAAAATGGGAGAGCAAGTGGTACCATTTGTTATCACTCCTCGTAATTAGCAAGATTGGCAAAGTCCAACCCAGAGGTAACATCAAACCGCTTTGGGATTCAAGGATCTAGCCCTCTCGAATCCGAGAGGATTCTAGTAATGAGTTCTAAGATGTGATCTTTAAAAGACTGGAATTATGATATTAGGCTAGTTATGAAGAGCATGGGTTTGTTTTGTTTGTTTTTTTGGTTGGGCGAAGACATGGTGAAGGTGAAAGCAGCTTCAAAATAAAGGGTGAAGAGCCCGCAAATGAAGGAATATTTCCAGCCGATAGCAAAGGACAAAGACTGCCTTTAACCCATTGGGCTATGGAGTCATAGAGGATTTAATTGGATATCAAATTCAAGAAGGATCCATGGAGCAAGTCATTTACATCAAAGGATCTCTTAAGGTGATTAATGGGGTGAAACAAATACGCGTTGAAAGACTTAAACAAATGAAAAAACAAAGCACGGTCTAAGATCAAGTAAGTACTTTTAAACTAGCTTGCTTTCAACATGTACTTAAGGAGAAACATAAAAGTATTTATGTTGATCGGGTAAGTGCTTTTAAACTAGCCTCGCATTGAAGTACTTTCCATCGAAACATTTAAAAACGAGCTTCAAACGACCTAAGATCGGTAAGTGCTTTTAAACCAAATTTGCTTAAGATATTTGATAAGGGAACACGGATGATAATCACAAAGAGAAATCTAGATCAGATAAGTACTTTTAAACTATGCTTTGCATTGATAAACTCCAATGATAACATAGAAAAATTCATCTCAAAGAGCTATCTAGATCAGGAAGTACTTTAAACTAACTCGCATTAATAAACTCTTCAAAGAGGACATTCAAATGAAGAAAACATAGAAGATAAAGCTTTCGATAGAAGTAGAGATACATGGAGAGTATATCCTAACTCTATGTTTGCCGTCTTTTATCGAGAAAGTGAAAAGAGTGAAAACATTAAGTAAAACGACAATTGACAAGTAAGGAACACATCACCATTGACATAGTTTGAGAATTCCATGAATCAACGAAATGTATTGATGTTCAAACCGATTACAATCAAGCAAAGTCCCGTAGTCTCTGTACTTTGAACTTCTCATATCACCTTATGTATCTTTCAATTACGAATAGGGCATCGGTGGTTTCGGAATGACTATTACATGCGTTTAGATGTCCCGAGACAAACCTTTTGCTCATCTTCTACAGAGGTATTTATAGAAGAATGAGGCAGTGGTAAACTATGAAAAGATCTGTTTGGATTAATTAATACAGAAGATGACTCTTCGGTACTTTGAGGGCCTTGATCACGAAATATACAAGTGTTCATCAGCATTAATTGATGTACACTTATAATTAAGCTTAGTGGGAGCTTTTTGCCGTCCTTTGAAGCTCCTGTCATGCCCGTGAGTGACTTTTATTTCTGCTTCCGAGATGAAATTATCTAAATATCTCGCTTCGAACTATTCTTTAATCTTCTCAAATGGTTACGCCAACAATTAGAGACAAGATAGCTCAATTAGTATTAATTGTTCGGTGGTCTTTGATCTCAACGAGACTACAGGATGTCTTTTGGAGTCATGAGAGGGTTCAATTAGCCTCTTTTTATAGTGGTGGGGAATTTCCCGCCTGACTGATGCTTCGCTCCTTCCCCAAACACTTTACTTTGCTTGAGATCTGTGTTTGGGTCTTCAATCTCGGTTCTGATATGTTTTGTCTTCGCGTCGATACTCTTTAACTCGTTTTTTGAATTAAACAAGTGTCTTCGTTGATGTGCGGGGGGCCGTGCGAGCCTTTATGTGCTATCAATGCTTATGAAATATTGATAAAACTTCGAATCCAAAACACTGCAAAATACAAACCATTTGTTATAAAATCCTGCGTATTTGGTTTTACTACTTCATAGGCGTAGGAAGAGAGCAGGACCGTTGGATGGCATCATCCAACGGTGGAGATTAACTGAGAGGAATTTTAAATGACGCGGGAGGAAGAATAAAACAGAACCATCGATCGTGCGATGAGCAACGGTGGGTGTGACCTGGGACCGTCCGATCTGGACACGTGGATAGCCCAGATCTAATCGGAGGATCGCAATCGGCAGGTCACAACAAAACATGCGATTGAGCGCAGGCCGTCCGATCATCAGGGAGACGGACGACCCAGATTTGATTGGAGGATCGGTAATCGGGAGGGCAGCAAAGAGCATGCGATTGAAATATTGCGATTGTGCGCGGGTCGTTAGATCGGGTCTAGATCAACGGTCCAGATCCTTTAATTTTTTGCACCGGTGGGACCCTTATACTTTGTGAGAAACCCATAAATTTCAATAAAAACCAAGGTTTTGAGTGGATCTGGGCGGAATATTTATATGATAGGTCGGGCGCTCAATTGCGAGGCCATCTGGGTGTATGGAGTACCATGGGCCGAGGCTTTATATAACTAGGGCCAATCGCAATCGGAACATTCGGGCCCGGTCTTTCAATCAACCCATTTGTAACTTCTCCGATGCGATTGTGCATCCGTCTTTTTGATCTACCCATTAGAATTCTCCGATCGCGATTGCGCGATCGGCTTTCTGATCAACCCATTTTATTTAAACACGTGATTTTGGCATTTTTAAAACAAACTTTGGAAAAAATGGGTTTTCAAGTTTTACAAAAAGAAAAAACGTCCATCGATACGATTTTCAAAGAAGCTCAAGCACCCGATTGCGGGCTTACGGGTAGATGAAATGATAATACGATCTTCGGTTTATGGCAAAGGGCCGATCGCAATCGGCATTTAAAGATGGCTCACAAACATGCACACTTTGAATCTTTTCGATGCGATTAGCGCTTCATGGGTTTGGCGCTTGGTTTTTATGATGAGGGCGTATTGGGGAAGTGGTTTAGAAACTCGTGCAAGGGGCTTAAACCCTTAATAGAGAAATGGGTTTTTACACGGATTTTCAGTGATTTTCAAAGGTTTGAGGGTTTTGACGGAGTTCGAAAGAAGTTTGGAACTCACAAGGAAATTTTCATGAAAGAAAGGTGAGGAAAAAAGGACAACAAAGGAAAAAGATGAAAAATATGAAGGTTAGTCTCCGAGAGGAAAAAAGGGAAAAAGAAGTAGGATATTACGTGTAGCTTTCTTATGGAATTTTTAGCAAAATTTTGAGTTTCCGAGAAATAACAAGTGAAAACATTGAGACATGAGCATGAGATCATCTACGAGGCTTTCAAGAGATAACATTTTGGCCGGGAAAGTGTTTCTCGAAGGTGAAAACATGTTTCGGCCACCTTTTGATAGACCAAAATTTATAGGTGGCCAAGAGTGGCTCCACTTGGGGATGGTGCCTTCTTGAAGGCATCAGGAACTTCAGAATCGCATTCTCTAGGAGGCTGATCAATGCCTCGTTCTTTGAGGTCATTGTCTTCTACTGAAATGATCTTATTTTTGAAGTCGAAAAAAGGGTGCAACGATTGAAAAACAATGAATCTTCATCAACACGAGCTTTCTACCTACCCAATCCTACCCGATCTAACATTTTTTCCGCATTTAGAGTGCACTTGAATCTGCAAACTCTTTTTTCAACATTTTATTCTTTGAAAACAGAAATCTAATCTAATTCTACCCCTTATTTTCTCCCCGAACTCAGTATTAAATAGTTGAGTCTCGGATGTTTCTCTACCTAATCTACTATCTCTGTTGGGATTAAACTCGTCCAAACGATTTCATTCTCTAGATTCTAAGACAGAAATTAAAAAACAGTCAAGTCAATATTGAACCTGTTTGACTGCTCGTGATCTATGGCATAAAAACAAGTCAAGCACATAGACTATTAAAAATAAAAAATTGAAGGTTTGAAATATGAAATTGAAGCATCCTTCTTCTTATTTTTTGGCTCAAGTTTTGAGCTTGTTAGAGCCACTTGCTTTTCCTTGATTTCAGCTCTGGTTTGAATTTGTTTGAGCTGTTATTTCTTTCTTTCTGGTTTAGATTTTGAGTTGATTAGAACCAGATTTGCAACTTTATGACTCAGAAAAATAAAATAGATTTGAGTCATCTCTTGCTTGGAAACTTTAGATTCAGGTTTTGGGCTTGTTTGAACCTTTCTTTTCTAGCCTAATCTATCTACTGATAAGCCAAGTTTAAACATTTTGGAAAATCCAATTCACTATCCTATCAGCAGAAAAATTTAAAGCTAATTAGTCAAGATTAAACAGTTTGACCAACTAGAAGCGTGTTTTTTGAGGAGTGGCATTTGAGCTTGCTCACTTTCAGATTTATTTCTATTTTTTAGCATGGGGCTTTGCCTTTCTTTTTTTATTTCTGCCCTCTTTTCTGTATTTTATTGTTTTTGTACTTTTTCTTTTTGTTTTTATGAACCTAACGAAGCAATGATATTTACAATGGAAATGAAACTTGAAAATTGAACTCGACAGATAGTAATGCTTAAGTACCACCTGCATTGATAGGACCCCCAAACGGATCAGTGCCATCTAACTCTTGCGAGAAAAAGGGCATTTGGACCAATGGTGGACTGAATGATATAAGGGCCTTGCCATCAAACTCGTCAAATTTGCCATGTTTACCTTTTTTCTCTCTCTTTCTAGAGTCCCATTTGAGTACCTTATCTCCAATGTTGAAATCACAAGCCTTGGTTCTCTTGTCAAACAATTTTTTTATATTTTTCTTGCACTTTTTTGAGCTCTGTTGTAAACTTCTTCCCTCGTCTGCTGGAGATGTATTGTCTCATTAATCCTTCTTAGCATACCTGTCTTCTTCGACCGAATTTCTTGGACTAATTTTATTCTTTGGTACACCCAAAGTCGGGTAGGAAACACTTGCATTTGCTCCATAAACAAGTTGGTAGGGAGAGTTCCAATGGATTTCTTTTGTGGTCAATCTATCCGCTCTGACAATGCATGCACCAGACTTGTTATGCCATGACTTTTATTCTCTTCAAGTAGCTTCTTGATGATGGTCACCAAGCTTTTATTTGATGATTCAGCTAGCCCATTACCTTGAGGGTAATAAGCGAAGAATGACCCAATGTAATCGATACTTGTGACAAAAATCAATCATCTTTTTGGAACCAAAAGCAAGAGCATTATCGGTAATGATTTTCCTAGGGCATCCAAATCTAGAAAGGATATGGTCTTCAAGAAATTTTATAATGACAGAATCTATGGCATTCCCGTGTAGGGATGGCCTCTATCCACTTTGTGAAGTAGTCGGTGGTCGTAAGAATCCATTTATGTTGGGCAGATGAAGCGAGGATGGATTTCTCCTATGAAATCTAGGCCCCATTGTTGAAAAGGAGCTTTCAACAATGATAGGTTTTAATGGTAAGGGAAGGAGTTTTTCTTTGCCCTCAAAAATTTGGCACTTGTGACAGCAATTATCATTTTATGGACATCTTGGAAGAGGATGGGCCAATAATAGCCAGCTCTAAGGATTTTTGTTGGTCGTGGTTTTCCGAGAGAGATGACCTCCACACTCTCCTTCATGGAATTCATGCTTGATCTTCTCTCGCATCAACTTCAGGCAAACATTTTAGCAATAAACCATTAGCATTTTTCCAGTATAAACATTCATTCAAAATGCAATAATTCTTAGCTTTCAACTTTAAAAACATTGCCTTAGTTTTTGATAAATTAGGAGGAGCATTAAGATTTGTAAGTACATACAAGATGTTGGTGTACCAAGGTGAGTTTTGGAACTTCTCTTCCATAGTGGGAGGGGGTAATTCTTCCTTCTCATCCAAGGCATCTATCATATTAATGTCTAGGGCTTGCAGATTAGATTCAACCATTAATTGAGCCAAGCCCTGACCTTTGATGAGTTTGGTGGGTTTGATCTCCAAATCATATTCTAATATTACAGACTATCCATTTGCCTCTCTTTCCATCGTGGTCTTGTGACAAGATGTCTTTTTACCACAATGTCTGGGTACATAGGCAATGGTGTGGGAATGAAAGAATATACACCACGAAATCCTTTAAGGCCTTTACTAAAGCATAGGCTTGTTTTTCCATTATGTTATATTTCAAGGGTGCATCCCTTAAAGCCTCATCGAAAAAAAGCAATAGGTTGTTCCTCGTCCTTCGAGTTTTTACTGCAATAGAACCGCAACTATTGTATGTTCGAGGCAAAAGGAAAAAAATAAGAAAATATTTTGAAAAGTCCGGGATGATCAAGACCGGTGCTTGGGTGAGTGCATGTTTTACTAATTCAAAGGATTTTTCTGGCCTCTGCTGTCCATTTCACTCCTACTTCCTTTTTGAGCATATTATTCATGTTTCTAAGGAGCTTTGCTAAGTTGGGAATAAACCTCCTTAAGAAATTAATCTTTCCAATAAAGGATTGCGGTTCTTTTTATGTTCCTAGGGTGGCTAATCATGTATTATTCCCTCAACTCTTTTTGGATCTATTTTTAATCCCCTATGATATAATGTGACCAAGGAGCTTACCCTCTTGCAAGCCAAACACTGTCTTTTTTGGGATTTAAAGATAGCCCAAATCTCGCATTTCTCAAAGACCTTTCTTAGATGTTTGAGGTGCTCTTCATCGGTTTTGGAATAAATTGTTATATCATCAAGGTAAATTACAATGAAGTGTCCTATTTCCTCCGAAAATGCAATGTCCATGGCCCTTTGAAAAGTGGCTCCCGACATTCATTAGTCCAAAAGGCATTTTCACATACATGAAGGTGCTCCCAAGGAGTGGTAAAGGTTGTCTTGAGTTGATCTTCCGGGGAGTACTAAAATTTGGTTATATCCCGAGAAACCATCTAGCGGAGAAATCCTCTTTGAACCAACTACCTTTTGAAGGATGTGCTCCATTTTGGGTAAAGGGTAATTGTCTTTTAGGGAAGCTCTCCGTTAAGGTTTCAAATCAATGCAGTACCGATTTCTCCCCGTCTTTTTCCCTCACAGCTACAAGGTTAGAAACCCAATCCGAAAACCTTACGGGACACAATGATTCTGCCTCGTACATTTTCTTAATTTCCTTTTCGACTAGAGGCGAGTTGTATTGGGTTGATTCGACGCTAGCTTTCAACTTAAAAGGTTTTCGTTTTTTCTCTCAAAGGGATCTTGTGTTGGATGATTTACGTATCGTAAGCTTTTAAATCTTCATAGCTCCAGGCAAACACATCGGAAAACTCTTTAAACAAGTCAATGTATTTTCTTTTTCATGTCCGTTGGCAAGGACCCAGCTAATTTAATCATTTTAGGTTGATCCTTTGTGCCTATGTTGCATTCTTCAACGTCGATCTACGTATATTCTCTCGTAGTGTTTCTTAGCCACGTCATTAAAATCAAACAAGTCTTCTAACTTGGTGCTAGCCCCCACGGGTATGTTCTTGTCTCTCGGTGTTAATATCTCAATGTCTTCATTTTTCGAGTCTTCATACTCTTCAGAGCATGAGTTTCGAGTTTTTTGAGTTAACATGTTGATATACGTAGGACTAGATGGTTGTTCTTGTTCAGGGGGTTCTTCGTTTAGACAGCTTTTCATCGGATGTAGAATCTGAATTGGATGATTCAAACTCATTCTTACCGAGCAGAAATCCTCTATCCGTTTATCATTCTCAAAGACCTATCAATATTTTTGATTATCGGGTATGGCCGGCCTAAATTTTACCCCGAACGGTGTTGTCCTCGTTTTCATATGGTGCTAAACACGTTCTAGTCGTAAAAAGCTAAATTGTGAGCAGCAATATTCTCGTTTTCTTGGGACAAAAATCAATTTTGGATCCTCGAAAAATTTTTAATGCATCCAGGGACGTCATTTCGGTAGGCTCTAAGTCCGGGATGATTAGCAGTGTATTCCCCATTAACTTGCCTAATGATTAATTTTGAATCGCCATATACGTGGATTCTTTTGGCTCCTAGCTTTTTCTAACGGATGCGAGCCCAAAATGAGAGCTTCATACTCGACAATGTTATTAGAGCATCGGAAATTCAATTTGCATGAAACACTTTCCGTATGGCCGTTTTCGGTGTTTGTTAACCAAACAGGCGCCAAGGCCGACTATTCTTAGTACATGACCCATCGAAGAACATGGTCCATAGAGGATTATTTTTGGTTTCCCCTTGGTTGGTAATCTCGCTAACTAACATGCTATCTGATTGTGGTGGTATGTCAGCACTTAGTCGAATTTGTGTCTCATTTTCAAGTTCCTCACCACATTGAAGGTTGTTTTCCTGAGTTTCAAGTTTCAAGAGCCGTGGGCACATGACTTGTGGGTCGATACTTTCATTTGTTTCGTTAATATCTTCAAATGCATCAAACTGCTTTGGATACTTGTGAGTTAGGTGTTTCTTGAGCTTCACCGGCGATTAATCTTGTTGTAGTGACTTGCTCGCCAAGCCGTTTCGGCGTCACATGTTCCGTTTTAAGGTCAACAAGTTGTTGTACCGGGCCTCGTTCCTTAGGACTTTCATGGAGATGAACTCGATGGGGCGTTTGTTGTTGGCCATCTTGGCCATATTCATTTTGGTTTGTCATTTCAATGCATTGTTTGAAAGTTTCCCTTTCGTTTTCATCCATGTCTAGAATCGCATTCATTTTCTATATTTGGGGCCTCTAACGGGTTATATGTAAGTCATCGTCTTATGGTTCCGACTTATTCGAAGGTTCATCATGGTAAAGGATAAAAGAGTTCAGTGTCAGTATGGACAGAGTAGATGGGACATTTTTCGAGTTTTTTCTCAAGCACCGACCATGAATTTCATGTGTGCCTCTCGTATAATCTTCTGAGTGCGGTTAAAAATAGGAATAGTGGCATATGTCCCGTCCATCTGCATTGTACCTTGCAGCTTTGCACGATCTAGACAACAACATGCCATACTTAGGAGGGAAATCGGCCACCACTACATCCATAACTAGGCACTTGATTTCGGGATTTGAGTCAAATTCACATAGAGGTCCTTAATTAGGCCAAGACATTTGACCCCTGCTTGAATCAAAGGAATATAAATCTTTGTAAGGTCCGGTTATTTCTAGTCCTAGCCTTTCCATTATCACCTTTGGCATAAGATTATGTGAGGCTCCGGAATCATGCATAGCATTGTGTAGAATTTTGTCATGAACATTCAGACTGACGTAGAATGGAGGTACTATTCCTTCTTGAAATTTCCCTTCAAATTTAGGACCAAAAATGAGCTTTGGCTGGTCATCATTATAATTTATTGTGGCATTTTGGTCCTCTATGTTTAAAGCCTTCAGAATTTGGGTCCTGTACACTTTATGGGAAGCTAACTCAGTAAGGGGAACAGAGATTTTAATCTTTGAAATTTCTTGTTCTAGGCTGAAAGGAATTTGGTTTTTTGAAGAACTTGCCTCAGCCTTACTAGCTGCTAGTCTTTCCGCAACATCACCTTGCTGATTTGTTCTATTTACATTTGATAACATGGTTTTGACAAGATTACTAGCTGAGGTGTTAGTACTTCTAAGATCTCGCATCCTTGCTTTTCAAAATTTGGATTGCCTTTCTCTTTACCTTTACTGTAATAAATGTACCATTGTTTTATCCTTTTGATTGAAATTTTTACATTTGGTTGTGGTGCTATTTTGTGAAGATTTATCAGAGGTTTTAGTGTGGGGAGTTTTTTGACTGGTTTTGCTTCTAAGGTCATATTCTCTGTGAGACTCTATGATGACATTTTCCATATCTTGATAGCAATGTCGATCATCATCCCTGTTGTCATCATAAGGTGTCTATAGACCTCGTTTCTTTTCATAATGAATCTCAAAGCCATTGTTATCTACCCCTAGCATGTTGATATCATTTTCCTCTGCTATCTCACCTATTTCCTCTGTCTCACTTATATAGTTTTGATGAAAGGGAGGAATGATCTGCGATCATCTTCTCTAGGTCTATTTGGAAGTTGGTTTCTTCTTAAATTTTGATTCGGTTACGGGTTTCTATTCGAGAAGTAGTTTGGTTTAGGCTTGCTTGTGTTCTCTTAATTAGGCTCATCTCTTTCATCATCTCTTCCATCATTATTTCCATCTTTGAGTTTGAAGTGGAAGGTGTGGATTCCTCTCTAAAAAGATACTCTCTTTTTCAGCCTTTCATTCTCTGCTCTCTTCTTTTATTAGATTGACTTCGACGAGAAAGAGCACCCCTTTGCATATCTTCAAGAGTTGCAAAGTCTCTCTCTCTTAGCGAATAGGTCATGTCGTAGTCAAAACCTTCAGGGAAATTTGTTCAAAGCCGAGCCTTGCAGAGGTTTTAGTTACGGGGAAGTGCATTATAGATACTCGTTAAATCTAGTACAATAAGCCTCGTACACTTTCCCACAGGTTCTTGTGGAGATTGTTGTAGCTCGACCAAGATTTGGAGAGTGATTCTTCCTCACTTCCCATTTGTTTAAGAAATATTGATGGAAACCTTGAAGGTCATTAATATGCTATGAGGGGCTAAGCTTTTGAACCATTTTTCTTACTTCTCCTCCCAAACTTTGAGCAAATAATCTCATTTTTGACGAATCATCGGCAATCTCATTTCCGTTGCAGCAGATCATTCATCTTATCCACATGTTGTGATGCGGTAGTGGCACCACTATCATCATACAATGGAATTTTGGACAGGATAGTCCTATGGCAGATTAACTAAAGGTACAGGGGAAGAACTAAGGGGGCATACCATGTAGCCATGGCGAGAGGTGGAGGTGGATTAACAAGAGTGAAAGTGGGTTGGAGGGGATTGGTTGGAACGATTGGAAACGGGTGGTGAGCAGAAATGGATGGACCAGGGGATAGATTAGCGAGCGGATCTTGGATGAGAGACACCTAGATTGTGGAGGAAGTGTAAATTAGGTGGTGTAGTCTCTCTACTACCAAGATGTGTACTTGTCTCAGGGGAGAAGAAGGCAAAGACTCAGACCGACTTATCTAAATCACCAAGAGACCTAGTTCTAAAAGGATTTACTAAGTCTTCTTGTGACTCGTTGTAGAGTCGAAAGATTTTCCGGGACGATAATTAGCTCTCAAGGGTGATCTGAAAACGAGTTGATAATTTAATCCTAGGAGACTTCCAAAGGATGCTTTCTGGGTCATCAACTATTTCGGGTGATCCGGGATCGTGATGGGCTCTAGTGTGAATCTTTCTAGGAGCCACTATCGTCTGTAAATTTTTAGACCCAAATAACAAGAAAAGTTCAACCGGGTATGACAATCTTTGAGAGGTTACCTAACTGCTTTTACACAAATTTCAATCCTACGATCCCTCGATGAGTTTGAAGGATAGTATAGTAATGAGGGTTCTTCTCGGTGGAGTCTTAAGGTCCGATCGGATTGTGGAGTCGCCAAGTGGAAGTTTTTAGCTCCTTTTCGAGAGGTAAGAGGTGTTATGGTCCACTACCATGTTTATTAAATACCAATACGAAAATAGTTTTGGGTTTTTTCCGAGTGAATTTTCGGTTAGCAAGGGATATCCGGTATCTTATGATTGTCTTCTAATTGAAGAAATACTCGGGAGTTCCTCAGTGGAGTCGCCATTATGTTATCACTCCGTAATTAGCAAGATTGGCAAAGTCCAACTGCAGAGGTAACATCAAAAGCCCGCTTTGGGATTCAAGGATCTATCCCTCTCGAATCCAGAGAGAGGATATCTCTATAAATGAGTTCTAAGATGTGATCTTTAAAGGCTGAATTATGATATTAGGCTAGTTATGAAGAGCATGGGTTTGTTTTTGTTTGTTTTTTATGGTTGGGCGAAGACATGGTGAAGGTGAAAGCAGCTCAAAATAAAGGGTGAAGAACACGCAAATGAAGGAATATTTCGACTGATAGCACGAGGACAAAGACAACTTTAACCCATTGGGCTATGGAGTCATAGGAGGATTTAATTGGATAGCAAATTCAAGAAGGATCCATGGAGCAATTCATTTACATCAAAGGATCTCTTAAGGTGATTAATGGGGTGAAACAAATAGGCGGTGAAAGACTTAAACAAATGAAAAAAACAAAGCACGATCTAAGATCAAGTAAGTACTTTTAAACTAGCTTGCTTTCAACATGTACTTAAGGAGAAACATAAAAGTATTTTTGTTGATCAGGTAAGTGCTTTTAAACTAGCTCTGCATTGAAGTACTTTCCGTCGAAACATTTAAAAACAAGTTCAAACTGACTTAAGATCGGGTAATTGCTTTTAAACCACAAAGTCTCGTCAAAGATATTCGATAAGGGAACACGGATGATAATCACAAAGAGAAATCTAGATCAGCTAAGTACTTTTAAACTACGCTGAATTGATATACTCCAATGATAACATAGAAAACATTCATCTCAAAGAGCTATCTAGATCAGGGAAGTACTTTTAAACTAACCTGCATTAATAAACTCTTCAAAGAGGACATTCAAATGAAGAAAACATAGAAGATAAAGCTTTCGTAAGAGTAGGGTACCGTGGAGAGTATATCCTAACTCTATGTTTGCTGCTCTTTATCGAGAAAGTGAACGAGTGAAAACATTAAGTAAAACGACAATTGACGAGTAAGGAACACATCACCATTGACATAGTTTTAGAATTCCATGAATCAACGAGCTTGTATTGATGTTTCAAACCGAGTTACAATCAAAGAAGCCCGGTGGGTCTCTACAGCTTTGAACTTCTCATATCAGCTTATGTATCTTTCAATTACTGAACAGGCATCGGTGGCTTCAGAATGACTATTACATGCGTTCGGATGTCCCGAGACTAATCCTTTGCTCATCTTCTATAGAGGTATTTATAGAAGAATGAGGCGATGGTAAACTATGAAAAGATTCTATTTGGATTAATTAATATATAAGATGACTCTTCGAAAGACTTTGAGGGCCTTGATCACTGAAATCTACAGGTGTTCATCGGCATTAATTGATGTACACTTACAATTAAGCTCGCTGGGAGCTTTTTGCCGTCCTTTGAATCTCGGTGTCATCTTCGGAGTGACTTTATTTCAGCTACCCGAGATGAAATGATCTAAATATCTCGCTTACGAACTCGTTCTTTAATCTTCTCAAATAGTTCTCGCCGACAATTAGAGACAAGATAGCTCAATTAGTATTAATTGTTCTAGTGTCTTTGATCTCAACAAGACTCGCAGTGTCTTTGGAGCTCGTAGAGGGTTCAATTAGCCTCTTTTTATAGTGGTGGGGAATTTCTCGACTTGACATATGTCTTCGCTCCTTCCCCAAACACTTTACTTTGCTTGAGATCTGTGTTTGGGTCTTCAATCTCGGGTTCGATATGTTTTGTCTTTGGCGCCGATACTCTTTAAGCTCGTTTTTGAATTAAAATAGTGTCTTGTTGATGTGCGTACAGTGCGAGTCCCTTTATGTGCTATCAATGCTTATGAAATATTGATAAAACTTCAAATAAAAACCTGCAAAATAAAAACCATTTGTTATAAAATCCTACGTATTTGGTTTTACTACTTCATAGGCGTAGGAAGAGAGCAGGACCGTCGGATGGCATCATCCAACAGTGGAGATTAACTGAGAGGAATTTTAAATGACGCGGGAGGAAGAATAAAACAGAACCGTCGATCGCGCGATGAGCAACGGTGGGGGTGACCTAGGACCGTCCGATCTGGACACGTGGACGGCCCAGATCTAATCAGAGGATCGCAATTAGCAGGTCACAACAAAACATGCGATTTAAACATTGCGAGGCGATTGAGCGCAGGCCGTTCGATCATCAGGGAGACGGACGGCCCAGATTTGATCGGAGGATCGGCAATCGAGAGGGCAGCAAAGAGCATGCGATTGAAATATTGCGATTGTGCGCGGGTCGTTAGATCGGGTCTAGATCAACGGTCCAGATCCTTTAATTTTTTGCACCGGCGGGACCCTTATACTTTGTGAGAAACCCATAAATTTCAATAAACACCAAGGTTTTGAGTGGGATAGGGCAGAATATATATGATAGGCTGGCGCCCGATTGCGGGGCCACTGGGTGTATGGAGTACCATGGGCCCGGGGCTTTATATAACTAGGGCCAATCGCAATCGGAACATTCGGGCCCGGTCTTTCAATCAACCCATTGTGAATTCTCCGATCGCGATTGCGCGATCGGTCTTTTTGATCAACCCATTTTATTTAAACACGTGATTTTGGCATTTTTAAAACAAACTTTGGAAAAATGGGTTTTCAAGTTTTACAAAGAAAAAACATCCATCGGATATGATTTTCAAAGAAGCTTAGCGCCCGATTGTGGGCTTATGGGGTAGATGAAATGATAATACGATCATCGATTTATGGCAAAGGGGCTGATCGCAATCGACATTTAAAATGGCTCTCAAACATGCACACTTTGAATCGTTCTGATGCGATTAGCGCTTCATGGGTTTGGCGCTTGGTTTTTATGATGAGGGCGTATTGGGGAAGTGGTTTGGAAACTCAAGCCAAGGGGCTTAAACCCTTAATAGAGAAATGGGTTTTTTTACACATATTTTTAGTGATTTTCAAAGTTTTCTGAGGGTTTCAACAGAGTTCGAAGGAAGTTTGGAACTCTGCAAAGGCAATTTTATATGAAAAGAGGGTGAGGAAAATGGAGAAAAAAGGAAAATGATGAAAATATGAAGGTTAGTCTCTGAGAGGAAAAAAGGGAAAAGGAGGAGGATATTGCAGCAGTCTTCTCCTGGAATTTTTAGCAGAATTTTGAGTTTCTGAGACATAATAGTGAAAACCTTGAGACATGAGCATGAGGTCGTCTACAGGCTTCAAGAGATAACATTTTGGCCAGGAAAGTGTTTCTTGAAGGCTGAAAACATGTTTTGGCCACCTTTTGATAGACCAAAATTTACAAGTGGCCAACACCATTAGTCATAACCAAATCAATGGAGGGGTCATATGCAGGTTGAATAGCTTCATAAGCCAATTTGGCTCGTGAGAGCGGCATCTATTCTCTGTAGGAATCAAGGTCTAAAGGGGCTAGTAGGATCCAAGGATTGGTAGGGACATTAGGAATGATAGAGATCATTGAAACCACATGTGGAGCCTCAGGCGGTAGGAGAGGAAAACATCCTAAAGGTGAGGAACCATTCAGAAGATCAGTACCAATATTGACATAAGAGTTAGATATGCCACCCACTAAGGGCACGTTGTTGCTAGGTAAAGGGGAGTAATATGGGATACAAAAGGATAGCTTATCTAATGTGACTATTTTCCCATCCAAAGGGGAGAGAATGACTTGGAAGATCGAAGAAACAATGGGATTCATAGCATAGCTCCAACTACGGTCCAAGAGAAAATTATAGTCAAGATGGTGATCTACGACTTCAATATTCACTACTACAGTTTTACCACCTAGAGTGGTGAGGGATTTGGAAAGGTACCCTTTCAGGATGAAAGTGTGACCATCAAAATCTTTGAGGGAATTTTATGGCGGAGAAAGAGTGGGAGAACCCAAGGTGAGCCAACATGAAGTAGAAATTACATAGGTCGAAGCACCTTTGTCAATGATGGTTTGATGGATAGATATGCCTTTTGATATGACTTGTACCTTAAATGCAACTTGGTGGGAAAGGTGAGGCTTACTATTTTCAATGTAGAAAATTGTTAGAGTGGAGTCCCAAGGGCCAATTCCACCAATAACTAAAATAAAGGATTTCCTTTGTGTTGGATAGGTTTGCAATACTTTGAGGCCAGACATGGAATATGGTTCTTGCACCAAATATTCTGCAATACTGTAGTTTTGGGAAGCACATGTAGAGTTATTGTGTGTCGTGCAATGAAGTGTCCCTTTTTGGTGAATAATCACAAGTTTAGCGAGAATCATGTCAATATGCAAATCATTAGGTGGCGGTGGATTCGAACTCGAGGAAATGGTCGGGGCATTAACGACTAGATTTTCATAATTCTTGGCTCGTGTTTGAAGATCAAACATTTCAAAAGCATAAACAATTTAGGATCCTTCACTAGTATAGGGGGGATAAGAACCGTATTTGTCCTCTTTCATAGGTTTTGGTGGGTTCGAAATAAGGTGGTGCTGCTACTAAGTATGGAATGGGTTGTTTAGGACTTCAGGGGTACTCCAACCAGTGTCATTTTGTGCAAGAAGTTCTCTACATTCCTAAAGAGAAGGACATTTGTAAGTCATGTGGTCCTCAACACAGATATTGCAAGGGAACTTGATATTTTTCTCTTTCTCTTTTTCATATTTAGCAAAAAAAAATTTATTTATATTGTTCTGCATAATAGGTTGCTCCTCAGAAGGAGAGGTATTTTTCTTATTCTTTTTGTTCTTATCGCTAGTATTTTTTGTATACTGCACAGATTTTATCATAGCGGTTAGAAGAGAATTTTATTGGGTATTAGAGATGGTATAAACAACAACAAATAGTTGGGAAGATTTACCACTGAGTTGTTTTACAACATCCCTAGAGGTTGTGCTGACGAGGCCATCAGCGTGCGCTCCGAGTTGCTGAGTAGTAGGATCATTAGAATTTTGAGGGGAATGGGGGAGTTGATCGTAAAGCATGCTATAATGTGATTAGATCATGTCTATATGTTGGGCATGATGAATATATTGGTCTTCTATGACCGCACCAACTAAGGAAACATCCTGGGAAATAGGCAAAGGAGTGACTTGCAAAACCAATATGCTAACAAGTGATCTAGAATCGAGGCCTTGACAAGCCTCCACCTACATCTCCATTCATGGATATGATCAGAGATGTGGGTGGTGGTGTCTTGGTGCAAAGTGGTAAGAAATTTTGTTCCAGTCTCATAGTGGATAGGAAGCTGGAAGTGTTTTAAGAATTACATAGTCAGGCACCAAAGGTTTTGACTAACCCACATGGTAACTCAATGTACCACTTGGAGGTGTTGCCAGTGAGGGTGTCAGGGAATAATATGAGTCGAATGTTTTCATCAACCATGGAATTCGATACACACCATAAATGGTATGTGGTGACATGCGTAGCCGGGTCATCCCCTTGTTTTTCTTTAAATTTCAGAATATTTGCAGGTATCTTATGTGGTATCAGAGGCCAGTGCAAGTTGTGATTGATGGGAGCCCCTGAATATGACCAAGGTGACTTTGGGTGACCTGAAGGACCTAGGAGTCCCCCCATCAAGTTTTTTCTAGCAAGATACATGGGATTCATCAGATAGTAACTTTTTGGTAGTGGTGGCACTGTCATATAAGGTGGTTGTCCATATGGGATATTAGGATGGGGGGGAATACTAGCTTCCCCTAGGATAGTAATTCCCCCCATGAACCAACTGAGGTTGAGGAGGGGGTTCCCAAATGGATGCTACAGGACTTGACAGTGGGATGTTGCTGGCCACATGGTTGGAAATAGGTACATAATTGACACTAGGATAGTGAACACTAGGAGGAAGTAAGTCAACTCAGCGATGAACTAGGTTTTCCTATAGATGGAAGGGGAACATAGATGCCCCATACTGGTATATGCATTTTGGGACCATTACGCCTAGGCATTTGATCCTAGGGGTTCAAACTTAGCAATGGGTTCCAAACAAAAGGGTTGTTGAAAGGGGTTGAGCTAGTAACACTACTAAGAGCGACAGGAAAATATAGAGGCATTAGGGGAATTTTGAGGTCTAAAATGGGCCTCTTAAGGAAATTGTAAAATAATATTGGAAATAATAAAATAATATTATATTACATCATCAAATTTTTTAGGGAAAAAATAAAAAACAACTTTTTCAACTCGTATTTTCAACTTATCTCCCTATGGGTTTACTCAAATTTCGAGCGGGAACACTCGTTGGATGTAGAATTTGATTCTTCATGCAAGGAGTACCCATGTTTCATACTTTTGATGGACTCTACTACACAAAAAATAGAATTACATGAAAAACATGATTGAAAACATGTTTTTTCATGTATTTCTCATTTTTTGTATAACAAGTTTTATCAAAAGTATGCAACATGGGTACTCCTTGGATGAGGAATTAAATTTTACATCCAATGAGTACTCCTACTCTAAATTTGAGTAAAACCTTAGAGAGACAAGTTAAAAATAAGAATTGAAAAAGTAGTTTTATTAATTTATTATTTTTTAATATTTTTACTTTTTTACACCAAAAATGGTGAATCATCCCCCATGGTTGAAATAATCATATTGAATCTTATTGGTTCTTAGAAAGTTTATTTTGGTTCTAAATTTTTCATAGGAGGCCCATTTTATACCTCAAAATTCCCGTAATGAGATGACACAAAAGGGGTGGGGACCGAGAGGTACTGGAATCCACATATAGTTGGTGTAACTATGTCGTCTAGATTAGGCATAGTCTAACTAGCAGGGTGACCGATAAGTGGTGTAGAACTCACAATAGGAGAGAGAAGTGATGGTGGAGAAAAATTGTCCACAAAATACCATGACCCATTTTTTTCCATAGGGATATTGGATGTGGGAACTGATGAATACATGACAGGTACAGGTGTTACCTGAAGCAACACTAGTCCAAGAGGATCGGTGAGGGGAGGATTATAAGGAGGTAAAAATCCTTCGTTAAATAAGCCCTCAGGCATTATGGTTTCTTGGGAAGTGTTATGTGATTCAACGTTAGACAATGGAGATTGATTTCCCAAAGAGGGATAATTTGGATCACCAAGGCTCAATAGATCTTCCAGGGTCAGTTAAGAAAGATCTCTTTGTCATCTAGATAGAAAAAGAGGTCCAAATGTAGCCATGGTGACAGATATATTTTATCAAAAATATTAAAGTGATATTTATTATAGTTTCAGTGATAATTGTACCAGCACCTAAAAATAAAATAAATACTCTAAAATATAATCAACAAGCAACCATGGGATATAAATATTTCTCATAACCACCACTTTCTAGAGATGAAACCTAGTATCACAGTGGCTAAAAGAGAGAGCCGACCAAAGTTACAGTTTTGATTACTCTTAAGCTTCACCCAAACCTTAGATTAAAAGGCCAAGTACTCTCTTGAAGACAAGCACCCTCCCAAAAACCAAAGACGGAGAAGATTCATCTATTTAGGTACTAGGGCAACCCGCTCCAGTCACCTTGTGTTCGTACCTAGAAAATATGGCCACTAATCTTACCTAAAATCGTAGACACCACTGGGGGATCATGGTCATTGAAAATATGTTGTATGGGAGGATACTTGAGTCCCTGACTTAGCTCTGATATCACCAAGGGGATCCCAAATATACATAATACCCACTGGAAATGAAATAAAATGCGGGCTCCCTTCTCTCACAGTCCAATGTTTTCTTGCACTTAACTCATTTGTAAGGGGATCAGTCCCGGATGATATGAGTGTAGAAATATATTTCTCTCGTTAATGAGACTAGTCTCAGTTTCGAAATCTGTTGGAAATATTGAGAGGGGGGTGAATCAATATTCCTTTCAATTAGTATTATTATTAATCTTTTAGAGCATTAGTTAATCTTCAATTATTATCAGTGTTTTTACAATGATAGAAGTAAACAAAAGGAACAGAACTGCACACAGTTTTTAGAGACAGTTTTTAAGGTGGAAACCCTTTCTGGGACAAAATCCACCTGAATTATTTTCTAATAATTCTTTAATATTCAAATCAAATTGAAAATAAACCTCCAACTTCCTAGAATCTAGAAAAGCATTCTTCTCCAGCTCCCTATGGATGGATTCTCCAACGCCGGAGATTCTTCAGTAGTCAACTGAATGGATTCCCCAACACCCAATGAGCTACAACTCACCCTAGCACCACCCTACCACCCTATAGAAGAATAAAAGAAGAATGGACTCCCGCACCAGGGAAAATGGTTCACTTTACAATGATCTAGAATGATATAGAAAAAGAATACACACTAGATCATAACCCCAACTATGACACAACCACCTAATGATGATCCTAGACCTCCCAACATTGCCTCTTCAACTCTTGGTAGATATACTCTTGTACAATTTTTACAATGATATATTTACAATGACTTAGTAAAATGATACCTTTATAATGACTGTATGCAGTGCTGCCCACTTGAAGAATTCATGTGGTGAAATTCTTGTTGTTTTTCTGCACCTTTATTTTTTCCCTTGTCATGCTAGCCTCTGTTGCACCTTGCTTTTCTTTGCTGCCCTAGAAATTTTGGTCCTTTGCAGCCCTTGACAACACATGATCTAGATTTTTCTTGCCTTCTAAGATCACGATATTCAATTGGTGTATCTCTGTTATTTTAGATCCCCAATATTTTATTTTTGGTTCTACAGTATTTCTCTAAATCTTCTTCCCAATTCCATATGTCTAACCCAATTTGGATTCTTCAGGAGAGAGTTATGCCCAATCTCTCACAATGACCTAATTATGGACTAGTTCAGTAGAGTGAACTTGTAGGGCATGCCACGTGTCACTGTTTCTTCATTCAGCTCTGAAATTGATACAAAAAAATCTATAGTCCATACACTATCTATCACATTTTACAAAATTCCAATTTGATTCTCAGAGAGAGAGTTATGACACTGTTCCCAAGGTGACTTCTTTGAGATGAAGTTTAGGAGCCTGCAAAAACACTGATTTCCACAGATCATATCTCCGAGAATATTGCGCACCTTGATCTAAAATTTTTACAGGAGCTTCCTCTATATTTAGGCTTCATATCATAAAAATTTCAGCTTGTGAACCTTCGTAGAAAAAACGTTAGAGCGCAAATTCCATGATGGCCTGTTTCAGGTAGCGAAATCCCTACAAGAGGAGGATATGAGGATCACAATTTATATAAATGCTTAGGTTGAGATGGAATTAAAAAATTGAACATGGGAGGGATTTTAGGAGCTTAAAAATTATTAATTATTGACTTTCAAATGACCCATGCCACAACGCCATGGGGTTTTAGCCCACTAACTAGGGTTACAAACTTCAAACATGAATATCTCTCAAACCGTGAAGAATTACATGGCGCGCCATATCTCAACATAAACATATAGACAAGTAGAAACCATCAAAAATATTCTTGACCTAGAATATAGTAATTTTGTGGGTCGAAATTACCATGAAATATTTGGGTAGCCCCTGGTGCTGCTTGGGTTGATATCAATGACAACCACTAATCAACAATATCCCCCTTTGGAATTGATGGCAACACAAGTACTCCCCTGCAATCATGACACCTCTTCCTACAATATTCTCTCCCCCTTTGACATCAATGGAAAAGAGTAACTCCTGATAACACACAACCATCATGTGGACCTGTACACACTTCAAATCCCCCTGACAGACAACCATCCTGCATACCTATACACACTTCCACTCCCTCTTTATATTTTGAATAAGGAAAATCTAATGATAACTTGGGCGAATCCCAAGCTTCTAGCGAAGATATTCAAATGATTCATGAGTACTCTTACGATCATCAATGCTTCTTTCCCACTCTGCATCTATAAAGGCTTGAATAATGAGATTGTTACCCTTGGGATACCACAACCATATTCTGATGTTCCCTTTAGATATCGAAGAATTATTTTGATAGTAATAATATGTGATTCTTTTGGTGTTGCTTGGAATTTTGCTACTTGTCCAACTTCTTGCATAACATCTAGTCAGGAGGCTGTTACATATAAAAAAACTACCAATTTCAGATCTGTACAACCTCTAATCCACATCCTTAGATGAGTCGTCTATGCTCAATTTGCAACCTGTTACCATTGGAGTAAGGATGGGTTTGCAATCTTCCATTTTGAATTTCTTGAGCATTTCCTTGATGTACTTGGCTTGACATATAAATATTCCTTTCTCTTGCTGAGATATTTGAAGCCCTAAGAAGTAAGTCAGCTCACTAATTAAAGACGTCTCGAACTCACTTTGCATCTTTGTAGAAACGTTCTTACTTATTTGATTATCATTGCTACCAAATATTATATCATCCTCTTACATATAAATATTCCTTTCTCTTGCTGAGATATTTGAAGCCCTAAGAAGTATGTCAGCTCACTAATTAAAGACGTCTCGAACTCACTTTGCATCTTTGTAGAAAAGTTCTTACTTATTTGATTATCATTGCTACCAAATATTATATTATTATACATGCTTAAGTTGCTTCATCCAGAACATATATGTCATTTGGAGCTTGACTTGTTGTAGCCACAATTTTACCACACCTGCCTTTCCTGATTTCACCTTTTGTGGAGTTGAATAGTATTGTGTGTCCTTGATCACACATTTCTCCAACACTGAGCATATTGTGATTCATGTTTTCAACCAATATAAAATTTTTTGCTAGAGCATCTTTGCTTTCGAGAGCGACGGTACCTGATCCTATAACATTTGAAGATCCATCATTTCCAAAGGACACGGTTCCATCCTTCTTCTCTTTCAGAGATACAAATTTATTTCTATCTCTAGTCATATGCGTTGAGCAACTGCTATCAACATACCACACATATTTGTTGTTTTGAGCCTTGAGAGTGAGAGCACAATTATCAGTATTCTGCTTCTTCCATGTTTGTTTGTTCTGTGGCTTCAAAGATTCTTTTGGAATATTTTCAAGTATGCAGTCTTTGGCAATGTGTCCAAAGTTTTGACATTTGTAACATTCAATATTATTTATTAAATGTTCAAATATATTGATGTTTCGTTGAGCCCTGGGAGGTTCATATTTGAAAGATCTCTTGAAATTGTATTGGTTCCTAGGGTATGTGCGACATTCTACAGCTTTATGACCAAATTTTCCACATGAATAAAAATATCCATAAAAAATATGTTGGTACCTGGATGGAAAAATTTGTCAAGGAATTGTCTTCCAAGGTTGTTCTTGTGAATCTTGTCCAATGAAGTCTAAATGTACGTCAGATCTCATAGGTTCATTGTATTTTTTTGTAGAAGGTCATGCTTCTTCTTCTTCTTTGTAACTGAGGCCAGTTCTGTCGTTGTAAGATCGTAGATTGTTGATGAGTTCTTCCAACTCCCTTGAGTTGTTGGCATAGTTTTGGAAAAATTTTCCCTTCTTCACTTCCTTACGCAGCGAGACTACTTTGGCTTCTAATGCTTTCCTTTCTTGGTTGCTTGCTTCCAACTTATTTTGAAGTGACTCTTCAATACATTTGTGTTCTTCAAATTCAATTTTGAGTCCTTGAACTTGTTCTTTAAGAGCATTGGAACGGATCTTCTCAGCCTTCAGCTCTTTTATAAGCTTGATTGCCTTCTTAGAAAATTATTCTATGGCCAACCCTTCTTCTTCGTTGTTTGACACCTCTTATTTAATGTGATTGGCCATAAACAATACTCTCTCATTAGCTTCTTCTTCGCTGTCATTATCTTCATCGGATGGTGAGCTATCTTCTTTAGAGAGAAATTTCCATTTGAATCCTATATTTCTTCTTTTCTTGTTGAATTTCTTAAAGCCTTTCTTTTCTTTTGAGTTACCATCACTTCTGTTTAGACATTTTGTTGCGAAATGGCCAACCTCACCATAGCTAAAACATATGAATGGAAGTTTACCCTTGAATTTTCCCTTACCAATTTTTATTTTTCTTTTAAATTAAGCATATTATTCATCTGAAAGACCATCTTCATCATCTTCCTTTTCTTCACACTTGCAATTGCAGGTCTGTGCCTTTGAAGGTTGCAGTTTCTCCTTATTGGTTTTCTTAGATACAATGAACACAGTTTCTAGATGCTAAGTACCCTCTTCTTCATCAAGTCTCATTTCATATGCTATGAGAACTCCATGTAATTCCTCTTTGCTGATTTTTTCCATATTTGAACTATATTCTAAGACCAATACCTTTGGGTTGAATCTCCCTGGTAATGTTCTAAGAATCTTTCGTATAATATTCTTCTTGTCAACAGGCTCTCTCAATCCTTCCAGAGTGTTGGTTATTTCATCAACATGTTGGAAGTATGCAGCAATGTTGTGATCTTATTTCATTCTGAGTTGCTCAAATTTTTCTCTGTAGATTTGAAGCTTTGCTTCTTTGACATTTGGTTCACCTTCATATATATTCTCAAGCTTGTCCCATAAATTTTTAGCAGTTTTACAACCCAACACCTTATGATAAGCAAATTCAATAAGTCCACTGATAATAATATTCTTTTCTTTTGCATCATTTACCAAATTCTTCTTACCTTGTTCATCCATGGTTGATGTAAATACATTTTGAACAAAGGTCCCATACTCATAACCTTGCGCCAAGAGATAGACCTCCATTCTTCCTTTCTAGAGTGCATAATTATTTTCATTGAACATAGGTACACCATTATTGGTATGCTCCACGACCTCCTTCCAGTTGTTAAACTGCTATTGAAGGAACCAAGCTCAGATACCAATTGCTGGAAATACTGAGAGGAGAGGTGAATCAGTATTCCTTTCAATTAGTATTATTATTAATCTTTTAGAGCATTAGTTAATCTTCAATAATTATATGTGTTTGTACAATGATAGCAGTAAACAAAAGGAACACAAATGCACACAATTTTTAAGGTGGAAACCCTCTTCGAGACAAAAACCACCTAAATTCTGTTCTAATAATTCTTTAATATTGAACTCCAATTGAAAATAAAGCTCCAACTTCCTAGAATCTAGAAAAGCATTCTTCTTCGTCTCCCACTAGATGGATGCTCCAATGCCCGAGATTCTTCAGTAGTCAACTGAATGGATGCCACAACACCCAATGAGCTACAACTCACCCTAGCACCACCCTACCACCCTGAAGTTTTCACAAGCTTGAACTTGTTGGTGACTTCATGCACCAGCCTAGCACCACCCTACCACCCTGAATTTTTCACAGGCTTGAAACGGTTTGTGACTTCATGCACCAGCCTAGCACCACCCTACTACCCTATAGAAGAATAAAATAATAATGGACTCCCGTACCAGGGAAAATGGTCCACTTTACAATGATATATAATGATGTAGAAGAAGAATACACACTAGACCATAAGCCCAACTATGACACAACCACCTAATGATGATCCTAGACCTTCGGACACTGCCTCTTCAACTCTTGGCAGATAGACACTTGTACAATTTTTACAGTGATACATTTACAATGACTTAGTACAATTATACCTTTATAATGATTGTATGCAGTGCTGCCCACTTGAAGACTTCATGTGGTGAAATTCTTGCTGATTTTATGCATCTTGATTGCTTCTCTTGTCATGCTACCCTCTTTTTCACATTTCTTTTCTTTTCTGCCCTAGAAATTTTGGTCCTTTGTAGCCCTTGACAACACATGATCTAACTTTTTCTTGCCTTCTAGGATCTCGATATTGAATCTAGTGTATATCTATTATTTCATATCCCTAATAAGTGATTTTCAGTTCTCTAGTGGTCCTCTAAGTTTTCTTTCCAATCCCACAGGTCCAACCCAATTTGGATTCTTCAAGAAAGGGTTTTGCCCAATCTCGCACAATGACCTAATTATGGACTAGTTCAGTAGAGAGAATTTGTATGGCGTGCCACGTGTCATTGTTTCTTAATTACGCTTTGAAATTGATATAGAGAAAATGATAATCTATGCACTACCTATCACTTTTTACATAATTCCAATCTGATACTCAGAGAGAGAGTTATGATGATTTTCCCAAGGTCACTTCTTTGAGATGAAGGTCAGGAGCCTGAAAAAACACTGACTTCCACAGGTCATATCTTTGAACATATTTCGCACCTTGATCTAAAAATTTTACAAGAGCTTCCTCAAGATTTTGGTTTCGTCTCATAAACATTTCAGCTTATGAACCTTCGTATATTAAACTGTAGAGTGAAAATTACATGATGACCTGTTTCACGTAGCAAAATCCCTACATGAAGAGGATATGAGGATCACAATTTATATAAATTCTTAGGTTGAGAGGGACTTCAACAAGTGAACATGGGAGGGATTTTAAGAGCATAAAAATTGTTAATTATTGACTTTTCAATGACCCATTCCACAATCCCATGGGTTTTATCCCACTAATCAAGCAACCAAACATGAAATATCTCTCAAATCGCAGCAATTTCACTTTCATGGTGTGCTATGTATCAACTAAACATCTCTGAAAATTAGAAACAATAAAAAATATTCTTGACCCAAAATATAGTAATTTGGTAGGTCAAAATTACCATGCAAGATTGAGGTAGCCCCTGGTGCTTCTTGGGTTGACATCAAGGACAACCATTGATCAACGAAATCTTGGGAAGTTTTCTCACCACTTCCTAGCCCAGGATGCTAGCTGTTACACCATTTTTTGGTCATCTAACCTATTATCATTAGATGGATCCAAGTACACCATGTAAGACCAATTTTACCCTGAGTAAAATTTCTTTCACTATAAAAATAACCTATTAAACCACCTTTATTAAGTTGTTTATGGTCTAAACATGAAACCTCATGAGGAAATATTAAATAAATCTACCTTTGTTTGATTTTCCTTAAGGAATAATTAATTAAACAGTAGTTTAATTAATATTCCTGGTTATATTTAACCCAGAACAAGGAAATTAATTAGATAAATCATTATTTATCTGATTATTACTCAACCACATCCTTAAAATGATAAATAAATCATTTATTTATTTATTATTCACTAATTAAAGACGTCTCGAACTCACTTTGCATCTTTGTAGAAAATTTCTTACTTATTTGATTATCATGGCTACCAAATATTATATCATCCTCTTACATATAAATATTCCTTTCTCTTGCTGAGATATTTGAAGCCCTAAGAAGTATGTCAGCTCACTAGTTAAAGACATCTCGAACTCACTTTGCATATTTGTAGAAAATTTCTTACTTATTTGATTATCATTGCTACCAAATATTATATTATTATACATGCTTACGTTGCTTCATCCAGAACATATATGTCATTTGGATCTTGACTTGTTGTAGCCACAATTTTACCACACCTGCCTTTCCTGATTTCACATTTTGTGGACTTGAATAGTATTGTGTGTCCTTGATCACACATTTTTCCAACACTGAGAATATTGTGATTCATGTTTTCAACCAATATAAAATTTTTTGCTAGAGCATCTTTGCTTTCGAGAGCGACGGTACCTGATCCTATAACATTTGAAGATCCATCATTTCCAAAGGACACGGTTCCATCCTTTTTCTCTTTCAGAGATAAAAATTTATTTCTATCTCTAGTCATATGCGTTGAGAAACTGCTATCAACATACCACACATATTTTTTGTTTTGAGCCTTGAGAGTGAGAGCACAATTATCATTATTCTTCTTCTTCCATGTTTGTTTGTTCTGTGGCTTCAAAGATTCTTTTGGAATATTTTCAAGTATGCAGTCTTTGGCAATGTGTCCAAAGTTTCGACATTTGTAACATTCAATATTATTTATTAAATGTTCAAATATATTGATGTTTCGTTGAGCCCTGGGAGGTTCATATTTGAAAGATCTCTTGAAATTGTATTGGTTCCTAGGGTATGTGCGACATTCTACAACTTTATGACCAAATTTTCCACATGAATAAAAATATCCATAAAAAATATGTTGGTACCTGGATGGAAAAAAATTTCAAGGAATTGTCTTCCAAGGTTGTTCTTGTGAATCTTGTCCAATGAAGTCTACATGTACGTCAGATCTCATAGGTTCATTGTATTTTTTTGTAGAAGGTCATGCTTCTTCTTCTTCTTTGTAACCGAGCGCTCTGCTGCCAAGATCGTAGAGATTGCTGATGAGTTCTTCCAACTCCCTTGAGTTGTTGGCATAGTTTTGGAAAATTTTTCCTTCTTTCTCCAGTTACGCAACGAGACTACTTCGGCTTCTAATGCTTCCCTTTCTTGGTTGCTTTCTTCCAACTTATTTTGAAGTGACTCTTCAATACATTTGTGTTCTTCAAATTCAATTTTGAGACCTTGAACTTGTTCTTCAAGAGTATTGGAACAGATCTTCTCAGCATTGAGCTCTTTTATAAGCTTGATTTCCTCCTTATAAAATTCTTCTATGGTAAACCCTTCTTCTTCATTGTTTGATACTTCTTATTTATTGTGTTTGGCCATAAACAATATCATTAGCTTCTTCACTGGCTATTATTCTCATCCTGACAGAGCTATTCTTTAGAGAGAAATTTCCATTTGAATCCTATATTTCTTCTTTTCTTGTTGAATTTCTTAAAGCCTTTCTTTTCTTTTGAGTTACCATCACTTCTGTTTAGAAATTTTGTTGCGAAATGGCCAACCTCACTATAGCTAAAACATATCAATGGAATTTTACCCTTGAATTTTCCCTTACCAATTTTTACTTTTCTTTTAAAGTAAGCATATTCTTCATCTGAAAGACCTTCTTCATCATCTTCCTTTTCTTCACACTTGCAATTGCAGGTCTGTGCCTTTGAAGGTTGCAGTTTCTCCTTATTGGTTTTCTTAGATACAATGAACACAGTTTCTAGATGCTAAGTACCCTCTTCTTCATCAAGTCTCATTTCATATGCTATGAGAACTCCATGTAATTCCTCTTTGCCGATTTTTTCCATATTTGAACTATATTATAAGACCAATACCTTTGGGTTGAATCTCCCTAGTAATGTTCTAAGAATATTTCGTATAATATTCTTCTCGTCAACAGGCTCTCTCAATCCTTCCAGAGTGTTGGTTATTTCATCAACGTGTTGCAAGTATGCAGCAATGTTGTGATCTTATTTCATTCTGAGTTGCTCAAATTTTTCTCTGTAGATTTGAAGCTTTGCTTCTTTGACATTTGGTTCACCTTCATATATATTCTCAAGCTTGTCCCATACATTTTTAGCAGTTTTACAACCCAACACCTTATGATAAGAAAATTCAATAAGTCCACTGATAATAATATTCTTTTCTTTTGCATCATTTACCAAATTCTTCTTACCTTGTTCATCCATGGTTGATGTAAATACATTTTGAACAGTGTCCCATACTTCATAACCTTGCGCCAAGAGATAGACCTCCATTCTTCCTTTCTAGAGTGCATAATTATTTTCATTGAACATAGGTACACCATTATTGGTATGCTCCACGACCTCCTTCCAGTTGTTAAACTGCTATTGAAGGAACCAAGCTCAGATACCAATTGCTGGAAATACTGAGAGGGGAGGTGAATCAGTATTCCTTTCAATTAGTATTATTATTAATCTTTTAGAGCATTATTTAATCTTCAATAATTATCAGTGTTTGTACAATGATAGCAGTAAACAAAAGGAACACAAATGCACACAATTTTTAAGGTGGAAACCCTCTTCGAGACAAAAACCACCTAAATTTTTTTCTAATAATTCTTTAATATTGAACTCCAATTGAAAATAAAGCTCCAACTTCCTAGAATCTAGAAAAGCATTCTTCTTCGTCTCCCACTAGATGGATGCTCCAATGCCCAAGATTCTTCAGTAGTCAACTAAATGGATGGCACAACACCCAATGAGATACAACTCACCCTAGCACCACCCTACCACCCTGAAGTTTTCACAAGCTTGAACTTGTTGGTGACTTCATGCACCAGCCTAGCACCACCCTACCACCCTGAATTTTTCACAGGCTTGAACCGGTTTGTGACTTCATGCACCTCACTTAGACCCATCCTACTACCCCATGTAAGAATAAAATAATAATGGACTCTGCATCGTGGAAAATGGTCCAATTCTAAAATGATATATAATGATGTAGAAGAATAATACACACCAGACCATAAGACACACCAGACCATAAGCCCAACTATGACACAACCACCTAATGATGATCCTAGACCTTCTATTAACGCTTCTTCAACTTGGACAGACACCCAGGCCATTCTACAGTGATACATTTACAATGACTTAGTACAAAGATACCTTTATAATGATTGTATGCAGTGCTGCCCACTTGAAAACTTCATGTGGTGAAATTCTTGCTGATTTTATGCATCTTGATTGCTTCTCTTGTCATGCTACCCTCTTTTGCACATTTCTTTTCTTTTCTGCCCTAGAAATTTTGGTCCTTTGTAGCCCTTGACAACACATGATCTAACTTTTTCTTGCCTTCTAGGATCTCGATATTGAATCTGGTGTATATCTATTATTTCATATCCCTAATAAGTGATTTTCAGTTCTCTAGTGGTCCTCTAAGTTTTCTTTCCAATCCCACAGGTCCAACCCAATTTGGATTCTTCAAGAAAGGGTTTTTCCCAATCTCACACAATGACCTAATTATGGACTAGTTCAGTAGAGCGAATTTGTATGGCGTGCCACGTGTCATTGTTTCTTAATTACGCTTTGAAATTGATATAGAGAAAATGATAGTCTATGCACTACCTATCAATTTTTACATAATTCCAATCTGATACTCAGAGAGAGAGTTATGATGATTTTCCCAAGGTCACTTCTTAGAGATGAAGGTCAGGAGCCTGAAAAAACACTGACTTCCACAGGTCATATCTCTGAACATATTTCGCACCTTGATCTAAAATTTTTACAAGAGCTTCCTCAGGATTTTGGTTTCGTCTCATAAAAATTTCAGCTTATGAACCTTCGTATAATAAACTGTAGAGTGAAAATTCCATGATGACCTGTTTCACGTAGCAAAATCCCTACATGAAGAGGATATGAGGATCACAATTTATATAAATTCTTAGGATGAGAGGGACTTCAACAAGTGAACATGGGAGGGATTTTAAGAGCATAAAAATTGTTAATTATTGACTTTTCAATGACCCATTCCACAATCCCATGGGGTTTTATCCCACTAACTGGGGTTACAAACTTCAAACATGAATATCTCTCAAATCGTGAAGAATTTCATGGTGTGCCATGTATCAACGGAAACATCTCGACAATTAGAAACAATAAAAAATATTCTTGACCCAAAATATAGTAATTTGGTAGGTCAAAATTACCATGCAAGATTGAGGTAGCCCCTGGTGCTTCTTGGGTTGACATCAAGGACAACCATTGATCAACGAAATCTTGGGAAGTTTTCTCACCACTTCCTAGCCCAGGATGCTAGCTGTTACACCATTTTTTGGTCATCTAACCTATTATCATTAGATGGATCCAAGTACACCATGTAAGACCAATTTTACCCTAAGTAAAATTTCTTTCACTATGAAAAATAACTTAGTAAACCACCTTTATTAAGTTGTTTATGGTCTAAATAGGAAACCCCATGAGGAAATATTAAATAAATCTACATTTGTTTGATTTTCCTCAAGGAATAATTAGTTAAACAACAGTTTAATTAATATTCCTGGCTATATTTAACCCAAAACAGGAAAATTAATTCGATAAATCACTATTTATGTTATTATTACTCAACTATTTATCTCTTAAAATAATAAATAAATCATTTATTTATTTATTATTCACTAATTAAAGACGTCTCGAACTCACTTTGAATCTTTGTAGAAAAGTTCTTACTTATTTGATTATCATTGCTACCAAATATTATATTATCATACATGCTTAAGTTGCTTCATCCAGAACATATATGTCATTTGGAGCTTGACTTGTTGTAGCCACAATTTTACCACACCTGCCTTTCCTGATTTCACATTTTGTGGAGTTGAATAGTATTGTGTGTCCTTAATCACACATTTTTCCAACACTGAGCATATTGTGATTCATGTTTTCAACCAATATAAATTTTTTTGCTAGAGCATCTTTGCTTTCGAGAGCGACGGTACCTGATCCTATAACATTTGAAGATCCATCATTTCCAAAGGACACGGTTCCATCCTTCTTCTCTTTCAGAGATACAAATTTATTTCTATCTCTAGTCATATGCGTTGAGCAACTGCTATCAACATACCACACATATTTGTTGTTTTGAGCCTTGAGAGTGAGAGCACAATTATCAATATTCTGCTTCTTCCATGTTTGTTTGTTCTGTGGCTTCAAAGATTCTTTTGGAATATTTTTCATATGCGTACTGCAATGTGTCCAAAGTTTCACATTTGTAACATTCAATATTATTTATTAAATGTTCAAAGTCAGGACGGATCAATTTGCTTGAGCCCTGGGAGGTTCATATTTGAAAGATCTCTTGAAATTGTATTGGTTCCTAGGGTATGTGCGACATTCTACAGCTTTATGACCAAATTTTCCACATGAATAAAAATATCCATAAAAAATATGTTGGTACCTAGATGGAAAAATTTGTCAAGGAATTGTCTTCCAAGGTTGTTCTTGTGAATCTTGTCCAATGAAGTCTACATGTACGTCAGATCTCATAGGTTCATTGTATTTTTTTGTAGAAGGTCATGCTTCTTCTTCTTCTTTGTAACCGAGGCCAGTTCTATCGTTGTAAGATCGTAGATTGTTGATGAGTTCTTCCAACTCCCTTGAGTTGTTGGCATAGTTTTGGAAAATTTTTCCCTTCTTCACTTCCTTACGCAGCGAGACTACTTTGGCTTCTAATGCTTCCCTTTCTTGGTTGCTTGCTTCCAACTTATTTTGAAGTGACTCTTCAATACATTTGTGTTCTTCAAATTCAATTTTGAGACCTTGAACTTGTTCTTTAAGAGCATTGGAACGGATCTTCTCAGCCTTCAGCTCTTTTATAAGCTTGATTGCCCCCTTAGAAAATTATTCTATGGCCAACCCTTCTTCTTCGTTGTTTGACACCTCTTGTTTAATGTGATTGGCCATAAACAATACTCTCTCATTAGCTTCTTCTTCACTGTCATTATCTTCATCGGATGGTGAGCTATCTTCTTTAGAGAGAAAGTTCCTTTTGGATCCTTGCTTGTTGAATTTATTAAAGCCTTTCTTTCCTTTTGAGTTGCCATCACTTCTGTTCGGACATTTTGCTGCGAAATGACCAACCTCACCTCAGCCAAAACATATCAATGGAAGTTTACCTTTGAATTTTCCCTTACCAATTTTTATTTTTCTCGTAAAGTAAGTATATTCTTCATCTAAAAGACCTTCTCCATCATCTTCCTTTTCTTCACACTTGCAGGTGCATGTCTTTTCAATTGAAGGTTGTTTGTCCTTATTGGTTTTCTTAGATGCAACGAACGCAGTTTCTAGATGTGAAGTAGCCTCTTCTTCATCAAGTCTCATTTCATATGCTATGAGAACTCCATGTAATTCCTCTTTGTTGAGTTTGTCCAGATTTGCATTGTATTCTAAGACCGATACCTTTGGGTTGAATCTCCCTGGTAACGTTCTAAGAATCTTTCGTATAATAGTCTTCTTGTCAACTGGCTCTCCCAATCCTTCTAGAGTATTGGTTATTTCATCAATGTATTGGAAGTATGCAGCAATGTTGCAATCTTCTTTCATTCTGAGTTGCTCAAATTTTTCTCTATAGATTTGAAGCTTTGCTTCTTTGACATTTGAGTCACCTTCATATATATTCTCAATCTTGTCCCATACATTTTTAGCAGTTTTACAACCCAACACCTTATGATAAGAAAATTCAATAAGTCCACTGATAATAATATTCTTTTCTTTTGCATCATTTACCAAATTCTTCTTACCTTGTTCATCCATGGTTGATGTAAATACATTTTGAACAGTGTCCCATACTTCATAACCTTGCGCCAAGAGATAGACCTCCATTCTTCCTTTCTAGAGTGCATAATTATTTTCATTGAACATAGGTACACCATTATTGGTATGCTCCACGACCTCCTTCCAGTTGTTAAACTGCTATTGAAGGAACCAAGCTCAGATACCAATTGCTGGAAATACTGAGAGGGGAGGTGAATCAGTATTCCTTTCAATTAGTATTATTATTAATCTTTTAGAGCATTAGTTAATCTTCAATAATTATCAGTGTTTGTACAATGATAGCAGTAAACAAAAGGAACACAAATGCACACAATTTTTAAGGTGGAAACCCTCTTCGAGACAAAAACCACCTAAATTATTTTCTAATAATTCTTTAATATTGAACTCCAATTGAAAATAAAGCTCCAACTTCCTAGAATCTAGAAAAGCATTCTTCTTCGTATCCCACTAGATGGATGCTCCAATGCCCGAGATTCTTCAGTAGTCAACTGAATGGATGCCACAACACCTAATGAGCTACAACTCACCCTAGCACCACCCTACCACCCTGAAGTTTTCACAAGCTTGAACTTGTTGGTGACTTCATGCACCAGCCTAGCACCACCCTACCACCCTGAATTTTTCACAGGCTTGAACCGGTTTGTGACTTCATGCACCAGCCTAGCACCACCCTACTAACCTATAGAAGAATAAAATAATAATGGACTCCCGTACCAGGGAAAATGGTCCACTTTACAATGATATATAATGATGTAGAAGAAGAATACACACTAGACCATAAGCCCAACTATGACACAACTACCTAATGATGATCCTAGACCTTCGGACACTGCCTCTTCAACTCTTGGCAGATAGACACTTGTACAATTTTTACAGTGATACATTTACAATGACTTAGTACAATGATACCTTTATAATGATTGTATGCAGTGCTGCCCACTTGAAGACTTCATGTGGTGAAATTCTTGCTGATTTTATGCATCTTTATTGCTTCTCTTGTCATGCTACCCTCTTTTGCACATTTCTTTTCTTTTCTGCCCTAGAAATTTTGGTCCTTTGTAGCCCTTGACAACACATGATCTAACTTTTTCTTGCCTTCTAGGATCTCGATATTGAATCTGGTGTATATCTATTATTTCATATCCCTAATAAGTGATTTTCAGTTCTGTAGTGGTCCTCTAAGTTTTCTTTCCAATCCCACAGGTCCAACCCAATTTGGATTCTTCAAGAAAGGGTTTTTCCCAATCTCGCACAATGACCTAATTATTGACTAGTTCAGTAGAGCGAATTTGTATGGCGTGCCACGTGTCATTGTTTCTTAATTACGCTTTGAAATTGATATAGAGAAAATGATAGTCTATGCACTACCTATCACTTTTTACATAATTCTAATCTGATACTCAGAGAGAGAGTTATGATGATTTTCCCAAGGTCACTTCTTAGAGATGAAGGTCAGGAGCCTGAAAAAACACTGACTTCCACAGGTCATATCTCTGAACATATTTCGCACCTTGATCTAAAATTTTTACAAGAGCTTCCTCAGGATTTTGGTTTCGTCTCATAAAAATTTCAGCTTATGAACCTTCGTATAATAAACTGTAGAGTGAAAATTCCATGATGACCTGTTTCACGTAGCAAAATCCCTACATGAAGAGGATATGAGGATCACAATTTATATAAATTCTTAGGTTGAGAGGGACTTCAACAAGTGAACATGGGCGGGATTTTAAGAGCATAAAAATTGTTAATTATTGACTTTTCAATGACCCATTCCACAATCCCATGGGGTTTTATCCCACTAACTGGGGTTACAAACTTCAAACATGAATATCTCTCAAATCGTGAAGAATTTCATGGTGTGCCATGTATCAACGGAAACATCTCGACAATTAGAAACAATAAAAAATATTCTTGACCCAAAATATAGTAATTTGGTAGGTCAAAATTACCATGCAAGATTGAGGTAGCCCCTGGTGCTTCTTGGGTTGACATCAAGGACAACCATTGATCAACGAAATCTTGGGAAGTTTTCTCACCACTTCCTAGCCCAGGATGCTAGCTGTTACACCATTTTTTGGTCATCTAACCTATTATCATTAGATGGATCCAAGTACACCATGTAAGACCAATTTTACCCTAAGTAAAATTTCTTTCACTATAAAAATAACTTATTAAACCACCTTTATTAAGTTGTTTATGGTCTAAACATGAAGCCTCATGAGGAAATATTAAATAAATCTACCTTTGTTTGATTTTCCTTAAGGAATAATTAATTAAACAGTAGTTTAATTAATATTCGTGGTTATATTTAACCCAAAACAAGGAAATTAATTAGATAAATCATTATTTATTTGATTATTACTCAACCACATCCTTAAAATGATAAATAAATCATTTATTTATTTATTATTTACAAATAAAGGGATTTAACCCAAGTCAAATTCCTTTTCTGTCCAACAAATATAATAAAATAATCCATAAAAGCTGGATCTTGATTTGGGTAATAATATTTTAATTATGTACCAATATCTAGACTAACTCAATATTTTGTTATAAATAGAAGGTTTTTCCATTCATTTACCACCTTTTGTTGCCTAAAGATCACTCTGGATCTATACTTTTGGTCTGACTATTGATCCACCATCATAATCGTATTTTGCTACCATTTTTGTCTGGGTTTTCTATACCATCAAGAGAGAGGAATTTTAAATCTGAAGTGCTGAGGACTTACAAGAACCCATCCCATTGAGGAGAATTGGGAACACCCTCCTGTGCTTTCCTCCCAGGTGCCATTAATACAAAATTCATTCAACATATTCTTGTCTTGTCTATTGGATGCATGGAGTAAATCTTATTTTTTCTACTGTTTAATGTCTTCTAATGCATAGATCGAGATTTTTGTAGCATTTATCTTGATCACATGACTGCAGATCTGAAGATGTTGGCAATCATCTATGTTGTTAGGGTTGTTGGTTATGCACAGCTAAAGTGGTATTTTTTCGTATGCTTGGAATTAAGATTCATACTAACAACTGGTGACTCCACACGGGTTTACGATTACGACCGCTATCGTTTTTCTGATCCTTGCATATCTAGCTATGTCAAACCCTAGGATTTCTCTTCAGCCCCTTGTTTTTTCTTTTCTTGATGTTTTTTTTAGACTATACAACCCTAAAACAATAAAAATTCTTAACTTTCGCGTGTTTTCAGACATATTGTGCAGGTGACAGACATCAGTCGCAGCTGAGAGGACAAATTTTTCTGAAATCTGCCTCCGAGAGTGCTAGAAGTGTAGGTTACAGTTTTTGGCCCAAAAAATATGACCTAGACCCTCAGAACGCACCTTTCAGCCCAAAATCTGCGACCTCTACTGAAAACAGGTCAAAAACTACGACCAGGACTTTTTGCGGTAATTTTTCTGAAAGTTTTCTTGGTTTTTCTGAGCCTCTTTTCAAGGTTGTCTAACCTCCATATCTGCCCATTTTCGACCTGTACTTGTTCTGTTTTATTCAAATAAGTGGGAACCTAGCCCCTTATGGCCTTTTTTGATGTTGCAGGTTGTCTGAATTTCAGTCTTCAGACATTTTTTTAGATCCGATACCTCACCTTCAGATCCACTTCAGATCAGCTTGTTACCCATCCAAATCACCTCATTTAACTTTTTTTGGGTTTTCCTCTAGGGTTCACTCCACTTCCCTCCTGGAAGTAGCCCTTCACCACCTCTTTTTACAACAAATTTTCCTTTGAATTTTTGTTGTTCCTACACCACTTTCCAGCAGATTTTGTCCTTTAGATCCCTGTCCCTCCTGACCTTAGATCTATTGGTTGTTTTAGTGTGTTTTGTCTAGTTTCTTTTACTCACCTATAGACTAGTTGTTGAGAGGCCTGCCTCCTTGGGTTTATATTATTGCATTATTAGCTGTTTATTTTCTGTTTTTGTAGGCTTATATATTGTCATTTGTAGGTTTATTTGCAACTATACAACACACTTTTTCTTTTTCTCTACAAACGTCTGGGTTTAAAAAATAAAATTTACACACTTCACACACACACCCTAAGTGAAAAAGGGCTTGGTTAACACCTCCAAGCAAAGACTCTAAAAAATTGAAATCAATTGATCCTGCACCTCTCTGTCGTTGTTTGGACATTGTAATCGATTGATCCTGCACCTCGTTGCCCTTGTCAGTCTCTTTTTCCTTTGTGTCGTGTTTGTGTCATCATCATTGTGCCACCACGGCGTTCATCCCGGAGACTTCTTGGCCTTCATCCTCAGTTTCCGGTAGGAATACTTACTCCTCTGAGTAGGATTTGAGTTAGTCCTCCACTGAGTCTGCACACCGACTCTTCTTCTAATCCTTTGGGTTCTCCTTCTCGGTATGCCTTCGGTTCTCCCCCTGTCACCTTCACCATGTCTGGTGCAGGACCTAATGCTGGTGGTAACCCCAGCCCCCATGCTGGGAATACCACTATTGGGAGTGCACCGAACACTACCTCGGTTGTGCCCTTTCTCCCCTTCATGGCAGGCCTCAGCCTCCCCGATTTCTACTAGTTGATAAACGACCCTATCCACCATGACGCTAGTTGGCCTGCTATGCCAACAAAGCTCCCTTCTGACATCCCAAATTTTGAAGGCCTTGCTGGAGAAGATCCTACAAATCATGTTAAATGTTTCCACATGTGGTGTTCATCTAACTCCATTACCGATAACTCTGTCCGTCTTCGGTTGTTCCAACGTATGTTTACGGGTGAAGCTTCTAAGTGGTATGTTGATCAGGCCCCTTCCTCTCATACCACCTTTGCGACTATTTCCTAGGCTTTCCTATCTTACTTCCAGCTTCCCCTTCATTACGACACTGGTACCGAACTCTTGACTTCTTTTCATCAATCTTCTACAACCCACCTTTCCAATCATGTCCAGGAATGGTGGAGAAGAAATAGCCTCTGTCAAGCTCCTACCTTCGAAGACCGTGTCTACATGGATTGGTTCCTTAGATCTCTTTTTCCACCTATCAGAAAATACATCGCATCGCACTTTCCTCAAACCGAAGAAGCCACTCTCCAAATTGTGTTAAAATATGACCTAATCTACACTCAATCGGTTTATGTTTATACCGTTCTACCTGATCTTCCCAGGCCCGATGGTGCCAACGCACTGGGGGCATCTCACGCCACCGAAGATATCGTTGGAACTCTCTCTAATCCATATGCTCGACCTCCCATGGGCTATGGTTTTCCTCAGGGGGGGCAGCACCTCCTACACCATTTCCCCTCCCATTAGCACATATCCAGGATACGGCATACCTCCTCTTTTTTCCCAACCTCCTATTTACCACATTGTTACCCAACCTCCTTATTATCTGTATCCATAGCCTGGTGCTCTAGTTCCTCCAAAATTAGCACCTCCCCCTCCCTTTCCTTCTCAACCCCTGCAACAACAGCCAACGCCCCCTCAAGGGCAGGTTTATGCATAGCAAGGCGCGACTAATCCTCCTCCCTCCAAAAAGAAGAGGAAAGGCACTCAAAATCAGTCTGCTCATGGTAATCCTAGACTTAATCCTCAAAATAATGCTCCTAACACTACTAAACAGCAACAGGGCACCCAGCCCAAGTAGGACAGACCTGTTCGCACGAACAAGCCTTGTTCTTGTTGTGGTGTTTATGGTCATTACAAACATGATTGTCCTTTTTTACCACAGATGCGATAGCTGTGGGAGTCTTAAGCAACATTGCGAGGATAGCAAGCCTCCCATTCCGTCCCTCCCAGTGTTGCACCTAGTCAACCGACTGTGCTTACTGATCCTTTCCCTCAGCAAGGATTTGTGGCTACCCAACCACCTGAAGGACAGGTGGCCACTCAACCTCTTCCATCTGGTACCTCTGATTACCAGATTCTCATGATGAACTCTTATCAACCTCCAACCATAGAAAATCAACCTTCAAACTTGGTCCCATCAGTACAACAAGCCTCCTGCTAATTTTGTCCCCGAGTCACCTCCTTCGGTCTCTACAGAGCCTCTTTCGACACCTAATGGTCCCTTACAGATCCCTTAGCCTAAGGTAGAGGTTCATACCAATGTCCCTAAGGAACCACTCCACAGAAATGCTGCTTCTGGAAAATTTTCCCATTCGTATAGCATAGTAGATGATTTGGCACAATCCCCTGCTGCCATTTCAATGCTGGAACTCCTCCAGTCATGCCCTTCACAATGAAAAGCTCTACTATCTACCATGGGCATTGTAGATCCTTCCAACGATCGATTGATTGTATTTGATGTTGATCGGTCAGAACATTCTCCTCTCCCCTCTTCCATCACCTTCCAAATCCCAGTCAAAATCGGGAACGCTAACATTTCTCGGTGCATTATTGATGAGGAGGCATCCACCTATGTGATGTCTGCTTCAGTTTGGAAGAAACTTGGATCACCTGAGTTGGCTCCTTCCACAATCACTCTCCGAGAGTGGGATGGCCATGCCTCCTAGCCCATTGGCTTATTCTGCAATTGTCTAGTACTCTTGCAGGCAAGACTGTTTGTGTTGACGTAGAAGTCATAGATTCCCCCTTGGGTTACAACATTCTATTGGATCGTAGCTAAACTTATGCGATGTCTGTTTTCCCTTCCACAGTCCACCGCAAGATGTCCTTCCCTCATAATGGAAAGATAGTCACCATTGACTAGTTGACATATTACGAACCAAAGTCTCAGACCTCCCCTGAGTCCACTATCTCTTGGGTGGCCAACAAGCAAACCGTTGATCCTTGGACTAGTGTTTCACCTGGAGTCTACAAAGACTCTTCATTGCTTGATACATTCTATGGTCTTCCTCCTCCTATCTCTGATCCCAGCTCATCAAATGTTTTCATGATGCAATTGTCTCAAGCTACCCTCAAACAGTCTGTCTTGGCTAGTCAGCAACCTCCTCGCCCTTCGTAGCCTTCTCCTAGCCCTTCGATTTAGCCTTCTGGACCTCCTCCTCTTGGCCCTTCAGCTAGTACTCATGAACCTCCTTACCCTCCTGGAATGGTTCCTCCAGGCATTAACCATTTAGGAGTCATCCCATCTAGCCATTATCCCTTCGGTCAGATACTGTTCCTAGATCCCCCCTTAGGAGTCTATACGGCACCTGTCATGGCCACCCTCTCTCTTCCTAAATTGACCCTTGGGATTCTCATCTGGTACCTTGATCCTCCAGCCGCTACCCCGCCAGGTCAACCTAAACCTTATCTTGCTTTGACCCTGGTCCAACTTGTCCCCATGACTTCCCCCGCTGCAACAGTGCCTCAACCACCTCAAGAGGAACCACCTCCTGTTGCGACTACTTCAGGTAAGAAGGGAAAAGCTCACAAGGGGGCCTCTAAGGAAAAGGCTGCCCCAACGGACCCTACACCTCCCCCACCCGCAAAGCCCTGTGCTTTGTGTTATTTCATCGGCCATGCCACCCATAACTCTCCTGAACTACCCCGTATCAAGCCCATGGTTAAAGTTTCATTCCCTGAGTCTACGGTCTTTGAAGCCTCTATTTCTTCCTCGACTATAGCCAATAATGCTAAAACTATTCACACTAACCAAAATTTTTTGTTGTGTGATCTCCATGGCCATTATTATCACCATTGTCCCTGCCTTATGCATTACCGTGCCTCGTTAGAGGTAGTTCGGGAGTACGAGATTGAACAAAACCAATCCGCCTCTCCCGTACTTGCGTAGTATGATGCAGGCCAGACTGAGGTTTTACCCGCTCCCATTGACATTCCCCCTCCTGATGTCGAGATGAAGGAGCTTGTGGCCACCATCCTCTACCTTTCATCATCCATGAGACCCTGGGTAGAAGCTTCCTCTGAATCTTCCCCTATTGTTTCGCTTGACCTCCCTTCAGCGATCACCCTGGGCTCAACATTAGTAGATCCCTCATCTGCTTGTTCTTCCATCATCCCCCATGACGATGTGCATGTGAACCTTTCTTCTCATGATGATGAGTCAGGTAGCTTCGCCGCATCATGTGGTCTCCCTTCCTCCAGTCACTCCATATTTTATTGCGATGATGACATCATGGAATCCATGTCCACCCCTGACTTCATATTTCCCTCCCATAAACGGGATAGTACCACTCGTGCCTATGGTGACCTTCGTGATCTCAACACAAGCTACACCTCTGGTAGCTCCCACACTCCACCTCACTGTCGGCGTGTGAGTAGTAGACATCTTAGCCAGATCACTCCCTTCCGCGGAGTGCGTTCGATTTCTACTTTGCACTCAGGTTGCTAGCATTGTTCATCATCCTCCCATTTATTGTCTTGTGGCACCTTTCATATGGACCTCTCATCTACACCTTATATCGGTTTTGCTAATAGTTCAAGTCGCTACTCCAAGAATCTAGCCTCGGCAAGTTGGGCCATTTTTACCCCCTTACACTCCCTTGTTCTCTCGAATGGGGTATGCATCGGTACTGCTACCAATAACCAGGCCGAATATGATGTAGTAAGAGTTTTATTAGCCGATGCCCTTTCACATCGCATCCTCCACCTTCATGTTTGTTTAGATTCCCTTCTTCTTGTCATGCAATTGAATGGTGTCTATTGTGTGCATAATTCTATCCTTTTTAGAAGATATTTACGAGTGAAGTTTTTGATGTGTGAATTTGAAATCATTACATTCAGTCATGTACCTAGAGTACAAAATCACTATGTAGATAGCGTTTCAAACCATATTCTAGATTGGCATTTAGCACACGCATTTAACACAAGACAATAACATAAAAATATCAAAACGATGCATATCCATAATATGTGACGTATAAAATGTTTTAGAGTCCATCCACTCTGATACATATGACATGCCCATAACATGTTACAAAACTCAAAACTAGGGGCACCACCTACCCCTACACACTAATCACTATCTAGAGGATCCCGAGCCAATGGCTCTTCTCCTACAGGTCGTAGATCACACATACCCTGTACGGCCATCGCCATGTGACGCATGACCCCTCGCCACTCAAAGGGTAGACCAATACATGGCTCTATGTACTAGTCATCTAAGTCCTACCAGCCGTGCTCTAAAACACCAATAAGAATCCTCTCAAATATATTACAGATGTCCTCTAGGAGCACTGTTGCATCCTCATTTTGCTACGCCCTCGCTCCACTAGGTCTTGTGGTCCCTGATACTGCAGGCTATCCCATATATCCGGCCATTTTTACCAGTGTTGTATCTGCATACAAAAAGTGAAAGAATCAGTACCACATACAATATTCTATACCATTACATGCACATAAAATATTAGCAATTTTTCACTTACCATCATGCCCCCATATTTGACCAGGCGACAGTGGAAAATCTGGGTCCCCACAATAACTCATTCCACTGTAGGGATAGTCGTCTATATACAGTGGCATCTGATCCCAATGAGCAAAGAACTCAGGTTGGAACACCCGTCCAACTGCCCCACCTCCTCCTCTGCACAGTAGTCACCCCCACCGGCGCATCCTCGGCTCTCTCGAGCCCCCATCTTGGAGCTGTATGCGAGGTCGAAGGTTGGGATCTTCTCAAAGAAGAACGAGCACAAAAATGTACCATATGCACAGTCATGGTTCACTTGCCTCTTGCATAGCGACAACTATTGTTTCAAGGACGACAACATGATCTAGGCCCACCCATAGTAGGTCCCACTCAAAACACTCTCCAGAAGCATCATTTTCCCCCCAGTGATGTGATAGAGTGCCTGGTTGCCCAGGATCCATAGCACCGCTGCGGCCATAGCATGGGTCTCTAGCCTCTCCAAATCCTCAATGGGTATCCGAGTCCCCTTGACTTGGAGACCTAGTCAACAATGGCACTCTACAAACTATATGATATTCCGTCCATGCGGTAATACTGGCTGAGTATTCCCTACCATCCCAAGTGGTGGGAGACCAGTCAGGAAATATATATCCTGGACCATCAACTCAATCCAGTGCCCCTGCACTATAAAGACCTCATGGTTCGGGTCCCAATAACTGAAAATCTAGGCTAATAAGGGCTCTCCAGCTCTCATCAAAGTGTTCTCCACAAACTTCAGAACCCCAAACCTAGCCAAAGCACTGTGGACACCTTGATCCTCCAGGATCTCCGACCGTAATGCGCCCAAGATTCTCTCTCTCCAGTTGATCCGTAATTCTGCCATAGCTGCACAAAACCATCATATTTTTTAGTATACAGATCAAAAATACTGTATATCATCATAAAAACCTAGTGCTCATCCAAAAAACAACACAGAAAAACCCCTCCCTGACAGGTCGCACTTTTTAGGCCCAAACCTGGGACAGGTCGTAGTTTTTTGCTCAAAACCTGCTACCCAGGTCACACTTTTTTCCCCAAAAAGTGTGACCCGGCCATGAAGAGGAGTAGGGGTTTGTTCTTGAGCCCTGGGGACCTAATCTAAACTTTCAATCCACAGAAAATATAGAGTAGGGTTAGGCCTCTTACTTGCAACTGACGGATCTCAATTCCAACGGTCAATTTGTCTGCTACGATCGTCGCAAGATTTAGGGCCTTCTCTCCTCTCTACATTCACCACAGCTCCACATGAAAATGAGTGAATTTGGAGGGAAAATGACTTATTAAAAGAAAAACCCTTGATTTTTCTTTTGTCTGTTGCGGCCAAACCGTAGCTCAGTTTTCCAAAACATCTATACCATTGGAAAGCTCTCACCGAGCCCTCAAATGGGTATCCGTTAGTTTTTCGTGATTTGATACTTCATCTGAACACTTTTTGTTCAAAAAGGGTCATTTCACCACTCCTCAAAATCGAATTTCTTCACCTGCAACACTCGTACTTGGGGGCACCCCTTTGCCTTCATACTTGTCCATGCTTGTGTCAATATTCATCGTAAGTAACCATGATGTACTCATGTTTTTATGGTCCCCATTGGACCTTTTTTCTGTGTGGTAGCACCATCGAGTCGCCCTTGGTTAGAGCATCCAAGTTGAGTCATCATTGCATTCATGGAGTCTATCTTGAGTCCCTTTGTATCCCACATAGTCCTCCATCCTTCATTGCTTGGTTCCTCTCTCGTGTTGCACATCATGGCCTTCAGTCCCATTTTCCCCTATCCCTCATGATATTGTGTCAGTCACTGCCAGGTCATCCATGCCCTTTATGCCCTAACAAGGGAAGTCTTTCGTTCGCTACTCATTAACCCCCATTTTCATCATCACCCCTAGTGTCTGTCTATCAGAAACTCTACTATTTTCTCTTGTGACTTAGTTGAGGACCTCTTATTTCCTCATCTATGGCAGACCTCCTTCTATCGACATCAGATCATTTATTCCAAAATATAGGTCTAGAGGGAAGTGTACCCTGGTTTTAGCTTCCACTCTTGTTCAGTGCCTCGGATCAGGCAAAGGGACTCCTTCTAGCCCTTTGACTTCATTTTTTCTCATCTCCAGCTCCTTTTTAGCACGATCGAGATCCGTATACTTGATGGTTCAGTGATGCAACAGATAGGACCGGTGATTCTCGGGTGTGTGTGATATGTTTCAGCCCTCATGATGTCGTGGCCCTACAGGTAGCCCCCCACATACCCAGATGACTTCTTCACTTCAGCCTTCGATGCAGCTCCATAGATTTGATGATGTCAACCTCAGCCACTTGTAGCACCTTTTTGATTGCATGTATCAGTCAGATATTCAGAGCCCTTTCCTATTGACAAGGGAATTTGGGTTCTATTTGTATCTCATGTACTTAGATATCATTGTACAAGTCCTGGTAGTTATCCCAAGCATAATATGTATGTGGGATTCATTATCATGTTATTTTTCTAGCTCATGTTTATGCCAGCACATACTATATTGTTCAGTCCCTTGCTTACTGGACACCTTATTTTTTTGTACTATTTCCTCGGTGGGCATAGGTATGCCTTCCCCGCCGCCTATAGCAGGTACTCCCTTATAAAAGAGACTTGTTGCACCCATAATTCTTGCCTCCTCATGGTCTAGTCCTTTCAGCACTTTGGTCTACCTTATACTTCTCTCTCTTTGACTTCCCATTTGATGTCTAGTGATTGATCTCTTACAACGTACTTTGGTCATACAATTAGCTCCGAACGCTCGCATGCTGGGGGGAAATCTGTTACACCATTTTTTGGTCATCTAACCTATTATCATTAGATGGATCCAAGTACACCATGTAAGACCAATTTTACCCCAAGTAAAATTGCTTTCACTATAAAAATAACTTAGTAAACCACCTTTATTAAGTTGTTTATGGTTAAACAAGAAACCCCATGAGGAAATATTAAATAAATCTACATTTTTTTGACTTTCCTCAAGGAATAATTAATTAAACAATAGTTTAATTAATATTTCTGGTTATATTTAACCCAAAACAAGGAAATTAATTAGATAAATCATTATTTGTCTTATATTTTTCTAAAGAATAGTAAATAATTTTCTTTGTTAAATATGACTAAATCACCCATAAATAATTAAATAAATCATTATTTATTTGATTATTACTCAACCACATCCTTAAAATGATAAATAAATCATTTATTTATTTATTATTTAAAAATAAAGGGATTTAACCCAAGTCAAATTCCTTTTCCCTCCAACAAATATAATAAAATATTCCATAAAAGTTGGATCTTGATTTGGTTAATAATATTTTAACTATGCACCAATATCTAGAATAAATCAATATTTTGTTATAAATAGAAGGGTTTTTCCATTCATTTACCACCTTTTGTTGCCTAAAAATCACTCTATATCTATACTTTTGGTCTGACTATTGATCCACCATCATAGTCATATTTTGCTACCATTTTTGTCTGGGTTTTCTACACCATCAAGAGAGAGGAATTTTAGATCTGAAGTGTTGAGGACTTATAAGAACCCATCCCATTAGGGAGAACTGGGAACACCCTCCTGTGTTTTCCTCCCAGGTGCCATTAATACAAAAATTCATTCAACATATTATTGTCTTGTCTATTGGATGCATGGAGTAAATCTTATTTTTTCTATTGTTTAATGTATTCTACTGCATAGATCGAGATTTTTGCAGCATTTCTCTTGATCACCTAATTGAAGATCTGAAGATATTAGCAGTCATCTCTGCTGTTAGGGTTGTTGGTTATGCACAGCTAAAGTGGTCTTTTTTCATACGCTTGGAATTAATATTCATACTAACACTAGCCTAAACTAATTAGTATGTATGCTAAAAAGAGATTTTTTGATTAATTTTATTAAGCGATTGATATTATTTCGACTTGTATTAAAGTCTCAGGAGGTGTGTTGACATATGGAGTTCAGTGAAACTCTGACGCACACCATGCAATAAAATTTCTTTCATATTTTCATTGGATGAGAAAGAGCTCTTACATGGAGAGGTAGTTATATATCATATCAGTAAAACACATCCATAATGTAGTTAAAACACATAAAAAAAATGTAGACATACAATTCTCTCTAGAAACTAAACTAATATATACAGAATCAAACCAACTAAAACAAAAATGTAAATAATTTTTTCATTTTCATTTTCTAAAAAGTAAATGAACTTAAGCTATTTTCCTAAAAATAAAAATTATCATGGAAATAGCCAACGAAACACAGTGGACAGTTGCAGAACCCAAGGACAGACTATAGGAAACCTATCAAACTAAGTGTAATATTCCTAATTAGATTTCAGCTAGTTGGAATATTAATTTTTTCTTCTGATAATAAGATAGGTGAATAAGTGGGTAGAGAGGCCCATTAATCTCTTTAGTAGGAATAAAACCACTTCTCATGTGAATTTGGATCATTGTATCAGCTGAATAAAGCACCTTTAGGTGTGAATATGGGCTAAATCATGTGGACAAGGTCAAAGTTGACCAAATCGGCAGCACTGTCATGGAGATAGTGGAGAGTTAATGGAGGATAGCACAATCATAGAGGAGAAGTGTATGCATGAGAGTAGCTTCTTTAATGAGTGGGACCCAGGGTGAGGAATCTCATTAATCATATAAGGAAGAGGATGGCAACCATAGAAGGCATTCTTATTATTGTTTATGTATTGGTATTTTATGAATTTTTTCACACTTCAACTATTTAGAGGAGTTTGTTGTGTTGTTTAGCACAAGGGTGCTCCCGAGCAGGAATGCCACCCTCATCCTCGGGGGACATCGAGTGCCTACTCAGGAGAGGTTCATTGAGCATCATTTCCACCATTCGGCATCAGGACAAACTTCAACCATCATCCACATCGCAGCCTCCTACAGGATTGTGTTTGTTTGCAGGGCAACAACAATGGAGGGTTGATAGACCCAATTGTTGGACCATAAAGATGATTGTTACAGGAAACTTCAATGCTTTCATTTAATTATCAACCCAGGGCAAGTCTTGTTATTTCAAGAGTGTAAGCATAGTATATGCGAGTGACATCAAAGGACAACTACTCTAAATTATCATAAGGAAGACTATCTAATTCTCAAAGTTCAATCAAAGCAAAGTGAAATGGAATTATAAAATTATTTTGACTATTCTGTCTAAGTAAGCGAACTACGATTGAACATCATACTGTGATGAATTGAACAACACTCCTAATTAATTGAACAACAACTTTAATAAATTGAACAATAATTTTTTATCTAATTTTGCAATGGAATTCTCTTTTAAATTAAATAGATGGCGTCTCTCTGAATCAAACAACAACTAGACGCCTCACAATAATAATGAAAGGATCCAACTTTAGTTATATACAGAATTAAAAAATATTCATGCCAAACTAATCAAACGAGTATAAAATAATTGGGAAATGATGAAATCATTTAAATAATTATGAAAACATTGATTGTAAGCAAGAAAGCATGAATGATGAACTATTCTAATGAAAGAGAAAGTCATAGCATCTTATGTTCATAATTCAATCAATTAAATGATATCTCACGAAATGCATTAAATGAATGGAAACGTAAATTCTATAACTAATTTATAGCACATAATTAGCAAGGAAAATCCCAGGCCTGGGCCCAAAGCCACCAGAATTCTACCACTAAGGAACTCAAAGATTGACTATTCAAAAATGCCAAAATATTTATTAAGCTGGAGATTAATACATTGATATAACTAACAATTCTGTCTTGATACGTCTATTATAGAAGAAAATATATATTCAGAGCTATCTATCTTGTTCGTATTGGGCCTTTTAAAGGTGATTTGAATAGTGGTAACGGGTCTTTTCCATATAGGATCATGCTGCTCGTGGCTATCGTTTGAGTTCTTCAAGCATGGATGTACCTTTCCGTCTTCTGCTGGCCCATGGGAGCCATCATGATCTCGTTTGCTTCTCTTGTCAGTTGTCTTTCGGTTATCATCAGTTTAGCTACTTTTTTTACCTATTAATAAATATACAACAAGTCAATTTTTCATTGTTAAACATCCCTTTTACCATTAGTTCATTTTTCCCTGACTTTACATTAATTCCCTTCCCTTTATTGTCAAGATGAGGAAAAAATTATAAAAGCACATAACAATTCGTGGTGAATATAAGATGAAACGTACCTTATTCTCAGCCCAACATACTCCCCTACTTTCCTATTTGCAATTCCTCATGCAAAAAAATGGTTGAGGTGTAACTGGGTTAGAGAATATGCAGGGTAGACTTCTTCTTTATAGAATCTCAAGCCATGCCTCTATCTGATCTTTGCAAACGCAGAGTTTGTGTGCCCCTCTAGGAGCTCATAATCATGATCATAACCCTTAGGGGGGTACCATATGAGAGGGCACATGTACCTGCATCCTATCCATGTGGGGCCCATGTTGAAGATTAGATTGTTATATAAAAGGAATCTGGAGGTAGCTGCTATGAAGTTTCTGTAACCAAATGGCTCTCTGTTTTTCACATTGTTCATGGAGGCTAGCCACCTCTGCTTGGTTGCTGCTAAAGCTGCTGCCTGAATGTCCTCGAAGTACTCCAGCCCATTTTGTATGATATCTTTGTGGATAGGTCCCAGTTTAGTCCTTACTCCTTTCCTCTGCATGAAATTCTTATGTTGGGTGAACAGGTGTAAGGGTCTAGTAGGCTCCCCCCTAACCCATAGGTCTAGGCCATGCTCCCTCTTCTAGAAGGTGTTGTAAGCCTTAGCCCACTAAGTCTGGTTCTTAGGGAAAGAGAGGAAAGCTTGGAACTGAATGTCCCCTATGAAGGGGCTCGGATTATTGTCCCTATCACCCTATAGAAAGAAGTTGTGTAAGTATAATTCACACAAAAGATATTGGGCCTGCTCATTCTATTCATTGCAGCATTGGAAAAAATCCTCAACAGTTTTAAAATTCATGGGCTTCCCTGCCCTGACAGCCTTGATTTTTAGTAATAGATACCATTCTACTAAGAATAGGGCATAGTTGGTGGTTGGTGCCCTACATGTTAGCACATCATAGTAAAGAGAGAAAACCATACTAGTTTGCTTCTTGGCTTGTTCCACCTGATCCTATGATTTCTTTACCTTTTCCTTTTCTTCTTTGAGTTGAGCAGATGTCTCATCCTAGTTTGCAGAAAGGTCTTTGAATTTCTTCAATAGTGCCTGATGTTCTTGTGCGGGTACTACTTCCTTTTTGCATTTTTCCAATTCATGTTGAGTTTGAATTAATTCATTATGCATTTTTTTATTGGAAGCCTTTTCTACTAGGGGAGTGTAGGCAGGTGTCTCCTCCATTTGAGTTTCCTTTTCTTCTGTAAGTTCCAGTCTAGTTTGCACAGAAGCTTCAACAGTGCCTACTAGGTCGGTCTGTACCTCAATCTCAGCAGTGTCCACTAGGTTGGTCTGTACCTCAATCTCAACAATGTCTATCGATTGGGTGACAAACTTTATTTAGGTTTCTGTGGTGACCAATTCCTTCTTAGGCTTTCGAGCCTTGCTTACTTCCTTCAACTTTTTCTTTAGATGTTTTATTCTTTTTCTTACAAGTCCTGCTCATTTTCCTTAACCTATTTTCAGCTGATTCCTCTTCTAGCATGGTTTTGGCAGGGGATGGAGGAGTAGCAACTTTTTTTTCAGGAACGGTGGTGCCAGTTCCAAGGGTATTAGTGATGATATTTCCTTCCCGTGCTCCAGATTTTATTTCTGCATTAATGTCCCGGATGGGTGAGATATTGTTCCCTTTAAGCATTAGGGTGACTGTCTCCATACTTGCATTTTGTTCTAAGGGGATGGTGTCTCCTGATTGATTTTCAGATTCGGCTATCCTATCTGCCTAATCTTCCCTATTCACCCAATAACTCTCGGGAGGAGATAAGGCCCTAGAATCCTATGATTCATCTTGTTGGGGTAATATTTCAGTGCGGCCAGAGGTGCTGGCGGTGCCAGATTGATTCAACGGTTCCTCTTGCTCCTCAACTTTTTTAGATGGACTTCTAATTTCACGGGATGCCCTCATTTACCCCAGGACTCGAGTCATTTCTTCTTCATATTCTTGTAAGGGTATTTTTTGAGGGCTTGAAGTTGGTGTATGGGATGGCCCTGCTTCATCTGGAAATTCCAAGGTGTCTTGTCGTAATTACAGTCTTTCAAACCATATTTGCTTCCCTAGTTCTGAAGTCAAAGCACGGGTTCTTTCCCATCTTTCTCTCTTGGGTATGTTTATTCTAGGAAACTCAATTTCTATTCCGACATGGTTTTCCTCATGGGCATGCACGGTAGGGTTAACAAATTTTTTCCAGGATGTCTGCTATTTGTCTATCTCATGAATGATAATTAACTTGATTAATCCATGGTGGCTAATGACTGATTGGGGGTTTGTATCCTTTCTTATTTGAACATCAGTGTCATATAATACAAAATTCAAGAAAGAAGGCAGATTAACTGAACTTTTTTGTTTAAGGACAGATAAAAAATTGAGTTGGCAGGGTTTTACCACGTCTTTTCGTCCATCGCATGTGATGTATCTTTGGATGAATGCTGCCAATTACTGCCAATTAATCCCCTTTCATTTCCATTCCAATGGTTCTCCTAGGTCCTGGTATGCTGTGATTTCCTCTCGTAGAAGAAGGTATTTTTTGGTCCATCTTTCTCCCTCTGCTGGTATTTTGGAGGCTTCAGCGATAATATCCTCTGTTACTGGTATAATCCTTCCTATGAGTATTGTATGTCCCTCATGTAGTTTCTGCAGGAATTCAACTCCTATTTATGTGTCAAACCCTTGCAATTTGTGTAGGTATGGCAACCATCCAACTTGTTGAAGAATGGTGAAGGCTGCGTTTGATATTGGGAAGGTTGTACATTCATTTTGGAGAGAGTTTCCTCCCATGGCTGATGTGTTATCTGAGCTACTTTCTCCTTTTTCCTGTGTTTCTTTCGGCCAGTTGGTTAGAATAAACACTGCATGTGAGAGAAAAAAGAAATTGCAGCCTTCTATCGTAAATGTATGTAACTTCATATCGTAATTGCAGTGATCTTTTGGTCTTATCAGCGTATCTAAAGGAATTTGTGCAGGGAATTCACATGCTTAATATTTATGGATATTTACACCCCCTCTCTCGAAATAAGGGCATCCAAATCCTTAAGTACAAGAGAGATTGGATCAATCATGAATGCATACGGGGGAAAATGTCAGAAATCAATAATCACAGTTTGTACAAGAGAACTATGTCTATGGCCTTGAGGCTCAAGAAAAGAGGAGATATTTCAGCAATCATGAATGCATGCAGTGCAAAGGTCAGAATTGGAATTTATCATAAGTGTATCTCATGCAGAAATGAACGAAGAAGGGAAGAAAGCAATACAACAATTATTATGATAGGATGTCCTTATTTAATGGTATGGTATGATGAAAGCATGACAATGATGGATAATTATTGGTGTCATCCAAACATGAAAGCATAGTTCATTCATAGCTACTTATACAGGTAAATAGTATTATCACTTATTCGAGTGATGTGTTTATCTCAGAAATGGATGAAAATATGAGATAAGGCGTATATAAGAGTAATTGGCTATCATTAGAAAAATATTCTCATACCACAAGTAGAGCCACTGCTGCCAGTAGGTGTTCATAGCCTTGATAGGGTTGCTATTTTAACCTGAAAATTGAGCTAGAATCCTCTATGCAAAAGTAGATATTTTTCCAATTTTATGGAGAGATCACCGTGCTAGTGTGGTGGCCAGATAGTAAAGGTGCCATTCACCGGAGTTGTAACAGAGTGATCAGGCCGACTCATGATGAGACCTCCTATCCTTCCAACAGTTGGAGCTGTCGAGAAGGTCATTATCCTAGTGTGTTGGCCATTGTGGGCATGTCACCTGCTAAACCCTTATGATCATGGTAGGCTGGCTCATGATGATACCCCCTATTATCTCTTAAAAATTTTCATATAGACATACTAATTCTTTTTGAAAAGTAGGCATGTTATGCAGATTAATCCCTCTTGCATACAAGAGCGATCTCCCTAGTATCCTACGGATAGCTAGAAACAAACATCCATTTGTAAACCATTTTCTCTAGATTATTTTCAATTCATAATTATTATAAATAAAGAAAGAGGACATACCCCTACTGTGAAACCTGATGTTCAGTGCAGTATTTTATCCAGTGGCTCAAAAGAGGCTTCTTCGGTAAGTAGAACTTGCAATCAAAGAGAGATAAAAGAATTAAAAGAAAATGCAACATATAATAATTAAGAACAACTAATCTAAATTAGTGATCAAGGAATCTAAGTATTGAATTATTCAAATAGAGACAAGAACAGCTCAATGAGAAAAGGATATCAATATGTATTATCTTGAATGAAAGAGTAACTTTACAACCTGATGCCTTGATGTAGTACAAGTTCCTCCCGGGGTCCTGAACAATCGTTCCTCCTTCATATTGACAAGCCTTCCTCTCTTTGAACTAGTATGAAGTTATGGAAATGAGTGTGTGATCATTCTCATACCAATAATGACTAGTGTTGAGAGTATTCTCTCTTGAGAATTTCTTCAACAACCAATATGTATGTCTACCATCTAAAGTCTACAATATACAAGCTACCCTTGAGACTGAAACATGAGCTCAATTGATAGGGAAATGGAGGTAGTTTTAGTTCCATGAAGAGGGGGATGGATTTCTCTCATGAAGGGATTTGAACTCCATATACCAAGGGATAAACTCTATGAGTGAAGGGATAGAGCTCCATGAGTGGAGGGATATAAAGCTTGAACTGATCGCACCTCTAGAAGCTTCCAGTTAGGAGAATATTCATCCAGCTAGGCTTATAGAACTTAATTTTTCCTTTATTTCACTGTTTACGGGGGTCCGCAGGTTTTATAAGCAAAACGTACGGGATGTGCCATAGAATATAGAACAAATATCTACGGATCCGTAGGAAAGAGCTAGGAAAAGTGCGGAGTTAGATTTTTTAGGGTTTTAATGAGATTTTCTCCAATTCCAAGACTTGGTCTAGGAATATTAGGGTTTTTTACTTCTAAAGGAGCATAATATCGGTAGTGATGAACCTATATAGACAGTAAAATGTCATGGTGACAAAATAACGTGTAACATATTCCCCCCTAAAGTGCGAAGTCTGAAGTAGTTCTTAAGAGTGAATTTCTTTATCATTCTGAGGATTGGATTGCAAACACACTGGTTAGAAACCTATAAAAACATTCAATGCAAGCATATATATATATATATATATATATATATATATATATATATATATATATATATATATATATATATATCATCGCTGAGGTATGCATTCCCATACTCAGATCAAAACTAACTAAATGTTCTGGTACAAAAATTATTTTTAAAATTACATCAATAGTAGACACAGTATGGATGCAGCCATCTATCATAAGTAGTATACTATATTATGAGTAATAAAACTCCTCATAGCCTGGATGGTGGAAACTAGATATAGGGTCTTGATTTCCGCTTCCCAAACTAGTATGATTCTATCCATGCGATTGATGGTGTTGAAGTCAAACATGGTAGAAACCACTTGATTACCAGTCAATGATGTGAATTGTTAACAAGTGTGAGATAAACCACCAATAATGGCAATGGATCTCAAAGTACTCAGTACAATCCATGAAGTGTGAATGAACGATTTGCAATCGAACACTTCATGGAATCATTCGATCGAAGGTCAATGATTCAACCTATTGTCGAAGGCGAGAAACCTGCCATCAGGGAATGCAGATCCCAAGGTACTAATAGGATTCTAGATCAACTTTCTATATGATGAGTTTTCATCAATAGAAAGTGATCTGACGTAGCAAAGCCCATGACAGGAAACCATTAGATCAAGTTTTGAAGAAATATTTGCAAGGACTGACTCAAGGATGGTCAAAACGAATGGAGACAAATTTTTGCAATGAATGGTTTATTTGAACTGTCTCTTGACCACATAATAAAACTGCAGATGGTTTGGTAACAATTAACCTAAAGCTAATACCCAGAAACTGGCTGAATAATTTCAATGTGATTTGATTAAATTTTAGACAAAGGATTTTCCCAACCCAGGTACAAGTGTGAAATCTAAGTGTCGTGTTCAAGAGTTGTATACTACTTTTAAAACAAGGGTAACAACTAGATTCCTTTTCTCTTTTTGCCCCCATCATTACTGGCAAGTACCTCTTTATTTTTGACAAGCTTGAGGAGGATAAAATTTTCTTTTTGTGTAAGCTTATCCTTCGAATCAGTTCATCTTAGTATTAAAATCGAACCCTAAGAAAGAGTGGTTTGTTCCTGTTTGTAATCGACGGGTCCTTTACTGTTAAATTTTAACGAGCCCAGTATAGGAGAAACTTGGTGTTTTTCAATTTTAGGTATTCAGAAGAAAAAAAAAAGTAAACTCTGTGGTTGTAATTTTTCGTAAATTTTTCTCTCAAGCCCAAAAAAAAAAAAAATAATGCAGGAGAGAACTCTATTGACCATGATTAGTCAACGTATACCTTTTTCGTAATTAGTCAATTTCAGTCCATAAAAGGGGTAAACTTATACTTAAAGGATGAATGTTCATTTACTTTAATGAGTTCGAATAGTCAAGTACTCGACGATATTTTCATATTTAGAGAGTCTAAAAAGGGCTTAAAAGAGAACTCCATGGTTTCTCTTTTTTGTAATTTTTAACGAGTTCGAAAAAGTGATAAAAGTGTACTCATATGGCTGACTTTCAATTTAATTTACGAGCAGGAAAAGAAGGAAAGAACTCGACATTTTCATGTGTTTTACAAGAATTAAAGATAGGAAAATAATCTCGGGATTTTCATGAGTTTAATGAGTCTTGAAAATAATAACCGAAATGTACTCAAGCTAGGTTTCATTTTTACACAAGCTTTAAACAAAGAAAATTATGCTTGAAAGTGGTTTGTTTCGTTTTTACACAAGCCTGAAATAGTGAGAAAACTGTGCTTGAGATAGGTTTGTTTCATTTTTACACAAGCTTGAAACAACGAGAAAACTATGCTTGAGATACGTTTCATTTTTACAAAATCTTGAAACGTAGGAAAACTATGCTTGAAAGTGGTTTGTTTCATTTTTACACAAGCTTGAAACAGTGAGAAAACTATGCTTGAGATAGGTTTCATTTTTACAAAAGCTTGAAATGTAAGAAAGCTATTCTTGAAAGTGGTCTGTTTCATTTTTACACAAGTTTGAAACAAAGAAAATTATGCTTGAGATAAGTTTCAATGCCCCCCAAGCGTAACCTGCAAGAGAAAATGCCACCCACAAGATTCATTTCATTTACCTAAGTGGACTATTAGGTGGATGGAATGAAGGTTCATTTACGAGATCATATGAAAGACTCAGTTTAATTAGGAGAGGGTTTGTTTCATTTTTTAACAAGCTTGACACAAGAAAAGAACTATGCTTAGGGGAATCTGTTTCATTTTTTAACGAGGTTGACACAGTAACAGGAACTATTCTCTTTTCTTGATTCATTTTTTAATGAGGTTGACACAGTAACAGGAACTCTCCTCATGGTATTTGTTTCATTTTTTAACGAGGTTTACATAAGAAAATAACTATCCTCATGGGTACCTATTTCATTTTTTAATGAGGTGTTGACGGGAAAATCTGTCCCGGCCAACAGCAGGGGATCTCCCCGGTAAAAGGTCCCAATTAGACCTTGAACTGTTTGGACTAGGGATCCCGTCCGGGGTGTGGGTCCGGCTACCACTGATTTCTCCTTTGCTTTGGGTCTCACTTAAACTCTATAAAACAGTGGATACACACCTAATCAACTGATACAAGACATATGATTGATGCATTAAATGTACATAAGACACTATGAGTAGCAAGAGGAAATAATAAAGCATGAAGACCGAAGGAAGTGTTGTTAACAACACTTCATTCACGTCACATTTGTAAACTGTTCTGACCACAAAGGAAACAATTCCTCATGGCAAGAAAGCCTTTCACTTCCTAAAAGTTTTAAATGGTAACAAAAATGCCAATAAACAAAGCCATCAGCGTTCGTTAAGAAAGTGAAATAAACTCAACCACCATAAACATACTCAGAAAAATGTTATCCAACTGTGATGTGAATTAAAGATACAGTTCCCTTAATCTAAAGATGTTCAGAAACTGAAAACATAATACTCAAAAGCGCTCATACATAAAACAACACCAAATCCACAAAGGGATTTTTCAAAATGCTGGTATTCATCATTAAATGTATAATCTACTGGTAATACAATGTACTCAGCTCGAGTCCCAACCAAAGATCCATTTACAAGCTCCTGAAGGAGTATTTATAATCAAAAACCTACCCTTTGCGCTTCCTTGACTTTTCATCTTCCTGATCGTTGGGCTGCCTTGCAACCCAGTCTGTTCTGCGACCTGCGACATGACTGGGTTTTACGACCTTGCGACCTAGTCACTGGGTCGCGCCGTCAGGTATTTGATAGGGGATACGACTTAGAGACCCGGTGACCCCTGTGACTTGCGACCTTTGGGAACCTGCGACCCGCGACCTCAAGCAAATTTGCGACTTGCGACCTCCAGTCATCAGCGACCTGCGACCTGAATAAATCTGCAACCTGCGACCTCGTTGGGTTCTGCGACCTTGCGACTTAGTCATTGGGTCGTGGGTCGATCCGTCGGGAATTTACCAAGGGATGCGACTTAGTGACCTGGTGACTTCTGCGGCTTGCGACCTTGGGCAGATATGCGACCTGCGACCTTCTTTCGGTGGGCGTGGCCAGGTGCCTTTGAACTTAAAGTGAGTTCTTTTGGAGGTTCGTGAGAATTTACTTGTTTGAAAAGGTCCCCTTTTTTGTTGAGGAAAACTCTGGCTCTTTGTGCAAACCGAAAGGTTTTTCCTGCAACAAAATAACATAGGTCCCATATCTCCATGATTGAAATAATAATAATGCTAAAGGCATTTTAATTAATTTGCAAGAGTGAAAAAAAATAAGTTTAGACCCCTGTGTGTTCAAGACTTTGTCATCAGAGAGAATGGCTTGATTAGGCCATTTCTGTGCCTCTTAAATGTATATTGGTAGCATTATACATTGATGCGACATGATGCCCTCTTGATCTCCTATGAACATTGAAAAAATGAATTTATGAATAGCGAGTATAGTCCTGAATATGTGGCTCCTTCTTCGTTCTGCGACCCAGCAACTGGTCGCACTCGAAAGAAGTCGCAGAGTCACAAATGGAGGTTGAGTCGCATTATCTGAGTCCACAACGAGTTGCGACTATGCGACCCAAGAGGCTGCGATCTGGTCAAGGGTCACGTGGTCGTGCTTTGAGATGGGTCGCGCTCATCACTGCTGCACAACTGCGATTTGGTAAGCGACCTGTTCCAGACAAACATGATTCTTTACATATTTTACCGCATGTAGCAACTTCTGCATTTTCTTGTTCTGTTACTTAACGCTCAATCCATTTTGGAAGTGGGATCATGCATGCCAAACAGATGTATGCGACATTTTAATCCTTTTGGAGTGCGTTGGCTCCTTTTCTAGTTTTGCATGGCCAAAATGGCAGATCGTATCATCGTTTCTTCGGCATCTGTTTGGAAAGGTGACTCACCTCCTCCAGCATTCGTGGCACTTGGGACTATGATATCACCCATGGTGTATTTACATAACCACCATCTATCGATACAAAAACCATTGAGCATCTCTGGTGCTGACACATCCTTTGATTAACCTACGTTCTGGCTCTTCAACTACGTGGTTTAAAACCATACTTGAGCATCGTTTAAACATAGGCTATGGCTATCGTGATTCTACAACTCCGTCCTTGATTTTAATGTTGTTTCGTTATAGTCTATTATACAATGCCATCGTGGCTTGTCACCCTTCCGCTCGTATTTCAAACAAATGTTGGCCACTAGATATATGCTCCAGATTTTATTATAAATGTGACCACCATGCATAGAAGCCTTCGCACCCATAAGTAGTTATGCTCCATATTTTAATGGAGAGGTTTGACCGCTAGATATACATATACGTCTGCTCCAAACATTACCATAGGTAGAAAACCGCGCTCATTTGAAATGTCTTCGTATGGTTCTGCATTTCTATGGATTATAACCGCTCGATGATTGTTATCACATTGCCATCGTAGATCTGTTATAAGGTCTGGCTCCATGTTTAAACGCAGCTTTTGACCACTTATTATATATCTTCTCCCAAGACTAAAACTCCGGCGTAAAATTATTTGAGCCCATTTGTAAGGTTCTTCTATTGCGCTCCATGGTCCCAAATAAGAATTCCAATGGCTAGCATGATTGAAAACGCATAAGGAAAACCACCCACCACCATTCATGTGGGTCTTTAACAAGATTAGAAGAGGCTTTGCATGCCTTCCATAATAAAAGACACGTAGAGAATAGGGAACAGCTAGCAATGGTCGTAATTAGCACTGATAGGAAATTTTTAATCCGTTTTATATTAGCCTCAAGTAAACAAGCGATCAAGTCATAACGTGGAAGTTGAAAATATCGCACATATTGTTGTTGAACCCTGTCACATTTTAGTAACGCTCTTCATCATAGCACCTTCTATTCTGTGAAGATAGTTCGACGTGGCGGGTAGTCACAGCATGTTGAGAATGTTGTGGACATCCCAAGACTTAATGACTTTCTGCTCCCTTGCTTGCGCGTAGCAGCACAATCATCGCTCGTGCATGGCAGCATGCATTGGGTAGCCCATCCATGTAGTGCGACACATCAGCAGCTTTGACGGGGAATGAAACACGTGGATGATCATCACGGAGCCGATTATAGCATGAATCTGCGTTTTCTGATGGGGTTGCATGGTCAGAGAGTTTCCTTGGGTCGCAGCTCTCCATGGGCGTATCACTCTGCGACCCTGCGACCTGGGCAAACATGTGACCCTGCGACTATGGCTTGAAGGGGTCGCTAGGTCCCAAAGACCGCTAAGTCGCATCCTTGGGTGATGTTCTATCTCTGCGACCCTACGACCTTTTCAATCATAACACGTGCCTACCATATATATCTGCTCCAACGACTGAAACTCTGGCGTGGAAACATTTTCACAAATTTGCAACGTCTTCAAGATGCTCTGTGCCCTGTTTCCCACGTAAGGTTGATCGCATATATACCTGCCCTACGTGGATTAAAACTGCACCATTAAACTGTTTGCACTCATTTGCAGTTCTACTCCATATTTGAAACGTAAAGTTGACCACCATAAACATGTTTAAGCCCACGTAGTGCACTTTCATATAGTTCTGATCCATGTTATTATCATAACGTTGGACAGCTGTATATATATGTTTGCTGTAAAATTTTACCGTGAGTTGAAAATGCCTTCGAAACTTTGCTTTAAACATAAGTTTTGATTAATATATCTGCTCAACATGTTTATCATAGGTCAAAACTCCCCCATAGAAATATTCGAGCTCCATTGTAATGAGTTGTCATAAGGTTCTAATCCGCCAATTTAATCGTAAAGTTGACCACCTTATATATCTGCCTCTAATGCTTTAACATAGATTAAAACTTTGGCATGTATGCTTTTTCTCGGCGGTCCTATATGGTTTTTGAAATCATATGTGTTTGCGCCTTGGCATTAAATATACAACGTAACTTTGGCCCATCGAATGTGCGCCCCTTATAATGCTCCACGATCTCCTGTGGTTTTGAAATCATATGATTTCTTTGCCTTGGTTTAATCACATCATATCTAAAACCATAACCATGGTCCACATGTTTGCGCCCACCATGTCGCTTGGGGTTACAAGGTATTATTTCCCAAAGGTGTGCCAACGCCTTGAATGAGATTGTCATTCTCTATGTAAATCTTTTGAGTCCACTTTGTTCGTCTGGGCTATACTTCGGGCTAGGCTTGTCGGAGTGGTGAAATATGTTCCTTTGTGTGCACCCATCGACATTTAGATGGTATTATACAGGATCTCCAAAAATTCCTTTTTGAATTTATGCTTATTTTTGTCTCCTATTAAAATAGCAACATTGGGATTGTTTCTTGATCAACACCCCCACTAAAATGCAGCTTCCATGATGAGTAAGAATGTCATCTTCTCCATCTGATAAAGTGTATTTTTCCTTCTTGAGCATCGGTGACTGTCGCTCACGCTGGAATCTAATGATATCCTCATCTGCATCTTCAAGAGCGTCATCATTTTCCCTAGACTACATGTCCAAGAAAACATTAGCTTTTCCACTTTGTTTGTATTCTTGTAAGAGATTCTTCTTCCTCATGATTGAAAACTTCCCTAACCATTGTGCTCTTGTTAGTTGGGTTCCAATCTCTTCATCTTAACGCGATGGTGATGTTCTTTGGTATATCATCTGTGGGATCGCCTCCACGTAACATTATAACACTAATTAGTTTACAGTTACCTTGTAGAGAACGGTGCCCCCCAAATAATAAATGTTAGACTATGAGCTCGGTGAAGTACTAAAACAAAGTGCCTGGACAATCCGTGATGAAAGCGCTCTTAATTTAAATACACACACATTTCCATTCGAATGTATGTATGGCGATCCTTCACACATGGCATGATTGCAGCATCAACTCATGAGGGGTTGGGGATAGGTCGGAGGGATGTCACTGACTACAGGTCAGGTGAAAGACTTTAACGCCTAAGCAAGCAGAGGGGGTACCCGAAATTTTAAATATATCCCAAAATTTTGGGTAGTGTTGTAGCGGCTACAACAAATGGCTAACCGTTGGTAGAATCCAACATCTCTGTCAATAACACAACAAAAGTCTGAGCCAAGATAGTGATGCAAGAGAATATTGAACAAGTTCTGTGGGGACCCTTTGAATTACTTTGGCCTTTATAGGTCTGCCTAGTCCTTTTGCCTCAGATAGGTCTCGCTAATCTGAACACATCAATAGAGAGCTCACAAACGCCACTAGCTTGTTGATGATGTGAAGAGCAAGGCAGTGGGTTTATTATTCTCAGGATTTTTTAAAGTAATTTTCCGATGTTGCTCCGCTGCTAGCAGGACTGGACAGTACCCCAGCAGAGTCACTTCAAGAAATCACAAACGTTGCTCCGCTGCCAGCAAGCTTGGTCAATACCCCAGCGGAGTCGTTGCATTACCTCTCTGCGCAGGAAGCCTTTCTCAATCCTTTACCCTTATTTTTCATGGGCGGATGAGGGATCCCGACTTATTTTACGAGTAAGAGAGGTTGTTTCTGTTTTTACAGAAACTGAAAGATATCCTGATTTTTGCCAAACTTTCACATCCCATTCACCGCAGTAGGCGAAGTGTGCAAAACAGATCATTAAGATGTACAATACCACGTCGGGTACAAGGCTTAGGTTATGGGTATGGGCCATTCAAACTCATTAGGTCTCCCACAAGCAACCGGCTCGTATCTCCCCGGCTAAATAAGTTTATACTCATAGGCATCTTGTTGAGAATGTGACTTTGATGACTTTTCCTAAGAGTAATCCGCCTCTTGAGATAGCTACCGCAACCTCACGTAGACAATGGGGTTACTGTTTCAGCAGTTGGGGTAGAACCAATCCGCAAGGCGGTAGGGTTTCAATGAAATCTCATGCAGTGGCAGGCGATATGACAAAAATGATGTGAGGAAGAGAGCATACGACGCAATATAATAGGTGAGGCTCAAGATGCAATGCAACGCCATGTGTGATAACGATCAACCAGTTGTAGGTGGAAAAGGAGTGCAATACAAGCAGTGATTATTTATGCAGCAACCAGCGACTAAAAAAAGAAATGAGTGAAAAATACTTGTAACATGATGATTCCTAAGATATTAACTGAAGAAAAAAATAGCAAACACACTTTTAAATCATAAAGTAAAAATTTGGCAAGTAACCTAATCAAAAACTTTGATATAACAAATTTTTATTAACAGGTACTAGCTAGCCTACACCTAACCCTAGTTTAACCCATGAGGTGACTGGGTTATGTAAAATCATTTTTCCAGTGCAGCCACCACATTATTTTGCATCCTGAAATGACAACAATGATCAGGATCAGAGCCAGTATCCAAAAAAGCGCAGTAGCAAAAAAACTTACCTGAGGAGCAGGTGCAATGGCAAGACGATCATAGATAATTACCAAAGAACATGCCAGAATAGATTGTGCAAGATGAATCCCACTCTCATCTTGATACACTGCAATACGTTCTTGAAACTTAACATTTATAAATGACACATAATCATCCATGCACAATCCTGGGTCTGATGGGCGCCGGGTAATCCATTGCTTATTTGTAAGCACATCCATCGGATAGGGTTGGTCGAGTTGACCAGCAATCTCATCATGGTGTTGAGGGCCATCAGTTTTATGGAATGGAAAAAATAAGCATGTTCCATGCGAATTATAAATGCTTGTGCATCTGAGTGCAGAAACCCTAGTTTGAGGTTGCTCCTAGGTTTGGTCAAGGGTATGAGGATCAAACCCCAGACCTTTGAGCGGGGGTTTGCCCAACATTGATGGTTTGGCAAGATCAACAGGCAACTAGATGTGAACATGGATTGTGGTGAGTTGCAAAATTTCAGTGGGCATTGTATCAATTCGGTCAAATTTTGGCACACTGACAGATTGATAATCCAAAGTATAAGATTCTCTAGATTTGCCAGGGTGAGGTGAATTTGATACGTTTATGCTGGGAGGGGCATAGTACTTGAAGATCGTCATTTGAGAAATGGTTGGCAGAAGCTGAGGTGCTTCGATTTTCTAATGGGTACTTGAATCTTCCCAAAGCGAATCATCGAATTCTGGTGTCTTCATATGGTTGTCAAAGAGATGCGAGTGATAGTCCTCAGCGGTATGACGGAATATGTTTTCAGATAAGCAAGGGTCACTGTAACCATTGATTTGATTAAGCTGGGTACCTGGCATGTTAGGCACCCCGAGAGTTACCAACTGGGATGGATCAATAAAGAGGACATCTTGAGGTTGCCCAGATAGGAAATCGCTCCTATGGCTATCTAAGGATTCCGAGTGAGAATGATCGGATCTAAAAGATTCATCGATTTTGAACTGTGATTGTGAAACACCATCTGCGTGCTTATGATTTTCGCCAATACCAGTATAAGGAAATTTTGAATGTCTCAAATAAATTACTGGTGTGGCAGGATCGAGAAACAAACCGGGGAATAATGAACTAACAGATTGAGTCGCAGGGGCGTTAACCATACAAGGCTTCTCAACACGTGCATCCTTGTCATTCTGAGAAAACAATGATCTGGAAAGCCCTGTAAGGGAAACGACTGCATCCGGGATAGGAGTCAATCCATAATCCATATGTGCATCAGATTTAGGACTGTGTCCAGAGAGACATCGAGTGGGCTCGAGGTAGGGTTCATGAACTGGGAGAGATAATGAGCCACTGGGGTTTTCAAACTCTAATTCGACATGGTGCATGAAAGACTCAAAGTCAGAATAGCCGTTGACTTGCGGGTCGTCATAGGGAACACTAGGCTCAGGCTGGGTTGCTAACTAAAATTTTTCAAGGGAAACAAGAATCACATAGCTGAACTGTTCACTTAACAACTTCCAATCGACATCCTTTTCAGGGAACTCAAAAAAATAATGAACAAATCTGATAGAAAATTCATCAAGAGGTTCCTGAGGTTCCATTCTGATGTCATTTAACTTTATTAAAACATTCTGAAAATCATACCTGTGAAAAGCTTGTTGTAATTCACTAGCGAGTTGTTCAAACAAATGGATGGAAGCTTCCAGAAATGTGCAGCACCATTGCTTAGCGTGACCTTCGAGAGTGAGGAAGAAAAGCAAACAAATCAAACCTTCATCGTCAATTTTGTAGCACTCACCAAAGTCACAGAAATCTAAAAGGTGTTGGGTTATGGACACCCCATTTTCACCATCAAATTTTAAATGGGACAAGTGATACATAAGTTCATCGGGGATGAAGTATCGAGGCTCATAAAACTCCGACAAACATCTCGAGAGAATGATTTGGGAACGAGCCATTATAGATATGAGATTAATTGCAGGCTCTCAGGGCTCAGCTTGTCATCTGTCCCTCCTTCTAGTGCCAATTCTGTTGACAGGAAAATATGTCCCGGCCAACAGCAGGGGATCTCCCCAGTAAAAGGTCCCAATTAGACCTTGAACCTGTTGTGTAACCAGCTCCAAAAATAGAAGAAAAGAGATATGAACGCCTTAGAAATAAGCCACTTCGAGGGGGTAACCTCCAATACATTACATAAATGAACAATTCTTGGATGATACAATTTACAAAACCTCCTTTCTATATATAGGAGTCCATGGGGCCATAATATAATCCTAGTGGGCCACAATGTAATACTAGCCGACCTAACAATAATAATTTAAGGGCACAATAATAACAATATGGGGGTTACAGGGGTACAATAATCACAATAAGGGGGGCTACACTAACATAATAAGGGGCTATACTATTAATATAGGGACTTAACATGCCCCTCTCCTTCAAACAAGTGTTGTCCTCAACGCTTGATTATATCTTGATGCTTCTGTATAAAATTCTCATCCTCCCATGTGAAGTATTTTACAGGAAATTTCTTCCGCTTGCTGAGATACTCTGAAATTGATCATACTTGTTGATTTCTTGTTTCTATGACTACTTCATAACTTCTTTTGATGTGATGTTGATCTTCCTGTTGTTTCATTAGATTTTGCACCAAAGTTGGGTTATCCTTTGAGAGTTGGAGAACTTGTTGTTGATGCTCGATGTGGTCTTCCATTAATTTATCATCCATATTTTCTATTATTTGATCCTTCAAACCATCCAACTTAGCCTCCATTTCTTCTTTTAAACCATCTATTTCATCTTCAATTGCTCTTCGTAAGATTGAAACTTGTTGCACTTGGTACCGTAATTTTGATATCTCATACTGCAACTCTTCCTCTTCATGTGTCATAGTATAGCTTTTTGAGGGATTAATGGGTATGGAATTATTTTTTGGAGGCATTATAGAACCCAATGCTGATAAAAATTCTAAAATATGCCCTTGGAATCAATTCAAATTGATTCTTCAAACAAGACTTATGCAATTCGGAAAAATACACACCTTTTTCTTGCTTTGAGGAGCTCGATATTGAAATTGAATTATCTCTGTAATTGTAGCACTTATATATTTGAATTTCAGTACCAACGTAGCCCTCTAAATTATCTTTCGAATGCCACTAGTCTGACCTGATTTGGATTCTCCAAGACAAAGTTGTGTCCACTCTCCCAAAATGACCTAATTTTGGACTAGTTCAGTAGAGCAAACTTGTAGGACTTGCCACGTGTCACTGTTTCGTCCTTTGTCTCTGAAATTGATATCCAAAAAACTACAGGCCGTGTACTTGCGACCAATTTTGACGAAACTCCAATCCAATCTCCAGAGAGAGAGTTATTGAACTTTTCCCACGATCACCTCTTTGAGATGAAATTCAGGAGCCTGAAAAAGCACTACCTTCCACAGATCATATCTCCAAAAATATTGCGAACCAAGCTCTGAAAGTTTTTTGAAGAATTTCCTCAGGATTTTAGCTTCGCACCATACGAATTTCAGATTCTGAACCTTCGTAGAAAATTTTTTATAGCGAAAATGCCACGATGACCTGTTTAGGAGCTTGAAAAAAGGCCTAACTTCCACAGATGATATCTCCGAAAATATTGCGAACCAAGCTCTGAAATTTTTAGAAAATCTTCCTCAGGATTTCAGCTTCGCACCCTAAAATTTTCAGCTTCTGAAACTTCGTAGAAAAAAAGTTATAGCGAAAATTCCACGATGACCTGTTTGGAGCAGCGAAACCCTAGAATCCCAAGCTCTGATACCAAATGTTGTGTAACCAGCTCCAAAAATAGAAGAAAAAGATATCAACGCCTTAGAAATAAGCCACTTCGAGGGGGCAACCTCCAATACATTACATAAATGAACAATTCTTGGATGATACAATTTACAAAACCTCCTTTCTATATATAGGAGTCCATGGGGCCATAATATAATCCTAGTGGGCCACAATGTAATACTAGCCGACCTAACAATAATAATTTAAGGGCACAATAATAACAATATGGGGGTTACAGGGGTACAATAATCACAATAAGGGGGGCTACACTAACATAATAAGGGGCTATACTATTAATATAGGGACTTAACAGAACCGTTTGGACTAGGGATCCCGTCCGGGGTGTGGGTCCGGCTACCACTGATTTCTCCTTTGCTTTGGGTCTTGCTTAAAATCTATAAAACAGTGGATACACACCTAATTAACTGATACAAGACATATGATTGATGCATTAAATGTACATAAGACACTATGAGTAGCAAGAGGAAATAATAAATCATGAAGACCGAAGGAAGTGTTGTTAACAACACTTCATTCGGGTCACACTTGTAAACTGTTCTGACCACAAAGGAAACAATTCCTCATGGCAAGAACGCCTTTCACTTCCTAAAAGTTTTAAATGGTAACAAAAATGCCAATAAACAAAGCCATCAACGTTTGTTAAGAAAGTGAAATAAACTCAACCACCATAAACATACTCAACAAACTGTTATGCAACTGTGATGTGAATTAAAGATACAGTTCCCTTAATCTAAAGATGTTCAGAAACTGAAAACATAATACTCAAAAGCACTCATACATAAAACAACACCAGATCCACAAAGGGATTTTTCAAAATGCTTGTATTCATCATTAAATGTATAATCTACTGGTAATACAATGTACTCAGCTCGAGTCCCAACCAAAGATCCATTTACAAGCTCCTGAAGGAGTATTTATAATCAAAAACCTACCCTTTGCGCTTCCTTGACTTTTCATCTTCCTGACCGTTGGGCTGCCTTGCTACCCAGTCTGTTCTGCGACCTACGACATGACTGGGTTTTGCGACCTTGCGACCTAGTCACTAGGTCACTGGGTCGCGCCGTCGGGTATTTGATAGGGGATATGACTTAGCGACCGGGCGACCCCTGTGACTTGCGACCTTTGGGAACCTGCGACCCGCGACCTCAAGCAAATTTGCGACTTGCGACCTCCAGTCATCAGCGACCTGCGACCTGGCTGGGTTCTGCGACCTTGCGACTTAGTCACTGGGTCGTGGGTCGATCCGTCGGGCATTTACCAAGGGATGCGACTTAGCGACCTGGAGACTTCTGCGGCTTGCGACCTTGGGCAGATATGCGACCTGCGACCTTCTTTCGGTGGGCGTGGCCAAGTGCCTTTGAACTTAAAGTGAGTTCTTTTGGAGGTTCATGAGAATTTACTTGTTTGAAAAGGTCCCCTTGTTTTCTGAGGAAAACTCTGGCTCTTTGTGCAAACCAAAAGGTTTTTCCTGCAACAAAATAACATAGGTCACATATCTCCATGATTGAAATAATAATAATGCTAAAGGCATTTTAATTAATTTGCAAGAGCGAAAAACAATAATTTTAGACCCCTGTGTGGTCAAGACTTTGTCATCAGAGATAATGGCTTGAGTAGGCCGTTTCTGCGCCTCTTCAATGTCTATTGGTAGCATTATACATTGATGCGACATGATGCCCTCTTGATCTCCTATGAACATTGCAAAAATGAATTTATGAATCGCAAGTACAGTCCTGAATATGTGGCTCCTTCTTCGTTCTGCGACCCAGCGACTGGTTGCACTCGGAAGAAGTCGCACAGTTGCAAATGGAGGTTGATTCGCATTCTCCGAGTCCGCAAAGAGTTGTGACTATGTGACCCAAGAGGCTGCGATCTGGTGAAGGGTCGCATGGTCATGCTTTGAGATGGGTCACGCTCGTCACTGCTGCAAAACTACGACTTGGTAAGCGACCTGTTCCAGACAAACATGATACTTTACATATTTTACCGCATGCAGCAATTTCTGCGTTTTCTTGGTCTGTTACTTAACGCTCGATCCATTTTGGAAGCGGGATCATGCATGCCAAAAAGATGTATGCGACATTTTAATCCTTTTGGAGTGCGCCGGCTCCTTTTCTAGTTTTGCATGGCCAAAATGGCGGATCGTATCATCGTTTCTTCGGCATCTGTTTGGAAAGGTGACTCACCTCCTCCAGCGTTCGTGGCACTTGGAACTATGATATCACCCATGGCGTATTTACATAACCACCATCTATCGATACACAAACCGTGGATCATCTCTGGTGCTGACACATCCTTTGGTTAACCTGCGTTCTGGCTCTTCAACTACGTGGTTTAAAACCATACTCGAGCATCGTTTAAACATAGGCTATGCCTATCGTGATTCTACAACTCCATCCTTGATTTGACTATTGTTTTGTTATAGTTTATTATACAATGCCATCGTGGCTTGTCACCCTTCCGCTCGTATTTCAAACAAACGTTTGGCCACTAGATATATGCTCCAGATTTTATTATAAAATGTGACCACCATGCATAGAAGCCTTCGCGCCCATAAGTAGTTCTGCTCCATATTTTAATGGCGAGGTTTGACCACTAGATATACATATACGTCTGCTCCAAACATTACCATAGGTAGAAAACCGCGCTCATTTGAAATGTATTCGTATGGTTCTGCATTTCTATGGATTATAACCGCTCGATGATTGTTATCACATTGCCATTGTAGATCTGTTATAAGGTCTGGCTCCACGTTTAAACGCATATTTTGACCACTTATTATATATCTGCTCCCAAGACTAAAACTCCAACGTAAAAGTATTTGAGCCCATTTGTAAGGTTCTTCTATTGCGCTCCATGGTCCTGAATAAGAATTCCAACAGCTAGCATGATTGAAAACGCATAAGAAAAACCACCCACCACCCTTCATGCAGGTATTTAACAAGGGCGAAAGAGGCCTTGCATGCCTTCCATAATAAAAGACACGTAGAGAATAGGGGACAGTTGGAAATGGTCGTAATTAGCACTGATAGGAAAATTTTAATCCGTTTTATATTAGCCTCAAGTAAACAAGCGATCAAGTCATAACGTGGAAGTTGAAAATATCGCACATATTGTTGTTGAACCCTGTCACATTTTAGTAATTCTCTTCATCATATAACCTTCTTTTCTATGAATATAGTTTGATGTGGCAGGTAGTCGCAGCATGCCGAGAATGTTGTGGACGTCCCAAGACTTAATGACTTTCCGCTCCCTTGCTTGCGCATAGCAACACAATCATCGCTCGTGCATGGCAACATGCATTAGGCAGCTCATCCATGTAGTGCGGCACATCAACAGCTTTGACAGGGAATGAAACACGTGGACGATCATCACGGAGCCGATTATAGCATGAATCTGCGTTTTCTGATGGGGTCGCATGGTCGGAGAGTTTCCTTGGGTTGCATCTCTCCATAGGCATATCACTCTGCGACCCTGCGACCTGGGCAAACATGTGACACTGCGACTATGGCTTGATGGGGTTGCTAGGTCGCAAAGACTGCTAAGTCGCAGCCTTGGGTGATGTTCTATCTCTGCGACCCTGCGACCTGTTCAATCATAACACGTGCCTACCATATATATCTGCTCCAACGACTGAAACTCTGGCGTGGAAAAATTTTCACAAATTTGCAACGTCTTCAAGATGCTCTGCGCCCTGTTTCGAATGTAAGTTTGATCGCATATATACTTTCCCTACATGGATTAAAACTGCACCATTAAACTGTTTGCACTCATTTGTAGTTCCGCTCCATATTTGAAACGTAAATTTGACCGCCATAAACATGGTTAAGCCCATGTAGTGCACTTTCATATAGTTCTGATCCATGTTATTATCATAACGTTGGACAGATGTATATATATGTTTGCTGTAAACTTTTACCGTGAGTTGAAAACGCCTTCGAACCTTTTCTTTAAACATAAGTTTTGATTAATATATCCTCTCAACATTTTTATCATAGGTCAAAACTCCCCCATAGAAATATTCGAGCTCCATTGTAATGAGTTTTCATAAGGTTCTAATCTGCCAATTTAATCGTAAATTTGACCACCTTATATATCTGCCTCTAATGCTTTAACATAGATTAAAACTTCGGCATGTATTCTTTTGCTCGGCGGACTTATATGGTTTTTGAAATCATATGTGTTTGCGCCTTGACATTAAATATACAATGTAACTTTGGCCCATTGAATGTGTGCCCCTTATAATGCTCCACGATCTCCTGTGGTTTTGAAATCATATGATTTCTTTGCCTTGGTTTAATCACATCATATCTAAAACCATAACCATGGTCCACATGTTTGCGCCCACCATGTAGCTTGGGGTTACAAGGTATTATTTTCCAAAGGTGTGCCAACGCCTTGAATGAGATTGTCATTCTCTATGTAAATCTTTTGAGTCCACTTTGTTCGCCTGGGCTATACCTCGGGCTAGGCTTGTCGGAGTGGTGAAATATGGTCCTTTATGTGCACCCATCGACATTTAGATGGTATTATACAGGATCTCCAAAACTCCCTTTTTGAATTTATGCTTATTTTTATCTCCTATTAAAATAACAGCATTGGGATTGTTTCTTGATCAGCAACCCCACTAAAATGCAGCTTCCATGATGAGTAAGAATGTCATATTCTCCATCTGATAAAGTGTATTTTTCCTTCTTGAGCATCGGTGACTGTCGCTCACGCTGGAATCTAATGATAGCCTCATTTGCATCTTCAAGAGCGTCATCATTTTCCCCAGACCGCATGTCCAAGAAAACATTAGCTTTTCCACTTTGTTTGTATTCTTGTAAGAGAGTCTTCTTCCTCGTGATTGACAACTTCCCTAACCATTGTGCTCTTGTTAGTTGGGTTCCAATATTTTCCTCTTAACGCGATGGTGATATTCTTTGGTATATCATTTGTGGGATCTCCTGCACGTAACATTATAACACTAATTAGTTTACAGTTACCTTGTAGAGAATGGTGCCCCCAAAATAATAAATGTTAGACTTTGAGCTCGTCGAAGTACTAAAACAGAGTGCCTGGAAAATCCATGATATAAGCGCTCTTAATGTAAATACACACACGTTTCCATTCGAATGTATGTATGGCGATCCTTCGCACATGGCATGATTGCAGCATCAACTCATGAGGGGTTGGGGATAGGTTGGCGGGATGTCACTGACTGCAGGTCGGGTGAAAGACTTTATTGCCTAATCGATCAAAGGGGGAACCGAAAATTTTAAATATACCCCAAAATTTTGGGTGGTGTTGTAGCGGCTACAACATGAGGTTTACATAGGAAAAGATCCATCCTTGTGGGACCTATTTCATTTTTTAATAAGGTTTACATAGGAAAAGAACCATCCTTTGGGGACCTATTTCATTTTTTAACGAGGTTGAGACAGTAAAAGAACCATCCTCATGGGCACCTGTTTCATTTTTTAATGAGGTTGACACAAGAAAAGTAAATATCCTCAAGATGACCTGTTCCATTTTTTAATGAGGCTGGCATAGGAAAATAAATATCCTCATGAAACCTTGTCATGGCTTCCAACTGGAAGTAATACATGTCAAGGGACACTCCTTGATCATGGCTTCCAAGAGGTCTTCATCGAATGGAAGAACAGTTCTCTAGAAGGAACATATGTCAAGGAACTCAAAAGGGATAAGAACATCTTGTTCAAATAATCCCATAGGGTTTACCATGTCAATTATTGGATCTAAGTCAAAGGAAGTAAGTCAAAGGAAGTTGAGAAAAAAGTGAGAGGCTTGCTTGCATCGGTAACTAAAAACATGGGACTCGTTGCCACATAATTAACCCGTAGCGAGGTAGATACCACTTCCGTATAAGGAAAATTCATGGATGTCAAATTATTGGTAGTCGAATCAAGACTAACGAATGAAATCTGGTCAATAGTCACAATGTTTCCATTTTGAGGGAAAGACATCACACGAAAGAATGTCTCTATGATAGCTTTCATTGCATAGATATAGTCTCGCCCAAGGAGAAAATTGAAATCCAAGGGGCCTCAGACTACCATAAGATCAATACAGACATTTTTACCTTCCAAGGTAGTAGAAAACTTTGGAAGGATCCCTAAAGGTTCACTAATGGTTCTATTCAAAGCTAACAGATTCTTTGTAACAGGCACAAGCTGAGGGGAACCCAAATATTGCCAAGCATTTGAGGATAAAATACTAACAGAAGCACCTTCATCTACATTTTTGCGATGCACATTCTTACCACAAACCTTCACAATGATTTGGAAAGGGATGGAAGAGGGAAGAAGAGGTTCTATAAGTCTACTCCAATCAAAGGAAAAGACCTCAGTACTTGGAGGGGGTTCTGTAGGAATAGGTGAAATGCCCCCTAGTGTAGAAGAATCTAATGTAACAAGAAGAACCTGAGCAGCATGAATTTCACTCTCTACAAGTAGAGTGGGATCGACCAAATGTGAAATCAAGTCAACTACTTGACCAACTAACGGATCATCAACCTAACTGATATGAGTTTCACTCTTAAATGGAAGAGTGGGATTGAGTGTACTTGGAATTAGATCAATCACTTCGTCAGTTGACAGTAGGTTGGGAGAAAGTTAATGGTAATCAGTTGAAAGTTGTTGTCGTGGAACAATAAGGTTTTCCAACAATTTTGAGGCTTCATCCCATGTGAGGGAAAATGTGAGTTTGATGACTCCCTTTGCATAACCTATAATGAAACCTCATTTTACCCTTTTTCCCAGGAACTTGACAATCACTAGTTGATGGATCAATAGTAATTTGATGGGATTTTTCTAACCATACTTCCAAGAGCTTAGGAATACCATGAAAATTGATAAGTGGTCATACTTACAAAGCTTGCAAGGGTATTTGGGTTTACAACGCATGTTGGAGGTTTCCTCAACATTACCAACACTTACAGTGATGGTTGGTCAGTTGACTTATTTCTTATCTTTCTTCTTCTTCTTCTTCCCTTTCTTCTTCTTCTTAGCCACTTGGTTACTAGCATCAAGGATTTTACCAAGTGAAGAACAAGAAAGGGAGGAAGACATGTTGGGCAAAGAAGGTAAAGGGTCAACATGAGGTTGGTGATGTTGAGATGGTGAAATATATTGAGGTGAAGCATCCAGTTGAGGTGGAACAATTTAGTATTCTAGGCCAGTGAAGTTGAAAATAACCATACTGATAAACCTATGGTAAATCTAGGTAATGAAAATGTAGCCATATAAGGAGGAACAACATTTCCAAAGAAAGGAAAAGTACTAGGATTCTCGTTAAGAGGGGTTCCTTGGCTGGTAAATTCCAGAACAGTTGCCATTAGATTCAACTTCAGTAAATTTTATTATCAATTTAAAAATATTAACAATTCAAATTCAAAATCCACACCTAAGGTCTCTAAAAATTAAAAACAAACAAATGAATATGAACTATCAAATCTAGGAGTCAAACCACACACAGAAAATATGTTTTCACAATGAAATCACTAGTTGGTGATGAAATCCAACGTTGCAGAGATCAATGTGAAAAACTAGCAGTTGGAACAATTACCTTGACAACTTGCTTAATGAAACAGTCCAGTGCAAGTATCTCCACTATGCCATCTCGAAGTGAAGAGTACCCTCTAGAAAGTCCAAGTGAATCTAGTTAATGTCTACTCCAAGTATAGTGGGACCTTCCCTCCACTATCACCTTGGGAAAAATCCTAAGTATTATGGCCACTAAGGTCACCAACGGAAACAAATTTACTTGGGGGAACAGTCTACGATCCAACATGCACGCAAGGGCAGAGTAACAAGCTCAATCCCCTTGAAGGCTCCTTGATATAATCCAAGGCTTATCAACAAGTGACCCCAGGCTCCTCGATAATGGTCTATCCGATTTTTACCATTTTTAATACGTACACATCTGCCATATTTCCCAATGAGATAGGTATGATTAACTCACTGGTTCCGATATGATCTCGTGCTTCACTCTTTTAATAAGAGCTTCCCAGATCACACATGCTACAATTGGATTTTCCTAACGCAAGATTGCTACTTGTTTGTTTAGTTTCTTTGGAAAGTTAACTACTCCCTATTCCAAAGCACTAATCCTGAACTAGATTGGTGGAAATAGCCCTAGAAAATGTAAAAATTTATAGATGAATTTTATTAAGCGCTGTGTTATTTGGGTTTTTATTACTCAAATGGTAAATGGATATGAAACCAATGGTGTTATGACCTGACCCAAAACTGAATGCAATTGAATATGATAATGTAATCTTTTCAATTCAATGAATCCTAACTAAAGTAAGGAGAGAGTTTCCATTCACTTCTAACAATGCAAAAATTGATAAATAAGAGAAAATATAACAAATTATCTAATGCACTAATTTCATCAAGAAAAAATAATGCTAATAAATTCCAATTTTAATTTTTTTATGTTTTTAAAACAAGCATAAAAACATTTAAATTCAAATCAAAGAAACTGATCTAAATCTATGATTTATTTTTCCAAAATGTAAACTATGTAGTTGTAATCTATGCACAATTCACTTGAAAACTATGCAAATGTAATCTATGCACATTTTTTGTTCATATTCCAAAGATGAGAATTCTGATTATGCAAATGTGATCTATGCAAGATAATTCGCAGACACAAGATGATTCCAATATAATCTAAAGAACCAATCAAGTGTAAGTAAATAAAATTGGGTGAGAATTCCAAAGGTCAAAAAACAAAAACACTCAAAGGTGATTAACACTCAGACACAATTTAAGAGACTAAGACACACCTCGAAGTAATGACCAAAGGAAATCAAATTAAGAATTTCTCAAAAAAGAAACTCAAAACACTCAATTAACTTAACAGAAACTAATGAGACTGTAAAGAAATTCACACATAAGATTTGATAGCTAAGATAGACTGGGGCAAACTCAAAGAAACATGTGATCTGGCTCCTAAAAAGAGAATTTTAATTTTTTCAAAAATTTTCCAAGGGTCCGCAGTTTCTAATGGAGAATAGAGCGGTGCTGCATTGTTCTGAACTAAAAACTGTGGAGGCAAGGAAAAATCCAGAGAAAACAAATATTCATCCTTTCTTTTCAAGGATTCCTAACATTTATCTACCCAACCCAGTGTTATGCGGATTAATCCCTCTTGCAGACAAGAGCGATCTCTCTAGTATCCTATAGATAGATAGAAACAACCATCCATTTGTAAATCGTTTTCTCTAGATTATTTGCAATTCAGAATTATTATAAAGAAAGAAAGAGGACATGCCCTTACCTTGAAACCCGATGTTCGGTGCAGTCTTTTTTCCAGTCGCTCAAAAGAAGCTTCTTCAGTAAGTAGAACCTACAATCAAAGGTAGACAAAAGAATTAAAAGCACCTGCAACATATAATAATTAAGAATAACTAATCTAACTTAGTGATCAAGGAATCTAAGTATTGAATTATTCAAATAGACACAAGAAAAACTCAATGAGAAAAGGAGATCCATATGTATTATCTTGAATGAAAGAGTAACTTTACAACCTGATGCCTTGATTTCGTACAAGTTCCTCCCGGGGTCCTGAACAATCGTTCCTCCTTCAGATTGACAAGCCTTCCTCTCTTTGAACTAGTATGAAGTTATGGACATGAGTGTGTGATCATTTTCATACCAATAATGACTAGTGTAGAGAGTATGCTCTCTTGAGAATTTCTTTAGCAACCAATATTTATGTCTACCATCTAAAGTCTACAATATACAAGCTACCCTTGAGACTGAAACATGAGCTCAATTTATAGGGAAATGGAGATATTTTTAGTTCCATGAAGAGGGGGATGGATTCCTCTCATGAAGGGATTTGAGCTCCATATACCAAGGATAAACTCCATGAGTGATGGGATAGATCTCCATGAGTGGAGGGATAAATCTCAAACTGATCGCACCTCTAGAAGCTTCCACTTGGGAGAATATTCATCCAGCTAGGCTTCTAGAACTTACTTTTTCCTTTATTTGAATATTTATAGCGGTCTACAGGTTTTATAAGCAGAAAATATGGGATGTGCCATAGGCTATAGAACAAATATCTAAGGATCCGTAGGAAAGAGCTAGGAAAAGTGCGTAGTTATACTTTTTATTGTCTTAATTAGCTTTTCTCCAATTCCAAGACTTGGTTTAGGAACATTAGGGTTGTTGACTTCTAATGCAGCATAATATAGGTAGTGATGAACCTATATAGACAGTAAAATGTCATGGTGACAAAATAACGTGTAACAAGGAATTTTTATTTGTTTTATGAAGAGACCATTGTGTTGGTGGGGTGGCAAGATAGTCACAGTGCCATTCACTAGGATTGTAACAGAGTGATCAAGGCGTCTCGTGATGAGACCTCCTGTCCTTCAAGAATTTGGAGCTATCGAGAAGGTCATTACCCTAGTGTGTTGGCCATTGTGGGCATGTCACCTGTTAAATCTGTATAATCATGGTAGGTTAGCTCATTATGAGACCCCCTATTCTCATTTTTAAAAACAATTGCATGTAAACATAATATTTATTATTTATACATGAGGGGAGGCTCATTAACTCCTTACGATTTAGGGATTCTGTGAGAAGTAAAAAGAATGCCAATACAATTAATAATCCTTATTCCTAAATATTTATGTCAAAGGGAAATACTACTCGAGAGTGTAGAAAGATATACCATTATAAGATAATGAATTATGTGATAACATGTTTGAGAGGGAGATGTCTAGCCCTTCATTGCATAGAAGTACCATGTCAGATTTTGGAGTAGAGATTTCCATTAAAGTTCTGAAGGATCATCATATTAGTAATATTACTAATTTTCTCATTTTTAGGTGCCAATTCCTACTCATAAATGTCTTTTATAGCTAGGGTGCGAAATTCCTACTCATCATATTAGTAATATTACTGCTTTTCTCATTTTCAGGTGCCAATTCCTACTCATAAATGTCTTTGCGAGAAGATATCATAAAAAAAAAAGGAGCATGCTTAGAAAGGGAAAAAAAAAACCTGTTGTTCAATCCGATTGAAAAACAAAAATGACACATGGTTTTTTAATCCGATTGAACAACAGTTGTTCAATTGGATTGAACAATATCTGTTCAAAGATTTGAACAAAAATAAATAAACACGCAAAAGGACACGGGTGTTCAATCCGATTGAACAACAGCTGTTCAATTGGCCTGAACAACAACCGTTCAAAGATTTGAACAGAAAAAAAAACACACAAAAGATACTTTTGTTCAATCCGATTGAATAATAACTGTTCAATTGGATTGAACAATAGCCATTCAAATATTTGAATAGAAAAAAAAAATGCAAAAGGACACGGCTGTTCAATTCGAATGAACAGTAGCTGTTCAACTGGGTTGAATAGCAGTCATTCAAAGATTTGAACAACAAAAAATAAAAACGCAAAGAACACGGCTATTCAATCCGATTGAACAAGTCATTCAAAGATTTGAACAGAAAAAATAAACACGAAAAGGACACGGTTGTTCAATCCAATTGAACAACAGCTATTCAATTGGATTGAATAGCATCCGTTCAAAGATTTGAAGAGCAGAAATAAACAACAACAAAAAGGACGATGAAGAAAAAGGATACAACTGTGAATATGAATAATGTACAACAAAATAAGAAAACTATGAATTGAAGGGAAATTATATACACTATTTACAAAAGGAAGTATCAAGCTCTCATGTACTTAAATTTGTGGGGTTATCACCCCCTTCTGCTAAAACTTGGATAGTGGGATCATTGCGTACCTGGTGGTAGAAAGAATCCCTTGTAAGTGGTTTGTGATAGAGGCACACTCTGTGCCCATTGACTTGGAATGTAGAACCAGACCCATCTATGGTGCTCCAGGTGAGGGTACCATTGTTGGTACTTCCTAAATTTCGTATGGACCGAGCCACCTTGTTTATAACTTGCCTGGAAAATATTGGAATCTGGAGTCGTAGAGAAGAGCCCAATCTCCTCTCTAGAATGTCTTCTTTTTTATGAGGTTGTCATGCCAATTGGCTCATTTTTGTTTGATGATTACGGTGCACTGTAGAGAAAGTAGTTGTATTTCATCTAATTTATTTATTTGTTGGGGTCTTCTAATCTGGGCCTCCGAAAAGTCTAGCGCTACTTCCTGGACTATATTTAGAGTCTTTATTATGAATTCGATAGGAAAAATAGGCTCTCTTCCAAATACCAGATGATATGGGGAATATCCAGTGGTGTTTCTCCATGTTGTGTGGTAAGCCCACAAGGCCTCTGGTAGTCTAGTAGCCCAATCCTGATGATGTGTTGATACCGTTTTAGTGAGAATTTCCTCAAGGACATTGTTGGTCCTTTCAACCTGCCTGTTTGCCTATGGGTGGTAGGGAGATGTGACTCTATGGATGATATGGTGATTCTTCAGGGTGGCTGTAATTTTATTTCCCACAAACTGTGCCCCTCCATCGGTTATCACTTCTAGTGGTAATCCATATTGTACAAAATCTCAAAAACAAAATTAATCACAGATTCTTCCGTAGCTCTTGATAAGGCCACTGTTTCTACCCACTTTTTTACGTAATCTGTGGCAACCAGTATGTAGATATTTTGGTTTGATGGCGGGTTGAATGGTCGAACGAAGTCTAGTGCCCATCGTTTGAAAGATTATACTACCAATTGTGGTTGTAATGGCATTTCATCAGCTTGGCCCTGGCAGCCCATTCTTTGGAAACTATCATAGGCTTGGACATATTTCTTGGCATCTTTAAAAATCGTAGGCCAATAGTAACCCAATTGCAATACTTTGTGCCCCATTCTACGATCTGCAAAATGGCCACCACAAGGTTCATCATGACAGGCCCATAGAATGTCATAAATCTCATCTTCCCCTATGCATCTATGTATATGCATATAAGATCCTGTATGAAAGAGGTATCCACCAATCTAGGAGAATCTAGCACTGCACTGAACAATCAGCTTTTTTTCCCTAGATGTTAAATGTATGGGAAGATTTCCTACTGCCAGGTAGTTTTCTACATCTGCGTACCATGGTGTTTTTGTTGCTACAGCGAATAGATGTTCATCGGGAAACTGATCGTCCACCGCTAGTGTGTCATCTATCTTTGGAACTCTAGATAGGAAGTCTGCAACCACGTTCTCCATCCCTGTACGATATTTGATAGTTATATCGAATTCCTGCAAAAGCAGCAACCAACAAGTTGTTCTCCCATTTTTAATTGGTTTATTGGATATATATCTAATGGTAGAGTGATTAGTATATAGGATCACTTGATAGCTAGTTATATAATGTCTAAATTTATTGATAGCATAAATGACATCCAAGAACTCTTTTTTAGACACTATATATTTTAATTCAGTAGGAGTGAGATTCTTGCTGATATAATAAATAGCATAGGGCTTTTTGTCTTCTTCTTGACCAATAACTTCCCCTATCGCTATGTCGGATGCATCCAGAGAAATGTGAAAGGGTAGCTTCAAGTTAGGACCGCGTAATATCGTTGCTATCGAGACCATTTTCTTTAAATCTGTAAAAGCAGTGTCACATTTATCAGACCAATGGAATTTGACATTTCAAGTTAATGCATACAATGGTGCAGAAATTTGTGAAAATTTCTTCATAAACCTACGATAGTACCCTGCATATCCAAGAAAACTATGTACCTCTATCTACGTATAAGGTGTGGCTAATAAGAGCATTACTTCTATTTTTTTCAGGTCTACCTGTATTCCAGCTGCAGAGATGTAATGTCCGAGGATTACTCCTTCGGTCATCATCATGTGGCATTTTTCATTTCTTAAACATAATCTGGTAGCAATACATTGTTCCAATACCTTTTCTAGAATTTCTAGTGCTTGATCAAAATCATCTCCATATGGGGTAAAGTCATCCATGTAAATTTGAAGTCCTTCATTTATTAAATCAGAAAAAATGTTGAGTATGGCTCTTTGGAAGGTTGTTGGGGCATTGCATAGTCCAAATGGTAATACCCTATAGGAAAATGTACCCCATGGGCAGGTAAAGGTTGTTTTATCCTGGTCTTCGGGGGCTAGTTGGATTTGATTGTAACCGCTGAACCCTTCAAGAAAGGAAAAGAATCGTTTCCCTGCCAATGTATCAAGGACTTGGCCAATGAAAGGAAGGGGGAAGTGGTCCTTCTGTGTTGCTTTATTTAGTTATCTATAATCCACACAAATTCTCTATTTCCAATTCTTCTTAGGGACAAATACTAGAGGAGAGACCCATTTGTTGTCTGAGATATGATAAATGAAGTTTACATCCAGCAGCTTTTGCAATTCATCTTTTACAATTTCTTTCAGATGTGGGTTTAGCCTCCGCTAAGGTTACCGAATAGGTCGAGCCTCCTTGTCAGTATAGATGTGATGTGTGCATAGTTGAGGGTATATACCCTTCATGTCTGGGTAGTCTCAAGAAAATGCTCCTTGATACTTCTGTAGAACCTTTATGAGCCTTTGCTCTTGGTCATTATCCAGACTGCCATTGATATTTAAAACTTTCCTTGGCTCAATTTCAATTGGTATGATGTTGCAAACATCGTTTGTGGGTATGTGCTAATTATCAATATCTGCCAAGGGGTCTTCTTTTGTTTCATCATCAAGAACTATTTTTAACATTTGGTATTTTAAGTTTCCAGGTGCAGATGTCTGATTCGTGAAGTTATTGATTGCATCTTCTTCAGTTTTATATTTGAATTCAAGAGCTTAAACTAATGTCAGTGGTGAACAAATATTTTGTTCCCAGTATTATGTGGATGCCTATGAATGTTTACCATGGGTAGACTTGGCTTGGCAGGTGGGTAAATGATAATGTTTTTTATGGAATCCCCTCTAGCAATGGTCATGCTACCTGTGCGACAGCCTATGTAAGCATCGATTATTTCTAACCAAGGTCGACCAAGTATTAGTGGGTGCCCATCCATCCTAATTTTTGGGTTAATAGCTAAAAAGACAGCTGGATACTCCCATGGGTCCATAGAAACCAAAATGTATTGTAATATTCCTTCTGGTTTGATAACAGGTCTGTCATCAAATTCCAATAAGGTAGCTGTGGGTTCTAATGTTTTTATGCCTAACTTCTCGCAGGTCTCTATAGTTAAGATGTTAGTGGTCGCCCCTAAATCAACCAATGTGTTTGGGAAGGAGTGGACAGATATTTACACAGTTACCATGGGGTTCCTTGGATCCTCATATTTCACAGGTGTTTCCTTACCCAATAGTAAGTCTGATAGTTCCCCTACCACATGAACAGTGGGTACAGTTTTTGCTTTCCTCGCCAGTTTTTTTCCGCATAGCTATTTAATTGTCTTATCATATATAGGAATGTCTTGTATAGCCTACAAAAGAGGAATTTTAATGAAAATGTTTTTTAATTACCCTAAGATATCAAAATTTGGAGAGACTGTCGGTCTAGGTAGTGTTAATCTTTCAGGGAATGGAGGGGCAGAAATTATAAGATTTTCGAGTTTCCTTTGATCAACTATTTCCCTTCCCTGCTTTACCTCTATTTTAGTCATAGCTTTTTGTCTAGGCTCTGTCGGAGTTTCAGATTCAAGTTGTGGTAGGGTCGTACCTTCCGCTAGTGAAATAACATGTCCCGATCTTAGCCTTAGTTCATTGCATTGCTTCTGTTCAATTTCGGGGTTTGGGTTTTCTACAATCTAAATTAGCTGAACCGGCATGTTGTTAGGATTAGGATTTGGTTGAGTCGGCAATTGAGGCCGTATGATAGGATGAGGGTTGTGCTGGACTGGGTATGGAGCTATTAATGTAGGTTGATTTTGAACCCCTCTCCCCATTGCTAGGCTGGTCATTCCAGAGGCCGTTGACAGTTTTGAGGCCAATTTGTGGTTTATGAAGGGGAGGTCAGCCATTGGGATTGATAGGGATTGTTTTTCCAATAAGGGGAAGAACAAGGAAAACTTAGCCAATTATTACCTAAAGAGGGTTGTTTTGGCCAAGGGGGCATAGGAAATGATTGAGATGGCCAAGTAGAGTAAGGAGATTGGTTCTATCAAGTTGTTGCAGATTTTTTCTTGTTAAACTATGGAGAAGAAAAGAAATAAGGTAGATCTTACACCATACCTGGCCGTGCTTGCCATTGTTGACACTGGTTCATTAGATAGAATTGTTTTATCTCTTCTGCTTCTTCTTTAAAAACTACTTTCAACCCCGGAAGTGAAGGGAAATGGTCAGTGGCATGTTCCTTGGTGCAAATAGCACATTTATGGGCTACGTCTAATGGACATTCCCTTTGGTTGTGCTTCTTCCGACAGCGTGGGGGAAAGACGGCCAGGTTTTGTTCTGCTATAACTTGTTTTTTCTTGGCTTGCAGGACATCTAGCGATGTTGTCAGGGTGCCCAGGATATCGGTTTTGAAATCTTCTAAAATATTACCAAATTCTGCTCTGGTCACGTTGCCACCATACTTATTAGGATTCCTTGTAGCTGAGTCCCACCCGATTGGCCTACTTCGCGTACTATCCCAAGAACACCTAATACACAGTGAAATAATATCATCATATTCTTCTTGGTAGATGTCCCCTTTCCCCATTATGTTAACTATTTCAAGCCATTCTTCTTTCATTCCCTTAATCATTGTTTCTTTTAAGATATATTTGGATAGTGCAGTATGTGGAGACCTTTGTAAGTTATATTGAAATATTTTGATGTATTCTTCTAATGTATCATTGTATTTTGTAGAAATATTGAAGATTTCATCTTTTAATTCTCAAGTCCGAAAATAGTCTTGATATTTGTTAAGAAAATTGTTCTTCATCTGGTCCCAGTTATTAATGGTTCCTCCACCAAGCCCCATGAACCAACGTAATGTTGTCCCCTTCAAGGTAGAGGGAAATAATTTCAGTTTTTGAGGGTTAGTGGTGTAGTCATATCCCCTACATAAGACATCAAATTCAAATAAAAATGCATCAGTATCTTTTGAGGTCAGCCCATGGAAGATGGGGATGTTTTGTAATGGAATGTCTTTCATAGGGGTATTTGTAGTGTTATCACCAAAATCGTACCTGATTGGCTGCTGATCAGACAACTTCAGTGCAACTATTTCAAACCACTTCTAACTGAAGCTTAGCCTCTTCAATCTAAGAGGGCTCTCTCAAGGGGGTTTATGATATTGGTTAATGATAAAAATAGATGGCTAACTCTATGGTTTATGCATTGTTTATATATGTTTTCAGGTTGAAAAGATCAGAGCTTACTACCATTGGGATATGGAGTCAGTGACAGGGATCTCAATAACAAGGCTTTCCTTGTGGAAGCTGAGGCTTGTAAATATTTCAATGAAATAGCAAGACATATAGGAGGTTTTCAATAGCTTTAGGTTCAAAGGAAGTCAGATCATGTAATACATGAATTCTAAGTGATGAGACATCAAGACATTGAAGGTAAACTATTAAGAGAGATATACCATAGCTTAATACTTAAAGGAATTCAGAGCATGAACAATCATGAGTTATGAGTAATAAGCATTAAGACATTGAAGAAAACCTTTCAAAATATAGGACAGAAACTCATTGAAATATAGTAAGAATCTCAAGTGAAGAATAGTTGTGTTGTTATTTTATATAGCAGCAAACTCCAATAGCTTTACAATGAAATAGTCTTCTGAGATAACATCTCCAACCTGTAGGTTGAAAATAATATCAATATGTAGCCATTGGTATTATGGATTCAAAATTTCAGTGTTCCAATGAGTTTACTTGACATGGAATTTGAGGCAGATTAGAGTTTTTAGTAGTAGTAGGCCATACACATGAGACATGGAAATACACAGTCAATTCACTTATAAAGGAAGTCAGAGCATCACATGGATGAATTATGAGTAATAAAAATGAAAACTACTGCAAGACATACACATAAAATATTAAAATAGAACAATTCAGCACTAAAAACTCCTTTAGAATATCAAGTTGGTCAAGTAACAGATCTATGTATTAGCTGAAACAGTCAAATTACAATAAGCTGCAATTTTGCCAAAAATCTCCAACCCTTGACAAATTAGACCCCCATGGCCTTTAATAGACATTTTACCTCATCATATGATCTTCCTCTAGGCTAGATACACCGATTTTTTTTCTAATGACACCTTGCATAACCATAAAACATCAATTTTAATGATAAATAAACACCTATCCTACATGACAGTGCTATTTCAAATAGGACTCAAACTACTCTTTATTATCTTTAAAAACCTTATATACTAAAATAAATTACATCTTTGACAAATATATATTCACATGGTCGAATTTATATGATGGGCTTCATCCCTTTATGACCACTTAGCTGACCTCCTCAAAACTAGGAAACAAGACCCTCAGTTTTTTTGGCAAATGGTCTTCTTTTTCTTTAACATTTTTGGATGTCATTTAATCTTCAATTCATGGTCCTTGAATGTTGAATTATGGCTTGACATGTTCTATTATTCTTCCATAACCTCCAGCTATCCAAAATTCTCTTCAAAACCTGCTCAAAAGGATGAAATGCAGTGCGCTACGAAAGTAAGGCATTTTCGTAGAGCTGCAGAATAAGCCTTTATATTCAACCATTACAAATATTTCCTTTTGCATCAGATTTATCATCATCCAACACATGTTTCATACCAATTTCAGCTCTTAAAACCCTCCATAACTTGTCAAAAAGACAAAAATACAGCTACAGCAGTTTCGTAGCACATTGCTGCCCTTCAAGCCTGGAGGCGCTATGAAACTGCTGAAAATGCATATTTTTGCATAATTTTGAAAACTGAAACCTGTGAATGGAAAAACATTGTAGCTAATAATTTAATCAACCTCAAACAACCATAAATCAACTTACCTAAGAGTCTTTAGGTGTCAATCTCACGTTTCATATTTAAGACATCCTTGCATATTTTTCATGTTTTTTCCTCAAAATTAGGTCTTGGAACAAAGCCTATATATTCTAATAAATGATGTATTTTTCAAAAAAATAGGAGGTTTTTGTAGGTAAGAATTTTTTGAATAAAAACCTCTCTTGGTTTTTTGAAACAAATCTCCAGCTGTCCAGAAACTGTGTTTGAAAAACATGTGTAAAACAAGAAAGCTTTGTTTTCTGAAAATAGGGCTTCAAAGAAATCCTTGTATCTCCCAACTGATAACACCAGTGAGAAACGTGAGAGTGGTTATTGTTATTTGATAATTTTTTTAAAATAACCTCTCTTGGTTTCTTAAAATACCTTTCTTTTTTCTCAGAAACCACCTTTGAAGTTAACTTCGCAAAGTCAGAAAACAGAATTTTGCTTCATATTTCGCTACGAAACTTTCAGCAGTTTCGTAGCAAAAAGTGACTTTTTACAGTGTAATGCGCTACGAAATTGTGGTTTCTTAGATAATTTGGCACTTTTGGTACAAAAACCTTTGGAAAATGAAATGAATCATAAAATTATGAATGATGTGACATGAAGGAGTTTGAAGATGAGTGTGTTTAAACCTTAGGGTAAGCTCAAACTATACAAAATTTAATACTTCCCTTGATCAAACTTAAAATGATTCCTAAAACTCTATTTTGACCCATGAACCTATGTAACCTTGTCAAAATGATATTTGAATTTTTTGAGTGATAACAGTGGCTCCACTTGGGATGGTGTGCCCCTGTGGTACACCAAAGAACCTGTAGTTCCAGTGCTATCCATATTATTAGAAATAAAAACTCTGAGATTTATGAAAATTTTGCCAATATCTTATGGCCTTCACCTCGGGCTCAAGCTTGATGATCACTACAAAAGAACCAAATATGTACCTACTAAAAATATGCTCAGTCAACTTTGAGCTTATTCACACACTCCTACCTACCCTAATAGTTGCAATCTCCATTTTTAACTCAAGCAACATGAAACTTCCAATGAAGCCAGTCATTGATCTAATCTGACACTTGAACTTGTTGAATGTACTTGAACCAACAGTAAACGTGATACTAAAATGACCAAGGCAACACAAAATGGATCTGATCCTCATGATGAAAATATAATTGAAAATCTGAATATTAGAACTCTTCCATGTAGTCAGCTATAGGATCAAAGAATACATGATCTGTTTGATGCTTCTCATGACATTCTATAGCTTTGGACAACTCATACATTCTTTGATCAACCACACAAGACTTCAGTTGTGCACTATCAAACTGATTTTCAAGAACAGTGTATTCTTCCTCAATCTCAAAAGAGAAAGGAAGCAACACCCTCTCTTTGTGTTCTGGCATGGAAAGCTTTTTAAAAGACTGATCTTGATCTTGAAGCCTATAAGGTTGAATTTGATCTTCTAAAACTTCAATGTCTTTTTCAATGTTCTTAGTTACTTCATCCAAAAATTGAATCTTAACATCTGACTTGTACTCAAATGATTTCAGATTAGAAGACAAGGATAAAGAAAAAATTTCAGCCACTTCTTCATTAGTGTGATCATTATTTGATGTAGATTGATGCAAGAAATAACATGAAGAATCAAATTTTTCCTTTACCTGAGAGTTATAGTAATTATCTTCCAATATTTCCTCTTGTTGTTTGCAATGATTCTCATACTCCTGATGATCAAAATAATAACAAGTCTGCTGCAACTTTTCATCAAACTCAAAGGATGTAACATGACTATCATAAATAAACCCCTACTGGGTTTCATTTTCATCCAAGAGAGAGGATACCCTTTCTTCTTGGTGATGAAATGGATTGTCATGAAGGGCCTCTAAAATTTCCTCATCCATGAACTCATCATATTCATAAAAATTCTCCAAATATTCAATAAAACTCACATAGTGTTTACAGCAGTGTTTGACCAGCAATAAAAAGGGATGACACTCTTCATACATCTCATAAAATTCAACATGGAAATCAGCAAGAGAATATAATGAACCATTTGGCAAGCTTTCATACCAAGACCATGCTTTTCCTTCTAAAGTGGCCAGAAACATCTTCATGAGACAATCCTTAGGGAAGTGAACCTTAAGACTGTGTACATGCATATGGAATCTAACCAAATGAAGAGTAAAATTGTCCTTCTTTTCATCTTTAAATATAGAAATATCAGTTAACCATTCAACCTTTGGCATAGAACTTGGAAAACTAGGGATATGAGACCAATTCATAGGGTCATACCTGGCATTTATTCTTGCAATGGAACTCATCTTGAAACTTCATCAAGCTACTGATCTTCAAGAAGTCGAGTCACCTTCTAATTGATTATTTGATGTGTGGAGTCACCAGAGCAGAAATACAACCAATATGTGTCTAAGTGTTTGCTGCTCTTAGACCTTAGAACTGAAACTTTGTCGTTCTTCCCAGGGAAAATTTACACCTTTGCTCCCCAGTAATGGCGCCAAAATGTTATCACCAAAATAGTACATGATTGGTTGCTGATCAGAAAACCTCAGTGTAACGATTTCAAACCACTTCTAACTGAATCTTAGCCTCTTCAGTATAAGAGGGCTCTCTTAAGGGGGTTTATGATATTGGTTAATGATTAAAATAGATGGCTAAATCTATGATTTATGTATTTTTTTTATATTTTTGCAGGTTGAAAAGATCAGAGCTTACTACCATTGGGCTATGTAGTCAGTGACAGGGATCTCAATAACAAGGCTTTCCTTGTGGAATCTAAGGCTTGTAAATATTTCAATGAAAGAGTAAGACATACAGGAGGTTTTCAATAGCTTGAGGTTCAAAGGAAGTCAGAGCATGTAATACATGAATTTTGAGTTATGAGACATCAAGACATTGAAGGTAAACTATTAAGAGAGATATACCCTAGCTTAATACTTAAAGGAAGTCAAAGCATGAAAAATCATGAGTTTTGAGTAATAAGCATTAAGACATTGAAGAAAACCTTTCAAAATATAGGATAGAAACTCATTGAAATATAATAAGAATCTCAGGTGAAGAAAAGTTGTGTTGTTACTGTATATAGCAGGAAACTCCAATAGATTTACAATCAAATAGTCTTCTAAGATAACATCTCCAACCTGGAGGTTGAAAATAATATCAATATGTAGCCATTGGGCTTATGGAGTCAAAATTTTAGTGTTCCAATGAGTTTACCTGACATGGAAGTTGAGGCAGATCAGAGTTTTTAGTAGTAGTAGGCCATACACATGAGACATGGAAATACACAGTCAATTCACTTATAAAGGAAGTAAAAGAATCAAATGGATGAATTCTGAGTAATATAAATGAAAAACATTGCAAGAGATATATATAAAAGATGAAAATAGAACAATTCAGCACTAAAAACTCCTTCAGAATCTCAAGTTGTTCAAGTAACATATCTCTATATTAGTTGAAACAATCAAATTATAATAAGCTGCAATTTTTCCAAAAATCTCCAACCCTTGAAAAATTCGACCCCCGTGGCCTTTAATAGACATGTTACCTCATCATATGATCTTCCTATAGGCTATATACATGGAATTTTTTCCTAATCACACCTTGCATAACCCTAAAACATCAACTTTAATGATAAACAGACACTTATCCTACTTGATAGTCGTATTTCAAATAGGACTCAAACTACTCTTTATTTTCCTTACCAACCTTATCTACTAAAATAAATTACATATTTAACAAGTATACATTCACATGGTCAAATTTAGATGATTGGATTCATCCCTTTATGACCACTTAGCTGACCTCCTCAAAACTAGGAAACAAGACCCTGTTTTTTAGGAAAATGGTCTTCCTTTTTTTAACATTTTTCGTTGTCATTTAATCTTAAATTCGTGCTCCTTGAATGTTTAATGATGGCTTTAAATGGTATATTATTCTTCCATAACATCCAGCTGTCCAAAATTCACTTCAAAACCTGATCAAAAGGATGAAATGCAGTGCGCTACGAAAGTAAGGCAGTTTTGTAGCGCTTTTCGTAGCGCTGCAAAATAAGCCTTTATATTAAACCATTTCAACTCTTTCCTTTTGAATCAGATATATCATCATCCAACACATGTTTCATACCAATTTCATCTCTCAAAACCCTTCATAACTGGTCAAAAATACAAAAGCGCAGCTACAACAGTTTCATAGCACATTGCTGCCCTTCAAGCCTGGAGGCACTCTGAAACTGCTGAAAATGCAGATTTTTGCATAATTTTGAAAACTGAAACATGTGAGTAGAAAAAAATTGTAGCTAATAATTTCATCAACCTCAAAAAACCATAAATCAGCTCACTAAGATTCTTGAGGTGTCAATCTCACCATTCATATTTAGGACATCCTTGCAGATTTTTCCTGTTTTTTCCTCAAATTTAGGTCTTGTAACAGAGCCTATATCTTCTAATACATGATGTATTTTGAAAAAAGTAAGGATTTTTTTAGCTCAGTATGTATTGAATAAAAACCTCTCTTGATTTTTTGAAGCACATCCCCAGTTGTCCAGAAACTGCATTTGCAAAACATGTGTAAAATAGGAAAACTCTATTTTCTGGAAATAGGGCTTCAACGAAACCCTTGTATCTCCCAACTAATAACACCTGAAAGAAAATTGAGAGAGGTTATTGTTATTTGATATTTTTTTGAAAATATCCTCTCTCCGTTTCTTAAAATACCTTTCTGTTTGCCTAGAAACCACCTTTGAAGTTGACTTCTCAAAGTCAGAAAACAGAATTTTGCTTCATATTTGGCTACGAAACTTTCAGCAGTTTCGTAGAAAAAAGTGACTTTTTACAGTGTAATGCACTATGAAACTATGGTTTCTTGGCTAATTTGGAACTTTTGGTACAAAAACCTTTGGAAAATGAAATGAATAATAAAATTATGAATGATGTGACATGAAGGAGTTTGAAGATGAGTGTGTTTAAACCTTAGGGTAAGCTCAAACTATAAAAAATTTAATACTTCCCTTGATCAAACTTAAAATGACTTCTAAAAACCTATTTTGACCCATGAACCTATATAACCATGTCAAAATTATGTTTGAGTTTTTTGAGTGATAACAGTGGCTCCTCTTGGGATGGTGTGCCCCTGTCGTACACCAAAGAACCTGTAGTTCCAGTGCTATCCATATTCTTAGAAATAAAAACTCTAAAATTTATGAAAACTTCACCAAGCTCTTATGGCCTTCACCTCTGGCTCAAGCTTGAGGATCACTGCAAAAGAACCAAATCTATACCTACTAAAAAGATGCTCAGTCAACTTTGAGCTTATTCACACACTCCTACCTACCCTAGCAGCTGCAATCTCCAGTTTCAACTCAAGCAACATGAAACTTCCAATGAAGCCAGTCATTGATCTGATCTGACACTTGAACTTGTTGAATGCACTTGAACCAACAGTAAAATGATACTGAAATGACCAAGGCAACACAAAATGGATCTGATCCTCGTGATGAAAATATAATTGAAAATATGAACTGTAGAACTCTTCCATGTAGTCAGCTATAGGATAAAGAAGACGTGATCTGTTTGATGCTTCTCATTACATTCTGCAGCTTTGGACAACTCATACATGCTTTGATAAACCACACAAGACATCATTTGTGTGTTATCAAACTTATTTTCAAGAACAGTGTATTCTTCCTCAATCTCAAAAGAGAAAGGATGCAACACCCTCTCTTTGTGTTCTGGCATGGAAAGATTTTGAAAAGACTGATCTTGATCTTGAAGCCTATAAGGTTGAATTTGATCTTCTAAAACTTCAATGTCTTTTTCAATTTTCTTAGCAACTTCATCCACAAATTTAATCTTAACTTTTGACTTGTACTCGAATGATTTCAGATTAGAATAAAAGGATAAAGAAAAAATTTCACCCACTGCTTCACTAGTGTGATCATTATTTGATGTAGACTGATGCAATAAATAACATGAAGAATCAAATTTTTCATTTACCTAAGATTTATAGTAATTATCTTCCAATATTTCCTCTTGTTGTTTGCAATGATTCTCATACTCCTGATGATCAAAATATTGACAAGTCTACTACAACGTTTCATCAAACTTAGAGGATGTAACATGATTAACATAAATAAACTCCTGTTGGGTTTCATTTTCATCCAAGAGAGAGGATATACTTTCTTCTTGGTGATGAAAGGGATTGTCATGAAGGGTCTCTAAAATTTCCTCATCCATGAACTCATCATCTTCATAAAAATTCTCCAAATATTCAATAAAACTCACACAGTGTTTACAGCAGTATTTGACCAGCAATAAGGAGGGTTGACACTTGTTAGTCATCTATAATTTTCAGTACCTGAAGATGACTAAGTATCAGTTCTAGATTTCTAGAAACAAAGTTCATGAACATTGTGAGTTCTAGAAATCTCACTACCTTCATTATCCTTAAGATAATTTTTTTCACTATTTCATCATCCAATCATGTCAATGATCATCTCACCCATCCCAGAAGACCCATCATGGGCCCATGTCACTCATTGTGTCTTTTTTGTGTCACCTATGGCCTCAACCATCTATTTCGTTTTTCCTAACTCCTCCATTGTCCATCTAGGGCTTTTGAGGGAATCTTGGTTTCATGACCTCCATGGTTAAAACATGGACAAGGCTTGTACCTTGATGCTCTTACACCTCCTCCTATCCTTAATATACCTTCATAAGCACTTCCCATCACTTCTATCCCTCAAACTCATCATTTCTCTACAAAACCTAGCCTATTGCTACAAATTGACACTTTTCAAGACTAGGCCTGTGTTTTTCCCTTTTGGACCCTTTCCCCTCACTCAATCCTTGAATTTCCACTTTATTCTACTCCCTATCATCCATCCCTATTCCCAAAAATTTCCCCAAGAATTTAGACAACCCTTAACCCCTTCATTCCCCTCCCTCTAAAATGTAGTCCTAATTTCCCTACACCAAACACTAATTTCCTCTTCCAACTAAAATAGGGTTTTCTATGGAAAAGATACATCAGAGCAGAAGATCCATATGGTAGGACATATCAGCAATCATGAAGCCATACCAATGCATAAACATCATGCCTCTGTCATTTTCCAAGAATTCATTCCAAGGGCCAAGTCATTTGCCACACTGTTGAAGCCCCGAAAATCGGGTCTACAACAAGGGGGATACCCACCCGGTCCGGACCTTGGTTAGCAGCTCCTTTTCCATTTGCTGTAGTGGGTCCGACTGGGGATAATGGGACTAGTTTCCAAATTTGTATGTGTGTGTTGAGAATAGATATTTCATTTCTAAAAAGGCTCCTAAGTGGTATGCTTTTATTCTATTTCTAATCTAATCGTATGCAAATTGTATTCTAATTTAAACAGAAATATCTAATTCTAAACTAAACCCGGGATGTAATATTCTTTATGCGATCTAAAATAATTCTGAATAAAAACTAATAATAAATATTATTCAACTGTTGTAAGAAAATAATTCAATAAAGATAAACCATTTCATATAAAAAGTTAGATGAAACAATTATGAAAAACATATCGCATAATAAGCTATTCATACACTAAGCATAAATAAATAGTTATCACCGTATAGAAGTGCCAAATGATAACTTAAGCATTCAAGCATCAATATATAAACAACTGAATATAAATATTACTTTAACATAGAAGCAGAAATAGTTAAGAGATAAAAGTACCATTTATAACTGGTTCTACTCATGAGCTAGAAGCAATAATGATTTATCTCTTCCTAATCCAACATCTACTAAGAGTACAGAAATGCAACATCAGTAGCAGATATTAGACACAGATATCAATAAATCTCGTTCCATTCATTCATCAAAACCTCCTCCGAGGGTGCAGAAGTGCATGTTCTGAGGATAAGTTTTTGACAAATTTGTGGACCCTTCTCTAAATGCATGAGAAGGGTTTAAATACTACTAACTAAATCTAATTATAGTTTATTACAAAAATTTAGGATTCGGTTTAAATGACCGTCCTTTTTCTAGGCAGAAAATAAGTAAAACTAACACTAAATCTAAAATTAAATTTAACAACTAACTACTTATGACTCTGGTCTTTGAATTTGCAAGCATCCAGCATTGATTTGAGAAGAGGAGGATGGCCGACTTCAGATTTTAATTGTCTTGAAAAGACGGAATCGACAAGTGTTGGCGTGATCTGCTTAGCAAAATTAATGATGCAATTAAGAGCACTGCATTGACTATGTGGTTTTACTAGATATGTCCACTAAGAATCCCAATTTAACTTAGTCAATTCTTGGATTGATTTTGCCTTTTCCCCAGTTTTCCGTTTCCACTCTGTTTGAAATTGTTGGGCTTGTGGTAGATATCCTGGAACAGTTTCTGAAATCAAATTAACTTTGTGCAAATTCTCATTTACACAATCAGTAATTTTTCTCGCCGATGTAGCTGCTTCCTCTGCTGCTTTTTCTGCCTCTCTGATCTGTGCATCCCATTTTTTGAAGAGCATTTCTTTATGGCTGTCATTGATAATTAGTACTCCTACTCTTTTTCCTTCCTTTGTCTTTTGCCATGCCAAATAATTAGTAACTCTTTCATTAGTTAAATCATAATCATGTCGTAATTCTACGACATGATTAGTGATTTTATCACTTTCTTGACAAAAATAGTTCCACTGTGAAATCTTTTGGCATAATATATCTTGTTGTTGCAGTAGTTGACTATTCAAAGAAATAGATTCTGAGATGAAATATGTAAGCTTGGGGTCTTCTTTATGCATTTCTTGCATAATCTGTATTTGTTTCTATTTCTCGGCCAAGCTTTTCTGATACCCGATTTGCATTTGCTAAAACTCTTGCTGTAACTTTTCAAATTGTCTCTGTGCTTCACTGTTGGCATGTGCTTGTTGCAATTGTTGTCGCAGAACTTGTATTTGATCCTCTTTTTCATTTAATAACAGTCGTACCTCAGATGCTTTGTCAATAGTTGCGGAGGCATAAGCTCTTGTAATCTGAGATAATTTAGTAATATTTTCAGTGGGATCCATAATAGGATCTTTCCATAAAACATCCAATTGTTCTGCATCAGTAGAGAGCGCACTTTCTAATTTTCTCTTCTTTCTTTGCTTCCTTACTACTGCTTTATGTTGAGGGCTATAAAATATATCCAGAGGAGGAATTTCCTCTATTTTAAGTACAAGCTCGGAGGAAGGAGTAATGGGTATATGTTCTTTTTCTGTGACATTGCCACTTATTTTTGTAATCAAACCTTTTGTTGTCTGTACAAGAGTTTGTATGTTCTATCCTTCAACATTAATCAAATCATTAAATGATTCCCATTCTTTATCTAACTGAGTGCTGATGGATGGTTGCTGTACATTAAGAGGTGGAAGATTCAACTATGGAGTGGTGGAAGTCTGTTGTTGTGAGAGCTCTTTTGATTGAGTTGTATCCTTCACTGAGCCTTCACTTTTATCCTGATCAGATTTTTTAGAATGTTCAGAAATTTCTTTGTCAGAATTTGACTTAGACCTTTCTAAATCTGAGCTGCCACTGAGACTGAAAATAGGAGTTGGTTCCCTTGCAGGTTCCAAACGCAAATTATCTAAAAGAATAGTGGTCAATCTTCGTTCTCTGTATACTTTAAACTCTTGAAATTCTTCTGGGGAGAACCATGTTTGAGCTAAATGCAAAATTTATTTAAATGGATTTTTTTCTTGAAACATATCATCAAAAAGATCTTCTTCTTCAAAAAATACTCTCACTTTGACTACAGTGGTGAAATCATTGACAATACCATATGGATCAAATAGCCTTCTCGGAAACTTAAACAATTTTAAACATGTAACATTGCTTACTTCCTTAAACGCATGACCAACATAAAATAATGAAAATGCTCCGCAGGACACAGGAAATTGTGGCCAAATGGCTTTCTTTTTATCCTTTAATTCTTTTGTCAAACCTCCGTCTCCACAAGTTTGATATGCAATTTCCCGATCTATGAGTTTATTCGGAACATATAAGGGCAAAACATGAGGAGAAGCAAAGCTTCCAAAAACCTTCACATAAGTAAACAATTCTTCTCCAAACCATCTTGCGACAGGGAGAATGTCTACTTCTGCTTCAGGGGACAACCTTGGGGCATCCTTATTATACAACAATCTATACAGTGGCAAAATTATGCCGTGGAAAATCTTGTAAAAATGAGGAATGAATTTTGACTCCCACAATTCTTTGTGATAAACATGGATGGGCAGGGGATCCTGAATTTTCCATTGCCAACCCATTAAAGGGAACTTAGAAACAAAGCAGATTGAATCCATAACATAGGCAAATAGATAAAAAGGAGGATAAATCCTCTGAGAGACAATTCGTTTAGACCGGTAATTGAAAATAGTCGTGTCTAAGTTATCAGACAATATTTTAGCCCAGTCCACAATGGTAGTGTTAACAACAACATTCAATAGGGGAAGCCATTCAGGAAAAAACTTATTAATATCAGGCTTTCCAAAAAGCCTACATAACATAGCAGCAACAAAACAATATGGAGAAGTGAGTGAAGTGGTACTGTACATACCATGTTTATCTTTCTTCAGTGGTTCATCTCTTCTAGACCATTCTTTTGTGCATTCCACTAAGTTTGCATTTTCCTTGGCAAATTTCTCCATAAATTGTTTGTTGTAAGTTGCCTAAGGCTCCGAAAAATGATACATAAGCCTCAAATCTTCTGGAGTGAATGACTCGATGAGCTCTTGACCTTGGGTTTTGAACTGTCTGTCCGTAATATCAATGCTATCCAGCACCCATTTTACCATGTCCGTATATGGAAGAATTCTTGGTCTTGCTGCTACCCGATGTAAAAATGAAAAAGCTAGCTCTGTAAGAGATGCTTTAGAGGAATTACTTGAGCCTGCAGTAGCCAAAACATCCATTACTCTTGGGTTTTCTTCTTCAAGTAAATTAAACATACCCTCCCAAGTGGTGATGCCAACATCTTTGCTGCAAGCAGTGTCTGCGTACAAGGATGCCATATTTTTATTTTCAGAACTTGGAACTTTCTCTTTCTTTCTAGAATTCAGAGCTTTCTCTTTCTTTCCCATAATGCTTTGAATATTTCTTTGTATAGTCTCCTGTTCTTCGCGCCTGCAGTTTTACGAATTAAGTGAGAATAATGATATGAGAAAGGTGACGGGATAGTTTTAAATGCTAAAGGCGTATGAAATATATTATTTAATCGTGAAATAACCCTTTGATCAAAACAAAATCATTTTCATTAATAATTGACAATCCATTCATTAACTTGACATTAAGGCGCATAACGAATATCGATTTATGAAAAGATTTTCTTTGTACAACGAGCTTTACGAATGTGCGATACTGCGATCTGCGATTTGCTTTGCAATATCGCAAAATTGCAATATCGTAAATCGCAAATTTCGCAAATCGAAATCATAGCAACTTTCAAAAATCACAATTTACGCAAATCACAATTAGTAACATCGCGGGATCGCAATATCGCGGTATCTCAATATCGCAAAATCGCAATATCGCAAAATATAACATATGAAAAATATTCGTTAATATATTTTCTGCGATATGCGATTTGTGACAAATATTTTAACGCATAGTTATTGGATCGCGCTTATCGCAATTTAGAAGATTCTGCTTTGCAAAAGATATCTTGTACTTTTTGTTGCGATGGATGCAATATTTTCTTCAAAGAAAGGTTTTATTCTAATCTATCATAAACTTAAGTTTATCTAAAGATTTTATAAGGAATTTTCTTAAGTTAATGATAGTAAGTTTTATTTGAAAATGAAGACAAGCACTAATTTAATTTTTTGGATTTTCTAAACTAAGGGTCTCCACTTGTTTAGTATTAAATACTAAATAAGAAGGGGGGTTGTTGCTAGCCACAACAATTGGCGATTCACTTGGAAGAACCAGTTATCTCTTCTTTTCTTTTAAATTCTCTAAACTTTTCAAAACAGAAAATTTTCCAGAAAATCAAATTTTATTATAAAAATAAAAAGTACATTATGCTTTAATCTATAAATAATATTTCATTTCTTCTATATTCAACTTTGACTATTTACTTCGTCAAGCTATTTCTTGTATCTACATCAGTCATTACTTGGTTTTAAAAAGATAAAAGCAAAAGGCTTCTCTGTAAATCAGTGTTTAAATATGCTATTTTGTCGTAGGTAGAGCCATTGCTACCAGCAAGCGTCTATAGCCTCGACAGGGTTACCTATTACCCAGCAATGATCCTGTGTCCTACTTAGAGAAATATACAATTTTCAAAGAGAAATCCATATTCACACTTATTTCTTTTTATTTTGTTTTTTACCCTTAAAGAACAATGTCTTGGTTTGGTAGCCAATTTATGACAGTGCCATTCACTTGATTTATAACTTTGCTGAACAAGTTGGCTCGTGAAGAGACCCCTTGCCTTTTGATTGTAGTAATCTTGAGTCATTGCCCTGTTGTGGTATGTAGTATTGGCAAAGTCAGCAAGCTATAATATCTATGATCATGATAAGTCGGCTCGTGATGAGACCTCTTACTCTTTAAGTTAAAAGTGTATCATTGGATTATTCCGTGAACTTTGTAATTTTCTAGGTAGGGAGGAAGTCATTGTTTCCTTAAGATAGCTCTGGACGAAAATAATAGAGTTTTTGGGAAATAAATTTTCTACAGAGAACTTTCATTTTGTTATTGATACCTTTCATTGAACTGATATAAAACAATCTTTCACCAAAAGTTGTTTTTCATCAAAATTTTCAAAGTTTAAACTAGTATCATTTCTAGACTAAAGCTTTTAACTATATCTTTAAATAATAATGATCAATATTCTAAAAATAATTCTATTTATATAAGTGAAGAAATAAAAAGAGAACCTGTATTTTTTTTTATGAATTCCAAATGTAACCATTAACAACTGGTTTTATTATGACAAATAAAGAAAACTAATCTACGAAATAGAAGAATGATCTCCTATGGAAAATATTTTGTAAGGATCTGTCCATTAACAGGTAAATATTCTCTTTTCCCTGTTAAATCCTGTAACATGAAAGTAGATGGACCTATGATTTCTACAATTTGAAAAGGACCAAGCCACATTCGTTGAAATTTCGTATGTTTTCATTTTTCGTCATGGGCCTTGTCCCATTTTAGAACTAAATCTCCTATCTGAAAGTCCTTTCTGGTTATCATGTTTGAATCAAAAGAAGTTTTAAATAATGCTTGATGATGAGCATGAGTTACTTTGGCCTTTTCTCGTTGTTCTTCTAACTTAATTATTTCCATTCGCGTTAATTGTAAAGAAGAAGTTGGTTCTTCATCAATATACTGAACTAAGGCTAGAGAAGGAATCGCTAGATGAGTTGGAAGAACCACTTCTCTCCCATAAACTAAATTAAAGGGAGAAGTGCCAATGGAAGCCTTCTGTGTTATTCAATCTGCCCATAAAGCATATATTAAATACTTATGCCAATTTTTATGATTTTGATCAATGGTTCGCTTAATGATTATGATTAAGTTTTTATTTGTAGATTCAGCTAACCCATTTCCCTGTGGATAATAGTTGGCAGAATATTTAAGTCTAAAACCTCTCTTGAGTGCAAATTTAGTCATAGCATTACCAAAAAAATATGATGCATTATCAAACATTAAAGAAGAAGGTAAACCAAACCTGGTGATTATGAACTGATCTATAAACTCGATGATATGCTCAGCATTAGTAGTCTTGAGAGGGACTGCTTCTACCCATTTTGTAAAATAATCAGTTGCTATAATGATATACCTATGTTTTTTAGAAAAGTGAGGAACAATATCACCTATTATGTCTAATCCCCATTGATCAAAAGGCTGCTCAATGTTGACTGGTTGTAATGGTAATGATGGTTTATTTTGTCTTCCAGCTGCAGTTTGACAAATTTGACATTTCCTTGCATAGTTATGTGAATCTTTGAATAATGTGGGCCAGTAATAGCCTGCACGGAGGATTTTATGTGCAGTAGCATCTCCAGCATAATGTCCACCTGCTGGCCCATCATGAAGTTCCCGCAAGACTTTTTCAGCTTCAGATTTCTCCAGACATCTAAGAAGAACAGAATCATAATTCATTCTAAAAAGAACATCATTCACAAGTTGATATTGTTTAGCCTTCAACCTTAGAGCTCTTTTCTTGGTATGATCGAGATTTAGAGGAGCATATCCATTATTCAGATAAAATATAATATCAACATATAATGATTCAACATCGTTTAGGCTTACCTCATATGTTTGTATTTCCTCAAATGGTTTTTCAGAAATAAGCGATGCTCCAGCTAGTATTTTGCAAAAACCTTGACCTCTTACAATATCTGCTGGTTTGATTTCTACATCATATTCTTGTAAGGCAGTAACCCAATTGGTTCTTTTCTCACCCACATCTTTTTGGACTAAAAGGTTTCTTACCGCTAGAAATGGTACTATGATTTTTGTATGGGTTTTGAGTAGAAAGGGTCTGAAATATTTAATTGCTTTGAAAACAACATAAGCTTGTTTCTCCACATCTGAATAATTCAATTCATCTCCCTGTAAATTTGAACTAAAAAAGGAAATTGGAGCTTTTGCTTTGTCTTGATTTTCTTGAGTGAGTATTGCAGCATAAGATTTATCAGAGGAAAATGTATACAAAATAAAAGGATCAAAAAAATTTGGAGTTGCTAAAGATGGAGCATTAATAATTGCTTGTTTGATCAGATTGAATGCCTCATATTCGTCTTTGCCCCATTTTAATTTTGAATTCTTTTTAATCATTGCTTGCAAGGGTGATACAATTCTTGAAAAATCTGGCACAAATCTCTTTACAAAATTAATCAGGCCAAGAAAAGATTGCATAGCTTTTTTGTTGTGAGGTAAAGATATTTCAGAAATTTCCTTGATTCTATCAGGATCAATATGAATTCCAGATTTTGATACTATGAATCCAAGAAGTTTTCCTTCATTCAATGCAAAAAATGATTTTTTTGGATTAAGTGAAATTCCATACCTTTGACAGCGTTGGAAGATCTACTTTAAATCTCTAAGATGATTGCTTCGTTTTTTGGAATATACAGTTATATCATCCAAATAAATTACCACTGATTTGTTAACTAATCCTTTGAAAGCAATTTCCATGGCTCTCTGAAATGTGGCACCAGCATTAATCAGACCAAAAGGAATCTTTTGATATGCATAAGTGCCCCATTTGGTTCTAAATGTAATTTTCAATTGATCGTCAGGATGGACTAATACTTGATTGTGTCCAGAGAAACCATCTAAGAAAGACATTAATTCTGATCCTGCAACTGCCTATAATATTTTCTCCATGGGAGGCAAAGGAAAATTATCTTTTTGGCAGGCTTTATTAAGGTTTCGAAAGTCAATGCAAATTCTAATATCTCTGTTCTTCTTTCTAACATGAACCATATTGGAAACCCATTTAGAATGTCGAACGGGAAAAATAATTTTGTCTTTCAATAACTTATTGAGTTCAGATTTGATTTGGTTTTCTAGATTGGGGTGAATCTTTCTCAACTTCTGTTGGACAGTTTTTTCATCATTGATCATTGGGATAGTATGTTGGATGATAGAAGTTTCATAAGTTTTGAGTTCATCGTAGTTCCAAGCAAAGACAATTTTATATTGTTTCAAAAGATGAAGGTATGCTAACTTTTCTTCGGGAGCTAGGCCAAGGCCTAGGTTGATATTCTGTGGTTTGGCATCAGTTCCTATATTTACTTATTCATAATTCAAAGTTGAACTTTGTATTTTTGAATTGGTAGATCTTTTAAATCGATCTTTCAAATCATAAATGTCTTCTAACTTGACTACTGATTTTGGCATAGCATTATTGGTGCTATCTTGGAGCAATTGTCTGTCATGTTGATCTTCATCAATTATCTGATTAGTGTAAGATCCTTCAGATGTGAGAAAATTTACAATATCAGTACATCATTGAAAATCCTCCAATTGGTAACGTTATCAGGAATCGAGGGTCTAAAGATTAATTCAATTGAAAATCAATCAGGACTAAAGTCTTCTGCAGGAATGAGCTTGGAAGCTACATTAGCTAGGAGGTCTGAACTAGCATTCTGAATTCTGGGAATTGATGAAATATTAAATGCTATAAATTGTTCAGTCAGATCTTGGACTAAAGATTGATAATGCTTTAAATGACCTGATAAACAATGTATAGTATTGCGTACCTATTTAATTACAATTTCCGAATCTCCGAAAACTTGTAGATATTTGATGTCTAGTCCGATTGCTTTATATAATCCTTGGACTAAAGCCTCGTATTCTGCATTTTTATTAGTGCAATCAAACTCAAGTCTACAAGTTAACATAATTTTGTTTCCCTATGGAATAACCAAAATGCATCTTGCTCCTGCTCCTTCATTATACTTAGAACCATCAAAAAATAATTTCCAAAATAAATTTTTATTTACAGGAGTATCTACAAAATTAATACATTTAGAACTATCTGTTTGGGAAAAAATTTCTACTTGAGATAAAATAGAATGTTCTAAATAAGGTGAAGTGTGAGTATTAAAATTTCCTAAGAAAGAATCAACTGAATAATTGCCAATGATACTACTGTTATATGCAACTGGTTCATTCTCTCCTTCAAGTTCTGTTACTATGTATTTCTGATGTTTTTCTCGTTCAACCTTTATCTGATTTGGTTTACCATTGTAAGGAAGCCACATATGCGACCAATCGGTTGCAAAATATCCATGAAGTTTTTCTGACCAATCTCTGCTAAGAATTAAGCCATAAAATTCTGGAATATCTGCAACTAAAATATCAATGACTTGACATACCTTTGGATTTGATGACAATCTTATGGTAACCTGATTTAATTCGCCAATTACTTCAACTTGCGATCGATCTAACTGAACTATGCGCACAACAGATTTTTGTGGTTGAATGTTCAGCTTTGCACATATTGATTTTGGTAGAATATTAGATGAAGCTCCAGAATCCACTAAACAATTATGCAAATTTTTATTGAAAACTTCATAAGTAAGAAGAAATGGAGGAGTATGATATCTTGACCTTCCTCCAATTAAAGTGATATTTTCTAGATCAACTTTACTGATCGTATTAGCTGGAGGTCTTCCCATCTCATTGGAAGCTTGAGAAATCACAGGATCAGGTAAAGGTTTTTCTGGTACAGCATGAAATTCTTTCAAAAGTACCTTTTGTTGGTGTTTTAACTTGCTCAATTCATAAAAAGTGATGTTAGCCCTAGTCTTCTTCATGTCTTCTATGATATTATACTCCATTTCATCTGGAACAATCAGTGTTCTTGATGGAGTTGATGAATCTGTCTGGACTGGGCTGGTTTGAATTGCTTTAGATGTCATTTTCTTGGGTGCAACTTTATCCTTAGTCAATGAGCTTGCGCTTTTTGACTTAGGAGTAGGTTGAGGAGGATCAAGTTGATTTCTACTTCGCATGCTAACTGGGGATGCTTCTTGATCTTCCTCATCTGGAAGGATGAAATCCAACATACCTTGTACTTCTATGACTTCATCTTCGACAGTAGTTTCTTCAGTAGCAGTTTCTTCTTCTTCTTCTTCTGATTCAGAATTAGTTATAGCATTTGGTGGCTTTGGATCAGTTGAAGGATTTCTTCTAAAAGGCTTGAAAGAATTTTTAGAAAATGCTTCTGCCACTTGTTTCTTAATGTCAACCATTTCGTTAGACATGGTTTTCAAAACTTTCTGCAATCCTTCTAAATCAAATGGATCTTTTGATTGTTTTTTCTTGGGGTCTTCCTTAAAAGTAACCTTCTTGGATTTTTGTTCTTCTATTGCGTTTTTCTTATCTAGAGCAATGATACGTTTCTCTATCACTATTCCCTCCTTCATGTTTTCTGCTAAAGTTGTTTTGTTAGCCCTATCAACAAAGATTGCTATGTTTGATGGTAAAGCAGAAATGTACCATTCACTTTGCACTTCTTTGCTAGGCTTGGAAGCAGTAGGAATTTTGTTTAACAATTTATTGAAAAGTGAATTAAAATCCTTGACAAGTTCTTTTGAATCAGCTCTAATATTAGACAAATCATTGATTAATGTCGTTGTAGACCTATCATCATCAAATTTAGTCAAAAATTGATCTTGAAAGATATCCCATCTAGTGATGGATCCAGATGGTAATGAGAAATACCATGATCCAACTGCTCCTTGTAGAGTATAAGGGAAAAGTCGGACAACAACATCTTCATTAATAACTCCATTGAGATTTAAGGACAACATAAAATTGTTTATGTGTTCTTCTGCTAGCATGCCTGCTTCAGGGTTAAAATTAGGCAGCCATTTTTCAGGATGGGCTGGTAATTGACTCAAGCGTGCAGGCATTAAGACTGCCCCTAGATTATTCCATGGAATTTGGGCCATCGCTGAACTACTAATGGAGGAAAGTGTAGAAGATGATGTCTGCGATTGGGAAGATGAAGATATTACAATTATAGATGATTGAGAAGGTGATGTGGAAGTTCTAGTGGAGTGAGGGACAATGGTCTGAAGTGGAGGGGTGGATGGTTGACTTCGCGGTGAAGAGGTTGAGATGGATGATGATGATGAAAGAGTCTCGTTATCAGACCCTTTAGGTGATTTCCTTGCTCTTTTCCTTGTAGTTAAAGGTAATTCAATTGGTTGAATGCCAAGCTTCTCACTCTATAATCTGGTAAGAGGATGAGCAGGGTTATATTACGAAGTCACACTGCCTTGAGATTTATCAGATCTTTGAGGTTATATTGAAAATCGTTGAATTTTATGAATCAAATATTCAAATTCAGGAGGTTCAATAGCAGATTCTTCTGAAAAGTCAAGGTTTGTAGCAGTGTTTGTTCTTCTTCCGACTTCTGGCTCTAGATTTAAAATTTCTGACTGCGATGGAGAAGTCGGGGAAGATGGTGAGGGTCATTTACTCTTAGAATGGTATTTAGATTTAGATTTACTTGCCATTCATAGTTAGTGGCCCTCCTTCTAGCGCCAAATATTTTGAAGCCCCGAAAATCGGGTCTACAACAAGGGGGATACCCACCCGGTCCAGACCTTGGTTAGCAGCTCCTTTTCCGTTTGGTGTAGTGGGTCCGACTGGGGATAATGGGACCAGTTTCCCAATGTGTATGTGTGTGTTGAGAATAGATATTTCCTTTATTAAAAAGGCTCTTAAGTGGTATGCTTTTATTCTGTTTCTAATCTCATTGTACGAATTGTATTCTAATTTAAACAAAAATATCTAATTCTAAACTAAACCGAGGTTATGTAATCTTCTTTATAAAATAAAATAATTTCGAATAACAATGATAATAAAGATTATTCAAGTTGTTGTAAGAAAATAATTCAATAAAGATAAACCATTTCATATAAAAAGTTAGATGAAAGCAGGTTATGAAAAACATATCGCAAAATAAGCTATTCATACACTGAAAACTTAAATAAATAGTTATCCTTAGTACATAAAGTGCCAAATGATAACTTAAACATTCAACATAAATATATAAAACAAGCTGAATATAAAGATTACTTTAACACGAGGCAGAAATAGTTAAAGAGATAAAAGTACCAGAATTTTATAACCTAGTTCTGTATTTTCTAAGCCAAATAATAAATTTGTCTTCCTAATCCAACATCTACTAAGAGTACAGAAATGCAACATCAGTAGCAAATATTAGACACAGATATCAATAAATCTCGTTCCATTCATTCATCAAAACCTCCTCCGAGGGTGCAAAAGTGCATGTTCTGAGGATAAGTTTTTGACAATTTACGTACCTAATTCTATCATATTGCCCAGAAGGGTTTAAATACTACTAACTAAATCTAATTATATTTTATTACAAAAATTTAGGATTCGGTTTAAATGACCGTCCTTTTTCTAGGAAAAAATAAAGTAAAACTAACACTAAATATAAAACTAAAATTAACAACTAACTACTTATGAATTTGGTCTTTGAATTTGCAAGCATCCAGCATTGATTTGAGAAGAGGAGGCTAGCCGACTTCAAATTTTAATTGTCCTGAAAAAATGGAATCGGCAAGTGTTGGCGCGATCTTCTCACTAGAATTAATGATGTAATTAAGAGTACTGCATTGACTGTGTGGTTTTACTAGAAACATCCAGTAACAATCCCAGTTTAACTTTTTCAATCCTTGAATTGATTTTGCCTTCTCTTCAACTTTTTGTTTCCACTTTGTTTGCAATTGTTGGGCTTGTGGTAGGTATCCTGGAATGGTTTCTGAAATCAAATTAATTTTGTACAAATTTTCATTTACACAATTAGTAATGTTGCTTGCCGCTGTAGCTGCTTCCTCTGTTGCTTTTTCTGCTTCTCTGATCTGTGTATCCCAATTATTGAAGAGCATTTCTTTATGGCTATCATTGATAATTGGTGCTCCTACTCTTTTTCCTTCATCTGTCTTTTGCCATGTCAAATAATTAGTAACTCTTTCCTTAGTTAAATCATAATCATGTTGTAATTCTACGACATGATTAGTGATTTTATCACTTTCTTGACAAAAAGAGTTCCATTGTGAGATTTTCTGGCATAATATATCTTGTTGTTGCAGTAGTTGATTATTCAAGGAAATGGACTCTGAGATAAAATCTGTAAGCTTGGGGTAATCTTTATGCATCTCTTGCATAATCTGTATTTGTTTCTCTTTTTCAGCCAAGCTTTTCTGATATCCGATTTGCATTTGCTTAAACTCTTGCTGTAACTTTTCAATTTTTATCTGTGCTTCACTGTTAGCATGAGCTTGTTGCAATTGTTGTTGCAGAACTTGTATTTGATCTTCTTTTTCATTTAATAATAGCCGTACCTCAGATGCTTTGTCAATAGTTGCAGAGGCATAAGCTCCTGTAATCTGAGATAATTTAGTAATATTTTCAGTTGGATCCGTATTAGGATCTTTCCATAAGACATCCAATTGTTCTGCATCAGTAGAGAGCACACTTTCTAATTTCCTCTTTTTCCTTTGCTTCCTTACTACTGCTTTATGTTGCGGGCTATAAAATATATCTAGAGGAGGGATTTCCTCTATTTTAAGTACAATCTCAGAGGAGGGAGTAATAGGTATATGTTCTGTTTCTATGACATTGCCACTTATTTCTATAACCAAACCTTTTGCTGTCTGTACAGGAGTTTGTATGTTCTTTCCTTCAACATTAATCAAATCATTAAATGTTTCCCATTGTTTATCTAACTGAGTGCTGATGGATGGTTGTTGTACATTAAGAGGCAGAAGATTCAACTGTGGAGTGGTTGAAGTCTGTTGTTGTGAAAGCTCTTTTGATTGTGTTGTATCCTTCACTGAGCCTTCACTTTTATCATTATCAGATTTTTTAGAACGTTCAGAAGTTTCTTTGCCAGAATTTTACTTAGACCTTTCTGTATCTGAGCTGCCACTGAGACTGACACTAGGAGTTGGTTCCCTTGTGGGTTCTAAGCGCAAATTATCCAAAGGAATAGTAGTCAATCTTCTTTCTCTATATATTTTAAACTCTTGAAATTCTTCTGGGGAGAACCGTGTTTGAGCTAAATGAAAAATTTCTTTAAATGAACATTTTTCTTGAAACATATAATCAAAAATATCTTCTTCTCCATAAAATACTCTTACTTTGACTGCAGTGATGAAATCCTTGACAACACTATATGGATCAAATAGCCTTCTCAGAAACTTAAACAATTGTAAACATGTAATATTTTTTACTTCCTTAAACGCATGACCAACATCAAATAATGAAAATGCTCCGCAGGATACAGAAAATTGCGGCCAGATGGCCTTCTTTTTATCTTTTAATTCTTTTGTCAAACCTCCTTCTCCACAGGTTTGACATGCAATTTCCTGAGCTATGAGTTTATCCAGAACATACAAGGGTAAAACATGAGGAGAAGAAAAACTTCCAAAAACCCTAACATAGGTAAATAATTCTTCTCCAAACCATCTTGCGACAGGGAGAATGTCTACTTCTGCTTCAGGGGAGAATCTTGGAGCATCCTTATTATACAACACTTTGTACAGAGGCAACATTATGCCATGGAAAATTTTGTAAAAATGAGGAATGAACTTTGATTCCCACAATTCTCTGTGATAGATGTGAATGGGTAGGGGATCCTGAATTGTCCATTGCCAACCCATTAAAGGGAACTTAGAAACAAAGAAGATTGAATCCATAACATAGGAAGATATATAAAAAGGAGGATAAATCCTCTGAGAGACAGTCCGTTTAGACCGATAATTGAAAATATCCATGGCTAAGTTATCAGAAAATATTTTAGCCTAGTCCACAATGGTAGCGTTAACAGCAGCATTCAATAAGGGAAGCCATTCAGGCAAAAAATTATTAATGTCAGGCTTTCCAAAAAGCCTACATAACATAGCAGCAGCAAAACAATATGGAGAAGTAAGTGAAACAGTGTTGTACATACTGTGTTTATCTTTCTTTAGTGGTTCATCTCTTCTGGACCATTCCTTGGTGCATTCTACCAAATTTGCATTTTCCTTGGCAAATTTCTCAATAAATTGTTTGTTGTAAGTTGCCTGAGGCTCCGGAAAATGATACATAAGCCTCAAATATTCTGGAGTAAATGACCCGATGAGCTCTTGACCTTAAGTTTTGAATTGTCTGTCCGTAATATCAGTGCTATCCAGCACCCATTTCACCATGTTTGTATATGGAAGAATTCTAGGTCTTGCTACTATTTGGTGCAAAAATTAACAAGCCAGCTCTGTAAGAGAAGCTTCAGAAGAATTACTTGAGCCTGCAGTAGCCGCAACATCCATTACTCTTGGGTTTTCTTCTTCAAGAAAATTAAACATACCCTCCCAAGTGGTGATACCAGCATCTTTGTTGCAAGCAATGTCTGCGTACAAGGATGCCATCTCTTTGTCTCAGAACTCAGAGCTTTCTCTTTCATTCCCATAATACTCTGAATATTGCTTTGTATAGTCTCCTATTCTTCGGGCCTGCGGTTTTACGAATTAAGTGAGAATAATGACATGAGAAAGGTGACGGGATAATTTTAAATGCTGAAGGCGTATGAAATATATTATTTTAACATGAAATAACCTTTCAATCAAAACAAAATCCTTTTCATTAATAATTGAAAATCCATTCATTAATTTGACATCAAAGCGCACAACGGATATCGATTTATGGAAATATTTTCTTCATACGACGAGCTTTAAGAATCTGCGATAATGCGATCTGTGATTTACTTTGCAATATCGCAAATCGCAACTTTCGTATCATCGTAATATCAAAAATCGCAACTTTCCCAAATCGCAATCTTGTAACATCGCGGGATCGCAGCCTGAAAAAAAAATTCGCAATATCGCGAAATCACAATATCGCAAAATCGCAATATCGCAAAATATCGTTAATATATTTTCTGCGATATCCGATTTGTGATAAATATTTTGATGCATATTTTTTTGGATCGCGCTATCGCAATTTAGAATATTCTTCTTTGCAAAAGATATCTTTTACTTTTTTGCGATGGATGCGATATTTTCTTCAAAGAAAGGCTTTATTCTAATCTATCATAAACTTAAGTTTTAAATATTTTCTAAAAAAAATTCTTAAGTTAATGATAGTAAGTTTTATTTGAAAAAGAAAACAAGCACTAATTTAATTTTTTGGATTTTTTTAAACTAAGGGTCTCCAGTTATTTAGTATTAAATACTAAATAAGAAGGGGGGTTGTTGTTGGCCACAACAGACACCTAGTCCAATTTTGCTTAAAATATGTTTCTAATATAATGAGAGATTAATTTGGCAAAATTGAAGTTTGTCCATAATAGGGCCAAAATTAGAAAAAAATCCTTCATTTTTAATATAGGTATCTGGTTTGGAAGAAATATCAAAAATACAGGTGTCAGGAGAGTTTCTATACTCTTTGGGAGCGACCTTGGGAAAATGAGGTTTTCTCACAGTTGGAGTGTCCAAATGACTTGATAGATGAGTCAAAAGACAACTATACTTTAATATATTTCTAATGAGCTATCATGAGCTCAATTTGGAGTTAAGGAAGGCCTCCAAAAATTGTTTGCGACAACACTCTCCATTTTTGCACCATCATTCAGCACTTTTCGACCAGTGTTGGGACAGTTAGTGTTTGGATAGGTAAATGGACACCAAATGGAAAAAAAAAAGAATTCTTGGAAATTAGACTCAACAATATTTCCAACGAGCTATCACGAAGCTCATTCCGACAACGGGAAGGCCTCCAAATTCCCTCTAAAATTTTGCGTTACACACAAACACATCAGAGTGCCTACAAACTAGCTGTTACACACCAACGCTATGCACCAGTGTTACGCACAGACAAAGTTTTGTCTAAAATTGCTAAAAGGAGTCAAAATTTTAGTTTTTCACCTCCAAATTTTTTGCAAAAGTCAAGACACAAGGTTGGTGGTTTATTTTCTTGCCTCCAAAGCTTTCATTTTCCTAGGCAAAGAGATATTCAAAGGCTTAATTAAACCAAACCCTAGGTTGCCTAAGAAATTAGTTTTAAATATATTTGGTTAGGGTTTGCAAAGAAAAAAACTGTTATGTATGCGAGAGAACAATGAAATGAAAGCGGCCAAAGAAGAGGCAAACCCTAAAAAGAAGACCAAGATAGTGATGATAGCATGGATGATGAAAATGGTAACAAAAGTAGGCGAGAAATAGAGTCTAATGATGAAGAAAATAATGATGACATGAGGAGGAAAATGAACACGCTTGGTCCCAATAAGGAAGACGATCGGCCATTGGATCAAAACGGTGATAGTGGTGACACCCATAAAACAATCTCTGGTGCAGAAAAGAGTGTTGATGATGAGCAAGATGATAGCCAAGGGGATTATGAAAAGAACAATGAAAATGACAGTCAGCAGGAAAGTGCCCAGACAGCCAATAAGAAGATGATTTTGAGCATGACAGTGAGCCCAATCATAGTGACAAAGGTGCTGAAATAAATGAAGAAAATAAAGATGAAGAGATAGGGGAAGAGGGTGAAAAAACTAAAGACCAAGAGCAAACAAATAATGAGGGTGAGACAGAGTTTGAGGGTGAAGACATTGACCAAGAAAATGATACAAATGAGATAGCCAATGGCATTTTTCATTACTGTCATTACAATCATCATGCCTCCATCATTTTCCAAGAACTTATTCCAAGAGTCAAGCCATTTGTCACTCCTAGGGCTATTTTTGCTTCAAACAATTTTTTTGAACTAACAGAGATGAATTTGAAAAAAGTGAGAGAGGTTTTTTTCCATCCTACGTCCAAGAAAAACAACCTCCTTCAGTTTTTACACATGTATCATGGTTTGGGAGAAATTTCAAAAATACAAGTGTCACCGGAGAATTTCTGCATTGCTGGAGTGACCTTGGAAAAATCTGTTTTTCTCACCGCTGGAGTGTCCAAATGACTTCCTTGATGAATCAAATGAAAACTATACTTGAAATTATTTCCAACGAGTCGTCACGGAGCCAAATCCAACATCAGGAAGTGGTCCATAACTTGGTTTCAAAACACCCTATTTTTCTGTTGAAGTGGTGTTATGCACAGAGCAGTGTTGGGATATTTGATTTTTGAGCAGGAAAGTGGCATCCAATCAACAAAAATAAAGCATTTTTGGAAATTATACTCATCTGGTTTTCCAACGAGGAATCACAGAGCCAAATCCTACATCGGGAAATGGTCCAAAACTTGGTTGCAAAACACCCTATTTTTCTCTTTAAAGGAAAGCGGTGTTACACACAAGCGATTGCTAGAATATTTGATTTTTAAATAGGCAAATGGAATCTTCTTAGCACAACTCAAAGAATTTCTGGAACTTATACTCATCAAGATTTCCAATGAGCCATCACGGGCCTAATTCCAACATCGGGAAGGCCTCCAAACTCCTACGCAAAATGGCGTTGCTGACGGGGAAGTTTGGCCAGAATTGCCACATAGAGATCAAAAAACTAAAGAGGAAAAAAAATAATTAAATCTTGGTTTTGACAGAGCTTCTTAGCAGGTGTCCAAGACCTCTTGAAGGACCATTCCACAGATTTTGAGGCAAATTGGACAACTTTTTGTTTTTTCCAAATTTTGACCCTAGGAGCGCAACACCCTAGGTGTTAAGCACAAAATTGGTGCATCATAAGCTCTCAAAGTTTACATTTTTGGATTTTCCACATCACCAACAGTCTACTCACCAATTTTCAGAGCATTTGGAGCATTTTTACCCCCTCAAAAGGTCAAAAAACATCAAAAATTTGACCTTTCTGCCTCCTTTTCAGACCAGGTGTTACGCACAGAGAAGTGTTGGGAGATTTTATTTTTGAGTAGGTAAATGGAATACAATAATCACAACTCAAATTTTTTTTAAAATTAGACTCATCAGGCTTTCCAATGAGCCATCACGGAGCCAAATATGGTGTCAGGAAGACCTCCAAAAGACTGCTGCAACAGGGCCTATTTTTGCGTTACGCACCTGGAAATTTTTCACTGTTTGACACATGTGTTACGCTCCTGTGGATAAGTGGAAAAAATGTGCGTTTGGAAAGATTTCTTAGGCATGTCAGGCCTAAAATTCAATTTTATTTCCTTCTATAGTCGGAAAATATATTTATTTAGATATTTTTGTGCCTTGGGCTTTGCAAAGCCTCAAGGACAAGTTAGGATATTTCTCTTTGGCCAATAGGCTTCTAGATGCTCTAGTAGGCTCTCCTCTCCTCATTTGTTATATAAGACATGAGGATTCATTGTAAACAGTTGGGACTTGATGTGTTTAACATAAATATATGTTTTTATGAGCTTGGACAAGATATTGGTTTTATGAAGTGAATGAATGGCTTGTGTGGCTTGATGTTGGAGAAGCTTGCTTACAGGATTCCATAGCTTGGTGAATAGTGATGTTTTCCTAACTTTTTAATGTTTTCTTGTCTTCATTTTTTTTCAGTTTTCTTGGTTACTATAGATTAGAAAATTATAGGTTGAGATATGCTCATGGAAGCACCTCAAACCTCTTGTTTGCTATAGTTTTGATGTTTTCTTCTTTTAGTCATCTTAAGGAATTCTTGACTTCTCCTTAGGCCCACTAAAACTTGTTTTTATTTCATGAATGGTTAGTATGTTAGCTTATAAATATGATTCATGGTATGCCCTCCTTATTTAAAGTTTTCAAAGCCCTATTGTGAAACTTTTCTATGGAATATTGATTGATTAGGTTAAGACAAAGAGGCCTTGTTTCGATCTTGCCCTTTGCCCATGCTTACCAACTTGTTTCAGAGTTCCTAATAATTTGATATATGTTGTTTAGGATTTCCCTCTCCATATATTGAGTTGTTTGTTTATCTTATTTGTTTTCTCAAAAAGTTGAAGGTGAATTTCTAAAGTTAGGAGTTCTAATGCTTCTATGTATCACCACAATGTTTATCTTAAATGTTTATCAGTTTGAGTATTGTTCATAGAGATTAATGGTTTGCCCTACCTCGTGAGTTATTTCTTTCAGAATATATATGTTAAAATACCACTTTGTTTTTTCCCAAACTCAATGTTCATTACACCTCATACATCAACCAAAGGATCCATTAACCTTGCTAAATCGGCCCTGCAATACACTCTGCTTCATCATTTAGACACCCTCGACTTCATCTAACCCCATAGCCCTATTGATTTGATAGTCTCTCATTCCACCTATCCTAATTAGTCATCTTACCCCAACCCAAAACAAACAAACAAATTACACTTAAAAACTAGCCTAAAATCAATCATCCAAAGCGAACAAGTTCACATCCTTCGCACAATAGAGAGAGCCCTCTCTGAGTGCAGGAAGGCTAGATCCTAGGACTCAAAAGACTGGTCTGATGTTACTCTATCATTTGGTTTAGCCTATCTACCAAACCATGGGACCCTAACATAATGGAAATCACAGCGGGACCTTATGAGCTCATAACAATCTAAATACCCCTTCAGACTCCAGAATCCCTTGATTAAACAGTATCCTATGACTTATAGCTACTTCGTCACTATCATTAACACAATGGTAATCATGATGAAAACTATGATGTCAGTGAAAATCAAAGTATCCCTTATGACTTCAGAAACCTTCACCAAATCATAGGGAACTCAAGTTAATAGCCAAAGAGTAGAATCTAGTTGTTTCACCATCCTAGAAAAATGATGACTCAGTTATATAACACTCTCACAAACCTTAGGGCTACTTAAGAAAACTCAGAAAACCCCAAAAAATTCCTAGATTGGTTTTGTCAGTATTGGTGGTGGACCATAGACACATATCTTCAAAACAATTAAAAATATCCACCTTGCGACTCCACTAGCCTCCAGTAGGCCTATTACTTCACTAGTCCTCATAGACTCCCCTGGGAATGCATTGAGAAATCATGATGATGGTGGAAAGAAAAGTTGAAACCATCCACCTAGCGACTCCACAACTCTCAATAGACCTAAAGACTACATTGGAGGAAGAACTTGAGACATGACCAGTCATCCTAAAAAGAAAGAGCACTTAGGCCTAGGTTGGATTCAAGAAATTATTGCTTTTATCTGTACTTATGTTTTATCCTACTTTAAGCCTGATCAAGAATACACTGATGATATCTACATTGATCATTGGAAGGATCTCAAGGTTGAGCCTCAAATTTCAGACCATGAGCAGACTTATACACCTGTGCTTACCCCAGATTCACCTATGGAAAACCTAGTGAAACATGAGCCTCATGCTACATTTCTTTCTCTTGTTGAAACCTCAAACAATCATAAATCTCCTTTTACACTACCTATACCCACAAAGGTCCTAGAAAGATACAAGCCTATGATTTTACCTCCTATCTTCCAAGCCCTCCTTGAAAATCTTGCAAATAAACTACCCAGATTTGATGGAGAAAGATCAAAAGTCACTGCTGAAGAACACATTCAAAATCTTCAGAATTTACTTGACCTTTTTTAAATAGAAGAAGATGAGGTGCATATTAGAATGTTTGCCTTATCATTACAAGGAAAAATTAAGAGTTGGTTTAAGGACCTTCTAGCTGCAAGCATTATCAATTTTCATCAATTCACTCAAGTCTTCCTAGATAGGTGGGTGATCATGGGAAATGAAGTTCTCATCATAGAGGAATAGAAGCATTTAAAAATACAACCAGGGGAGACAATACAAGACTTTTCAGCCAGGTTCAATAAGGTATACAATGCAATACCTGCTAAGATAAAGCCACCTTCAAGGTGGGCTCTCTTGCACTACCCAAGTACTTTTGACCCAGAGATGGAATTCCAGATAAGAGAAAAAGACCCTTCAAACCTAGAAGAAATGCATAATATAGAAATTACTGTGGAATTCAACATACTGGAAAGAGAGGAAAAGTTATAAGAAGTAAGGAAAGACAAAACAGCTCAAGAGAAACTGACTTCTTCAGAGGTAAAGCTAGAGAGGTTGAAAGATACAATCAGCAAAATTATGCATATACTTGGCAGGAAAGAGGAAGAATACAAGGTTGAGGTTGGTGTTGATTATTCAAAGCAGCCGGTAGCATTTTCTTGGGAGGAACCAAATCAGTCATTTCAATTCAAAGATAGCTATCAAAACATACTGGCTGACCAAGGTTGCAAAGAAGAAGATGCAGAAAGTTGTCAAGTAAGTACTATATGCCTTCCTACATCTTGTGCTTCACTATTAAGAGAGTATTACAAGCAAACTGAAAATAGAAACAAGGTAGAATTCTCTATTGAATAAATAAGGGAGGAAATGGATAATACAAACCCTTTTTCAAATCCAGAAGTTCTCCCCTCAAATCAGCTTGGAATGAGTGTTTGGATTACAAAACCAGAAATGGAAGATGAGCCAACACCTCTTGAGTCCCTACCCTTGTGCTTCGAATCATTTTAGATTGATAAAATAAAGGCTATTGGCCATGAATACTCTCCTTTTCATATGATGTAACAAAATTTTAATAAAGTGTGTATAATAGATGACATTCCTCTTATAAATAAGTTGTCCAACTATGATCAATATGATGATGATTATGTTCTCCAAACTCAAGATAACACTACACAACAATCAGTGATTATTTTGTGGGACAAAGACAGTCATTTTCAACAGCTCAAATACAGTGATCAACAAATACCCTTCAGCTATGACAATGAAGAAGAAAGTGCAGAAAGTTTGGGAGGAAGGGAAGGTTCTTTACCTCTTTGTTGTACTTATTTTTAGTTCATCAAAGACAACCTTAATGCAATCAGAAGTTGGCAATCTTTGGGTATTGATTTCAACAACAAAGAACACATTCAGCCCTATGTTCAGCCTTCCCAAGAGAAAGTGGATTGTTGTAGTTATATCCAAAGAAAGATAAAAATGCCTCCCTTTTTAACTAAAAAGGAGATAGATCAACTTATAAACACACAGTCGGCCTCTATTTATTTTCCTCCTAATCTTAACTATCACATAGCAGAAAATGGATTTATAAATAAATTCAAAGAGGAACAATCTAATATTCCAATATGTATGGTTGGTGACATTAATTATATTGATGATTCTCCAAGGTTTGATCAATATGTTGATAATGATGATGCTTTCCAAACAGAAGCTAACTTTGCAGAGTATTCAGCACTTGGTTTTTGGGAGGAAGCTCAGTTTCGTCAACTTGAGAAAGGTAACCAACAAATGCATAGCAGTTATGACAGTGATGAGGAAAGATTAGAAAATTTGGAAGCAAATGAAGGCTTGAAAATTGATTATCACAAGAAAGTTGTTGTTCTTCTTTCTCAAGAATATTTGTTGCCAAGGAGTGCTCCTACTCATCAACAAGGTGGTTTTCACACAGAACTCGGCCCACTTAGTCAAAACCCATCAGGTTTTCTAAAGGATAATGTTTCAATCTATGATGAATATACCATTTTAGATGATCATGAGGAAGGGGAAGAGTTTCTTTCCCAAAAAAGTCCTAAGCTCAGTCAAGTGGAGGAAGAAATAGGCCTAGATCAAGCTTATTTTCCAAATCTTCACATTTAGGTATTGTTTCATGATCCCTTTGTTGATTTGTTAAAAACATTTGAAGATGGAGTGAAATATGTTAAGAGCAATTTGATGCAATGTCTAAAGAGAAGTTTAGGCACCACTGTTCAAAAGAAAGTAAGATGGGAGTGGCCCTTTTCTTTTTCCAACATAATCAAGGAGCTAAACCAAGATCCCTCATGGAATCATCTGATTGACTGATTGTGTTGGAAAAGAGAGTTCACCAGCTAAATTTATATCATGTATAGTTTAGATTAGAATAAATAGGAATGAAAATAAGCCCAGCCTTTGAGCATCTTTCAAATTTAGATTGTTTTGAAAAAAGAAAGAAAGAATGAAAAAGAGGGTAGATTTGAAAAGAGGTAAAGCCCCATACCCAAAAAATAGTACTACTAAAAGTGAGCAACCTTAAATGCCACTGTTGGTTCCAAAAGAATATCTTGTTTCAGTCATCTAGCCTAATCATGGCTAAGCATGTTTAAATTTATGTCGATAAGTTAGTGAAAGAGAACTTGCCAAATCATTCAAACTTGACTTGTTAAAAAGGGATAGATTATGGAATAAAAGATACTAGTTCCACATGCTCAAAACAGAACCAAAGAGGAAGATGAGGATGCATAACAAATGATAGATCACAGCCCTTATCTTTCTATTTTACTTTTATGCAAAATAATGTTTGTGTGCAACTTGTTCTTATGCCACAACTCATGGTAAGTCAGATTTCCTAATCCTAATTTAAACCATGCTTTCAATTTCATGTTTATAGCTTAGAGAATGAAGTTTGTCAAAAATCTTAATCTTGAAAAATGACTAGACTAGGTAGAGAATAAGAGAGTTCATTAGCCTAATCTAAACTCTTGGAAGAAATAAGGGTACAATTAGATAATTTGATTTGTGTTTTAAAAAGGAAAAATTTCGATGGTTTGCAAATCCAAGTGCACCCAAGTGAAGAAAAAATGTTAGGCCAAGTAGGTTGGGTAGGTAGAGATGAAGTTGAGTTGAACATGCCTTTCAGATTATTGAGATCATAGCTTCAAGCAAACATCAGCAAATGAAAAGAGGTAAAAATATGCCTAATGGATGAGGCACTAGTCCCCATCAAGCCAGTGATCTGAAAGTTCTGGACACCTCCTGAAAAGGAGTTGCCCTCCCCAAGTGGAGCCACTGTTAGTAATATATAATTTTCACTATCTGAAGATGACTAAGTATCAGTTCTAGATTTCTAGAAACAAAGTTCATGAACATTGCGAGTTCTAGAAATCTCACTACCTTCATTATCCTTAAGATAATTTTTTCACTATTTCATCAACCCATCATGTCAATGATCATCTCACCCATCCCAGAAGACCCATCATGGGCTCATGTCACTCATTGTGTCTTTTTTGTGTCACCTTGGGCCTCAACCCTCTATTTTGTTATTCCTAACTCCTCCATTTTCCATCTAGGGTTTTTTAGGGAAAATTTTCTTGTATTCATGACCTCCATGGTTAAAACATCAACAAGGCTTGTAACTTGATGCTCTTACACCTACTCCTATCCTCAATATACCTTCATAAGCACTTTCCAGCACTCCTATCCATCAAACTCATCATTTTTCTACAAAACCTAGCCTATTGCTACAAATTGACACTTTTCAAGACTAGGCCTGTGTTTTTCCCTTTTTTACCCTTTCCCCTCACTCAATCCTTTAAATTCCACTTTCCCCTACTCCCTAACATCCATCCCTATTCCCAAAAATTTCCCCAAGAGTTTAGACAACCCTTAACCCCTTCATTCCCCTCCCTCTACATGGCAATCCTAATTTCCCTACACCAAACCCTAATTTCCTCTTCCAACTAAGCTAGGGTTTTATATGGAAAAGAGGCATCAAAGTAGAAGATCCATATGGTATTACATATCAGAAATCATGAAGCCATACCAATGCATAATCATCATGCCTCCGTCATTTTCCAAGAATTCATTCCAAGGGCCAAGTCATTTGCCACACCTAGGGCCAGTTTTTCTTAGAAATATGTTTCTGACCAAACAGAGATGAATTTGGAAAAAGTGATAGAGGTTATTTTCCATCATAGGGCCAAGATGAAAAAACTCCTTCAGTTTTTACACAGGTATCATGGTTTAGAATCAATATAAAAAACACAGGTGTCCCAAGAGAATTTCTGCACTGCTGGAGTGACCTTGGGAAAATGAGGTTTTCTCACAGCTAGAGTGTCCAAATGACTTGCTTGATGAGTCAAAAGACAACTATAATTCACTATCTTTCCAATGAGCTATCATCAGCTCAAATTGGAGTTATGAAAGGCCTCAAAAAGTTGTCTACACCAGCACTCTGCATTTTTGCACCATCATTCAGTACTTTTTGACCAGTGTTGGGACAGTAAGTTTCTGGATAGGTAAATGGACACCAAATAGAAAACCAAAATCATTTTTGGAACTTAGACTCAACAAGATTTCCAAAAAGCTATCACAGAGCTCATTCTGACACCGGGAAGGCCTCCAAATTCCCTCTGCAAATTGGCATTACACACAGACACAACAGAGTGCCTACAAACTACCAGTTATGCACTGGCGCTACGCACCGATGTTATGCACAAACAGATTTTGTCTAAAATTACTAAAAGGAGTCAAAATTTTGGTTTTTCACCTCCAAATTTTCTGCAGAAGTCAAGCCACAAGGTTGGTGTTTTATTTTCTTGCCTCGAAAGCTTTCATTTTCCTAGACAAAGAGATATTCAAAGGCTTAATTAAACCAAACCCTAGGCTGCCTAAGAAATTAGTTTTAAATATCTTTGGTTAGGGTTTGCAAAAGAAAAAATTATTGTGTATGCTAGAGAACAATGAGATGACAACAAAAAATAATAGGCAAAGCCTAAAAATAATACCAAGAGAGTGATGATAGCATGGATGAAAGTGATGAAAATGGTAAGGACAGTAGGGTAGAAACAGAGCCTAATGATGAAGAAAATAATGATGACATAGAGGAGCAAAATGAGCATGAAAGTCTGAAAATAAGGAATATAGAAGCCATTGGATCAAAACAGTGATAGTGGTGACACCCATAAAAAAATCTCTGGTGTAGAAAAGAGTATTGATGATGAGAAAGATGACAACCAAGGGGATTATGAAAAGAATAATGAAAATGAAAGTTAGCACGGAAGTGCCCAAGACAGCCAAGAAGAATATGATTTTGAGCATGACAGTGAGCCCAATCACAGTGACAAAGGTGCTGAAATAAATGAAGAAAATAAAGATGAAGAGACAGGAGAAGAGGGTCAAGAAACTAAAGACCTAGAGAAAACAAATAATGAGGGTGAGATAGACTTTGAGGGCAAAGACATTTACCAAGACAGTGATACAAATGAGACAATCAATGACATCTATCATGATTGTCATACTACTCATCATTCCTCCATCATTTTCCAAGAACTCATTCCAAGAGTCAAGCCATTTGTCACTCCTAGGGCTAGTTTTGCTTCAAACTATGTTTTTAAGCTAACAGAGATGAATTTGAAAAACGTTGAGAGAGTTCTTTTCCATCATAGGTCCAAGAAGAAAAACCTGTTGGCAATATTATGCAATGTGTTGTCCTTGATGGCAACCCACTTGATGAAGATGATGGCAACCTACTTGATGAAGTCGTCTTTGATGCTTGATGAGTTTATTGATGATGTAAATCTGATGTTCTACAAGCAGCTCAGAAGTACCAGAGAAAGAAATATCAGTAAGGGACTGAACAATGATGTAAAGTGTGTATCACAAAGCATACATGGGTTTGTTTAGGATAAGTAACGTATGCACGCGGAAAAGTACGTGCCAAGTCGTGTATGCCTAATTGCACTCTAAATTTGTAAAACCAGGGGACTTTACCATGGTATTGACCCATTGTATTGAGCGTTAGATTGTCTATTTGATCCCGTCCAGGAATACCATCGGAAGTGATGTGGTTTTGGCTCATGGTATTGTCAAAGGCTAAATCTATATAAGGAGAAGAAAATCATTGTGAAAAGGGTGTGCAAGTGTCTAGGCTCTAATGAATACTTCATTCTGAAGTATATCTGTATGGAATGGGTAACAGTTGAATGATTGATCTGAATTAATGCACCCATGAATAAATAATCAAGAGGGATCTCCAGATCTGAAATGTCTATGTATATTCTAAATCTGATGAACAAATGTTTAGATCTATGATCTGGAAAATCTTTGCTGAAGTGAAGGATGAATTCTGAGTTGTCTATCTGATCTGAAGAACTGCACAGTCCTGAAAAGTTACAAATCTATACACGAGTTCGCTTCATAAAAGGCGCGTATATACGCGGGTTAGATGAATGAAAAGCGTGTATGAGCAGCTAGGATTTTCTGAAGAATGCACACGCGGGTTGATCTGCATGAGAGCGCGTATACACGTGACTTAAATGAATAAAAGTAGCATATGATATTTTAATTAATGAATTTCTGGGGTAAGTTTGCATTTGCATATCTATTCTGAAGTCTGGGTTAGCTCTGATATTCTGGTTACAGTGGTCTCACTGTTCTGTATGAAGCAATGGGAAAAGTAAGATTCTTGATAAGTGAAGGGTTGTGTTGAAGTTGTTTGATCCAGTTTGAAAATTGATGAAACGTGGTCTGCAGTGGTGCTGAGGGTCGAAGCCTTCAGTCAGGGGGTTGTAGCTCCCTTCCAGGAGAGGCTGGTAAACAAGAGCAGGGGGTCGTAGCTCCCTTCCAGGAGAGGTTGGTAAACGAGTACAGGGGGTTGTAGCTCCCTTCCAGGAGAGGCTGGTAAACGAGAGAAGGTTGTAGCCTTCTGCAGGTGGGTGCCTGCGTGCTGGTATGAGTTTGCGCCAGTACATGGTTGTAAGAAGTTTTCTTTATAATAAATATTGAAGACTGAGACGACGGCAGTGGTGGTTTTCTCCCAAATTGGGTTTCCACCTAAAATCTTGGTGTTCATGTGTGTTGCTTATGTGTGATGATTATTCTGTTCTTTCTGCACCTGTTTACTATTTTCTAAAACATCTGATGAATGAATAATGAAATGATCTAAGTTAAGAATTAAATGCATAATTAGATCTTTGGACATATGCGAGTTTTGCAAAGGATATCCACGTATATATGCGAGTTGGCTTCAGGAAAGTAGCGTATGGGTTTTTATAAAGGAAAAACTAAAAAATTTTATTGTTTGCACTAAATACGGATTCACCCCCCCTTCTCAGTATTTTTTCCCAACAATTGGTATCGAAGCAGGTCCTTTTGAAAAAGCTTAGCCGCTAGAAGGACGATCAAGCAAGATGAGCAATCAAGATGGAATAGCATCTATCAAGCCTCTGGTCTTTAATGGAAGCAATTTAATCTTCTGGAAAACAAGGATGAGGTCCTATATTCAGTCTATAGGAACAGATGTATGGGCCATTGTTGTACAAGGATATCAATATCTAGCTACAATACCAACAGATCCGAATGAAAAGAAGAATTGTGAATCAAATGCAAAGGCGGTCAATGCTATAACAGGAAGTTTGACTGAATCTGAATTTGTCAAAGTCATGCAGCTAAATACAGCAAATGAAATGTGGGACAAAATCATTCTAAGTTATGAAGGTGATGCAAAGGTAAAAAGTGCAAAACTCCAAACTCTCATAATTGAATATGAAAATTTGAAGATGCATAGTGATGAGAGTATTGCCAGTTTCTTTTTATGTGTTGATGATGTTGTAAATCGTATGAAAAATCTGGGAGAAACAATAACCGAATCTACTTTGTTTGAGAAAATTTTAAGATCACTAACAGCAAAATTTGAGTCAAAAGTTTCTGCTCTTGAAGAAAAACAGGATCTTCAAAATCTTACTATGGTACAACCTCATGGCATACTAACTGCATATGAAATGAGAAGAGAAGGACCATCTGAAGCCAAAGAGGCTGTCTTCATAGCTTCTACAAAAGGGAAAGAAGTACAAGAACCAGAAGGATCAGGATATATCTCAGAAGAAGATGAGGCAAATTTTGTAAAGAAACTCCAACTTGGCATAGGACGATTCAGAGGTAAGCTTCCTTTCAAATGTTTTGAGTGTGGAAGAATTGGTCATTATGCTGCTAAGTGTCCTCATAAAGAAACACCTGCAAAAGGGAAGGAAGTAGCAAGAAGGAATAAGAATCGGTTTAACATTAGAAAAAGTTATTATATTCATGAAGACAGTGATGGGCTATCTAATAGTGAAGAAGAATGTGAACAAGATCTTAGACTTCTCATGGCATTTGAATCTAGAGAAGAAAAAGATATTTTTGTGGATGCTCTAGAGGACAATGACTTTCTTGAAGAAAACAATCAACTCAAAATACGCTTAAAATAAAGTAAAATACTCTTAGAAGAAAGGAAAATAACCATAGAAACTCTGGAAAAGTAGGTTGAAGAAGCAAAGAAACACATTGAGAAATTAGAATGTGAAGTGGTAAGTCTAAGAAAAGATTCTGAGAAAGTAAAAAATCTGAATCTTAGATTTTCTAAAGGATCTGAAACCTTAGATGAGATTATCAAGGTACAATGTTCTCCTCTTATAAAAACAGGTCTTGGATATACCGGAGAATCCTCTCAAGCTTCAGCACCAAATTATCTAAAAGCAGTTACAGCTGGTTTACAAAATTCTGCCACTCAGCAAGGGAATAAAGAATCATTGCAGGTAAAGCATGATCATCTCAATTCAAAGAATACTAACAGGAATATCTCTCAAAGAAACACCAATCAACAGGTAAATCCAAGTAGAATATTTCATGATCGCAGAAATTTCTCTTTCAATGGACAATGTTTCTCATGTCACAATTTTGGTCATAAAGCTGTTCAATGTGTTGCATATAAAACTATCATGACTAGAGAAGCAAGAAAGAAAAGGATTGAATTTGAGAAGAATACCTATAACAACTTTTCTCCTCTTCTAAATGAAGCTGAATGTACTTATTGCAATAACTTTGGGCATGAAGAATCTGAATGCAGGAGCAAAGTTCAGCCAAAAGAGCATTTTCCTTCAAGATCCAAAGTATGGAAAAAGAAGGAATTACAGGTTGAAAATTGTGGCATAGCATTATTCGCAGAAGGTGAAGAAAATCAATGGTACATTGATAGTGGATGCTCAAGACACGTGACAAGTGACAAACACAAACTTCTTGCATATAGTGCTCTAGAAAAGGAAAAGAAAGTTACATTTGGAAATGATAATCCTGTTGTAATTAAAGGAAAAGGGTCTGTGTTTCTAAAGGAAAAGGTGAAGGCTAATGATGTCATGTATGTGGATGGCTTAAGGCATAACCTGCTAAGTGTAAGTCAAATGTGTGATCAAGGAACTGAAGTTGTATTTAGTTCAAAAGAATGTGTGGTTCGTGATCTTGATACAGGCAAAACAATTATAAAAGGGAAAAGAACTCCAAGCAACCTGTATGTATTGAAGAACTGCAAAGAACAATGTTACTTGAGTCAATCTTCAGAAAATTGGCTATGGAATAGAAGGTTGGGGCATCTAAGCTTCTCTCAAATCAACAAATCAAGTAGACTTAATGTTGTTCATGGTCTTCCCAATATTACTCTACCTGAAAGTATCATATGCAAATCTTATCAATTCGGTAAGCAAACCAGAGTGCACTTTAATGCCAAGGAAGGATCATCAAGTAAGCCTCTTGAACTCATTCATACTGACATATGTGGACCTATGAGGAAAAATTCACCACGTGGTGAAGAATACTATATCTTATTTATTGATGATTTCTCTAGAATGTTTTGGATTGGGTTGATTAAACACAAAGATGAAGCATTTGAGAAATTTCAGATCTTCAAAGCACTGGTTGAAAATTAATTAGATCTAAAAATCAAGTTTCTTAGATCTGATCAAGGAGGAGAATATACATCAAATGAATTTCTTGAATTTTGTCAACAACATGGCATAAAAAGACAGTTCTCTGTAGCTGGCACTCCACAATAAAATGGCATAGCAGAAAGAATGAATAGAACAGTTCAACAAATGGCTAGAGCTATGCTTGATGATTCTCGAACACCTGACACATTTTGGGGAGAAGCAGCACATACAGCAGTAAACATTCTCAACAAGGCACATGTTTGGGTAAATAGTGAAAAAACTCCATATGAACTCTGGTATGGTAATTCTCCCTCTGTGAAGCATTTTAGAGTTTTTGGAAGTAAATGCTTTATCAAAAATAATGATGAAAAACTTGGCAAGTTTGAACCTAGAGCAGATGAAGGAATACTTCTTGGTTACTCCTCTACGAGTAGAGCATATAAATTTTACAATAAAAGACTTCGGAAGATTGTTGAATGTATTGATGTTGTTATTGATGAGTCTCCTGCAGCCCCAAAAGAAGAAAAACAAACAAAAAATGAAGACGATGGTGACTTATATCCTTCTACATCAAATAGCAATGATATAGACAGTGAACCACCTGAAGATGATTTATCTGAAAAAGCTCCATCCAGATTTTTTCAAAAGAATCATCCAGAATCTCAAATTTTGGGAGATAAGGGATCAGGTGTACAAACAAGAAGGACTCTTGTGGGATCTTCTACCTATCTAGCATTTCTATCCACTATTGAACCACACAATTTCAATCAAGCTAGCAAAGATGAATGCTGGGTTCAAGCCATGAATGAAGAGCTTGATCAAATTGAAAAGAATCACACTTGGGAATTAGTACCAAGACCTCATAACAAAAATGTCATTGGAACTAAATGGACATTCAAAAACAAGTTAAATGAGAATGGGGATGTTGTAAGAAACAAAGCTAGACTTGTTTTCAAGGGGTACACTCAACAAGAAGGTATAGACTTTGAAGAAACTTTTGTTCCTGTACCTAGACTTGAAGAAATAAGAATGTTTCTTACCTTTTCAAGTTTTCATCAAATCAAAGTTTATCAAATGGATGTTAAATCTGCATTTCTCAATGGTGATCTAGAAGAAGAAGTTTATATAGAACAACCAGAAAGATTTATTTTGGGAAATGATGAAAATCTTGTTTGTAGACTTAAAAAGGCTCTATATGGTCTCAAACAAGCTCCAAGGGCATGGTATTATCGTCTTGACAAATATCTGCATCAACAAGGATTTTCAAAGGGGTCTGCTGATAGCAACTTATACACAAAAACTGAGAATGATAAACTATTGATTGTGGTTGTATATGTTGATGATATCATTTTTGGAAGTAATGAAGAATCTATGAGTCAGAAATTTGCTTCTGTCATGCAGCAAGAATTTGAAATGTCTTTACTTGGGGAACTAAAATTCTTTCTTGGCTTGCAAGTACATGAAACTGCAGATGGTATATTCTTATCACAAGAAAAATACCTTAAGCAAATTATGAAGAAGTATGGCATGGAAGAGTGAAAACCTGTAAGTACACCAATGATAATCGGATGTAATCTCAGTTCTCATGATGATTCTCCCATGGTGAACCAACCAGATTACAGATCTATGATAGGAAGTCTACTTTATCTCACTGGGACTAGACCAGACATTATGCATGTAGTTGGGATTGTTGGACGATTCCAAGCTAATCCAAAAGAATCTCACCTTCAGGCTGTCAAAATAATATTCAAATATCTACAAGGAACTCAAGACTTTGGACTATGGTATCCAAAGAATGTTGATCTTACTCTTCATGCTTACACTGATGCAGATTGGGCTGGAAATGTTGATGATCAGAAAAGCACTAGTGGTGGTGCATTCTATATGGGGTCCCGGTTGGTATCTTGGTTCAGCAAGAAGAAAAACTCTATTACTTTATCTACAACAGAAGCAGAATATGTAGCTACCGCATCATGTTGCACTCAACTTCTTTGGATGATGCAAAATTTACAAGACTTTAAAATCAAATGTTCACCTCCTATCTCCATTATGTGTGATAATACAAGCGCCATCAGTATCTCAAAGAATCTTGTTATGCATTCCAAGACCAAGCACATTCCCATCAAGTATCACTTCTTACGTAAACAAGTGCTTGAACAAAAGGTGAAGTTGTAGTATGTTCCCTCCAAAGAACAAGTTGATGATATATTTACCAAACCTCTGCCCAGGGAAGTGTTCAAATATCTCAGACAGAAGCTGGGATTAGTCTCTGCCATGCAGAGGATCAGATCTGATTAAAATTCATAATATTAAATTGGATACATGAGTTTTTTGAAAGACAGTCGCGTATATATGCGAGTTCATACATAGAAAACCGCGTATGGTTGGTAGCTGACAAATTTTTTTTGCGTCAGCATTCTTCAACACAAACTGTGGTGATGTTTGGTATCTCTGATGATGTTTGGTGTCTCTGGTGGTGTTCCAGTTCTTATATTTTTGTTTTATTCTCTGATATTTGGTAAATATGCCTTGATGATTTGCTGTTGAAAGTGTTCAGGATGCACAAGCTAAGGGGGAGCATTAGTCTTGTTGAGCGTAATGCATTGTTGGCATTTTGATGATTCTGAAATATGATCTCTTTCTTGAGGTCTTTTTGGTATTGGTTATAAAAGGTCATATTTTTAATGATGTAAAAGTTGTAATATTCAGTCATGTAAGGACTTGTTCAAATTTGTAAACCCACTTGATTGGGTAATTGAGTCAAAATGTGTAAACCCACTTGGTTGGGTACTTGAATCGCATATGTAAATCCACTTGGTTGGATCTTTGATGTAAGTATGTGTCCTTGGTGATAGGAAATTTCATAGAGTCATGTACTTCATTGAAAAATATGTTTGAAGATTCAGCATGAACTCAGGGGGAGCATGGTAACTTCAGTGCACATCAGATCTACAGAGCTCTTCTTTCTACAAGAGAAGAAAAAACCTTGCTTTAGTTTTGATCCGCCCTTTGCCCTTGATGTCAAAGGGGGAGAGTAACATGGTGTTTGAATAGGGGGAGAGCATCATTGTGTTTGTATAATGGTTATAATCAATGTATCTATCTGTTGTGGTGATCAAACACCATCATGGTTGCCATCAAGTCCAAAGGGGGAGATTGTTGGCAATATGATGCAATGTGTTGTCCTTGATGGCAACCCACTTGATGAAGATGATGGCAACCTACTCGATGAAGTCATCTTTGATGCTTGATGAGTTTATTAATGATGTAAATCTGATGTTCTACAAGCAGCTCAGAAGTACCAGAGAAAGAAATATCAGTAAGGGACTCAATAAAGATGTAAAGTGTGTATCACAAAGCATATGCAGGTTTGTTTAGGATAAGTCGAGTATGCACGCGGAAAAGTACATTCCAAGTTGCGTATGCCTAATTGCGCTCTAAATTTGTAAAACCAGGGGACTTTACCATGGTATTGACCCATTGTATTGAGCGTTGGATTGTCTATTTGATCCCGTCCAGGAATACCATCGGAAGTGATGTGGTTTTGGCTCATGGTATTGTCAAAGGCTAAATCTATATAAGGAGAATAAAATCATTGTGAAAAGGGTGTGAAAGTGTCTGGGCTCTAATGAATACTTCACTCTGAAGTATATCTGTATGGAATGGGTAACAGTTGAATGATTGATCTGAATTAATGCACCCATGAAGAAATAATGAAGAGGGATCTCCAGACCTGAAATGTCTATGTATATTCTAAATCTGATGAAGAAATGTTTAGATCTGTGATCTGGTGAATCTTTGATAAAGTGAAGGATCAATTCTGAGTTGTCTATCTGATCTGAAGAACTGCACAGTCCTGAAAATTTACAAATCTATACGCGGGTTCGCTTCATAAAAGGTGCATATATACGCGGTTTAGATGAATGAAAAGCGCGTATGAGCAGCTAGGGTTTTATGAAGAATGCACACGTGGGTTGATCTTCATGAGAGCGCGTATACATGTGACTTCAATGAATAAAAGTAGCATATGATATTTGAATTAATGAAGTTCTGGGGTAAGTTTGCATCTGCATATCTATTCTAAAGTATGGGTTAGCTCTGATATTCTGGTTACAGTGGTCTCACTGTTCTGTATGAAGCAATGGGAAAAGTATGATTATTGATAAGTGAAGGGTTGTGTTGAAGTTGTTTGATCCAGTTTGAAAATTGATGAAACGTGGTCTGCAGTGGTGCTGAGGGTCGAAGCCTTTAGTCAGGGGTTTGTAGCTCCCTTCCAGGAGAGGCTGGTAAACGAGAGCAGGGGGTCGTAGCTCCCTTCCAGGAGAGGCTGGTAAATGAGTACAGGGGGTTGTAGCTCCCTTCTAGGAGAGGCTGGTAAATGAGAGAAGGTTGTGGCCTTCTACAGGTGGGTGCCTGCGTGCTGGTATGAGTCTACGCTAGTACATGGTTGTAAGAAGTTTTCTTTATAATAAATATTGAAGACTAAGATGACGGCAGCGGTGGTTTTCTCCCGAATTGGGTTTCCACCTAAAATCCTGGTGTTCATGTGTGTTTCTTATGTGTGATGATTATTCTATTCTTTCTGCACCTATTTACTGTTTTCTAAAACATCTGATGAATGAATAATGCAATGATCTAAGTTAAGAATTAAATGCATAATTAGATCTCTGGACATACGCGAGTTCTGCAAAGGATATCCGCGTATATACGTGAGTTGGCTTCAGGAAAGTAGCGTATGGGTTTTTAGAAAGGAAAAAGTAAAAAGTTTTATTGTCTGCACTAAATACTGATTCACCCCCCCTCTTAGTATTTTTTCCCAACAAAACCTCCTTCAGTGTTTACACAGGTATCATGGTTTGGGAGCAATGTCAAAAATACAAGTTTCATCGGAAAATTTATGTACTTCTGGAGTGACCTTAGAAAAATCCGTTTTTCACATAGCTAGAGTGTCCAAATAACTTTTTTGATGCATCAAATGCAAACTAGACTTGAAAGGCTTTCCAACGAGCCATCACAGAGCCAAATCTGACGTCGGAAAGTGGTCCAAAATGTGGTTGCACAACACCCTATTTTTCTGTTGAAGTGGTGTTACGCACATGGCAGTGTTGGGAGATTTGATTTTTTATCAGGAAAATGGCATCCACGCAGCACAAATGAATTATTTTTGGAAATTAGACTCATCAGGCTTTCCAACGAGCCATCACAGCACCAAATCATACATCGAGAAGTGGTTCAAAACTTGGTTGAAAAAAACCCTATTTTTCTGCTGAAGTGGTGTTACGCACAAAGCAGTGATGGGAGATTTGATTTTTGAATAGGAAAATGGAATCCACTAAACACAAATCAAACATTTCTGGAAATAAAACTCAACAGGCTTTCCAACAATCCATCACAGGCGCAATTCCAACACCAAGAAGGCCTCCAAATGCCCTCTACAAAATGGTGCTGCGCACAGGAGAAGTTTGGCCAGAATTGCCACATAGAGATAAAAAACCTAAAAGAGGCAAAAAAGCATGAAAACCTTGGAGTTTTGGCTGAGGCTTCTCAACAGGTGTCCAAGACCTCTTGAAGGACCATTCCACAAATTTGAGGCAAATTGGACAACTTTTTGTTTTTTCCAAATTTTGACCCCTGGGAGCACAGCACCCTAGGTGTTACGCACAAAATTGGTGCATCCTCAGCTCTCAAAGTTTACATTTTTGGATTTTTCACATCACCAATAGTCTACTCACCAATTTTCAAATCATTTGGAGCATTTTACCCCCTCAAAAGGTAAACAAACATAAAACAATTGACCTTTTTGCCTCCTTTTCAGACCTAGTGTTATGCACAGAGCAATGTTGGGAGTTTTGATTTTTGAGCAAGTAAATGGCATCCACTCAGCACAAATGAAACATTTTTGTAAATTAGACTCATCAGGATTTACAACGATCTATCACGGAGCCAAATCCAATGTCGGGAAGACCTCCAAAATACTATTGCAACAGGGCCTATTTCTGTGTTACGCACCTGGAAATTTTTCACTGTTTGACACATGATACGATCCTGTGGCTGAGTGGGAAAAATGTGTGTTTGGAAAGTTTTCTTAGGCATGTCAGGCCTAAAATTCAATTTTATTTCCATTTATAGTCTGAAAGTATATTTATTTAGATATTTTTGTGCCTTGGGCTTTGCAAAGCCTCAAGGACAAGTTAAGATATTTCTCTTTGGCCAATACGGTTCTAGATGCTCTAGTAGGATCTCTTCTCCTCATTTGTTATATAAGACATGAGGATTCATTGTAAACAGTTTGGACTTGATATTTTTAAGAGAAATATATGGTTTTATGACCTTGGACAAGATATTGGTTTTATGAAGTGAATGAATGGCTTGTGTGGCTTGATGTTGGAGAAGATTGCTTACAGGATTCCATACCTTGGTGAATGGTGATGTTTTCCTAACTTGTTAATGTTTTCTTGTCTTCATTTTTTTTCAGTCTACTTGGTTACTATAGATTAGAAAAGTATAGGTTGAGATATGCTCATGGAAGCACCTCAAACCTTTTGTTTGCTATAGTTTTAATGTTTTCTTCTTTTAATCATCTTAAGGAATTATTGACTGCTCCTTAGGCCCACTAAAACTTGTTTTTGTTTCATGAATGGTTAGTATGTTAGCTTATAAATATGATTCATGGTATGCCCTTCTTATTTAAAGTTTTCAAAAACTCTATTGTGAAGCCTTTCTATGGAATATTGATTGATTAGGTTCAGACAAAGAGGCCTTGTTTTAATCTTGCCCTTTGCCCATGCTTACCAACTTGTTTCAGAGTTCCCAATAGTTTGATATATGTTGTTTAGGAGTTCCCTCTCCATATATTGAGTTGTTTTTTTATCTTATGTGTTTTATCAAGAAGCTGAAGGTGAATTTATTAGGAGTTTTAATGCTTCTATGTATCACCGGAATGTTTATCTTAATTTTTTATCAGTTTGAGTATTGTTCATAGAGATTAATGGTTTTCCCTAACTCATGAGTTATTTCTTTCAGACTATATATGTTTAAAGACCTCTTAGTTTTTTTCCAAACTTAATATTCATTACACCTCATACATCACCCAAAGGATCCATTAACCTTGCTGAATCGGCCCTGCAATACACTCTGCTTCATCATTTAGACACCCTCGACTTCATCTGACCCCATAGCCCTATTGATTTTACAGCCTCTCATTCCACCTATCCTACTTACTCATCTTACCCCAACCCAAAACAAACAAAAAAATTACACTTAACAACTAGCCTAAAATCAATCATCCAAAGCAAACAAGTTCACATCCTTCGCACAATAGAGAGAGCCCTCTTTGAGTCCAGGAAGGCTAGGTCCTAGGACTCCAAAGACTGGTCTGATGTTACCCTGTCATTTGGTTTAGAAAATATGCCAAGTCACGGGACCCTAAAAACACTCTTCACACATCTCATAAAATGCAACATGGAAATCAGCAAGATAATATAATGAACCATTTGGCAAGCTTTCATACCAAGACCATGCTTTTCCTTCTAAAGTATCCATAAACATCTTCATGAGACAATCCTCAAGGAACTGAACCTTAAGACTTTGTACATGCATATGGAATCTAACCAAATGAAGAGCATCATAGTATTTCTTTTCATCTTTAAATATAGGAAGATCAGTTAACTATTCGACCTTTGGCATAGGATTTGGAAAACCAGGGATATGAGACCGATTCATAGGGGCATACAAGGCATTTATTATTGCGATGGAACTCATCTTGAAACTTCATCAAACTACTGATCTTCAAGCAGTGGAGTCACCTTCCAATTGATTATTTGATGTGTGGAGTCACCAGAGCAGAAATACAGCCAATATGTGTCTAACTGTCTGTTGCTCTCAGACCTTAGAACTGAAACTTTGTCAGTCTTCCCAGGGAAAATTTACACCTTTGCTCCCTGGCAACGGTGAAAAAATGTTATTAGCAAAATCGTACCTGATTGGTTGCTGATCAAACAACCTCAGTGTAACTATTTCAAACCACTTCTAACTAAAGCTTAGCCTCTTCAGTCTAAGAGGGCTCTCTCAAGGGGGTTTATGATATTGGTCAATGATAAAAATAGATGACTAACTCTATGATTTATGTATTGTTTTATATGTTTGCAAGTTGAAAAGATTAGTGCTTACTAGCATTGGGCTATGGAGTCAGTGACGGGGATCTCAATAACAAGGCTTTCCTTGTGGAAGCTGAGGCTTGTAAATATTTCAATGAAAGAGCAAGACATACAAGAGGTTTTCAATAGCTTTAGGTTCAAAGGAAGTCAGAGCATGTAATACATGAATTATGAGTGATGAGACATCAAGACATTGAAGGTAAACTATTAAGAGAGATATACCATAGCTTAATAATTAAAGGAAGTCATAGCATGAACAATCATGAGTTTCGAGTATAAGCATTAAGACATTGAAGAAAACCTTTCAAAAGATAGGACATAAACTCATTTAAATATAATAAGAATCTCAGGTGAAGAAAATTTGTGTTGTTACTGTATATAGCAGCAAACTCCAATAGCTTTACAATCAAATAGTCTTCTGAGATAACATCTTCAACTTGTAGGTTGAAAATAATACTAATATGTAGCCATTGGGCTTATGGAGTCAAACTTTCAGTGTTCCAATGAGTTTAATTGACATGTAAGTTGAGGCAGATCAGAGTTTTTAGTAGTAGTAGTTCATACACATGAGACATGGAAATACACAGTAAATTCACTTATAAAGGAATTCAGAGCATCACATGGATAAATTATGAGTAATATAAATGAAAACCACTACAAGAGATATATATAAAAGATGAAAATAGAACAAGCCAGCACTAAAAAGTCCTTCAGAATCTCAAGTTGGTCAAGTAACATATCTCTATATTAGCTGAAACAGTCAAATTACAATAAGCTGCAATTTTGCCAAAAATTTCCAACCCTTGACAAACTAGACCCCCATGGAATTTTTTCCTAATGACACCTTGCATAACCATAAAAAATCAACTTTAATGATAAACAGACACCTATCCTACTTGATAGTCCTATTTCAAATAGGACTCAAACTACTCTTTATTATCTTTAACAAGCTTATCACTAGCACATTTGGCCCAATTTCTGACGGCCAAAAAGTCTCTCTTGCGACACATAGGCGTCCCAAGAGTGATACTTTGAGGCGGGGAAAAATGTGGTTAGCCATTACGTCGCAATTCCGACACTTCAATAAAGTGTCGGAAGAGAGACGCATTTTCTGACGTTTCCAGATGGTCGTCACTCTTCCGAAATTATCCAAACCATCGCTCTTTCGATGTTATCCAAAGCGTCGCTATTCTGACGTTAGTTAAACTTTCTATCTATCGACGTTTCACACCGTCGCACTACCGATGATCCATAACTGTCAGTGTTCTGACGTTTTGCAGGTTTTCAAAATAATGTCGCTCTTCCGACGTGTATGATTTTATGTTACTCTTCCGACGTGTGTGGAATTTCATCGCTCTTCTGATGCCTGCGACTTTCCGTCGCTATTCCGACATCCTGCAGAGTTGGTCGCAAGTCCAAAGGGTCAGACTTCGTCCAACATCCGTCGCTATTCTGACGTGTGTGACTTGACGTCGCTCTACCGACGTCTTGCAGACTATGTCGAAAGTCCGACGTCGTGTAGTTGTTGTCACATGTCTGATGGTTGGAAGTGGATAGAAAGCATCGGAAGACTAACGGAAAATAACTTATATGGAAAAGAAAATGGGTACATTCTTCCAGCTCCAGGAAGGTTCAGTCTTCCAGCTCCAGGAATACGTTCAATGATATCAGAGCATCTCAAGGAATGTGTACTGTGATGGCAGATGACCTCGATAGGTATTGTGATGGCTTACCTACAAGTTGTACAAGGCTCAATTAAGAACTATGTAATTAGTAGTGCTCATTCTAGAAGAGAGAGCAGATGGGTGTCCATCCGGGAATTCCAGTTTGACAAATTATATACACTCATTAATGGGACCCAAAAAAAGCAGGGGAAAATACATCAGAAGGTTACATGTGCTCCTATATGTTGGCCCTACGTGATCACCCAAGGGTTTCTCACCCAGCTTCAGCACCACCTTATAAATCAGCAAAAAGATTTACTTGCAAGTCAAATTGCCTTTATCATAGCATTTGAGATATGAATGTTTAAACTTTGTACACTGTAACTTGGACAACTCAGCCCCTTAGATGTTCTTTCTAAAATCATGTCTACATTCATTGAAAACATTGAGGTTATCATAGTGGCCCAGTGATCAAAATTGAAAACCATTGTCCATTTAACTTGAGACTGAAAGGAAATATGATGTATTTCTCCAATGTCCTACTGTGAACAACAGATTGAGCAGGGTAATAAGATAAAGAGGCAAATAGCCTTTGTTTGGATTGAAATAATGAAACACTCAAACAGATTGTCCTGCTGACTAGCAAAAGAACCCCTGCATTAACTTTATCCTTAATCATTAAAATTAAGATAAGATTATTTTTATACTGGAAGTTGGACAACTCATCCCCTTAGATGTTCTTTCTTTGATCATGTCCACATTCACTAAAATTTTATGGTCATCATAGTCTTCCAGCAATCTAAACTAAAAACCTTTATCCATATTAACCAGAGACTAAAAACCAAAATATAATGTGTCCCACAATGTCCAGCAATAAATATGTATTACAACAGCATAGCAAGAAAAAGAATCAAATAGGATTTAGTTGTCTTAAATAACTAAATTTATCTCACGGAGAGCATCCTGATGACCAAATAAAGTAGCCCAGTTTATACTTCAATACTAGACCTCGTCAATTCAAGTGCAAACAAAAACACAATAGTAAATAAGACAAAGGAATATCAATCAATGTACAAGGAGACCACAATAGAGAAAACAAAATCAAGCTAAATACATCGGATTGAAATAATAAACTACTTTTGCTAACAAGGACTGCCTTCCATGACAAATGGCCATTAAAAGTGTCGCAGAAATATGAAGCATCCGCACCTTCATAGTCTTCCAAACTATGGGATAAGGATTGGTCACATTTCTATCCATGATTGCATCTCAGATAACTCTGAAAATTCATTTCCTAGAGGACATTTCAGAGTGGTTTTGGCACACCATCAGGAGCACTTTGTTCTCTGTCAAAACCAACAAATCAGAAATAGTTCTCAAAGAAAATTCAAGTCTGAGGAATCCACAGTATAAGGCATTTTAAATTGGCTTAATCCAACCTTCACAAATTAACCTTCACTAAGATATCTCATGTAAACCCACACCGTTCCACTAAAATTGATTTCTACCATGTCATATTTCCAACCTCATCACTTGAGATTAGTGATCTAAAACTCCCATAAACAATTCTCTGAAATAAAACAAAGCATTCTTAATCTGAAGAGTGGCTTGGAGCTACACACCAAGAACTAAATAGTCTATTATGTGGACTTGAAACTTGCAGCAAGTTTGAGCATCCTTGACATATTAGTTACCCATTAGATCTAGCCCCTGGCAATTAAGATAGATGAGCACCACAATTTTCAGCTCATAAATTGTCGACATCATAGACACAGATATGATATGAATCTAAATTTATGGAAGAGGATTATACATTCTTTGTTTTCTTAATGTTGTCACCATATTAAGAAGGGACTACTATTTTTATTTACTCCTTTTATTAGGGTGGTAGAGCCTCATTAATGTGCACTAGTGTTATATGTTCCCAAAGATTGTCCCCTTTCATGCCCTCAAAAAGCAAATTACCCATCACAAGGAGTTGTCCTGAAAGACAAATCCCAGATTTTTGTTTTCAGGGTGCTACCATGCATTTCATCTAGTACTATGGCAATGCTTCAAAGGCCTGCATAGCTGTCATTCAAAAATTCAGTTTGTATGTAAAAAAATATAAAATTCCACCTTCACATGATCTTGGATTGTGTATATGTTTATCTATATTGTAATCTAATCAAAGATTCCAAGTAATAGAAATGTGACCATGAAAAACTGAATTTTCTAAAATGAAAAATTATTGTGGAAACTCATCCTATATCAACTGTATAGGACTTACCTACAAGTTGTACAAGGATCAATTAAGAACTATGTAATTAGTAGTGCTCGTTCTAAAAGAGAGAGCAGATGGGTGTCCATCCGGGAATTCTAGTTTGACAAATTATATACACTCATTAATGGGACCCAAAAAAAGTAGGGGAAAATACATCACAAGGTTACATGTGCTCCTATATGTTGGCCCTATGTGATCACCCAAGGGTTTCTCACCCAGCTTCAGCACCACCTTATAAATCAACAAAAATATTTACCTGCATGTCAAATTTCCTTTATCATAGCAGTTGAGATAGGACTGTTTAAACTTTGTACACTATAACTTGGAAAACTCAGCCCCTTAGATGTTCTTTCTGCAATAATGTTTGCATTCATTGAAAACATTGAGGTTATCATAGTGGCCCGGTGATAAAAATTGAAAACCATTGTCCATTTAACTTGAGACTGAAAGGAAATATGATGTATTACTCCAATGTCCTACTGTGAACAACAGATTGAGTAGGGTAATAAGATCAAGAGGAAAATAGCCTTTGTTTGGATCGAATTAATAAAAAACTCAAACAGATTTTCCTACTGGCCAGAAAAAGAACCCCTGCATTAAATTTATCCTTAATCATTAAAAATAAGATAAGATTATTTTTATATTGGAATTTGGACAACTCAGCCCCTTACATGTTCTTTCTGTGATCATATCCGCATTCACTAAAATGTTATGGTCATCATAGCTGTCCAACAAACTAAACTAAAAACCTTTATCCATATTAACCAGAGACTAAAAACCAAAATATAATGTGTCCCCCAATGTCCATCAGTAAATATGTATTACAATAGCATAGCAAGAAAAATAATCGAATAGGATTTAGTTGTCTTAAATAACTGAATTTCACTCACGGAGAGTATCCTGATGACCAAATAAAGTAGCCCAATTTCTACTTAAATACTAGACCTCATCAATTCAAGTGCAAACAAAAACAAAATAGTAAATAAGACAAAGGAATATCAATAAATGTACAAGGAGACCACAATAGAGAAAACAAAAGCAAGTTGAATACATTGGATTGAAATAATAAACTATTTTTACTAACAAGGACTGCCTTCCATGACAAATGGCCATTAAAAGAGCCGCAGAAATATGACGCATCTAAACCTTCATAGTCTCCCAAACTATGGGATAAGGATTGGTCACCTTGCTATCCATGATTGCATCTCAGATAACTCTGAAAATTCATTTCCTAGAGGACATTTCAGAGTGGTTTTGGCACACCATCGGGAGCACTTTGTTCTCTGTCAAAACCAACAAATCAGAAATAGTTCTCAAAGAAAATTCAAGTCTGAGGAAGCCACAGTATAAGGAATTTTAAATTGTCTTAATCCAAACTTCACAAATTACCCTTCACTAAGATATCTCATGTAAACCCACACTGTTCCACTAAAATCGATTTCTACCACATCATATTTCCAACCTCATCACTTGAGATTAGTGATCTAAAACTCCCATAAACAATTTTCTGAAATAAAACAAAACATTCTTAATCTGAAGAGTGGCTTGGAGCTACACAACAAGAACTAAATTGTCTATGATGCGGACATGAAACTTGCAGCAAGTTTGAGCATCCTTGACATAGTAGTTACCCATCAGATCTGGCCCCTAGCAATTAAGATAGATGAGCACCACAATTTGTAGCTCATAAGCTACCGACATCATAGACACATATATGATATGAATCTAAATTTATGCAAGAGGATCACTTATGGAAGATGATTCCACATTATTTGTTTTCTTAATATTGTCACCATATTAAGAAGTTTTATTCTTTCTGTTAGGGCGGTAGAGCATCATTAATGTGCACTAGTGTTATATGTTCCCAAATATTGTCGAATCTCAGTTTATGAAAACAAGTGCAAGGTAAGGGACAGAGTGAAGAGATAGTTCAACGAAGGAAGTTAGAAGCTGCTAAATTGGAGATTGGACACTAAGTGATTTGAGGAGTGAAATATATTTTTATATGAGCAGACATTCTTGGAGCATTCATAGAAGCCCTTTTTTGAAGCATTGATGAAGATCTTGTTGAATACTTGAAGCACTGTTGAAGAAGCCTCATTTAAGCAGAATTTAAATCCATTGAAGTAGCCTCTTGGTAACAATTCTTAATAACCCTTTTTGGAGCAATAAAATGTATCTATGATAAATCTCTTGATGATGAGAAACCTTACCTATGACAATCTTAGATAGAATGTGGGATATGATATGTAGTGGAACTTTTTTTTTTAGAGAATACTTGGAGACTAATTGAAATAGATTAGATTCTTGACCTAAGTACATTGGAAGATATGTCAAACATACCATTGAATACTTCTGAATAAATCCATTGAAGCTTATTTGAAGTATCTTGGAGGCACTCTATACCACCTATAGAAGAATTTGTTGAAGTAAAGCTTACCTACACTGAGGTTTCCACCTAGATCCAACATTATGTATGGAACCATAACACCCCTGACATGCCAAACTAAAGGATTATCAAGAAAATTTAAGTAAAATTGTAACTTGTTTTGAATGAAAATTTGTACAAAGACTTAAAGAGACGTTGTTGAAACATAAAAGTATATTTTGGATGCACTATAACCATATTTTATCAAAGTGTTTGTTATAAATACCAACACATTTCTTGGAGCTCACATATGTCAACAAATAAAAAATGTGGAATGTGATGGCAAATGAATTAATAGGGTACTTTTTTCCACCTAATGGTTTATTTTCTCTTACAATTTGTTAAGGATGGAATAAGCCAGATCAAAGAACCAAATTTGAAGCCTATTTAAAACCTGTATAGGTTAGCTCCAACATAGACAGGTTGGCTCCTCCACTAAAGATATATTCGCCTCCTCAAAAAGACATGATAGTTCAATAGGTTCAAACGAGTATAAATAGAGGTTGAAATTTCCTCCATTTCAGCCTTCACTCGTCCAAAAATTAAGAAGAAGATAAGAAAATAAAGTGAAAAGAAGACCACGAATAAGGACTAAGATTAGAAACAAGATTATTTCATGGCATATCTCCTAAAGGAACGAAATTATCTGTGATCCATCTCTGTACTAAAAATACTGAAGTCTTTGTGATTCATCTCTGAGGCATAATACCAAAAGTATGAAGTAATTTCTGTGAAAATTAAGCGAAACAATTTTTTTCCTGGAGGTAAAGGTACCTCTAAGGGGCCAAGACCCTGTGGATTATCTTTGAGAAAGTAGACCAAAAATTTGTGAGAAAGAGCTCAAATCCTAAGGTTGAATTTACATGTGAAAAAGTATTGCATAACTTGTGGAAGAGGGAGACAAAATTATTTGTTTTCATAAGATTGTCATGATGTTGAGAAGGGACTATTATTTCTATTTATTCTTTGTTTTAGGGTAGCATAGCCTCAATAATTCACACTGGTATTATATGATCCCAAAGAGGGTCAAGTCTTAGCTTATGAACATGAGTGCTAGATAGGGGATAAAGTGAATAACTAGTTCAAAAGAGGATTTTACGAGTCGCTACATTGGAGATTGGATACTAAGTGATTTGACGAGTGAAATCTATTTTTGTAAGAGAATAAATTCTTGGAGCATTCATAGAATACCTTGTTTGAAGCATTGCCGAAGATCTTGTTGAAGACTTGAAGCGCTATTGAATAAGCCTCATTTCAGAAAACTTGAAATCCCTTGAAGTAGCCTCCTGGTAGTAGATATAGACAACCGTTTTTGGATTAGTAAAATTTATATATGATAAATCCCTTGATGATGAGAAAAATGATCTATTTGTAAGAATTTGGGATATGATCTATAACAGGTCTTAAAATAGACTTAGTTCCAAGATCCTAAAGCAAATGGGCTATGATGAACAAGGATTACGAAATTCAAGGAATTATAAACTCCACTATAGCTACACAGAGGCCAAGCATAATGGACTAGACTTTGATGGAAAAATGGAAAGGCCCATCACCATCAAGACCATTCTGTAAAACCAAATACATGTTGGTGTTTTCCTATTCATCAGGAGAAGTAGCAACAACAAATGAAGGTAGTAGTCCACTATCATCTTAGCCTTCTTGTCCAAGAATATTACCATATCAAGAATGGAATGTCTTTGTACTAGTGCTTAGCATGGTTACGCACTCAAGTGATGGAAATATATCATATAAAGACCAACTATATATGATAATAACACAAATTATACCAATTAGTCTTATGCTACCATTACAGTGTAAAAGACTCCATGACTCAACTATCTTTTGCAAAATTTTAAAGGAAAAATGCACAACTAATTTCAGTTGGTTAACTGAAATTGAGAACAATGCTACATTCACTTATCTACAAATTCAATGAATTTTCATACCTCATACTAATTGCAATAATGGAAAATATCACACCTCAACAACTTTCAAATTTTTTGAGACTCTACTATCGTTGGGTATTTTGAAGGTCACACAAATGCATTGAACTTCTAGGACTGGATTTCCTACATATTGATGTTCATGCATGCCAAGGTCAAGAAAAATTTAATTCTCAAGCAGATTTTTAAGAAAATTATGTTTATATTATGCACACAATAATATGCACAAGAGTAGCAAAGAATAAACAATCATATTGCAGCTAAACCTGCAATAATTTGAATAGCAAAAACAGAAACATTTTTGGCATTTATAATAGATAAACTCATGCCAAAAATTAATCATAATATTTTATAAGCATCTTCAGGAATATTTATCATCAGTTTTCTAGGGTAAAAATAGACATTTTTCAACTATTATTAAGTATGTTTTATTGCCGAAATAAAATTATGGGTTTTAACCCTAGGGTAAATCAATTGTTTTCCATTGCAAGCAGTTTCTAGATCGTTGATAATAGAGAGGTAGATAAAATTAAGGGGATCAATAAATTTTTTGATTTCTATTGATGCATCTTCACAGGCATCAATAAGGCGGCTAACAAATTTTCAAGAAATGTATTTGGATGATCAAAAGCAAGGTTGGAAAAACTAGTAGACACACTCTAGACATCCATTAAAAACATACTCTCTATTCGTCAAATACTAATGGTGCCAATTTGATACTAGAGTATTAGCCCAACAAGGATCCCCTCCTTTCCAAAACATCAAAAAATTCATTGATTTTTTCCTTAGGTGTAACATTCAAGATAGGGATAAGATGGCAGAATTTTATATGGATAATTTAATACTGCTTAATATGAATGTGTGGGACCCCAACTCTCAACTAGGTGATCTGAAATTTATTTCTTTAGCCTCCTGGATGATAGTCACTAACTATCAGAGGGAAAATATAGTAGATATCCTTGTACAATGCAGAGGGGAAAGACCCAATAGCCTCTCTAAATATAGAGTCCTCTATCCAACATTGAGATAGAGAATAGATTTACAACTTCCACAATGAATCTGTGTTGGTAAGTGGACTACAAGTCCATTTATGGATCATAAAGTATAGGAGCAGTTGCATCCTTGACTGTGACTCAACTGCTAAAACTATGAAGAGAACATTGCAGACCTGAACATGGGCAAAGTAGGTAGAGAAATATTGGAAGACTTAAGAGAAAACGATGTTGAACTCAAGAAGAGAACAAACACTTGAAAGAGAAGGTCCAAATGTTCAATTGGAGGATGGAAAAGATGGAGAAGCACTTTAAGACCTCTACCAAACTATTTCAATTACTAAAGAAAATTTTTTGATGAACGTCAAGATTCTCTCATTATAGTCATTGTCGATTGGGATAAGCACAGAGTGAAGCTTGTATGCCTTAGAGAGGTGGTCATCTAGATGGATAGTTGGCAAGAAAGTGGGTTCACTCAAATGATGGTACAACTACAACAAGAGTTAGTGGAGAAGGAGGTGGCCTTGGAAAGGCTCCAAGCAGCTGTCCAAGACTAGGAGGAAGCAATACCACCTTCCTTGCCATTTCTAAAGCCAACACCATGACTAAAACCCCCTTTTTAATCTCACTTTCCATAGACATTTCTCTAGTGCAGATTGGTGACTTTGAAAAAGCATACCAGAGGCATTAGGTCCAATATCCTAAAGAAAATGGGCTATGATGAACAAGGATTAGGAAATTTAAGGAATTCTAAACTCCATTATAGCTACATAGAGGCCAAGCATAATGGACTAGACTTTGATGGAAAAATGGAAAGGCCCATCACCATTAAGACCATTCTGTAAAACCAAAGACATGTTGGTGTTGGCCTATTCATCGGGATAAGTAGCAACAACAAATGAAGGTAGTAGTCCACTATCATCTTAGCCTTCTTGTCCAAGAATATTACCATATCAAGAATGGAATGTCTTTGTACTAGTTATTAGCATGGTTATACACTCAAGTGATGGAAATATCTCATATAAAGACCAACTATATATGATAATCACACAAATTATACCAATTAGTCTTATGCTACCATTACAGTGTAAAAGACTCCATGAATCAACTATATTTTGCAAAATTTTAAAGGAAAAGTGCACAACTAATTTCAGTTGGTTAAAAAAAACACCAAATTTGGATAAGTCCAGTATTTTGGTGGTCAATGGGCAATAAGTTAGTGATGGTAATAGTGTTGAGCCATAGATGTGAAGTTTAGCCCTTTTCTCTAGTGACTACGTTAAGCCCTATTCAAAGGTTCAAGGTTGAGTGGGATCTACTTCAGAAGTTAAAAAATGGAAGAAGAAGTCCTACAGAGTATGAAATCTCTAAGAGGGCTTCAAATATCTAAAGAAATAGGCTCCAGACCAGTTGATTTAAGAAGAAGGAAATTTTGAAGCTAATAGTTTGAAAAATTTTAGTGGCATCTAAATTCATATTCAAAACAAGCTACGATTAGTCACCTTGAGAATCTCTCTTGAATCATTCTACACTTGAAGCATTCTTGGGAACCTCGCTCCTTCATCATATCAAGAAGAAGAGATCAGGATTAATTTTTTGGGTTGTAATTCCTCTCATTCAAGAAGAATCTAGGGTATCCACCAAAGATTTATGTCCATTAAAAAATACACCGTGTTTAATGTTAAATTTAGACTAATACTTGACATCATGCCCAAGCATGATTACACCATGGCAACACCATGACATCATGCCCAACTGGGATAGCCTATGACCTAACAAAATAGACTTCTATTTGGATTTTTTATGACCTAAAAGAATGTACTTCCAGAAAATGGTGGTAGGGAGAAATTGTGGCTGCAAATACTCTAGGTCCACTCCTAGGCTAATATAGTAGATATACAATTACCAGAATAGGGGCGCTCATTCTACTACAAAATGGATCATTGAGGTGGGGAACCCACATATATTAAATTTATGTTGTTGACCAATAGGAATGTGAGGGAATTGGAACTGGTTGGAGTTCCTTTGAACCTAACTAGAACTCGAGGGAATGCGATAAGATGGATATGATACAATGGTGGTTATATCACCATAACTAGAACAAGTAAGTATAAAAATAGTATATAAAAAAAAATTCAATGTTTAAAAGCATGTTCAAACTTACAATTAAATAGATGAAAAAACACATACAAAAAACCAAATAATAATCATGAACAAGCTTCATATTGAATTATGAACTGTAAAGGAACTTAAAAAATTTGACACTACGAACCTGGTCAAGCGCACAAGCAAAAAGATCCTGGACATGACCCTGGTTGACAAGTTGTATTACTCATGATGCAAGAGGATTTGTACCTGTGCTGCCAAGTCATTCAAAATCCATAATTATCTATACAATAAATACAAGTAATTGATGTAGTATTTTTGACTCTAAGATGCATTCTTATGATAATGTTAGAACATATGTTGAGAATTTCAAAACATACCTGAATAATCTCCTCTTCATTTCAAGAAAAATTTATTGGAGTCGCCTGCACTTGGAACAAGCCTCCCACAATCTGAAAGAGAAGCAACTAAGTCAACAATTACTTTTTTGCTGCTATGTTGGATCGATGGAGGTTTGCTCCAAGATTAAATCCCTCCAATAAATTATTCTCTACTAAACAAGGCCAACCACGTGAAGGTGGAAGCTCTTATGGCCCCTCCCCCCCCTCCCCCCCCCACCACATCACTCTCAATTCCCCAATACCCAACCTATATTTCATTTTTTACTTTCATGAGCAGAAAAAAAATAAAAAATAAAAAATAAAAAAAAATAAAAATAAAAAAAAATCAATAACTAATAAAAAAGCAGTGCAGCAAAAAGTACACAAGAAAACATTGAAAGTGCTTGACATAAAAATAGTATGATAAATGAGTTTTTAATATAATGCAAAAAACGTTCCAAGTATGGTAACATTTGTCTTATAATAATACAATATTTTACACTATAAAAAATTATTTTCCTTCTTCCTACTTCTAAAGCTCCTAACTACATCATCAACATCATCGTGCTCTACTCCTGTTTCGTGCATTTCCCGCAGAGATGACCTAGTTTCATAGTCATGATGTCTAGTCTCATGCAGTGACGGGGCATCGCCTATAAAAATAGATAATATTAAATTTTAATTGTCATTTTTTAAATATCATTGAACTAGTTCGGTAATATTAATAAAAAAAAATTGTAATGAGATTATTTACCTAGTGCACCAGTTGTCATCGTTGGAACCGTTGCCCTGCGTTCCTCTCTGGTGGTAGGATGTTCAAGTACAACATTCTCTGTCATTTAAACAAAAAACATTGTAAGGACACAACCATCACGGTATAATTTGAAAAAATTATAAGTGTAAATTAATTACCGTTATGGCCCTCACTGATAGTAGCATTTTCGGCCTAGTCCCCACTACAATGATCAGGTTGCACGTGAGGACCATGTACTTCTAGAAATATTTCAATCTTAACACACTGCTCAACAACTGGGTTATTTGGCTCGTTGAAAGTGTTGCTCCCCTAATTTAAACAAAGTTTTTAGACATTAAATTTATGAATGAAAACAAACATATTGAAAGATTAACGTTTTACCTTATTAGGCATTATGGATCTTGGGACCTATCCCAAGCTTCTATGATGTTCAACTACGGCTTGATATCCAGAACGAAAAGTGATATCTATGTATTCCTCTATGGTTTCCGTTCTAAATTCATCACCCTACATTGCATATGATTATGTATCTTTAATGTTGAGAGTGCAAGCTTCTGTGATCCATAACATTTTTAATCATAAATCTTCCAGGAAATCACATAAGAAATTAAGGAACCAACGCATTTCAAACTACCAACTGTAGTTCATCATCAAGATAATAAATACAATTAATTTTATTTGGTGGGATCAGAAAAATGTTGGAAGGCGATACAATTAATTATAATATTTTTAGCTACCTACAATTCTTGCGGCTAATTTCAAGTAGCTGCCCTAGCCTACCTTGTGATGGTTTTTTTTTTTCAATCCTCGCTTTGGTTTCCTTCGAGGTGTCAGGAAACCTATCATCAAAATCTTGAAGTCAGATATGACGTAGCACACTTTTATTTTAGACATAGAGAAAATTAAAGCCATTCAATTAAAGTTGTAATTTACCTTGTAGGTCCAATTAGCATTTTTCCTTCTTTCTGGCCCTTTTCTCTTTTCCGTCATTGATGAGTGCTATCCACTCCCTCTATGGAACTGTGAGAGGATTCTCATATCTAGATTTAATTTTTAATTGTGTCCTATATGTGTCCCTGGTATATTTCAGATATTTTCCAACTACCCAAGCCACCGCTTTTTTATCAAATGTGCCCACCCCAAAAAGGGATTCTAGATAATCTAGAAGTTCTTTTTTCAAGTTGGAATTTTGGGAATTCCACCTTCTGCGTATGGTTGGGCCAAAAATTATCAACGTCTTGCTCTCCAAAAACATTTATAACTCATTTTTTCCTACACAGAAAAAAGATATTATCATTAATTTAAAAATAAAAATCATGATAAAATATGTTCTAGATAGAGTACATGAAATAGTTAAAATATTAAAACTTACCTAGGAGTTGTATGTTCTTTATGGGAACACCTTCATCGTTCACTAAAAACGTTCCATCAATGGTCCCCGTGGAGGTGACACGTGTATCTCCAGGAAACGCAATAATATAGTTGGCCATAACAGCCTCATCACTGCCAACACGTTCAACAGTTTGTTGGGTGTCTTCTTGGGCAGCGTGCATTTCTTGGATGCCACCTAAAGGCATAGAAGGTGTACGAGAGGGTCACTCGGCAATCTCTTGAATTTGTGTCCCACTACCACCAACACTGGGGGTAGCAGGTGTCAGATAACGCTACATACAAAAGAATTTTTTCGTTAGTTTAGTTAATGTAAAAATTAAAAATCAAACTATCACAATTGATCTCATGCAGAAAATAAATAAAAAATATCCTTTTGATTTTTTATTATTACCTTATATGTTTCTAGTTGGGTCATAAGTTTTGTTATCCTCATTTCTAATTCAGGTGTTTGAGGCGTAACGTCTGCCAAACACTCAAGTTCCAACTTTGCTTTTCACGCCTTTTTTTGCAGCAACAGCAATGGACATGGGGATGAAGAAAAATATTCCTCGTTGAGGGAAGAATCAGGCACACCATGGCCAGGCGTCTACATATTTGAACAAAATTAACATTATTTCAATTATGTAAATAACTAAAATACCTGAATATAGAGAAATGTTGGCACTTTACATGTTCTTCGGCTGGCCCATTTCCGCGATTATCCTGTCTCGGGGTTGTTCCTGTACTGCCATGATTAGTCTGCCACATTGCAATAAATTAGAAATGTGAAAACTTGAAAACGATATCTAACTTGAAAACACAAAATGAAAACTAAAATAATTTTTAAATTTACAGTGAAGTGCTTGAATTCAGTTGAAATTTTTTTGATTGAATTTTTATCCTTAGATGCTTTTAGTCCATTTTTGGATGATTTGGTTCTTGCTCGTTGTGATTCTCAGATAAATATATTTATGAATGAGCTAGAAAATCATAGTGGAAATGCAAGATCTACTAAGAAAGTGGTTCAACAGCTTGCCTTCTGATGGCTCGAAATGTTTCAAGGGATGAAAACTTTTCCTAGAGATTAGCTTAAATAGATTTTCATGATAAGGATTTTGTTTTGATTAATGATCATCCAAGTGTCCACAAACATTCATTACATGGATTATAATCATACGTACACTTGGGCTCTACAATGATTATTAACCCTCTAATATGGTGGCCACTTGGTGCATATTTTGATGGGGATTCCATTCATGTTTTTTATCCCCAATATTTAGGATCTCAAGCTAAGTTTTCTCAGCTTCTAAGTTGTAATTTACCTTGCAGGTCCAATTAGCATTTTTCCTTCTTTCTAACCCTTTTCTCTTTTCCGTCATTGATGAGTGTTATCCACTCCCTCTCTGGAACTGTGAGAGGATTCTAATATCTAGATTTAATTTTTAATTGCGTCCTATATGTGTCCCTGGTATATTTCAGATATTTTCCAACTACCCAAGCCACCGCTTTTCTATCAAATGTGCCCACCCCAAAAGGGATTCTAGATAATCTAGAAGTTCTTTTTTCAAGTTGGAATTTTGGGAATTCCACCTTCTGCGTATGGTTGGGCCAAAAATTATCAACATCTTGCTCTCCAAAAACATGTATAACTCATTGTTTCCTACACAGAAAAAAGATATTATCATTAATTTAAAAATAAAAATCATGATAAAATATGTTTTAGATAGAGTACATGAAATAGTTAAAATATTAAAACTTACCAAGGAGTTGTATGTTCTTTATGGGAACACCTTCATCGTTCACCAAAAACGTTCCATCAATGGTCCCCGTGGAGGTGACACATGTATCTCCAGGAAACGCAATAATATAGTTGGCCATAACAACCTCATCACTGCCAACACGTTCAACAGTTTGTTGGGTGTCTTCTTGGGCAGCGTGCATTTCTTGGATGCCACCTAAAGGCGTAGAAGGTGTACAAGAGGGTCGCTCGGCAATCTCTTGCATTTGTGTCCCACTACCACAAACACTGGGGGTGGCAGGTGTCAGATAACGCTACATACAAAAGGATTTTTTTGTTAGTTTAGTTAATGTAAAAATTAAAAATCAAACTATCACAATTGATCTCATACAGAAAATAAATAAAAAATATCCTTTTGATTTTTTATTATTACCTTATATGTTTCTAGTTGGGTCATAAGTTTTGTTATCCTCATTTCTAATTCAGGTGTTTGAGGCGTAACGTCTGCCAAACACTCAAGTTCCAACTTTGCTTTTCGCGCCTTTTTTTGCAGCAACAGCAATGGACATGGGGATGAAGAAAAATCTTCCTTGTTGAGGGAAGAATTAGGCACACCATGGCCAGGCGTCTGCATATTTGAACAAAATTAACATTATTTCAATTATGTAAATAACTAAAATACCCGAATATAGAGAAATGCTGGCACTTTACATGTTCTTCGGTTGGCCCCTTTCCGCGATTATCCTGTCTCGGGGTTGTTCCTATACTTCCATGATTATTCTGCCACATTGCAATAAATTAGAAATGTGAAAACTTGAAAACGATATCTAACTTGAAAACACAAAATGAAAACTGAAATAATTTCTAAATTTACAGTGAAGTGCTTGAATTCAGTTGAAATTTTTTTGATTGAATTTTTATCCTTAGATGCTTTTAGTCCATTTTTGGATGATTTGGTTCTTGCTCGTTGTGATTCTCAAATAAATATATTTATGAATGAGCTATAAAATCATAGTGGAAATGCAAGATCTGCTAAGAAAGTGGTTCAACAGCTTGCCTTCTGATGGCTCGAAATGTTTCAAGGGATGAAAACTTTTCCTAGAGATTAGCTTAAATAGATTTTCATGATAAGGATTTTGTTTTGATTAATGATCATCCAAGTGTCCACAAACATTCATTACATGGATTATAATCATACGTACATTTGGGCTCTACAATGATTATTAACCCTCTAATATGGTGGCCACTTGGTGCATATTTTGATGGGGATTCCATTCATGTTTTTTATCCCCAATATTTAGGATCTTAAGCTAAGTTTTCTCAGCTTCTAAGTGTGGATCAACAAATGTTTAGTTCCCATTTTGGAGAGGCAAGAATAGCACTAAGTGTTGATACTTGATACATTTTTGTATGCCAATCTTTTATCCATTCACATGATGTCGAATCATACCATCGGGGTTGGAACAAAGACCTTGGGCTTTTGGAATTGCAATCAGTAGCAAATATCTATAAATACACAAGGAGAAGTACTATTTTTTCCCAGTGTTCAATAGGCTTTTAATTGGTAATAAATTAATATGCAATATTTCACTTATCCATGTGCCATATTGATAACACCCAAGGTGGATCAATGTAGTAACCAAGTCATATTCTCCTATCACTTCTGTTAAATGCTTGTTATAATGTTTTAGACCAGGTTTGGTATGTGGATTGGTCCTAGTGATCGAGTTGAATTGGTTTATGTACACCTATTCTTAGAAACATTGGATGAATTGACCTTGCAGATTTTAAACACTGTAGCAGTTAAGAGAATGATGATTGTTCTTTATGATAGTTGTGGTAGATGGTTGGTATTGGCATGTGTAACTGTTGCATCTGTAATTTTTCCTCGCTTGGTCAAAATTCCGACAGTTTAATTTCAAGGGAGGAAAACTTTATCCTCGGTAATCTCTTGTCGGAATTCAAATGTTTCAAGGGAGGAAAACTTTTCCTAGAGATTAGCTTAAATATATTTGCATGATAACGAATTTTTTTTATTAATGGTCCTCCAAGTGTCCACAAACATTCATTACATGGATTATAATCATACGTACATCTGGACTCTACAATGATTATTAACCCTCTAATATGGTGGCCACTTGGTGCAGATTTTGATGGGGATTTCATTCATGTTTTTTATCCCCGATATTTAGGATCTCAAGCTGAGCCTTCTTAGCTTCTAAGTGTGGATCAACAAATGTTTAGTTCCCATTTTGGAGAGGCAAGAATAGTGCTAAGTGTTGATACTTGATACATTGTTGTATGCCAATATTTTATCCATTCACATGATGTAGATTCATACCATCGGGGTTGGAACAAAGACCTTGGGATTTAGAGGCACGTCACTCATGCTACCCCTCCTAATTGTGATGGATTATATCACTATCTTACTATAATTACACCTTCCCATTGGTATTAGTTGTATTCTTGATGTATATTATGACATATCCACATTGCATTTTCTCATGGCTATGATCATTTTCATGACATGGACCCGTTGTGTACTTTTTTCATGGCCATGGAGATCAATTTGGTGAAACAAGATCTACATAAATCTTGTAAGGTAAATTTTCTATTGAAATTCCTCACATATGTAGAAAGGCAAACATTTATGATCTTAGGAGGTGGACTTAATTAAAACTAGTGTCACAAGTATCTTTGATTCTCCAAATATTTTCCAATCCATTGGGAACATTGGGAAGAAAGATGTAATCCTCTAAAGAAGGTCCAATTTAATGGAGAAAAGGGAAGAGAAGAAAATTGGAAAGGTAATACATGATTATGTCTTGCTAATTAGAAGCCCTAAAAACAAATTTCATAAGAAAAGAGAAAATCTGGAATTCTTGACAATAAAACATCTCACAGGTGCCACTAGATATTTCTAGTAGGAAGCAAGACAAATCTGCCCCAAGTAGTTGGCAGGGGCATAGGTCACAATGAATACTCTGTAGAAGTTTGCTGAATAATAATTAATTATCCACCGAGACTATCCTGATCACATACAATTCGAATTTATATGCAACACATAATCTCTTCCACTCAGATCATCAAACATGCGGAAAATAAATCAAGCGATAACAAATCAAATCATCATACACATTAACACAGTATGTATGGGGAAAGCTTATAGCTTAAAACCCCGCAGCTATTGTGTATATTATAATGTAGAAAACATGTAACAACTCAGTACAATACTCCTCACAAGTACTCAGTACTTTCTCATAAAGTTACACACAAACTAGCTCAGTTTTGAACAGGTTACTGGTTCAAAACTCACCGCCAATTGCCTTGCCTCTATTGTGAAATCCAGGCCTGTCTATATAGAGATCCAAGGTTCGAATCTCCTTGTCTTGACAGCGCAATCATCATGGGAAATTCCTCCAAGTGTGGTGGAAATCTCATGCACAACTGATGTCGCCACTGATAGCTAACTCCACCCTTTCATCTACCTCTTTCACTGGTCTCCACTGAACTGATCATGCACTGTAGTGAACTGATGTGCTCTTGAGTTGAATAATGAGTTAATAATTAATGAATTAAATAATATTTAATTCATTCCACTCATAACTAATTGATTAGCTAGTTAAACTAATCTCAACTAGTTCAACTAAAATAAACAGAACACAACTCCACTATCTGTCTCATTAACTCCACCAAACTTCTGCCACTGAAGTCCTAACTGAATTCAACCATGCATGATGCCATCAAACCCTTGGGAATAGCGTAATTCCTCTGTCAGATGCATGAGCCACTTCTGTAGCTCGAACTGAAGTGCTCCAAGAGAGTAAGCTGTTGTTTAGAGTCCAAATATTATTAAGGGTAAATAATATTTGACTTCCCTATTTTTAGGAGAGGCAGTCTAAAAATAGACTTCGACCTCTTCGACCTATAGGTCACAAAAATAGAGTCCCATGTATTTTTACCAACATGACCAATGCTCCAAGAATCTCAAACTGGAATCCCCGAAACATGCTCCATATGTCTAAAAATAGACATAGTCTAAAAATAGACTTTGCGCCAGAATTCGCCTGCGGGCCCACTTAGTGAATGCGACTTCATTTCACTAAGCTCCATCATCTTACTGCATTTTCAACATACTCAAGATCTTGTTAACCTCTCGAGCTATCAAACTACTGCTACAAACTCAGGAAAACTAATCACTTGACAATAGATTAGAATGTTGCTAGAGGATGGCAAGATTAACCTCTCAAGCTTCCATCCAAATTGAGCCATGCATATGTCCATGAAGCATGGAAAAGGAGATAGGAGGCATAAGGCTCTCCTAGAAAGGTGAAAACACTTTTGGAGTAACCCCAAAGGCTAACATCCAAATGCATTGTAAAATTATTCTGAAACTCTGATGTATTCCCATATTTGTATCCATCTCTCCTAATAGCTTAAATTTTTTAGTCTATTACTTGTTGTCTTCATGTATTTACCACATTTTTTATATATGAAATGCATATCAAAAGTGGTTAATTTTTCAACAACTAATATTTTTCTTTTATTGCTTTGCTCTGTTAGAATATTGCTATAGTATCATCAACATCAACTCGTACTCCTATCTACAAAGCATTTGCAATCAGAGAAAACATTGGGAAAATTACAACTAAAGGAGAATGCACTAGTAACATAGCAGATTTGGTAAATTGACATCTTATATGCCTTTTGGAACTTTTAGTTTCTCTTTCTTCCTTTTCCTAGATATCCTCAAATTTTTTCACAACACAGAGATTTTTATATGTCTTAAATGATTGAGATGCTCAAGGCAATAAATGCATTCTTTGTATTTCTTTATTCCAGATATTTTGGTGACATGTTGCTTGATCTCTGTTCTCTAGGTAGGAACAGGTCTTGGCATTGCCATTTATAGAGGAAATAAACATATATTGCTGATTTTTCTCTTACTCTCCTATGGCTATGTTTTCTCTTCATATTGGGAGGTATGGACTGGACTTATGCATGTATGTGAAATATTTAAAGTGTAGTGAAACTTGTGAAGTTGGCATTATGATCTAAGATCAACTACTTAGGGAATTAGTGTCATGCAGTTTTCTTTAACTAAACATGGATGGTGCATTTTTTTCCTAGGTAAAATCTGTGACACTACCCACCTTGAACCAAGCAATATTTTCTTTGGCAGTTCAACATTTTCTCAAGACAGGTTTGTTTGGTTTGTCTCTTGTCAGGTACAATATTCATGCTAATTTTCATTCTGGCATATAAGTCTCTAGTGAATGACCATCGAGGTTGGAACAAAGACCTTGGGCTTTGGAGGCATGTCACTCATGCTACCCCTCCTAAGTTGTGATGGATTATATCACTATCTTACGATTACTACATCTTCCCATTGGTATTAGTTGTCTTCTTGATGTATATTATGACATATCCACATTGCATTTTCTCATGGCTATGATCATTTTCATACATGGACCCGTTGTGTACTTTTTTCATGGCCATGGTCTTGCATATTATTACATGGATTCACAGTGTATTATGTTGGCATCCATGCTTTGTTTCTCTTCTAAGCATTGATATTCCTATCTATTTGTTGAAAATTGATTGCAAGTACTCACTAGTTCATTGATATTTAGCTCTTTCCTTGGAATTCCTGATAACTTATGCTTATTATAATGTGTTTCGACCATTGGTTCCACTTCTTACCTCACACATTAGGGGGTGTTGTTACAACTCTATTTTCCACCCTTGAATCTCACTAATGAACCATTGCATAGACCAACGTTGAATGAGTTGAGGAAATCAACACTAAATGAATGAGTTATCTTGCACTATGAGATTTTGAACTTATTATAATCAAGTTCCTTAAGTTTGAGAGATCTACAACCATCCTCTAGCCTCCTCCATGAATCTATTTAAGGAATTTCTCTCAAGGAAGAAAGGAAGAAGAATCATTTGCAAACATGTGTTGTTCATTTTAAAAGAGACTGTTCAACCTTGAGATATCAGACTTCTCAAGTTGTGTGAGGGCCAAGGAAGTGTTAGACAAGGGACTAGGGATAAAAAATATGATAGCAATTCCCATTACATTTGGAAAATGAATTAAGCATATTTTGATAAACTCGATATATTCAAAGAAAAGGCACAAATATTTTTTATAACTTCAACTTTGATCCAAAAATGTCTCAAGACTAAAACATGTTAACCATCATATATTGTTCAAACAAATTCTCATAGATACATACATAGATGCACGCACACACATAAATGCATACATATATTATTATATTTTTTTTAAAACAAATAAAAATTAATCTTGATGATTTTTTCACAAATTTTATATAAAAACTTGCTTGGCTGATTTAATTTGCCCTTAAATTTACTAGTGCATGAGATTCAATGAATGTCATTTTTTTAATCCACCCCCCCCCCACCCTTCTCCAAAAAAAAACAAATGCAGTGACTAAGAACACAATCAGCATCATATCAAACCTGAACCATAATTCTTTTGTTAAAAACATTTATAGGGGGGAGATAAGATACAGTAAATAGTAAGCCAATGGGACTAGAAAATACAATGAGACATATAAATATTGTGGAAGTGCCCAGACTACTCTTGATTCTTGAAAGCTAAAAGATAAAGAGATACAATTGATACTGAAAGAAAAGGTGAATCTAGAAGGAAAAATTTAAATTGTAGAAATCAATAATTCATATGAGATATAGAGGTAAGATGTAGATGAGGGAGCAGATCCATCCTCATCTCCATCACCAAGGTATCAATGCAACGACCAACAATAATGTCCTGTATAGAATGCCTGACGCTGAAGATTTAGCCAGGGCATCATGGGAGGAGCAATGTGGTGGTGATCAGATGAACCCCTCCTAACATTTGAGGCCAGAGAGAAAAATATAGTGATGGACATTTGGTTGCTTGATATGGGCACAACTTTGCATTAAAAGCAGATACATTTTTTTGGCCTCATGAATGTAGTTGCATACCAATAGAAGGGGGCAATGTGGATATCTAACTAGCTTAATATCATCTATGTTTGGGGCTTGGGCATATATATAGTGTTTAGCACCTCCAATTAAAGAGATAGGCTAGAAGGAGGAGATCAATTTGGTGAAACAAGATCTACATAAATATTGTAAGGTCAATTGTCTATTGTAATGCCTCACATATGTATAAAGGAAAATATTTCTGATCTTAGGAGGTGAACTTAATTAAAACCAGTGTCACAAGTATCTTTGATTCTCCAAATATTTTCCAATCCACAGGGAACACTGGGAAGAAAGATGTAATCCTCTAAGGAAGGTCCAATTGAGTGGAGAAAAGGGAAGAGAAGAAAATTAGAAAGGTAATACAAGATTATGTCTTGCTAATTAGAAGCCCTAAAAAAAAATTTCATCAACAAAGAGAAAATCTGGAATTCTCGACAATAAAACATCTCAGAGATGCCACTGAATATTTCTAGCAGGAAACAAGACAAATCTTCCCCAAGTAGTTGGTAGGGGAAAAATTCACAATGACTACTCAAGATCTTGTTAACCTCTCAAGCTATCAAACTGCTACTACAAACTCAAAAAACTAATCACTTGACAATAGATTAGAATGTTGCTAGAGGATGACAATATTAACCTCTCAAGCTTCCATTCAAACTAAGCCATATGTCCATGAAGCATGGCAAAGGAGATAGGAGGCATAGAGCTCTCCTATCAAGGTGAAAACACATTTGGAGTAACCCCGAAGGCTAACAGCTAGATGCATTGTAAAAGTATTATGAAACTATGATGTATTCCATATTTGTATCCATCTCTCCTAATAACTTAAATTTTTTAGTCTAGTACTTGTTGTCTTCATGTATTTATCACATTTTTTATATATGAAATTCATATCAAAAGTGGTTACTTGTTTGAAAACTAATCTTTTGCTTTTATTTCTCTGATCTGTTAGAATATTTCTATAGTATCGTCAACATCAACTCGTACTCCTATCTACAAAGCATTTGCAATCAGAGAAAACATTGGGGACATTACAGCTAAAGGAGAATGCACTAGTAACATAGCGGAATTGGTAAATTGACATCTTATATGTCTTTTGGAACTTTTAGTTTCTCTTTCTTCCTTTTCCAAGATATCCTCAAATTTTTGCACAACACAGAGATGTTTTTATGTCTTAAATGATTGAGATGCTCAATACAATAATTTCATTCTTTGTATTGCTTTATTACAAATATTTTGGTGACATGTTGCTTGATCTTTGTGCTCCAGGTAGGTGTTATCACAAAATCAGACCTGATAGTATTCTCATCAAACCAATATTGTGCAACTATTTCAAACCAATATTTTAGTTGAGGCTTAGCCTCTTCAACCAGAGAGGGCTCTTTCAAGGGTTTATGATTTTTTGATAAATTTGTAGATGGCTAACTCTATTTGGGATAAAAACAGATAAATTATGTAAACTGGTTGTAAATCACATTAGAAAGTGTACATTTGGCTTATGGAGTCGTGATAGCTTCAAAAAAACTAAGATAATCTACCTAGCATGGAAGTTAAGGCACATCAGAGTTAAAGTCAATGAATAAACATGTAGAACAGCGAAACACACAGTCAGTTTGTCTATGAAGGAAGTCAGAGCATCATTGATGAATTATTAGTAACATAAAAAAACACCACTCCAATATAATATTTAAAATATTCCATCAGAACAAAAACATACAAGAACTCCTTATGAATCTTGAGTTGTCAAAGTAGAAGTTCTGCATTAAGCTGAAAACAATCACTTACATAAAATAGAGTCTTTTTTCTAACAAATGTCCAACCCTGTGTATTTCGACCTCATACTATTTATAGATCATTTACAATATAGGATTCTCTTATCCTCCACTAAAGTAATCAAATTCATAGTATTTGACACCTTTCCTAATCATGAAACATGATATTTATTACAAATTGACAGCTAGAACCCTAATGAGTAGTCCTATTCCAAATAGGACTAAAACTCTTTAATTTCCTTCCTAACAACCATATCTAGTCTTCATTACATCTTATACCACTATCTTTTCCATGAAGTTGAATTTGGATGATGATTCCCTATCTTGATGTGAACATGCTGTCGATGATGTTGTTATCCTATGTTCTAGGAAACTGTCTCCTTCCTTTTAGGCTTTTGATACACTTTGATTGTTTGATACATTTTGACCCTTTATACACCATAATTTGGATGCCATATATTGTCTAAAATTATAACATGTGCATATATCCTCTTCATGTGCCAGTTGTTCAAAACTTTAATTTCGTATTGTGTAAAAAAAACTAAAAACAGACCTGCGCTAAGAAAGCAGCACAGTGTCGTAGCACTTTTCGTAGCGCAGGGTTTTAGCTCATTTCTTCAACAATTTTTAATATTTTTCTTTCTTGATAGCCTTTATCTTCACTTAACACATTACCACAAGAATTTCCAAAACCAAACTCACAAAAATTCCTTCAAAATTTGCTATGAAAAATGATGAAATGACTGCTTCAGCAGTTTGGTAGCGCATTTCATCAAATTTGCACTATCTGCGCTACAAAACTGCTGTATAAGAAGTTTTGTTGAATTTTTTTTTTTTTTTATTTGTGATAAGGGGATACTCAAACTTAAGGACAGTGATATTGTTTCAAAGCCTCCAACAAAATAACCCTAAAAATATATTCTTCATCAAATTTAACCTTCATTTTTCATCTGAGTTTGTCTTATATATTTCTTACTATGTTTCACTGCCTTTTCAATTTTTCTTGACACTCGTGCAACTGTATCTACAGATCTTCCACATGGCTCTTTAGCTTTCTGTTTCTAGTTCTTAAATGAGTGTTGATCACTCTCATAAACTTTTCTTCCTTAATAGATGGGACTTTCCATGTGAAGAATTGTTATTCACTGCTTGGGATTTCTGATCTAGAGGCTATTTGACCTTCCCAAATAGCTTTCATTCTTTTGAATTTTTCTTTCTCAATGATATGTTTTATGGTTCTTTTCTTCAAACTTGTTGACTGCATGCTCGACTATAGGAGATGAGAGATAAATCGCCTTTTCAGGGGCCTTAGCTACTTCAATAGTTACTTGGGTATCTTTACTGCTTCCTTGGAGTTTCTTTTCATGTCTGGTTAGAGGTTTCCTAGCTTGGAAAACAAAAGTTGCATTCTCACCTTCAAAATCCAATTTCTTTTTTGATTTGATTATTTTTTTTGTTTAGGATCATTCACTTCAAAAAAATATGCCTGCATAATGGGTGATTCTTCTATTTCAATTAGATGCAGTATATCATCCAAGTTTCCTTTCATCACTAGGCTGTACTCTATCACTGAAACAGTTGCTTTTCCCTTTGATGTTGTTGCTTGGCTTCTTGTCTTTTTTTTATTTCCTGCTAGCAATTGGTTTATGTTTTGCCTCTTTGACACTCTTTGACTTTTGTTTTTTGACTTATTTCATCCAAGACTGTCTTGATTACCCTTTAATACATCCTCCTTAGCAACTTTAGTTCTTGATTCATCATTTTACCCTTCAAAACTTGATGAAAAAAATCAAGAAAAGTTGCTACAGCAGTTTCGTAGCGTTTTTCTGCTTTTTTACACTAAATGCGCTACGAAACTGCTAAGTATGCATTTTTGTCAAAAAATTTACCAAGTGAAAATTATTATTGCCCAAAAACCTCAAAATATTTCTTATCTCATCATCCAAAGACCACAGCAACCATATACGAACTTCATTTTAGCTTTTTTGAGGCATTTCTTCTTCATTTGCAAAAGGTTGGCCTATTGGTTTTTCCTGTTTTTTCTTGAACAATAGGTCTTGGGACAGAGCCTATATCTCCTATTCCATGATGTATTTTGAGAAATGGAAGGCGGTTTTGTAGGTCACTATGTATTTAATAATAACCTCTCTTGGTTTTTTGAAACACATCTCCTGCTGTCCAGAAACTACCTTTGAAAAACATGTGTAAAAAAGGAAAACTCTATTTCTGAAAATAGGGCTTCAATGAAATCCTTGTATCTCCAACTGGTAACACCTGTGAGAAATTTGAGAGGGGTTTTGGTATCTGGGGCTTGGATGAAGACAAACCTCTTTCATAATTCCAAAAAAAAAATCCATTTGGCCAGAAAATGAACTTGAAGTTGACTGCTAAAAAGTCATGTACAGGACAATTTAGTAATAGCAGTTTCGTAACTAATTTTAATTTATCCATTTCTCCCACCTCCTAATGAATTTATAGAAAATCAGAGATTTTTTTATATTTAGATATGTTATGAATACAAAGCTCTTTCATATTTCTAAAATTCATTTTCAGTTTCTCATAAATGGCCTTTGAAGTTGATAGCTACAAAACCGCGTTTTCGTAGCACCTGTAGTTTATTTTCTGCATTTTGCGCTACGAAAGTAGCAGTGTTTTTGTAATGAAAATCCTCTTTTTTGAAATAGCGACGCTACGAAACGGAGGATTCTTGGCTAATTGCATAAATTTAACTCGGAACCTTATGGATTGACCCCTAGATGGAAAATTTTAATATTTGATCATGCAATGGACCTCTAAAGACTTTATTTCAATCCAATGATGACCTTTAAACTTACAAAAACTCTAACCTACCCTTAACCAAATCCTAAAATGACTTTCGAACCCATTTTATACCATGATCAAAACAGAGTTGACACAATGATGTTTTGGAAATTTTTGGGTGATAACAGTGGCTCCGCTTGGGATAGTGTGCCCCTGTGGTACACTAAGAATCAGTAGCTCCAGTGCTATCCATCTTCTTGGAAATTAAAAAAAAAACTTTGAAATTGCCAAGCTTCTTTAAAATCTTATGGCCTTCACCTCGGGCTTAAGCTTGATGATCGCTGCAGAAGAAACAAATCTATACCTACTGAAAGGATGCTCAGTCAATTTTGAGCTTATTCACACACTCCTACCTACCCTATCAGTTTCAATCTCCATTTGTAACTCAAGGAACATGAAACTTCCAATGAAGCTAGTCATTGATCTGATCCGACACTTGAATATATTGACTGTGCTTGAACCAAAAGTAAACATGATACTAAAATTACCAAGGCAACATGATATGTAACTGATCTTCATAATGAAAATATAACTGGAAATTTGGATTGTAGAACCTTTCCATGTAGTCAGCTATAGGATCAAAGAAGACATGATCTATTTGATGCTTCTCATGACATTCTGCAGCTTTGGACAACTCATGCATACTTTGATCAACCACATAAGACTTCAGTTGTGTGCTACCAAACTAATTTTCAAGAACAATGTATTCTTCCTCAATCTCAAAAGAGAAAGGAAGCAACACCTTCTCTTTGTGTTCTAGCATGGAAAGCTTTTGAAAAGACTGATCTTGATCTGGAAGCCTATAAGATTGAAATTTATCCTCTAAAACTTCAATGTCCTTTTCAATGTTCTTAGTAACTTCATCCACAAACTGAATCTTATCTTCTGACTTGCACTCAAATGATTTTAGATTAGAAGACAAGAATAAAGAAAAAATTTCACCAATTTCTTCATTAATGTAATCATCATTTGATGTAGGCTGATGCAAGAAATGACATGAAGAATCAAATTTTTCCTGTACCTAGGGATTGTAGCAAGAATTTTCCAATATTTCCTCTTGTAGCTTGAAATGATTATCATACTCCTGATGATCAAAGGATTGACAAATCTGCTGCAAATTTCCTCAAACTCAGAGGATGTAACATGATTTTCATAAATAAACTCTTGTCAGGTTTCATTTTCATCCAAAAGAGATGCTATCCTTTCTTCTTGGTGTTCTTCTTGGTGATGAAAGGTATTGTCATGAAGGGCCTCTAAAATTTCTTCATCCATGAACTCACCATCTTCATAACAATTCTCCAAATATTCAATAAAACTCACAAAGTGTTTACAGCAGTCTTTGACCAGCAATAAGGAGGGATGGAACTCTTTATACATCTCATAAAATGCAACATGGAAATCAGGAAGAGAATATAATGAACCATTTGGCAAGCTTTCATACCAAAACCATGCTTTTCCTTCTAAAGTGGACATAAACATCTTCATGAGACAATCCTCAGGGAACTGAACCTTAAGAATGTGTACATGCATATGGAATCTAACCAAATGAAGAGCAGAATTGTCTTTCTTTTCATATTTAAATATTGTAAGATCATCTAACCATTCAACCTTTGGCATAGAATTTGGAAAACCAGGGATATGAGACCGATTCATAGGAGCATACCTGGCATTTATTCTTTCCATGGAACTCATCTTGAAACTTCATCAAGCTATTGATCGTCAAGCAGTGGAGTCACCTTCCAATTGATTATTTGATGTGTGGAGTCACCAAGGTAGATGCAGCCTCGAAAATATTTCTAAGCTTCTGCTACCTTCAGAAGTTCAGCTTCAAAATCTCGGGAAAGTATAATCTTCAGACTCTAGGCAGACGCACCAAAATTTTATCAAAAAATTAGACTTGATAGGCTACTCATCAAACCAATCTTGTGCAACTATTTCAAACCATTATTTTAGTTGAGGCTTAGCCTCCTCAACCTGAGAGGGCTCTCTCAAGGGTTTATGATTTTTTGATAAATTTGTAGATGGCTAACTCTTTGTGGGATAAAAACAGATAAATGATGTAAACTGGTTATAAATCACATTAGAAAGTTTACATTGGGCTTATGGAGTCATGATAGCTTCAGAAAAACTAAGATAATCTACCTAGCATGGAATTCAAGGCACATCAGAGTTCAAGTCAATGAATAAACATGTAGAATAGTGAAACACACAGTCAGTTTTTCTATGAAGGAAGTCAGAGCATCATTGATGAATTTTGAGTAACATAAGCAAACACCACTCCAATAGAATATTGAAAATATGCCATCAAAACAAAAAAATACAATAACTCCTTATGAATCTTGAGTTGTCAAAATAGAATTTCGGTATTAAGCTGAACACAGTCACTTACATAAAACAGAGTCTTTTTGCTAACAAATGTCCAACCTTGTGTATTTCAACCTAATACTCTTTATACATCATTTAAAATATAGGATTCTCTTATCCTCCACTAAATACATCTAATTCATAGTGTTTGACACCTTTCCTAATCATGAAACATGATATTTATTACAAATTGACAGCTACAACCCTAATGAGCAGTCCTATTCCAAATAAGACTAAAACTCTGTAATTTCCTTCCTAACAACCTTATCTAGTCTTCATTACATCTTATGCCACTTTCTTTTCCATGAAGTTGAATTTGGATGATGATTCCATATCTTGATGTGAACATGTTGTCGATGATGTTGTTCTCCTATGTTCTAGGAAACTGTCTCCTTCCTTTTAGGCTTTTGATACACTTTGATTGTCTGATACATTCTGACCCTTTATACACCATAATTTGGATGCCATGTATAGTATAAAATTAGAACATGTGCATATATCCTCTTCCTGTGCCAGCGATTCAAAACTTAATTTCGAATTGTGTAAAAAAACTAAAAATAGACCTGCGCTACGAAAGCAGCACAATTTCGTAGCGCAGGGTTTTAGCTCCTTTCTTCAACAATTTTCAATGTTTTTCTTTCATGACAGCCTTTATCTTCACTTGACACATTCCCACAAGAAGTTCCAAAACCAAACTCACAAAAATTTCTTCAAAATTTGCTATGAAAAATGATGAAATGACTGCTGCAGCAGTTTCGTAGCGCATTTCATCAAATTTGCACTATACGCACTACGAAACTATTGTGTAAGCAGTTTTGTTGATTTTTTTTTTTATAATTTGTGATAAGGGGATACTCAAACTTAATGACAGTGATATTGTTACAAAGCCTACAGCAAAATAACCCTGAAACTATATTCTTCATCAAATTTAACCTTCATTTTTCATCTGAGTTTGTCTTATATATTTGTTACTCTGTTTCACTGCCTTTTCAATTTTTCTCGACACTCATTCAATTGTATCTACAGATATTCCACATGGCTCTTTAGCTTTCTGTTGCTAGTTCTTAAATGAGTGTTGATCACTCTCATAAAATTTTCTTCCTTAATATTTGGGACTGTCCATGTGAAGAATTTTCTTTCACTGCTTGGGATTTTTGATCTAGAGGCTATTTGACCTTCCCAAACAGCTTTCATTTTTTGAATTTTTCTTTCTAAATGATATGTTTTCTGGTTCTTTTCTTCAACCTTGTTGACTGCATGCTCTACTATAGGAGATGAGAGATCAATCACCTTTTCAGGGGCCTTAGCTACTTCAATAGTTACTTGGGTATATTTACTTCTTCCTTGGAGTTTCTTTTCATGTATGGTTATAGGTTTCCTAGCTTGGAAAACAAAATCTGCATTCTCACCTTCAAAATCCAATTTCTTTTTTGATTTGATTTTTTTTCTATTTAGGATCATTCACTTTAATAAAATCTACCTACACAATGGGTGATTATTCTATGTCAATTGCATGCAGTATATCATCCAAGTTGCCTTTCATCACTGGGTTGTCCTCTATCACTGAAACAACTTCTTTTCCCTTTGATGTTGTTGCTTGGCTTCTTGTCTTTTTCTGATTTCCTGCTAGCAATTGGTTTCTATTTTGCCTCTTTGACACTCTTTGACTTCTGTTTTTTGACTTATTTCATCCAATATTGTCTTTATTACCCTTTAATACATCCTCCCTAGAAATTTCAGTTCTTGATTCATCATTTTACCCTTCAAAATTTGATGAAAAAGAGCAAGAAAAGCTGCTACAACAGTTTTGTAGCGCTTTTCTACTTTTTTACACTAAATGCGCTATGAAACTGTTGAGTATGTAGTTTTTTCAAAACATTTACCAAGTGAAAAGTATTATTACCCCAAAACCTCAAAATATTTCTTATATCGTCATCTAAAAACCATAGCAACCATATACTAACTTCGTTTTATCTTTTTTGAGGCATTTCTTCTTCATTTGCAATAGGTTGGCCTATTGGTTTTTCCTGTTTTTCTTCTTAAAAATAGGTCTTGGGACAAAGCATATATCTCTTACTCTATGATGTATTTTGAGAAAATGAAGGAGGTTTTTTTAATCCACTATGTCTTTAAAAAAAACCTCTCTTTTTTTTTTTAAAACACATCTCCTGCTATCCAGAAATTGCCTTTGAAAAACATGTGTAAAATAGGAAAACTTTGTTTCTGAAAATAGGGCTTCAATGAAATCCTTGTATCTCCCAACTGATAACACCTGTGAGAAATTTAAGAGAGGTTTTGGTATCTGGGGCAGGGATGGAGACAAATCTCTTTCATAATTCCGAAAAAAAAATCCATTTGGCCAGAAATTGAACTTGAAGTTGACTGCTAAAAGGTCATGTACGGGACAATTTAGTAACAGCAGTTTCGTAGCTCATTTTAATTTATCAATTTCTCCCACCTCCTAATGAATTTAAGGAAAAATAGGGAGGTTTTTATATTTATATATGTTATGAAGAAAAACCTCTTTCATATTTCTAAAATTCATTTTTAGTTGCTCAGAAACTGCCTTTGAAGTTGACAGCTACAAACCCACGTTTCGTAGCGCCTGTAGTGTATTTTCTGCATTTTGCGCTACGAAAGTAGCAGCGCTTTCGTAGCCCAAATATTATTTTTTGAATTAGCGGAACTATGAAACGGAGGATTCTTGACTAATTGTAGAAATTTAACCCAAAACCTTATGGACTGACCCCTAGATGGAAAATTTTAATATTTGATCATGGAATGGACCTCTAAAGACTTTATTTCAATCCAATGATGACCTTTAAACTTACAAAAAATCTAACCTACCCTTAACCAAATCCTAAAATTACTTTCAAACCCATTTTAGACCATGATCAAAAACAGAGTTGACACAGTGATGTTTTGAAAATTTTTGGGTGATAATAGTAGGAACAGGTCTTGGCATTGCCATTTCTAGGGGAAATAAACATAAACTGCCAATTTTTCTCTTACTCTCTTGTGGATATGTTTTCTCTTCATACTGGGAGGTATGTACTGGACTTATGCATGTATGTGAAATATTTAAAGTGTAGTGAAACTTGTGAATTTGGAATTATGATCAAAGATCAACTACTTAGGGAATTAGTGTCATGCAATTTTATTTAACTAAACATGGATGGTGCATTTTGTTCCTAGGTAAAATCTGAGACACGGCCCACCTTGAACCAAGCAAGATTTGCTGGTAGTTCAACATTTTCTCAAGACAGGTTTCTTTGGTTTGTCTCTTTTCAGGTACAATATTCATGCTAATTTTCATTCTGGCATATAAGTCTCTAGTGAATGACCATCGGGGTTGGAACAAATACCTTGGGCTTTGGAGGCACGTCACTCATGCTACCCCTCCTAAGTTGTGATGGAGTATATCAATATCTTACGATTACTACATCTTCCCATTGGTATTATTTGTCTTTAATTTCCACTTGAAATAACAGATGCCAAAAACACATTTGTTTTCCTGGAAGAAAATAGACACAGAAATGAGGAAAATATTCAGTGGAAGAAGATATGAAATTTTCTATTGCTTTGAAGATATAAATTGGTGTATCCTTACCATTTTGTGGGTTGACAAGCTGATTGCACCTAAATTCCTGGTTGGTGGTAGAACCAACGGGTCCCCTGCTAAGACCCTGAACCAACAGGTCCCCTGCTAAACCCCTAAACCAACGGGTCCCCTGATATTTGTCCCTCTATTTTTTCCAGTGTAGGCGGAACTCATTCTCTCCTTGGCTGGGTAGTTGAAGGAATCACAAATAATCCAGTGTATTTGAATCAACCGGTTGAACGAACAATCCAACTCTCCTTTCTGGGATCTACTCTCAGGTCACAAAGCATCCAGTGTAGTTGAATCGACCGGTTGAACGTCGAACAATCGAACTCTCCTTTCTGGGATCTACTCTCGGCTCACAAAGCATCCAATGTAGTTGAATCGACCAGTTGAACAAACAATCGAACTATCAACATACATGCATAGACTATTGCAGAGATAATGAAATTGATTAGGTAAGAATTTTTGGAAAAAGGGCGCGCCGGTAAGGTAATTAGGCTAATTATCTTTGTTGGAATTTTAAAAAAAAAAGGCGGTATTTAGGCTAAGCTAGGGTCTTTAATCATGTATCAATTGATTAATTGTGAATTAGTAAATTTAATTAAAAATTACTAATTATTCTACAAACACATGGTAATAATGGCATTACCCACAAACACATGATACCCTCATAACCAATACCTAGTTATCTAAAAATCAAATGTTTCCAATATGGTCAATTCGTGGTGAGGGATTCTCCTAGGAGGTCAATATGTTGGTTTGGGGGTGGTGTTATTTTCAGCCTTAGATACTTAGTGGTTAAGGGCTTCAAGGGTAAAGGGTTAAGTTCCAAGGGATTTAGGGTCAAAGGATTTAGTGGTTAAGGACTTAAGATTTAGGGGATTTAGGTGTTTAAGGGATTAGAAGTTAATTAAGGTGTCTAAGGGTTAAGGGTCACAGGTTAAGAGGATAAGGAGTTATGGCTTACAAGGTTCATGGATTATAGCTGGTTAGGGGTTATTTTCTTAATATTTAATGAGTCAAGGGGTTTATGGGTTATGAGTTATGAGTGTAGTGGTTAAGGGATTATGGATTGGGGGTTAAGGGGATATGGAATTCAATGGCTATGGGTTAAGGGCTTATGATTTGTGATCATTGGACTCCTAATCCCTGACTTATCACCACTATTGGGGGTTCCCCTATGATCGATTTCTCTCGCTACCTTCCCTCTAGGTACCCTAGCCCCTTATATGAAATTAGTTACTAAGCCCCCTTCTCATTCTCTAATGCTAGGATTATAGATCATAGTAAACCATGCTTGCACCTCTAAATTATACCCATACATGAAACCCTAGTTGTGTCCCTTTACCCATTATTTCACATTCCCCAAGGCACAAATAAAATATTTGGATGTATCTTGGATGACTTGTCACATTCCATGACTAGCTTCACGAATATTGAATAGGAATTCCCATCATTTAAGAATCTTTTGGAGAGTTTTCATGGCATATTCAAGGGCCACATTTACAAAAAAAGAGCATTTTATAAGTATATGTTAGATGGATTAAGGATTATAGGGTTGTTGACAGGGAAATAATTCCGCCATGCCAACAAGGGGGAATTAATCACCCAATCGTAGGTCCCAACCAGACCTGCTCTCATTTTGAATGGCCAAACCCAATGGGTTTTAAGGACTATTATAAGGGTTAGGGGAATAATTAGTTATTGGTTAGGGGATTAGGGATTTATATGGGCTTAGGTGTTTGATGAATATGAGATTAGGGTTAGAGGTTTAGGGTTTAGGGGTTAGAGGTTAGGACTAGAATAATGAGTTAGTGGTTAAGGGGTTAGGGATTGGGGGCTTAGGGGTTAGGGGATTTAGGTACATTTAAGGGTTAGGGGAGTAATGATTTAGTAGTGGTTAAGGGATTAGGAATTGGGGTTAGGGATATCATAATGATTTAGTGGCTAAGGGTTTAGGGATTTGGAGTTAGGGGTTAGGGGATTTAGGTGCATTTATCGGTTAGGGGTCGAATAATGAGTTAGTAGCTAATATGCTTCTTTCCAAATGTGATTTTATAACCTTGGTCTAGCCTTAAAATCTCCCCATGAACTATGCAAAAAATCCAAAGGAACCCCAAAATTCCCTTTTAGAACATGTTTCTGAAGTCTGCACGAATTCTGGTTCAAGTGGGTCACTCGGGTCATAGACGCCCTCGGCACCTTGAATGTGTTTTTGCACACGGGTCACTGGGGTCACGGTCTACACATGGGTCACTGAGGTCATGGCTTGCACGCATATCCTGAACGTGTGTGGGTTGCGTTCAACCCAGCCCGACCCTGATGAACGACCTTCGCTCCTTCAAAAATTGTTCTGCGCGTCCTGAACACGAACACGCTGCACGAACCTGACTTGACCTGAACGCACCCACCCTGAACACTGTTCTGCATGCATCCTATAGAAGGAACCCGAATCAACCCTTCCCTGAACACTGTTCTTCATTACGTGCCCTACAAAAGGAACCCGACTCCACCTAAGGGTGAACGCTGAACGCATTTTTACCCGACTCATCCCAGACTCTGTTTCCTTATTGAGGCTTCACCCTGACCCGAAAGAATTTGGGCAGGTTCCCTCACATGGCGTGCCCGACCAAATGAATTAGGCACAAGGGAGCAACTGGAAAATGGGCCACACGAACGTTTATAGGGCACCCATGCGGTCACAACTTAGCAAATTTGATACAGGCGCCCTCAACTGAAATGACCTGACCTGAACGGGTTTGGGCAGGCTCCCTAAAACAAAATGACATAGCACACCCGACCGAACGAAGGCACAAGGGAGCAAATGGAAAATGGGCCGCATGAACATGCACAAGGCACCCATGCGGTCACAACTTAGCAAATTTGATACAACCGCATTCAAATGAAACGACTTGACCCGAACACGTTTCGACAGGCACCCTCACACGGCATGCACGACCAAACGAAGGCACAATGGAGCAACTGGAAAATGAGCTGCATGAACGTGCATAGGGCACCCGTTCAGTCATAACTTAGCAAATTTGATACGGGTGCCCTCAACCGAAACGATCCGAACCAAACGTGTTTGTGCGGGCGCCCTCAACCGAAACGACCTGACCCAAACGCGTTTGGGCAGCACCCTCAACTGAAATGACTATACTTGAACGGGTTTGGGCAGGAACCCTCAAATGAAACAACACAGCACGCCCAACCGAATTAAGGCACAAGGGATAAAATGACAAACGAGCCGCACGAATGTGCACAAGGCACCGATGCAGTCACAACTTAGAAAATTTGATACGGCCGCCCTCAAACGAAACGACCTGACCCGAATGCGTTTGGACGGGCACCCTCACACGGCGCAAAACATCGTGCATGACCAAACAAAGGCATAAGGGAGCAACCGAAAAACGGGCCACATGAACGTGCACAGGGCATCCGTGCAGTCACAACTTAGCAAATTTGATACGAGCATCCTCAACCGAAACGACCCGACCCAAACGCGTTTGTGCGGGTGCCCTCAACCAAAATGACCCGACCTGAACGCGTTTGGGTGGGCGCCCTCAATAAAAATGACCCGACCTGAACGGGTTTGGGCGGGCGCCCTAAAACGAAGTGACACGGCATGCCCGACCGAACGAAGGCACAAGGGAGAAAACGGAAAACATGCCACACGGACGTGCACAAGGCACCCATGTAGTCACAACTCAGAAAATTTGATGCGACCACCCTTAAACGATTAAACGACTCAACCCAAACACGTTTGGGTGGGCACCCTCACACGGCGCGACAAGACCAAATGAAGGCATAAGGGAGAAACCAGCAAACGAGCCGCACGAACATGTACAGGGAACTCGTGCAGTGACAACTTAGAAAATTTGATACGGGTGCCCTCAACCGAAACAACCCGACCCAAATGCATTTGTGTGGGCTCCCTCAACCGAAATGACCCGACCTGAATGTGTTTTGGCGGGTGCCCTCAACTGAAACGACTTGACCTGAACGGGTTTGGGCAGGCGCCCTAAAACGAAACGACATGGTGCGCCCAACCAAACGAAGGCATAAGGGAACAAATGGAAAATGGGCCACACGAACGTGAAAAAGGCACTTGTGCGGTCACAACTTAGCAAATTTGATACGGTCGCCCTCAAACAATTAAACAACCCGACCCGAACGCATTTCGGCGGGCACCCTCACACGGCGCGACACGATGTGACACAACCGAACGAAGGCATAAGGGAGCAACTGGAAAATGGGCTGCACAAACGTACACAGGGCACCCATGCGGTCACAACTTAGCAAATTTGATACAGGCGCCCTCAACCGAAACAACCTGACCCAAACATGTTTGTATGGGTGCCTTCAACCGAAACGACCTGACTCGAACGCATTTGGGCGGGCGCTCTCAACCGAAACGACCTGACCCAAACAAGTTCGGGTGGGCGCCCTCAAACGAAATGACACGGCATGCCCGACCGAACGAAGGCACAAGGGAGAAAACAGAAAATGGTCCACACGAACGTTCACAAGGCACTCGTGTGGTCACAACTTAGCAAATTTGATAGGGTCGCCCTCAAATGAAATGACCCGACCCGAACATGTTTGGGTGGGCGCCCTCACATGCGTAGCATGACACATCACGCAAGACAAAACAAAGGCACAAGGGAGCAACCAACAAACAAGCTGCATGAACGTGCAGAGGGCACCCATGCGGTCACAACTTAGCAAATTTGATATGGACGCCCTCAACCGAAACGACACGACCCAAACGCGTTTGGACAGGTGCCCTCAACCGAAATGACCTAACCTGAACACGTTTGGGCGAGCACCCTCAACCGAAATGACCTGCCTAAATGGGTTTGGGCGGGCGCCCTTAAACGAAATCACACAACGTGCCTAACCGAACGAAGGCACAAGGGAGCAAACGACGAATGGGCCGCACGAACTGCACAAGGTACCCGTGTGGTCACAACTTAGCCAATTTGATACGGCCACCCTCAAACGAAATGACCCGACCCGAACATGTTTGGGCGGGTGCCCTGACATGCATGACGCGACATGACGCACACGACCGAGCGAAGGCACAAGGGAGCAACTGGAAAATGTGCCGCCCGAACGTGCACAGGGCACCTGTGCAGTCACAACTTAGCAAATTTGATATAGGCGCCCTTAACCAAAATGACCCAACCCGAACGGGTTTGGGCGGGCGCCCTCAACTGAAAAGACCCGACCTAAACAGGTTTGGGCGGGCGCCCTTAAACGAGATGACACAACGCACCCGACTGAACGAAGGCACAAGGGAGAAAATGGCGAATGGTCCGCACAAACGTGCACAAGGCACCCGTGCGGTCACAACTTAGCAAATTTGATACGACTGCCTTCAAAAAAAACGACCCAACACGAATGCATTTGCGCAGGCGCCCTCACATGGTGTGACATGGTGCACACGACCAAACAAAGGCACAAGGGAGCAATCAGCAAACGGGCCGCATGAACGTGCACAGGGCACCCGTGCGGTCACAACTTAGCAAATTTGATACGGGCGCCCTCAACCGAAACGACCCGACCCAAACACGTTTGGGCAGGCGCCCTCAACTGAAATGACCCGACCCAAACGCGTTTGAGCAAGCACCCTCAATCGAAATGACCCAACTCGAATGGGTTTGGGCGGGCGCCCTCAAAATGAAACAACACAGTAGGCTACTGAACTATTAAGGCACAAGGGAGAAAATGGCGAACTCAATTAACATTTCTTAAAAAAATTTGGCTAACATCTAAGGGAAATTACAATGTTTACCATTGTCGCTCTTACAAAATTTATTCAACATGTCAGAACACCAACTCTTATCCTTTAATTGTCACAATACCGACACTTATCCTTTGGTCTTCGCAATACTGACGGTTAAGCCCAAAAATGTCGCACTACCAACAATTGCTTTAAACGTCGAAATAGTGACGTTTGCCCCAAACCACCGTCACACAACCAACACAAGTCATAGAATGTAATATTCCTAATTATCCCAAGCTAATAGGAATATTTAAATTTTTTTTTATTTTACATTTATGAATAAATGACTAATGGATGACATGTAAAACTCCTTAGATCAGTGAATAAATCAATGCTCAATGTAAACAAAGCTATATCTGAGCCATTTACATAAAATCCACTTGCAGGTGTGAAAGGGGTTTAAGCTATGAGACTGGGTCAACCTTGACCAAATCTACAGCATTGTCTAGATTCAATGTATCTCATAAAGGGACAGCGTAGTTCTAGAAGGAGGACCTAATGTGAAAGGGGTTAAGTGATTCAAGGTGGTTTAGGGTTTGGGCAAGCCCTCATCTTATAAAAGGAAGGAGAAGGCTCAAGAGAAGGTTGTTGAATGTATTATGGTTTTGGAGAATTATGTCTGCTTAGACAAATTCTAGTTCTCTGGGCTTTTTAGCAAGAGACTAGTGAGGATCTCCTATTGGGGCCATCCTTCCATTGAGTAACTCTTGGAAGATTTTATGCTTATTTTCCACTATCTGGCATATGGCCAAGATCCATCTCTCTTTGGCAGCATAAATCCAGTGAGGGTTTCATTTTCTAAGTGAGCTGCAGCAAGTGGAACTCTAGATCTGTAAAGATCTAGCTTATATTGGAACCTCTTCTCAGTGAGTGTGTCTTTTAACCTCCTGGAAGAGTGCATCCATAGCTTGTGCTTCAGTATCAGAACTTGGCATCAGGCCAAAGTGTATATTATCATAAACAACATAGTTTCTCTCCCTGATCTACGTAAATCTTGAAGAGCAGAGTTGCAGAGGTTTTGGAGTTCTCCTAGAGGAGAGATCTCTGGTGGAAAGGATCCTTCCTTTCACTGTGGTGATCCGTGGATTTGCCAAAAAATCCATGTACCCTTCATATCTGATTTAATTTCTAATGTATTTACTACATAATTTCTAAATACTACTGCAAAATTGTGACTTAGATCTCAGATCTACTCACTGTTGTTGATCATTTGTTGAGATCCCCAAGGGGAGTGTATTCTAAAGTCCCTTTTTTATACAGATCTACAATAGATCTACCATTTTGTATGCATATCTGTTATATATCTGAAGTGTAATAAAAATAAGCTTCAACCTCCTAAAATTTACGTTGATAAGCTTCCTTGTCTCAATCCATTGTTGCAGCACCTATTTGAGCCTTGTAATCATTTTAAATGCCTATATTTCTCTTGTATATTGCTTAGGCCATAGCATAGTCTCAATTTAATGTTTCTCGCACTCTTTTATAACTTTCACCTTCAGAAATTATGCTATCTATGGTTCAGTAAACTTCTGCATACTTTAAGTCATGGGGAATCAGGGTTTTTAAGCCTAGTCGAGATTGGAGGAACTGTTTAATATAGCTACGATCATTTTTTTGACCTTAAATTTGACATTGAAGTCTCTCACGGCCTATGCTAAAATAACCTACTGCCATTTTCCTTATTTTTATGCAGATTGCTAAATACACTCATTTTAGGGCCAAAATCACCGCTTTTCCCCATCCTTTGTCTGTAGAATTAATATTACTTATTTATTTTGTCTATAAAATTGTTAATAAGGTGTTTTTAAACACATATTAGATTTATTATCTCACTGTTACTCCAGTGTTGTGTTTTATACTGCTGCAGCCCTTCATTGGGAAATTTTTTGAAGACAACTAGGTGTGGGAGACCTATTTAACCCACCTAGAGTGATTTATTTTGAGCCTCCTCTTGGATTTCAGTCATAGATACTCTGATATAAGGGATCCAAGGGCTAGAATTTTCTGGTTAAGCACACATCCCTAAAAAATGTGTTTTTCAGGCTTGTCTTGCTGAGCAGTCTAGATTTGGAATATTACAGTGGTACCAGAGCATGATCTATGGCTCAATATGTGAGATCAAAGTATTATAAGCATAAATAGAAGAAGCAGAGATCAGGATGGCCAGAATTATGGAAGAATAGATCTCCTTACCTCTCTTTCAAACTATGAAAGGCATTGAAGAATATCTTGAACAGATGGAGGAAGAAAGACGCAAGGAAACTCCTAGAGGGTTTCAAAGAGAAGAAAGATGTAGTGAGATCTAGAAATCAAATATTAGACAGCTAGAGAAGACGATATTTGCCTCATCATGTTTCATATCCATGAATGACCTCCCCAAGGAGGATGAGAAGATAGAAGAGGAAGGCCCTTGCACTTCTTATATTCATCAAGGAGACAAAGAAAGAAGCAAGAGAAAGACTCCATATTTTGGAGGAAAGAAGGAGGAGAGGCTCTCAAAGCTTCTTCCTAGATCTGAAGAGAACATCAGTGAAGATCTCAAGAAGATCAATAGGGATATGTATAGAGAATCTCCAAATGATTTTGAAGATGCATCAAACTCTAGATTTTCACACAGTGAGTATGAGCATGTAGCCACACACTGTGATGTACAGCACAGTCAGAAGCTTAGATCTACCATGAGGAATATGGGAGAGAAAGAAGAAATTACTAGGAGGAAAAATCTTTATGATTTCTTAAAATAAGATGAGTCTCAAGCCCTGAAACTCAGAAATAAGTTCTGTTTTTTAGAGTATTGCAAGGCCAAGGTGAAGAGAAGGAAGCAGAGTAATAGATTTACTCTATCTACCTTTGAAGGATCACCTACAAGATCAACCAAAGAATGCGTGGAAGAGCTAGGCACCTTCCTGCAGCTACACCAAGTCCCTGAAGAAGAAGCCATCAGATTTGCAGCACTATACTTGAAAGGTAAGGCCTATGATTGGTGGAAATTTGAGTTCCTTCCTTTCAGAAATGTAAATACTTCATCTTACATAAGTTTCACTAAGGCATTAGTGAAAAATTTTGATAAGAGAGTTCATGGGAAAACTATGGTGAATTTAAATGAGAAGACTCAAATAAAAGCCCTACATAAAAATGAAAATCCATTTCAGAGGCCCATGGAAGAGGCTAAAAACCTGCATCATGCTTTGTTAGAGGCAAGATTTCCCTCCCACACCTTTGAACAAAAGAACAGAGAGATCTCTTCTTCAAAGGTGGATCCTATCATTGGGAGATTGCCCAATTTTGTTGTAGAGATAAAGGGCAACAACGCTGTCAGATCTATACTTGATCTAGCACCTCAAGTAGAGGAAGAAGGAGCCTTGGCTCCAACAAGAGGGATTCTTGTGGCATGGCAAGGCAATCCCCAAGATCTCATGTATGGAGATCAAGGCACATTTCATGATCTACATGTGCCATTGATGAGAAGGTGTAGAACCATGGAGACACAAGGAGGAGATAGGAAAGAGAACCAACCTCATTCCTATCCATTGTAGAAGGTTGATGCACCTAATAAGGTGATTGGATTGCGCAGTGGAAGCATGAAAATTTTTTTCCATTCACATATTCAGTCATCTCATGTTAAGGATGTCTCATTGCATGGAGACATTGCACCAAGGAGACCACTAGATCAACAAAGGAGGATGAGTGGTTCACCTGTTGAGGCACCAATCATTGATTTCAGAAGAGTGGAGACCTTGGAAGGTCTTGATACAGTGCTGAGAGTCTTGGGTAGGCTCAAGGAGGAGAAAAGCATTCTCTCAACATCATACACACCCACTCTCATTACAGTTTCTACACTGTGGCAGGAGAAGCAAGGGAAGGATAGCAGCCTTCCCACTCACACATTTGGCATGGGAGTTGTCTATACACATAACTCTTTGGAAGAGTTAATACAATCACCTCTCTTCTCTATGAGGATGGAAGGGGACTCATCTATGAGATGCTCTCTTTGCATGGGCAAAACCTATGGTAAGGGTATTGATTATTTTGATTTATCTAATGTATGTATGCATCCCTTAACCATATATGTGCATGACGTTGCTCCAAGGAGGAGCATTCTTTCTTTGAGGATGCATGGTCTACTTGAGGCCATGAGCATTTTTTATGACCACTCCCTAGGAGGACTTGGGGAGGAATTTTGTTTTGGAGGACATACTCACATTGCTTCATCCATCATTCACCTCCTCCAAACTTATGAGGAGATTGGGGCAGCAAGCAAGTGGTTGAGAGACCACACATTTTTTCAGTCTCTGTTGCAGCAGAGAGTCAAGTTGCATTGTTTACACATGAGGGACCATTATCGTTCACATTTTCTACATAAGGCATCTAGCATGATTCTTATTTTCGCTCCTTATGTTGCTATTGTTCCTATTCTCAAGAGGAGCATGTGTGGGAGAGAGACGCATTGGCTAGGTGTGTCCCTTGGGAGACAGAATCCCCATATTTTTTGTAGTGCATGCTCTAAAATGAGCATGAGAGATGATATGGCTGCCACAATCACACATTTGTTTCTTCAGGAGGCAAGCCATATGAGCTGGGAAATGCCTCTCACTGATATTGGAGAGGAGTATTTCTATGAATTACTAAGCTGGGAGGTGATTCATTTCACGTGGATGATAGCATGGAGACCCCCAAAGAAGGAGGGGAGATTTTGCAGCACTCACCTTGTCAGTTGCTTGAGGGCAAGCAACACTTTTGGAGGGGAGGACTGTAACATTCCTAATTAGCCCAAGCTAATAGGAATATTTAAATTTTGTTTTATTTTCCATTTATGAATAAATGACTAATGGAGGACATGCAAAACTCCTTAGATTAGTGAATAAATCAATGCTCAATGTAAACAAAGCTATATCTTAGCCATTTACATAAAATCCACTTACAGGTGTGAAAGGGGTTTAAGCTATGAGACTAGGTCAACCTTGACCAAATCTACAGTGCTGTCTAGATTCAATGTATCTCATAAAGGGACAGCACAGTTCTAGAAGGAGGACCTCATGTGAAAGGGGTTAAGTGATTCAAGGTGGTTTAGGGTTTGGGCAAGCCCTCATCTTATAAAAGGAAGGAGAAGGCTCAAGAGAAGGTTGTTGAATGTATTATGATTTTGTAGGATTATGTATTCTTAGAAAAATTCCAATTCTCTGGGCTTTTTAGCAATAGACCAGTGAGGATCTCCTGTTGGGGTTTCTCCATCCTTCCATTGAGTAGCTCTTAGAGGGTTTTGTGCTTCTTTTTCCACTATCTGGCATATGGCCAAGCTCCATCTCTCTTTTGCAGCGTAAATCCAGTGAGGTTTTCATTTTCTAAGTGAGCTGCAGCAAGTGGAACTCTAGATCTGTAAAGATCTAGCTTATATTAGAACCTCTTCTCAGTGAGTGTGCCTTTTAAACTCCTGGAAGAGTGCATCCACAGCTTGTGCTTTAGTATCATATCTTGGCATCAGGACAAAGTGTATATTATCATAAACATCATAGTTTCTCTCCATGATCTGCATAAATCTTGAAGAGCAGAGTTGCAGAGGTTTTGGAGTTATTCTGGAGGAGAGATCTCTAGTGGAAAGGATCCTTCCTTTCACTGTGGTGATCCATGGATTAGCCAACCAATCCATGTACCCTTCAGATATGATTTAATTTTTGATGTATTTACTGCAGAATTTTTTAATACTGCTACAGAACTGTGACTTAGATCTCAGATCTACTCACTGTTGTTGATCATTTTCTCAAATCCCCAAGAGGAGTGTATTCTAAAGTCCCTTTTGTATACAGATCTGCAATAGATCTACCATTTTTTATGTAGATATGTTATAGATCTAAAATTTAATAAAAATAAGCTTCAACCTCCTGAAATTTACGCTGATAAGCTTCCTTGTCTCAATCCATTGTTGCAGCACCTATTTGAGGCTTGTAATCATTGTAAATTCTTGTATTTCTCTTGTATATTGCTTAGGCCATAGCATAGGCTTGATTTAATATTTATCACACTCTGTTATAACTTTCACCTTCAGAAATTACGCTATCCATGCTTCAGTAAACTTCTGCATACTTTAAGTCATGGGGAATTAGGGTTTTTAAGCCTAGTCGGGATTGGGGGAACTGTTTAATATAGATAGGATCATTTTTTTGGCCTGAAATTTGACATGGGAGTCCCTCACGGCCTAATATAAAATAAATTACTGCAATTTTCCTTATTTTTATGCAGATTTCTGATTACACTTATTTTAGGGCCAAAATCACTGCTTTTCCCCATCCTTTGTCAGTAAAATTAGTCTTAATTAGTTATTCTATCTATTAAATTGTTTCTAAGGTATTTTTAAACACATATCAGAGTTATTAGCTCACTTTTACTCCATTTTTGTGTTTTATACTGCTGCATCCCTTCATTGGGCAATTTTCTGAAGACAACTAGGTGTGGGAGACCTGTTTAACCCACCTAGAGTGATTTATTTTGAGCATCCTCTTGAATTTCGGTCTTAGATACTCTAATATAAGGGATCCAAGGGCTGGAATTTGTTGGTTAATCATTTCTTGCTGAGCAGTCCAGATTTGGAATATTACATAGAAACGTCGCAAGACCGATGTTGCGTCCCTAAATTTCAATTTTCTGACGATACCCCTAAACTTCGAAAGACCGAAAGTGTCCCTAAAAATCATTATAGTGATGGTTGTGGGCGGGATTTGAAAAACTGATAAAAATTGGGGAAATTTCTGACAATACATCAAAAGTGTCAAAACTAAAGTGTCGGAATTTTGACCAAATGTAATAGTGTATACTAAAATAAATTACATATTTGAAAATTATACATTCACATGGTCGAATTTAGATGATGGGCTTCATCCCTTTATGACCACTTAGCTGACCTCCTCAAAACTAGGAAACAAGACCCTGTTTTTTAGGCACATGGTATTCTTCTTTTTTTTAACATTTTTGGCTGTCATTTAATCTTAAATTTGTGGTCCTTGAATGTTGAATGATGGCTTGACATGGTCTATTATTATTCCATAACCTCCAGCTATCCAAAATTCGCTTCAAAACCTTCTCAAAAGGATGAAATGCAGTGCACTACGAAAGTAAGGCAGTTTCGTAGCAGTTTTCGTAGCGCTGCAAAATAAGCCTTTATATTCAACCATTTCAACTATTTCATTTTGCATCAGATTTATCATCATCCAACACATGTTTGATACCAATTTCAGCTCTCAACACCCTCCATAACTGGTCAAAAAGACAAAAATACAGCTACAATAGTTTCATAGCGCATTGCTACCCTTCAAGCTTGGAGGCGCTACGAAACTAATGAAAATGCATATTTTTCCATAATTTTGAAAACTGAAACCTGTGAATGGAAAAAAAAATGTAGCTAATCATTTCATAAACCTCAAACAACCATAAATCAACTCACCTAAGATTCTTGAGGTGTCAATCTCACCTTTCATATTTAAGACATCCTTGCAGATTTTTCCTGTTTTTTCCTCAAAATTAGGTCTTGGAACAGAGCCTATATCTTCTAATACATGATGTATTTTACAAAATGTAAGGATTTTTTGTAGGTTAGTATTTCTTGAAGAAAAATCTCTCTTGGTTTTTTGAAACACATCTCCAGCTGTCCAGAAACTACATTTGCAAAAAATGTGTAAAACAAGAAAACTTTGTTTTCTGAAAATAGGGCTTCAAAGAAATCATTGTATCTCCCAACTGATAACACCTGTGAAAAAAGTGAGAGAGGTTACTTTTATTTGATATGTTTTTGAAAATAACCTCTCTCAATTTCTTAAAATACCTTTCTGTTTGCCCAGAAACCACCTTTGAACTTGACTTCTCAAAGTCAGAAAACATAATTTTGCTTCATATTTCGCTACAAAACTTTCAGCAGTTTCGTAGCAAAAAGTGACTTTTTACAGAGTAATGTGCTACGAAACTATGGTTTCTTGGATAATTTGTCACTTTTGGTACAAAAACCTTTGGAAACTGAAATGAATCAAAAAATTATGAATGATGTGACATGAAGGAGTTTGAAGATGAGTGTGTTTAAACCTTAGGGTAAGCTCAAACTATAAAAAATTTAATACTTCCCTTGATCAAACTTAAAATGACTCCTAAAACCCTATTTTGACCCATGAACCTATGTAACCTTGTCAAAATTATGTTTGAATTTTTTGAGTGATAACATGTAGCATGATCAACAATGGGATACTCCAATGTTGATGTCTGCCTCTGATTCTAGTTCTGATTGTTTGCCATTTGATCAAAGATATGCCAATAATCTTCAGGGATTTATTGTTATGGAGGAATAATATTAGTGGAATTAGGGAGTGGAGGAAGCCTTACAGCACTTCCTCGATCTAGGATACTGAGTGTCTTTGTCTCGACCACTCTCTCAGGGGATATAGGCTTTGGAGTTTTTACCTGTACTGCACTGCTGGTTTCTCCTTCGCCTTCCTGTAAATTGTAAGAACTCCCCTCTCTCGAAGGGTCAGCACTTACGTGATTAGCAGTCTGAAGGATTTTTTCAGACCCTTCTGTTTCACTATGAATCTCGGCGTGGGCTGCATATGGTGAGGCTACTACCTGAGGAAATGTAGTATAACTTTGAGTAGGAATGGTTCTGGGTCCTACAAATGCCTGGGATTTAGCCTTCTTAATGATTTCATCTATATATCTTGTTCTTCCAAGGATCACCGGTCCTTTGGGTTTCATGGATTTAAGTGGGTGATTTTTATTTTTTTCTATCTTTTTCTTCTTGGTCATAAAACAAGAGCACCTATCCTACTAGCGTCTGCACAATTACTGAGAAGCAGGCTGGAGAGCAAGCATTTTTCTTGCCGATATGCAGGTTCTTACCTCTTGTTTTCAACACCCAATTATTCGCAGAAAAAGGAAAAAAGAAGTAAAGGACATCACTCTTAAACACTCTCCCCGACAACGACACCAAAAATGTTGGGTCATAAATATGACTGTTAGAGGCAACTTCAATGCTCTCATTTAATTATCAACCCAAGGCAAGTCTTGTTATTTCAAGAGTGTAAGCACAGTATATGTGAGTGACATCAAAGGAAAACTACTCTAAATTATCATAAGGATGACTATCTAATTCTCGAAGTTCAATGAAAGCAAAGTGAAATGGAATTATAAAATGCTTTTTACTATTCTGTCTAAGTAAGAAAACTATGATTGAACAGCAGTCCTAATAAATTGAACAACAACGTTAATAAATTGAACATCAATTATTTATCTAATTTTGCAATGAAATTCTCTTTTAAATGAAATAGATGACATCTCTCTGAATCAAACAAAAACTAGACACCTCGCAATAATAATGAAAGGATCCAACTTTAGCTATATAAATAATTGAACAGCAGTCATGCTAAAACTAATCAAACAAGTACAAAAGCATTGGGAAATGATGAAAGCATTTAAACAATAATGAAAACATTGATTGTAAGCAAGAAATCATGAATGATGAACTATTATAATGAAAGATAAAGCCTTAGCATCTTATGTTCATAATTCAATCAATTAAATGATATCTCATGAAATGCATTAAATGATTGGAAACATAAATTCTGTAGCTAACGTATAGAACAGAAGTAGCGATGAAACTCCCAGTGCTGGGCCCAAAACCACCAGAAGTCTACCGCTAAGGCAAAATCAGAGATTGACTATTCAAAAATGCCAAAATATTTATTAATCTAGATATTAATACATTGATACAACTGACAATTCTGTCCCGATACGTCTATTACAGAAGAAAATCTCTATTCAGATCTATATATCTTGTTCGTATTGGGCCTTGTAAAGGTGATTTCAACAGCGGTAACAGATCTTTTCCATACAGGATCCTGTTGCTCGTGGTTGTCGTTTGAGTTCTTCAAGTGTGGATGTGCCTTTCCATCTTCCACCAGCCCTTGGGAGCCATCATGATCCCATTTTCTTCTCTTGTCAGCTTCCTTTTAGTTATCATCAGTTCAACTGCTTTGTTTCCCTATTAATAAAGATATAACAAGTCAATTTTCCATTGTTAAACATCCCTTTTATCATTAGTTCATTTTTTCCTGACTTTGCATTAATTACCTTTCCTTTATTGTCAAAATGAGGAAAAATTCATAAAATTGCCTAACAATTTGTGGTGAAGATAGGATGAAACGTACCTTATTCTCGGCCCAACACCAATTTCTGAGCTTGTTTTCTAGTGAGGGGAGAAGCCCTTCATCCGGGAAGCTGGGAAAGAAGTTCCTTGAGCATCATTCCACCATATGGCATCAGGCCAAGTAGCAACATTCACCCACAGTGCAGTCTCTTTCAGAAACTAAGTTATTTTGCAGTGTAATTGCAGTGGGAGGTCAAGCACCCAAGTTCTTGACCTTGTTTTCCAATGAGGGGAGCAGACGTTCATCTGGAAAAGTTGAGAGGAGGGATATCAACCATTTTCATATCATATCAGCCACCTCCTACCAATGATCCAGTGGTAGAGCATTATTCATCGCTAGGGCTATATTTTCATATTTTGTATTTTGTGTATTTTCGGAAACCCTTTCTGGGTTGTCTTGGAATTTTTCTAGAAAGCATGCATCTCTGATCCCAGCATTTTCTAAGAACTATATTAGCACATCCATGTATTTCCATTTACAGCTGCAGCTTTTCCCAGAAAAAATTGCATTGTCTTAGCCTCCGGTATTCTTATATAGCAATTGTTCTTCATGTCTCATGTACTAGGTTCCTAGAGGCTATTTTTCCTAACTTGAGTGTCTTTTTCCTCAAGATCTTGTACACATTTTCTGTTATATTTTTTAATAAGAAGGCTCTATGATCTGCTCATCTTATATATGTTGATATATCACTATATTTTCTAGTTACATGTTCTGTATCCTGGTTTTTTTCTAATTTGGAATATTACACTGAGAATCCACGGGTGATCAGAGGCTCAGTATTTTAGCTCAAAAATGAAAGTGCTTAGAATTTACTGAAAAATGAACAAAAACGACCGACCCGATGCCAGTAATCCAATGCAACACACTTCATCTAAAATCAAGTTTGGATGAAGAAGTTATGGTCTGTTGATCGCCATTTAGAATAGGAAATTTAAAAAAAAAAATGCAAAACAAGTATAGGCTGATGACATGGCAGCCTAGTCAGCATTCAGGGAATATTCTTTGGTTTTTGTCCAATGGGACTGTGACAAGTGTCACTGTAGGGTTCGCCAGTTTGGTTTGTGAAGGTGAAATTTTCCCAATGCCCTCCAAGTTTGAATTTGGGTTCATGATATTTATGCGTCGGAAATTATTATTTTTTAATTATTAAGATTATATATATATATATATATATATATATATATATATATATATATATATATATATATATATATATATATATTTAGATATATATATAACCATACATATGTATCTATATATATATATATATATATATATATATATATATATTATTACATTCCAAACCTTAATTATATTGCAAATTCCGCATATTCATTAAACCTAAGTTCGAACTATCGTATTTAAACTATTGTTTTAATATATACCAATGGTGGTATTTTAATCAAGCTATGGTTTAACATTATATGGTGGTCGCATATTTTTATATGCTAAAGTCTGTTGGCAATACAAAGTTCATAGCATATATTAAAGTTCAAACGCATATTTGCAAAGTCTGTTTAAACAAAGTTCAAAGGGCTCGATATATATTTGAGCACAAAACGTGCATAGAGGGTCAAGGTCGTAGTTCAACCCCATGACCTCCCCCTTACCATTCTACACTCTAACCAATGGATTGGCGGGTAGTACTTGCTAAATTCATGCACCCAATTTCCATTTAAAGTGCAAAGAAGACTCCAATGGCGGGAAGGAGGGGGCCAGCCTGTGGGCGATCCCTCCTCCCACATGACCTCACCATATGCCCATCCTTGAGCGCCCAAGTAAAACGTGCTTAGTGTGCATTAATCCGATGTTAATTGTAACGTATCCCATAATTAAGACTGAAGTTAAGTTAGCGACGGATTCAGAGGCACCCCAAAATTTGTCAGATTTTCTAAATTGTCGGAGCTAACTGGAGTCTTCTCCAGATTTGGAGGCAGATTTTAGGGAAACATTTGTTAGGCCATATCTTGAGCAATTTTCAACCAATTTTGGCTCAGGAATAGTCATTCCTAGAATATTGGCATGCTTTGAACAGATTGGAACAGGTTGCAGAGGCATAGGAGAAATTTTATAGAGTTTATTGTCACCTTGAATAAATTTGAAGCTTAGGGCCACCAGGAAGGAAGGCCATGCCTAGAGCATCTAAAGGCCAAATTGAGTAAATGAATAGTCATTTTTGATAGATTTAGACATTTTGAACTCATTGGAGTATATTTCAAGAGAATTTGATGCATTTAAACAACAATTTGAGCACTCTTGAGCTAATACAGAAGCCCAAGCCATTGAAGCTAGACCAAGGAGATGTAGCCAAGGAGGGGAGAACTCCTTCATCAAAACTATGTTTTAATGTACCAATTGTGATCGTTTGTTGTTATTATGTTATTTTTGTTCAACATTTTAAATTCCTATTTTATGCTTTTAAATTCACTCATAAAACTCAATTAAATTACCTATTTGTCACACATAAGAAACAAGGAAAACACATGTACCTCAAGCATAAGATCAGCAAGTAAATTTTAAATCTGAGGTTAAAATTAGCACAAAAAAACTAACATTCATAATCATATCAAGTTGGTATCAAATCCAATTTTAAAGGAAAGGTTATTTGCTTGACAATTGCTTGAGTTTTTGTGCAAGTTTAATGGTTGCCAATTTGTGACAATCACAAGGTTAAAGTTGCAAAAAGGTGAAGAAAAATTGTTGGTTTCAAGTCCTGAGATTAGGACCAGAAGAAGGAGAGCTATAAGAGCACCATATTCACCCAAATTTCCACTCATAGTTTCACTTGAAGAACCTCAATTTTTGTCCCAAGAAGCTGAGTTGATTAAATAGGTACAAGCATCAGGAGTTGAGATTGAATCCATAGCCATCATGTCAGGTGTTGGAGAGAGTCAAGGACATTCAAAAGAGGAATATGTCAAGAGAGACTTCAAAGACATAAAGAGGATGGTTAAGGTTATGTTTGATGTATTTACTGCTAGGATGACAGAAGAAGGTTCTAGGCCCCCACATGGAGAAGGAACTTTAGATGGTAATAAGGATGAAGAGAAGAGTTCAAAGGGTAGTGGAGGATGTCCACCTCCATCTCCACCATATTCATCATCCTCATCATCCCCATCAACATAATCTTCCACTTCCACCACAAAAACCATTCACCCTCACTCAAAAGCTACAAAAAGAAAAACACCCTTACTCAAACTAGATGTCAAATTTGAGCTTCCAATGTATAATGGAAAGGTAAATGCAGAAATATTGGAAAATTGGATACATAAATTGGAGGTGTACTATAGGATTAATAACCTTCCTGAAGACTACATAAAGGTTCAATTGGATTCTTTTAGGATGGAAGGATCTGCACTTGTATGGTGGGAAGCAAGGACTCAAGAAGAGATAAAAAACTACGGTAAGATCTCTATGTCTTGGTCAAGTTTTATTGTTGTCATTAGAATGAAATTTTATCCCTTAGCTTACATGCAAAATGTTGTTATGTATTGGAAAAAATTTAGACAGTTGAAAGGGAAAAGTGTGCAAGATTATACTCATGAGTTTAGGAGAAGAGCTCTTATTTTGGGTACTGATTATAATCTCAAGAAACTTTGTTAAAGTATGTTGGGGGTTTTCACAGTTACCTTAGGCACACTATACTCATGTTTAATCCCAAAAAAATATATGAATTTTGTGTTCAAGCCACACTTAGAGGCAAGAGGGAAATAAAACATAGATGAGAAAAGTGAAAGTGAGAGTAAATGAAAAGGAAAGTTTTATGGAAGAGGAAAAATCAATAGTTCTTTAAAAAGAGAGGAGGAAAAACTCACATGCAAAAATTTTTCAAAGACTGGCCATGATGAATACCACTGTTGGAAACTTCATCCATAATTGAAACCAAATAAATTAAAAGCCAAAGAAAAGGCTAAAACTGTTGCTATAGTTGAACATGACTTAGGGTCAGATTCAGGAGATGATACAAATATTACAACCATGGGTTTTAAAGGTAAACATATTTTAAGCACTATTTCTTCAAAATTTTCAAATGTTACTCATGATGAAGATACAAGAATAGAACTTTTCCATATTAGATTTTTCTCTAAACATACCAAGATTGATACACTTTTTGATAGTGGGTCACAAGCTAACTTTATTTTTGAAGACTTAGTTAAGTAGCTAGGCCTTGAAACTATTACACATCCAAGACCATATCCTTTTGGTTGGATATGCAATAATACAAAATTGTAGGTTACAAGGAAGTGCTTACTAAGATTTTCCATCAATTCAAACTTTCTTGATGAAGTTGAGCTTGATGTGGTGTTGCTTGAGATATCAGGTATTGTATTGGGAAGTCCTTATCTATATTATAGGAAAGTTTTATTTCATCTCCATGAGAATAAGTATCACTTTTTTAAAGATGGTATTGAGTATATAATTAGAGCACATAAGAAGAAGACACGTGTGTCTCTTATATATGCAGGGGAAATGAAGAGGATAGTGAATGCAAGTCAAAATTTGACATTGTTGATGGTAAAACAAAGAGATGTTTTGAATCAAAATTTTAAAAAATATGCTTATGATTGTAATGAGATGTTTTAGGATTCTAATAGGTTTCCTTTGAAAGGAGGTGAACAAGATGTGACACATTTGTAGCAGTCCACATCAGTGTTGAGCAGTGTTGGAAGCAAGATGCCGGTGAAAGAGAGTGCAAGGGTCAAAGAGAAAGTGACAAAGCAGCTTGGAAAAGAAGGCATGGGTTCCACAAATGCTTATTATTGGTTTCCAAAAGGTACATGGAAATGGCGAAGATACTTGGTCAAGGGTCGATGCAAGTACAAATCAAAATTAGCTAAGAATTGCCATGGTGACAGTGTGCAAGGTGAGACAATTTTTAAGTTTCGTTTAATTGTTGGCCAAGGTAGGAACAAGATGTTTTCTGCAATAATAGCTTTTTTTTATGAAAATTCAAAAATATTTCAGCATGACGATGTCAATGACAGCAAGAGAAGGTCACACGAATCAAGGAAAAAGTTGACTTTTTTTGAAAAGCTCCAAATGATGAAATTGGGAAAATTTCAATGGATAGAGACTAGAAAAGAGATGAAACAGTACCCTCATCCACATGATCAATAATCAAAGATATTTTGGGGTCCAAAAGGCTTCTAGTGGGGAGGAATGATCAGAGGCTCAGTATTTTAGCTCAAAAATGAAATTTCTCATAATTGATTGAAGACTAAATTCCAATGATCGGCTCGTCGCTAGGAATCCAACATAACTCGTTTCATCGAAAACTGAGTTCGGATGAAGAAGTTATGGTTTGTTAATTGTCGTTCAAAACAAGCATTTTTTTTTTAAATTACAGAACAAGTACAGGCTGACATGGCAGCACAGTCAGCAATCAAGGAATCTTCTTCATTTTCTTTCCAATGGTATTGTCACAAGTGTCACTATATCATTCACCAGTTTGGTTTGTGAAGGTGAAATTTTCCCAATGTCCTCCAAGGTTGAATTTGGGTTCATGATATTTATGTGCTGGAAATTATTATTTTTTAATTATTAAGATTGAATCGATATATATATATTTATTTATTTATTCCAAACCTTAAACCTTAATTATATTGCAAATTCCGCATATTCACTAAACCTAAGTATTAACTATGGTATTTAAACTATGGTTTTAATATATACCAATGGTGGCATTTTAATTAAGCTATGGTTTAACGTTATATGGTGGGCGTATATTTTTATATGCCAAAATCCATTGGAAATACAAAGTTTGGAGCATATATTACAGTTCAAATGCATATTTGCAAATTCCATTTAAACAAATTTTGGAGTGCGCAATATATATTGAAACAAAAAACGTGTATATAGGGGCGAGGTCGGGTGTTGGCTAGATGGGTCCTGACCCGGGTTCAAAGGTTAAGGTTTTCCAACAAACCCCTATACTACTAGCCCTTTCGGCAGTGACCTTCTTGCGCAGGCCAAAGTATCACCCGAAGCAGTATGGGAGGGTGCTAGAACCAGGTTTCCGCACCCTGGGAAAGAGCAGGTAAATCAAGCTGGTCCGCAATTATCAGATCTATATGGCCCAAGGTCGTTCGTAGGAGTTCAATAAATAACCATAATACAGTTATCAGATCTAATTAACAAGCTCACATCCACGTGCGTACTATCAGCTATAATCACAGAACATTATATCTACAGTAGATTAACAAATCACAAATGCATTTACCATAAACATAGACAAATCGCATCTTACAAATAGTTCATATAACTCAACTCTGCATCAACCATAACAGATAACATCAAATATCCGCAATACCTTCGCACGTATATATTATTACCCAGAAATCCTCTTACATTCCCCAATTACCACTTGCACACACAGCCAACAGGGTCCGCACACAGTAGGACAGAGGATCTCCACGCACACAACCAGCAGGAGTCCTAACCCAAACAACCCTACCACAGATCTAACAGTTTGTACTTCATATAAATCTCTATTCATTTCCTACCTATGACTAAAAAAAGGTTCATCTATTTATAGTGATTTAGCCTACGCATCCAATGGTCCGAAAACCATGGTTTGCGGACTCTTGGTCTACCCTTGACCCATTTACAATGCATTATGGGCTTTGAACCACCCCAAAACCCCTATGTTAGACTAAACAATACAAAATTATACAAAAATGGATAAAATTCATAGCCTTTGGGATTCCCTGCTCCAACAGTCCCCCAACACAATCTTGTGACTCGTCCCGAGTCACTGTGTTGGTGGGGCTTCAACCTGTGCTTGCAATACTTTGATCACCTCGACTAACAGAGGCAACATGTCTTTACTTTGGAAAACTACATTCTATGCAATGTCGACCAATTTTTCTGATAGTGGTCCCTCAGTTGTGGCCGTAACACTTTCCAAAGTTTGGTTCATTTTCTTAATAACAACATCGGCATCTTGTGATAGTTTGAGGGCTTCATCTGCCCACAGCTTCAATCGGTCACCCAGGGTCTTCTTCTTTTGTCGTAGGTCTTCGATATCTACCTGGAGCACTTGGATGGTGCCCAGTCGTTGTAAGCGATGGGAAAGCACCACAGTGGGTAAGGTGGCTTCGATTGTCCTGAACTGCTGTTCTTTTTTTCGCAGGTCCTGGTTGATCCCTCGCAATATTGGATCGCACTAGACCGTATTCCATAGCTGCATGGTAGTCTCTAGTAGTTGGGCTCCCTGTGTGATCTGCCCCATGATAACATCCATGGTCGTGGTGACCATCGCAGTTCGCTGGGCTCGGACCTATGAGGGTGTTTCGGGCTATAACTTAGCCTGCAGATCTGCGATCTCCTGCTCCATGCATGTCTTAACCACTTGAACTTCATCTTGGGAAGCCTTGAGTGCTGCGACCAGTCTTTCGAATTTTTCCTAAGGGGTTGTAGAGGCGGGGATTTCTGCGGGAACATCTGCACAAAGTCGGTGAATTGTGTTCTCGAGCTCTGTGTGATTTGCAGTGGCGAGATAGACCTCTGCCTCCTTTGCAATGATGGTTTGCTCAGCTATGCCAAGTTGTTGGTGCACTTGTTGGTCTCGATGGTGGATTTCCTAAGAGACAATAGTGTGGAGGCCCTGCAAGACCTCATGGGGTAGCCGAGCTAAGTTCAGCTGGACTTCTGCACTGGTCTAGACTTGGGGTCCCAGGTCGGATGGATTGAGGACCAGAGCCGCATCAGGGAGAGAACAGAGGCGGTTATCATCTATAGCCAGTGTTGCAATACTATCGACATAGGGTGGGTGTACTGGGGTCGCACTGATCTGCAATGTATCTGCTTTTAATTGGAGCACTCGCGGCTTAGCCTGAATTATGTCGATAATGTCTCGCTGCTATTCTTCTAAGGCAGCCCACCTATCCTCTGCAAATAGAGTGACAACATCGGCGATTTGTTCTAGCTCTCTATCATTCAGTGTGATTATTTCGTCTCATTCTGCTTGTTGAGATCACCGCTTTTTTCGGGGCATTTAGACTGGCTCAGTTGTGTGCTTCGTGCCACGGGGGGAGGCAGGTTCACTGGTATCCAAACCTTCTATACCCAAACCGGTTTGTGGGTTCGTCCAGGTTTCTTCCTCGACGTCCTTTTTCTGCTGCGAATCCTTTTGAGTGGTCGCACCAGTGTCTTGTTGGGTATTCTTGTCAATAGGGGGTTTAACTTGGGATGTGCTAGTGCTTCCAACGCCCTTTGTGCCAGTTTTGAAGCCAATTTTCCAGTTAGGGGGCCAGAGCACAATGACGTTGTTGATTTTTTCGTCCATCACCATGTAGGGAAGCGAAGTCTAGGCTTTTTATTTATGTGCTTTGATCTGAACATTGTGTAGAGTGACCTGGAATGCAGAAATGCCCTTGTATCTATTGTAAATGGTCAGGGACAACTGCAATCGGGAATTAATAGTTGCGGCTGCGCTACTATGAAAGAGGACCCATAACACCTAGTTTTCCTCGAGTTGTTGCAGATCTGTGAAATCCCACAAGTGGGCATAGTGAGCCCCTTCGCACATATCTGGGGTAATCTCAGGGAGGATGGACTCTGCAGGAGCTTCCCAGGCAACCACTACTATAAGAAACAGCAACCAAGAGTAACAAAAGGCGCGACTCTACTCCTGGGACTCACAAACATTGGTTAGAAACTCATCGCACAAATATTGTGCCCAATTAAAACATACCCCTTTTCCACATTGGCTAGCTAACTGAATGAAAAAGGCTGGAACAGAGGTGGCCTGACACTTCCTCATCATTTTACATGCTAACATCATGGTGCCCAACTATGTACCTTGGTCACTGATGGTCTTGATGATAAATCACCGAGTATTACGGTCCACATGATACTTTTGGCACACGAACTCAACAATCTCCACCTCATATTTCTTACCCACGCACTCCAAGGGGCTCGAGCCACTCATGGGAAGACCAATGATCCGATGCACGAGTGCAGTGTCAATGGGGATCCTGTCCTGGATCCACAAACATCCATCATGAATTAGCACGAGAAATTGTTGTGCAAGCCGGTTCGTTACATTGTAGTGTCCAAAGTGGGGCATCCGAAGTAGATTTAGGAGCCCGGACCCCGGCAAACCACGTACCCAGCGTTGGGGGACAACTTTGACCCCATCATCGCCATGAACTGTATCAAGGTACAATTCGGGTGCAAGCTTGGGGAAGGCCTCAGAATTGGCCAAATCATGGTCGTCGAACTTAACTTCATGAAGGTGACCAAAAGGTTCACCTATGATAGGGACCTCCCCCTGGGTCAGCGGCATCTGCAAGTAGGTGATCAAGCCATCAAGGTTCTTTGGTGTGCGAGTTGATGCCCTGTGTGGTCGCATGAAGGGGGGTAGCGAGTTGATCGGCTTGGCGGGCTGGGCCTCCTCCTTTGCAACCCTCGAGGATTTCACGTTTCGTGGGGAGGTACGGGGCTTTCCTACAACCCATTTCATAGGCTTCGGGGGCTTGCCTAAGCCCTGAGCTTTTTCTTTTCCTTTCCGGGTGATAGGGCTGGGTGTGGAGAGGATTTATTCAACTTCGAATTTGACCTCCACCACTTCCTCAGTGTCTTGGTCTACTGAGGTTATTGGATCCGAGAGTTCGACACGGTTCATGGTCGTCATTTTGGTGTGAAATATGAACTCAGGGTTGCTACTGTCAAAGGGGGCAAGCTGCTTAGACATGAACAAGATGATAGCGACACAGAATTTCTTACAGCACTACTTTGTCCAAGACAACCAAGATAAGTACAAGCTATTTGAGCAATACGGAACCTGTGTCTGATCTATCTCACCTATTTTATAGCCTTGAGTACCACCCAATGGTAGGGTAGACTTCACACTAGACTTACCATCAAGTAAACGGTAAAAAATCTTCCAAAATCTATGTATTAAATGTCGACTGCCCGCTCCATCCAATGGTAATTTGTTGTTTTAACCCGATTTGACTGTTTCAATGGATATTTTTCGTACCCGGGGTGCACTCAGTGTACCCCTGCGATCCCAGCGTACCCTTGTGCCTTGAGCAATTTTCTCGAAATCCTGCTGCACCAACTTTATTCTGCTAGGATTCCTTCCAACTAACATTTTGTTTTTTCCATAGCCCAGCCTTATAGACTTCTTGCATCGTCGTCGTACCTGCGTAGTGACCCTCTGCTGCATCTTCGTAATTTACATACTTTAGGCCATTAGTGCGTAGTACTTCATGAGGTGTGATGCTGAAGAAGTCCACTACTCTATGCGCCAACCCCTTTCTTTGTCGTACCAAATATTTGGCAGGTACAATGCCTGTGGTTTGGAACGGAGAGATCTCGGTAAACTGTGCATCCACAACCCTTTTTGCGAACAGCTGTGTATCGGGCAATCCTTCCTCACCCATCTCAACTCGGGACACATGATGCCACTCCGAACTTAAATTTCCTGGCTCGATGATGAATTCAACATCATATTCCTGAAGCAGTTTCCACCTACAGACTTCCTCCCCTAACACATTCACATTCCATAGGCGTTCTAAAACACACTGATCTGCAATCATTTTATAGTGGTGTCCTAACAGAGGGTGTTGATACTCCTATATTTCATAGGTCAAGGCCAACCCTTCCCTCACCGTGGTGGCATAATTGTGTTCCACACCCAAGATCATTTGATTAGTAGATGTGATTGCATGGTCACTGTCCCTAGTGCCAAGCTACGTACTACCTACTTCACGGGTGATTCCTGAAGTAACCGTATGAATTATCATCGTCGAAGCGGGGGAAGCGAACATAGGTGTAGTGACCATCCTAATTTTGAGTTGTTCGAAGCTCTTTTGGCGCACGCCCTCCCGACTGAGCAAAATATGATGCTTAAGAAGTGTGCTCATAAGTTCAGTGATCAGTGCATATCTCCGACTAGATTTTCTATAGTAGCCCAGATGTCCCAAGATCTCGCGTAGCAGCTTTGGAGTAATGGGCCTTACCTATGGGACTGGTGCGGTGAGTGTAGTACCGATCTCCTCCCTCGCCCTATATTTATGATAAGACTGTTGTTCTTCTGGCCGTGAATTGAAGTTGAGGGTGACGTGCATACCACCCAAGTTACCTGTGACCTGCTTAGTTCTGGAACACTTATCTAGATACTCCATGTTTAGCTCCATCATCCCGCCTATTGTCCCTCATCCCAGCAGTTCTCACTCGTAACCCACTTGGGTGGTACTACCGTATGAACGTTTCGTGGTTTTAGTGGTTTCGTACTAGCCGCCTCCTATATTGGAGGTCCCACAATTGTGCATTCCTCCCCTGCTACTACGATCGAGACCTTCCGCGGAGCTGCATTGCAATATTTTATGGTGGCCTTGTGGGGCTCGACATCATCCTGAATATGTGCTTTCCATGTGGGGCCTCCTCTTACTGCGTTGGGACTAGATTCACCAAGCACCACGGTGTCGAGAGCCTGCAGAGCTCCCTCAAGCACCTCCAATCCTCCCGTTAACCCAAATGTCCCGAAAAATTCATCTCTTAGGGTTGCCCATTGGTGGGTGCGCTGTCGTAGCTCTGCATTGAGATACCAAGTAGTGGGAATTGGTCCCAAGGCATGAAAAAACAAGTGAACCCATTCTTTTGTGGTATGATCGCACCATTGGTCCATCCAAGCGGACACGTGTTCGCGCGGGTTTCCTGGGCCCTGGAATCTCTTGACGCGCACATCAGTTGGAGGTTCAAACCGCAGTACCATCATATGCCGACATTCTTCCCATTCCTAGAACGCCCACTTATGTGTGTCCCACCAATTCGTAGGTGTTGCGCGCATAGCCCAGTTAAGAGCCCATAGCCTTCGTTCTCTGGGAACCTCAGCTTCGAAGGTTCGCAAAAATTCCTTTATACTACCGGAGCCATCAAAGCAGGGTAATTCTCTAACCTCAAAAGATAGATATCGGAAGTCTCTAGTAATTCACAAGCAGCGCAACGTGGAGACTTCCTGCAGTCGATTTTTACAATCTTCTAACTCTTCATCAGAGTCAGAGACACATTCGTTGTGCTTCTTCGAGCAAGGCATATCATCAGCCGTGGGGTTGATCCAATCTTCATCCTTCGCAATTAGCTTATAGACGTGATCCATCCCGTCTTCCTCACGTGCTGGCTCGGTGTACCTTTCTCCTTCTGTAGGGTCGAGTGGTACGATCACCCAAGTTCCCTCTCTTTCAAACACCATGTTTCGTTTCTCCAAGTTGATAATTCCACCCATATCAATGGCCCAATCCAATCCTAGGAGCGCTGGGTAAGGGTCCGCATATTCTACAATTTGAATGACTTCAAAGTCAACTTGTACCTTAGCCCCAGCAATATCTATGACCATTTTTTATAATCTCCCCAATGGTATGATCTTCCGTTGATTAGCCATGTGCAACTGGATAGTAGACCATTCCAATTTAGGTTCTCCCATTCATTGCCAAGTCTTCTTAGGTAGTACATTCACATCAGATCTGAGGTCTAGAATTACCTGGTCCATCTCATAATCACCAATCTGCGCAATTAATCGCATTTCACACCCAGTGCGCCTCTTCTGCTTATAAATTTTGTGCACATCCTTAATCTTCATGGCCAGGGATGCTTTTTTGGTGCAACTGTCAAGTAGGGCTTGGAGGTTGTCTACCACTTGCTGGTTGCATAGCAGCTTCATGCACACCTGCAAGAATGGTTTGACCTCATCTCCGATTCCATTTTTTGGAGTTGATGTCTCGCTTCGAGGCCAGTCTTGCTGGGCTGTGACAGAGGTCTTTGTCTCCTCTTGGGGCCCCACACTTTCTGGTTCAGTAGCTGCTTTACAGATCAAATAATTCATCTCCGCTCTTTCCACAGACCCTTTGGTGGTTGTACCACTGTGTTTTATTACATTAATGCTTGGATCCTCCTCACGAGGTTCCGCCTTCACTTGTTGTACATTTTGTGTAGGAGTCTGCTACTTTTCCTGTACCTTAGCCATCAGAATCAGGAAATCCTCGATCACATGGTCCAATTGTTTACAATATATGCAGGATTGTCGAGTTGGGTTCGTGCAGTCCCTCGCAAAGTGGCCTATTTCCCCGCAATTATAGCAGATTAACTGGCCTCTACCCCTGCCTACGCTTCCTCCTTGTACTCCTCCCCTGCCCCTAGCCGAGGACCCTCCTATTCCTGTGGGGGATCTAGGTGATGAGGGGTCTGATTGTACCCTATATAGGTTTCCTCGGTCGATCATCAGATCATACATTCGGAAATTATGTTCGTCATGCCCTACAAACCTACAAAACCTACACCACTACTGCTTTAGTTCAGGGACATATGAGGCAAGGTGGGGGCAGTCGTTGGTATCATGCAGCCTAGAAACACGGTAGTCATCACACCCTAGCGTTGACCCACTTGATCCCATAGCTTTCCTAGGGCGCAGTGGGCTAGGTCCCCTAGCCTGGATGTATTATGCTAGCAGCGGATAGTTATCTTTGGTGTGGCCATGCACCCTTCATCGTATGCACCATCTTTTGGGGCTGGCCTCTGTCCCTCGCTCCTTGTGTAGATTATGAATCTCTATGTGCATTTCTTCTAGCTAGCCTTGTATCTGTTGTACTCCTAACTGGGTATCGTCTCTTGGTGTAGCTTCCAGCTTCATGGCAACCTCCAGGGCCTTCTCTTGTGTTTCAATAGCTTGGTGACCCATAGGTACACGCAGGTGGGGTAGCAACATAGCAATGAACCACTCTGTGTGCTACCTATCATCATATTGGAATCCTCCTTCTCTAATCACTTTCTTTAATCGTTGATTAGCTTCCCATACGGACTCAGATGATCCCTGCTTGAAATCCTTCAAGTCATTTACTATCTGAGAGTAGGACTTAGGTTTCTTGAACTTTTATTTCAACGCATTCTTAATTTCCTCAATAGTTGCATTTTCATGTTGGTCAATGTATCCCATGTACCAATCCAGGGCCCTCCCTTCAAAAGCAAGGGATAATTGTGCCCACTTCACCCCATCATTTACTACGTTTTGCGCAGTCCATACCGATCCTATGACAAACCAGAACCGATCCATGTCCTCATTGCCCATGCCTTTGAAGTTAGGTAGCTTCATGTGCACAACCATATCGTCTTCTGGTGGGGGTGGAGGTGACTTTTTACCCCTATGGGGGTTCGATAATGGCATCGACGGAGGGCTATGCATAGAAAAATTTCTTACTGGACTGTAGACAAATCAATCCCCCTCTTGGTTAGTTCTATAGTACTTACCACTGCGCGTTGTGCCCTCGCTCTGGTCGGAGCTCATTCACTCTATATGGCTACAAAAAAAAAAAAAATTCACACAACAAGATCTTAATTAGTAGTGGCAAAGTCTTCAAAATCTTACCTCGGAACCCCTTGAAGAACCTCCGCTCCGCTTCTGAGTAGGATACAAATTGATCGACTGCAAATTTAGTCACAAATCCTCCTATCACACTGTCCACCCAGTGATCTATCGTGTGAGTAATGGTGTTGTCGGTTTCTTCCAGCTGCCGAATCCGTTCTGGGGTCCACTGGGTGACCCGCTTGCCTTTCCAACACTTCTAAAATTCGACTAGCCTTACGAGCCACTCTTGGAGCTTGATCGCAATTGTTACAAAGAAGATCTCGTAGATCTCTGTGAAAATGTACTTATTCTTCCACTCTTCAGTGTTCAACTTCTTACTGCAGTTTTCTCTTATTGTGAATTCTTGAACTTGTTTCTCAAACCATTCATCGATTTCTTTTCTTTCAGGTTTCCAATACGGCCTTGGCATTACCCGATCTCTCTCAAAATGCTCCAAGTCCTGACAATGGAACCATTTGTTGGCTCGAGAGGTCCTGACCTAGGTTCGAAGGTTAAGGTTTGCAAACAAACCCCTATACTACTAGCCCTTTTGGCAGTGACTTGCTTGTGCAGGCCAAATTCTCACTCGAAGCAGTATGGGAGGGTGTTGGAACCAGGTTTTCGCACCCTAGGAGAGAGCAGGTAAGTAAAGCCGGTCCACAATTATCAGATCTATACGGCCCATGGTTTTTCGCAAGATTTCCAATAAATAACCATAATACAATTATTAGATCTAATTAACAGGCTTGCATCCACATGCGTACTATCAGCGATAATCACAAAACATTATATCTGCAGCAGATTAACAAATCACAGATGCATTTACCATAAACATAGATAGTTCGCAGCTTACAAATAGATCATATAACTCAATTTTGCATCAACCATAACAGATAACATCAAATATCCGCAATACCTTCGCACATCTATATTATTACCCAAAAATCCTCTTACATTCCCCAATTACCACCTGCGCACACAACCAGCAGGGTCCACACACAATAGGACAAAGGATATCTGCACACACAGCCAGCAGGAGTCCTAACCCAAAAAACCCTACAATAGATCTAACATTTCGTATTTCGCATCGATCTTTATTCATTTCCTACCTATGACTCAAAAAGGGTTCATCTATTTATAGCAATTTAGACTACTCATCCAATGGTCTGCAAACCATGGTTTGCGGACTCTTGGTCTACCCTTGACCCATTTAAAATGCGTTAGGGGCTTCGACCCACCCCAAAACTCCTGCGTTAGACTAAAAAATACAAAATTATACAAAAATGGAAAAAATTTGTATCCTTTGGGAGACCCTGCTCCAACATCAGGGCTCGACCCAATGACCTCCCCCATACCATTCTACGCTCTAACCAACGGACCAGCGGGTAGTACTTATTAAATGCATGTGCCCAACTTCCATTTAAAGTGTAGAGCGGACTCCAACGATGAGAAGGATGGGGCCAACCCTCTCCCACATGACCTCACCATATGCCCATCCTTGAGCGCCCAAGTAAAAGGCGCTTAGTGCACATTAATTCAATGTTAATTATAGCTTATACCCTAATTAATACTATAGTTAAGTTAGCGGATTCATAGGTTCCCCCAAATTCAACAGATTTTCTAAATTGTCAGAGCTAACTGGAGTCTTCTCCAAATTTGGAGGCCAATTCTAGGGAAAAATTGATTAGGCCATATCTTGAGCAATTTTTGACCAATTTTGGCTCAGGAATAGTCATTCTTAGCAGACTATCATGCTCTGAACACATTGGAATAGGTTACATAGGTAGAGGAGCAATTTTGTAGAGATTTTTGTCACCTTGAATAATTTTGAAGCCTAGGGCCACCAGGAAGGAAGGCCATGCCTAGAGAATCTGAAGGCCAAATTGAGTAGATGAAGTCATTTCTAAAATATTTCGACATTTTGAACTCATTGGAGTATGTTCCAAGAGAATTTGATGCATTTTAATATAAATTTGAGCACTATTGAGCTAATACAGAGACCCAAGCTGTGGAAGCTGGACTAAGGAGATGTAGCCCAAGAGGGGTGAACTCTTTCCTCAAAAGTCGGTTTTAATGGATCAAGTTTGATGTTTTTTTTCTTATGTTGCTGGTGTTCATCATTCTAAATTCCTACTTTATGCTTTTAAATTAACTCATAAAACTCAGTTAAATTACCTATTTGTCACAAATAAGCAACAAGGTTGTAATATCCCCAATGGGATATTTTACTAAATTTGCATAAATTTACTTAATTCCCAAAATATGCCATAAAATCAACATGCATTTAACAAAAGATTGCCATGTAAAATTAAACATATAAACACTGCAATCCAATACCACATAGAACAGGAAGACTCTCAGCTTTTATTATAAATAATAACGGGGTTTACATATAAATCTAACCCATAAAGAGCTGAGATGGAAAACTGGCCAACAATACAAGCTGTTGCACTACTACATGGCGATGGCCTCCAAAATGAGCTGTTGCACTCTCCCTCCGGCAATGGCTACCACTGAATCCACTGAAGCACCTGTTGAAGATCTAAATGATCCTCACACAAATCCCTAAAAGTCTAAGAAACTTCTAATTGAAGTCTCCTCAAGAGAGTTGGGTTTTCGTCCAATACTCACAAATCACCCGAGAGTTTCCGTCCTGGGGCTACGGCTGAAGTAGAGAACCACGTCTCACACCTATCATACAATAAAATGATATGATCCAAAGATATCCCTCAATGGCCTCTTCCCTTTCTTTTATAGATCTCTTGGAGCCTTCTAGAGCATTATTTTATTATTATTTTATTCATGGTGCACATTTCCCTCTTATTAAAATATTCCATTTTAATGTAGAAAATAGTAAATCGGCTACCATGTCTCCTCTGGTCACTGAAACTCATGCCCAACCATCCCATCATGTAGGTATCCTCATCCCGGTTCCAATGAGCTATTACACTAAGGTGTTCCATCATGTATTCCTCCTGGAATGCCACCTTGAGCGTAATCAGCTGAGTTAAGCTCACAAATAACTCAAATTTCTGAAAGTTGTTGAAATGCACCAGAACGAAAGCCAAACTTCTCAGATGATGGAATATATCAAGAAAATGCCACCAGACACCATGGAAACTCCTCAAAAATCCTCCAAAAATCCCCTAAGCCCGATGATAGCACCAATCTGTACCTGTGACCTGTCTACTCCTAACTCAGGAAGTCCAACCTAACCCTGTCGTAGGTGACACCAAAAAAGGGAATATTACAGACCTTTCGCCCCAAGATTGCTTGCCCTCAAGCAATCCAAATATGTGGGCCACCCTGTTGTCCCAATGTAACTGAGACCCAATGCTTGGATCCCATACTAACCCCTGGGTGCAGCTATGCACTTGTGTCAAGCCACTCAGAATAGACCCCTCAATGCCGAGATCCCAAACTGATCTCTCCCTGTATCTGTTAACAAACAATCCTCTCGAATCCCCATACCACGATGGCCAATCATCGCCCAAATCCCATGGCTCGGACTACGCACTGCCTCTCGCTATAACTGATGCTCTAAGAGGTGAAGACCACGTCTCATGTCGTGTTGTATCTATGACGGCGTAAGTTGCCCCACCAGCTATGTACCAACTCATCACCTCTCTCCAATCCAACCCCTGACTAAATCCAATGTTGATCCTACTCTTCTGAAACTGGGATGGGATGCTGAAGAAATGTTGATTTGTGCCCCATTTCCAACTGGAATATGTATCATATGTCATGTCTAGGGGCCCCTGATCCACTGTGCTCCCTACGAAGAATATCATACGATCATGAGGGTACCAACTCATGATCTCCCGCCAATCCATCCTGGAAGAAGAATCCAATGTAGCAACAACTGCATATGGAACATGCCTGGAGTGTTGTCGTCAGCCCGTCATCAACTCACACTACTCTGACCTGTCTGCCAACGAAAGATGCTTGTAGAAGAAATCCCCTCTCTCTATAATGGGCCAAAGTGGGCAAGATATGATGCAAGCCCTATCAATGTACTCCTGGAGAGTGCTACTCTTAGAAAGTACTACAGCTCTTCCGATTGCATGTACATCTATCTATACCTCATCAATGTGTTAGCCCAAAGATGGATGCTCCACCATCTCCAACAAATCCTCCCTCTCCTGATTAGAAATTTCATGCTCCGGCTGTCCACTAGCCCCTTACAGAACTATCCCATCAACCTCCACCATCTCTAGAGGATATGGATCTGCAACTGCTGTCACTGTACTCGATGTCTATGCATCTAACTGCTCCCCCTCCATGGCTGACCCTAAGGTTAGCCACACACGCATCATAGACTCAGTGTGAGCCTCCATCTGGCTCTCCCCCAAGGGACTATCATGCATGATGTGCATAGTATCCTCGTCTGCTGACTCAGGCTCCATCATATGTTGCTCTGGATGAATCATCACAAGTGACTTATCACCCAGAGTATCTCTCATAGAGTCCCCTGATAGCTCACCCTACACATTGGAATATAACTCCGGCCTAATGTCATCATCTCTGCATGACTACTCTCGCTCCCCAGAAGCATCCTCAATTGATCCCATGGACTCATCTGAAGAAGATTCCTCACCCTGGCATACAGAAGGAATGCCCTCCTATCCTACCTCCACCACATCATCTGCATCAATAAAACATGAGTGATCAGGTCCCCATGGTCCTTTGAAAATGAAGCAAAGTCCCTTCCTCCTTAGTTCATTTCTGCTGCATGATCCACCAAACTGGAACAACTCCTCCCTGGTCAATTGTCTCCTGAAAAGCTCAATGTTCTACTCAACCAGCCCTTGGGCTAGTTCATAAGCAACAGGTGAGACCAACTACTCTCTCCTCCAAATTCTCAGCAACCTAGTCTGCAACTCTCAGCAAATGGCCTCATGGACTCCCATACATGATGACAGGATGGATTGCATGTGTGCTATGAATGTGTCAGAATGATGTCTCCTAATGCTGAAGAAGCATTGGAACATCTGCAGAATCAAGCCTTCACACTCAAATTTAAACATTATCTCATGAGTTCGGGTCATGGCCATGACTTCTAAAACCTTAAGCTTCCTCCCAAATGTAGAGCCTGCACAGTTGTCCAAATCCTGAAAGGTTCATACTATTAGTCTGAAAATTATTTTCATAATGTCATCATTGTAGGGAGGGAAGGGTTTTGTTATCCTCAAAATATCACTGAAACATGAGGCAGCTATAAGCTTGATTCTCTCACTTGGATGTTCCAAGAATCTAGCTTGTACCAATGCAAGCATAGATGGCTCCAAAGCCCAATTTAAGCTCCAATCAGAATGCTCTACCTTTGAAAGGTAGGATTCTAGTTTCTCCAACATGGGAAAGTCATTTTCTGATCTTCTACTCTTGAAGTCCATCCCAAGTGCATAAATCCAATTTCCCACTTCTCTCTCCTTTTGTAAATTCCTCAGGTGCCTTTGTTGGAGCAAATTATGTACCTCCTTGGGAAGGGTCTATTGTTTTATTTCAAGGAACTAACTTCTGCATTGTTTAATATTTTTGGTCTTTGGTTTAGATCACAACCCACTGAGGCACTACTATGTTGATTTAGGAGTTATTTTAAAAACTTCATTGTTTCAATGACATATATGGAAGTAACAGTGGTTTAGCCGGACTTGCACAAGGCAAGCTACAAGCACCAGGTGATGAGTGCAAGCAAATCAAACTGATCCAATAGCAAGCTCCTCCATAAACTGCACTACTGCTCCAAGACTACATTGTTGCCTGACTTCAGCCTCTGATTTACCCACTGAAATCTGCTCAGAAAATTCTATGAGTTTGGGAAGGTAATCCTTGCCCAAAACCCAGAAAAACCCAGAAAGGGTTTCTTCTAATTCCAACCTTCAAAATCTGATCCTTTGTAGTTTGACCCTCTTCCAATTTCGTTTTCTGGCACTGCAGCTCCTATTGTCAATCATTGCTCTCCAAAATCCCAGCCAACCTCCTCATATGGCTCTTCTATCAATTTCCCAACACCCCAGCTCTAAAATCCCACCAATGTAGCTCCCACAAATGAACCTCCTCCAATGATTGCGTAGGCCCTTCTAACCAAAATAGATGCAACTGAAAACTGGAAACCCACAGGTTGATCCAAGATTGAAGCTCTGATACCACTGTAATATCCCCAATGGGATATTTTACTAAATTTGCATAAATTTACTTAATTCCCAATATGCCATAAAATCAACATGCATTTAACAAAAGATTGTCATGTAAAATTAAACATATAAACACTGCAATCCAATACCACATAGAACAATAAGAATATCAGCTTTTATTATAAATAATAACGGGGTTTACATATAAATCTGACCCATAAAGAGTTGAGATGGAAAACTGGCCAGCAATACAAGTTGTTGCACTGCTACACGGCGATGGCCTTCAAAATGAGCTACTGCACTCTCCCTCCCGCAACGGCTACCACTGAATCCACTGAAGCACCTGTTGAATATATGAATGATCCTCACACCAATCCCTCAAGCTCTGCAAAACTTCTGAGTGAAGTCTCCTCAATAGTGTTGGGTTTTCGTCCAACACTCACAAATCACCCGAGGGTTTTCGTCCTGGGGCTACGACTCAAGTAGAGAACCACGTCTCACACCTCTCATATAATAAAATGATATGATCCAAAGATATCTCTCAATGGCCTCTTCCATTTCTTTTATAGATCTCTTGGAGCCTTCTAGAGCATTATTTTATTATTATTTTATTCATGGTGCACTTTTCCCTCTTATTAAAATATTCCTTTTTAATGTAGAAAATAGTAAATCGGCTACCATGTCTCCTCTGGTCACTGAAACTCATGCCCAACCATCTCATCATGTAGGTATCCTCATCCCAGTTACAATAAGCTATTACACTAAGGTGTTCCATCATGTATTCCTCCTGGAATGCCACCATGAGCGTAATCAACTGAGTTAAGCCCACAAATAACTCACATTTCCAAAAGTTGTCGGAATGCACCGGAACGAAAGCCAAACTGCTCAGATGATGGAATATATCAAGCGAATGCCATTGGACACCATGGAAACTCCTCAAAACTCCTCCAAAAATCCCCTAAGCCCACTGATAGCACCAATATGTACCTGTGACCTGTTTGCTCCTAACTCGGGAAGTCCAACCTAACCCTGTCGTAGGTGACACCAAAAAATGGAATATTACAGAAAACACGTGTACCTCAGGCATAATATCAGCAAGTAAATTTTAAATCAGAGGTTGAAATTAGCATAATAAAACTAACATTCATAATCAAATCAACCGGACTGGTTGGATGCCAATATATTTCCTGAATAACGCTTCTCAGAAGGATACGAAGAGTGTTACTAGCAAGACTAAAGCTCTGTCCAAGAGGTTGGGGAGAATAATAATGCTCTTGATTGCATAGTCAAGGTGTGTTACATAGACAAATGTTGCAAAAAGTTTTCGTCAGAGTCTGATGAAAAGTTTTGAACAACATAGGAGGTTAGGAAGCATACTGAATGGTCAGAATGGGAACCAAGAAGAACAATAATTCTCAGAGAGAAAGAGAGATCTCAGAACTGAAATATCATAACCAGGAACTAAGCATTAGTCCTTAGCAGAATCACCAATTATGCTATAGGGTTTATTGCATGGGTGGTTGTGGATGAAATATCACCTCAGATCTTTCCAGGACCCAAGGCAGACTGTTTGAGATTAACTACAACAGACACAAAGAAACAAATATATATTCATATTAACTCATGATTGACAAAGCAAAAGGATAAGAGTTACCTCAGTATTTCATGTATCCCTACTAGAGATCTAAGTATGGAAAAGGGGAATACCTCTCTACTAGCTCCTAGATCAGAACCTGCACATAAAAAAGGCAAAGCATAATCTTCACAACATATGATCCTTAACAATAAAAGCATTAACATACATGAAAATATAAACTAACATGCATCTAATCTACTTATCAATTGTTCCATTAAACAAACATGTAAATAAATACAATCTCGACACCATAAAGTAGATAGAACATAAATATATCTATATTATATGATATAAGAAGGATAATTACAACCATTATGGCTAGATCAAACCTCCTCTAGTCCATCAACTCCACACTTTCTCTCTCTATTAACTTCTTGGCATCATAATAATGCTTGATCTCTTCAAAAAATTTACGGCTATTTGACCTCTATTACAATGATCGAGCCTCCAATTTATAGATGGAGAGAGGTTCATCCTTGCCAATTCCTCCATGAGTTCCAATGAGGAAAAAGCTAGGAAATTGCCTTGCTTTATTGTGGTTTCCCTTTCCTTGTGTCTTAGATAGGATTAGCAATATCCTAAGTCAGGACTGAGGTGAATTTTCCTGCTTTTTGAGATGACTGTTGAGTGAAAAGTGGGATGTTAGTCAATAAACTCATGTTTTGACCTCCATACCTTATGAAAATCCTGTAGCGCTTCACTTTAGGAAAAATAATGTGTTAACCTAGATACTAACGCCTTTTGCGGAGAGATGGGCAATGTTGTAACTCCTTTTTTATATTTTTGGGGTGTGTTACCCTGGAAAATAGGCCTGCAACTTAGGTATTTCTTCCAACCAAAGTGTCCTTCTCCTCCGAGCTGATGAGGAGGTCATTTTGTTGCATAACAGTCTCCCGGTATCTCTTATAAGGATTTTAATCTAGGAGCTAGTGCATGTATTGATATATATCCTCCAAAGTAGGAGAAATAATAGCACATCTAGGAAAATAATCTTGAGTGTGGCCACATATGTACTCTTTTCAATGCAATATTTTCCACTGCGTTTGAATATGCTTTGTTGAATATGTCTACATTGGTAGAATTTCCCTTTTCTTTAGAGCCCTTCACTACAATTTTTAATGATCTATGGATCTTCATCTTCCCACCCAACATAATGTAAAAAACCATAGTTTTGACCTTAGGAAACCTAGTACTAGCTCCAACAGTAAATCCTTTGCATGGAATAACCCAAACTTTCCTTAACTTTGGTATATGAAATTTAAGCATATTATTTTCCATACATAGTTATGCCCTATGTGTAGAGATATTTGCAAGCTATTTTAATGGAACCTCCTTGTCCTTGGTTGTATTTATGATCAGAATTCTTGCACATTTAAAGTCATCAAAAGTGGTAGTAATTAAAGGTGGTTATCTTATGGGGAATGAACCCACACCATTATTTTTATGTTGATCAAAACTTGTAAGAGTTCCCAAGTTGTCTTATTTATACCATCCTAGATCCATCTTAACTCTGGATCTATCAAGCTCTGAGAGGGATCAAATCTCTCGAGGTGCAAACCTTTCCTCAAGTTTTGCACTCAAAAAAAGAGTTTTGCACCTCTAGAGATTTGATCCCTCTCGGCACTTGATAGATCCAGAGTTAAGATGGATCTAGGCTGGTTTCAGTCATGTGCGGCCAAGGAAAATATATCGAAAATATGATTAATTTTATCAATAATATGTAAATACAGATAATATAAATATAATAATTTTATATATGCTAAATATGTCTGATATTTATCTGGTCATTTTAATTTTAAAATTTTCTTATTTACCTCAGTTTTTTGAGATGATAGATATTGTTAATAAATTTAATGACGAAATATTTTTTTGAATGCAAGGTGACAATGTAATAGTGTTGAATGATGGAAAATGAAAATAATAAGAATGTAGTCAATTACAAATAGTCTTCATTGTGATCAATCTCAAATTATTCTCTTTTTATATTCTGATTATCACCCTTGTTAGTTTTGTCATCTTTTCATATTGATTATATGAAAAGGACAATTGAAATAATAAACCATTTAAATATTTAGCTTGAACTATTGTACTAAACATATAAATTGTCTCTCTTTCTCTTCAATATTAATAGGTTGATTTACTATAACAAAAATATTAATGTAGATTGTTAATAATTTTTTGTGCTTACATTGAAATCAATGCACAATCTTAATCCAATCACTTTAAAATTAATGTACCATCAATGTACATCAAATCAGAAATCAACGTCTACACTGAAATCAATGCACCTAACGCAAACAATCAAATAAGATTACAAAACAACATCTACACTGAGATCAATGCATCTAATGCAGGTAATCAAATAAGATTAGAAATCAACATCTATATTGAAATCAATGGATCTAGTGCAAGTAATAAAATAGGATTAGAAACCAACATCTACATTGATATCAATGCATCTAGTGCAAGCAATCAAATAGGATTATAAATCACCATCTACTTCCCTATCTCCCCCCTTGAACTACATCTCTCTTTCCCTCCATCTCTCCACTCTCTCACATCCTCCCTCTTCCATCCTCTCTCTCCATTTCTTTTCCACATATCTATCTCCCTCTCTCTTCACCCTCCAACTATGTTACTCTCTTTCTCTCTCTCTTTCTCTCTCTCTTTCTCTCTCTCTCTCTCTCTCTCTCTCTCTCTCAACATCTACACTAAAATCAATGCATATAGTGCAAAAAAAATAGGATTAGAAATCACCATCCACACTGAAATCAATGCATCAAGTGCAAGAAATCATCTTCCCTCTCTCCCCCCTCCAACTACATCTCTCTTTCCCTCCATCTCTCCTCCTCTACACTGAAATTAATGCATCTAGTGCAAGCAATCAAATAGGATTATAAATCACCATCTACTTCCCTATCTCCCCCTTCGAACTACATCTCTCTTTCCCTCCATCTCTCCACTCTCTCACATCCTCCCTCATTCCTCCTCTCTCTCCATTTATTTCCCACATATATATCTCCCTCTCTCTTCACCCTCCAACTATGTTACTATATCCCTCCCTCTCTCCTTCTCTCCATATCTCCTTCTTTATCTCTTTATCTCACCCAAAAACATATACACACTCTCTCCATATCTCCCTTGTCACTTTAACTCTCTCTCCACTTCTCACTCTCTATGTAATCCTTCTTCCCTCCCTCTCTCCCCCTCCAACTCCATCTATCCATCCTTCCATCACCCTCCCTCTCTCCTCCTCTCTCTCATGATCCTTCCTCTCTCTCCCCCCCCCCCTCTCTCTCTCTTTTTCTTTGCCCTCCAATTTTCTCTCTTCCCCATAACTCTCTTCCTCTCTCTCATGTCCTCTCTCTTGTCCTTCCTCTCCTACCTTCCTCTATCTTTTCCTCTCTCTCTCTCTCTCTAAAATCCAATTATCTCTCTCTCTCTTTGAAATCCAATTATCTCTCTCTCTCCTTGCCTTCCAATCCTATTTCCTCCCCCAACACACACACACACTCTCTCTCTCTCAACATCTACACTAAACTCAATGCATATAGTGCAAGAAAAATAGGATTATAAATCACTATCCACACTAAAATCAATGCATCGAGTACAAGAAATCATCTTCCCTATCTCCCCCCTCCAACTACATCTCTCTTTCCCTCCATATCTCCTCCTATACACTGAAATCAATGCATCTAGTGCAAGCAATCAAATAGGATTATAAATCACCATCTACTTCCCTATCTTCCCCCTCGAACTACATCTCTCTTCCCCTCCATCTCTCCACTCTCTCACATCCTCCCTCTTCCTTCTTCTCTCTCCATTTCTTTCCCACATATATATCTCCCTCTCTCTTCACCCTCCACCTATGTTACTATATCCCTCCCTCTCTCCTTCTCTCCATATCTCCTTATTTATCTCTTTATCTCATCCCAAAACATATACACACTCTCTCCATATCTCCCTTGTTACTTCATCTCTCTCTCCACTTCTCACTCTCTATGTATTCCTTCTTCCCTCCCTCTCTCCCCCTCCAACTCCATCTCTCCATCCTTCCATCTCTCCTTCTATCTCCCTCCCTCTCTCCTCCTCTCTCTCATCCTTCCTCTCTCTCCCCCCCCCTATCTCTCTCTCTCTTTCTTTGCCCTCCAATTTTCTCTCTTCCCCCATAACTCTCTTCCTCTCTCTCTTTTCCTTCCTCTCATACCTTCGTCTATCTTTTCCTCTCTCCCTCTCTTTGCCTTCCAATCCTCTTTCTTCCCCCAACACACATACACACACTCTCTCTCTCAACATCTACACTAAAATAAATGCATATAGTGCAAGAAAAATAGGATTATAAATCATCATCCACACTAAAATCAATGCATTGAGTGCAAGAAATCATCTTCCCTCTCCCCCCTCCAACTCCATCTCTCTTTCCCTCCCTCTCTCCACTCTCTCTTCCTTTTTTAGGTCCCTATATCACTAGTATATGTTAGGACCTCACTATGTATCATTTTTACTATATATTTTGACACCACCTTACCTTTATAACCATGTTTAAAAAGGATTCCATCATCATTTTCATTCACTTTATCCAAAGGTATATAAAATCCTCTTCTTTATTATATATTTAATATTTTTACATATAATTCCATATTACTCTTATATTTCATCATTAATCGAAGTAGATTGTTGCTAACATAAGTCTAAAAGATCGCAGATAAATTATGTGCTGTGCTGGAACAATCGGCCGTTGCTGAAACCGTCAAACTTTGTTGCTGAAACAGTCGACTCCGTTGCTGAAACAGCCAGCAGGCACGCAAATTCCGTCACTATTCGTAATTTGCGATTCTGGAAGAGTATTTCTTGGAACAATGGCAACAACATGAAGACGTGGTTACACGGATTATTCTGAAGATAGTACTCTTTTTGTATCTGTTGTAACGATATCTTTTTATGGAAGAACAGAATAGCCCTGTTTTAAGAAAGAAGAATAGATTTAGGGATAAATATAGATTTGCTCTACTGTAATTGTAAGAGATTTCTCCTCTTTAAAAAGAGGAGACATCATCATTAGAGGGAGCTCGAAACTACAGGAGAACATTGTGTTTGAGAGGACAAGAGCTAGACTCCATTTGTAATGTATCATTTTTTTTGACAGATGAATAAAATTTCCTTTTGAGCGCTTCAATTTAATCCTTTCCCTGGGGAATCTTGTGAGAAGGAAAGGGCCCGCATTCCTCACAAGATTCGCCCGACTATTCCTGTAGTTTGTTAGATTTCTTTATGATATTCGCACTTTACTTTAATTATGTTTGCTGAAACACCAGTTACACAGTTCTGTAGTTTATTGAGCATTCTGTTTCCTTTAACGCTGCATGTGTTTAGTACATTCATTCTTAAGAAGTTGAGAAATATATTTCTGTTATTTGTTTTAATGTATGATTGATACTGGGAAGCAGGTGTTGAAGATTCCTGTACAAAGGAATAGGGTCTTATTCCCATTGATTTCCTTTCTTTTCCTGCAGTGTGATTAGAAACAAGAGACAGGTGCTGAAGGTTCCTGTTCATGGGAATAGGGTCCTTTTCTCTTGAGTTTATCTTTTCTACAGAGTGATTAGTGTCAGGCATCAGGTGCTGAAGTTCCTATTTAAAGGAATAGGGTCATGTTCCCTATTATGGTTGATTGGTTTCCTTTCCTGCAGATTGATTTCCCTTTATTTGGATTCTTAACTGCAATAGAGGAATTACTTCTACTATAACATAAGTAACTTCAGCTTTGATTAAACAGGGTGTGAATAATTAGATTTTTATGATTAATAATTGTGTGGATTTTTACTACAACATTGTTTTTGCTTTTGGAATTGAGCATATCTAGTGCGTGATTGTCTTTGGAATAAACAAACTTCCTCGGGTTCACAATTTATGTGGAGCTTGAATTGTTAAAACAATTAAAGCGACCAACATTTTGGCGCCGTTGCCGGGGAAGGAAATTATAGATTTCAAAAGCATTAATATTTTCTTTCTAGATGTGCAGATTGTATGAGAGGACGCGGAAACCAGAAGAAAAATAACCCCACAGGTGGCAAAGGCAAAGGAAGGGGAGGAAGAAAGACTTTTATTGACGAGATTGTATCAAAGGATGAATCATCACAGAGATTAAGTTCTCGAAGACCAAAACTTCAGCACTCCCCTCAATCAGATTACAAAACAGAGGAAGTTGTGGGTCCTGAAAATATAGAGGAGCCAGTGATTAAAGAACCAACAGTCAGTGTTGGAGAGTCAGAAGAAAGTGCTAGCAAATCAGCAGAGCACATTGAGGAAATAATAGAGAGTGTTGGAAGACCAGTGGAAAACATTGAAGAGCCAGTAGAAGATCTTGACGATCAAGCAAGTGCAGTAGGAGAACAGAAAATGGAAGGAAACAATGAAGACTTCTTTAGTGGAGGACATGTAGATCCTGAAGGAGAAGGAAAGGATGAAAATTCTCTCTCTACCTTGGGATTTCCTATCAGTGATCTCCCTAGAGGAACAACTCCTATGAAAAACATTCCATTGTCAGCTTTACCTAACTTCCATGGTTTATCCTCCGAAGATCCGGATGAATTTCTTTTTGAATTTGATATATTATGCAGAAGTTATGATTATGTTACTAATGATCAAAAGTTGAAACTGTTTCCAGCAACATTAAAAGGAAATGCTTTAAGATGGTTCATGAGCCTTGGGAGTCAGGTAATCACAACATGGGAGCAGATGAAACAGAAATTTCTGCTTAAATATCAAGACTACTGTCGGACGAGAGAAAATAAGGATGAAATATTCAATATGGCACAAAAGCTGGACGAGAATATGGAGGACTATGTAGAAAGGCTGCAGTACAATATACAGAGATCTGATCATCCGAATATAAGTAAGGAAATTCGCAAAACAATATTACTTAGAGGTTTAAGGGATGATTGTTTAGACATGTTAAATATTCTTGGCAAGGGAGATATATCTAAAGAATCATATGATGAGATTGTTGAACTTTGTAAGAGGTGTTCAAGGGGAGCTGCAAGGAACAGAGTAAGTAATAGAGATCCAACCTATTCAAGAGTTCAGAAATCAGCCAGTGGGGGAGCAACAAGAGCTGAAATAGGTAATTTACTTGAAGAATTTAAAACTGAGATGTTAAGTTCTTTTGCTTCACAAATTGACACTTTGCAGGTTAAGAAGAAGCAGGCTGAAGCAGAAGCAACTTTGGCTATCTTTTGCCCGAAGTGCAGAGACAAACATCCACTAAGGGAGTGCCCATTGGACAAAATACCAATCTGCACCCTTTGTGAGAAAGATCATGAAACAAAACAATGTCCATCTCTACCAGGAATAAAGGCAGCATTGTAGCCAACGGAAGAAGAAGCTGAAGCAGTTTACTTGCTAACTCAAAGAAGACAATGGCAACCAAAAGGACAAGGTATGAACTCTAGTATGCCATTTAATCGTTGGAATAATTATTCTGCTTTCGGTCAGAAAAATTACCCTCCCTTTAATCAAATGAAATACCCACCCTTTAATCAAATGAATTTCTCACCCATGCAACAATCAAACCCTCCCTTTGTTGATCCTACAATGTGGACTCCTTGGCCCCCACAGTAGCCATCTTCTTTAACCCTTGGAATTCAAATTGGAGAAGCCAACAACTCCCGTATCCAAATCAATTGCCTCAATTCCAACGACCACTTCCTCTGCCATAAAATGCTCCGCCAAATAACCAAATGAGACCCCAGCTACTTGTGCAACCAAATCCTAACCCCAATAATAAATTTGTGCAAGTCATTGATATTCAGAATCAGTCTATATTTCCTACTATGCAATGTAATGATATTCATTTCGGATCCGGGAAAACAGTAGAGCCTATTATTGATGACATAACTTCTTCTGATTCTGATAAAGAGGAAACTGAGAAACACAAGAAAGCACAACCACCCTCTAACAAAAGTATTGAAATAACAGAACCACCATTCCCCGAGCGTTTGGTTTTAACTAGAACGCCTGAAACACCTGCTTTTAATCTTTTAGGGGAATTGAAAAATTTGTATGATAAAATTCCACTTTTACAGGCATTAAGAGATGTACCAATTTATGCCAGAACAATAAGGGATATTTGTGTTAAGAAACCTGGTAGGAAAACTAAAGATCCCCTTACAGTACATGTGATGGGTGATTTATCTGCATTAATGTCCGGAAAAACCCCTTCTGTGAAATATGGTGACTCCGGCCATCCTACCGTGACAGTTCAAATTGGTAAAACAATGATTCCTCAAGTTCTGGTAGATTTAGGTGCTGCAATAAACATAATGACTCTTGAAACTTCACAATTGTTACAGCTGAATAACACAATCAGAGATACACCTACCATTCTAGAGTTGGCTAATCGTTCTACAATTAAACCTGAAGGAGTTGTTGAAGATCTACTTATCTCAGTTGAATCCTGGAAGTACCCAGCTGATTTTGTTGTATTGCAGACTAAAACAAAGCTGGGGGGACATCCTTTAATTCTGGGGAGGCCATGGCTGGCCACAACTGATGCCTTTATCAGTTGCAGATCTGGTTCAATGACAATTTCTAATGGTTATGAAACCAAACAGCTTACTCTTTATCCTCATGCTACACCCATAATTAATAATGAAGATTCTATGTGGATGGATTATGATGATAACGTTGTTCAGCCCATTCTAACTATTGGACAATCCTTAACTCTTAAAGACAATACAGAGGATGAAATAATTAATAATTTTATTTGTGAACCTTCTTCTGTAATTGGTGAAACACACAATCAATTGACTGCAATTTTTGAAACAGATACCCAAGAAAAGGTTGAATCTGAAGACTTATCTCAGACATTAACCACCATCTCATCTAAAATCATAACATTTGAAATTGAACCTGGCAAGACATTAAACATAAATCCTGATCTAACAGTTGCTGAAACACAGCAGTTAATGAAGTTATTGCATGAAAATAAGGAAGCATTTGCATGGGATTACACATATATGAAATTGTTGTGTAACCAGCTCCAAAAAGAGAGGAAAAGAGATCTCAACGCCTTAGAAATAAGCCACTTCGAGGGGGCAACCTCCAATACATTACATAAATGAACAATTCTTGGATGATACAATTTACAAAACCTCCTTTCTATATATAGAAGTCCATGGGGCCATAATGTAATCCTAGTGGGCCACAATGTAATCCTAGCCGACCTAACAATAATAATGTAAGGGTACAATAATAACAATATGGGGGTTACAGGGGTACAATAATAACAATAAGGGGGGTTAGAATAACATAATAAGGGACTACACTATTAATATAGGGGCTTAACATGCCCCTATCCTTCAAACAATTGTTGTCCTCAACGCTTGATTATTTCTTGATGCTTCTGTATAAAATTCTCATCGTCCCATGTGGAATCTTCTACAGGAAAGTTCTTCCACTTGCTGAGATAATTTGAAATTGATTGCACTTGTTGAGTTCTTGTTTCTGTGACTGCTTCAGAACTTCTTTCGATGTGATATTGATCTTCCGGTTGTTTCATTTGATTTTTCACCAAAGTTAGGTTATCCTTTGAGAGTTGGAGAACTTGTTGTTGGTGCTCATTGTGATATTCCACTACTTTATCATCCATAATAGATTTGATTTGATCCTTCAAACCATCCAACTTAGCCTCCATTTCTGCTTTTAAACCATCTATTTCATCTTCGATTGCTCTTCGTAAGATTGAAACTTGTTGCACTTGGTACGTAATTTTGATATCTCATCTTGCAACTCTTCCTCTTCATGCGTCATAGTATAGATTTTTGAGGGATTAATGGGTATGGAATTATTTTTTTGGAGGCATAATAGAACCCATTCTTGACAAAGGAATCAATTCAACTTGATTCTTCAAACAAGACCTATGCAATTCAGAAAAAAAATACACACCTTTTACTTGCTTTTAGGAGCTCGATATTGAAATTGAATTATCTCTGTAATTGAAAATCTTAAATATCTGAAATTCAGCCCTATAGTAGCCCTCTAAAGCTTCTTTCAAATGCCACAGGTCTGATCTAATTTGGATTTCCCAAGACAAAGTTGTGTCCACTCTCCCACAATGACCTAATTATGGACTGGTTCAGTAGAGCGAACTTGTACGAATAGCCACATGTCACTGTTTCGTCCTTTGTCCCTGAAATTGATAGCCAAGAAACTACAGTCAGTGTACTTGCGACCAATTTTTACGGCACTCAAATCCACTGCCCAGAGAGAGAGTTATTGAACTTTTCCCACGATCACCTCTTTGAGATGAAATTCAGGAGCCTGAAAAAGCACTACCTTCCACAGATCATATCTCCAAAAATATTGCGAACCAAGCTCTGAAATTTTTTGACGAATTTCCTCAGGATTTCAGCTTCGCACCATACAAATTTCAGATTCTGAACCTTCGTAGAAAAATTTTTATAGCGAAAATGCCACGATGACCTGTTTAGGAGCTTGAAAAAAGACCTATATTCCACAGATGATATCTCCGAAAATATTGCGAACCAAGCTCTGAAATTTTTAGAAAATATTCCTCGGGATTTCAGCTTCGCACCATAAAAATTTCAGCTTCTGAAACTTCGTAGAAAGAAAGTTATAGCGAAAGTGCCATGATGACCTTTTTGGAGCAGCGAAACCCTAGAATCCAAAGCTCTGATACCAAATGGTGTGTAACCAGCTCCAAAAATAGAATAAAAGAGATATCAACGCCTTATAAATAAGCCAATTCGAGGGGGCAACCTCCAATACATTACATAAATGAACAATTCTTGGATGATACAATTCAAAAAACCTCCTTTCTATATATAGGAGTCCATGGGGCCATAATGTAATCCTAGTGGGCCACAATGTAATCCTAGCCGACCTAACAATAATAATTTAAGAGCACAATAATAACAATATGGGGGTTACAGGGGTACAATAATAACAATAAGGGGGGCTACACTAACATAATAAGGGGCTATACTATTAATATAGGGACTTAACAGAAATTCTCTTCTCATTCATGGGACTCACCTAATTTAATTCCGAAATTAAAGAGGGATGCTCACTACCACAACCCCAAAGACTAATGAACCCTAATTTAAGAGAAATTTTTAAAGAAGAACTTCAGAAATTTCTTAATGCAGGATTTATACCCCATATCTGACAGTGAATGGGTTTCCCCATTGGTAATAGTCCCTAAGAAAAACGGGAAATGGAGAGTGTGTGTTGATTACAGAGCCTTAAACAAAGCTACCCAAAAGGATCACTTTCCTTTACCTTTCATTGATCAGGTGTTGGATAGTCTGTCAGGGAAGAAATTATTTTCTTTTCTAGATGGATTCAGTGGGTATAATCAGATTAGAATTGCACCCCAAGACCAGGACAAGACCACCTTCACTAGCCCTTGGGGAACTTTTGCTTATAGAGTTCTTCCATTTGGGCTATGTAATGCACTAGCAACTTTTCAGAGGGCTGTTATAGGAATCTTTTCTGATATGCTGAATGACTCTATGGAAATATTTATGGATAATTTTACTCCTTATGATGTGTCTTTTGAAGATGCATTACAAAATCTTGAGAAGGTACTTAAACAGTGTATACAAGCTCACCTCTCCCTAAGTACTAAAAAATGTCATATGATGATGAGTGGAGTAGTGCTTGGAAATTTTATTTCATCTCAAGGTATTCATGTAGATCCATCTAAAATATTGGTCATTCAAAATCTTTCTGTTCCTAAAACACAAACTGATGTGAGAAGTTTTCTAGGACATGCTGGATACTACAGAAGATTTACTAAAGATTTTTCTAAGATAGCTTCTCCATTATTTGTGTTGCTTATGAAAAATGTTGAATTTAAGTGGACTAATTCTTGTCAGAAAGATTTTGAAGAACTCAAGCATCAGTTATCTACTGCTCCTATTTTGAGGGGACCTGATTGGGCCCTCCCTTTTCATATATCTTCTGATGCTTCAGACACTGCAATTGGAGCTGTCTTGGGACAAGAGGAGAATAATATTCCTTATGCTATCTATTTTATCAGTAAGAATATGACCCCTGCTGAGCTTAATTATACAGTTACCGAAAAGGAGTTTCTTGCAGTAATTTATGCCATTAATAAATTCCGACACTACATCACTGGTTATTCTACTTTTGTCCACACTGATCACTCAGCGATTAAGTATTTAATGAACAAATCTGTTACAAATGCTAGAGTTACCATATGGCTATTATTACTGCAGGAATTTGATATCACAATTGTAGATCGGCTTGGTAAATAAAATGTGGTGGTTGATTTCCTTTCACGGTTAAAAACTGATAATGATATTCCAGTAGATGATTCTTTTCCTGATGAGTATTTGTTTGCAGTTTCTGCTCACTCTCCATGGTATGCAGATATTGCCAATTATTTGGTTGCAGGAAAATTACCATCACACTTGTCATACAGAGAAAAGAGAAGAATTGTTCAACAAAGTGCCAGGTATAGCTGGATAAGTGGGTGTCTTTTCTACACAGGGCTTGATCAGGAAATCCGAAGATGCATTAGGGAAGATGAAGTGCATGACATACTGAAAGCTTGTCATGATGGCCCTTGTGGAGGGAATTTTGCTGATAAAAGAACAGCACACAAAATTTTGAGGATGGGTTACTATTGGCCCTCATTATTTAAGGATGAAAAGAAATATGTGAGGGCTTGTGACAGCTGCCAGAGAATGGGTCAACCCAATCATAGAGATCAAATGCCATTAAACCCCCAGGTAGTTTCTGAACCATTTGAAAGATGGGCCTTGGATTTCATAAGACCCATTAATCCTCCATCCAATCAAATAACTTATATATTAGTCTCTACAGACTATATGACTAAATGGGTGGAGGCCAAAGCACTTATTAGAGCCAATGAAGAGGTTGTCCTAGCTTTCTTATTTGAAGAAATCTTCACTAGATTTGGAATTCCTAGAGAGCTAGTTACAGATGGAGGACCTCCATTCAATTCTCATGGTTTTAAGTCTACCCTTCAAAAATATCATATTCATCATAGAATGACTACACCATACCACCCCCAGGCCAATGGGCAGGTGGAAAGCACAAATAAAGTATTAGAAGCCATTCTAACTAAAACAGTGAAGGACAACCGGAAGGATTGGTCTCAAAGGCTCCCCGAAGCATTATGGGCTTACAGAACTACTTGGAGAAACACTACAGGTTTTTCTCCCTATGAATTGGTTTATGGTAAAAATGTTGTTTTTCCTGTGGAATTTGAAATCAAAACTCTAAGAACTGCTTTAGCTGTTAATCTTGATTTGACTGATGTGCAGATAGCTAGGTTGCAGCAGCTTCTTGAGTTGGATGAAAAGAGATTAGATGCCATTCACCAAACAACCATGATTCAACAACAGAGAATGAAGTGGCATGACAAAATTATCAAACACAAGCAGTTCCAAAAAGGTAATTGGGCCTTGTTGTATGACTCTCGGTTTGAAAATTTTCAGGGTAAGCTACGTACACGTTGGCTTGGACCATATGAAGTAGATGTTGTTTTTTCTAATGGAACAGTAAGACTTCTAACAATTGATGATTCTAAAACCCCTCTACTAGTCAATGGTCATAGGCTTCGTTTGTACCAGCGCCCTGTTTCTAAAGAGGATTTCAAGACTACTTGCATGACTGATACACATTATCTTTTTCTAGGGGAGTCTTCTGCTCCTCACAACATTTAATTTTCTGCACTGTATTTTTAGTATTAGATTAGATTTAGAACTAATAATCCCTGTCAAGGGTTGGCATATTAAAATGAATTTTGCAGATTCTGGAAAAGCTTATTAAGGAGGACAGATTCACCATAAGAAGATCTGAAGCTTCAATCATAGAAGCTTGTTCCCTTCATTTCAGCCCATTTCCTAGCAATATCCCTTTATCCCATTTCTACATTATTTCCCTTTTTCCATTTTTCCCACTTCTACCATTCCTGAAATATCATCCTTCAGCTATTATTTCCCATTCCTTACTGCTGAAATTATCCCTTATCAAATACTTCCCCCACTTGTTTTAAACCCAAGTCATTATATCCCATTTTCCTGATTTTCCCCTTTGCTGAAACACCAGTTTCAGCAACATGTCATTCATTTTTCCGTTGCTGAAACACTAGTTTCAGCAACCTGTCAATTATCTTTTCATCACTAAAACATCATTTCTTTCCTCTGCTACACAAGCTTTTCAGTTCTCCACTTTTACTCTTCAGATCCTTTGGGTGAATATTATTTCAGTATTGAGCAGATCCTGATATGCTCCTGTTCTACATTTCAGAGAAATCTACAGATTCTTCCATTAATATCAAGCCATTATGAAGCACTCTATACTTCGAATTTTAAAGAAAAAGGTAAAAATATAAGGTATGCGGTTTTTATGTAATGCAGTTAAATAATATTTTAAAGAGAGGATCTTGCTCATAATGATTACAATCTCCACACGCCTAAACATCATTGCACCATACGTAAGGGGGGGGAATTTCGAAAACTGGATCATCATTTCACATCATCCAATCCTCCATCATTCTTCATATCCATTTTCGCCGTCATTGAGACTCCATATCCTTTGTTGCAACAATTAGCTTGACCAAAGCCTGTGTTTCTGTTCTCTGCGCCTCTGCATGTGACTCAAGCTAGTAGCTATGGGAGGGTCGACTATCAGACATGAGCCTGGTTCGATAACTCTTCTTCAATTGTTCCCGGAGGTCTATCAAATCTTTCAACAAGCAGGATGGACAACATACTTCGAAAGGTTAGGAGAATTTGATCAGCAACAAGTTTTAGAGTTAGCACAAAATCTTCAGGGGAATTATTCAGTCATTCAAGGGGTCCGAATTTCAGTCACAGAGGAGGACATAGCTCAAGTTTCAGGTTTTCCGGTTATAGGGGCTCGCTGGTTCAGTAGGAAGCAAGTTATTTTAAATGCACAGCAAGATTTTCTTCTTCCAGAGGAACCGGTTGAACTTAAAGGCCGCGGTATAAGTCTGCATTCCTTACCTCGACCATGGCCAACAGTAGCTGAATTCATCAAGCACTACTTGACATGCGAAGGGCGTTACCAGGTAGTCTATCAACACGACTTCGTTTTGATGAATCATTTAAGGCATGGTCGATTAGTCAATATTCCCTATTATCTGCTTGGTTGTATCAAAAACATGTCATATTATTGCAGACGGGTTAAATTCCCATTGTTATCCCTTACCCATCATCATTTATGCCAATTATTAATTCAGAGGGGTTTTGCTTAGCAAAACCCCCCTCTGAATAATCCACTCCTCATTCCCCAGTAGGCCGAAATTCCCCAGCAAGCCGAAATTCCCCAACAAGCCGGAAGTTCCCAAGAAACTCCTGAGAGTTCTTATGAAAGGCAACTGGACGATATCCCAGACTCCCCAGTAATTCCTTCCTCAGAACCAGTTGACCTACCCCCAAGTTCGTCCCACTTAGTAGAGTCACCCCTTCCCACTATTCCTATCCCTAGCGATGACTCTCCAACACCCCCATCTCCACCTACTCATAAAAGAAAGAGACGAACCCCAACAGTCTCTGTCTCAAAATGACAAACAAGGGCCACATTCCAAATTTTCACTTCTTCCGAAAGCCCTTCCCCCAGAAAATAATCTTCTCCTACAAAGAAAAGGAAAGATAGTGACTTCTCTGCTTTCCTACCAAAAAGGAAAATGAAAATGACTGTTGAAACAGGAGTTACTCCCATTTCCCCTGACCCCGCCACTATCCTGTTAAAACTTCAATCCTCACCACCATTCCAAATTCCCCAACCCGTCTCGTCCGGTGGCACTGTCACACAAGAACCAGTGGCCCGGGATAACATGACATCGTTTATGGCTCAAACAGTGACTACCACACAAGAACCAGTCACTTACCCAGAGGCTGAAACACAAGAACCAGCCACTGTGGTACAAGAATCATACACCAAGCATGATAATACAGGGAAACCAGCTGTAGCTGCTCCACAAGAACCAGCTACAGCTGCGGATCAGCAAGCAACCCCAGCAGAATCAACCAGCACACAGGGTTCACACACTATGGCATCTTTATTGGAGGAAAATGAGTTTTTGAAGTCAGAACTAGAGGCCTATAAGAATGAATTAATCATGGCACGAGAAGCCTTTGATAGAGAATTGAATCTCTACATGCTAGCACACACAGCATCAACACAAAACAAGGATCCATGCAGAGAATACATGTGCCATGAGTGTGGTAACATTTACCAACAGGCAGGGTACAAAGTAGTCAAAATTCAGGTATCTGAGGCATCTACATCAGCTGCAATTAAAGAAGAACACCCTACTGCTCCACAAGAACCAGTAGGGCTCTCAAAAATTTTGGAAAAAGAAACTAAACCACAGATATCTTTCCCTGTGCTAGTCAGCTCAGCCACTCAGACAATGCCCCAACCACAGATATCTAGTCCTGAGCTAGTCAGCTCAGCCACTCAGACAATGCCCTAACCACAGATATCTAGACCTGAGTTAGTCAGCTCAGCCACTCAGACAATGCCCCAACCACAGATATCTAGCCCTGAGTTAGTCAACTCAGCCACTCAGAAAATGCCCCAACCCAGTACTTCTAATGCCGGGACACAGACCCTGCCATGGAAACAATTAGAACTTATGAACAACTAGAAGAAACAATATGCTGTAGATCAAGATAAAATATTGCAGCAGCATAAGTTGGCATGGCAGAATCACATGTATGCCAACTGGGATATTTGGGAACAGACATTGCAACAGCTCAGGGATTCCAAGAAAGAAGTCAAGGAATCAAAGGAAAAGTTGGTTTTGATGTTTTCATTAGTGCAAAAGTTGATGGCTACCCGAAAAACCTCTGTGAATTATTCTCTCTTCCTCTCTGAACGTTTGGTTTATTTTCAATTGAAGGCAATAAAGGATGGCAGACCTCATGAATTGCTTACTGCGGAACAATTTGTTAAGACTTTTGTTGAGGCCCCTGAAAGTGACCAACATTTGTTGTGTGAACTTTATCTCCATAACGAGGCCATACCTGAGAATAGAAAAGTCAATCTCACTCCAATTGTAGGTGATGTACAAATAAGGGCATTCGTTTCATTCCTGGCCAATCAGCTCACCTGGCAAACTGCGTTTATTGCAAGTAGGCATAATGAGGAGAATAGGCTCCTTTGGATTAGACCGGAACCTCTAAATCCTGCCATGTTTGTAGCACAATATCACCGATTCTTGCAGAAGCCAGGAATGCACAGGTACATACAACAACTGCAGGCTTCAACACTTTTAAAGTGTTTACAGCTAATCAGAGTAAAGGAGGCTGCTGCATTGAATGCCAACACTATGTTTTGGCAGCAGTCATGTAAGGAAAGACAAGAATACCACCCTTTCAGCCCTGATAATCTTCAAGCTGCACTCTCCAGGGTACCTAATTACATCAGATGCATTCGGCATTGTGGAGCAAACTGGATTGGTTACCATTTTCATTTTCCACTTCTATGGATGCCTACAGAAAAATACCAGTGTCATTATCAATTGGCTGATAGGGATGAGGCTGTAGCATGGCAGCAATTGCAGAAAAATCGAGGATTCCGAGCTCCGACAGAAGCCACCTTCTCCAGCTAGTGCTTGAGCAAATTGCATGCATAGAGTCAGTACTCAGACTCAGACTCTGACTAGGAGTTTCTTGAGGACATGCAACCCTTTCAGCTGGGGGGGATGTTAGGACCTCACTATGTATCATTTTTACTATATATTTTGACACCACCTTACCTTTATAACCATGTTTAAAAAGGATTCCATCATCATTTTCATTCACTTTGTCCAAAGGTATATAAAATCCTCTTCTTTATTATATATTTAATCTGTTTACATATAATTCCATATTACTCTTATATTTCATCATTAATCGAAGTAGATTGTTGCTAACATAAGTCTAAAAGATCGCAGATAAATTATGTGTTGTGCTGGAACAATCGGCCGTTGCTGAAACATTCAAACTTCGTTGCTGAAACAGTCGACTCCATTGCTGAAACAGCCAGCAGGCACGCAAATTCCGTCACTATTCGTAATTTGTGATTCTGGAAGAGTATTTCTTGGAACAATGGCAACAACATGAAGACGTGGTTACACGGATTATTCTGAAGATAGTACTCTTTTTGTATCTGTTGTAACAATATCTTTTTATGGAAGAACATAATAGCCCTGTTTTAAGAAAGAAGAACAGAATTGGGATAAACGTAGATTTTCTCTAATGTAATTGTAAGAGATGTCTCCTCTTTAAAAAGAGGAGACATCATCATTAGAGGGGAGTTCGAAAACTACAGGAGAACATTGTGTTTGAGAGGACAGGAGCTAGACTCCATTTGTAATGTATCATTTCTTTTGACAGATGAATAAAATTTCCTTTTGAGCGCTTCAATTTAATCCTTTCCCTGGGGAATCTTGTGAGAAGGAAAGGGCCCGCCTTCCTCACAATATTCGCCCGACTGTTCCTGTAGTTTGTTATATTTCTTTATGATATTCGCACTTTACTTTAATTCTGTTTGTTGAAACACCAGTTACACAGTTTTGTAGTTTATTGAGCATTCTGTTTCCTTTAACGCTGCATGTGTTTAGCACATTCATTCTTAAGAAGTTGAGAAATCTATTTCTGTTATTTTTTTGAATGTATGATTGATAATGGGAAGCAGGTGCTGAAGATTCCTGTACAAAGGAATAGGGTCCTGTTCCCATTGATTGCCTTTCTTTTCCTGCAGTGTGATTAGAAACAGGAGACAGGTGCTGAAGGTTCCTGTTCATGGGAATAGGGTCCTTTTCTCTTGAGTTTATCTTTTCTACAGAGTGATTAGTGTCAGGCAGCAGGTGCTGAAGTTCCTATTTAAAGGAATAGGGTCATGTTCCCTATTATGGTTGATTGGTTTCCTTTCCTGCAGATTGATTTCCCTTTATTTGGATTCTTAACTGCAATAGAGGAATTACTTCTACTATAACATAAGTAACTTCAGCTTTGATTAAATAGGGTGTGAATAATTAGATTTGTATGATTAATAATTGTGTGGCTTTTTACTACAACATTGTTTTTTCTTTTGGAATTGAGCATATCCAGTGCGTGATTGTCTTTGGAATAAACAGACTTCCTCGGGTTGACAATTTATGTGGAGCTTGAATTGTTAAAACAATTAAAGCGACCAACAGTATAGTCCCTTATTATTGTTAGTGTAACCCCTTTATTTTTATTATTGTACCCTTGTAACCCCCATTTTGGTATTATTGTGCCCTTAAATTATTATTGTTAGGTCGGCTAGGATTACATTGTGGCCCACTAGGATTACATTATGGCCCCATGGACTCCTATATATAGAAAGGAGGTTTTGTAAATTGTATCATCCAAGAATTGTGCATTTATGTAATGTATTGGAGTTTTCCCCCTCGAAGTGGCTTATTTCTAAGGCGTTGATATCTCTTTTCTTCTATTTTTGAAGCTGGTTACACAACATTTGGTATCAGAGCTTTGGATTCTAGGGTTTCGCTACTCCAAACAGGTCATCGTGGAATTTTCGCTATAACTTTTTTTCTACGAAGTTTCAGAAGCTGAAATTTTTAGGGTGCGAAGCCGAAAGCCTGAGGAAGATTTTCTAAAAATTTCAGAGCTTGGTTCGTAATATTTTCAGAGATATGATCTGTGGAAGTTAGGTCTTTTTTCAGGCTCCTAAACAGGTCATCGTGGCATTTGCGCTATAATGTTTTTTCTACAAAGGTTCAGAATCTGAAATTTGTATGGTGCGAAGCTAAACTCCTGAGGAAAGTCATCAAAAAAATTTAGATCTTGGTTCGCAACATTTTTGGAGATATGATCTGTGGAAGGTAGTGCTTTTTCAAGCTCCTGAATTTCATCTCAAAGAGGTGATCGTGGAAAAATTTCAATAACTCTCTCTCTGAGCATCGGATTGGAGTGCTGTAAAAATTGGTCGCAAGTACATAGACTTTAGTTTCTTGGCTATCAATTGCAGAGACAAAGGACAAAACAGTGACACGTGGCAAGTCGTACAAGTTCGCTCTACTGAACCAGTCCATAATTAGGTCATTGTGGGAGATTGGACACAACTTTGTCTTGGAGAATCCAAATCAAGTCAGACCTGTGGCATTCAAAAGAGAATTCAGAGGGCTACTTCAGTGCCAAATTTTAGATATAGAAGAGCCGCAATCACATAGATAATACAATTTCAATATCGAGCTCCTCAAAAGCAAGTAAAAGGTGTGTATTTTTTTTCCGAATTGCATAAGTCTTGTTTGAAGAATCAAGTTGAATTGATGGCAAGGGCATATTGTAGAATAGATATCAGTATTGGATTATAAAATGGCCCCAAAAAATAATTCAACACCCATTAAGCCTTTGTAAAGCTCTACTATGACTCATGAAGATGAAGAATTGCAACATGATCTATCAAAATTACAAGAGCAAGTGCAACAAATTTCACTCTCGCAAAGAGCAACAAAAAATGAAATGGAAGTTTTGAAGAAAGGCATGGAAGCAAAGATGGATGGCGTGAAGAAAGGCGTGGAAGCTAAGATGGATGGCATGGAGAGGTGCATGTGGAATCTAATATGGATGACATGGAAGCTAAGATCGATGAGGAAAATGGAAAACATGAAGAATGATCTAAAAGCAGACATCGAAGGTTTGAAAAATTTGATACAAGAAATGTTTCCTAATGGTGAAAAGATAGTAGAAGAACCTCATGATGAGAAAAAATAAATGTTAATTGTGATTTATTAAACTCTAATGTTGGCGGGAAGAACCACCATATTCCAAAAATGGATATGAGGAAGTTTGATGGAAAGGATCCTGTAACATGGATACTACAGATGGAGCAATATTTTGATCTCCATAACGTGCAAAACACACAAAAAGGTACGCATTGCAACTTTACATTTAGAACAAAATACATTTGTATGGTATCGATGGCTTTGTTCCCGTAAAAAAATTGTCACTTGGTCAATTTTTACGGAGGAAATGATAGCACATTATGAGGATACAAAGAGCAACACCTTCTTTAGCCAATTGATAAATCTCAAACAAAGGGTTTAGTGGGGCAGCACATTGAGGACTTCCAAAAATTGAATATAAGGGTAACTGATATTCCAGAGGAACACAGGATTGATCTCTTCATAGGTACTCTAAAGGATAACATCCAACATGAAGTTCGTGTTTTGGAACATGATTCATTGGAGAAGGCATTCAGGTTGGCAAGAAAAGTTGAATGTAAAATTATGGCGACAAGGAAGCCTACCACTCAATTCTATAAATAAGGAAGTGTTGCTACGCTTAGATTTCCACAACCTACAAGGTTTACACCACAACAATTGGAAGAAAAAAGAGCAAAAGGGCTTTGCTACAGTTTTGATAGAAAATACACTAAAGGTCATAAGTGTGCTGAAAAGAAATTATTTTACATAGATTTTGAAGAAGAAGAATAAAATGAACAAGAAGAGGATACACACCAGGAACTAGCCATAGAAGAGGAAGAAATGAATCTGACCATATCATGTAATGCGCTGGCAGGAATTACCACTCCTAAAACTCTCAAGATAGCGGGACAGGTCAAGAAGAAAAAGGTAATAGTGTTGATTGATTCAGGTAGCACCCATAATTTTATTCATTGTAAGGTAGCCAAGGAATTAAATTGTTTCCTATACCCAGCACCAGAATGTCAAGTGATGGTTGCAAATGGAAGAACTATAAATTGCTCTGGAAAATGCCATAATATCAAGCTAACCATGGGGGAATATGTATTGAATAGTCCAATGCTTTCCATTCCTATGGGAGGTGCTGATGTTGTACTAGGAGTACAATGGTTACAATCTTTGGGGACGACAGCTTTTAATTTTCAAGAACTTTTCTTGAAATTTTTTTCAGAAGGAAAGGAAGTCGAATTACGGGGTATTGAAGGGAAGCCAGGAAGGATAATAAGCTCTAATTTCATGACAAAGCTTCTAAAGAAAGAACAACGAGGCGTAATTGCACAATTATGCTCTCTAGAATTTCCGACATCAAAATCATCTATTTCTGCAGATCTCCAACAAGTCTTGGACAATCATTCCAAGGTGTTTGAAACTCCCAAAGGAATCCCACCTATTCATGATCATGATCATGCTATTCATTTGATTCCGGGAAGTGTTCCTCCAAACATCAGGCCTTATAGATATCCTTACTTCCAAAAGAGCGAAATTGAACGTATGATTGCAGAAATGTTAGAGGCGGGTATAATTCAACCCAGTCAAAGTTCTTTCTCAGCTCCTGTAGTATTGGTACACAAGAAGGATGGATCATGGCGAATGTGTCCGGATTATAGGGAGCTCAATAAGCTCACCATTAAAGACAAATTTCCCATGCCTGTGATTGATGAATTATTGGATGAATTACATGGAGCAATTTATTTTACCAAGTTGGATCTTCGTTCAGGATATCATCAAATTAGAATGAAGGCTGAAGATATTCCAAAAACAGCATTTCGAACTCATGAGGGTCATTATGAATTTTTGGTCATGCCTTTTGGCCTTACCAATGCACCTTCTACATTTCAAGGGTTGATGAATTCCATTTTCAAACTCTTCCTTAGAAAATTTGTGCTAGTATTTTTTTGATGATATACTAATCTACAGCAGGTCTTGGAAGGATCATGTTGAACATGTTGACAGGGTGCTCAAACTATTGCAGGAGAAAAAATTATATGCAAAAAAATCCAAATGTTTCTTTGGAGTACAAGATGTGGAATATCTGGTTCATATTGTATCTCACGAGGGTGTTAAAGTAGACCCTAACAAAATTAAAGCCATTAAGGAATGGAAAGTCCCCACAACCATAAAGAAGTTACAAGGATTTCTCGGGTTGACAGGGTATTATCGCAAGTTTGTTAAGAATTATGGGAGAATAGCAGCACCTCTAACAACATTATTGAAGAAATATGCATTTTCATGGACTCCTGAAGCAACTAAGGCCTTTGAACATCTTAAAGAGGCAATGTACCTAGCACCGGTCTTAGCTACGCTAGACTTCACAAAAACCTTTATTGTGGAATGTGATGCCTCAGGAAATGGAATTGGTGCAGTTTTAATGCAGGAAGGAAGACCCATTGCTTTTGAAAGTCGTCCAATCAAAGGAAAGTATTTACAGAAACCTATTTATGTGAAGGAAATGTTAGCAATACTGCATGCACTAAAGAAATGGCGAACTTACCTAATGGGAAGACACTTCAAGGTAAAAACTGATCATGATAGTCTTAAACACTTTTGGAACAAAGACTATCGTCAGAAGAGCAGCAAAAATGGGTCACAAAGATGTTGGGTTATGACTTTGAAATAATCTACAAAAAAAGAAAGCTTAATGTTGTTGCGGATGCACTCTCAAGAAAGAATGAAGAGGTGGAAGCATTGCTTTGTGCCATTTCTATTATCCAACCAGATTGGATAACCGAAGCAAGAGATGAATGGAAGAAGGACAAAGATGTATGGACACTCATTCAAAAGTTGCGGCAAGATCCTAGTACATCTGATACATTTAGTTGGAAAAATGATTCCTTATGGTACAAAGATCGCTTATATCTTTGTAAGAATTCCCAACTAAAACAAAAGATTCTTCTGGAATTGCATACTTCTCCTTTAGGAGGACACTCAGGATTTTTAAAAACTTACCACAGGGTGAAGAAAGAATTTTTTTGGGATGGCCTTAAATCTGATATTCAAAAGTTTGTGGCGGAATGTTTGGTTTTCCAGCAGAATAAAGTGGAAACAATTAAGACCCCGGGACTTCTACAACCTTTATCCATTTCAAGGCAACGTTGGGAGGAGTTATCAATGGATTTTATCACAGGTTTACCTAAGGCCGAAGGAAAGAGTGTCATCATGGTGGTAGTTGATAGACTTACCAAGTATGCACACTTTTGTGCATTATCTCATCCATTTAAAGCAAGTACAGTTGCTACTACATTTATGGACAGAATTCAAAAGCTACATGGAAGCCCAAGGGTTATTGTGAGCGACAGAGATCCCATTTTTACTGGAAATTTTTGGACGGAGTTATTTTCTTGTTTGGGTATTCAATTAGCTCATAGCTCATCTTATCATCCTCAATCTGATGGTCAAACTGAGATAGTAAATAAATGTTTGGAAGGATATCTTCGTTGTTTTGTATCTGATAAACAAACACAATGGGTCAAGTGGTTACCTCTTGCTAAATGGTGGTATAACACTTCCTTCCATGCTGCAGCAAAAATGACCCCATTTATGGCACTTTATGGATATCATCCACCATCCATCACATCATCTTTAAGGGAAAATTCGAAGGTTCAAGCAGTGGAAGATCACATCGAGCATCGGCAAGAAGTTCTCCAACTCTTAAAGGATAACCTGAATTTGGCACAAAATCGAATGAAACAACAGGAAGATCAACATCGTAGCGAGAGAAGTTTTGATGTAGGAGATTGGGTATTTTTACGGCTACGACCATACAAACAAATGTCCCTCAAGCAAGCAAAGAAGGATAATAAATTATCGCCAAAGTACTATGGTCCTTACAAGGTGTTGCAAAAGATTGGTACTATGGCATACAAATTGGAGCTTCCTGCTTCTTCGCGAGTACATCCGGTTTTCCATGTTTCATGCTTAAAGAAGGTTATAGGTGAAAATCTTCCAGTTCAAACAATATTTCCAGAACTTGATGGGGAAGGTAAAATCATATTGGAACCTGAAGCAGTCATGGAAAAAAGAACTCGACAACTACGGAATCGATCAATTTCAGAGTATCTCATCAAGTGGAAGAACTTACCCACTGAAGATTCTACATGGGAGGATGAGAATTTTATACGAAAGCACCCAGAGCTACTCAAGCGTTGAGGACAACACTTTTTTTGAAGGAGAGGGGCATGTTAGGTCCCTATATTACTAGTATAGTCCCTTATTGTTGTTAGTGTAACCCCCTTATTGTTATTATTGTACCCTTGTAACCCCCATTTTGTTATTATTGTGCCCTTAAATTATTATTGTTAGGTCGGCTAGGATTACATTGTGGTCCACTAGGATTACAATATGGCCCCATGGACTCCTATATATAGAAAGGAGGTTTTGTAAATTGTATCATCCAAGAATTGTGCATTTATGTAATGTATTGGAGGTTGCCCCCTCGAAGTGGCTTATTTCTAAGGCGTTGATATCTCTTTTCTTCTATTTTTGAAGCTGGTTACACAACATCCTTCCCCTCTATCCCTTTCTCTCCCACATCTATCTCTCTCTATATCTCTCTCTCCCTCTCTTCACCCTCAAACTATGTTACTATATCCCTCCCTCTCTCATTCTCCCCCCATTCCCTCCATCTCTCCTTATTTTTCTCTTTATCTCACCCCCAAACATACACATACTCCTCTATTTATCCCTTGCCACTCCCTCTCTCTCTCCACTTCTCGCTCCCTATGTAAATACATTACTCTAGATCCAGAGTTTGATATTATCTGTATTTACACTGATATCAATGCATCTAATGCAAGTAAGAAAATAAGATTAGAGACCAACATCTACACTGATATCAATGCATCTGATGCAAGCAATCAAATAGGATTAGAAATCACCATATCAAAAGTTTACATTACTCTTGATCTATCAAAATTTACATTAGAAATCACTGTCCACACTGAAATCAATGCATCAAGTGCAAGAAATCATCTTCCCTCTCTCCCCCCTCCAACTCCATCTCTCTTTCCCTCCCTCTCCACTCTTTCACATCCTCTCTCTCTTCCTTCCCCTCTATCCCTTTATCTTCCACATTTATCTCTCTCTTTATCTCCCTCTCGCTCCCTCTCTTCACCCTCCAACTATGTTACTATATCCATGCCTCTCTCCTTCTCCCCACATTCCCTCCATCTCCTTATTTTTATGTTTATCTCACCCCCAAACATACACACACTCTCTCTATTTCTCCCTTGTCACTCCCTCTCTCTCTCCACTTCTCGCTCTCTCTATGTATTTCTTCTTCCCTCCCTCTCTCACCCTCCAACTCCATCTCTATATCCCTCCCTCTCTCCTCCTCTCTCTCTCTTCCTTCCTCTCTTTCCCTTCCTCTCCTACCTCCCTCTCTCTTCTCTCTCCCTCTCTCTCTTTTCCCTCCAATATAAAGTGGAAGAGAAATAGAAAAATATGGTATTTGGCCCACTGTGTTAAATTTATATATGTAGGGAGAGAAGTGATATTTCATTAGGGCCGACATTATATTAATTAGATTCAATTTTAATTGTTAAATATTAAAAAAAAAATTACATTTACGTTTACATGTTTATTGTTACCTGAGATAGGCAATGCGTATAGTGTACTTTAATTTGGCCCATGGTATTTAGCTGAGGATTCACCTAAATAAAACCACTTTTTGAGTGTTCCAAAATATAAATAGGATTATGGAGTAAATATAAGAAGACGTTTTATTTATTTACCATACCTATGGTTTATTTATATTCTATTTATTTACCATTCCTCTTTTATAAATATGGTATTCAACCCATGGTATTAAAGTGGTACATTTCTTTGCAAAAGTTTACGTTAATTAAATTTAATAATATTAATATTATAATATAATAATGTGAATATTAGAATTAATAATAATATTAATATTAATATTAATATTAGGGTTAATAATGTTTTTTTGGCATGTAATAATAATAATTTGGCCCATGGTATTTAGCTTAGGATTCACCTAAATAAAACCACTTTTTGATGGTTCATAAATATAAATAGGATTAAGGAGGAAATATAAAAAGCATTTTTATTTATTTACCGTATATATGGTTTATTTATATTTTATTTATTTACCATACCTCTTTTATAAATATAGTATTTGGCCCATGGTATTCAGCCGATGGTATTAAAGTGGTAAATACATCAAAAGTTTACATTACTCACATTACATCTAAACATCTATATACACTCCTACATATCAAAAGTTTACAATACACACATTACATCTACACATCTCTATATATTGGGCCCTACATATCAAAAGTTTACATTACACACATTACATCTACACATCTCTATATATTGGGCCCGACATATCAAAAGTTTAAGAAAATGCCAACAAGCACTTTACCAAGTGAAAAATAAAAATGGAGAAAATCTATTATCATAGACATTGGGGAACATAAAATATTTAGTTCGTTACACTCAATTTATCAATGCTTCAAAAGCATTTACAAAAAAGGATAGCTTGTAATATACTTAATGTATATCACTTTTCTTTTAATAATATAACAAGTGTGTATATATATATAATTTATTTATTTATTTATGATGATGAGAGTGATTTATCAATTCATACGTGTATTTATACACATGCCTTGTACTTCAAAAACATTTCAAGAAATAATAAAACTTTATACTTATTTATATTATTTAATTTAGTTTGATCGAGATTTGGGAAACTTAGGGATATTGGGATTCATAATCAATCACTTGACGCCATTTTATCTTTCGTTTTAGTGCACTCATAACCTTCTTGTGCTCTTTTAAACCTTGGCTTGGGCCTTCATATTAATTTTTTAAACAATATTTACATTTCTTAAAATTCCACTGCAATCTTTCTTACGGTACGTATAATTATATTTCTAAAAAATACATCAAAATTATATTTATAAAAAATACATCACAAAGAGAAGAAAATGGCGATGGTTGACGGAAAGCCTAGTTTTTACTGCTCCGGCCTGTTGGCTTTGGAGGCGGCGGACGACCATGGCAGGGCACTGACTGAGAAGACCAGCACTACTGATCAGGTTTTTCGCCTCGCACATGCGCTGGAATGGGGTTTTGATTGTAACCGGTTTCCCTTTGAATGCACGGAGGCCGCTTTCACACTCTACGGATTCCGGTCTTGCCATCGGGTGGTCACCCATGATCTACGATTCAGTCTTGCTCCTTCCTACAGGCTCCCGTCCGAGGTGGTTTGGCTGCGAATACTCGCACAGAACCTGCGACTGTGGTATGGCGACCATTTTCAATGCTGGGCACTACGCGTGCATCAGTGCTCTGTGGTGGCCGGCCCATAGACACGCCATTCCAGGGAAACTTGACATTCAGTGCCTACAGAACCCCGTCCAGGATACCAAAAAAGAAGGACAACGGAGCTCACCGAACCAACATAGCAAACAGATATCATGTAAGCTCTGTACATTTTCATGTTTTCATAAAGCCCCCAGTGGGGAATAGTTTTATAGTTTGGATACAGGACACAGAGATGGTATCCAATCTGAAAGAAAAAATCAGTTCTATCTCTGGTTACCCTTGCTTCATCCAATTACTGATTCATGGGGGAATCTTTAATGGACGATAGCGCTATCAAGGTCTACCCCATTGGTCCTGGTTCCATCATCTAGTTAACCTGCAATTGCGGGGTGGCAAAGCTGATCAGAAACCCCAATAGGACTCTTTTACAGAAATGTTCTGCAGGGGAAAAATAGAGTAACAGTTGCAGCTGCACCAGCAGAGAGTACCCCAAGCCAAACATTGTGGAATTGCAAAAATGTGTGCCCGAACTGACTATGGATATTCCAGAGATAGAGGAGCATCAATTTACATTTGAATCTCAACCAATAATATGCATATTCAATTATTTTTGGCCCAAACCAATGGAGCTGTTTCATTGGATTTTCACCAACTGGACCATGGATTGTGAAATCCATCTATGCTCTAAGGGTTTCTTCATAGTCAAATTCCCATCATCGGAAGCTAGAGATATTGTACTAAGGGATGGACCACGTGACTCTTCATCACACCATGATCTCCAGATTTTGATGCAAACACAATGGAGGTTACTAGAATTCTGGTTTGAATCCGTCTATACAACCTCCCGCTTCATTTTTGGAATGAAAATGTTCTAGGAGGCATTGGGAACATTTTCAGGAGATATATAAAAATAGATACACAACGTTTGGAGGAACACATCTACACTCTCACATGAATCTGTGTGGAAGTGGACCTTAGCAAAGGTCTACCAGAGTTCATTCAGCTGATACACAAACAAAAAAGATGGACACAACATTTAGACTATGAAAACACAACATTCAGATGCAAAATATGTAGAAATACCAGACACTTACAAAACACATGTCCGGAAGCAAAATGAGATAACAGAAAAAAGAAGAAGAATGGGAAAGCTGCCAAAAGATGGCAATTTCTGTCAGAGGAACCAGTGCATGAGACAAACAAAGAAGAAGAAGAACCCATACCACACAAGAGCAAACATATTACAAACTCTCAGGGTGCACAAGAACAGGAAATGCAAGGTCCTTTTGACATCACCACCATGGCATAACCGACAATGAATTTAGGGACACCAGAGAGTGGGGGAAATAAAAGACAAGACATATAAGATACATTGGACTTAGATAAGGATAATGGAGCACTCACTGAAGATAACCAACTCGCCCTTATCTCAGCCATGCCAACTCAAGGGGCTTGGCGAAAGGTTGAAAAGAAAAAAAGGGAGAAAACCTTAATTTTCTCCCCTTGTATTATATTTTTACTCGCGGCATACTAGCTTTTCTTGATTGACAATTACCAGCACATGTAACATGTAATTTTGTTTTGAGTAATAAAATTATGACTTTTTCCTTTGAAGAAAAAAATTCATCACTAGACATAGACTAGGAAAGTTTTGGACTTAAGATTTACAACTAGAAACTCGTAATAACATTTACATAATTTACACATAGGTCATTTATATAACGTGACTATCATTATTATATCTCCTTATTTATAAGTTGGAAAATAATTCAATTCAATATAATCTAGAGGTTGAAACCAATATATTACACCTCATACCAATTGAGATCCAATGCTTTAATTGTCCGCCTGAGGAAAATCTATGACTATTTTGGGTAAATTTTCTAAACCAACATTCCCAACACAACAAATGTGGTGGAATAAGAAATATTGGAAATTATTCAAGGGAGCCTTAATTTATGAAGGGGAATAAATAATATCTATTTGGTTTGCAACTCTATTGTGCTCATATGTTTTTGAAAGGCCAACTCAAACTTTTGAATAATCACTTGGGAATCACCAATAATACAAAGCAACACAACTTATAGGGCATGAATGTTTTAGTCCCCTTATGAGCAAGCCAACACTTCTATCATATTATTTCTAGTAAAGAAGGATGTTATTAACTACTAGAGATTCAATTTAACTTTAGATATATCATGTGTTGATAGGAATCAAATCTCTAAGATGCAAACATTTTCTCAATTTTTTTTGAATTAAAAAAAAAAAAATGAGAGATTTCACCCATCTCCATCAATGATAGTCTAAAGTTAAGATGGATGTATGTTTGTTCTTTACATATGTGTGTATGTGTGTGCATGCACACACATGCAAATGGACATGTATACCACATGCCAACTCCATGGTGAGCATGGAAGAAATTGCACATTTCCCTCATAGCATTTCATTATAATATTTTAGCCATAAGAAAAAATAATAACTTAATCTCTCTCTCTCTCTCTCTATATATATAAATAAAGTTGATATTAAAATACTTTGCTCAAGATATACATTGAGATATTTTTATTTATAATTGTTATTGAAATAGATTTTTTGTTATTATTATTTTTTTAAATGTCACTTCCCAACTCTGTGTTAACAATAAAAGGAATTAGACCCCTCCTCTCTCTCTTTATATATGTGTGTGTGTGTGATTCATTCCATACTAAACATTGAATTGACAAATTACAAAAAAACATTCCAATGTTAGTCATAAATAAAATATTTACACACACACACATAACTTAACGTGAAAATGGAAATATTTTTTATGACTAATATTGGAATATTTTTTTGTAATTGCGCCGAGAGGCGCATCTACAGCCCAGTATGACCCCGATGTCAGGTTTGTCACGTCCTTAATATCGGCTCAAATTTTAAATTAAAATAATAAAAATAAAAAATAAATGTCGGCTTAACAAATAAGTTTTAATAATTATATAAATAAACCAAAAAAAATTAAAACAAGTCAGCTATGATCGAACATAGTTCGTATAAAATGATTCCCAGTTTTCCTTAATGCAAAGAAACCTCTCATACTTATTCCAGAAATTTTCACACGGTCCTTTTAAAGATATCACATCTATCTTTCCGAAATTTTACATAGTTCGTTCAAGAATTTTCCACTGAGACTTTTTTGAAAATTCTCAATTCCTTATTAATATTCAAACAAATTCAGTATCTTACCTCTTCAGCAACATTCAAATAAGAAATTCGAAGTTACACGGCAGTGCTACATGCTCATCTGTAGTTTAAATCCAGTGGTCTGCCACAAGACCACAGAAACGAAAATGTGCCACCCAACCAATGAGACCTAGATTAATATTTTCTTAAAAAATTTTATCAATTTGCATTCTCTCATTGTTCAAGTCCTTTTCCTGTTGTAACCTGTTAATGAGCACTTTTTGACATCATGCTGTTGGAACCTGTTAATGGGAAATTTCGACATGATGTTTTCTTTAGAAACGTGTTCTTTAAGAACGAAGTTTTGCAAAAACAATTTATCAATCAACTTTTGACCTGAAACATAATATGTACAGAGATATAACATTCTAAGTAGCTATCTTCCCATTTAAACTTCAAAATTTCACTGCCAAAAATTATAATGCAGCTTTGAAAAATAAAAATCATTACATTCAATATTGAAAGTTTGTTATATGTAATCATTGAATGGAATGGTTTTAATATGTAATCATTGAATGGAATGTTTGTTGAATGATTTTTAAGGGAAAAATTTATATCAACATGTAAAATCACAAGTTTTAAGTTGTAGAGTTTTCCTGTTTTATCTACTGAAGAATAATTACCCTAAATAGCACAACGTTATTTAAGATGCATTTCACTGATTTGTATATTATAATTATGACTTTAACACATATATATAAAAAAGATGAGCTACTATTTTTCAAATTTTTTTGCCCAAAAGTTTTAGCACTGATTGAGATATAAAACTTTTTATCTTTTATGATTGATATATTTATTGTTCATGGTATATACTAGGGCATCAAATTTTGACTGCTTAATACAAAACATTTTGTATCTCATTAGATCTTTGCATGAAATCCTTGCAATCTCGCCAAGGCAAATGGTTTATGGGAAATATATTAATATAGCAAATCACAATTCCAGTTCTATTCAAAATTTGTAGTTTCAGAATCTTTATATTTATGTCAATAGTATTTAGAGTAGAAAGATTTATTCTACAATCCAGTATGAAAAAAAATTGTAAGTATGTCATGCTCTAAAAAAATAATTTAAACAATTAAAAATCTATTAACACAACAATTAATTATTGATATTATAATTTAATACAATTATATATATATATATATATAGAAATCGTTTGAATATCTATATTAACTAATATATTTCATTATGAACTTTCACTCTCTACACAAAGTGTGTATTTATATATATATGTGTGTGTTAATCTTAGTTGGAAAATAAAATTTTATTTAAAGTAAAATAGAGTAGTTGCGTTTTAATAATAAAAAAAATGTATGACTAATTCAATTTTTAATATAAAATATTAATAATGATAAAATATCAACTTATACAATTTAAACAATGAAAAATTACCACATAGATCTATATTAATCACATATTTAAGAAGCAGTAAAATATATTAATTGATGTGTAATCTTTTTTCAAGTTTGAGATTTGATTTGTGTAGGTTTTAAGATGTTTAAACTTTCTGTTTTTCAAAAAAAATTTAACAAGTCATATCAACTTTATAAATTTATATATAGAAAAAATGTTAAAAAAAATATTTTAATGTATAATAGAATTAAATATCCATTATGAATTATCAATAAAACTAGCACAACCACATTATATTTACTAATGTGGTTGATATACACCCATAGGCCTATATCCACTACCCATCACATTAATTTATATATCAATAAATAAATATTATATATAATAATTTTATTATATTAAGTTGAAATATAAATATTATATATTAATAAGAATATTTATCAATATGTTAAATTTGATTAAAATCAGAAAAATAATTTATATATATTAATAATATTGATTGATATTTTTTTTCCTCTAGAAAAAAGCGTAATTTTATTTCTGCAGGTGAGAACAAAATTACAATGAAAAACACATAGATATGTGTTCGATAGGGACAAACCCCGAAGTTTGTTTACAAAAAACAGTGCCAAAGTGACACCAAGTCAATGCAGACCCAGAAATCTGTCAAATACAAACTGTACCTAGAAAAAAAACTAATCATACAGTCCCATTGTGGACCAAAAACTGTTCAAAGGCCCAAATAATACATTTGCACCTTCAGATAGACATAGCTCTGTCCACCAAGAGGGCCAGCTGTAAGCACTCGACTATTATGGCACAAATAAACTGTAATACAACGCTCCAGTCTTCACTGAATGACGATTTTATTTTGACAAGCCCTCAAATTTAACCATCAAAAAGAAAAGCTGAGAATTAAAAAACAACTCCCCAAGTGTAAGCGCTCCCCAAGTGTTTGAGTCAATACTGTTTGAATCAATACTGTTTGAATCAATACGACCTGAATCAATACTGTTTGAATCAATACGACCTGTAGCTAAACACAGATCAAAACTGTTTGAATACGACCTGTAGCAGGCTAACATCGCGAAAGGAGCCCTGTAGCAATCTATCCAACGCACAAGGAGCATCAACATAAAATGTAAAGAATAAAACGCAGCCCATGTATATGTTCCAGTAGGCATAAATGTCCGGCCTACCAAAGAGACTCTGAAGCCACACCTTCAAAAATAAATGGATGTTAAAAACAGTGATAAATGCCTCCAGTAGATCACTGAACCTCCAGAAGCCTACAACAGCTGAAAGCTCGATCAAAATGTGCAGCCCATAGAAAAATTCATGTAAAATTGGAACCAACCCAAAGCATACGAGCCCACCAACAAGAACACCCAAGAAAAAACGAGTGATAAAACACACCCACCATCATCGACCTGTTGAAGATCAAATAGCAGTTTGTTGTCTGATCAAAAGTAATAGATAATTCCAACCACCCTCACCCAGCTGTTGACACAGCACATAAAGTGTAATAAAACTGTTTGCAATGCAGACCAACACATAAACCAGTAGCCTCTTAATCAAATAAGGAAGGATGGAAGTATTCGGAAGTTTCACCATCCAGATGTTCCTGAATCCTCCAGATACCTTCATCCAGCAAAATCCCCCTCTTAGAAGCATGGTCAGCCTTTTCATTATTTTCTCGATAGATATGCTGGCATGAGAAGGATAAAAAAGAGTGGAGGATCTCCCCAACAGAGCGAAACAGATTTTGAAGATGATGAACTCTACAAATTTGAATACCCTTAACCCAGTTAATCACATTCAAGGAGTCCCCAAAAACCTTTAAATGCCGGCATCCTTTCTCCACAGCAAACAAAAGAAGAATCTTGAGGCTCAGCAGTTCGGAAAAATTATTTGTCCCTTCCCTAAGCCCAGCAGAGATCTCATACTAGTGAGATTCCGAGAGAAACAGCAGAGCTCCACCACCACAGACATTTTGTTGCATCGCACCATCAAAAAAACCCCAAGGGTTCCTACTATCAATATCCAACAGAAGAACCTCCCTCTGATTGGCAGCACGGATATGAATAGGAAAGGCAGAGTGTAAACCAACAGACATGGCACCAACGATCTCCGGAGTACTGACAGAACCATAAAAAAGAAGACGATTACGAGCCAACCAACAACCCCAAATAACGAGGAGCGGTAGAGCTTTAAGATTCTGCTCAGCAATAGATATCCACCACGATTCCCAAGCATGAGATACAGTAATGCCCTCCCACCTAAACTGGATACCCAATAACCTAGAACACTCTTGCCAAGTACCTTTAATAAAAGGACAGCTGAGGAAAAGATGATTAACCGATTCTTCTTCAGATTTGCACAAACAGCACCATCCAGGGCCCTGAAAACTTCTGTTTTGCAGCACATCCCAGGTAGGGACTTTAATTTCAAGAACACACCACATAAAAAGCCGAGTCTTAGGAGGACAATGCAGTTTCCAGAGTTTCTTCCACCACCACCGCTCCTCACCCAGGACAACCCCAGCACTTAGTTTTGTGTAGCCAGCCCGGGGAGAATAGTTGAAGATATTGTGTATAATCCTGGAACATCACCTCCTAATCCTCCTACATATGTTTTAGTAACATTTGATAAATATGTCGGAGTTGCGTGGGATGAATTATTCCCTCATACTATTCCTATTATACCTATTGAAAGAGGCAATAATAAACAAATTCCATTGCGACTTGCTTGGGGATTAACAATTCATAAGTCCCAGGGATTGACACTAGAGACACTAGAGAAGGCAACTATTGATATTGGAAGGACAGAGCGACAAGGTCTCACTTTTACTGCAATATCTCGAGTTAAATCTTTGGATGGTCTTCGATTTCAACCACCATTTCCGTATGATCGATATGAAAAGATGGCAAAATGTGCCGGTGTTTCTAAGAGAAAAGAAGAAGAAGTCAGGTTAAGGTTAAATACTAAATAAATTATGTAATTTTCATGTATTTTTCAATATATTCTTCATATCACATTTCAATGATATGATAGTTGTATTTGTTATTTAATATATTAATTAGTTCATTTTTAAGATCACCAAACATATTTATATTAATAACATTTGTTAGAATTTGTATTTCTAATCTTAAAAATTTCAAAGTATGATGTACATCTCAAAAATATACAAAAATTTAATAATCTGAAAAATAAATGTCGGCTTAATATAGGTGTATTTGATATTTCAATGATATGATAGGTGTATTTGTTATTTAATATATTAATTAGTTCATTTTTAAGATCACCAAACATATTTATATTAATAACATTTCTTAGAATTTGTATTTCTAATCTTAAAAATTTCAAAGTATGATGTACATCTCAAAAATATACAGAAAATTTAATAATCTGAAAAATGTGACGTTGATGCCACCGACTGGAACCAGCATAGATCCATCTAACTCTAGATCTATCATGCGCCGAGAGGGATCAAATCTCTCGAGGTGCAAACCTTTCCTCAAGTTTTGCACTCAAAAATAGGTTTGCACCTCGAGAGATTTGATCCCTCTCGGCGCATGATAGATCCGGAGTTAGATGGATCTATGCTGGTTTATGTTGAGTATGGAAGGAATTACACATCTCCCTTATACTAGGTTGTATTCTTTTTCTTGTTATTACACCTCTAGAAGAAATAAGAAATGTTTTACTTTTAGTTACTATTATATATTTTCCTAGATTATATTTCTCCAGAAAACCCTCTAAGTACTTCCCCTCATTTCGAGGATCATACCTAGAGTAAACCCAAAAATATGTAGAGCACAAAGTTGTTGAACAACATAGCTTGAATCCATTACAACAATGTACTCGTTGAGAATTCAAAATATCACTCGAGAGAATCAAACTCAAATGAGAGTATAACAATCATTCCTCCCCCATCATACCAATTAAAATCAATTATCACACACACATATATAAAATTTCTATTTATTTATTTTACATATATCAATTCCTTATTAAATACTAAAAAACTATTGTAAAAAGTTATTTTCAACAAAATAAAACATTATTTTATTTTAATAATTACACTAATACCTATATACTTTAGATCGAAATATGTTATTAAAAATATATTAAATATTTTATATATAATATATTTAAAAACTATTTTTAAAATTCATTATACATCTTTCTTTATATTAAAATATGAAAATATCTACCATTGCAATTATTTATTTTTATGCCATATTTATTACCTATACAAATCAAATTATCTTTAAAACCCATCCAACTAAAGAAAAAAGAGAAATAGTCAAAACAATGGGAGATTTCATGTCCCATAAATACTCAATAAAGCAAACTAATACTTGTCATGATGGGTACCTTCGAGATCTTCATTTTTCAATTCTGAATCATTTGGCTTTTAAGATTTAGCTTTGTCCTTTGAATTCTCTGGATCATTTTTCTCATTGGTCAAAGATGGATTGCAATATACTTTAGTATGTGACATGCAACAACCTTTCCCATTTATATAACTGGTCACATCCAATAGCACCACATGATTTCAAAAATATTTCATTGCACGCAATTGATCCCAACTTGTTGAATACGCTGCTGTCTAAATTGCGGTAGAATATTTCGTAAAATATGTTTTTCTCTTTTTTATATTAATATTCCAAAAAATTCAAAAAGGTGTTCAAATATAATGCTAATATTCCAAAAAAGATCAAGATGGCATATCTAGTAAAACATATTAAATCATCATTCCATCACAAATATAACTTTGATCAGAGTGACATCTTTCTTCTTCCCGCAATTAAAATTGGATTTGTCTCATGTGAATATATATATATATATATATATATATATATATATATATATATATATATATTTAATTTATTTATATTTTACAAAAATAATTATTATTGTTATTACATGATGTATAAGTAGTTATTAATGATTTGTTGATTATTGTTTAGGGGTGTGTTAGTAAATATAGAGTTCTTTTACTATGTTAGAATTTAACCATAGGATTAAAAACTCTTGATTAGTGGAAGGAGACCATTTGTTAGCGTATGGAGTTGAATGTAGACTTTGTAGAATCCTAGAGGAAGGTGGATTTATTAATCCACTGATAAAATTAAGCTTGTTTAGCATAATATAAGGTAATAGTAATGTGCCAGATTTTTATGGAGGGTTTTGATTTACATGAATATTTAAGTCACAAGGAGTTTCTCTTTATTGAATCATATGCATTAATGGGATATGCAAAAACCTCCATGACCATCTAGATTCATCAAAATAACAATTGGTACGTATGGATCGTCCCATGTTCCCTCTCTTTTCCATCATTCATGGCTATCTAATCCATGGTTGTCCAACAATGAAATCTTATTCATTCATCCAAATAACATGTGGTCATCCATCTATGAAAGATTATTTCCTTCCACATTCACTCTATCTTGCACTATCCTTTGTCTCTAAGCCAAATTAGTCTCATATAATTGATTATCTAGCCATCCATCTCCTATGTTCCTTTGGGGAGATTGTAGTCCAATGAAAACCATGAGGGAAGTCTAGACAAGATCCATGTTTTCTAACTCTTATGGTGACAATAGAACCATTTTCATGTAAACCAATATTCCATTCATACTAGGCCCTTGAAAGATCAATTTGTAATGGAGATTTGAGATCCCTAGAAGAAAAAGTGGGTCTAACTTAGTACCTTCGATACCCAAAGGAAGTTGCAATTGCTTATAATAAAGAAACCATGGACCTAGGAACTTATAAGCTAAAGAATATTTTTTCTACCCTGTCAAAAAACTAAAATAGTAGCAAAATCATCATAATGGATTCATGGATGAGTCCCAAGAACATAATCAATTCTCAATTTGCCCCCCTTTGAATTTATATAGTTCGCACTTTGATATGTCTAGTGGTGGTGGTACTAGCACTAACAACCCCAACTTCAAAGAGGTTGTTGTTTTCTAGAATAAAGTTTCATTAACATGGTTGTCAAGAGAAAAGTGCTAGGAATAAAGTACACAAGAGAAATAACTAATTGGAAAAAATGAAACGGATAGATCATGTAGACATCATTGGCACATGATTTACCTTGGAAAACCCTTATAGGAAAAACCAAAAAAACATACTTGTGTTTGTTTAACTAAATCTAGACAACCCATCCAAGTGAGCCTTCATCACTCATCTCTAGGCCCATTATAATGGAGTATCCTGAGCCTTTTTAAAGGATCCATTAAATGAAATCCATGGGAAAAACACTATAGGCTACCAAAACCACGGCACAAAAACCACCACCATTTAGCTAAGGTAAGGCTTAACATAATGAATAAATCACTAATTCAAGGTTCACCAACATTGTCCCCTTTAAACTTGAACTAGGGTAATTATCAAGGCCATACCCACTTTGAAGTTCATAACTATCCCATCTTGGATTCTACACGTGGACTTCAACAATAATTTATGAGGGGTGCACATGCCTAACCATGTCTTATTCATGTGCTCATTTACATGTTAAAAAAATCAATTGGATGATGATTTTTAAATTTATTGTTGTTATCTTCTTTAGGACTCCATGGGAATGCACTCACTATGTCCATTGCTTCTTTTTCCAACACTTATAAATGTCATCATCCTATCACCTTTCCATTTATCCCACTTGAACTAGCCTCCTTTCTTGTGAATTTATCATCCAAATAGACCATCAACTCAAGAAAAATGTTTTCACCATGGAAAGCCCAAACAAAGAAAACCTAGCGTCAATAGATCTAGAAATACCTTTAACCAAATCTGGTCAACCTATGAAAGTGAGCCTTCACCTTTCACCTCCAAGCTCATTACAATGAAGTATCCCAGACATTTATAAAGGTTTCATTACATGTAATCCACAATCATAGTAATAAAATATACTAGAACTATGGGCCTAAAAACCACCAATATTGACCTAAAGCAATCCTTAACACAATCCATGGGCATAATACTAGCCTATCAAAACCATTGGCTTGAAAGCCACTATTATTGACCTAAAACAAGGATTAATAAAATGAACCATTCATTGATTCCAGATTAATATAAATGTCAGGTTAACCTTCACTTTGTGAATGAGTCTTTGTACTAGGTCAATAGTGGTGGTTTTTATGCCCATGGTTTTGGTATCCCCTAGTATTATACCCATGGATTTAAAAATGCTTCAGATACTTCAATGTAATAGGTCTAGAGGTGAGCGATGAAGATCACTTGGAAAATTTGGCTAGATTTGGTTAAAGGAATAAATATATCTTTGGATGGTTTTCCCCATAAGGGTCTTCTTGGGTAAATCATGTTTCAATGATGCATGCATGGTTTATGTGTTTTTTTTATTATTATTAATTATTTCTCTTTCCTTCTTTATTCCCAACATCTTTCATTAGGCCATGGTTGTGAGCTTTTATTGTTTGTGAGAATGTTGTATGTAGAGAAAAACAAAACTATTTGGCATGAAGGTGTTAGGATGGGTATACAAACCATGGAAGTTAGTAGTGTTTTCTAAAATAATTTTTTAGTTTGTGTGTGGTGTTGAGTAGTAATTGTGAAGGAGGTCACATTTGTAAGCATAAAGAGGAGAGTTGATGGGATCAATTGATTCAAGGTAGTGGAAAATATTCCAGTCGACGAAGCAAATAAAGAAGAGCATGCTATGAATTGCCACAATGGTGCTAAGGTATGTGATCACGAGGTAGCAAGAGAAGTACTGGAAGAGGAAACAATGGACATGGTGAGGTCTGTTCCCATGGAGTCCCTAAGGAAATGTCAACAATAAAAAAATATTTTATAATGGAGTTGAAATTTTTAATTGCATGTAAACGGGCATACAACCATAAGACCTAGTTAGAAACGTGTACCCTTGACAATGTAATAGTGTTGAATGAAAGAAAATGAAAATAATAAGAATGTAGTCAATTACAAATAGTCTTCATTGTGATCAATCTCAAATTATTCTCTTTTTATATTCTGATTATCACCCTTGTTAGTTTTGTCATCTCTTCATATCGATTATATGAAAAGGACAATTGAAATAATACACCATTTAAATATTTAGCTTGAACTATTGTACTAAACATATAAATTGTCTCTCTTTCTCTTCAATATTAATAGGTTGATTTACTATAACACAAATATTAATGTACATTGTTAATAATTTTTTGTGCTTACACTGAAATCAATGCACAATCTTAATCCAACCACTTTAAAATTAATGTACCATCAATGTACATCAAATCAGAAATCAACGTCTACACTGAAATCAATGCACCTAACGCAAACAATCAAATAAGATTACAAAACAACATCTACACTAAGATTAATGCATCTAATGCAGGTAATCAAATAAGATTAGAAATCAACATCTATATTGAAATCAATGGATCTAGTGCAAGTAATAAAATAGGATTATAAACCAACATCTACACTGATATCAATGCATCTAGTGCAAGCAATCAAATAGGATTATAAATCACCATCTACTTCCCTATCTCCCCTCTTGAACTACATCTCTCTTTCCCTCCATCTCTCCACTCTCTCACATCCTCCCTCTTCCATCCTCTCTCTCCATTTCTTTTCCACATATATATCTCCCTCTCTCTTCACCCTCCAACTATGTTACTCTCTCTCTCTCTCTCTCAACATCTACACTAAAATCAATGCATATAGTGCAAGAAAAATAGGATTAGAAATCACCATCCACACTAAAATCAATGCATCAAGTGCAAGAAATCATCTTCCCTCTCTCCCCCCTCCAACTACATCTCTCTTTCCCTCCATCTCTCCTCCTCTACACTGAAATTAATGCATCTAGTGCAAGCAATCAAATAGGATTATAAATCACCATCTACCTCCCTATCCCCCCCTTCGAACTACATATCTCTTTCCCTCCATCTCTCCACTATCTCACATCCTCCCTCGTCCTTCCTCTCTCTCCATTTATTTCCCACATATATATCTCCCTCTCTCTTCACCCTCCAACTATGTTACTATATCTCTCCCTCTCTCCTTCTCTCCATATCTCCTTCTTTATCTCTTTATCTCACCCAAAAACATATGCACACTCTCTCCATATCTCCCTTGTCACTTTATCTCTCTCTCCACTTCTCACTCTCTATGTAATCCTTCTTCCCTCCCTCTCCCCCCCTCCAAATCCATCTCTCCATCCTTCCATCACCCTCCCTCTCTCCTCCTCTCTCTCATGATCCTTCCTCTCACCCCCCCCCCCCCCTCTCTCTCTCTCTTTTTCTTTGCCCTCCAATTTTCTCTCTTCCCCCATAACTCTCTTCCTCTCTCTCATTTCCTCTCTCTTGTCCTTCCTCTCCTACCTTCCTCTATCTTTTCCTCTCTCTCTCTCTTTGAAATCCAATTATCTCTCTCTCTCTCTTTGCCTTCCAATCCTATTTCCTCCCCCAACACACACACACACACTCTCTCTCTCAACATCTACACTAAACTCAATGCATATAGTGCAAGAAAAATAGGATTATAAATCACTATCCACACTGAAATCAATGCATCGAGTGCAAGAAATCATCTTCCCTATCTCCCCCCTCCAACTACATCTCTCTTTCCCTCCATATCTCCTCCTATACACTGAAATCAATGCATCTAGTGCAAGCAATCAAATAGGATTATAAATCACCATCTACTTCCCTATCTCCCCCCTCGAACTACATCTCTCTTTCCCTCCATCTCTCCACTCTCTCACATCCTCCCTCTTCCTTATTCTCTCTCCATTTCTTTCCCACATATATATCTCCCTCTCTCTTCACCCTCCACCTATGTTACTATATCCCTCCCTCTCTCCTTCTCTCCATATCTCCTTCTTTATCTCTTTATCTCATTCCAAAACATATACACACTCTCTCCATATCTCCCTTGTCACTTCATCTCTCTCTCCACTTCTCACTCTCTATGTATCCCTTCTTCCCTCCCTCTCTCCCCCTCCAACTCCATCTCTCCATCCTTCCATCTCTCCTTCTATCTCCCTCCCTCTCTCCTCCTCTCTCTCGTCCTTCCTCTCTCTCCCCCCCCCTCTCTCTCTCTCTCTTTCTTTGCCCTCCAATTTTCTCTCTTCCCCCATAACTCTCTTCCTCTCTCTCTTGTCCTTCCTCTCATACCTTCGTCTATCTTTTCCTCTCTCTCTCTCTTTGCCTTCCAATCCTCTTTCTTCCCCCAACACACACACACACACTCTCTCTCTCTCAACATCTACACTAAAATCAATGCATATAGTGCAAGAAAAATAGGATTAGAAATCATCATCCACACTAAAATCAATGCATTGAGTGCAAGAAATCATCTTCCCTCTCTCCCCCCTCCAACTCCATCTCTCTTTCCCTCCCTCTCTCCACTCTCTCTTCCTTCCCCTCTATCCCTTTCTCTCCCACATCTATCTCTCTCTATATCTCTCTCTCTCCCTCTCTTCACCCTCCAACTATGTTACTATATCCCTCCCTCTCTCATTCTCCCCCCATTCCCTCCATCTCTCCTTATTTTTCTCTTTATCTCACCCCTAAACATACACATACTCCTCTATTTCACCCTTGTCACTCCCTCTCTCTCTCCACTTCTCGATCCCTATGTAAATATATTACTCTGGATCTAGAGTTTGATATTATCTGTATTTACACTGAAATCAATGCATCTAGTGCAAGTAAGAAAATAAGATTAGAATCCAACATCTACACTGATATCAATGCATTTAGTGCAAGCAATCGAATAGGATTAGAAATCACCATATCAAAAGTTTACATTACTCTTGATCTATCAAAATTTACATTAGAAATCACCGTCCACACTGAAATCAATGCATAAAGTGCAAGAAATAATCTTCCCTCTCTTCCCCCTGCAACTCCATCTCTCTTTCCTTCCCTCTCCACTCTCTCACATCCTCACTCTCTTCCTTCCCCTCTATCCCTTTCTCTTCCACATCTATCTCTCTCTCTATCTCCCTCTCTCTCCCTCTCTTCACCCTCCAACTATGTTACTATATCCCTACCTCTCTCCTTCTCCCCCCATTCTCTCCATCTCTCCTTATTTTTCTCTTTATCTCACCCCCAAACATACACATACTCTCTCTATTTCTCCCTTGTCACTCCCTCTCTCTCTCCACTTCTCGCTCTCTCTATGTATTTCTTCTTCCATCCCTCTCTCACCCTCCAACTCCATCTCTATATCCCTCCCTCTCTCCTCCTCTCTCTCTTCCTTCCTCTCTTCCCCTTCCTCTCCTAGCTCCCTCTCTCTTCTCTCTCTTTTCCCTCCAATATAAAGTGGAAGAGAAATAGAAAAATATGGTATTTGGCCCACTGTGTTAAATTTATATATGTAGGGAGAGAAGTGATATTTCATTAGGGCCGACATTATATTAATTAGATTCAATTTTAAATGTTAAATATTAAAATTATTTTTACATTTACGTTTACATGTTTATTGTTACCTGAGATAGGCAATGCATATAGTGTACTTTAATTTGGCCCATGGTATTTGGGGGAGGATTCACCTAAATAAAACCACTTTTTGAGTGTTCCAAAATATAAATAGGATTATGGAGTAAATATAAAAAGACATTTTATTTATTTACCATACCTATGGTTTATTTATATTCTATTTATTTACCATACCTCTTTTATAAATATGGTATTCAGCCCACGGTATTAAAGTGGTACATTTCTATACAAAAGTTTACGTTAATTAAATTTAATAATATTAATATTATAATATAATAATGTGAATATTAGAATTAATAATAATATTAATATTAATATTAGGGTTAATAATGTTTTTTTGGCATGTAATAATAATTGTTTGGCCCATGGTATTTAGCTTAGGATTCACCTAAATAAAACCACTTTTTGATGGTTCATAAATATAAATAGGATTATGGAGGATATATAAAAAGCATTTTTATTTATTTACCGTATATATGGTTTATTTATATTTTATTTATTTACCATACCTCTTTTATAAATATAGTATTTGGCCCATGGTATTCAGCCGATGGTATTAAAGTGGTAAATACATCAAAAGTTTACATTACTCACATGACATCTAAACATCTATATACACTCCTACATATCAAAAGTTTACATTACACACATTACATCTACACATCTCTATATATTGGGCCCGACATATCAAAAGTTTACATTACACACATTACATCTACACATCTCTATATATTGGGCCCAACATATCAAAAGTTTACATTACACACGCTACATCTACACATCCCTATACACTGGGCTGTAGAGCGCTTCTCGGGGCAATAAATACAGTTGAAAAAAATGTATTGTTCAACATTATAAGTGCCAACAAGTAGTTTACCAAGTGAAAAATAAAAATGGAGAGAATATATTATCATAGACATTGGGGAACATAAAGTATTTAGTTTGTTACACTCAATGCTTCAAAAGACAAAGCATTTACAAAAAAGGATAGCTTGTAATATACTTAATGTATATCACTTTTCTTTAATAATATAATATATATATATATATAATATTTATTTATTTATTTATTGATGATGAGAGTGATTTATCAATTCATACGTGTATTTATACAAATGCCTTGTACTTCAAAAACATTTCAAGAAATAATAAAACTTTATACTTATTTATATTATTTAATTTAGTTTGATCGAGATTTGGGAAACTTTGGGATATTGGGATTCATAATCAATCACTTGACGCCATTTTAGCTTTCGTTTTAGTGCACTCATAACCTTCTTGTGCTCATTTAAACCTTGCCTTGGGCCTTCATATTAATTTTTTAAACAATATTTACATTTCTTAAAATTCCACTGCAATCTTTCTTACGGTACGTATAATTATATTTCTAAAAAATACATCAAAATTATATTTATAAAAAATACATCACAAAGAGAAGAAAATGGCGATGGTTGACGGAAAACCTAGTTTTTACTGCTCCGGCCTGTTGGCTTTGGAGGCGGCGGACGACCATGGCAGGGCACCGACTGAGAAGACCACCACTACTGGCCAGGTTTTTCGCCTCGCACATGCGCTGGAATGGGTTTTTGATTGGAACCGGTTTCCCTTTGAATGCACGGAGGCCGCTTTCAGACTCTACGGATTCCGGTCTTGCCATCGGCTGGGCACCCATGATCTACGATGGGCTCCAGCGATTCAGTCTTGCTCCTTCCTACAGGCTCCCGTCCGAGGTGGTTTGGCTGCGAATACTCGCACAGAACCTGCGACTGTGGTATGGCGACCATTTTCAATGCTTGGCACTACGCGTGCATCAGTGCTCTGTGGTGGCCGGCCCATAGACACGCCATTCCAGAGAAACTTGACATTCAGTGCCTACAGAACCCCGTCCAGGATACCAAAAATGAAGTACAACGGAGCTCACCGAACCAACATAGGAAACAGATATCATGTAAGCTCTGTACATTTTCAAGTTTTCATAAAGCCCCCCATTGGGGAATAGTTTTATAGTTTGGATACAGGACACAGAGATGGTATCCAATCTGAAAGAAAAAATCAGTTCTATCTCTGGTTACCCTTGCTTCATCCAATTACTGATTCATGGGGGAATCTTTAATGGACGATAGCGCTATCAAGGTCTACCCCATTGGTCCTGGTTCCATCATCTAGTTAACCTGCAATTGCGGGGTGGCAAAGCTGATCAGAAACCCCAATAGGATTCTTTTACAGAAATGTTCTGCAGGGGAAAAATAGAGTAACAGTTGCAGCTGCACTAGCAGAGAGTACCCCCAATCCAAACATTGTGGAATTGCAAAAATGTGTGCTCGAACTGACTATAGATATTCCAGAGATAGAGGAGCATCGATTTACATTTGAATCTCAAGCAATAATATGCATATTCAATTATTTTTGGCCCAAACCAATGGAGCTGTTTCATTGGATTTTCACCAACTGGACCATGGACTGTGAAATCCATCTATGCTCTAAGGGTTTCTTCATAGTCAAATTCCCATCATCTGAAGCCAAAGATATTGTACTGAGGGATGGACCGTGGTTTTGAGGATTCACGTGACTTTTCATCACACCATGATCTCCAGATTTTGATGCAAATACAATGGAGGTTACTAGAATTCCGGTTTGAGTCCATCTATACAACCTCCCGCTTCATTTTTGGAATGAAAATGTTCTAGGAGGCATTGGGAACATCTTCAGGAGATATACAAAAATAGATACACAACTTTTGGAGGAACACATCTACACTTTCACATGAATCTGTGTGGAAGTGGACCTTAGCAAAGGTCTACCAGAGTTCATTCAACTGATACACAAACAAAAAATATGGACACAACATTTAGACTATGAAAACACAACATTCAGAGGCAAAATATGTAGAAATACCTGACACTTACAAAACACATGTCCGGAAGCAAAATGAGATAATAAAAAAAAGAAGAAGAATGGGAAAGCTGCAAAAGGATGGCAATTTCTGTCAAAGGAACCAGTGCATGAGACAAACGAAGAAGGAGAAGAACCCATACCACACGAGAGCAAACATACTACAAACTCTCAAGGTGCACAAGAACAGGAAATGCAAGGTCCTTTTGACATCACCACCATGGCATAGCCGACAATGAATTTAGGGACACCAGAGAGTGGGGGAAATAAAAGACAAGACATATCAGATACATTGGACTTAGATAAGGACAATGGAGCACTCACCGAAGATAACCAACTCGCCCTTATCTCAGCGATGCCAACTCAAGGGGCTTGGCGAAAGGTTGAAAAGAAGAAAGGGAGAAAACCTTAATTTTCTTCCCTTGTATTATATTTTTACTCGCGGCATACTAGCTTTTCTTGATTGACAATTACCAGCTCATGTAACATGTAATTTTGTTTTTAGTAATAAAATTATGACTTTTTCCTTGGAAGAAAAAAATTCATCACTAGACATAGACTAGTAAAGTTTTGGACTAAAGGTTTACAACTAGAAATTCATAATAACATTTACATAATTTACACATAGGTCATTTATATAACGTGACTATCATCATTATATCTCCTTATTTATAAATTGGAAAATAATTCAATTCAATATAATCTAAAGGTTGAAACCAATATTTTACACCTCATACCAATTGAGATCCAATGCTTTAATTGTCCGCCTGAGGAAAATCTATGACTATTTTGGGTAAATTTTCTACTACAACATTCCCAACACAACAAATATGGTGAAATAAGACATATTGGAAATTATTCAATGGAGCCTTAATTTATGAGGGGAATAATTAATATCTATTTGGTCTGCAACTCTATTGTGCTCATATGCTTTTGAAAGGCCAACTCAAACTTTTGAATAATCACTTTGGAATCACCAATAATACAAAGCAACACAATTTATAGAGCATGAATGTTTTGATCCCCTTATGAGCAAGCCAACATTTCTATCATATCATTTCTAGTAAAGAAGGATGTTATTAACTACTAGAGATTCAACTTAACTTTAGATATATCACGTGTTGATAGGAATCAAATCTCTAAGATGCAAACATTTTCTCAATTTTTTTCAATTAAAAAAAAAATTGAGAGATTTCACCTATCTCCATCAATGATAGTCTAAAGTTAAGATGGATGTATGTTTGTTCTTTACATATGTGTGTATGTGTGTGCATGCACACACATGTAAACTGATATGTGCACCACATGCCAACTCCATGGTGAGCATGGAAGAAATTGCACATTTCCCTCATAGCATATCATTATAATATTTTAGCCATAAGAAAAAATAATAACTTAATCTCTCTCTCTCTATATATATAGAAATAAAGTAGATATTAAAATACTTTGCTCAAGATATACATTGAGATATTTTTATTTATAATTGTTATTGAAATAGATTTTTTGTTATTATTATTTTTTTAAATGTCACTTCCCAACTCCGTGTTAACAATAAAAGGAACTAGACCCCTCCTCTCTCTCTTTATATATGTGTGTGTGTGAGATTCATTTCATACTAAACATTGAATTGACAAATTACAAAAAAACATTCCAATGTTAGTCATAAATAAAATATTTACACACACACACATAACTTAAGGTGAAAATGGAAATATTTTTTATAACTAATATTGGAATATTTTTTTGTAATTTATGTTGAGTATGGAAAGAATTACACATCTCCCTAATACTAGGTTGTATTCTTTTTCTTGTTATTACACCTCTAGAAGAAATAAGAAATATTTTACTTTTAGTTACTATTATATATTTTCCTAGATTGGAAAACCTTTAAGTACTTCCCCTCATTTCCAGGATCATACCTAGAGTAAACCCAAAAATATGTAGAGCACAAGGTTGCTGAACAACATAGCTTGAATCTATTACAACAATGTACTCGTTGAGAATTCAAAATATCACTTGAAAGAATCAAACTCAAATGAGAGTATAACAATCATTCCTCCCCATCATACCAATTAAAATCAATTATACACACATATATAAAATTTCTATTTATTTATTTTACATATATCAATTCCTTCTTAAATACTAAAAAAATTATTGTAAAAGGTTATTTTCAACCAAATAAAACATTATTTTATTTTAATAATTACACTCATACCTATATACTTTAGATCGAAATATGTTATTAAAAATATATTAAATATTTTATATATAATATATTTAAAAATTATTTTTAAAATTCATTAGACGTCTTTCTTTATATTAAATTATGAAAATATCTACCATTGCAATTATTTATTTTTATGCCATATTTATTACCAATACAAATCAAATTATCTTTAAAACCCATCCAACTAAAGAAAAAAGAGAAATAATCAAAACAATGGGAGATTTCATGTCCCATAAATACTCAATAAAGCCAACTAATCCTTGTCATGATGGGTACCTTCGAGATCTTCATTTTTCAATTCTGAATCATTTGGCTTTTAAGCTTTAGCTTGTCCTTTGAATTCTCTGAATCATTTTTCTCATTGGTCAAAGATAAATTGCAATATACTTTAATATGTGACATGCAACAAGCTTTCCCATTTATATAACTTGTCACATCACATAGCACCGCATGATTTTAAAAATCTTTCATTGCACGCAATTGAATACGCTGCTGTCTAAACTGCGGTAGAATTTTTTCGTAAAATATGTTTTTCTCTTTTTTATATTAATATTCCAAAAAAATAAAAAAGGTGTTCAAATATAATGCTAATATTCCAAAAAGATCAAGATAGCATATCTAGTAAAACATATTAAATCATCATTCCATCACAAATATAACTGTGATTAGAGTGACATCTTTCTTCTTTTCCGCAATTAAAATTGGATTTGTCTCATGTGAATATATATATATATATATATATATATATATATATATATATATATATATATAATCCTAGAGGAAGGTGGATTTATTAATCCATTGATAAAATCAAGCTCTTGTAGCATAATATAAGGTAATAGTAATGTGCCAAATTTTTATGGAGGGTTTTGATTTACATGAATATTTAAGTTGTAAGGAGTTTCTCTTTATTGAATCATATGCATTAATTGGATATGTAAAAACCTCCATGACCATCTAGATTCATCAAAATAACAATTGGTACATATGGATCGTCCCATGTTCCCTCTCTTTTCCATCATTCATGGCTATCTAATCTATGGTTGTCCAACAATGAAATCTTATTCGTTCATCCAAATAACATGTGGTCATCCATCCATGAAAGATTATTTCCTTCCACATCTACTCTATCTTGCACTATCCTTTGTCTCTAAGCCAAATTAGTCTCATATAATTGATTATCTTGCCATCCATCTCCTATGTTCCTTTGGGGAGATTGTAGTCCAATGAAAACCATGAGGGAAGTCTAGACAAGATCCATGTTTTCTAACTCTTATGGTGACAATAGAACCACTTTCATGTAAACCAATATTTCATTCATACTAGGCCCTTGAAAGGTCAATTTCTAATGGAGATTTGAGATCCCTAGAAGAAAAAGTGGGTCTAACTTAGTACCTTTGATACCCCAAAGGAAGTTGCAATTGCTTATAATAAAGAAACCCTGGACCTAGGAACTTATAAGCTAAAGAATATTTTTTCTACCCTGTCAAAAAACTAAAATAGTAGCAAAATCATCATAATGGATTCATGGATGAGTCCCAAGAACATAATCAATTCTCAATTTTCTCCCCTCTGAATTTATATAGTTCGTACTTTGATATGTCTAGTGGTGGTGGTACTAGCACTAACAACCCCAACTTCAAAGAGGTTGTTGTTTTCTAGAATAAAGTTTCATTAACATGGTTGTCAAGAGAAAAGTGCTAGGAATAAAGAACACAAGAGAAATAACTAATTGGAAAAAATGAAACAGATAGATCATGTAGACATCATTGGCACATGATTTACCTTGGAAAACCCTTATAGGAAAAACCAAAAAAACATACTTGTGTTTGTTTAACTAAATCTAGACAACCCATCCAAGTGAGCCTTCATCACTCATCTCTAGGCCTATTATAATGGAGTATCCTGAGCCTTTTTAAAGGATCCATTAAATGAAATCCATGGGAAAAACACTATAGGCTACCAAAACCACGGGCACAAAAACCACCACCATTTAGCTAAGGTAAGGCTTAACATAATGAATAAATCACTAATTCAAGGTTAACCAACATTGTCCCCTTTAAACTTGAACTAGGGTAATTATCAAGGCCATACCCACTTTGAAGTTCATAACTATCGCATCTTGGATTCTATACGTGGAATTCAACAATAATTTAGGAGGGGTGCACATGCCTAACCATGTCTTATTCATGTGCTCATTTACATGTTAAAAAAATCAATTGGATGATGATTTTTAAATTTATTGTTGTTATTTTCTTTAGGACTCCATGGGAATGCACTCACTATGTCCATTGCTTCTTTTTCCAACACTTATAAATGTCATCATCCTATCACCTTTCCATTTATCCCACTTGAACTAGCCTCCTTTCTTGTGAATTTATCATCCAAATAGACCATCAACTCAACAAAAATGTTTTCACCATGGAAAGCCCAAACAAAGAAAACCTAGCGTCAATAGATCTAGAAATACCTTTAACCAAATCTGGTCAACCTGTGAAAGTGAGCCTTCACCTCTCACCTCCAAGCCCATTACAATGAAGTATCCCAGACATTTATAAAGGTTTCATTACATGTAATCCAAAATCATAGTAATAAAATATACTAGAACTATGGGCCTAAAAACCACCAATATTGACCTAAAGCATTCCTTAACACAATCCATGGGCATAATACTAGGCTATCAAAACCATTGGATTGAAAGCCACTATTATTGACCTAAAACAAGGATTAATAGAATGAACCATTCACTGATTCCAGGTTAATATAAATGTCAGGTTAACCTTCACTTTGTGCATGAGTCTTTGTACTAGGTCAATAGTGGTGGTTTTTATGCCCATGGTTTTGGTATCCCCTAGTATTATACCCATGGATTTGAAAATGCTTCAGATACTTCAATGTAATAGGTCTAGAGGTGAGCGATGAAGATCACTTGGAAAATTTGGCTAGATTTGGTTAAAGGAATAAATATATCTTTGGATGGTTTTCCCCATAAGGGTTTTCTTGGGTAAATCATGTTTCAATGATGCATGCATGGTTTATGTGTTTTATTATTATTATTAATTATTTCTCTTTCCTTCTTTATTCCCAACATCTTTCATTAGAGCCATGGTTGTGAGCTTTTATTGTTTGTGAGAATCTTGTATGTAGAGAAAAACAAAACTATTTGGCATGAAGGTGTTAGGATGGGTATACAAACCATGGCAATTAGTAGTGTTTTCTAAAATAATTTTTTAGTTTGTGGTGGTGTTGAGTAGTAATTGTGAAGGGGGTCACATTTGTAAGCATAAAGAGGAGAGTTGATGGGATCAATTGATTCAAGGTAGTGGAAAATCTTCCAGTTGACAAAGCAAATAAAGAAGAGCATGCTATGAATTGCCACAATGGTGCTAAGGTATGTGATCACGGGGTAGCAAGAGAAGTGCTGGAAGAGGAATCAGTGGACACGGTGAGGTCTATTCCCATGGAGTCCCCAAGGAAATGTCAACAATAAAAAAATATTTTATAATCGAGTTGAAATTTTTAATTACATGTAAACGGGCATACAACCATAAGACCTAGTTAGACACGTGTACCCTTTGCAAAGTAGCGGTAAAGTGTAGACCTAGACCTAGGCGATAAGGGGGTGCATGCCAGATTCCTAATGCCTTGGTTTTAACTTCAATGGGGGTAGGATCTGGATAATTACCATGATAATGTGATTATTACCGAAAAATTTCTTCATAAAAATCTACTAATCATTATGTTAGGTTAACAATGTGTTGACAGGGATGAATGACCTAGCAATATTCGTAAGGGATTGCCTCTAGTATGAGGTCCCAATTAGACCTCACGGTATTTAGGATAAGACACTCATTGAGATTATAGCCTAGAAATTATGCTTGTTTTCTTGGATGTGATGCGATATTGAATGATCGTTACAAAAAATAGGGCATGAAAACTAAAATATATCTATAAAAATATGAAAATTAAACTACTTTAAACTAACTAAATCATGAAATAGAGATGAGGACTAAAGGACAAGAAGAAATGAGCTACTAAACACAACAATAGTTGTATTAAGAAAGAAGTTAGACGATTTCCTATAATTGAAATGTTTAACTTATTAGAGCAAAAAAAATACAGTATCTTATCTAAGAAATTATCATTGAATAAAGCAACACTAAAGAATTAGCAAACATGTGAGAAATATTTATCTAGTACACCGAACAATATGTTAACTAAAAGCATTGAATCTTACAAAATGCAAATACAAGTGAAAATACTTGAGATTAGTCTGAAGCATAATCACAATGTATGCTAAATTTCAATTCTGGAAGTAACCTTCTAAGGATTCTTAATGTTAGTATGAATCTTTTGTCGAAGTGTACGAAAAAAGACCACTTTAGCTACGCATAACTTATAGCCCTAATATCAAATATGGCTGCCAATATCTTCGGATATGTAGTTAGTTGATCAAGACAAATGCTGCACAAATCCAGATCTATGCATAAAAAGACATTAAGCAGTAAAAAATAAGGTTTTGCTCCATGCATCCAATAGAAAAGACAAGAATAATATGTTTTAAAGAATTTTATATTAAGGGCACCTGGGAGGAAAACAAGAAAGGTGTTTCCAATTCTCCTCAATGAGATGGGTTCTTGAAAGTCCTCAGCGCTTCAGATCTAGCATTTCTCTCTCTTGTTGGTGTAGAAATCCTAGACAAACATAGAACTCAAAGGGAGCTCACAAAGTGAAAAATAGAAAATTTGACAACGATAATGGCTCAAAGTCAGACCAAGAACATAGATCCAGAGTGATCTAATAGGCAACAAAAGGTGAAAAATGGTAGGAAAAACCCTCCTATTTATAACAAAATATTGGGTCATTCTAGATCTTGGTGCATGATTAAAATAATATTAACCAAATCTAGAACCACCTTTTATGGAATATTTTATTATATTTGTTGGAGGGAAAAGGTATTTGACTTGGGTCAAATCCCTTTATTTGTAAATAATAAATAAATAAATGATTTATTTATTATTTTAAGGAAGTGGTTGAATGATAATTAAATAAATAATGATTTATTCAATTATTTATAAATGATTTAGTCAAATTTAACAAGGAATATTTTTTAAATAAGGTTTAAATAATTATTCCTAGAAAATAATAAGATAAATAAGGATTTATCTAATTAATTTCCTTGTTTTGGGTTAAATATGACCAGGAATAATAATTAAATTATTGTTCAATTAATTATTCCATGAGGAAAATCAAACAAATATAGATTTGTTTAATATTTCCCTTTGGGGTTTCCTGTTTAGACCATAAACAACCCAATAAATGTGTTTTATTAAGTTATTTTACATAGTGAAAGAAATTTTACTTAGGGTAAAATTGGTCTTACATGGTGTACTTGGGTCCATCTAATGATAATAGGTTAGATGACCAAAAAATGGTGTAACACTTAATATTATTTATCAATGAATATATATTAAACCAACTTCCTAGATCTTATCTTTTAAAATCTACACAATTTTTATTGAAGACTCGAAAGTTCAAATGTAAAGAAGTTTAGGCATTCAAAATCCCTTCTTCTTCAGAGTTTACATCATTTATAGATTACATTAGTAACATCCCATTGAATTTCCAATGGGAAATTACTATCTCTTTGTATTCTTATTATTTTCAAAAAATATTAAGGAAAATAATTTGTAACTCCTAGTAACTAAAAAGACAACTGCCACAATGTGATTGGATCTTCGAGATGAACCCTTAGGAATTCCTGAAGATATGCTACCCATATCTCACAATAGGATTATATCATCTTAATCTACTAGATAACATCCCTCGCATGATGACATTGCATTTTGATATACTATATGAGAGGGTTTGCACATATTTCTTCAATGAGACTATGAAGGAGTTCAAAAATGTGTTTCTTAAGGTTTTATTTTGTGATTTTGTTTGTGAAGACACTAAAATACAAATCTTTAGCATTTAGCATCTCTTCAAAACTCCTATATACTTCTTCATCTGGCATGGCTTCTCCCCAAGCTCCAACGGTTGGAATATTATTCATCTTGCTAAATAAGATAGCTAAGTAATAATTTTATTAATAATAAGCTATACATATGGATATATCTTTCTCCATCTCTTCTTGAATATCGTGGGACCTCTTGATAGCGATGGAGTTGTATGCCAATTGTTATTCACTAATGTTGGGGACCTATAATAAATCCTATGGATACTATTTCGGTCATTGCTCTAGCTGGTTCACAACACTTGATACACCTTCCAGTTGAATTCCTCTTTCTTAACCAATTCCTAGAGTGGAAACACTTTGTTGGATATCTTTTGGAGCTTCTAGAGGCATGAACATGTTTAAACATCATATTATAAAATTCACGCACTTAAATTGCGCAAGACCTACAATCTTCAATGTTAGTGGCCTCCTACTTTATATTTTTATTTCCATCCTTTAATATCTTGACTTGCTACTCCAACTCTATTATGTGGTAATCCTTTTTCTTTATCTATACAAGGTGGTATTTCACATTTCTCCTAGTGGCCTAAGAGAATATTTCACCTCCTTAGGCCATGGAAAGTGATAAATTTTTGGTGTCAAATACAAAATTCCTTTCTATAATTACTAATGTAAAAGGTAGATTGGGAGTGGATCAATTTTTCTACTTGTACTCCACTATCATATTCAAGATGTGATCATATTTGAACTTGCTTAGGTTAACCACCTTCCTCTTCCTTGTTAATTGAATTCCCATTTCTGTCATTAGAAAGTGATCACCTGTGATGGTGGGAGTTTTTAGCTAAATTAAGTCAATTTCCATGGAATTTGTGCTATGTTGAACATCTTGTTCTTATGCTTCTTGTTGGGCCTTAAGAGCTTCTTCTTATGGTTTGGCCTCAACTTCTTGATGTTGTCTCCTTTATTATTATTCATATTATTTTCTCCTTTCTTCCTATGTTTTTCACTTTATTTATTCCTCCCTCCTTATTTACTCCTCTTACTTATTCTTAAGTTCAAGCTCCTGGGATATCCAAGGCGTTTCTTATTCTTATTTTAGCTTTTCCTCCTATAAAAATATAGCTACTTCGTGTTGGGCTACTTGTTCCTTAGCAAAGGCTTCTCTTTCACCTTGGGATTTATCATTTCTTCCTTGAGGAGAATTATAGCCTATTTTGGGAATAACTTCTATGAATTTTAAGGAATTTTTTTGTTTCTCATCCTCAACCCACATTTCTGATTGGTAATCCCACATGAATTTGCATCTTTTACAATGTTTTTTCATGAAAAATTTAAAATAATACTCGTAGAATTCCATACACCTAAAATGGAATATTGGTAGAGCGTTAGGTTCTGCTCTAGTTTATTTCATTTCCTTTAACATATATGAGCTCATGTACAATGATGTGTGTGCCTAGGGATTCTTCTTGTCTTGTGAGGCTGCTCTGCCAACCTCTGTAGACCTGATATTATATATCCTAAATTATATTAGGATAGTTACAAACTTTGGCAACAAATGAGGTTTGGTTTCTCCAAAGATTCTTAGGTATGTTCCATCGCAATACATGAACCAATCACCAACTATGTACATCAGCTTCCTATCTCTTTCAAACATACATGGAGAAGGAACACTAAACATAATTTCATATAGTGGGATCAATAAGTTCTGGCATTTCTTGGTATCAAATTGAATGTGATGAGAATCCCAAAGGACTTTATAATAAATGTGCACTATAACCTCCTAAATTTTCCACTTCCAACCCACTTTTGGGAATACATGCTTGACATAGGTCCACCAAGTAGGAAGCCATGAAGAACTATGGCAGCTAGCATTCCTTAATATTTTGATCTTTCTTGATATTATCCTTTATGGGGAGAGAGGTATGATATAATCCCAGTTGAGTATTATTCACTTGAATATTGCAAAATATATCAACAATACATATTCTTCAATTAATGTCTTTGCATTAGGTCAACCATACAATTTTTATAACATGGAAGCCACTAGATGAAAGTGAATCTTTGGTAGATTGGTAGGGTATTCTTAGTTTTTCCTAGACATAAAGGTGACAAGCCTTTTAAGTACTTCCTAATTACTTAGCAAACCACTGAAGATTTGTACATTTAATTATCAATCCAAGGTTCGTATGGAACTTGCAAAGTTTCATGTAACATATATCCTAGTACAATATGTTTTGTGCTATTGTAGTTGTAGTATTATAAATGGATGTTACCAGGAAATATTTTAATATTTTTTCAAAAGTCACCAAGAGAAATTCACACCACACGTGCAATAAAAACCACATTGTCAAGAAAGTAAAGAGCACACTTACAAAAAACTAAACACACTTGCAAGAAAGTAAAAGCACTGGTAGTAGATGTTGACTTGTTCAAGTGTTTCATATGATCTTGAATTCTATAATAGGAATGCACATGAAATTTAATAACTAACAAATATTTAATAATTCACAATCTGTAAAATATTCAAACCACATTGTGTTATAGGGAATCACACCATGGAAATAATTTCAATTTCTAGGAGTGAAAGGTAAATATGAAAATAAAGTAATTAGTTAGATCCACGAAACAAAGCGTTATAATGTTAATTGTAGAGTCACAACAATGTGAGTTGTGAGATTAAGCTAAAATATGAGCTTCAACTACATTTAATTATGAATTGCAGTAGTAATAAAATCATGTGTTAGAATTTTAAGAGTTACAACTATGTATATGGTCAAGAGTTGTAGCGCTATGTAATTAACCAAACTAAATTTTAGAGTTACATAACTATGTAAATAGAAGAATTATATATCATAGTTGAACAATATGATAAAAAGAGGAATTATTGGAAAAAAAATAATGTAAATAAAAATACAACTATACTAAAATGTTACAGACAATATGATGGAATAAGGAATTACTGAGAGGGGGGTGAATGAATAATAATGAAGTTCTTTTGAATTTTAAGTATAATTCTTAAACTATTTTCACTACAACTAGTTACTTGTGAGAGATTTCATTCAAAATATAAATGATCAACAAGATAAGGCATTCACATGTACATACAATCCATCACATGAGCAACATACACATATTGACACAGGTATTTTTACGCGGAAACTCAAAGGGAAAAAACCACCAATCTATTTGTTGTGATGATGTGAATTAAGCACCTACTTAATTACATCAATTTGTTTGTGATCACCTACACACAGAAGGAACCACCCCCCTTAATATAGCAATAACATACTTTCCAAGAGGCACCAACCTCTTACGAATGCAAGGTACCACCTTCTCTAGCCATTGTTCTACGTTTCATACAATTTTCAAATTGAAAATAGGGCCAATTAAATATACATAGAAATACGAATTTGATTAATCGCAGTATCATACATTTGCTCCAATCCCTCTATGCTTTTGTTATCACCAAACTGAGACTAATTGGGTTGTTCAAAAATCAGTTTGATGTAATTATTTCAAATCACTTAGGGTTGGAATTTAGCCCTTCCAACCAGAGAGGGCTCTCTCAAGAAAAGATATGATATTCAATAAACAAGCTTATAAAGAGGATGGATAAATCTTGGTTTTTTTTAGAATCTTTTTGCAGGTGGAAGATGAGTCAGGGATACCATTGGGCATGGTGTCATCATGGAAAATCAATTACAAATAAGTATCATTCATGGAAACTCAGGCACATGAGCTCTTATGAAATAATTCTGACAACAAACATAATACATAAAGGAAGTTGGAGCATAAGATTTATGAATTCCAAGTAATTATGTATGAGAAATATGAATTAAAATTCAAAAGATAAAAGACACAAACACATAAAATCTCAATCAGAATCTCAGGTTGAAACAAAATACTTTTGCAATTGTCGATTAACTGAGTGAAAAATAGATTACAATAGTAGCTTTGGTCATTACATCCATCAACCCTCTATAACTCTAAAAATCCTCTATTTATAGAGTTAAAAAATTTTTACATAGGTCTTCCACCTGGGCTAGACTCTCAAAACTGATCTAGATATCTAGTCCAAAAAGGAATTCATTACATTGAGAAAAAAATAGAGATAATTCAGTTGGAAAGAATTTGTAGTCTAAGGGGACTCTATCACTATTAACTGCATTAACAAACTTTAAATAACCCATGCTAATGAAGGCTATCGAACCAAACAACCTTTTTTAGGTGGAAAAAAAACCATGATCAGGTGGAAAACTGTCATGCTAGATTTCAGGTCCTGATATTCCGAATTTGATGATGAGTTGTGTATTGGTGAGGTGGAAAAAATGATGTGTTGTCAACGATGTCAACCTTATGAAGTGTATTGCTGAGTTGTATTCATTAAAAAATGTCCCAATGACACTCCACAATCTATTTTTATGACTCATCTTCTTTATTAAATACATTAAATGTATCAAAAAGACAAAAACTTCAGCTCACTGGAAAAACAGAGTATTTAGGCAAGTTCGTAGCATAGTTTTTGTAGCATTTTCACTACACCACCTTCTGCATTTTTTTTTACTTTTCTTCTCGTGAGAGGGTATTCATTGGGTATAATAAGGTAAACACATGTCTTCATTCACCACCAACATGATATTTTTTGGAACATTTTACCTCCAAAAATTCTATAGCAAGTTCATAGCGAAAACTCGGCTTCAAGCCTCGAGCTCACAACGAACTTGCCTAACTTCACCAAATTTTGCCATTTTTTCTCTTAAATTCCAAAAAAATTCCTGCAGCCCTGTAAATGACTTGATATGATATCCTAAGACAAAAATTGGCCCAAAAAGGTGTGTCTTACCATCTTTTAAGAGGTATAAGGGTCATTTTCCATCACAATAATTTTCAAACCTTTTTTCTTCAACTCTTCTTGCACCATCTCCATTTGTATTTCCAATTCTCCGACTTGGCTTTGTAACTTAATTATTTGATTGCAACCACCTATTCCTTCTAAAGAGATGTTTCATCATCCTGTGAAAGGGTAGTGTCCTCTTCAACATATACCTTGACCCCTCTGCAACCTCATCATAAAAATCAATCCGTTTGCTCACTTATTTTTTGAAGTCTGTGAGCTCTTGCTTCTCTTGTTTAAAGTCTGCTAACTTCAACTTAGCCTCTAAAATATATTCTCTATCTTCCTTAAGTTGTTATTTTAAAAGCTCCAGTTCATACTTTTCTTGAACCTTTTCTTTGCCTTTCCTTGTCTTGATCACCTTTGCCTCTGTTGGAGATAACTCGATTATTTATTCCCTTGCTAGTTGTTTCTCCTTTTCTGGTTTCTTATGCAGCTTCTCAAATTTTTCTCCCTTTGATAGATGTGACCGAGTGAGTGGCTTCCTAGGTTTAAAATAAAAACCTGAGTCTTCTTTGGAAACATCTAGCTTCTTAGCTTTAAGACCCTTTTTCTTAGTTTTTTCTCCTTTAACCTCTATAGGCTTTACAACAGGTGATTCCTCAATGTCAATATCCTGCAAAATATCTTCTAGCTTGCCTTTCCCCTCTGTCTGACTTCTAGTGATCCTTCTGTGAGGTCTTATATCAGTTTTGACTTTACTTATGGTAGGAGTTTGTTTAGACACCATTCTCTCCAATAATTGATCAATTTCTACCTCTATAGGCTCCACCATGCGTTGCACCTATGTTTTCTCTTCCACCTCATGTTCAACCCTTTTTTAGCTCTATATTATTTATATTTCCTTAGAGTATTTGTCTTTGATCTAGGTTTCTTTCTAGGAGTGAGGACATCCACCTCATACCCACTCAAGAACAAAAAAGCGGATCAATCCCTATTTAACTTCTTTAACTCCTCCATAACTAATAATTTAACCAAACCATGGGGAAAAATAGAAGTATCACGGCTTTCAGGTTCAGCTTGCACCTTATCAGCCATTTTTCCTAAACTCCTAAATAGAAAAAATGGTAAATCCAGAGGTTGTTTACCTATGAAATGAAGCAATAGTTTGAAGTGGTATTGATATATCATGTGAAATCTAGCTTCACAAGTAAAATATTTTTGAATCACCATCAATAGTTTCAAATAGTTTTCCTTGAGGCAATTCCTAGAGATGCCTGAGATCATGTTAATTCCTATGTGTCCCTCCTTTATAAATTCATCACATTTTTTAAGCTTAAACTTTTTTGCTTTAAACCATTCCTCTCCAGACCTTGGAACTCGGTTGCTTGTGCAATGGTATCAGGAGAAACGTTAAATTTGAGGATGCCCACCTTTGAACCTGTATCAATGAAGTTTAAAGTGAAATGTTTGGACACCTGTGCATGATATCCTTTTAGTTTTTGGTGGAACCCCATGCAACCTGCATTTGTAAAATATTGTGAGAAGTCGAAGTCTTCTGAAATCAACCTCATATCCATGGGATCATATCTAACCACAATGCCACCCTTATTTAGCTTTTTATGTGAAGCCATACCTTTAAACACAACATTGTTGAGCTTCTACTTTGACACCTGTAGAATTGTTTGAGACATCAAGCACCTTCCTTGACATAAGTTACACCTAGTCTGAGACAACTACTGGTAAAAAATCAAGACTCGAGACTGTTCGCAAAATGTTCAAACGACTTACAAGGATGAAGGCGAGGTGTTGCTTTTCAAATTAGGGATCGAGCTAAATTAGGAAAGATTTAATGAGTGGGAGAAATGAAATGATGGAAGGCATAATGATTACCACGCATGCACACGAAACATAACTGAAAAGTACCATGATGACCAAGTGTGCACTGACCACTGAAATTATGACAAGATACCGCTTATCCCACCGTTAGCAGAAAAGTCAAAGTTCATAGTGTTTTTAGTTCCTAGGAGGGAAAATTCGCTATGGAAATGTCAGACACTTCCGTAGTGAAATCAAACTGTTTTACATTGAATACGCTGTAGAATCTAGAAAAAGTTTCCAAGTGTCATAAAATGACCTTTATTACCCATGCAAATAGTTTTTTTTTTTTAAATTTACCTTTATGATACATTTATTGCATGACCAATGACCATTTAGACCCCTTAAAATATGTAAAATATCATGAAATTTAATGAATTTCATGACCTCATTTCATCCTAATGACCTGAACTAGCTTAACTAAGAAAAACCTAGACAAACCTAGTTGTTATCAAGAATAACAGCTTCCACAGGAACTCTTGGCGTCACAAAGCAGCACTGACCCACTCAACCCCTTTTCTCTAAAGTATAGGCACACACAACATTTTTCTACAGTGCAAGCACACTTTCACAAAGCTCTCCACACTGCTCCCTGACAACAATGAAAATTCTCCCATATTTGCATAACTGATCTCCGCTGTTTTGTTCCTTTCTTGCGATGTGATCAATATTTTCAATTCCATCCATCAGTTCTCCATTCACACTTCATGAGTATACTCCTGAACTTAGTTTCTCCATCTCGTTGTTGCATCTCTTTCTTGAATTATGTTGTTACATTTAACACAAGGATGGGCATATTTCACTCACCAACTATGTTGCAGTACAATTAATTCAGAGAATGGGTATCTATGTGATTATCCATGTTGAGAGTTAAATCTTACTCATCTTGTACACTATGAAAACGCTTTTGTTCTTTCTATGAATAAATTTCTTTTCCTTGAGGCTCTAATCTTCATTCAGTTCCTCATAGCATGCAAGCAAGCTCAAGGATGTTTTTTCTTAGATGACTGATAGACTAAAGTTAAATTATCATGCACAATTGTGGTCCTTGCTACCTTAACCCAACAATCCTTGTCTCTTTCTCTTGCCTACAACAATCGTCATTGAGTCCACTGACAAACTCTTCTGCGTGCATTTAATCTTAGTTGTTGATTCATTCATCTTCCATACACCTCTGTGCTGCAATTCCAGAGCCCAGTCATTTCGTAACTTTGTTAAAGATATGTTATGAAATCACGAGATCATGATTGGCCTTTAGCCCCTTTTTCTTCACCTCTTATTATTTTTCCATCATATGACCGGTTGTTGTGACCGGAGGCATAAAAATTTAGTGTTAAGCCCTTCAGGATCCTTCCAGAAGCCTATATCCTTGTGTTATTTCTCTTTTCCCTTGGTTCTCTGGGCTCAAAAACCAAACGATAATTAACATCAGAGCTCCATTGTATGGATACTTTCTCAAAATTAAATTATGGAGGAGTTACAGAATCTTGACCTCCGATATACCTGTGGCATCTCCATAACACTTAGGTGCTAAGCCATTCACTATGCCCTAGGTTCTTTGGGATCCATGACCAAGTTCCAATGACATCAGACCTCCCTGTATCAAAACTCTATAAAAAATAAATTACATCGGAGTTACAAAATCCCCGACCTACAATATGCTTCCAAGATAACATCAAGATCTCGTCATCATCCCCACGTGGAATCTTGTTAGTGGTGATATGTGTCACCATTATTTTCCCCAGTAGGAAACCAAATAATGTTGAATCTGACTACCATGTTTCCTTTGTATGACAATTTCATGCTGAAGTCATCTGCCACCATCAACTCCCTAGGTCCAATTAGTTGTAACCATGTGTCATGTATGAGGAAAGAGAAAGGGTCCCTAGTTCTTTGTTTTGAAAATGAATTCCTTTGAAATACTTGCTCCTTGCAACCCTCGATGATGAAAAAACTCCAAAAATATTGGCAACTCCCTATTTTTGGAACTATTGAAAGAATTCATTAATAAGAAGTTACGAGGTTTCAAACCTCCAAGGTTCTGATATTTCGACATGGTTCCAATATTTGTCCTCCTCTGATATTCAGCCCTTCTGACATCCCAAGATTCCAACCTTCCGAGGTACTGAATTTTTGAAGTTCTGAAACCTTGAAGTGCAAACATGCTTCTGAAATTCACCCTGCTTTGATATTCAACCCTTTCGACTTCTTGAGATTCCCACCTTGCGAGGTCCCGACGTTTCAAGGATCAGACGCTTGGTATCGGATCAAAACTTTCCCAAAAAGAAATTATATTGAGGTTGATAAATATATGACCTCTGATATTCCAACCTCCCAAGGTCTCGAGGCTCCGATTTCCAAAATTTTGAAGCTCTGAAATTCAAGAATCCGATGTTTTAACTGCTTCCATGTTCTGAAATTCCAAAAATTTTCCTGCTCCTAAGGACTTCAAAACCCGTACTTCGATTATCAATAACTTTTGATCCTAAGACCCATTTATGGACTTCCACATACCGTTGGAAATATTTTTCAAATAAATTTCCAGTGGAGAAGGTCTGGTACAGTTCTTAAGCCCATTTTATACCTTAAACATGGTTTCAATCTCTCTTCCTGGAATCTGCCTCAATTCTAGTCTAGTTGACATCAATCCCAACATACTAAGTGCCACCAATCAATCAAACAATGTCAATTGTCTAACAATATCCCCCTTTTTCTTTGATGGCAACAACATAAGCTCCCCTTGAAATCAGGAATGGTCTTCTTCATTATTGTTCTTCTTCGATGCACCAGCAATATTATCCCCCTTTGGCATCAATGGAAAAGTATGCTCTTGAAAACGCCCCCTAAACCATTGTAGCCTACTCTTCACTTGATACCCCATGCTTTGTAGCTACCAATACACATTATACTTGAGTCATTTAGGAGGAGTCACAATGCCTACTTTGCTTCCTGAGATATTGAAAGGGTTCTCTTTCTAGCGGCTTAGTAAAGATGTCTACGGTCTTTAGTGGCTAGATATTCAATTCAAACAACATTAGTTGCAACCTTCTCTCTTAAGAAATGGAACTTGATAGAGGTGTGCTTATTCTTTGAGTGCATGACATGATTCTTAGAGATACTGATGTAACTATTATTATCACACATGATTGGAATGGGATCATTCAACTCGAACTTAATGTTCTTCAAGGTCTACTTCATCCATAGAATTTTCGAGCAACAAGTGCAAGCTGCAATATACTCTACTTCAATAGTTGAGAAAGAAATGGAGTTTTATTTCTTACGGACCCAGGACACTAAGTAGTTTCCCAAAAAGAATGTTGCACCAGAGGTGCTCTTCTTGTCATCAATACTTATTGCCCAATCAACATCAATATAGGCCTTTGACTTAAAATCTCTACTTTTAGCATATCGTAGTCCATAATCATTTTTTCCTTGAATATATTTTAAAATCCTTTTAAAAGTAATGTCATGACTTTCATGAGGGAATGCTTGAAATATGGCCACAAGACCCACTGCTTACATGATGTCTGATCTCTAAGTTGTGAGATACAATAAACTTCCTATCACTGATATGTACTCAGTCTGATTTACCAGTGGTGTTTCATCTTATTTTCACAATTTGCAACTTGTAACCATAGGTGTGCTAACTGGCTTGCAATATTCTAGCCCAAACTTATTTAGAGTTTCTCATAGGTACTTGGATAGGGAGATAAAAACCCAATTTTTTGAATGAGAAATTTTCAATCCTGATAAGAAGTACAACTCTATTATCGTGGACATCTTGAACTCTACCTAGATACAATTTTTGAATTGATGTCCCAATTTTTCTATGTCGCTGCTAAATATTATGTCGTCCACATAAACTACTACAATTAGTAGATCATCATATTCAGACTTTATGTATATATTTTTGTTTGCAATGCCTTTCTTAAATCCTTGTTGTTGAAGATATTGATCCACTCTTGCATACCAGGCTGTCGGAGCCTGTTTGAGTCCATATAAGGCCTTTTTCAATTTTCACACAAACCCTTTGTTTTTAGTGAGCGTGAATCCTTCTGGGTGCTCACTATAAACATCTTCTTCTAGATATCCATTGAGAAATGTAGACTTCACATACATCTGATATACCTTGATGTTTTTATGACAAGAAAAGGAAAGAAACATTTTGATAGCTTCAATTATAACTATTGGTGTAAATGTTTCCTCGAAATATACCCCCTCTATCTAGGCGTACCCTTTGCAGACCAAACTAGCCTTGTTTCTTATTACTTGACCCTACTCATTTAACTTGTTTTCGAAAATCCATTTTGTTACTATGACATTTTTCTCTTTGGGTCTTGGAACAAGCTCCCAAGTGTCATTCTTGTCTATTTGGTCAAGTTCTTCATTCATAGCTCTCACCCAAGACTTGTCCTCACTTTCCTGAGTGAGATTTTTAGGTTCAACCTGAGATAGAAGATCAATATTTGCATAGCTTGAACTAGTAAAAAAATTTCTCTTAGTTTTAAGACCAAGTTTTTGATATCTAAGAATTTGACTCTCAAGATGTTCTTTCTGTACATGCCTAGAAGGTGTTTTGGGCCTTGGAGTTGTGCTCATTTCCACGTATTCACTATTTTAATATGTTTTATCTTGATCTGAGGGCCTAATTTTTGAAATCTCTTCTCCATCTGAGTTCATGTTTCCTTTGGAGGACTCAGGTTATGAAGATATTTCATCTACTACTACATCAATGCAATCCTCAACCATCTTTTTTCGTTTTTTGTAACACTTGTATCCTTTAGTTTGATCAGAGTACCCGAGTAATATACCCTCATCAGCGTGTGAATCAAACTTTATGGAATTTTTAGCATTTTGTTTGATAAATCATTTGCTTCCAAACACCTTGTAGTGTTTAACTGATGCGGGTCTTCCCTTCCACAACTCATAGGGATTTTTTTCACTATTAGGCCTTAGTTGTGTTCTGTTTGATAAGTATAGTTCTTCTCCCCAAAAGATGTGAGGTACATCTGCTTCATCCATCATAGCACTGGCCATTTCCTAGATTGTTATGTTCTTTCTCTCAACTACTCCATTTTGTTGTGGAGTTCTAGCCACATAATACTAACTCCTTATGCCATGCTCTTCACATAATTATTCAAAACTCTCTTGAAGTGTATTCTTCTCCTCTATCTGATATTGAGCATTTGATATTTAGATATTTCTCATTTTCCACTTGAGCTTTAAATTTTTTAAAATGTTGAAACACATTTGATTTTTCCTTTAATAGGATGATCCAAGTGGCCCTGATAAATTCATCAATAATAAGCATAAAATAAATTTCTCCTCTTATCCTTTTTGCTCTAGTTGGGCCGCATATATTTATGTAAACTAGCTCTAGTGGTTTAGATGAAGAGAACTCTTTTGTCTTGAAATGAGTCCTAGTCTTCTTACCATATTGACATGACTTGCAAATTTATTATCAGGCCTTGAAAATCTTGGAAAACCTCTTACAAATCCCAGCTTTTTGACTCCTATCAGACTGTCAAAACTAATATTCCCAAGTTCCTATGGCATAACTAGGCTTCACTCAATTTTTTCAAATAGAAATTTTCTCTCGAGTTATCAAACACATATGAATTATTGGGAATTCTAACTGCCTTTCCCACCAACTTTCCATTTTCTTCATTTCGTATCTCACATTCCTTGGGTCACATTAAATCCATTATCACGCATATGAATTACACTAAAAAATTTGTGCTTGTTTCCTTCTACATACAACAAATTTTTGGCTTTAGTCTTTTCATCAAGACTAACTATGCCCTTACCCTTAATTCTTGTTGGGGCATTGTTTCTGAAAAAGTGACATTGTTCCCTCTGTCCTTTTCTTTTAGCAACATAAATTTTCTCTTATCGCCATGCATATTCTTGGAGCAACCACTATCCACATACCATTTGTTTAATTGATTACATGTTGATAGAGAAAGTTTACATTCCATGCTCTTTCCATACTTTTGTTTCTAATTCTCATGATCCTTTTGAAAATTTGGCTGCCAAGTGTTCTGAGATTAATATGGGTACTTAAAAATAATTTTGTACTCAATTTCCTTGTGCTAAAAATGATTAAATTTGAAACATTCAACATCACTCATTAGGGGAGAGAATGAATTTTTATTTCTTAGAGTATATTTTTGAGATCTAAATTCCGATACTTATTGTATCTGATATTTTCATCTTTTTCAACTTTAATACTTCTACAATCAAAAAAATTATGTCCAAATATGTGACATTTATAACAATGACCATAAAAAAAATGAGAGTACCTGAAGTTGGAAAGTTCATGAGTTTGTGCATGAAGGTACCTCTATTTTTTGGATGATTGATTCATTCCCCATTGGTGTGGTTCCTTGCGGTGGATGGACTTATTATTCTAGTGATGGGATCCTTTATGGCTTACTACCTTTTTATCTTAAGTTCTCCTTTATTGAAACATATTTGCATAGCTCTAATGTTCCTCAAATCCTATGGACCTGAAGTTCATATTTCCCATAGAAGATTCTTGTGGTCTAGAGTATCCCAAGCCTATTTTGTTTCCTAAATACCTTTGTCTATTTAGAATCTGATCTAGATTTCTTGTACCTTTTGCAAAATTTTCATTTATACCTTTCTTAGTCTTTATTATATCAATATCCATTATGAGATAGATGGCCTCTACCTTGAGACACTGACAATTCTCTTCCCATTCATGGATAAAATCTTGAAGAACTTCTTCCTTTAGTTTAACTTCTTGTAATTTGAATTTCAAGGACATAATTTCATATTTGCATGTTTTTTAGTTCGTTTCCTTCTTTACCTTGAACAAATTCTACTTCAAAATTGTATCTTATTCTAGTTTTTCACATGTTCCTTGTTTTTCTTATAGTAGAAGTGTTAAACCATCTTTGATTTTAATGGCTTCTTCAAGTTTTTCTTTTTGACAAACAAACTCCTCATTGTCAGAGTTGTACATACCTTCTTCAATACATTGTATCTATTATTTTAGTTGCTTGTTATTTCTCCTTGCCTTCTTTAACACATCAAGTGCATTGATGAGTAAATAATTACTAGAATCATCTTCTGAGGAGTTTTCGTTGTTTAACTCTTGTGCTGAACTGTCCTCTTTGGAGTAGAGACCCTTTTTCTTATAGAACTTCTTCTTCTCATGTTTTTGAGATTTGTTTCTAAATTTTGTATCATCTTCATTTTTTTTCCTTTCTTTGTAAGGATATTGGAAGAAAAATGTACAACTCTTCCACAATCAAAGAATTTAAAGGGAAACTTCCCTTTATATTTTCTTGATCCCTACTTTAGTTTCTTGGAAAATTGAGCTAGCTCTTGATCATATTCACTGCTGGATAAATCTTGATGATATTTGTGCTCCTTGGCCTTCTTGGATACTTTGAACGTTGCTTCCTTGGGTTCAAACTTCTCTCTTCATACTCTCATCTCATAGGTTGTGATAGTACCAAGAAATTGATCCATATTGAGATTATTTAAATCATCCATTTATTCAATAGTAGAGACTTTGGCATTAAATCTCATGGGTATAGATCTTAATACCTTTTGAATAATTATATATTCCTTGAACTTTTCACCAATCCCTCTAATCATATTGGTTACTTCATCAACTCTGTGGAAGTATGCTGGTATGCTTTCTTCTTCACTCATTTTTAAGTTTTCAAGCCTCATTCAAAAGGTTTGAATTTTGGACTGCTTGAATTTTTCATCTCCTTCATAACTATGATTGAGCTTCACCCACACACTTCCTTGGAATATTTATAGTGCATAAACTTTACGAGTTCAGATTCACTAAGGCCAAAGAGAATCAAATTCTTGGCTCTAGCATTATTTCCATACAATTTTTACCATTTGTGTCAGTGGGAGGGAAATCAAGGACATCATAATCTACTAGTACAAAGCTCCAAACATATACTTCTAGATACATAAGATATGCTTCCATCCTAACTTTCTAGAAGGCATAGTTTGTCACATTAAAGACTAGTATCTTTCTTGAGTAAGCATATTGACTCTCTTGCCTAGACATAATTCCTTATGGATCTACCTTCCAATGGTTAGACTATTCCTAAAGGAACTTGGCTCTGATACCAATAGTTGGAATAAGGTATCACTAAGAGGTAGGGTGAATCAATAATAGTTAACTTCTTTCAAATTTTAGGTATAATTCTTTAAGTATTTTCACTATGGCCAATTACTTGTGAGAGATTTCATACAAAATACAAATTATCAGCAAGATAAGGCATTCACATGTACATACAATCCATCACACGAGAAACATACACATATTGACACTGTGATTTTTACATGGAAACCCAAAGGGAAAAAACCACCAATCTGTTCGTTGTTATGATGTGAATTAAGAACCTACTTATTTACATCAATTTGTTTGTCAGAACCAGATCATAGGAGGCACCAACCCCCTTAAGTTATTAAGAACCTATTTTCCAAGAGGCAACACTCTCTTATGAATACAGGCCACCAACCTCTCTAGCCATTGTTTTACTTTTCATACAATTTTCAAAATGAAAACATGGGAAATTACATATACATAGAAATATAAATATAATTCATTGTAGTATCATACTTCTTCTCTCGACCCTCTACGCTTCCATAGGACCTCTTGGCCTCAGACAAAAACATTGGCCCACTCAACCTATTTTCTCTACAGTATAGGAACACACAACCTCTATCTACAAAATAGGTGCACTTCGCCTCTCCTCAGCAATGCACATTTGCACCCAAATCTCCACACTGCTCGTTAAAAACAATACAACTTCCCCCATATTTGCATAACTTCTCTCCACGATTTTGTTCCTTTCATATCGTGTGATAAATGTTGTCTCTGCCAACCATCATTTACCATTCACACTTCACAAGTGTACTCATGCACTTGTATTCTCCATCCCGATGTTGTGTCTCTTTCTTGAATTATGTTGTTGCATTTAACATGAGGATATGAATCGTTTATTCACCAAATATTGTTGTAGTAAAATTAATTCAGAGAATGGGCATCTATGTGATTCTCCATGCTAGGAATTAAATCTCAGACAACCTACACTTCAAAAAGACTCTTATTATTTTTGTGAATAAATATCCTATCCTTGAGGCTCTGATCTTCATAGCATGCAATCAAGCTCAGGGATGGCTTGTATCAGCTCACTGAAAAACTCCATTTAAATATTCCTACGCAATTTGGTCCTTGATCCCTTGACCCAATGATCTCTGTCTCTCTCTCCTACTTACGACAAGTTCCATTGACTGCATCAACCAAATATTCGGCATGTAGTTACTCTTAGCTTTTGACTCATTCATCTTCCATACACCTCTATGCTGCAATTTTGGAGCCCAATCATTTCGTAACTTTATAAAGGAGATGTTACAAAATCAGAAAATTTTTATAGGCCTTTAGCCCCTTTTGCTTCGCCTCTTATTCTTTTTCCATCATAGGATTGGGTGTTGTGACCGGAGGCATAAAACTTAGGTGTTAAGCCCTTCGGGATCCTTCTAGGGTCATATCTCCTTTTTTTCTTGCTATTTTCCCTTGGGTCTTTGGGCTCAATGACCAAACACCAATCAACATTGGAGCTCCCTGGTATCAAAAATTTCTCAAAAGTAATTTATGGAGGAGTTACAAAATCCCGACCTTCAGTATCCCTGTGGCATCTCTATAGAAGTTGGGTGCTAAGCCCTTCACTACGCCCTAGGTTCTTTGGGCTCCATGACCAAGTTCCAATATCATCGGAGCTCCCTGTATCATAACTCTCTTAAAAAGATTTTGTAGTGGAGTAACAAAATCCCAGACCTTCGATATTCTTCCAAGATGACAATCATGCTCTCGTCATCATCCCCACGTGGTATCTCCTTAGTGGTTACACGTGTCACCAATATTTTCCCCATCAGGCCACCAGATAATTTTGAATTTGACTGCCATGTTTCCTTTGTATCACCATTTCATGTTGACATCATCTTCCACTGTTAGCTACCTAGGGCCAATCATCTGCTGCCATGTGTCTTGTCTGAGGAGGGAGAAAGGGTCCTTGGTTCTTGGTTTTGCAAAAAAATTCTGTTGAAATCCATGCTCCCTCCAACCCTTGGTGACAACCAAACACCAACAATATCGACAACTCCCTATTTATGGATCTCTTAAAATAATTCATTAATAATAATTTATAAGGTTTTGAGGTTTTGAGGTTCCAAACCTCTGAGGTTCTGATATTCCAACTTGCTTCCGATATTCAACATTTTGAGGTCCTAAGCTTTTGACCTTTTGAGGTCCCAAATTTTTGAAGTTCCAAGCGTTTGAGGTTCCAGTCTACTTCTGACATTCAACCTACTCCGATATTCATCCCTTCCGGGATCCCGAGCTTCCGACCTTCCAAGGCCCCAAATTTTGGAGGATCGGCTCCTTGGTATCGGATTAGAAATTTATCAAAAATAAAATTATATTAAGGTTACAAAATATATGACCTCTGATATTTAGAACTCTCGAGGTCCCAAGGCTTCGACCTCTAAAATTTTGAAGTTCGAAAATTCGAGGATCCAATGATCAGCCTACTTCCCTGTTCCAAAATTCTAAAATTTAGCCTGCTCTTAAGGACTCAAGACCCTTACTTCGGCTATCAATAACTTTTTTATGCCGAGATCCATTTATGGACTTTCACATACCATTGAAAATATTTTTCAAATAAATTTCCAGTGGAGAAGGTCTGATGTAGTCCATGAACCCATTTTCTACCTGAAACATGGCTGCAAACTGTCTTCCTGGAATCTACCTCAATGCTATTCCAGTTGACATCAATGCCAACATACCAAGTACCACTAGTCAATAAGACAATGTAAATTATACAACACAATATTTATCTAAGGAAAGGGGCCTACCTCGTTACTTGAGGCATTGATTAAAGGAACAACAGAGTGTAATACAATCAACGCACCATTAATTCAAATTAGAAAGGAACAAAAAATTATTTCATAAATTAAATTACAATTACAGACTAATTGAGTCTCTCCATATTCTAATAATTTTAGTTCATTTATTTATGTTCTACTTATATAAATGTCTAAACTAAATCAAGAGTTCCATGGACACTCATAAGAATTTTAATATTCCATCTAGTTAGAGTGGATTATTTAGAAGATAGAAAATCAGATAAATACTGACTTGATTGGTTGTGTGACAAGAGGTAGCTAGGTCATGATTTCCTTGTGGAGTGACCAATTTCCATTGTCAGTCTCCTTCATTAGGAGATTGGTTGGTTCACTGATCTGGATGATCCATTGGTGACAACTATGTGTCTAAAATGAATCCTTTTACCAAATTTCCATAGTTTTAACTCCTTTCCAAAATGATCAACTCACTAATAGTTGCAACAACTTCTGGAGTGATTTTTGGCAAAGACACTTAAGGTGAGTTACAACAACGAAGGGTCACAACAAAAGTATTAGCATCTAAAATTTGTAGCACATGTGGAAGTACCTTGGAGTTGCAGCGCAAATGTTACCATCCCAAAGTCATAACTCTTTATAATTATAGAAATATACTGGAATGATGAGTCACAAAAACCAACAATAGGGAGTTGCAACACTAGCAACTAGAGTTGCAGCAAATGGAAACAAGGAGTTGCAACAACTATTATGGTGGGTTATAGTGCCTATGTCCTCTTGTTTGAATGTGTCTATGAAGCTCTACCTCCTAAATATCATTCATTAGCATAGAAAGGTTATTATCTCAAATGCATATTAATAAGCATTAAAATGGAATATTAAGAGGATAATTATATCTTTACCCAAATGCATTTATAATAGGAAAGATGTCTTATACTAGTGCTAGAAATATGTCAAATTGGGAACTCATCATCTTCACCCAACCAAAAATATTACATGTCCCTGTCTGAATGCCATTTTAATTTTGAGTGCATAACTTCCATGGAGGTTAATAATATTATAGTCCACCTCCCCTAATTCCTGATCATGGTAATAGCCTTTCCTTTCCTCAACTTTCCTCCAACAGGAAAGTTCTTTTTTGGATATATTTTAGTCCCTGATACTTTGTAGGAGGTAGAAAAATCATTGGATAGTGAAAGTTGAGGCCAACCCAATTGTTTTCACAAATATATATACACTTGATATATTGGTGTACTCTCCTTAGAGCCACTATATTGGATACTAGTGTAGCTCTAGGTACCAAATCTATGGAAAATAAATATGCCTCTTTGGTGGCAAACTTGGAATTTTAGAAAACACATAGGCTCAAATTATTTAATTTTAAGATGACCTTAAATTATTTTTACCTTGTCCTTGGTTTTATTTTCCATGTCTGTTGCATTAATTTTTCACCCTTTCTGAAAGTATTCTTCAATTTCATGGTTGATATTTATCTAACAAAAAGTAGCCTTGGAATCCCTTGCACTTGTATTTCTTTCCCTTCTTCATCAAGGAAAGTGAATGACTTATTGTAACAATATAGGAAGACATGGTTCTTATCCAACAAATTCATACTAATTAGGTAATCATATTTTTTTTTCCAAGGAAAAAGCCGTAATTTTATTAATGAAAACAAAATTACATGTTGCACTTGTAGATAATTGTCAGAGACAGGCTAGTAAGTTACATCACATAACCATTAATACATGGGGAGAAAATTAAACTTTTCTCCCTTTCTTCTTTTCGACCTTACGCCAAGGACCTTGTGTTGGCGTGGCAGAAATTAAGGAGAGCTGATTTTCTACTATGGTTGCTCCATTGTCCTTATCTGAATCTGAGGTATCTAAGTTGTGTTGTCTTTTGTTTCCTCCATTGTTTGGTGCCCCATGGTCCATTATCGGTTGGGCTATAGTGGTATGTTCTGAAAGATCTTGCATCTGTTGTTCTTGTGTCTCCAGATCTGTTGTTTTCTGGTTGTTTTCATTTGGGATGGGTGCGTCCTCTTCTTCTTTCACTGTTGTGAAACTAGCTCCAAAAATAGAAGAAAAGAGATATCAACACCTTAGAAATAAGCCACTTCGAGGGGGAAACCTCCAATACATTACATGAATGAACAATTCTTGGATGATACAAATTACAAAACCTCCTTTCTATAAGGAACCCGCAGTTACAATGTAATCCTAGCCGACCTAACAATAATAATTTAAGAGCACAATAATAATAATGGGGGTTACGGGGGTACGATAATAACAATAGGGGGTTACACTAACAATAATGAAAGGACTATACTATTAATAGGGACTTGCTGTGCCCTTCTCCTTCAAAAAAGTGTTGTCCTCAACCGAAATACAGCTCTCGATGTACATATAAAATTCTCATCCTCCCATGTAGAATCTTCAGTGGGTAAGTTCTTCCATTCATCCCTTGCTTCAGTTATCCAATCTGGTTGGATAATTGAAATGGCACAAATCAATTCTTCCACCTCTTCATCCTTTCTTGAGAGTTCATTTGCAACAACATTTAGCTTCCCTTTTTTGTAGACAATTTCAAAGTCATAACCCAACGTCATTGTGACCCATTTTTTCTACTCTTTTGAAGATAGTCTTTGTTCCAAAAAGTGCTTAAGACTATCATGATCATTTTTTACGTTGAACTGTCTTCCCATTAGGTAAGGTCGCGATTTCTTTAGTGCATGTAGTAGTGCTAACATTTCCTTTTCATAAATAGCTTTCTGTAAATAATTTATTTTGGTTGGATGACTTTCAAAATCTATGGTTCTTCCTTATTGCATTAAAACAACACAAATTCCATTTCATGAAGCATCACATTCCATAATAAAGGTTTTTTGTGAATTTTGGCGTAGTTAAGACCGATGATAGGCACATTGCCTATTTAAGATGTTCAAAGGCCTTAGTTGCTTCAGGAGTCCATGAAAATGCATCTTTCTTCAATAATTTTGTTACAGGTGCTGCTATTCTACCATAATTCTTAACAAACTTGCAATAATACCATGTTAACCCGAGAAATCCTCGCAACTTCTTTATGGTTGTGGGGACTTTCCATTCCTTAATGGCTTTAATTTTGTTAGGTTCTACCGTAACACCCTCTTGAGATACAATATGACCTAGATATTCTACCTCTTGTACTCCAAAGAAACATTTGGAGGTTTTTGCATATAATTGTTTCTCCTCCAATAGTTTGATCACCCTGTCAACATGTTGAACATGATCCTTCCAAGACCTATTGTAGATTATTATATCATAAAAAAATACTAGCACAAATTTTCTAAGGAAGGGTTTGAAAATGGAATTCATCAACCCTTGAAATGTAGAAGGTACATTGGTAAGGCCAAAAGGCATTACCAAAAATTCATAATGACCCCCATGAATTCGAAATGTTGTTTTCAGAATATCTTTAGTCTTCATTCTAATTTGATGATATCCTGAACGAAGATTCAACTTGGTAAAATAAATTGCTTCGTGTAATTCATCCAATAATTCATCAATCACGGGAATGGGAAATTTATCTTTAATGGTGAGCTTATTTAGCTCCATATAATCCAGACACATGCACCATGATCCATCCTTCTTGTGTACCAATACTACAGGAGCAAAGAAAGAACTTTGACTAGGTTGAATTATACCCGCCTCTAACATTTTTGCAATCATATGTTCAATTTCTCTCCTTTGGACATAAGGATATCTATAAGGCCTGATGTTTGGAGGAACACTTCCTGGAATCAAATGAATAGCATAATCATGATCATGAATAGGTGGGAGTCCTTTTGGAGTTTCAAACACGTTGGAATTATTGTCCAAGACTTTTTGGAGATATGCAGAAATAGATGATTTTGATGTTAGAACTTCTAGTGAGCATAATTGTGCAATTACGCCTCATTGTTCTTTCTTCAGAATCTTTGTCATGAAATTAGAGATTATTATCTTTCCCAGATTCCCTGCAATACCCCGTAATTTGACTTCCTTTCCTTCTGAAAAAAAATTCAAGAAAAGTTCTTGAAAATTAAAAGCTACCATCCCCAAAGATTGTAACCATTGTACTCCTAGTACAACATTAACACCTCCCATAGGAATGGAAAGCATTGGAATATTTAATAAATATTCCCCCATGGTTAGCTTGATATTATGGCATTTTCTAGAGAAATTTATAGTTCCTCCATTTGCAACCATCACTTGACATTCTGGTGCTGGGTATAGGAAACAATTCAATTCCTTGGCTACCTTACAATGAATAAAATTATGGGTACTACCTGAATCAATCGACACTATTACCTTTTTCTTCTTGATATGTCCTTCTATCTTGAGAGTTTGAGGAGTGGTAATTCCTACCAATGCATTACACGATATGGTCAGACTCATTTCTTCCTCTTCTAGGGCTGGTTCCTGGTGTATATCCTCTTCTTGTTCATTTCTTCTTCCTCTTCACAATCTATGTAAAATAATTTCTTCTCAGCACACTTATGACCTTTAGTGTATTTTCTATCACAACTGTAGCAAAGCCCTTTTGCTCTTTTTTCTTCCAATTTTTATGGTGTCAACCTTGTAGGTTGTGGAAATCTAGGAGTAGCAACACTTCCATATTTATAGAAGTGAGTGGTAGGCTTCCTTGTCGCCATAATTTTACATTCAATTTTTCTTTCCAACATGAATGCCTTCTCCAATGAATCAAGTTACAAAACGCAAACTTCATGTTGGATGTTATCCTTTAAAGTACCTATGAAGAGATCAATCCTGTGTTCCTATGGAATATTAGTTACCCTTATATTCAATTTTTGGAAGTCCTCAATGTGCTCCCCCACTGAACACTTTTGTTTGAGATTTATCAATTGGCTAAAGAAAGTGTTGCTCTTTGTATCCTCATAATGTGCTATCATTTCCTTTGTAAAAATTGACCAAGTGACAAATTTTTTATGGGAGCAAAGCCATCAATACCATACAAATGTATTTTTTTCTAAATGTAAAGTTGCAATGCATACCTTTTATGTGTTTTTCACATTATTGAGATCAAAATATTGCTCCATCTGTAGTATCCATGTTACAGGATCCTTTCCATCAAACTTCCTCATATCCATTTTTGTAATATGGTGGTTCTTCCCTCCAACATAAGAGTTTATGAAATCACGATTAACATTTATTATTCTCATCATGAGTTTCCTCTACTATCTTTTCACCATTAGGAAACATTTCTTGTATCAACTTTGTCAAACCTTCCATGTCTGGTTTTAGATCATTCTTCATGTTTTCCATCTTAGCTTCCATGCCAGATTCCATGCCATCCATCTTAGCTTCCTGCCATTCTTCAAACCATCCATCTTAGATTCCATGCCTTTCTATAAAACTTCCATGTCATTTTTTGTTGTTCTTTGCAAGAGTGAAACTTGTTTCACTTGATCTTGTAATTTTGATATGTCATGTTGCCATTCTTCGTCTTCATGAGTTATAGTAGAGCCTTATGAAGGCTTAATGGGTGTTGAATTCCTTTTAAGGGCTATTTTAGAATCCAATACTGATATCTATTCAACAATATGCCCTTCGAATCAATTCAACTTGATTGTTCAAACAAGACTTATGCAATTTGGAAAAACAAATACACACCTTTTACTTGCTTTTGAGGAGCTCGATATTGAAATTGAATTATCTCTATACTTACAGATCCTCAATATCTAAAATTAATCTCTGTAGTATTCCTATGAAGCTTCTTTCAAATGCCATAGGTCTGACTTGATTTGGATTCTTCAAGACAAAGTTATGTCCAATCTCCCACAATGACCTAATTATGGACTGGTTCATTAGAGCGAACTTGTATGTCTTGCCACGTGTCACTGTTTACTCCTTTGGCTTTGAAAGTTATAAACAAGAAACTATAGTCCATGTACTTCCAGTCACTTTTTACAGAATTCCAATCTGATGCTCAGAGAGAGATTTATGAATATTTTCCCACGATCACCTCTTTAAGATGCAATTCAGGAGCTTGAAAAATACCTAACTTCCACAGATCATATCTCCGACAATATTGCAAACCAAGCTCTAAAATTTTCAATGATGGTCCTTAGGATGTGTGCTTCGTGCTCTAAATATTTCAACTTTTGAACCTTTGTAGAAAAAATGTTATAGAAATAATTCCACGATGACCTTTTTACGTGAAATTCAGGAGCCTTCAAAAATCCCTAACTTCCACAGATCATATGTCCGAAAATATTGCGAACCAAGCTCTGAAATTTTGTGACGATGTTCCTCGAGATTTTGGCTTCGCACTCTAAAAGGTTCCACTTCTGAACCTTCATATAAAAAACGTTATAGCGAAAATTCCACAATGACTTGTTTAAAGTAGCGAAACCCTAGAATCCAAAGCTCTAATACTAAATGTTGTGAAACCAGCGCCAAAAATAGAAGAAAAGAGATATCAACGCCTTAGAAATAAGCCACTTTGAGGGGGAAACCTCCAATACATTACATGAATGAAAAATTCTTGGATGATACTGTTACACCATTTTTTGGTCATCTAACTTATTACCATTAGATGGACCCAAGTACACCATGTAAGACCAGTTTTACCCTAAGTAAAACCACTTTCACTATGTTAAAACAGGAAACCCCAAAAGGAAATATTAAACAAACCCATGTTTGTTTGACTTTCCTCATGGAATAATTAATTAAACCATAATTTAATTATTATTCCCAGTCATGTTTAACCCAAAACCAAAGAAATTAATTAGATAAACCTTTATTTATCTCATTAATTTCTAGGAATGATTATTTAAATCTTGTTTAGATAATATTCCTTGTTAAATATGACCAAATCACCCACAAATAATTAAATAAATCATTATTTATTTGATTATCTTCCAACCACTTCCTTAAAAAGATAAATAGATCATTTATTTATTTATTTTTGACTAATCAAGGGATTTGACCCAAGTCAAATACCTTTTCCCTCCAACAAATATAATAAAATATTCCATAAAAGGTGGATCTAGATTTGGTTAACATTATTTTAATCATGCACCAAGATCTAGAATGACCCAATATTTTGTTATAAATAGGAGGGTTTTTCCCCATCATTCTTCACCTTTTGTTGCCTATTAGATCACTCTGGATCTATACACTTGGTCACCATTTTCTGCCATTTTGCTCCCTTTGAGCTCTACTTTTTGCATTGGGTTTTCTACATCTACAAGAGAGAGAAAGCTTAGATCTGAAGTGCTGAGGACTACAAAGAACCCATCCCATTGAGGAGATCTGGATACACCTTCTTGTTTCCTCCCAGGTGCCCTGTAATATAAAAATTCATTCAAAAAATCGTGTTCTTGTCTTGTTTGTTGGATGCATGGAGCAAACTCTTTACTTTACTGCTTAATATCTTTCCATTTATAGATCTGTTTGCTGACATTTATTACTACCCGCAGAGATGCGAAGATATTTGTGGCCACTTTGTTGTTCGGGCTATTAGTTATGCGTAGCTAAAGTGAGTCCTTATATACATGACGAAGGATTCATAAACACGAGATACAAATTTAAAACCTCTTTGTCTGTATATAGGAGTCCATGGGGCCACAATGTAATCCTAGGCTGAAATTCTGGTCTTAATCCTAGCAGGCCCTAAGAATAATAATTTAAGGGCACAATAATAAAAATATGGAGGTTACAGGGGTACAATAATAACACTAAGGGGGTTACACTAACAACAATAAGGGAATATACTATTAATATAGGGGCCTAACATTCATCTCCTACTCTGGTTCTTCTAAAGGGAATTTCCAGCCCTTGGAAGCTTTCCCTATATTTTTCTTTTTTCTGTTGTCTCTTTTTGCTTCTAGGCATATGTTTTTCAAATGCTTGGTGTTCCTGCATATTCTGAATCTGAATGTAGTGTTTTCATAGTCAAGATGTTGTGTCCATTTTTGCTGTTTATGATTCAGTTGGATACACTTTGGAATCCCTTTACTAAGGTACACTTCCACACAGATACGTGCCAAGGTGTAGATCCTCTCCTCTAAGCGTTGGGTGTCATTTTTTATGTATCTCCCAATGGTGTTTCCTATGCCTGAAAGAACAACTTCATTCCAGAAATGAAGTGGGAGGTTGTATAGCCGAACCCAGACCGACATTCCGATGACCTCCATAGTATTTGCATCAAAATCTGGAAACCATGGTATGGTGAAGAGCCCGGTGGATCCCTAAAACCATGGTCCAGCCCCAAGAATGTTGTCTCTAGCCTCCGAGGATAGGAACTTGACAATGAAAAAGCCCTTTGAAAAAAGATGGATTTCACAGTCCATTGTCTAGTTGGTGAAAATACAATGAAAGAGCTCCATTGGTTTGGGTGAGAAATAGTTAAATCTATAGATTAGTGCTTCTGATTCGAAGTTGGATCGTTGTTCATCAATCTCTAGAATGTATAGTTGCAATTTTGTCACATGATTTAGTTGTTTCACAATGTAAGGTTTGGGGCCATTCTCTGCTGGTACTGTTGGAGATGATGTTTTATTTTTCCCTTGTAATATGTTCCTGTATGAGGGACCATTTGTGAAATCATTTTTGGATGTGTTAGGTCCCCTGTGACCCTGAGATCTGTTCTTCACAATTTCTTCACCTCTCAGTCTCAAACTGAGATAAATGGTGGAGCTAGGGCGAATGGAGTATTCTTTGAGTGTGCTGGAATCTTGTAAAACTATTCCACAATGTATTAGGGACTGAAAATGGCATGGATATCTGGAAAATATCCATATGTTTTGCTTCAGTTTTGAAACTTCATCAGTGTCCTGTATCCAAATCAATAAACTATTCCCCATAGGGGGTTTTATAATAATCTGAAAACAATTTGCGATTACCTCATTCGCCTTTTCCTTGATGCTAATGTCAACTCTTCTTTGTTTCTGTTCTGTTTGCAGCGATAGGGGCCTAAGCGGGTCTGATTCCAATGCTCAACGATGTTCAAAGTATGAAAACAGGCCTATAAAAATCAACGCAAAACACAGAGAGTCAGGCACTCTGCTTCCACTTAGTCCCAGAGCATGTACAATAAACTGTGGGAAGCAAAGTACCCCGACTCGTCTGGTGAATGCCGGCTTCAGATGAAAGCCCCTGCCACTGAACCTCAGAACCCATGATCTAGTGTGGAAATATCGCAGCAAAGACAGACTCGGGTGTTGTGTCGTCTGGGCATACCATGGCTGCTTCGAGGTGAAATGTCTTCGATGCCGTTCAAGGTATTCGATGGGGTATCGAATGTCGGTCTCGGCATAGTGTGAGTAGCCCCAAAATCGATCATGTTTCCCCACAAGCCCAATACAATTGAACCAATGGGTGCTGCCATGAGGGGTAGCAGATGAACAAGCACAAAAACCACATCGTGAAACCCTAGACCATCGTTTTTCCGCCATCGCTCCTCTCAAAAAAAAATTAGGCGATCATATGAACCCAAAGGTATGATGTTTAAATCTCCCTCATGTTCAATTACATTCTTTCACTCATTGATTTATCCTCCTCTTTTCCCTTATATCTAGCTAAACCAACCAAGTTTTTTCCATTCTTGGTCTTATTGAACTGAAATATTTCAACTAGTTTAGGATCAATATAGCTATGAGTAGATCCAAAATCAATTAAAAATTCAATGGCACTAGTTTCAAGAACTCAGAGTTACAACTTGGTAATATTGGGGCTGAATTGTAAGAATAGTTTCAAAATGGGGAAAAATCCCTAGTTGTAGGTGAAATTTAGAGGAAACCTGTTCATAATGATGAATGTATATATTTGAGTCAATTATATGAATGTGGGATCATATTTATTGGAATAAGGGGTTAATTACAAAAAGCAAAGCTACAAATTTCATGAACATAGAAAATTTCTAGAAAAAAAAAAGTTTATTAACAAAAAAATTGAAAAATTACAATATTTTCATATTACAACATCAATAATGATGTGGGGATGCCAAATGTAAATGGAGTGAAAATGTGTGAACATGTGGTAAATTTAGATTAGGGGTATTTTGTTATCAGGTGAGCAGTTCGATCCCAATACCAACATGAACCATTAATCAAATTAAAACATAGCCATAGGTCTCATCTGACATATAGGTAATAATTAATCCTCTCCCTTGTCTGCACCTAATATGGAATCACCATCACTAATATATTATCAATATTAGCTATTGGATCCATAAATTAGATAGGTAATAAGTAAACCTCTCTCATATTTCCAATGAGATATCATAAATGAAAAACCCATTTGAGTAGAGGCACTAAAACAAAATTTCCTTTTTTCTCACTTCTTTCTTTCATTTAAAGGTTGACCTATGAGATGAAAAGGGCCATAAAGGAATTCAAAATACAAAACCTTATTTGGATTTCAAGCCATTATAATTTATCATTACAATAAAACCCTTAGTGATTAAGCTGATTGATACTTCCATATGAACATAAAATTTATGGTATTCTAATTTCTGATCATTTGCTACATGCTAAAATTTATTTGATCTCTCAAATACATTTAAAATTGAAAAAAAAAGCATGCTCCATATGATGTCAAATTTCAAGGATGTTTCCTAGGATTATAGTATGCACTAAAATCAATAAGACTCCAGAGGGAATGCTAAGTAGAATGATACAATAAAATGTACACTACCTTTAAGATGAATGAGATGTTAATACCAAATAGAAGATGCCATTTACATCTTTCCTTATCCCACTACCTAGGCTATTTAATAAAATGAAAGTTCAATATCAAGTTGGATATATGTTTTAAGACAATTATACATAGTTTAATAAGGAATACTCAAAACAAGTTGGAAAATATAATTTGGTGAAAATTTATGGACAAACGTCCCATCTATCTACTTCATTTAAAAACAACAAAAAGTAGTGTGTGTGTGTGTGTGTGTGTGAGAGAGAGAGAGAGAGAGAGGGTCAGGTCATAGTCATAATTATCAAAATCCCTAAAGGAAAAGTTCCGCCATGGGAGGAACTTGGATCATTATGAAATTACAAAAACTTTAGATGGAAGGAGTGCTTTTGAGTGCCAATATTCCTACTTTGAAGTTTTACTAGTCATTGTAACATGTAATATTTTAATATAATAACAAGATTGTCAAAATTATAATGAAAAATTTGTTGTACATAAAGGAAAGGATAATCGGTAACATAATAGGAATACATGACAATAAAATAAGGAAATCCATAAACAATATCAAAAAATTGCTAAGCTTGAGGAGAGGTTTATATGTCGCAAAGGAACTCATAATTGAACCTTTAACCATTGAAGGGACTCCTAACTTATCTTAGAATAAGCCAAGACAAGGGGGAAAAAATATATTATCAATATTTCATCAATAAATTGAATATTATCATGAAAATAAAGAACATGTTGAAATTTCCCACGGGGAATATAATATTTTGGGATAGATTGTATTGTTAATTCACTCCTTGTGTGAAGGTTGTTGTTTAAAAACATTGTGGTTCTATCTTAAAAAGAAGAAGTTGAAATTAGCATTAACATCGAGGATATGTTTGTATGTTCGAAAGAAAGTCATAATTGTACTTGGGATCACTAAAGGGACTCTTAACGTATCATGTAATTACTCAAGAGAAGGAAATAAAAAATTTCTATCAATGTTTCATCAAGAAATTCAAAATTCTCATGTCAACTAAAGGACTTTACTCTTCTATTAACTTTCTTATCAAACATTTTCTTCCATCATAAAAGAGTAACTATATCCAATCTTGATAATATGAAATCATATTTAGGTTGTGTAATCTCAAAACTAGGACTAATTGGGTTGTTCAACAGTCAATTTGATGTAACTATTTCAAACCACTTGGGGTTGGAAGTTAGCCCTTCCAACCAGAGAGGGCTCTCTCAAGAAAAAGGTAAGATATTCAAGAAACAAGCTTATAATGAAGATGGCTAACTCTTATATGTTTTTATATGATTTTTGCAGGTGGAAGATGAGTCAGGGCTACCATTCGACATGGAGTCAGCATGGAAATTCAATTAGAAATGAGTATTATTCATGGAAACTGAGGTACCCGAGCTTTTACAATAAATATGACAGCTAAAATAATACATAAAGGAATGTGGAGCATAAGATTTTATGAATTCCAAGTAATCATGTATAAGAAATCTGAATCAATATTCAAAAGATAAATGGACATAAACACATAAAAGCTCAATATGAATCTCAGGTCTGAACAAACACTTTTGCAACTGTGTATTAACTGAAAGAAAATTACATTTTAGCCTGGCCATTTACATCCATCCACCTCCTCTAATTATAAAAGCCTCTCATTTATATATTGAGATCTCTTTTACATAGGTCTTCCCCCTGGGCTAGACTCTCGAACCTGATATAGAGATCTAATCCAAAAAGGACTCCATTACATTGAGAAAAAATAGAGATATTCTGTTTGAGGGAGATTGTAGTAAAATAGGACTCTATAACTATTAACTACATCAACGAAAACTTTAAATAAACCATGATAATGATGGCTACATAACCAAACAACCATTTTTAGGTGGAAAATTTTCATACTGGACTTTAGGTCTTAATATACCGAATTTGATGATGAGTTGTCTATTGGTGAGGTGGCAAAAGTGATGTGTTGTCAGCCATGTCAATCTTGTGAAGTGTATTGCTGAGTTGTATTCATCAAAATATGTCCCAATTACATTTCATAATCCTTAATTTTGATGACTCATCTCCTTCCTGAAATGCATTGAATGCCTAAAAAGGACGGAAAATTTAGGGCATTGGAAAAACAAAGCATTTAGGCAGTTTTGTAGTGTAAGTTTTGTAGCATCTTTGTAACACCACCTTCAGCAAATGTTTTGAATCTTCTGCCAGTGGGAGGATATTCAATCGGTTTTATAAGGTAAATACATACCTCCAGTTACCCCTGATATGATATTTTTTAGGGATTTTTTCCTTAAATAATTCTACAGCGAGTTCGTAGAGATTACTCGACCTCAAGCCTGGAGCTCGCTACGAAATTGCCTAGTTTCACAAAATTTGGTAAATATTTATTCGTAACCCCAAAAGTGTCTTTTCAGCCCTATATATACCTTGATATGATATCTTAATACAAAAATTAGTAAAAAAGGTTTGACTTGCCGTCATTCATGGAGTAGCAGGCTAATCCTCCATCACAATCATCTTTAGAACTTTTTTTTCTTCAACTTAGCTTGCACCATCTCCATTTGTATTTCCAATTCTCTTGCCTCGCTTTGAAACTTCCTTCTTTCTGATTGCAACCACCTGTTCCTCCAGAAGAGATGTTTCATCATTTGTGAATTGTGTCAGGAGGTACAACAAAATTGAGGATGCCCACCCTTGAACTAGTACCAATGAAATTTATAGCAAAGAATTTAGACACCTGTGCATGATACCATTGCAGTTTCTGGCAGAAACACATGCAACCTGCATCAGAAAAATCTTTTGAGAAGTTTGGGTCTTCTGCAATTAGCCTCATATCCATGGGCTCATATTTGACCACATTGCCACCCTTTTTTGGCTTTTTGTGTGAGGCCATACTTTCAAACACAACATTGATCAACTCCTTCTTTGACACCTGCAGACTTATTTTGAGACAAAAACTAACTCGCTTGACACAGGCAGCACTTAGCCTAAGACAAATATAGGATAGAATTCAAGACTCTACACTATTGGAAAAAGTGTTCAAACATCCTACAAGGATGAAGGTGAGGTGCTGCTTTTCGAATTAGGAATCGAACTAAATTAGGAAAGAGGAGATAAGTGGGAAAAATGAAATGATGTGAGGAGTAATGATAACCACGCATTCATATGACATATGATGACAAATAACAGAATGGGACCATGATGACCAAGTGTGTACTGAACAATGAAATCATGACAAAACATAGCCTTTCCCTCCATTAGCAGAGAAAATGGATTTCGTAGTGATTCTAGTACTCGGGAGGGAAAATTCACTACAGAAATCTCAGGCACTTCCGTCTGAAAATTAGACTGTTTTACACTGACTACACTGCAGAATTCAGAAACAATTCCAATTGCCAAAGAATGACCCTATTTTACCCATGCAATCAGATTTTTCGAATTTACCTTGACATGACCTTTATTGCATGACTAATGACTATTAAAACCTCTTAAACTATGCACAATGTTTTTAAAAATTAATGAAAATCCTAACCTTATTTTCATCCAAATGACCCAACCTAACTTACCTAAGACCAACCTAGACAAACCTAGTTGTTATCATAGATAATAGTGGCTCCACTGGGGATGATGTGCCCATGTGGTGCAGTAAAGAACCAGCAGACTAAGTGCCTTATCCATTGGGTTGATCCCAACCTCATGTCATATTATTTAGCCTGCATTAGTCCCTTAACATGCTCTTGAAGCAAACACCATACAAACCAAAACTTACAACTACAATCTTTAAACTAAATGTTGAAAGATATGCTTGCCCAACAAGCTTATTTATGTACCAATAACCCTACTCTAACAGCTGAAAACCAAAATTTCAATTAAAGAAATATTAAATTTCCAGTATAGCCAGTCAAAGAGCTAATCCAAAACCTGTGTTTCTTGATTGTGCTTGAACAACATCAGAAGTGAATCATCTATTGGCAACTCAGAATGAAAAATGAATCGCTACTCTATAAGAAACACAAAAATTGTCTTGATTGATGACTGCAACAAAATTACCATTAGATCGTGGAAACCATGAAAAATCACCTTTTCTTGATGAGTAAAACCATGAGAGATGAACTAATTCATAATTGATGGCCTCTTTTGTCCTATGTCTTCAATTCCAATAACATCATAAAATAAAATGGCAAGAATAAATTTGTATTCCCTTTCATGTAAATCATCAAAATCATCCATGCATCCTTGAACATCTTCAAACATGACATCCATATTGTGTTTATCAAAACTACTCTTTTGATTATCAAACAAATTAGATATAATCTTTGGTAGTTTTTCTTCAGGACTGTCATCTTGATTCTGAACACTAACAGATCCTATACAATCAAATTTATGCATATCATCCATGTCATTTTTATGATCCCAAAATAGAATATGTAAAACCTGTATATTAATCTCTTCATGTAGCTTGGGTTTGCCTAAAAGTGAATTTTCATCACATGTTACCTCAATGTTCAGAATTTCCATGTGTGTATTTTCAACAACCTGATCTTGAGGAGTTTCTTCTTGGCATAAAATCTGAGAAAAGGAATGGGCTAAAAAACAATTTGAATGATTTGTCTCATACCTTTGACTGCATAAAGCTTGACAAGGCTACAAATCCTCATAGATTTCATGTAATATGACTTTATTGTCAAATTTTTGATCTATCATCTTCAAATAAAGAAGAGGCATCTGCTTGTTGAAAACCTTATTGATTATCATGACAACTGACCTCAGAAGAGAATTCATAAAGTGCCTCTAACATATCCTCATCTAAGAACTCTCCATTATCACCAAGGGTTTTAAGATATGGAATAAATACCTCACATAAATCACAACAATATTGTAACAATGATAAAGAAGAATTATATTTTTCATAATGTTTGAATAAATTTCTATGGAAATATTTAAGAGATAACAAGCTTCCCGACTGCAACCCTTCATACCGTGTTCTAGCTTCATCCTCTAGGGCGGCCATATACATTTTCATGAGACAATCCTCCATAAACCCAACTCGAAACTTATGTACATGCATATGGAATATAACCAAATGAAAAGCAGCATTATCTTCCTTTTCATCTTTAAATATAGGAAGATAAGTTAACCAATTAACTCTAGGCATAGGATTTGGAAAACCAGGGATGTGAGACCGATTCATTGGGGCATACTTGACATTATTTCTTGCAGTAGAACTCATCTTGGGACTTCTTCAAGCTACTAATCTTCAAATAGTGGAGTCACCATGAAGCTTTGATATTTTGTATCTTTTGAGATTGGAGTCGTTGTTGGCTTGAGGGGTCTTGACCCAAGTTCAGAGTTTATCGCGCAACCAACAAATCTTCAAACTACTGGTCCTTCTGGTAATGACCTACTTGCGTAGATGAAAGACTCACCCAAAGCAGTATGGGGGGGTGTTGGAACTAGGTTTCCGCACACTGAGGAAGAAAATAATGTGGTGGCCCTAAACAGGTTGATTACAGAACTTATACAGATCGGAAACTGATGCGTGCAATTACAGAATAATACACAGATAATGCATGAACAGATAAATCGTAGATCAATTTCATCGTAGATATACAATAACAAAACCCGATCTATGTAATCTGCAATAACTTAAGCAAATTTATCCATGTATTCAACCATCATTATATATTCGTGCATAAGTAACAGTTCTATTCGCGCAGATACAATTAAGCATAACATAAGTAAGTGAACTCAAAGAAAAAAAAGTAAAAAAATAACACAATGCTTCACCCAAACCAGTCTTTGTATTAGATTCCAATATTTTAGTACAAAAAAAAAAATTCCCTTACAATTACCCTTCAACACACACAGCTAGTGGAGTCCGCACATAGCCAGGACTAGGTCTATGTGCACACAGCCAACATGAGACTTTCTACCCAAAAACCAGACTTACAAAATCATATCACATAATTTCTTACATCAAAATATCATATCAAATCTTACTTCTTACTTAGACTCATTCTATCTATTTATATCCATCTTAGCACGCATATACTATGGTCTCAAACCATGGTTTGAGGCCCATAGTTTACCCTTAAAACCATTTTACATAAAAGAGGTACTTTGACCCACCTCAAAGCCCCTTGACCTTTCTGTGTAGTGCACATATTCAAAAATATATAAAAAATACTCAAAAATTTATCCCAGGGTCCCCACTCCAACAAGCCCCCAAAAAAAACCTGTGACTCATCCTGAGTCAATGTGGTGGTTACTCCTTAATTCATCTTGGCATGGAGTGCAGCGACATAAGATTTTAATGGCAGCACCATGTCCAGACTCTAAGAAGAAACTCCCTCCATTTCAATTACCAATTTCTCTGTAGTGGGCCCTTTAGTGGCCAGTTCAATACTTCTATGCATTTGTTGAATGGCCTTCAACGTGCTATCCAATGTTTGCGACAACTGTTGAGCCTCCTAGGCCCATGGCCGCATTCTTGCCTCAAGCAACTGTTCTTTCTGACACAGGTCATCGATTTAATTTTGAATTAACAAACCCTCCTGTAGACCGGCGAGGAACTGTGCAATAATGAGAGTAGGTGCCGCCATCCTAATATCAGCGAATTGTTTCTCCTTGATGTGGAACTCATTTCATAGTTGCTGTACCATAGGGTCATTTTGTACTAAAGTCTAGACACCCATGGCCTCATCTAAAATATGATCGCACTGTGTGACTACGAAATGATGCTATCAGTAGCTTGCTTTACTTCGACAACCCTCTTTTCTCTGACTTCTATCAGAGTCTCGAGTTGCAACTTTAATTGCAAATAAAAAATTTGGTGCTTGAATTCAGCCCGAACTATTTGAACTTCTGTGCGTGAGGCCTTCAATGTAGTAGCTATTCCTTCTAAATTCTCTTCTGGGGTATTTGTGGCAAGGACCGATGGTATGTCGCTACAAACTTGGTTGATTTTCTCTTCGAGCATAGCATGCTGAGCCTAGGCTGTGCAGCATGTTGCCTCCGCTATCTGTTGTTTCTGGTGTGCCTCAGTAGCCTACTGTTGCAACTCTATGACAGTTGTGTGAGCACGGGCCTCACAAAACTAAAGCTCATCCATAATCATACTATGTATCAGATGTAATTTACTAGTAGGAAAAACATATAATTTAATATTAATATCTTTGCAACCTCATAGTTGTGCATGCCGGCTGGATGATTCGACATGAATGGCCAGCTCAGGAATTTGAATCAGAGAAATATCTCCAGTCGTAGGTAGGACCATATTGAACAGTTGCGCGCTAGTTGCATGCACGCTTGCTTGCAGATGGTTCTCTTGTACAACGCTTGCCTGAATCAGGCTCGCTTGAAATTTTAGCTCCTGGATGCCAACCTGCACCCCTTCAAGCGCAGTCCTGTATTGCATTTCCATGTCTATCCATCTATCCTCTATGGAAGTTGTGACCATGATTTCTATTTTGTTGAGGTAATATTTGGTCAGTGTTAGGATCTCATCTCCAGTGTCTTTGGAACCTTTGCGTTTCTTCCTCAATCTTCTGTGGCCTGATAACTGTGCTTTGTGCCCTTGGAAGTCCGTGCTTCCATCTGCTCCTCTAGTTCTTTGGGCGTGACACCATTCTTCTCAAGTGCAGTGTCTATTTCTAAATCAATTGTCTCGTTAGTTGTAGTCGGTGTGGCTTATTTTTCTGTGGTCTTATCAGTTGGTTGTATACTAGTGCGCGACTTGGTCGGCGTCTTTGGGATAGAAATGGATGCACCTAGCTCCAACCACGCTGGTGGCCACTCTGTAGTGGCTTGCAACAAATCATCCTTAGTGACTAGATATTTAAATTTCTACCATAATCCTTAGACATCCCCCTTCTCACGGATGTGCATGTTTTGGAAACTCGCCTTAAAATCGGCGATCATATTGTATTGCTCGTACAAGGTCGAAGATAGCCTTGTTTTTTATTGTACCGCTTGGAAGAGCGAGGCATCGAAGAACACCCATAATTTTTATTCTCCATAATGCACGTGGGGATGGAAGAATTCCACAATGTAGTGTACATCGTGGCTTCGCACATATATGGCTCTATCTCCGAAAACTCTACTTCCTTTGGGGTTTTCCAACCAATGAGGGCTATCAGCAGCAAGAGCTAAGAATAATAAAAATGCTTTCCCTCCTCTTCTGCTTCGTGCACATTCTCAAAAAACTCCTTGCATAGATATTGAGACCAATTATATATGACTCCTTTTTCACACTATCCTTCTAGTGCAATTACTTGCACAGGCACCTCCTTAGGTCGAAATTTGTGCATCATCTTGTAGGCCAAGATGACCATCCCAAACTAAATAGCGAGATCATTGATCTCACTCACTACGAAGCCTCTACTATGGTGCGATACTTGGTACTTCGTTTTGATTTTTTTGACCACCCGCTTTTCCTATGCTTTTCCTCCAAAATACTCCATGGGATCTACACCTTTATTAGGTAGGGTAGTGATCTGATGGATCAACGCCACATCTATAGGTATGCACTTTCCTAGCCAGAGTGCTTCATCATGCACGAGCGCAAGCAATTGGTGCGCACATACGTCATTTATCGGGCTATGCCCGAAATGCAGGACCTGAAGCATATTCAAAAGCCCTGCCTTGTGTAGGCCCAACACCCATCACTGTGGCTTAAGGCGCACAAGGCCCCCTCATATGGAACATGATCGAGATAGCGCTCAGGTGCAAACTCAGGAAACTTCTCCATATCTGTGTTGTCTCAATCTTCCATTTTCAACTACGGCACTTTGGTGAACATATTGCCTTCAATCGGGACATTTTCAGGAATTAACGACATGTTAATAGTTCACTGAATTTATCCAAATATTTAGGAACTCTGATATATGCCTTGTGTGGTGCGACATAGGTCGAAAACCATGAGAATGGCCCACTTCGACCACATCCTCTTCCTCCTCCAGAATAATCTCAGGGAGCTTCGCCATGGGTCTCTTCTGGAACTTAGTTGTAGTGGAGCGCGACTTTGGAGTGTTCTCCCTGGGGAATTTATGAGTCCCCACTAGTTTGAACATTATTAGAATTTGTGGGCATAGGTGTTTCAGCAACCGGAATGGCAGGATCCTCTTTGAGGAGCATAGTTGTCATGTTCGGTGGAATTACGTAACCCAATACTATACGACGCAACTTCTCCTAAAATCCTGGACCCAAACCAAACATAGACACTGAATAAGTTGTAAAAATTAGAGAGCTAAAGGTTGTTAATTCACTCAGAAATTAAAGGGAACTATTGCGACCCCATAGGTCATATTTATAGTTTTAGCGTGTCCTCAACGACCCCGTATGCATTAATGTGTCTCCATAAATGACAAAACAATCACAAATATGGATAAATCATGTCATTAAATGCAACTTCGACGCTCCCTTAAACAGTACTAAAGCTTTCTTTTCTAGATTTACTACTCCAATGACTAGATTTTGGCATCTCTATGACCTAGTCAACCTCCTCGTGCAGTGACCACGCATGTGTCACAATTTCATGCACATCTGCCATCCCGTCTACGCAGATCCAATACTCTGACTATATAGTCATTTGGTGCACACAGGATCATCCCTGTATAGCTTTAATTGGCTTCCATTAACATACCTTGGAAGATATTCTCAACTTAGTGTGACCAGGCGCACTGCATATCCATTAGTGATCTCCTTAACAATATATGGCTCTAGCTAATGCATCTTCAACTTCCCTAGGTGGCATGAAAAATTGTTTTCATACAACAAGACCAAATCATCTTCCTTAAAAACATTTTTCCTTATGTGTCTATCATGCCATGCCATTTCATGCACCTTCTAAACTTGCTGGTGATAATTGGCAATAAAATGACCTTATTCAAGTGCAACCAACTGCGACAACCATTCCTCCGTAGCATCTGCTTCGGCCATATTTTTGAATGCTGCAATGCGTATACTGGGAACAATGTACTCCATTGAAAACATAGCTTCTTGCCCATATACCATCCTAAATGGTGTCTTACTAGTCAACGTTTTACATGTGGTCCGATATGCCTAGAGAACTACAGGTACGCGCTCATCCCAATCATTCTGGTTAGCATTGGAAACCTTGGTAAGTGTAGTCTCCAATATCTTGTTTGTAGAAATTATACTAACATATGTATATCAATGGATTCAATTCGATCAAGTAATGTACTAAATCTAGATACGGAATCCTTCTACAAATAAATTGCGGAAAATAAACACGATTGCCAATCACAAAAAGTAAAGAAAGAAGTAAATCAAACCACAACATAGATATTTTCCTGAGGAAAGCTTGCTGCTCAAAACCCCTCTATCTTATATTGTATATTCATCAAGGAATCATTAAACAATTACAATGCACTCTTCTCACAAGAGTCTCCTGCAATCTTCTAAACGTCTCACACTAATCCAGACAAAATCAGGCCAACACTTAGCCAATTCTTAGCATGTCTTCAGCCTGCCTTTCTCATGTAATTCATGAGGAATGCAATCCCTATTCCTTAGGAATTTCAGGCTTTCTCAACTGCGCTAGTATCATGGGAAACCCTATGGTGTTTTAACTGCATCCGGGTAGTTTGCTAATAATACCACTGATAGTCAACTTCCATTTAACCTTTGTCTCAACTGGATCTCCACTTGAACTGACATGCATGTAGCTATTAATAGTAAATCATTAGTTGCATGACATATCACTATATGTGAATTAAATATGATTTAATTCACTTGACCTCTCACTAGTGAAAAAAATAGTTAAAACTAGTCCAACTGACTTTAACTCACCTAACTGAGTTAATTGATTACTCATGCACTTAACTGCAACTTGAACTCTAAAACACATAGAATCACTCTGCGTGCCTCACCAACTTCCCTCAACTTGAAATTCATGATCTAACTGAGTTTATCACACTCAGTTAAATATTACAAGTGATTATGAGATAATATTACATTTTATTGTCCAATTTAATTAAGGGATAATTAAATTAGATACATTTCCAATTTATTAAATAAATTGAATTACACACTACTGTATCGCTAGGACCCATCATTACATGACCTGTGGTCCCACACTAGTGTAGGTGTTGTCATGTTGTTTTTGGATGCCAATTTCACTATTTACTTTTGCAAACTTCAACACTCCCTCTCAATAAGAAAGGAATGTCCTTGCATGCAACCATGCACCTCTTGCATGCAACATGCAACTCTTGCATGCAAAATGCAACTCTTGCATGCAACAATTCTCTAGTGTTGTTCACACATGCAACACTTCTCTATTGTTTCTAGCACATGCTATTGCATGCAACACGTATGAAACTGAATAGCCTCCAAACAACTGAATCAATATAATGCATTCTTATAACTACTGATAGCTACTCCACATGTCTACTAGATTCTCTGCATTGTCGACATCTGCATCCATGCACTCTGCACTGCTGCCAACCCTGTTCTGTGCTCCAGTATCCAACACCTGTCACTCTGATTTCTATCCTCATGACTTCTAGCTACATAAATCTAACTAATCATGCTACTAATATACTATGGGCTCCTCATAGCCAGGTTTGATCCATGAGACACATTATCTCTAGGACCCTGCCCAAATTTCTTCTTCAGATTAATTTTTCACATTGCCCCACCTCACAATTGGAGGTATAGCTGCATGTACTCCTTCTTCCCATCTGTCTCGAAATTTCTCTGCTTGAGTGGTTTCTGTCACTCCATGATCCCCTGCATGTGGTTGCTCCACATCTTGCAGTGCATTCTTTGGACCCAAGAGTTCCTCATCTGCATGCAAATAAAGCTCCCTCTCAAGGGAAAATCACATGGCTTTCTCACACTTCCCCATGGTGCATCCCTTGCATGTGTCTATCTGCGTAAGAGTACCCTTTGGAAGCCCCGTAGAAATCTGTTGCATGACCCTGAAAGCTCTGTGGTGTAGATGGCCCAATATCTTGTGCCATAACTCACCCTCATCCCGGCTCACCACTTTTTCTGCCTTACCCATCAATGTTGCACAACCATCTACATCAAGTTTATAGAGATTTTTCACATGAATCTCAATATTCTTGGCTTGTCCCATGGCTTTGTGTCAAAGGAAATCTTATCCTTCATAGAAAACCACATCATAACCTCTATCCTCCAACATTTCAACTGAAACTAATTTTTCTTCAACCCTGGTACATGCATTAAATATTTTAATAAGAAGGGTTTACCTGAATGTCTATGGAAGGTAACTGTACCAATCTCGGTAGCACTATAACCCCCATCATCACCCATTTCGATATGCATCTAGATTTTCTTCTCCTCCAAGCTACTGAAAAATTCTTTGTCTCCCGTCATGTGGAAAGATGCATCACTATCCAAGTACCACCCTGATCCCATTGCACTTGAAACCATGCATGCAATGAGAGAAAATTCAAGCTCAAATTGTGAGGCCAAAGACTCACTAGCTGCAGATCTTGAAACCTTCATGTTCTTCTTATTTTGTGGACAATTAGTGGCATAATGTCCATGTTTATGATTGTGAAAACATTTCACTCTTGACATGTCATGCTCCTTGCCTTCTTCGTCAGAATTAGATTTGGAATGGGATTTATTTCCCTTCCCCTTCTTTGCCTTACCAGCCAAGGCGCAATTTTCTTCATCATCTTCCTTAGATGAAGATCCATCCCTGGTATTCTACCTGAATTCTTCTTGCACCAAATTTGACCAAATTCATTCCCAATCTGGCAGCTTCTCCCTCCCATTAACAGAGTCCTGATAACTATGCCAACTCTTGGGAAGGCCTAGAAGAGTTAGGCTCAACAAGTCATCATCCGAGATAGTAATTTTGACGCTCCCAGGTTCATCTCGACATTGGAAAAACTTGGTTAAATATTTCGAAATAGTGTCGTCTTTCTCCATTTTGATTTCCCTGAGCTTGTTCTTCAGTGCCAATTTTCTATGATCACTGCTGCTTTGAAACAGATCTATCAAAGCCTTATAAATTGCATATGGATTTTCTTTTCCATGGAGACTTGAGACAATGTGGTCTCGTACTCCCTCCAATAAGATCCTTCTCGCCCTTGCAACCTTCTTTTTCCAAGCATCAATATTTGCTGCATTTGCTACAACGGGTTTGGGAATGTCATTATCAATGAATTATTTCAACCCATTGTCCTCCAGTAATACCTCCATCCTTTCTTTCCACGCAATATAATTGGAACTTCCCTCGAGTGCATACTCTAATCTCAAGCCATTGAAAGTCATTTCGATCCTGATCTACATGTCGCACCAAGAATACTTTTGCAAATTCGAATTATATTCAGTCACAGACTCAGATTCTCTTCCACTATAGTTATTTCCTATGCTCTGATACCATGTAGAAATTATACAAACATATGTATATCAATGGATTCAATCCGATCAAGAAATGTACTAAAGTTAGATATTGAATCCTTCTACCAATATATTGCAGAAAATAAACATGATCACCAATCACAAAAAGTAAAGAAAGAAGAAAATCAAACCACAACACAGATATTTTCCTGGGGAAATATCGCTGCTCAAAACCCCTCTATCTTCTATAGTATATTGATCAAGAATCATGAAACAATTACAATGCACTCTTCTCACAAGAGTCTCCCACAATCTGCTAATTGTCTCACAATGATCCAACCAAAATTGGGCCAACACTTAGACAATTCTCAGCATGTCTTCAACTTTCCTTGCTCACGCAATTCATGAGGAATGAAATCCCTATTCCTTAGGAATTTCAGCCTTTATTAATTATGCTAGTATCATGGGCAACCCTGTGGTGTTTTAACTGCATCTGGGTAGTTTGCTATAATAAAATTGATAGTCAACTTCCCTTTAACCTTTGTTCAATTGGGTTTCCACTAGAACTGACATGCATGCAGCTATTAATAGTAAATCATCAGTTGCATGACAGATCACTGCATGTGAATCAAATATGATTTAATTCACTTGATCTCTCACTAGTGCAAAAAATAGTTACAACTAGTCCAACTAAATTTAACTCACCTAACTGAGTTAACTTATTACTCATGCACTTAACTACAACTTTAAATCTAAAACACATAGAATCACTCTGCATGCCTCACCAACTACCCTCAACTCGAAATTCATGAGCTAACTGAGTTTATCACACTCAATTAACTATTACAAGTGATTATGAGATAAGATTACATTTTATTGTCCAATTTAATTAAGGGATAATTAAATTAGACACATTTCCATTTTATTAAATAAATTGAATTTCACACTAATGTATCGCTAGGACCCATCATTACATGACCTGTCATCCCACACTAGTGTAGGTGCTGTCATATTTTTTTTGGATAACAATTTCACTGGTTCTTGTTGCAAACTTCAACATTGTTTAAATCTTCCACCGCACCATTTGCCTGTGGGTGATAGGGAGTGCTCTTATGAGGATGCATTCAGAATTCAATTGTGAAAAATTAAATGGTTTCATTCACAAAGTGCATACCTTGATCACTGATTAGAATCTTAGGACATCCAAAGCGAGTCAAAATATTCTCGAAGATGAACTGCGTAGTTGTATCTGTAGTAAAATAATTCACAAGGTTAGATTCAACCCATCTGGTTACATATTCACTCATAGTGATTATGTAACATGCACCACTCTTCTTTCTTGGAGGGTTAATAGGTCTGACAAAGTCTATGGCCCATTTCTCAAATTCTTGCAGTGCCATCTGCTGATGCAGGGGCATCTCATCTCTGCACGATGTATTTCCGATCCTCTAGCACACATTGCATGTGAAAAAATGTGCATAGGCATCATTGTGCAATGTGGGCCATCGTAACCGAGCTTACATAATCTTTTGTGTAGTTTCCTTACCTGCATAGTGACCATCAACAACCCCTCTATTGGCCCTCATTTTTTATCTCTTTTTGTTTATTAAATACACTTTATTTTCTGTATTATCCATCTATAAACCATCATATTCACCTTATTTTGACCAATAAATGCATCTACATGTATTTAAATTATTTTTTTCAATTCTTAGAAGTTTTTATAAAAATTGAATTTTAAGTGCATTTTTGGACCAGATCAGAAATTCCAATAATGGCCTCATGGTTTGCATATTTGCAGGATGCCTGGGCTCAATCTGGATATATTTATAGAAATATTGGGAACTAAGGTTAAATTTACACCTGTTGGTTCAGTCAAACCGAGCTTTAATTGGCCCACTCAAAGGCGGTCAAACAAGACCTGTTTTTATGGAGGATCCCTAGGAACTAGGTCAAATTTCTTATTTTACGGGATTTTCCAGATTTTGATGGATCTTGTTAGCCTCCTTGTAAATTTTTGACAGGAAAAGTAGGGGGATAAATTTTTTTTGAGCCTTCAAGGAATGCATCTCCCCTGAAGACACATCATCCTTGAAGTCCCCTGTGCCTTTGCCTTTGATAAATTTCCCTCTGCTGACTCCCTTTATAAGGTCTCATTGTTTGCAGAAGTTGTGCTCCAAAAGGTCTATATTTATCCCCTATATCCCTGAAAGGTGTCCCTTTTCAACCCTTTTTCCCTCTGTTAAAGTCCCCCTTTTCATCCCAAAATCCCCTCTAAAACATACCTACACCCTTTGGTTAGCCAAATTTCCCCTTCTTCCCTCTATCGTTTCTCATTTTCGGCCTCAAATTTCACTAAAAAGGGCCAAAAAAGCCATACTCTACACATTGGGTCTTAGTCCCCTTCAGGCTAGCCCCCTTACCGTTTCCCTCTACGTGACCCAGCGCCATGACCAGGCACCTGGGCGGAAGGCGCTTATCGCGTATGATATCGAGGGCAACATCGACCGTTGATCTTCGCAGATCGGACGGTCCCCGTTAACTCCGCAGCACCCGTCGTTCTTCACGTTCACCTCTCCAACCACATCCGTCGTTCGTTTAAACCACAGATCAACGGATAGATCTTTATTCCTGCCTAGTGGTCCCCGCGTCCGTAGACACTATTCAGAAACAACCTAGTTTCCATCGCACCGCTAATGGGGGTCGGGCGGTATTTTCCCATCGCGTAGCAATTCCACTCAGCATGCGACGCGTGGCAGTGACACTGTTTCAAAACCGCTATCTCATCGCACGTTATCGTTCGTCCACAGATGCGTAGCGATATCGTTGTGAGCCGTCATATCTGTCATCACCCATACAACGGTCGTCATTCCACGGAGCTGCGCACGAGTTAACTCATGGAAACTGTACCCCTGGCCCACCATTCGTCACCCTCCACTGCATTTTCGACCGTTGATCTCCTTTGAGATCTGATGGTCCAAATTTGTTTTCCCCGCTGTTGACCTTTCCACCATCTCTCGGTCCCGCCACGTCACCCCCACGTGTATCCACCGTACATCTGCCCATCCCATTGCATATATTTGTTCAAAAGTCAAGTTTGTTAAGGTTTTTCATTTAAATTTCCTCTGCGCTCCGCCAACCTTCACCAAGGCTTCCCTCCATCATTCCTTTGCATTGTTCCGCCATTTCACCAGCTACACGATCGTTTTCATCATCCACACTACTGCCACCACCCCATTCATTTTTCTCTTAACCTATTTGCGTGTTTTGTAGGGTTCCAAAGAGGCAGAAAACCGCCATGGTTCATATGTACTACTTTAATGACGTGTTGCACAGACATAATTGAATCTGGAAGCTGGTTCTACAAGGAAATTCCTGGAAAGGTAGCAGCGGCATAAATATTATCTCAGGACAGTTCAATCTTCACAAAAAACCTATCCGGCACCATTAAAGCCCAGATTTTTCAGATCAAAACATTTATAAAGCGACAGAGAAATACCAGCTAGTGATAAACCAGTTTAACGAAGAACTTTGAGCCTTAATACAAGGATTTAAAGGCAAAGCACCAGATCAGCGATGTCATGAATCACACAGAGTGTACAACATACAGAAATTCATGTATATTAGGGTTTGTACACCAGCATAATGTTTTTCCCATAAAGGACAAAATGCCCATACAAATTTTATTCTATATCGTGTTCCTAAAGGATTTCCCACCCTGACAACGGTCCTATGATATCAGTAGCATTAGCTACACAGCATGGTAGAATTGAATCATTGATTTATTTTTGTTCAGATCACCAGAAGTACTACAGAGCACTGTAGCCAAAGTACATCAGAGACATACCTGGAGTTAATGGAAACCTAACGAAGACCACTCTTTCACCCAAGGGTGTCCCAGATTAATGCACAGAATTTATACAGAGTGGGCTTCGGCCTTCTTCCTCTTCTGGAGTCTTTAATGCTGCATTTATTTCTTCACCCACCTTCTCTACCCCTCTGGAGCTATAAATTCATGAAGAAACTCATTGTAAAGGTTGTTGATCAGTTATCAGAGAATTGCAAGTAGTTTCTTTTGAGACACAGTCTCTGTGTAAAGTGTTAGATAGGCTAAGGAATATGATTTTAGACTGAGCATTCAGCTATTGGCAATGTTGTACTTGACTGGTATTGCTATTTAATATGACAAGCACATTTCTTTGGATCCTGATATAAAGCAGTGGTGATGTTTTCCTATCTCTGTGTTTAATTCATTTCGTTTCGTTTCTATTGGCTTGCATCAGAATATTGGCATAGGATTTACCCTTGTTAGGTACCCTATGTTTCTGCTCTCCTTTCCATTAATGTTTTTCTTCTGAATGTGTTATCTAAGAATCGATTTCAGATAATTTAACCAGTGTAGTGGATGTTATTGCTTGCTCTCTGATGTATGAATTAAATGTATCTGTTCTTAGATGTTTCTTGTTATGGATTTAGTTGGAAGATTTGGGAACACTGGGGATTAGAGTTAGCCATGTCCACTAGGATCCTTGTGCGACCAGCTGGTCTTTAACTTTGTGCTCTGAATCTGTGTTATCTCCTCCTCTCCTACCTTTCCATATCACACTATCATATTTAAGATCCAATGTTTTAGATGACTAGCCCAATTGAAAGCCTGCCTATTGATTAGCAAGAAAATCCTTTCCTGACTCCATTTCCCAATGGTTTGAATGCTTCCTGGAATACTTCACCTCTGCCCTTTCCTCTTTGCTCATCTTGGTCTTACATTGAAATCCTTCTTTCCTGATAACCAGCAACCACACAAACAAATCAAACAAACAAACATTGTGCCTATAACTAGCCTAATATCTCAAACTTTGAGCTTCAAAGACATAAAACCTTTGCTCATATAGAGAGATCCCTCTCTGGACCCAGGAGGGCTAGATCCTAAGGCCTGAAAGTGGTTTGATGTTGTCTCATCTTTTGGTCTTGCCAATCTGGCCAAAACACGAGAACCCCAATAGATCTGATGGATGAATTCTACCTGATTGGATAAGATAATGATAGCCATGCCTATAGGAGACATTTTAGATTAATTTGTTGCATATTTTATCTATTTAAGCCTCATACATTGAAGGCATTGATATGTAGAAATTGTATGACTTAACATTATTATTTCTGAGACTTTAGAGAGTTGATTAAAGATATTTTCTATTCCATTTTTTGTTGTTATATTCTGATTTATTGACTAAAGTTTTAGTATCTGAAATCACTTTCAGTATGCGAGGAAAGGGTGGAGGGCCCCCACACCGAGCTAAGTGCACTTTCTAGTTATTCGTAGTTGCAATTTTTGAACTAGTTTTTTTTATGCGTAACTTGTTGATTAGATTTATGCTGATGTTTTATGAGTGCTAATGAATCTAATTATTATTCTTATTATTCATATCAAATGGAAATCAAATGGTTAAGTTAAACATTCTTTCTATCTGATTAAGATCTTAAGCTAGAATTCATCTTTTCATGCTTTTTAATGCTTTTCTGAATTCTTGTTTTCTAACAATAGTATTATTGATGAATGAATCTGTGATGAAGGACAACTAGGGTCTCTTTAGTTAAGAGCCTCTTCAATTATTGTTTCATGCATATTAATCTATTTCTCAATTAGTGATTTTTGATTTCTAATTCATGAAGTAATGTTGTGAGAGAAGGACAAACAAATCTCTTAAGTTAGGAGATTCTTCTGCTACTGATTGCATACTTGAATTTAGAAATTATTTAATTTAGATTTATATTTGTAATATGAATTTCCTTAATCATTGATAAATAATCTACTAACTTGATCATAGCTCAAACCCATATACTTTGGGGATGCTTCTAAGTCCTACTAGCCCGAATTGATAATAAATACTTGTGTTTGTTTATTTGTTAAACAACCCAACATTTTGGCGTCGTTGTTGGGGAAGCATATTTAAAAATGGTAAATTAGGAAGATAAAAAGATAAAAAAATATCAAAATATCAAAAACAACAAAAACATAGTTTTTATTTTAAGTAGTGTTTTCTTATGCCTAGAGATAGAGATCAGAAGGGTAGATTTGTGAAACAAAACTCCCCAACAGCTCATTCATCCACAAGACTAATAACACCAGTTGCTGGAAGACCTACTGTTGGATTGAGGGGTCCTGATCCAGGTTTGGTGTGAAATTTTTGCCAACAAACCCCTATACTACTGGCCCTTTTGGCAGTGACCTACTTGTGCAAGTCACAATCTCACCCGAAGTAGTATGGGTGGGTGCTGGAACCAGGTTTCTGCACCCTGAGAAAGGAAGGGTAAGGCAAGTAGGTTGCGTTCTATTCAGATTATTGTGTCTCTGCGCAGGGTTAAATATGTATCCAATTGCATCCATGTGCAATAGATATATTATTATAAGCTTCTTATAATATCAACTCAACAGTACATAACCCAAACAGATCAGATCTAGATCTAATTCAATACACAGACTTTCGCAGCATGATATAACCAGAACAAAATAGATCAATCATTGAAGATACAGACCTTCGTAGCGTAAATAAAGAAGATGCATAACACAATAATTATCAGTAATTCATTCAACAGTACTGACAGATTCACATATAATAATCCAAAATATTCATTCATTCATCACCCTTACAATTCCCTTCCGAACCTACGCACATAGCAGCAGGGTCCGCACATAGTTGGACTAGGATCTCCGTGCACACAACCAACAGGAGTCTGTTCCCCAAAACCCCAACAGATTGCTTACACAACAGATCGTATCAATATCTTATCAAATCCTACCTCTCATAATCTGAATTACTTCGCTATTTATAATAATCTAGCTTTAAAAATCCTATGGTCCACAACCCATGGTTTTCGGACCCTAGTTTACCCTTTAACCCCATTACAATGCTTTCAGGGCTTTGACCCACCCCAAAACCCTAGTGCTATACTAAATATATCAAAATTAACCAAAATGGACCGGTTTCGCAGATTTTTTAAGAGATCCTGTTCCAACAGTCCCCCAACACAATCTTGTGACTCGTCCTGAGTCACTTTGCCTATGCGTCACTGACTTGTGTTTGCAGATTTTTCAACGAGCGAACAAGCAGAGGGAGTAACACTTGGCTTTGAGACGCAACTTCCTGCGCAAGAGTGACCAGCTTTTGGGAAGGTGGATCGTCCATAGCCGGGGTAATACTTTCTAATAATTGATTAAGACGCTTAGTGGCATCATCAATGTCATGCGTTAACTGGAGGGCCGAAGTAGTCCAGGGCTTCAGGCATTCTGTGACAGTGTGTTGTTTCTGCCGAAGCTTCTTAATCTCAGCCTGGAGGTCATTGTTGGTTTTCAATCGTGCAAAGCGTTGGGCTGGTACCAAAGTGGATGTGTAGCATTGATTTCGTCCATAGCCTTCTCATGCTGTCGTAATTCCTGATTGATTTGTTGAAGAATGGGATCACATTGGACCTGGGACAAAAGCTGCATGGCTGACTCCATCAGAGCGGTTCCTTGATCTATTTGCCCCTTGATCGTTGTACTGGCTTCTGTTATAAGTGCCATATGCTAGGCGCGGGCTTCTGGCGGGGTGCCAGGCTACAACCTATACTGCAAAACCTCCAGGCGGGAGGCTTTGAGAGCAGCCACCAGTTTTTACACTTTACTTATAGGCGGGTCCTCAGCCGTGAGCCCTTCGGTGACTTTTGCGCATAGCTGGTGGATGACAGCCTCCAGCTCCACTTGTTGTGACCGGGCCTGAGCCACTGCCTGAGTCTCCCAGGCTAGGGAGAGCTGGGTGTCTACAAGCTGTCGGTTGGTGGCTTGAGCACGATCGTTAATTTCTTGGGCGACACTCTGAAGGAGAGACTCCAAGGCTGCAGGGGCCAACCAATCGAGGGCTAGCTGAATTTCGGTGCCTTCTAGGAGCTGCATCCTGATTAGGGCACTGGTAGGGATGTTCCAGAGTCGACCTATTGTCCCGACCTGTGTCGAACTAGTATTAACTAGCAAAGGTGGTGTTTGTCTGGCCTAGGACAGATATGGCTGCATGTTGATTTAGAGGGCGTGGAGGTCTTCCTGAAGGGATGTAACCCTAGATTCCCATTGAGTCTTGAAAAGTTCCCACTAATCCTCGGTTGCCAAAGTGATCGCATCTGTGATTTGTTGCAAATATCCTCTTGTTAATGTGACTGTCATGTCATAGTACTCGGGTTGAGCTTGTTGCTTCGTTCTTTTCCGGGGACCTGACATCGGTGGCCTTGTTCGCTTAGTACTGGGAGGAGTAGTGGAAGTGGTTGTAGCTACTAGGTTTGGGGTTGAGTTGGATGCTGTAGCAGTTTATCTTCAGAGCCAGTTGGAACTACTGCGGGGGTACCAGAGAGGCCTTTTTTCAACTCAGGGGGCCATAGGGCAATTAGTAGATCAATTTCTTCATCCGGTACCATATATGCTAGCTCTGTCTAGGCCTGATTGGCGAGACTACGGATTTGAACTTGATGCATAGTGAGTTGGAATGCTGAGATATGCTTGTATTTGTCATATATTGTAGGGGATAGCCGGGGCCGGGAGTTGAGGGCAGTGGAGACACTACTCTGGAAGAGGACCTAGAAGATCTTATTATCCTCAATGCATTATTTGTCTTTAGAGTCCCATAGGTGGGCATACTGAGCACCTTCGCACATCCTAGCGGCGAGCTTGAGGACTACCATCTCATCTGGTTTTTCCCAGGTGACCAGTGCGATGAGAAATAACAGTCAAGAGTAGAAGAAATGGGTCCCATGCTCTTGAGATTCGCGGATGTTAGCAAGAAATTCTTCACATAAGTATTGAGCCCAATTAAAAAACTCACCTTTCGTACATTGTCCAGCCAGCTGGATGACATAAGCGGGGATGGTTGCTACCTGGCACCTTCGCATGAGTTTGCAGGCTAGTAGGCGAGTGCCTAATTTTGTTGCAGGATCGTTAATGGTTTGGATTACAAATCCCCGTTGGTTGCGCTGGACCGCATAGGTCTTCCGGACATATGACGCGATAGCATATTCATACTTCTTCCCAACTTATTTGAGTGGGTTTGGCCCTTGCTTCGAGAGGCCCTTAATTTTTTGGATCAAATCAGCATCAATAGGGATTCGGTTACGAATCCATAAGATGTCATTGTGAATGAGGGCCAGCAGTTGTTGTGCCAATCGATTTGTCATGGTGTAGTGGCCGAATTAGGGCATTCGAAGCAAGTTCAACAGTCCAGAGCCTGTGAGGCCGCAGTCCCAGTGTTGCAGGACCACCATGGTTCCAACATCTTCATGGAGTGTCTCGAAATATAACTCAGGGCTTAATTCGGGGAAGGCATCCTGGTCTGCCAAATTATGGTCATAAAACTTGACTTCATGGAGACGTCCACAGGGATCACCGATGACAGGGACTTCGCTGGGGGTCAGAGGAGTTTGGAGGTAAGTGATCAGGCCATCCAAATTTTTTGGTATCTACGTAGATGGTCTCCGTGGGTGAAAAAGGGGGGCAACCAATTAATTGGTTTAGCTGGCAGCGGCCCCTCCTAGGCATCAACAGCTAGAGGCCTGGGATGTCTTGGGGAATTTCACGGTCGTTTTGCCACCTGAGGGTCAGTCCTCAAATTTTGAACTTTTTCCTTGCCCTTCCTTGTGGTTTTCCAAGGGGGGGTAACTTCTTTTAGCTCTGGCTCATCTTCCAGAATTTCCTCTACCTCTTGTTCCGTTGGAGTGGACGGTTTAGCATCACTAGTCGGCATTCTTGGACGGAAGATGAATCGAGGCTTTGGTTGATTACTTTTTAATGGAGAGGGTTGCTTAGTCATAGGAAGGTTGCTGTGATTGCAGAAAATTCTACTGTTGGATAGCTTCAATGAGATGCTTAAAGTAGGTTTCTTACCTTCGTGAGGCCAACCCCCTTTTAAGGAATGGTTGTTGGATACCAGAGGGGGTATCTAACGCAAGGCGGGATTCCCTAGGAATGGTAAAATCCCCCCATAACTTGATCGGCCAGTTGCTCAGGATCCACTATATTCAACAGTAACTTCTACTTTTCACCCGAGGTTACACTTCCAATGGCTAGTTATCTTATCCCCCGGAACTCAAGAGTATTAGTTACGCTAGGGTTATTGCTTGGCGACATCTGTCCGCCTTCCCCCAACACAAGCTTGCCTCCTAAGGAGCGTTTTCTCCAAGGTCCTAAAACCTATCGTACCTATCTTATTAAGGCTTTAAGGGGGGTTGATGCTGGAGCCAAAGGTCCGTCCCCTACTTGGCGCGCCACTGTTGTAACGGTGGTCTGGCACATAAGATCATTAATCGTGGATGTTGTATGTAATGTTGGGAACTCAGGTCTTTTGTGGGGTCACTCAAACCCTTCCTACAGATGGTCAGGCCTAGATATCCTTCCGTCCTTTCCTTAGGAGCTTTCACGAGGGGTTCCTTTATGATACGAAGACATTGCAGTGTGGAGGCTTTCCCTAACCGGTTCCACCATGCTTCTAGCTCCTAACCGGGATCCTTAGTATCTTCCTTTTAGCCTAAACCATCACCTTGGGGTAAGATAACCTTGTCATGAACTACCAACTGGTAGATGTATTCTACCCTTTTCGATGTAGGCTCTGTATGTCTTTTGAATAAAGTCCCTTGGCTGCCTCTTGTCAAATTTTCCAGTAAATTCTGCATAGCCCGCATCGCCTGAGGATTGCACAGCAGCCTTATACATATTTGTAAGAAATTTTTAATATCCTCTACTGATTTCATGTATTCTTGGTGCGTGGCTGGTGGACACTTAGCCTCGAAGAGGTCCCTTCGTGCTTTATAAATGTTTCCTTGATTTTACCCGAGTCTAATCCTTCTTGGTTGTCAACTGCCTTGCGGATTAGTGAGTCGGCTTTGTATTTTTACTTAGTTCCCCCAGTCGCTAATCCACTGCGTGTTATTATATTGAATTTTTCCTCTTGATTTTGGACCCTGTGCTTCTTCTACATAGATGTAAACTGATTTTCCTGTATCCTAGTTTTTAGGGCCAGGCAGTCTTCTAGTGCATGGTTCCATAGCCTACAATACCTACAAGGTTGTCGCAGGTAGTCTCTTGAAAAATGTCATGCATACCCATAGTTATAACAGACCAGACGGTCTCTACTCTGACCTGCGCTTTCCCTTTGGCTTTTATCCCTCTTTTTGTGGGGGAAATTGTCCTTACCCAAGGGGGTTCTTGGTGATGTAGGGTCGTCTTCCCTGCTTGCCTCTTTGGTGTCGACCTACCTTTTCTGGCCAACTGATCAGTAACATAGGTACCCGCATTACTTTTGTGCGAAAAAGGGGGTAGCTGGCGATCTTGCTGCGTAACTTTCCTCATGCCAGCGTAGAGGCCCCTTTGAGTTCCCTTGTTCTGGGCTATGTTCTCCTAGTGCTGTTGTGCAACCTCCCTACTGCAGGTCCTAGATGTCTCGGTGCATTGCTCCTACTTGTTTCTAGATCCATTGTACCACTAGCCTAGTGTCCTCAAGAGGTGTAGCTTCCAATCTCATAACAACCTCCAAGGATTTGTCTTGTGAACTAAAAGTTTGGAAATTCATGGTCATACGCAGGTGAGGGAGCAGCATGGCAATAAACCACTCCGTATGCTATCTATCATCATACTCAAACCCTCCCTCAATGATTGCCTTCTTTAATCATTGATCCGCCTCCCACACTGATTCATATGCACCTTGTTTGAAGTCCTTTACGTCCACCACTAACTGGGAATAGGACTTTGGTTTGCAGAATTGTTGCTTTAGAGCATCCTTAATGTCCTGAATGGAGGCGGTTCCATTTTGGGCAACATATCGCATATACCAGTCCAGAGCTCTATCTTCGAATGCTAGAGATAGCTGTGCCATTTTTATTGTATCGCTTTCCACGTTCTGCGCAGTCCAGAAAGAGTCTACAATGAACCAAAATCGGTCTATGTCCTCATCTCCTATCCCCTTGAAGGTGGGGAGTTACAAGCGCACTGTCATGGTTCCTTTTTAGTCTACCACTACCCAACTCCTTTCTCAACTCCCCTCCTGTCCCAGCAACGGAACCATTTTTTGGCTTGAGGGGTCCTGATCCAGGTTCGATGTGCAAGGTTTGCCAACAAACCGCTATACTACTGGCCCTTTCGGCAGTGACCTACTTGCGCAGGTCACAGTCTCACCCGAAATAGTATGGGTGGGTGTTGGAACCAAGTTTCTGCACCCTGAGAAAGGAGGGTAAGGAAAGCAGGTTGTGTTCTATTCAGATTATTGTGTCTTTGCACAGGGTTAAATATGTATCCAATCGCATCCACGTGCACTAGATCTATTATTATAAGCTTCTTATAATATCAACTCAACAGTACATAACCCGAACAGATCAGATCTAGATATAATTCAATACACATACTTTCACAGCATGATATAACCAGAACATAATAGATCAATCATTGAAGATACAGAACTTCGTAGCGTAAATATAGAAGATGCATAACACAATAATTACCAAAAATTCATTCAATAGTACTCACAGATTCAGATCTAATAATCCAACATATTCATTCATTCATTACCCTTACAATTCCTTTCCCAACCTGCGCACACAGTAGCAGGGTCCGCACATAGCTAGACTAGGATCTTCGCACACACAGCCAGTAGGATTCCATTCCCAAAAACCCCAACAGATCGTATCAATATCTTATCAAATCCTACCTCTCACAATCCGAATTACTTCTCTATTTATAACAATCTAGCTTTAACAATCCTATGGTCCGCAACCCATGGTTTTCGAACCCCTAGTTTACCCTTTAACCCCATTACAATGCTTTCGGGGCTTTAACCCACCCCAAAACCCTAGTGCTATACTAAATATGTCAAAATTAACCAAAATGGACCGGTTTCGCAGTTTGTTTAGGAGACCCCGTTCCAACACCTACTATAGAAGAGTTAGAGGAAAAAAAGAGATTGAGACAAAGATTAACTTTAGTCGAAAGGCAAATCTTGTTAGCCTTGGAGGTAAAATCAAAACAATCACCTAAAGAACCTCCTTCCCTAGGGAAACAAAAAGATACAAGAAAAATAGTTGTTGAACAACTATAGCAACCTGTCCTTGAACAAATCAAAGTAGTGGAAGAAATACAAAATCAACCTCATATTGAAACACTACATATATTTGAACAAGAAATGGCTGAAGAAGGAGATGGATCAAATAGGCTAAACATTACTCCTGAACAAAGGCTTGAATATGAAAGACAAAAAATGGAATGGAGAAGGAAACGAGAGGAAGAAAGAAAGGCAGAGGAAGACAGAAGAGCAGAAGAACTTGGAAGGATAGAAGAAGAAGCAAGAAGAGAAAATAAAAATAGAAGAACACAATAAAATGAGAAAGAAAATAACAATGATCAGGAAACCACCTTTGGCTTTCCAAAATTAGATGCAAGAGAAATATTAGGAGAAGAAATAAAAATGAAAAACATTCCACCCTTTGTATCGCCTAATTTCTATGGAATGTCAATAGAAGATCCTGATGCATTCATGATCGAGTTTGATATCTTGTGTAGAAATTATGGATAAATAGATGACACACACAAGCTTCGAATTTTTCCTGCTACTCTGAAAGCAGCAGCCTTTAAATGGTTTATGTTTAGAACATACAATTGCTTCTTGGGATGAAATGAATAATTTTTTTCTTAAAAAGTATAAAGCTTACTACAAGGCTAGAGACTCAAAAGAAGACATTTTTAGAATGAAACAACAAGAAGACGAAAGTTTGGAAGAATATTTGGAAAGGTTTCTTTACAATTTAAAGAAATCCAAACATCATTCTCTAAGTCCCGACACCATCCATACAATCTTTCTTAAGGGTATAAGAGATGAATATTTAGACATCATTAATGTGATGGGAAAAGAAGATATCTCCAATTTACCATTTGAATAAATTGCTGAACATTGTTAGAAATACTCTAGGGGAAGAGCAAAGAGTGGAAAGAGAGATATTTCATCAAGATCTTCCAAATATGTAGCAAGTGTAGTAACAAGAGAAAATATAGGAAGTTTACTAGAAAATTTCAAAATAGATCCCTTGAGCACTTTGGAAAAACAAGTAGATGTCTTAAAAGCTAAGAAAAAATAAAGAAGAACAAGATGAAATATTAGCAATCTTCTGTCCAAAGTGTAGGAAAAAACATCCACTGAGGGAATCTCCTTTGCAAGGTATACAAGTGTGTGGACTTTGCATAGAAAATCATGTAACAGAAAAACGTCCCAAATTAAAAGAGTTGCAAGGAGAAGAAGTGCAACGAGTAGATTCTTTCTACTATATGGCACCAAGGAGACCTTGGAAACCAAGGATGCCTCAACAGTTCCTTGAAAAAAACCCCCAGAATTTTCAATATGCTCAAAATTCATGGAATACACCAATGCCATGGCAGGCTTGACCTCCAGGACAATATCAAAATCAACCTGCACAAGGTTGGAGGGGATATGGTTATGGAAACCAACCACTTCAGCATATGTATCCTCAACAGTATCAATATAAACAACCATACCCTCCACAACCATTTCATTAATACCAACAATTCTAGCAACATCAACCAACGCCATTTCCACCCCAAAATCAACCAATGCTAACTCAACCTCAGCAACTTTAGCTACCTACTAACTAGCCACCTTCTAGACCAACACAATTTCCAGCTAAGCCAGTAGCTAATCCAAGTAACAAGGTGGATATACTAGCATACCATGTGGAAGAGGAAACATATTCTCCTACTGATTCTATTATTCCCATACAAGATGTCCACCTAAGGTCTGGGAAGGTGTTACAGAAAAGTTCTCCTCCAATAATATAATAACAAACTGAACAAGGAGAACAAAGTCAACAATCTCAATCATAACATCATTTTCAAAAAGGTAAATCTATTATGACTGAGACTCCACCATATCCGGAGAGATTAATACAAAATAATATCCCAATATCTCCACCTAAATTTGATATTCTGGATGAATTGAAGAACACATATGTAAAAATTCCTTTGTTGCTGCAATTAAAGATATTCCGATATATGCAAAAACAATAAAGGAATTATGCATTAAGAAATCCGGTAGAAGAAAGAAATATCCACCTACAATCTAGGTAATTGGAAGTTTAGATAGTCTCATGTCTACAAACATAACCATTGAAAAAGATGTTGATCCAGGGATTCCTATGGTTACCATTTCAATTAACAAATTTTCAGTGCCGAATACTTTAATAGACTTGGGAGAAGTTATAAATGTTATGACTACAGAGACTATGAAACATTTGAATTTGAAAAACATTAGACCTACTACTACATTATTAGAACTTGCAGATAGATCTAAAGTTTTACCAGAAGTTATATTGGAAGATATCATTGTCTCACTGGATTCATGGGAGTATCCTGTATACTTCTTGATTTTGCAGCCAAAAACAAATTTAGGACGGCATCCCTTAATTTTAGATAGACCATGGTTAGCCACTGCATATTCTTACATTTGATGCAGGTCATGAAGTATGATTATTGCACATGGAGATGAAAGAAAGCATGTTACATTGTATCCTCCCGCTCAATCTCCTTCTTTACTATCATGGCTTGATGGAGAGGAAAAGCAAGAACTTCAATCTGTTCTTAGTCTTAATCAAGTTTATAATTTTAGAGAGGAAGAATAAAATGAGGACTTATTATATCTTTTCATCTCGGAACCAAATATTTCAAAGAAATTTAGAATAACTCGATACAAAGCTCCTAGTTATATTTTAAATTAGTGTTTTCAAGAAAACTGCACTATACAATCATTGCAAAGCACATTCAAAATTATTTTTCTTGTTAAGTCAATTACCAATTCAAAGAGAAAAATCATTGAGATCAGTCTTGGGAGACATTTGGATACTGGTAATAACTTACAATCATCACAAGAGAAAAAGCTAATAACACTGTTACAAAAATAATCAAAAGCTTTTTCCTGGGATTACATAGACATGCAGGGGATTCATTCAAAAACATGTATCCATCACATTTACACTAATGATCAAATTAAACCTATAAGGCAACCACAAAGAAGGATGAACCCTGTGATGAAGGAAATAGTGAAATAAGAATTACAAAAACTGTTACAAGTCAGATTTATCTATCCTATTTCAGATAGTCAATGGGTTTCACCCTTAGTTGTACTACCTAAGAAAAATGGGAAGTGGAGAATTTTTTTAGATTACGAAGAACTAAATAAAGCTACATTAAAAGATCATTTTCCTTTACCATTTATTGATCAAGTGTTAGATTCATTAGCTAGAAAGAAATTCTTTTCATTTATTGATGGATTTAGCGGGTACAATCAGGTAAAGATAGCATTGGAAGATCAAGATAAGACAACATTCACATGCCCATGGGGAACATATGCATACAATGTATTACCCTTTGGATTATGTAATGCACATACTACCTTTCAGAGAGAAGTCCTTGAAATCTTTGTTGATTTGATCCATGAGTGTGTAGAAGTTTACATGGATGATTTCACTATGTATGGCAGAACATTTGATGATTGTTTACAAAATCTAGAAAAAGTGTTGAAAATATGCAGAGAAAAATCTATCACTCAGTAATGAAAAATGTTTTATGATGTTAAATGATGGAATAGTGTTGGGACACCATATTTCTTCTTCAAGAATCAAGGTGGACCCAGCAAAAATTCAAGTCATTGTGAATTTAATACCACCCACAACACAAAAAGAAGTTAGAAGTTTCTTGGGTTATGCAGGTTACTATAGGAGATTTATTGAAAATTTCAGTAAAATAGCTTTTCCATTATTCAAGTTACTTGTGAAATATTTGGAATTCTAACGGAAAAATAATTTCCAAAATGCATTTGAAAAATTAAAAGAAAAATTGTCAATTGCACCCATTCTTCGGGGAGCTAATTGGTATTTTCCATTTCATATTTCAACTGACTCGCATCTGACACTACTATCAGAGCATCGCTTGGACAGACAGAGAATCAATTTAATTATGCCATATATTTCATAAGGAAAAACTTAACACTGGAAGAATTGAACTACATTGTTATAGAAAAAATAAATTTTAGTTGTTGTACATGCAACTAATAAATTTAGACATTATATAACAGGTTATCAAGTTTACATCCACACAGATCATTCAACCATAAAATATGTAATGAAAAAATCAATCAAAAATGGGAGAATAACTAGATAGATGTTGTGTAAGAAATTCTTTCGGTGAAAATCACATGTAGGGATTTTTTGCCGACGCGTTTCGAACCAGCTAGTGTGGCTCAAGAATTTAACATTACTGTGCAAGATCGACCAAGTAAGAATAATCAAGTTGCATACTTTCTATCACGACTTCATTCACCTGGTGATCCAAATTCAGTATCAGATAATTTTCCAGATGAACATCTATTTTCTATAAATGTCAAAAATCCATGGTTTGCAACAGAAGATATTCTTGTGTCTTTTCTATTTGAAGAGATATTTTTAAGGTATGGAGTTCCAAGACAGATATTAATTGACCAAGGCACACAGTTCACATCAAATCTTCTTCGAGATCTTATGGAGAAATGCAAGATCAAACACATAAAATCAACTTTGTATCATCCTCAAGAAAATGGACAAGTGGAATCAACAAACAATGTCCTAGAGAACATCATGACAAAGACTGTACAAATGAATAGAAAGGACTGGTCATAGAAATTGAGAGATGCATTATGGGAATATAGGATAACACGGAAAAACACAACTAGGTTCAATCCGTATCAGTTGGTGTATGGAAAAGAAGTCCTATTACCCATATAATTTCAAATAAATACATTCAATCTAGCAAAATAATTGGGGATGGAATTATCTAAGGCACAACAACAAAGAATTATGGAATTAAATCAACTGGATGAGATACGACAACAAGCAGTAGAGCACACATCTCTTGTGCAAGAACAAATAATTAAATGGCATGATCGATTCATAAAGAATAAAGTGTTTCAGAAGGGAGATTGGGCACTATTGTTTGACTCCAAGTTTAAATATTTCAAAGAAAAGTTTATGACTCATTGGCTTATTCCATATGAGATTGAAGAAATCTTTGACAACAGAGCTGTAAAGATAAAAACAATTGACGAAGCATCTATTTCATTTGTCGTTAATGGACATAGGCTTAAAGTTTAAAATAAGCCTATCAATAGAGAGGATTTTGTAAAAAAAAATCCACAGATACTTATCTGGAATTAATGGGGCAGCATAGAAATATGCCTCCCATAATTCCAGAAGAAGAATAAGAATAATAAATAATTAAAAATAATAAATAATAAATAATAAAAGAGTTTGGTTGTGAAAATCTAGGAAACTGGCACAATACGAACTCGAATTCATATCGGAAAACCAACTTGTTTGGCCAATACAAATTATCTTTTTGTTTTCATTTTACTTCAGTATGATTTTTTCAAATTTACCCTTCGAGACATGTAAGACTTGAGAACAAGTCTTAACATTAGCTCGGGGGAAGGTGTGCAATAAAACTATGCAAATAGTTTGAGCAGCAGAACTGAAGAAGGAATATGAATTACAAGTATAAAGGGATCTGATACATCATTCAACATATACAGAAGGGACCTGAATTATTATTGAGAAAATTATCCAGAAGGGACCTGTATCATTACGACAGAAGATATTTTCAAACATGATTGAAAATTGCGCCAGAAGGGACCCGAAAGAAAAAATGTCAGAAGGGACCTGAGCTACATCAATATTGAATATCATGACAGAAGGAACCTGGAATGTCAAAATTTAACCTGCAGAAGGGACCTGAACAACATCATTCCGAATCAATAATAAGATGCAAAGCACAAATAAGTCTCTACATAGTCTGGAAGAGCCATCATTATAACAAACACAATGTTGACCGTCATGAACATCAAATGGTTTGAGGGAATACAAGTATAGTAAGTAAATGTTTCTCTTAAAATTTCAATTTTTTTGAAAATATTCTACAATTTTTAAAGCTAATTTAGTACTAGTTATGCATTTTTATCACCTACATCTCATCACCTATGTTCTTATCCATATTTTTATCCATATCCACACCACTATCCTAATCATTCAATAAACATTCCATAATCTATTACATATTTCCTATCCATACCATACCATACCATAGTAACCCTACTTTTCCTAAACAAAAGGCTTAACATCAAACCCTTGTTGGACCTACAATAAACAAACAAGAGGTTAGTTTCATTGTAAATATTTGATTTTAAAATATGACCATTTCATTAGTTATTTTTAAAATTAAATAACTGACAAAAACCAAAGTTTAAATCATATGATAGTGCACTATTTGAATTTCAAAAACAAAACAAAGATGCAAAGGTGCAATCATAAAATATAATTATGAGCTAAGGTAATGGAGCAGAAGCATAATCATAATATAAACAAGGAAATGCATATGAAAATAAATTAACCTAAGTATGATGCTATGAAATGAAAAAACAATATATGAAAATTATGCATATGATATGGATGGATGGGATATGGAGAAGCAGTGATGCATGAACAGTGGTGGAACAAAAGTATGATGATGCATATTTGATGAGGCATGATGCCTTTCAATGTAGAATGGGATGTGGACATAGTGATCAACACAAGCCATGAGAAAGAAACGTGAAAAATGACTGTGTAATAAGTGAAGCCAAGGACTATATTTACACCATGGAGTTAGCATACCAAATCAGTCAGGAAAGGTAAGACACGGAGGCACCAGTCAAGCGATCGATGAATGGTCAAACAGATTCGAAATGAAATATTACAAATACTATGTAAACTATTGAGAGAAGAACCTCCACCATTCTAAGACCTCAAGCTACTGAAACACTGTTTTTTTTCCACCATAATTGCCTTTCACAGGCTTAGTGAGAGAAGGAATGTTGTGTAATCAAAACACGCATCAAAGAAACTCCGTGAGAAACGAATTAACAAGAGAAGAAGGGAGAGTTGTGAGGAAAATAGAGGAAATTTAACGCAGTTCAGAGAGCAAGAGATATAGTAGTGAGAAGAACAAAGGGATAAGGAGAGTTGACTGATATTTCAAGCCAACATATCTGACATATGTGTCAAGCAAGCACGTTGTTAAGAGGCAAAAATCCAGTGAAGAATGAGGTAAGAAGCAAACTCGGATTTTATTTTTTAAAACAACGATTATTCATGTGAGTAAATCTCGGGATTGTTGAGTAAATTGTGAGTTATAAATGGATTTCTTATACCACAGTTTTTAAAACCTTTCAGTGCCTTACGTTATGTCACTGCCACCACTCACAAACGCTCTGCCACCAGTCAACACAAAATCCTTTGTTGATTGAATGAGTAAATGATTAAGATATTGAGTGAGATTTTGATAAGTTGGCGCTGCTTGAAACACAGGAACTCCAGTCAAACTAAAATAAAAATCACGAATATCATTACAGAATAGGTAAACTTGGAAAATGTCTTTATACACAGTCTTAAATTTCAATTTGAATGCAAACAGAGAGTGGAGTGTTTGATTTGAAATGCATAGTGGATTTGTTTTAAATGAGTTGTGTAGTAAATTCATTTCATTTCCATACTCATTAAGAGAATTTGAGCCAAGGCTTATGGTGAATTCTTGGTTTAAAAGCATAGTCAACATGTTTTTTCATAACAGAGAGAAGAGTTTCGTGAATTTCAAAGATACAATGAACTCATTTTATGAGATTTTTGATGAAACAATGAGCCATTTTTCCAAATTTTCTTGCATAAATAGTGAGCTTAGATTAGATATATATAATGCTTTGCCTTAAAAAAGAGGATTTTGTATGGAATTGAAGGATTAGAAGACATTGTTGTATATTTTTTTTACACAGTGAAATAAAAGGATAAAAGAATATACAAATAGAGGTAGAGGATTTTTATTTTGATGGGACAGAGGATCAAATAAAGAGAGTAGATTAACAGAAACATGATTTTTTTTATGTTTTTATAAACTTCTCTACATCAAATATTGTGCCTGTAGAAGTAGTAAGCTCACTTCTTTCAAGAAAACATAGGATTGGTTTCACCTACTTGGAAAAGGCAGCAAACAGAGGTAAGCTTCACTGCTATGATGATATCTAGTACATGCGTTTTTGTTTTTAAAAATTGAAGTTGATGATAGTAGAGGGGTATATAAAATGGTTTTCAGAAAACATGACATCAAGAACAAAGCCTGAATACTTTCAGATTGAACATTGGGGTATAGACACAGTTGAAAAAATTTATCAATCAGGCTTGATAGGCTTCCCTCATAAATTCAAAGGGCATAATGAAGATATTACAAGGGAGTTTATAAACAACTGCAAATAAGATCAAACTATGGTGGGTAGTTTACTCATTCCTTTAACTCCAAAATCTATTTCTGAAGCCCTAGAGTTGCCATTATCAGGTGAATTTTATCACAAAGGATTGCATTTTAAGGACAAGGGCTAGACCTTCTTCCTAGATAAGAAAAGAAAGGGATCCTTTGACAGGACAAAGGGGATTCCCAGAGAATGGTTCAATGAAATTTGGGCTGAGTTAGTTCTGATAATCCAAAATTTCTTCCCTTGTGATAGCAGACATAACATAGTACACCTATACCACATTAGGTTGCTATAGCATATCAAGGGAGACATAAGAATCAACTTGCCATAATTCTTTTATAGAAAATTGATGAGGAAGATTTAAAGTATGAAATTTGAAACCAAACCCAAGGAAGCCCAAATTCATCATCAAGGACTCATAAAAATCATTTTTGATTACTAGTTGAAAATTAAGGGTATGATTTGGAATTATTTCCTGATTCAAAATAAGTTTGTAGAGCAAGCCATAGAAGACAAACTTAAACCAGTGCAGGAAACAAGAAATATAGTGAATTCACCTCTCTATCCAAGAACCAAATAAAATAAACAATAGGAAATAGTCATGGAAAAGAGGTAAACATAATTCTTGACCATTTCTAGGAGATAAAGAAAAAGGAATTCAGCAAATAGAAGCAACAAAGAAAAAGAACAAGAAGTAAAAATCATTGAGACATCTCCTTTGACCAACTAAGCCAATGAAATTATTGAGAGGTTGCAGCAAGAGGTTTATGAAAATACTGTAGAAAGATATTATTATTTTGACAATGATGCGGTTGAGGCTACTTCAGTTGCCAAAAATACCGAGGAAGAAAAATATCAAAACCTTAGCAGGATTAGAGAGTTAACTGATAATCTGGATGTAAGAAGGATAATGGAAAGGCACCTGAAAAGAGAAAATGAAACATATAAGACATATAATGAAAAATTGATTAAATAAAATGATAATATAAGTGAATAAATGGGAAAATTGAAGGCCAAAAACAATATTCTTTACATACAAGCATTTAGGTGGCTTAAGGAGAAAAATTCTTGGAAGGCCAAATATGAGAAACATAAGGTCAAAGCCTCAATCTACAAAGAATGACACTGCAAAGGTATAGAATCTCTTCTACATGCAGCACAACAGAAAGCTTTAGGGTCAGGAACAGGATCAGCATAAAAAATCAGGAGGTCCAAAAGGAAAAAGCAAGCATGAGGACATGCTTGAACATCAGCGTGGGGGAGATGTTGGCCCTGATTTTTTTAATCTCTCTTTTTTTTTTGAAATACAATTTATTTTCCATACTATCCATATATACACCATCATATTCAGCTAATTTTGACCAATAAATGCATATACATATATTTAAATTAAGTTTTTCAATTCTTATAAGTTTTTATAAAAATTGAATTTTAAGTGCATTTTTTGACCAGATCAGAAATTCTCGTAATTGCCTCATGGTTTGCATATTTTTAGGAAAATTGGGCTCAAACTGGATATATTTCTAGAAAAAATGGGAAATAATATTAAATTTACACCTTTTGGTTCAGTCAAACCGAGCTTTAATAGGCCCGGTCAAAGGCAGTCAAACATGACTTGTTTTTATGGAGGATCCCTAGGAACTAGGTCAAATTACTTATTTTATGGGATTTTCTAGATTTTTATGGATCTGATGGATGAATTCGACCTGATTGGATAAGATAAGGATATCCATGGCTATAGGAGACATTTTAGATGAATTTTTTTCATATTTTATCTATTTAAGCCTCAAACATTGAAGGCATTGATATGTAGAAATTATATGACTTAACATTATTATTTCTGAGACTTTGGAGAGTTAATTGAAGATCTGTTCTATTCCATTTTCTGATGTTATATGATAATTGATTGACTGAATTTTTAGTAGCTGAAAGAACTTTCATTGTGCGAGGAAAGGGTGGAGGCCCCCCACACCGAGCTAAGTGCACTTTCTAGTTATTCGTAGTTGCAGTTTCTGAACTAGTTTGTTTTATTCTTAATTTGTTGATTAGATTTATGCTGATGTTTAATGAGTGCTAATGAATATAATTATCATTATTATTCTACATATGAAAGGGAAATCAAATATTTAGGTTAAACATTTTTTCTATCTGATTAAGATCTTAAGCTAGAATTCATCTTTTCATGCTTTTTAATGCTTTTCTGATTTCCCATTTTCTAACAATAGTATTATTGATGAATGAATCTTTGATGAAGGAAAACTAGGATCTCTTTAGTTAAGAGCCTCTTCAATTATTGTTTCATGCATCTTAATCTATTGATCAATTAGTGGTTTTTGATTTCTAATTCATGAAGTAATCTTGTGACAGAAGGACAAACAAATCTCTTAAGTTAGGAGATTCTTTTGCTATTGATTGCATACTTGAATTTAGAAATTATTTAGTTTAGATTTATATTTGTAATATGCATTTCCTTAATCATTGATAAATCATCTTCTAACTTGATCATAGCTGAAACCCATATACTTTGGGGATGCTTCTAAGTCCTACTAGCCCAGATTGATAATAAATACTTTTGTTTATTTACCTATTAAACAACCCAACACCCTCCATGAGTTTCATCTAGGATTGCACGCCTTCCATACTCCAAAATAAATCTTCATAGAACTTCATCTGCACCCATATTGTACAACTGGCCAATAATAATAGTGAAGTCTGTCGCGCGCCCCACAAGATCTTTTTTCTGTTGTACTGTATATTCTTCAGGTGCACGTCTAGTAGTCAAGAACTGAATAATATCAGGGAAGTTCTCATCAAATACCTTGATCACAAACAACTGCGCATCTGATAATCCATCCTCCAAGTTCGTAGGTTCTTCAAAATTATTATTGCGCGATAGATGGTCTGGCCCAACATTCAATCTTCCTGGTTTCACAATGATCTCAAAGTTGTACTCCTAGAATAGCAACAACCACATGCAGATATCCCTCCCCCCCCAACATTGATTATTGACCAGGTAATTTAAAGCAAAGTGATAATTAAACATCTTGAAATGTCTTCCTAACAGGTAGTGGCGTAATTTCTACAGCACATACACCATGGCTAATCCTTCTCTTTCTGTGGTTGAATAATTCCATTCTGCGCTTGAGAGTTTTTGACTGGCATAGGAAATAGGGTGATTAATCTCTCCATCTCCTGGCTGTGCTAAAATATCTCCGAGCATGATACAGGAGGCATAAAAATACACATGAAACACCTTAGACCAATTTGGAAAGACTAGTATGGGCGTAGTGACCATATTTTCCTTCAAAAATTCAAAACTCTTATGACATTCTTCATCCCAACAGAATGTCACATCCTTTTTTAACAGCTTCTCCATTGTCACATTTATCATTGCATAACCCTAAATAAAATTCCGATAATAGCCAGTGTTCCCAAATATTGAGTGCATTTTCTTGACATTCTCAGGTATCTCCAGATTAACTATTATTGTGATCTTCACAAGATCTACCATCAAACCTTGCTAGCAGAAAATGTGTCCCAACAATATCCCAAATGGCACATAGAATATAAATTTCTTAAAGTTCAATGAGATAGGTATCCAGCATTAAGCCCATATTTGAGACATGCTTTTTGAACAGCCCAAAACCAGTCCAATTGTCAAAGTATACTTCCAGGAACTTATGGATAAACTCCTTGAAGGCAGCTACTACTATGCGCGAGAAGATGGCAGGCACATTCTTCAAGCCAAAGGGCATGACTATATACTGGAAGGATCTCCATTCTGTTGCAAAGGTAGTATTACTACGATATTCTAGCGTAATCCTGATCTGATGATACCTTGAAAAACCATCTGTGAATGAGTAAGCTTCTTGTCCTCCAACATTATCTAGTATCTCATTAGAGAATGAAGTTGGGAATGGATCATGCACATAGGCATAATTTAATTTGTGTAGGTCTACACAGATCCTAATTTCTCTTTTTTTTTCTTCTTGGCTTGTACTACCATGGGACTCACCCAATCAGACTCTTCGACTGGCTCTATGATGCTTGCAACAACCATCTTATCCAACTCTTCCTTTACCTTTTGCTTATATTTGGGTTCAATCTGTATGGGCGCTGCTTCACCGAGTGCGCATAAGGTTTCAGAGTGATCTTCATGACTCCACATTCTCCAATTATTCCTTTCAACTCTGAGAAATTTGTAGGGAACAAGTCCTGATATTCTGTCAGCAATTCAACAACCTTTCCTACTGTATCATCATCCCAATAGTCTCCAATATTTTCCAGCTTTGGTTTCTCTTCAGATCCAATATTCATCTGTCGAATATTTAAATTTTTTGTTACATCTAATGAAGTGATCAAGAGTCCAAGAACTATGTGCTATCCCATAGATTAAATAATCATGATATTCCTTAGATCTTCATCATTTTCTTCCACCATCATATTTCTGCAATTCACAATATCTTGCATATGCATATCCCATGCTGGCAAAGCACACTCTATTGTTGGATTTGTTGAATCAAATATAAATTCTTTAATATTATGTAATTATTTACAAATATTGTCAAACCCACTCTCATATATAAATGTTGGAATGAAACTCTCCATCAGCGCAGACCATTCACTAGTACCTCAGCGTAGCTATGTCTCCAGATACCAATCAGTAGGTACCTTCTCCAATGTATGAATGAACATGTCGACCCATTCAGGTCTCAGTTTTATGCCCCATAACTAATTCCATTTAGCCAAGTATCAGCGTGGATCATCCTTTCCAGAGTAGACTTCTTCCATTCTGATAGTTGGATGTTCAAGGTGCAACCTCATCATGAGCATGCATTCATCCTAATTACCCATATTTTCTTTATGAGTCTCCCACCATCATTTTAGAGTTGCGCGTAGTCTGAGATCCAAGGCGTGGAATCTCTGTCCTTCAGGAAAATTTATTTCAAGCTCTCCTAAAAACATGTTTACATTAGTTAAACCATCATAATGTGGTAATTCATGTAGCTTAGATGTTATGCATCGAAGAGATATGGTCACTCAATTGCAGCGTAGCACAGATACTTCATGTAACTGGTTTTGTCAGTTTTCCAATTCTTCATCACAATCTGAGAAGCAAGAGTTGTCCTTTTCCCAATTAAGATTTCCATTAGCCATTGGGTTGATCCAATCTTTCTCGCACCGAGTTAGCTTATAGATATGATCAATATCATCATCAACGCGCACAGGTCCTGTATACCTTTGTCCTTTTGCAGGGTCTAAGGGGATTATGACTCTATTTCCATTGCTTTCAAACTCCATTCACCTTTTCTTCTGGTTTATGAAACCATCCATATCAATAGCCCAATCTAATCCAAAAAGTGCAGGATAAGGATCAGTATCGTCGACAATTTGTATAACTTCAAAGTATGCAAGCACCTTAACACCTTCAATACTGACTACGACCCGTGACAACCTTCCTAATGGAATGATTTTCTATTGAATTTCCATGCATAGTTGAACAGTAGACCATTATAGATTGGGTTCTCCCATGCGCTTCCAGGTTTGTTTAGGTACGACATTTGCATTAGATCCCATATCTAAAATAACCTGATCCATCTCATAAGCACCGATTTGCGCAATCATATGCATCTCTCGACCCATTCTCTTCTTATTCTTATATATTTTGTTGACAAATTTTTGTTCTACCAACGGTTTTTCCTTTTCTACGTAGTTATCTATTAGAGCCTGAAGGTTATCTACCACCTTTTTGTTGCACAGTAACTTAATTAAAACTTGTAAAAATGGTTTTATTTATTCATCTACCTCTACTTCCTTCATTGGTCTACCTGATGACGATGTATGTCCTTCTTTGAACTCCTTTCGGGCTTCAAAAAAATTCTCCTTTGCATGCTACAAATTGAATCCATCCTTGTTCTCAGGTGCCTTACGAATCCAGGGGTCAGTATACAACTTTTTTCCCTTATCCTCATTAGTAGCTACATATCTCCTAGTAAACACATTTATGCTAGGATATTCCTCACAAGTTTTTGCTCCGACCATATGAAGATTTTGTGTTAGAGTCTGCGTCTTTTTCTCCTGCATCTTAGCAATCAAAATAGGGAAATATTTTATTACATGTTCAAACTATCTACAATACTTGGATGATTGTCACGTTGCATTTGGACATTCAAGCGCATACTAACTAGCATCTTCGTAGTTATAGCAAATAACCTACCCCCTTCCTCGACCAGCTGATCTGCTACCTCGTCCATTTCCTCTGCCCTAAAATCCAACATGCCTAGAGGGGGATTCTAGTGAGGTAAGTCTGACTACATTCTATATATTTCAAATTTTTCCAACATAATATCATAAGTGTGACAGTGTTGTTCATCATGTCCCAGCGATGAATAGAATCTACAAAACAATTGCTTTAGCTCAAGATGATACATTCCTACCCTTAGACAGAAAATTTTTTCATGCAAAACCGCAACTTGAAAGATTGTGCACCATATCGGCCCAACTCCACTCTTCAACGGGCTAGGTCCTCCAACATTCAGATAGTTATTGAAGACGAGACATTGATCCTTATGGTGCTCAGTAGCTTTACATTTTATGCACCATACCTCTTTGCATACCTCCTTTCCCTTATCTTTGTGCAGATTCTAATTCTACAAATTCATTGCTTCCAACTGACTCTGAATCTGTTGAGTTCCAAGCACAACTGGTGTTGGGGTAGCCTCTAATTTCATCACAATCTCCACAGCTTCTGCCCACGTGGAAATCTTCTGTTGACCCAAGGGTTGTCGCAGATGTGGGAGAAGCACAGGAATAAACCACTCTGTGTGTTGGGTATCATCAATAGTGACTCCACCATCTTTGATAATACGCTTCAACCTTTGATCTGACTCCCACACAAATTCATTTAGTAACCTCCTGATGAATCTCTTTCATCTTTGTAGCCAATTGCACATATGAATTAGGCTTCTTGAATTGTTATTTTACGGCATATTTCACTTCATCTAGAGTGGCATTAGGGTTTTCTTGGACATATATGATATACCAATCCAATTCGCAATCTTGGAAAGCAGTGGATAACTACGCTTTCTTAATAACATCATTACTAACTTGTTGAGCTTTCCATACAACATTAGTCACAAACCAAAAGTGATTAGTATCTTCATTTCCAATACCTCTAAAAGTAGGTATCTTCATAGACGTGGCCATATCTACGCCTGGGGGAGGTGGATTTGGAGATGGAATGTGCGGTGGGGAGGACGCTTGGTAAGATGATTTTGGAAGTGGAGTGGATGGGATCTGAAAGATGGTCAAGGTTTTTTTATCATTATGATTTGATGAAACTTCTTCTCGAGAAACTTCCTCTTCTTCAAAGTGCACAGATTCACTGGAGTTACTTGTCTTTGGTTTGTTGTCACTATTAGATCTATGCTTGAGATGGCTATAAATAAATCCTTCCTCTGGATCTTCACGGTAAAGTCTTTGACTGTGTGTAGTCGGGCCTCTTTGGGACATTCACGCAATATGTTGGCACAGAGAGCCCTATTCACATCATAGCATCTTCAACAATAATTTCAAAGAGCACAAGAATTTATCTCTAGGACCCTTAAAAAATCTCCTTTTTGCTTCAGAATCTTATATGAACTTATCAATGACAAATTCAATAAAAAATCCTCCCAATATACGATCGATATAATGATCTATCTCGTGGGTGATCTTATTGTCAGTATTTTATAATTGTTGAATCAATTCAGGAGTCCACTCAGTGACTGTGTCATCCTTCTCACATGTATTGAATTTAGTCAATCACAACAACCACTTATGCAACTTAGTTGCAAAGGATCAAAATAATATGTTGTGAACTTCTGTATAGATGTAATTCTGAACCCACTTTTAAGTTGATATCTTAGAACTTCGATTCTTCTGGATCGTGAATTCAAGGATCTTTCTATCTAGCCAATATTTCAATCTATTCTGCATAGGGTGCCATAACATCAAATCTCCCTAAAAATGATCCTGTCCTGACAATGAAACCATTTTTTGGCATGAGGGGTCTTGGCCTAGGTTTATAGTTTATCGCACAATCAAAAAACCCTCCAACTGCTGGCCCCTTTAGCAATGACTTGCTTGTGCAGATCAAAGTCTCACTCGAAGTAGTATGGGGGGGTGCTGGAACCAGGTTTTTTCACACCGAGGAAGAAAATAATGTGGTGGCCCTAAACAAGTTGATTGCATAACTTATACAGATTGGAAATAGATGCGCACAATTACAGAGAAATACACAGATAATGCATAAATAGATAAATTGTAGATCAACTTCATCATAGATATATAATAAAAAAACCATATCTATGTAATGCGCAATAACTTAAGCTGATTTATCCATGTATTCAACCATCAATATATATTCATGCATAAGTAACAGTTCTACTCACGCATATACAATTAAGCACAACAAAAGTAAGTGAACTCAAAGTAGAAACAATAAAGAGATAACACAATTATTCGCCAAAACCAGTCTTTGTATTAGATTCCAATAGTTCAGTAAAAACCAACTTTTCCCTTATAATTACCCTTTCACACACCTAACCAATAGAGTCTGCACACAACCAAGACTAGGTGTCTGCACACACAGCCAGCAAGAGCATTTCCACCTAAAACCTAGACTTACAAAAGCATATCACAGATTTCTTACATCAAAATATCATATCAAATCTTACTTCTTACTTAGATTCGATCCATCTATTTATATCCATCTTAGCACGCAGATGTTATGGTCTCAAACCATGGTTTAAGGCCCACTGTTTACCCTTATAACCATTTTAGATAGAATAGGGACTTTGACCCACCCCAAAGCCCCTTGACCTTTCCGCGTAGTGTGCATATGAAAAATATACAAAAATATACTAAAAAATGTACCCCAGGGGACCCCACTACAACAGTCGTCAGCGTAATATCACAGACTTTAAAATAAAACTTTGATTTCTCATTACCCTTAGGAAGCGGCATGAAGAGACTCAAACAAAACCTGGGAAATGGATCATTTAGGCTCCCAGTAGATGCACCAGAATGCTATCACAAAACTGGGACTAATTGGGCTATTCAACAATCAATTTGATGTAACTATTTCAAACCACTTGGGTTTGGAGGTTAGCCCTTCCAACCAGAGAGGGCTCTTTCAAGTAAAGGTAAGATATTCAAGAAACAAGCTTATAATTAATATGGCTAACTCATATGTTTTTAGATGATTTTTGTAGGTGGAAGATGAGTGAGGGCTACCATTGGGCATGGATTCAGCATGTAAATTCAATTATAAATGAGCATTATTCATGGAAACTGAGGCACATGATTTTTTACAATAACTTTGACAACTAACATAATACATAAAGGAAGTTGGAGAATAATATTTTATGAATTCCAAGTAATAATGTATAATCAAGATGAATCAATATTCAAAAGATAAATGGACACAACCACATAAAATCTCAATATGAATCTCAGGTCTAAACAAACACTTCTGCAACTGTGTAATAACTGAAATAAAAATTACATAGTACCCTAGTCATTTACATCTATCCACCTCCTCTAATTCTAAAAACCTTGCATTTATAGAGTGAGATATATTTTACATAGGTATTCCACCCGGGCTAGACTCTCGAACCTGATCTAGAGATCTAATCGAAAAAGGATTCCATTACTTTAAGAAAAAATAGAGATATTCTGTTTGAGGAAGTTTGTAATAAAAAAGGACTCTATAAATATTAACTACGTCAAATTTTTTTTAATAACCCATGCTGATTATGGCTACCGAACCAAACAACCATGTTTAGGTGGAAAAATGCCATACTGGATTTTAGGTCTTAATATACCGAATTTGGTGATGAGTTGTCCATTGGTGAGGTGGCAAAAGTGATGTGTTGTCAGCCATTTCAATCCTATGAAGTGTATTGCTGAGTTGTCCTCATCAAAAAATGTCCCAATGAAATTTCATAATCCCTTTGTAGGAATCATATCCTTCTTGAAATGTATTGAATTCCTCAAAAATATTGAAAATTTAGAACGCTGGAAAAAGAGCGAATTTAGGCAGTTTCGTAGCATAATTTTCATAGCATCTTTGTAACACCACTTTCCGCAACATTTTTTACTCTTTTGCATATGGGAGGATATTCATTGGGTTTGATAAGGTAAATGCATGCCTCCAGCTACCCCTGATATGATATTTTTTAGGGATTTTTTCCTTAAATAATTCTACAGCGAGGTCGTAGCGAAAACTCGGCCTCAAGCCTGGAGCTCGCTACGAAATTGCCTTGTTTCACAAAATTTGGTAAATTTTTCTTCCTAACCCCAAAAAAATAATTGTAGCCCTGTATATGCCTTGATATGATATATTAAGTAAAAAATTAGTAAAAAATGTGTGACTTTCCATCCTTCATGGAGCAACAGACTCATCCTCCATCACAATCATCTTTAGAACTTTTTTTCTTCAACTCTTCTTGCACCATCTCCATTTGTATTTCCAATTCTCTGACCTGGATTTACAACTTCCTTTTTTCCGATTGCAACCACCTGTTCCTCCTGAAGATATGTTTCATCATTATCTGCAATTGTGTCAGGAGACACAACAAAATTGAGGATTTCCACCTTCGAGCATGTACCAAGGAAATTTGTAGCAAAGCCTTTAAACACCTATGCATCATACCCTTGCAGTTTCTGGTAGAAATGCATGAAACCTGCATCGGAAAGATCTTATGAGAAGCTGGGTTCTAGCCTCATATCTGACCACAATGCTATCCTTGTTTGGATTTTATGTGAGGCCATACTTTCAAACACAATGATGATCAACTCCTTCTTTGAAACCTGCATAATTATTTTAAGAAAAAACCTAACTCCCTTGACACAGGTAGCGCTTAGCCTAAGACAACTATAGGACAGAATTCAAGACTCTAGACTGCTGGAAAAAACATTCAAACAACCTAAAAGGATGAAGGTGAGGTGTTTCTTTTCAAATTAGGAATTAGACTAAATTATGAAAGAGGAAATGAGTGGGAAAAATGAAATTATGTGAGTAATGATAACCACACATGCTTATGACATATGATGAAAAATAATGGAATGGGACCATGATGACCAAGTGTTCACTGACCAATGAAATCATTACAAAACACATCCTTTCCCACCGTTAGCAAAGAAAATGGATTTCATAGTGTTACAAGTACTTGGGAGGGAAAATTCACTACGGAATTGTCAAGCACTTACATAGCGAAATCATATTGTTTTACACTGACTACGCTGTGGAATTCAAAAAAAATTCCAAGTGTCACAGAATGACCCTATACTACCCATGCAATTAGATTTTTTGAATTTACCTTGACATGACCTTTATTTCATGACTAATGACTATTAAAACCTCTTAAACTATGTACAATGTTTTTTAAAATTAATGAACTTCGTGACCTTATTTTCATCCAAATGACCCAACCTAACTTACCTATGACAAGCCTAGTTGTTATCATAGATAAAAGTTTGGAGAATTTAAATTGGACTAGAGTTAAGGAAATTACTAAAGAATACCCAAAACACCTATTATTCTATAAACTATTATTGAGTAAGAATAATTAGAGGGAAACTTCAATATATTTCAAAAGTTTAGAAACATATAGCAAATGCATTTAACAATGGTGAGCATATCAAGGGTAACTTAATTTCCATTTAAAATAACAGAAATAATCACCCATATCTATGATCATGATATGTTACTACACAATTTTAACATTGGAGGCGTACTAGAGGAACATAGGTGTTATAAACAATGGAAACTAGGACACTACTAAGAGGGGGTGTGAATTAGTAGTGTGGCTAAATTATACAATTATTCACAAATTTCACTTTTAAACCAATTTAACAATTATTCATAGATTAACAACACAACTCAATCATGTATAACATAACATTATAAACATCAATCACATGAATAAAAAATACAAAAGACACTAATCTTCCTTTTTATTACAACCTAATTGCATCAATTCCCCTCAATCTACTACTTGTAGCTTTATCATCTTCTACTGAAAGTAACTTCTATCCCTACTCGTTTATCAATTACCACTGAAAGGGATTTCTACCCCTACTCGTTTATCAATACTCACTAGAAGGGAATCTTGTCCCTACTCTTTTATTAGTCTCTATTGAAAGGGACTCTTGCCCTTGCTCCTTTATCATTCTCTGTTGAAAGGGACTTTCTCCCCTAATCGTTTACTAGCACCCACTAACTAGAAGGGACACTATCCCTTGCTCATTTATCAGTATTTTTTGAAAGGGACCCTTTCCCCTTCTCATTTAATAACATCCACTAGAAGAAGCTACTAGAAATGATCCGCAAGCTACCACTTGCCAACCTTGTTGATCCATCTTCCACCCATTTTAAAAAATCAGATCAATAAGCCAATTATGTCACAATAAAATAAATATTTTTCACTTCTACTACTCACCAAAGCGACCATAAAAACACCTTCAACAATATATGATTACTGATGCAAACAACTTCATCAATCTATGATTGCTGATACAAAACACGAATAATATCACATTCACTAATTTATGATTACTTAACATATCATGCACCAACAACACCAACACCAATCACTAATGCACTTATTTGCATATTTAAACACAACTTTCAAATACCAAGATTGGTCTATGATACACCTATAATGCATACAACCATTACACATCATCTTGCACCAAAAAATCTTACCCACACACTCACTCATTCACCACACAATTTTGCTACTCGATTTCTGCCTTTAAAGAATTTTTTACTGATATTTTCGAATTGATCTTTAGTTAGATTTTTTTTGTTTTCCTGATTTTTTGCATGGATTTATTTATTTTTTACCTTTTTACCATTCAATTTAGTCTTTTAATTATTCTCTTAACTTCTCAATCTCTGATCTTCTGTTTCGGGATCAATTTATGAGTCAATCTGCAGATTTTAGCAATTCTGGCTTTGTCACAAGATTTAACTAGGAATTTCTAATTTTGGCGAATATGTAGATTGATCCAAACTACTAAATTAGCCTCTTAACAGTTTGTTCTGCTATCCATGCATTTAACAGTCTTCTCTATTGTTAAGTTTGGCTTAACTTCCAACTTTGTTGCCAACTCGTTCATGCACTTTAGCGTTCTGCTGTGTTTTTCTCTAACTGCTAAATGTACCACTTAACTATCGCTTTATTGTTGGTCCAATGTAGTGCCAAAACTATCTACAAACTCATTCATTCATCCACAAGCTACACTACTTTTAAAACAACATCTTGGCCCTTTTATTTCATAAAATATATTAATGCAACCAATTTTTCTTTTAAGACCCTTTATTTTGGCACCTTTTATGTGTTCTTCCATAGGACCATGTCTCCACGACCACTAGCTCAAGGCTACAGGTTTTTAGCCTATTTAAGCCCTTTGTAAGCCAAAATTATTTGTTAATGGATCCACATCGTTGGTCTCATTTCTACGTGAAATGACCAAGATCTGTCACGTTTCTGCTCCAAGAGCCTCTGTGACTCTTTATAACCTCTGTGCTTGAGGTTATTACCTGTTGTATAGAACCTTGTTTGGGTGCTTAGCCCATCGGCCCCTCTATCCCGATGCTTTTTTTGTGAGCCCCTTTATTCACCCATCAGGGTCATGTCATCGAGTCGACGTGTCTCGTGGGGACCGCCCACCCTCATTCTCATTAGTTTTCGCTCTATTGTCAATGTTGATGTGTCCCGATGCTTATTTCCTAGCTCTTTCACTTTCACACCAATTTAATTCTTCTGGGATATATCCACCATGATGAAGTCACTTGTGCTATGTGTCGACCTAGGATAGGTGACACATGTGACTCATAAATGGGCCTTTTGGTTTCTTGAAAATGCAAAAAGAGGTCTCCTCATGTCCACTTTCAATTGGGCCATGTCATTTTGATGTAATAATCCATGTCATCTCCAAGACCAATCATATGATTCCATGTGTCATGCCAGAGGAGAGAGAAAGAGTTCTCGATACCTTTGTTTTTCGTCAATTTCCATTATTAATTAGAAAACCATCGGGTTCAAGAAACTGTTCCCTCAACACCACTCCTGTGTGGTTCGTGGGTTTTAGGAGGAATAATATCTGGGTGGCTATCCATCATTGATATACACGATGAACGGTATGGGAAACTACCTCCCGTGGACACCAAGAATTTTGTCTCAGGTTTTGTTGGAATGCGGCCCCGACGCTTAGCCCTTGTATCCTTATGTCAAGTCAAATCTTTCTTATGTTCCGCTTTGCAATTCCTCTAGGATAGCATTTTTTGGGTTGAGTTATCAAAGTGGGATCCTCTGCTCAACTCCTATTGGTCTGTTCTTTGTTTTCGTGTCCCGACACCCTTCTCTTAGTCCACCCATTTTGTGCTCCATAACTATATCATTGGGGTAATTTAGATGGGATAGGTCCGTCGGGTGGCTTCGCCTGTCGACCAATACAAAATGTTCCTATTGTTGTGTTTTCATTCATGTATGCCTACTCTATAGCGTCCTTCTGCTTAAATTTTGCGCCTCCATTGAATCATCTGGGATGCACCCACCAGGTAACATTTTCGAGATGAGTTGTGGTGTGGGCTTCACATGTCATCCAATGAGAATAATCTCCACTACTTTTTTGTCACTCTAAGTCAACCCAGTGCTCTATATCGAGGAACCACTAATTATTCCACTACACTTTGGCAATGTACCAAACGTATCTACGTGCCAAAAGTGTCTCCATCTTCCTTAGCTCTGCTAGTTTGACTTGGGTCTCCTGCAACTTTGACTAGCTCTAACTTTCGATCCAGGAGGCCATTTTAAGACTTCCACATACCACTGTAAATATATTTTATGGATATATCCATTTGAGTTGGTTTCACTTAAATCTAATATGATATTTGTCTCTAAAACTGGCTCCAAATAATTTTCACATTTTAGGCTACCTTTTCCACTATTTGTTATTTCCTTTACCAATTGCAATGCTTTTTCCTTTACCTTTTCTTTGCCTATGCCACATTGTCCATTTAATTTTCCATCAATATTTTCCTTGGCCACCAATGATAACATATTTACAAATGCAATTACTTTTCCATTTCCTTTTCTGGTTCCTTTTCCTCTGCCTTTTCTTTTCCATTGTCATCTTTTCCATTGCCTTTTCTATCAATGACAACATATTTCCAGCAATATCCCTATTTTGCATTGATGGAAACACCAATATAAAACAACACATCATTTCCAATGATCATTACTTTTCTTTGATACTTCTCCTTGTGCTTTTCCGATGTTCATTTACCATCATGTGTTTGATCAACAATGCTTCTCCCCCTTTGACATCAATGGAAAAGATAATAACATTCTCTCCTTGTCAACAGTATCCCTTTGTATTCTAATCTTGTAGACCTTTCAACTGCATCTTCTTATGTTGAAAACCTCAGGTACCTCTCATATGATCCAAGCAACTTCCTCTCTGTCCTATGAAGAATATTTAATTGAAGGGAAAGTATTATTTACTCCCAATATCTACCTCAAGCAGGCAAGAGAGATATATTACTAAAATAAAAGATGCTTATGCAACTGAGTCATGAGAAACTAATTCATGTTGCTCCGAGTCTCAACTAGGATTACATTCATAAAAGTACCTAACTAAACACATACACATGAACTCTAGCAACAAGAACAACCTCTCCTATGCATGACACCACCAATTATCAACTAATTAAAAATAAGTGCAACACTTTGAAGTGCTTACTTTACAAGCATAGAGGTGCTCTCATCAATGCATTCCTAGACCAAAAACTTAGCTTGTATCTCTCCTTGCAGAATTCAAATGAAAACAAAATCACCATAATGATTTTGACTCATCATTAAAAATAATCATATAAATCATTACTTTCCTACTAACACTTTGACTTACAAACAACATAAACACTATACTATCGACAAACCTAATGATTGTAAATACCAAATGATAGTATCTATGATACCAATTTAAAAGGACACCAATTTCTAAATAAATGCTACTTTTAGCATGTGTTGAGAACTTGACAACTATATTTCATCATCCTCTAATCATGCTCCCTTCACCATTATGTTTGATACCAATTACCAATTGGAAAAACATCATAACAATCAATTCATTTATCATATCAGAAACTTAGGATAACATGCAACAAAACCATTAGCCTCTATCTTGTAGCAACAAACTAATACCAATTAAGGATACCAACTCTCAATGCATAATATGATACGCAATCATGGATTTAATATTACTCCCCCTTGTGGCCATGCTTCCTATTTGTATTAGGAATATGCAAACAATACTTTCATTAGTAATAAATAGATCATCAAAATCTATCTATCTATCTGATTTGACAACAACATTCAATACTTCTCTTATTCTTCAAATGCATTCCTTGGCATGTTTCTTCCTCCTCCTTGCATCTGAACTTTATAGCTTCCCTTGAATACAACCTCTTCTCTTCAATGAAGAGGAACAAGGGATATACCCCCCCTTAGTATATTATCTTCATTTTTCTTCCACAACAAGATATGAATTGATTTCTTATGCTAGTTTTCCTGACTGGGTGACTTTCTACCATTTCTTGAGCATACAGACCCCTGATTATTCTTCTTGTTATCACCAATTAAAGTCAATTTTCAATATACATGTTTCTCTTCTTTCTGATTGTATTCCTTTGGATATATTTAAGAACTAATGTTTCTTCTTTTAACTCATTGAAGTCTCTTCCCATTACTAGTTATATAAGAGAGATAAACTATGGGATTTTCAGAGTCAAATGTACCAATATTTTGTTGATTATCTTAAAATCCAAGAAATGTTATACATTTCCTCCATGCACCACATGATCTGCCTTTCTTCTAAGTGTTGAAACATCTCTTGCACAGTTCTCTTTGCTCACTCCCATCATAATCCATGCATCTGATTGTAGTGTTATGAAAAGAGGTTTTCTTTCCAAATTTGCATGTAGCTGCTTTATTCCCATATTTATTACACTTATAGCATTCAAAATTATTTAAGAAGGGGGGGAATAAATTATTTATCTTACCAAGGCTTGATCTTGTCTAATTTCCTAGGATGTAATTTTTTCTTGTTATTATTGGGTCATTGGTCATATCGAGTTTTAGGGGAAAAAGATATCGGTGCTTGGTTGTTCGAGTTGCTCTCAACAACTCATGGTTGCGGCTGGAGTGGAGCATTCCACCTATGTTGTTGCACCTTCGTTTTCCTCTCTAGAAACTTAGAGGAAAATTTCCCTATGTAGCTACAACAAAAGCATACAAGGGGTTGCATGCCTTTTATTTTATTTCAGGAAGTATTTTGGTCGTCTTGTGGTTGTGTTGACTTATTTGCTATAATATCATTTTTAGGTATATATTTAACAAGGTTGGTGGGTGCCTTCAATGTTGCTGCTGAGTAAATTTCACCTTTTTCTATTGTCTTGGCCTAAGGGGAAAATAAATTTCTTGTTTGTCTTTACAGATGTCAAAATTCTTTGCATGCTCCTAAAGATTCAACAACTGCTCTTTTAATATCCTATTATCCTCCTCTATATCCATATTGTTGGTTTTTATATTCTTGATCTCCTCAAGAGTTGATATGAGCTACCTCTTCAAATATACATTTTCATCAATATCTTCCAATTCACTAGAGGAGTCATTGGATCCATGACAAGTGTCATTTTAACTCACATCTTGTTCATGAGTTGGTTCCCTTAATGTCTCTAGGGATTCTTTTAATGACACACAAGTTGTCCTTTCTTCCTCTTTGCTAGAGGTGGACCCATTGTCTTCTTGACCATTGTAAATGTCATCTATCGCTATCAAGGTGTTCCTTTCTCCAAAAACAATTGATGAGTAACTCTCACTATCACTAGACTTTCAGATGAGAAATTTGAAGATAAATTACCTATTGTGTGTCAATAAAAAAACAATAACTTACTTGCATATTGCATCTCCTTTTGGTTTTGATCATTGACTTGGCCTATTGATATAGAAGAATCATCATATGTTTCATGATATTCAATTCTCTTTCAATATTTTCCTACTTCATCCTCCATGAAAGCCTCTTGACACCACATGCAACTTGCATGTTTACTTCATAGATGGACTGAAATTTGTCCCATATATCCTTGGAAATTTTAAAACACATTAAATTTTCAATATCTGACTTAAACAACCCTCTCATGATTTCCTTCCTATATTTTTTATAAAACTTATCATTTATTACTCCATACTCCACTGGTAGCCATACATCCAAATCAAGATCTTGCAAGTAGATTATTATCCTTACCTTCCAAGTTGTATAATTTGAGCCATTCAAAAATGGAACTCCGTCTAAAGTATTCCAATCCTGGTTTTCCATGATCCCTGATCTTCCTTATAGTTATTAAATCAATTCTAAAGGACATTGGCTCTGAAAAAAATTGTTAGAAACAATGGAAACCATGACACTATTGAGAGGGGGGGTGAATCGGTAGTGTGGCCAAATTATAAAATTATTCACAAATTTCATTTTTTAACCACTTTAACAATTATTCATAGATAAAAAACACAACTCAATCATGCAAAACATAACATCATAAACATCAATCACATGAAAAAAAAATAAACAAGACACCAATCTTCCTTTTTATTACAAGCTTCAACCTGATCACATCAATGCCCCACAAGCTACTATTTGTAGGTTTATCAAATTCTACTAAAAGGAACTTCTATCCCTGCTCATTTATCAGCTACCACTAGAATGTATTACTTCCCCTACTCATTTATCAGTACTCATTGGAAGAAACTCTTGCCCCTGCTCGTTTACCAGTATTTGCTGAAAGGGACTTTTTCCCTTTCTTGTTTACTAGCACCCACTAGAAGGGACACTCGCCCCTGCTCGATTAATAGCACCCACTAGAAGGGACACTCGCCCCTGCTCGATTAATAGCACCCACTAGAAGGAGCTACTACCACTGATCTACAAGTTACCACTTGCCAGCCTTGATGATCCATATTTCATCCATTTTCAAACTAATATCAATAGGCCACCTATGTCACAATCAAATAAATTTTGATCACTATTACTACTCACCAAAGGCAGATTACAAACACCTTCATTAATCTCTGATTACTGATTCAAACACCTTCAACAATATCTGATCACTGATCCAAACACCTTCAACGATAGTTGATTACTGATGCAAACTCCTTTAACAATATCTGACAACATTGGTGCTATCAGAATACTTCCATGTGGCCCCGATGCTTAGCCCTTGCATTCTTATGTTAGTCCGACTCTATGTTATGTGTCGCTTTTTAATTCCTCTCGGCTATAATTTAGTGGGCTGAGTTATAAAAGTGGCTTCCTCCGCTCAAATCCTATTAGGCAATTCTCTATTTCCATGTCCCGAATGTTGAAAATATTGTCATTGATGGCAAAGGAGCACAAAGGAGCAGCACCATGACAAGGGAACAGGTCAGATTTAGATGAAATTGTTGTAGAGAAAGAAATTAAAGTGGGAGAGGCTACAAGAGGAGGGTTTAGACAGGAAGAAGTTTTTTTGAACAGTCAGGGTTTTGTATGCTTGGAAATTTCCCGGAGGATTTCACCTCTCCGAAATCCATTTGATTATACATTCTGTGTAGATTGTTGAGTATATTTACTTCTGTGTAAAGATTTGGAAGAATTTAGAGAATTCTGGTTCATTTACTTGAGATCGGACAATGTTAATTTATTTATGGTTATTGAGTTACGTAGCAGAAAGGAGGGTTTTATCCCTTTGAAAATGGATTGATTTATGGTCTTCTGTGTAGCATTGAGAGTTATCAACCTCTGTAATAAGGGTTCGGAAGAAAATTAGAACTTTGGTTCTTTGGTTGAGAGCGCAGTGATAATCAGTCTCTATTTATTGAGTTATGTAATGAAAAGGAGGTTTTCATGAGAAATTGAAGTTAAACGAAAAAATGGTGAAAATCTGCGTTTGAACACGATTTAGAGCAAAGTTTGCAAGTTAAGCAGGTTTCAAGAAAACTGGACACTGTTGTCGCACAACCTTTGAGTTGTGGGTGGTTTTTCCCATTTCGAACGCGATCGAATGATATTGCGACATGTCATGAGTGCAATACCACCCATTTCGAGTCACTTTTGGTTGATAAACTACGAAAGTGGAATGAACATGACTATCGTCCAATTAGATCTATGGAAGATCCGAAGAAGTTCTCATTGAAAGTTGCGTGTGAGTTAAAATAAGATATGGACCCGACGTTGTATGCAATGAAGTTTTACTAAGGTTTGGAATCTGGTTATATGAGGCTGAAAGGCTCTAAAACATTGTTTAAAGCACAGTATAATATTACATTGTCGAGGGTTTTAAATATTCATTTCCGAAGGTTTTAACATTATTTCTGAAGGTCATTACATATTATAATGTGCATTATAATATTTCTAAAGGTCTAAGGATTCCGAAGGGTTAACATTGCGACAAGTGAATTGGTAAATGTGGGCCAAAACCTTTATATTGTTATTATAAGCTTCTTTGGTAATTTAACCAAAGTTGATATATGGATTTGAATTTCATGAGACAGGTTTATCATGGTTTATAACCGTATTTATTTGAAAATTAAGATTGACCGTCAGGAATTCTGTGGGCCTGGATATATATTATAATGTTGATATTGTGTGTTTAAACCAAAGTATATAAAAGTGCAGAATGATAAAAGGAGTGGGACCCGATCGCATATCATACTTTGCAAGTGAATGCGATAGCCGTTGGATGGATGAGAAAAGTTGTGATGCAAAGGAAAGAAGCGATGCGATGTGGCAATGAGAAGAGACACGTGGCAGCATAGTGCTACATCACACATCGGCGATGGAAAGTACATCGCATACTTTAAAATGGTGAGGCGATGCGATGTGCTGATGAGAAGGGACACGTGGTGGCACAACGCTACATCACGCATCGGCGATGTTTATGTGATAAGAATTCTCAAGATATAAAAGTTGCGATGCGAAGTAGTGATAGAGTCAAGTGGGACCCGTCGCATTTCGCACATCGTGCATCGACGATGTCTATGTAATAAGATTTCATAAGTTAAGTTGCGATGCGAAGTAGCGATACAACCATGTGGGACCTAAGTGTATTTATATGATGGCACTGTGGTACATTTAAACCTAAGTATGGAAGGGTAATAAACCTTGATATTTGAAAAATGATGAAGACTGTCGGATTGCGAACAAGATCAACAGTAGTCATTCTAATCGGGGATACGGCATCGGTATATGTACAAGACTAGTGGAAAGATAAACCATTAGAAAAGTTTTATATATTAAAGGTCTTATGATTAAAAAGTGGATTGCAAGGTTTTAATGTATTTGGTTTTGATGGGTCTTAACCAAAGTCATAGTTTATGTGCATATGGATACGTATAATTAAACTTATATGCAAAGCATGGGTGAATGCAGCACAAAAGGCACAGATAATGGAAGAAATAGGGTAATTATGCAGAAGAGCTAGAATATAAATTGCAGAATCTAAAAAGACAGTGACAACAGCAAAAAGAAAAATACACAGCGAGCCAAGAGCTGAAAGGGTTAAGCGAGACATATTTGTTGTAAATGTCAATGTAAATGAATTGATTATTTTTATTGTATGTGATGCAAAGGCAAGTCTGCGTAGGAAAAACAAAACTCCACTGTAATACATTTTGTTATATTATTCTGAATATGCTAGACAAGAAAATAAGAAGGGGGAAGGCAAAGAGTCATACCTATTCATTTCAAATTCCCTGTGGAATGCAAATAGTTATGAGGTGATCCCTATAAATAATGTTACCAGCATATGCATAATAAGGTTGAGAGAATGAAGAAATGTGTGAGATAGTGTAAGAAGAAGAAGGAGCAGAGAGAGGAGTTGTGAAGATCCAGAGATGATTTAAAGAAAATTTGAAGGCTGGAAGGACAACAGTAAAGAAGGAGAAAAACAGAACTGATATCCAGGTAAATCAGCATATGATTTTATTGTACACTGAGTAACTTGGTATTTTAATGTCAAGTTGTAGCTTGATAGAAGTCTAGTTGTAGCTGGCTGAGGTAGGAGCCTCCTGTAGGTTGTAGCCTATAGAAAATCGATGGGAGTTGGAGCTTCCTTGCAAGTTGTAGCTTGCAGAATTGAGGTAGTAGCCTCCTGTAGGTTGGAGCTTACAGAAAATCAGTGGTGAGAGGGATTTGGAGCTTGCCTTTGCATCACAACAATAATAAGATGTGGTTTTCTCCCTTATGGGTTTCCACTTATATCTGTTGTCTCAGTGCATGATGATTATGTGTTGACAGTCTGTATTTAATCTGCTTAATACATGTTTCTCACTTTTAAGATTTTTGTTCCATTGTATATTAAGGTGATCACAAAAAAGCCCCAAGGGTTAGCTCAAGTGGTAGTGAGCCAATACGTGGTCCTTTCCATTGTGGGAGGTCACAGGTTTGATCCTTGAGTCTTTGGGGTCAGGCACCGCTTATTGCGCCGAACGGTTTACCGCGCGTACCATCCGGAAATTCTGGGAAAGTACGCCCGAGTTTCCCGTGAACTTTGTTCGTGAAAAAAAATTATTTTGATCACGAAATGAAGATGTAACTAAGTATAAGAAAAAGTTTTACAAGACCATAAATTCATTAAACTGATTCACCCCCCTCTCAGTTTAACCAAGGGTCCAACAATTGGTATCAAAGTGGGTTCCTTCTTTATTAGTTTAACAACTGGAAGGAGATCCTAGGTCCCCAAGATGGCTAGCCTAGAAGGATGCTCAACAAATAAAGCCCCTTTGTTCACTGGTACAAATTATGCCTTCTAGAAAATTAGAATGAGACGTACATAATGTCTCTAGGAATAGAAGTTTGGGCTACTGTGGAATTGGGATATTCCCCAAAGGAGATTGACTCAGAGAAATATGCCAAACTAGATTTTGTAGCTAATGCAAAATCCATGAATGCTCTCTTAAGTAGTTTTTGTGAGGCAAAATTTATCAAAGTAATGCACAACAAGACTTCCAAAGAAATATGGGATACATTAGAAAGTATCCATGAGGGAGATAAAAAGGTGAAGGTTGCCAAGCTACAAGTCTATAGAGCTCAATTTGAAAATATAAAAATGAATGAAGAAGAGGCTTTTTCCAGCTTATTCTTATGGGTTTAAAAAATTGTAAATAACATGAAAGCTCTAGGAGAAACCATTAGAGAATGTGTAATTGTACAAAAGATATTGAGATATTTACCATCCAGGTTTAACCCCAAGGTTTCTGCCATAGAAGAAGTCAAATGTGAGGGAGGCAGCCTTTAAGACAGAGAAGAGAAAAGAAGAAAAAGAAGATACATGCTCCTGCTCTGATGAAGAAGAGGCCAAATTTATCAGAAGATTGGATAAAGGCTCAGGCAAGTATAAAGGCAAACTTCTATTTAAATTCTTTAACTATGGAAGAGTTGTGCACTATGCATCTAAGTGTCCTCTTAAGAATACAAAGAATCAGACTCAAGAGACAGAGAAAACCAAAACAAATAACTGGCAGAAAGGGAAGAGATTCAATAGAATATCATTTTATGCTCAGCAAGATAACAGTGCATCTAAAAACTCAGATGAATCCTCAAATGAAGAAGGAAGCTCTGAATTTGTGTTGATGGCTAAGGAAGAGCCTGAAGGATTCCTTCTAGAAGATGAGGAAGACTGTTAGGTAGACCTTGAGGGGGAGCTAAGAAGTGCCCTGGAGGAAATAGACAGACTTAAACTCAAGTGCAGAAAATAGAAAGACATTCTCCTCAAATGTGTAAAAGAGGTACCAAATTCAGAAGACCTCATTCAATTGAAAGTAGAACTTGAAGAAGCTAAGAAGGTGGAAGACATTCTGCTAAGGAAAATTAAAGATAAATATCAGGAGTAAGAGAAATTGGAAGAAGAAGTGGTATGGCTGAGAAAGAAACTAGAAAACACCCAAAGGGAGTTATCAATGAACACTCCTGGAATGACAAACACTGAATAGTTGGATAAGATTCTTAATTCTCAAAGGTCTCCTCTCATAAAGGCTGGGATAGGATATGAAGGAGAAACTAGTAAGTCCAAGGTAGAAGATAACAAGAATATCATTTTTGTAAAAGCTGTAAAGAATAATGAAGTAGCTCAAAAAGGAACTACAGAAGCAGAAGCCAACAAGAACTTGATGTGTGATGAAACAAAAATAAACAAGCAACAACATCAAGAGACAAAGAACGAAATGAAGAAACAGTCAGCTGAAAAAGGCTCTTACAATCCTGAATATGAATTGAATAAATTCGGAAGTTGTCAAAAGAGATTCTTTCCTCCCATGATAAATATCACTTGTTTTGTTTGCCACAAGCTGGGAAATATTTCTACATACTTTCAGACAAAGATAATCAATTTCAACCAGCAAAAGATGCAAAAATTTAAAAGACTACCTCAAGCAAGCAAATGGAGAAGACAACCCTTCACCAGGTACACTAATCATTTCCATGGGTATTGTTTTTGTTGTAAGGGGTTCGGGCATAAAGCCATGGAGTGAAAAACATATGGACAAAGACTAATGTTCAAAACCCCAAGAAGATTTATGAACAATGGAGAGTTCACTCATACACATAATCCATTTAAAAATATAATCAAATGCTTTGTATGCCATAAAATCGGACACATGTCTTTCAAATGTCCTCTCAAAGAATGTGGTCCATATTCTCAGAAAAGGTGCCAAACAAATAGCTTCCTGCAGTGGAAAAAGGCGTTGAATAAGTGTGACCTGGCTCTAATAGCCCAATATCAGAAAAGCCAATGGTATTTGGACAGTGGATGCTAAAAGCATATGACTGGAGATAGAATCAAGTTTGTAACCTTTGATGAAAAGAAATCTGGAAATGTAACATTCAGCAATGATAAAGCAGGGAAAATAAAAGGAAAAGGCTCAGTCAGTCTAAACAATGGAAGAGGAAAGGCTCAAGATGTACTCTATGTGGATGGGCTGAAAGCCAATCTGATAAGTATTAGTCAAATGTGTGATAAAGGTTGTGAGGTCCTTTTCAGAGCCCAAGATTGTGAGGTAAGATCAAGCACCACAGGAAAGACCTTGATCGAAGGTGTTAGAATAGAAAGTAATGTATATATAGTGGAAGAAGAGAATGAAGCATGCCAGATAAGCAAACTTGATGAATCATGGTTATGGCATAGAAGACTGGGACACCTAAACTTCAAACACATCATCAGTCTGAGCAAGAAGAATGTAGTCAGAGATATGCCAGCAATAAAGAAGCCTTCAAATACCATAAGTAAATCTTTCCAATTGGGAAAACAGACCCACACATCTTTCAAGACCAAAGATGAACTATTAACAAGTATGCCACTTCAACTTGTACACATGGACCTGTGTGGACCTTCAAGAACTAAATCACCAAGCGGAGAATCTTATTTCATGCTGATAATAGATGATTTTTCCATAATGATGTGGGTAGCATTCCTCAAATATAAATTTGAAGCACTTGATAAATTCAAGATATTCAAGGCATTGGTATAAAATCGAACGGGATGCAAGCTAAAGTGCATCAGATCAGACATAAGAGGTGAATTCACAGGCTATGATTTTGCAGACCTATGCAATGAGCATGGAATAAACCAGCAATTTACAATTGCAGGTACACCTCAACAAAATGGAATGGAAAAAGAGGCAAAACAAGTTAGTACAATAGATTGCCAGAGCTATGATGCAAGAAAGAAACATTCCCCAAACCTACTGGGCAGAAGCAGTACACATGGTTGTTCATATTCTCAACAAAGCTCATCTAAGACCAAATTGTGATAAGACTCCTTACGAATTATGGAATGGTAAACTAGCATCAATCAAGCACTTTAGAGTATTTGGAAACAAGTGTTTCATAAAAAATAATGATGAAAAACTAGGGAAGTTTGATGCAAGAGCTGATGAAGGAATATTTTTAGGATATGCATCCAAGAGTAAGGGTTACAGGTGCTACAACAAAATACTGCACAAAATTATGGAAATAATTGATGTAATATTTGATGAAGATCTACCAAATGGAACAAGAAGCACAAGATGCTGCAATCCTCCAGATGATCATGAAGATGGGAACCAAGATAATGATGAACTGAGAAAAACAATAGAAGATACTGAATTAAACTCAAAAGGTCCCTCAAGACACACTCAAAAGAACCATCCAAAAGATCAAATCATTGGGGACAAGAGTGTGGGAGTCCAGACAAGAAGATAGCTTGTTGAACAGATAGAGGAAGTATATCTATCCATGCTATCTCAAATAGAGCCAAATAAGTTCGAAGAAGCCAGCAAAGACAAAAACTGGGTAAATGCGATGAATGAAGAACTGGACCAAATTGAGAAGAACAATACCTGGGAATTAATTCCAAAACCCACTAAAAATTTCATTGGCACTAAATGGATATTTAATAATAAGATGAATGAAAAAGGGCAGGTAATCAGAAATAAAGCCAGACTTGTATGCAAAGGATATTCACAAATTGAAGGTCTTGATTATGATGAAACCTTTGCCCTTGTAGCCAGAATGGAAGCAATCAGAATGTTTTTGGCATTTGCATGCTATCAGGATTTCAAAGTATACAAAATGGATGTGAAGTCTATCTTCCTGAATGGAGATCTAGAGGAAGAAGTCTACATGGAACAACCTAAACGATTCTCATTAACAGATAAACATGACTATGTGTGCAGATTAAAGAAAGCCTTATATGGCCTGAAACAAGCTCCTCGTGTATGGTATTCAAGGCTGGACAAATACTTGCAAAAATGAGGGTTCAAGAAAGGAGGAGTAGACAACAATTTGTACATAAAGGCTAATGATAATGAACTCTTGATTGTAGTAGTGTATGTAGATGACATGATGTTTGTTAGCAACACAGATGAGTTAGCGAAATAATTTTCTGAAGAAATGAAATCAGAATTTGAGATGTCTATGATTGGAGAGCTCACCTTCTATTTAGGACTTCAAATTCAAAAAAAGAACACACGCAAGAAAAATACTTAAAAGAAACGTTGAAAATGTTTCAAATGGAACACTGCAAACCTGTGTCAACTCCCATGATCACTGGATGCAAACTATGTGCTACTGATGGATCAACAGATGTAGATCAAAAACTTTACAGATCCATGATAGGAAGTCTGCTATACCTAACAGCTTCTAGACCAGACATTATGTTGGCAGTAGGACTTGTGGCAAGATATCAAGCAGCACCAAAACAAAACCATTTACTTGCAATCAAGAGAATATTTAGATATCTACTAGGAAATTGACATTATGGTCTACGGTATCCAAAAGGAAAAATCTTCACATTGATAGCATACACAGATGTAGATTGGGCCAGCTGTGTGGATGACAGGAAAAGCACAAGTGGAGGGGCATTCTATTTGGGAAAAATTCTGGTGGCATGGCTAAGAAAGAAGCAAACTTCCATCTCTCTATCTACAGCAGAAGCAGAATACATAGTATCAGCAGCATGTTGCACACAAGTAATGTGGATGAAACAAACTCTCCAAGACATGAATGTAACCATTGATGAACCTATTTGTATCAAATGTGACAATACAAGTGCAATAAGTATATCAAAAAATCCTGCACTTCATTCAAAAACAAAGCACATCCCAATAAAGTACCACTTCCTCATAGAACAAGTAGCACAAAAATTAGTGAAGTTGGAATATGTACCAACTAAGGAACAAACAACAGACATATTCACAAAACCTCTTGCTAAAGAACCATTCGAATATCTAAGAGACAAACTAGGGGTAGTGTCTGCAGATGTTACTCTCTAACATGATCAGAAATCAAAAAAAAGGGGGGGGCTGCATACAAGAAATAGGATCAATGTAGAACACAAGAGATAGTCAATATTAGATAAGAAAGCATCATTCTAGGGGGAGAGCAGACAATAAATTGTCACAAAAGAGCTAGAGAAATGGAGCAGTGCATGGAACAAATTCTCAAGATCAGAGTATTATGAAAAGATATAAACCACTGGAAAAGTGCAACCCTTTTCCATTGATGTGAAAGGGGGAGGAAAAGCAAGAAAAATATGAAAGGGTCTTCTGAAAAGCAAGCAGAGGAAGTCCTGGAGGAGGCCTTAGAGTATTTCCATCAATGCCAAAGGGGGAGACTGTTGGAAATATTTACATTGATGGCAAAGGAGCACAAAGGAGCAACACCATGACAAGGGAAAAAATCAGATTCAGATGAAATTGTTGCAGAGAAAGAAAGTAAAGTGGCAGATGCTACAAGAGGAGGGTTTAGATAGGAAGAAGTTTTTTTGAATAGTCAGGGTTTTGTATGCTTGGAAATTTCCCGGAGGGTTTCACCTCTCCGAAATCCATTTGATTATACATTTTGTGTATATTTTTGAGTATATTTACTTCTATGTAAAGATTCAGAGGAATTTAGAGAATTCTGGTTGGTTTACTTGAGATCAGGAAATGTTAATTTATTTATGGTTATTGAGTTACGTAGCAGAAAGGAGGGTTTTATCCCTTTGAAAATTCATTGATTTATTGTCTTCTGTGTAGCATCGAGAGTTCTCAACCTCTGTAATAAGGATTCGGAAGAAAATTAGAACTGTTGGGGCCCTTGTTTTGGAAACCCATTTTGAATATTTTGAATTTTGAATATAGGAGGGCTTTTTGGGTTGCGGCAAGATGACACATGGAAATCGCGACCAAGTTGCAACTACAACAAGCCGCAGAGCTATCGAGGTGGCGCAGAAGCAAGAGATAGCTGAAGAAAGCAGATGCATGAGAATATACAGCAGAAGACAGAAAGCGGAACACACAAATAACAAGAGAGAAGCTGGAAGCAGTTGAAGAAGAACAAAAAGAGGAACTAACAGTTGTGAAAGTGGGTGAATAAATAGCAGTCACCTGGCCGAAAGAAATGAATGCAACAGGAGACGGAATGCAGAGCGACTGAAGGAGATCAGCCAGGATATCTCTGTAGTTCCTAGGGTTCTCTCATTCACCTTTCTGTTATGTAAGGCATCTATATCAGACTGTGAGCTCTCCTTGCGGAAGCTATGTAACTATGGCTGTGGATGAAGATATCAATAAAATTGCAGGTTGTTGTCCTATTGTGTAATTCATATGTATGCATGTTGGTTATGGTGATTTAAAATTTTATTTGCTTAATACCTGCTCGCTCTATGAATGCTCTTTCGTATATACCTATGTTTATGCAATCAATTCAATGATAATAATGAGTTGCGGATTATTCCTCTGCTATCGATCTATTCCCCTTCTGCATGTGGTTGCAGCATGCCTCAGGTGAGAATCTCTGCTCCCCGGAGTAGGGTGATAATTCCGGCGTGGTTCTAGACTATAGCGGATTCCTTTGTTGGCCTCAGCCCTTGAACCTAGGTCTTGTCGACCTATTTCCTCACCAACAAATGGTTTTGTTGCCGGGACCTGCATGTTATGAGGGGAACTAGATAAGGGTATCGAGGATCTATGAAGGCGAAATACAGAGATGGTGGGATAACCATCTGGACCAGTTCGTTGCTCAACAAGTGGAAGTGATGAATCAAAAGGAAAGCGTGCTTAAGGATCTCGTCCTTTTCTCATATTCCACCAGTGATACTTACGAGATCCTCTGGGGAAAGTTCCCTAGTGACCTCTATAATTGGTTGCGGAGGTTACAGACGAAGGTGCCTAGGGATAGCTCGCGGAAGAAAAATCGCAAGTGGGTGCACGGGGATCTGGTGGCTCTGCATCGGTTGGAAAATGAATTGACCCGCGTGGTGGATTTCTGTGTAGAGACCACTTTGAACGGGTATATTGTCGAGTTTGCCGCAAAGTGCTACCAATCCTTCTCGAAGGCTGAAGCTATATTCCGTTTCGGGTTAAGGGGGAAACTGGTCAAGGAGATTTCGCTGTGGATCAAGGCCCTGATGGTGGACGAAGGGCTGGTGGAATTTCAAAAGTCGAGCATGGAAGCACAAACCCCTAGTGCTGGGGGAAGGGCTGAAGGGACCGATGCTACGTAAAGTGTGAAGAGGGGATTGGGGATGGATGCTGAAGCCGTGTGAAGGTTAAGGGAGCAACGTGCACATCGGCGGGCGCAGATCACCAATAGGTGGTGAGAAAGGGTGATGTGGGAGTTAAGACGATGGGAAAATGACTGGAAGAATCAAGAGGAGGCACCTCAGTGGATAGGGATTATGGACACTCCAGCGGATACCCTGGAGTGAGAAGCGACCATTATGGGAGTACGGCGGGTGCATGGGAGCTCGACTAGGAGAAAAGGAGAGTCGACGACTGACGAAGACAATGTAGGAGGGCAGACCGAAGAAGGTTCCGATGGCGAATGGTACGTCGCAATGCAATGGTTGTTTCAGGAGCGGATGACATTCATCTCTCTAGGCAGCCCTACTTCCAACAATTTGCATGGCAAGGATCCCTACCTTCCCCTGGTACTTTATCAACCTTTAAGTAATATTTTCATTAAGCTACAAACATTAAGTCAGTTGCACAGCAGTTCATTGTCGACGGTGACCCACGTGACTAGCAGTGTCACTAGCACTATTGCATTCCCCAGTGGAATAGTTACGTAACTGGGACCCAGAGGATTTATCCTAGTCAACCCTCCACCATTAAATATGACCGGGTCATTCACCCGATATCCAGAATTCTCTGGCCAGGGAAACGATGATGTAGAGAAACACTGGTATCTCTGCGAAGCCATTTGGAGGGCTCAGCAGACGCCAGATGCAGGGAAGCTAATAGAGTTCCAAACCACGCTCAAAGAGAGAGCTCTGTGGTGGTTTATCAAGTGGTCCGAGGCTCACCCTAATTCAGTACTTGCGGACGTAAAGCAGGATTTTGTCCGCGAATTCAAACTACCCCAGACGGACTAGCAGGGTCTATCTGAGCTCTGGGAGATTAAGCAGAAAGAAGGAGAGACCGCATGGGAGCTGATGCAGCGATTCAAGGACACGATCGGGAAACTCAGTTACCTGATTGATCCAAACCATCAGAGGGACTGGTTCATCAAGGCTCTGCTACCCTTGACGCGAACCCCCCTCACACAGCAGAAGATTGACAACTTGCAAGATGCTTTAGAACAGGCCATGAAGATAGAGGCCATGGCGGGCTATCCTCAGGAATATCGCGGGGGGCCGGCTCCGCAGGATCCCTCTTTAGTTGGACTACAACATCAGATCGCTAGTCTGACCAAAAAGCTCAAGGAGATGCAACCTATACGACCAGCTAGGCCAAACGTTTGGTGCACTCACTGCCTGGTCGAAGGCCACGTCGCAACCGAATGCCCTAGGCTGTGTAGCACGGGTGTGGGACCCTATGTTGCGGTAATCCAGGGGGGTCCACCCACGGTGGGTGGTGCAAAAATGAGTCCACACGGGGTATACCCTCTGCAATAGCCCTATGCGGGATTCCCACCTCAACCGAACGCAACCGCCACGAAATACTGCAAAATTTTCCGGATGATGGGACATCCACCTCGGATGTGCCTGATACTAAAGAAGTACTCCACCGTCCCAAACAATGTATATTGTGAGTTTTGTGTTTCCATAACTCATAACACTGAGCAGTGCAGGGCTCTCGATGCACTTGCAGATTGATTGGATCGTCCCTCCTACAGGGTGAACGAGGCCCCTAGGGGAAGAGGCGGCGGCATGCGCGGAGGCCGCACAGGAGGACGCCGTCCAGTGAAATGTTACAACTGTGACCAGGAGGGTCACGTGGCTCGAGAATGTCCCCTTCCCCGACGTCCCTGGTGTTCCCAGTGTCGTGTGAATGCCCATGCCACCGACGACTACCCAGAACTCATCAAGAAGTGGGAAGAACGGGCACGGCAGAGGGCGATGAATTTGGTAAATTTCGAGCCACGCGGAACCGCGATTTCGGCCATGCAGAATGTGGCAATCATCACACGGGGCGGCAAGAATATGGGAGAGGATGCTCATGGAAAGGAGCCAGACCGAGCTATTCGGCCTGCCTCCCTGAAACACCTGATCCAGCCGGACGTGCAGAAGTGGTACTTCCAGGAGGCCGTGGAGGCTTTTGCTCAGCTGAGGGAAGCTGGGGGCCTCGAGGTACCCCTAACGACTGGCTCCAGAGACTCGATCGCCCCGGGGACCTTGGTTGAAGAATGGATTCAGCTGTTCCTCAAGATCTTTGATAATGCTTCCATGTGGGACCAACTCAAGCGTACCTTGCAAGACGCACTGCAGGGGACTACAGGGCCGAGGGACTCAGGGGACACAGCATCCCAGTATGTGCAGCACGTCAAACGGAACAAGCGATGAACAGGAAAAGAGTTCCGGCTGAATACGTAGGTTGCGGGATTCCAAATCAGCGACACCATGCTTGATTTAGGGTCTGATGTCAACATCCTGCCGCGGAAAATGTGGGAGGCTCTTGGATGGCCACGGCTGACCTATTCGCCAATCCAACTCAAAATGGTGAACCAGTACTGTATTGTGCCGATTGGACGACTCGAAGGCGTCGAAGTTGACATTGCGGGGGTGAATACTTACACGGACTTTGAGGTTATTGATATTACGGGGGACAAGGATCCTTACCCTGCCCTGCTAGGCATCGATTGGGCTTTTGAGAATTATGCCATCATCGACCTCAAAAAGGAGCTGATGATCTTCAAGGATGGCGAGGTCCATGTCACTCAGCCCCTCGACCCATATCAAGACTCGCGATATACAGAAACTGTGGACAACCTGGCGGATGCGCAGATGATGGACCACCTTTACCAAATGGCTGCAGGGAATCGGGAGGACTATATCAACCCAACCGCAACAGGCTCCGTCAGCTCGTGCAGTGTCCAAAGCTCAGAGCTGGGCTCAGAACTTGCTTGGGAAGACTGGCAGTAGGGTGGGTACGAGACCAGTAAGTAGAGATGTGCCGCCATTGCTCGAGTTTTTTGGATCAGCGCTGAGTTTAGAGAATACCCCACCCTGTCGAACGTGCAGGCTGTCAATACCTTTATTGCAAAGGTGGAAGACACGGTTCCAGAAGGCCGCAGGATACCACTTTTGGACGTTGCACTATAGTCCACGTCAGCAAGGTGGTGGAGGAACCACCGCAACACCCTGTCGCATTGGAGATGTGTGGCGGAGGCATTGCAGGCGCGGTTTAAAGAAGACGAAGGACCTCGGCACAAGCACAGGTACAACGGGATTTCCGATCCGCGGAACCACCTGAAGAGCTGTGAGGAACAGTGGCAAGGTCTGGGATACCCGCAAGAGCTGTGGGTACATCGGTTCATCCACTCCCTAGATACCATCCCCCAAGCCTGGTACTTAGAAGAAGAGTGGAAACGAGGAACTAGCTCCTGGCATGAAGTCGCGACCAAGTTTGTTCAGTGCTTCTCATTCGAGGGGGAGACAGAGCTAGTGTCCTGGACACTACAAGCTATCAAGGGGGTACTATTTTTCCGCGACCCAGAGCCTGTTGGGGCCACGATTGCATCATGGCCTGTGGCTCGGTGTGAGTTGGCCTGCCAATGGATTGATGGCGACCCAGACGATGACGGTCTAGAGGATCTCAGGCACCTATATTTCGAAGAAAAGGAAGGCGAGTGGAACATCAATGAAGAAATAACCACCGAAGGCATCCATTTACAGCCGCTGAAGATAAATAAGTTAAACATCGGTACGGAGGAAAAGCCTAAGTTTGCTACAGTGGGCGATTACTAGGACGAAGAGATGACAAAGGAAATTTTCAGCCTCCTCCAGGAATACGAAGACTTGTTCCCTTCATTGGTGGCAGATCTAAAGGGTATTAAGGGTGACCTCGGTGAAATGCGCATTGTGCTGAAACTAAATGCCAGGCCCGTAAAGCATCGACCCTATCGGTTGAACCCACGGGTCAAAGAAAAGGTCAAGATGGAGATTGAAAATATGCTGGCTGCAGGTCTCATCTTTCCAGTGGAAGAAGCAGAGTGGGTGAGTCCTATCGTCATTCAGAATAAGAAGGACAAGGCGGAGATACGTGTCTGTGTCGATTACAGAAGTCTGAACAATGCCTGCATCCATGATCTGTTTCCCACTCCTTTTAGCGATGAAGTCTTGGATCATGTTGCGGGAAATGAAGCTTATTCCTTCACGAATGGTTTTTCAGGTTACCATCAGGTGCGCATTGCGGAATAGGATAAGCCGAAGATGACATTCACCACCGAATGGGGATCGTTCGCATACCACGTAATGTCGTTTGGCTTGAAAAACGCTCCGGCCATGTTTTCCCAGATTGTCATCGCTGCTTTCTGAGAGTATATCCACAAGTTCCTGGAAGTCTACATGGACGATTGGACTGTCTACAGTCTGCTAAAGAAACACGCCACCCTGTTGTGGATTATGTTTGATCGGTGCCGCCAGTTGCAGATTTCCTTGAACTTGAAGAAATGTATTTTTTTAGTTCCTTTTGGCACGCTGTTGGGACATGTGGTATGCAAGAAAGGGGTCTACGTCGACCCCGCTAAGGTCGCAGTGATAGTCCACATGGAAGCCCCTGAAACAGTGAAGCAGTTGTGCGCACTGCTTGGGCACACAAGATATTACAGGAGGTTTATCCGAAATTACACAAAGATCACTGCCCCTTTAGAAAAGTTGTTGCAGAAGTCTGAAGTATTCCAGTGGACGGAGGAGTGTCGAGTGGCCCTCAAAACTTTGAAGGAAAAGATGGTGATGGAACCTATTCTGGTTCACCCCGACTGGGATAAGCAGTTCCATGTGCATATCGATGCGTCCAGTATTGCACTTGGGGTTGTCTTGGCATAACCCGGGGAGACGACAGTTGACCACCCAGTCTACTTCGCCAGCCACAAGTTGTCTAATGCGGAGAAGAACTACACCACGACCAAATGTGAGGCACTGGCGATGGTGTATTCACTCCAGAAATTCTGCCACTACCTTCTAGGAGGAAAATTCAAGTTCTTCACGGACCACTCTACATTTAAATACGTGGTGAACTAGCCTGTTTTGGAAGGATGGATTTGTCGCTGGCTTCTACTTTTCCAGGAATTCACGTTTGAGGTGATTGTCAAGCCTGGTAGGTTGAATGTCGGGCTCGATCATTTATCCAGGTTGGAGACAGGAGAGAACGATGGCTCTCTAGATGATCAGCTGTCGGACGCTGACCTCTTCCGAGTCGAAGTTGTCCCGGATTACTTGGCCGACATTGCCACTTATCTGACCACGGGGCAGTTCCCTCAGCACTACACCCCGCTCCAGAAGTGCCAATTGGTCGTCCGAGTTGTCGAATACCAATTGATTTCGGTGCAACTATACAAACTAGGCCTCAATGAGGTTCTGCACAGGTGCGTACTTGACCACGAGTGCGACGCTGTGATGTGGCAATGCCATAGCGGTGTTGCGGGAGGGCATGCTGGGGCCAAACCCACCGCGAGGAAGGTACTCCAGGTTGGCCTATGGTGGCTGACGGTCCATGCAGACTGCAAGACATTTGTTAAGCGATGCGATGTCTGTCAGCGAACGGGGCGGCCCTCTCACAGGGACGAGCTTTTGTTACACCTAGTGCATGTGTTGCGACCATTTGAGAAATGGGCCGTCAACTTCGTGGGTCCTATAGCTCTGGTCGCCAGACACTCCAAGGCCCGATACATCATTACCGCAACCGACTACCTCACCCGATGGGCTAAGGCGGCGGTGGTACGAGACTGCACGGCGGATACAGCAGCATGGTTTATCTTTGAGAACATCATCAGCAGGTTTGGCTGCCCACGAAGTTTAACCAGCGATCAAGGTACACACTTCATTAATGACACAGTCAAGTCGCTGTTGGACACATTTATGATTCAGCATCACAGAAGCAGCCCGTACCACCCGCAGGCCAATGGTACTTTTGAAGCATTTAATAAAATTCTTGAAAGGGGGTTAACAAAGATCTGTAACGCCCAGTGGGATGACTGGGATGAGCGGCTACCAGCTGCACTCTAGGCCTACCAGACTACGGTGAAGCGCTTGACCAATCAGACACCGTTCCAATTGGTGTATGGCCGCGAAGCTGTGATCCCCACTGAGTTCATGGTACCAAGTCTTTTAATGGCCACGTCTTTGAAGTTCTCGGAAGAAGCATCGCTCCAGGAGCATCTACATGAATTACAGGAACTGGACGAGGCCCGGTTCCTGGCCGAATTTCACCAGAAGGTTCAAAAGGATAGGCAGAAAGCGTGGCACGACCACCACATCAAGAACAAAGCATTCCAGGTTGGCAGCAAGGTCCTTTTATATGACAGCAAGTTCCAGAAGTTCCCAGGAAAGCTGCAGATGCACTGGTTAGGACCTTACTTTGTCATCGAGATTAGAGTGTCTGGCGCCGTTTATTTGGCTCAGCTGGACGGTACTGTTTTACCGAGATGGGTGAATGGCGCACGCCTGAAACCCTACCAGGAGTAATTTTCTTCCACCATTCATCAATAACTCTCGCAACCGAGAACACCCGTAGAGTAGTGTAGTCGAATAACTCTCCCGCAACTGGGATGAGCATAGGTAGTGTTTTTCATTCCTGCATCATTCATTAATAATCGCTCTGTTGTGGGACCGCACCGCAACCGACTGTGGTCGGGGAGGGTCGCGTCCAATGTGTCATCCCCGTAGGCTTCATAAACATGTCAATGTCAGTCCAGGTCATGTCAGTCAGTACTTGTGTCAATCTGTAGGACCATCTAGATTTGCATCATAAATTACCATAATTGGAAGTAACCTTGCCATAATCATTTTACCATCATCCACAGTTACCTCAGCCATCACAACCGCCCATTTCCCCATGCCACCGTCAACAACTGTCAGACCACCCATTGGCACGCGATTGATCGCACGATTATCGCAGAAAAGAATGCCAGTAGGAATTAACTCGTTAGGGGGTCTCATCAACTCCACTCGTGCCAGGTGATGACATAACTTGCATGAAAACCAAAAGCACGAGAATGTCGGACCAGTTTGAATTAGAAATTGCAGCAGCACCAAAGCAGTTGAAGTCTCAAAACACATAGAACCAAGAGAGGAGACCAAGGCGAATTCTACAGGTCTATCAGTGTCGAGCCAAAATGCCGAAAGCCATCCCAGCCATCACTGAACCAGAGCTCGACAGTAGAATTCACAAGACCAAGTCCCTGGTCGGGAAATATGATAATGTAGCCTTGATCGATGCCAACCTTTCAGACGCTGCCAAATTCCCGTCCCTCCATTGGCAGGTGTATATGGAGCACTACTACACCCCAGCCGGGAACTCAGCCAATCGAATGTTACTATAGTTCAGGGGCCTTTAGCAATCGTCCCTGATGAACTTAAGAAATCTTCCGGTCTTTGGGACCACAGGACTGGCTCTGCAGTGCACACGCTTCCTCCTCAGCCGCATCCAGAATGGGTCCTTGTGGCTGAACAAGGAAATTCCCATTCATGATGAGGATATTCATCGTCTCACAGGGCTTTCGCAGAATGGCACAGACGTCTCGACTGCCTATCGGACCTCCTCCAAGCGCGCATGAAAGTCAAGAGACGCAAACCTCTACATCAAATATGGCACCCGCCGGGGGGGGGGGAAGGAGCCAAGATAGACCTCATTAACAAGCCCGAGATTAGATTTGCTTGCTACCTCTTTGCCAGCAAGACAATGAGGCACTACACTAAGGGCGAATGCACTCTGGACACTATGTCCATTGCCTAGCACTGTGTCCAGGGCACCAAGCTAAATTGTTGTTCCTTCTTGTTAAAAGAACTGTTCGACGCGTGCGAGGAGAACTATAAGCATGCTACTAGTTTTATTTATCGATATTTGATCGTTGCTTTTGCCATGTGGAAATGGCACACTCCCCTCGTCTGGTTCCTAGCGGAGATTCCCGAGGGCCAGCCCCTCACGATGAAGTTTACTCTGTGGAAGGTGTCAGCCGACCCCAGCACTAAACAGGTGAATGCAGAGGCATTTCGGTTCTGGTACGGGCTAATGATGGATGTGGTGGCCAGCCAGCAACAGGTGCCCAGGAACCTGTTGGATGAGTATAGCGAGCAAGTGTGGTTCGGGGTAAGTCATAGGCATACTTATCTCCACCCTACTTGCGCACTAGAGGAAAACTTCCGCATGACGCTATTGAAATTCCAGCTGGATGATGCCACCTTCCACCGTGAATTCTGTTCGTGGCCGGGGGTCACGAGGGAAACCCGCGACGGGATCCCCAGGTACAACTTTGAGCGGATGTTGCCATTGCAACAACCTGCCGCGATGGATGCAGCAGTGCCACCACAGGAACTCCCCGAACCGCTCGTCCCTGTCGTCCGCTACTTCAACACTCAGGTACGCAATTTCAATGCGATGGCCCAGGTTATTTCTAGTGGTGCTGCTCCATTCCCTTTATTTTATGAGTTTCAGCTCACTCGCTCCACTTCGCACCCCCGTACCGCTCCTCTCACCTCCCCCCTCCCCACTATCCTTTTTACCTCTGCTATTCCAATCATGACCCCGATGGGCGAGAAAAGCAAGCCTACGAATTAACCAGACGCCCCTCAAGCCAAGAGGGCCCACACCGCTGAGGAAAATCTAGTGGTGGACCTCACCGCTGATGATCCACCATTGCCCCCAAGCACAGGGGTGCCTATTCAAGAAGAACCCCTCATTGACCCATCTGAGTTCATCAATATTTGCCTTCCACACCCCTCCACCACACCGTCCACCGCTCCATCCACCATTCATTCGCCTGCCACTTCATCCGCCCCATCTAATTCATCTGCTACCGTGTCCGACCCCATCATCCGAGAACAACTGGGTGGGGACCGCGGGGCCGAGGTTGAATCTAGTACTGCCGTAGTCATAACACCAGTAGACCCAACGGTAGAACCCCACATTTCTCTTACTGCTATATTCACACAGTAGACACACATTGTGTCCGACTCTGTTGGGGTTCAGCCTGAGCCAACGGTCCCTCCACAACCGAGCCACATTGATCAACAAGAATAGCCGGATCTGAATATGGCTGACTCCGCACACCCAGAGGCCACACCACCATCCCCTCCCAAGCATTCCAATCGATCAATTTCCAGTGGGAAACCCTTGCAGGAATGAATGCCAGAGCAGGGCGCTTCGGGGACCGCCAACTTAGAGACCTAGGGTACAGCTCAGCTGTACTTATTTATTCAAAGGGCAGCCCAGCAAGCCGAAAGACTTCATTCAGACCTCCAGCAGTGGTGCCACGAGCAGTAACAACAAATTTCCGCGCTTACTAAACAACGCGACTAGCTTAGAACAGCACAGGAGCAGCTGGAAGGACAGATAAGCAATGTCACTCGGGTTTTTTCCGAACTATGGCCGAATGTCAGGGCTCATTACCCTTAGCTGCCTCCCGATGTTATGAAGACCAGCCTCGTCGCCCAAGCTTTCCACCTCCGGCTTGCATACAACGGCCTACACAGGGAGAATCAAGAGCTTCAAGCAGCGTTAGCCGCACGGCCAGCGCTACCCGACCCTGAGATTGTATATTCCACACAGGTTGTAGCTAAGCAGGGCTAGGCCGCTCAAATGCAGGCGACCCTTAACTCTACAGCGCGTGAGGCTTACGACCTCCTGAAAAGTCTGCAGGAGTGTTCACTAGCCCTTACAGTCAAAACGTAGCCCATTTCCGCACAGCTGCAGCAGATTTCAAGGGAAATTCAGGAGATTGCGGACCCCGCACGGTTGGACCAATTATATGCCTAGGCGGACGAGCTTGAGGTCCAGATTCAGCAAACCGAGGCCAACTCCGCGATGGCCAAGTAGGTAATTCGTGAACTCCGTCCGCCCATTCAATCCAGTGCCAGATCAATGCAATAGCTAGCCACCGAGGCCACGACCCAGCTTAACACGATGTTCGGGACTGTCCCAGTGCACTTAGAGGAGGCCGCTGCCACCAAGATCGCTGAAGAAACAGATTCATTGATGCAGGGGTGGCAGCAAGCTCTGTCGGCCTTCACTGATCTTAGAGCTATAGCGTTTCGCAGAGTCCCAGAGTTGGGGCCCTTGTTTGAACAACCGCCTGGAGGCGCACAACAAGAACGGGAACAAGCTGAAGGCGCACATCGAGAACGAGCACAAGATGAAGGCACACAGGGAAAACAGGGCACGGGATCAAACAGGGCAATGGAGATAGAGACTGTTATTTGTGATTGACTCAGGGACGAGTCAAGAAACTGTGGTCGAGGCCTATTGGGGCCCTTGTTTTGGAAACCCATTTTGAATATTTTTAATTCTTAATATAGGAGGGCTTTTTGGGTTGCGGCAAGATGACACATGGCAATCACGACCAAGTTGCAACTACAGCAAGCCGCGGAGCTATCGAGGTGGCACAGAAGCAAGAGATAGCTGAAGAAAGCAGATGCATGAGAATATACAGCAGAAGATAGAAAGCGGAACACACAAATAACAAGAGAGTAGATGGAAGCAGCTGAAGAAGAACAAAAAGAGGAACTAACAGTTGCAAAAGTGGGTGAATAAATAGCAGTCACCCGGCCGAAATAAATGAATGCAACAGGAGATGGAATGCAGAGCGACTGAAGGAGATCGGCTAGGATATCTCTATAGTTCCTAGGGTTCTCTCATTCACCTTTCTGTTATGTAAGGCATCTGTATCATACTGTGAGCTCTCCTTGCGGAAACTATGTAACTATGGCTGTGGATGAAGATATCAATACAATTGCAGGTTGCTATCCTATTATGTAATTCATATGTATGCATGTTGGTTATGGTGATTTAAAATTTTATTTTCTTAATACTTGCTTGCTCTATGAATGCTCTTGTGTATATACCTATGTTTATGAAATCAATTCAATGATAATAATGAGTTGCGGATCCTTCCTCTGCTATCGATCTATTCCCCTTCTGCATGTGGTTGCGGCATGCCTCGGGTGAGATTCTCTACTCCCCGGAGTAGGGTGATAATGCCGGCGTGGTTCTAGACTACAACAGATTCCTTTGTTGGCCTCAGCCCTTGAACCTAGGTCTTGCTGACCTGTTTCCTCGCCAACAAGAACTCTGGTTCTTTGGTTGAGAGCGCAGCAATAATCAGTCTCTGTTTATTGAGTTATGCAATGAAAAGGAGGTTTTCATGAGAAATTGAAGTTAAACGAATAAATTGTGAAAATCCGTGTTTGAACATGATTTAAAACAAAGTTTGCAAGTTAAGCAGTTTTCAAGAAAACCGGACACAGTTGTTGCACAACCTTTGAGTTGTGGGCAGTTTTTCCCATTTCGAACGCGATCGAATGATATTGCGACACGTCATGAGTGCAATACCACCCATTTCGCGTCGCTTTTGGTTGATAAACTATAGAGGTGGAATGAATGCGACTGCCGTCCAATTAGATTTGTGGAAGATACGACGAAGTTCGCGTTGAAAGTTGCGTGGGAGTTAAAATAAGATATGGACCCGACGTTGTATCCAATGAAGTTTTACTAAGGTTTGAAATCCAGTTATATGAGGTCGAAATGCTCTAAAACATTGTTTAAAGCACAATATAATATTACATTTCTGAGGGTTTTAAATATTCCTTTCTGAAGGTTTTAACATTATTTCTGAAGGTAATTACATATTATAATGTGCATTATAATATTTCCAAAGGTCTAAGGATTCTGAAGGGTTAAAATTGTGACAAGTGAATTGGTAAATGTGGGCCAAAACCTTTATATTGTTATTATAGGCTTCTTTGGTAATTTAACCAAAGTCGATATATGGATTTGAATTTCATGAGACGGGTTTATCATGGTTTATAACCATATTTATTTGAAAAGTAAGATTGATCGTAAGGAATTCTGTGGGCCCGGATATATATTATAATGTTGATATTTTGTGTTTAAACAAAAGTATATAAAAGTGCAGAATGATAAAAGGAGTGGGACCGAATCGCATATCGGACTTCGCAAGCAAATGTGATAGCTTCTGGATGGATGAGAAAAGTTGCGATGCGAACGAAAGAAGAGATGCATGTGCTTATGAGAAGCGACACGTGGCGGCACAGTGCTACATTGCACATCGGCGATGCAAAGTACATCGCATACCGTGAAATGGCTAGGTGATGCGATGTGAAGGAAAGAAGCGATCCGATGTGCCGATGAGAAGGGACATGTGGCAGCACAGCGCTACATTGCGCATCGACGATGTTTATGTGATAAGAATTCTCAAGATATAAAAGTTGCGATGCAAAGTAGTGATAGAGTCAAGTGGGACCCGTTGCATATCGCACATCGCGCATCAGCGATGTCTATGTAATAAGATTTTGTAAGTTAAGTTGCGATGCAAAGTAGCGACACAACCATATGGGACCCGAGTGTATTTATATGATGGTAGTGTGGTACATTTAAACCTAAGTATGGAAGGGTAATAAACCTTGAGATTTGCAATATGATGAAGACTGTCGGATTACGAACAAGATCAACGACAGTCGTTCTAATCAAGGATGCGACATCGGTATATGTACAAGATTGGCGGAAAGATAAACCATTACAAAAGTTTTATGTATTAAAGGTCTTATGATTAAAAAGCAGATTGCAGGGTTTTAACATATTTGGTTTTGATGGGTCTTAACCAAAGTCATAGTTTATGTGCATATGGATACGTATAATTAAATTTCTATGCAAAGTGTGGGTGAACACAGCACAAAATGCATAGATAATGGAAGAAACATGGTAATTATGCAGCAGAGCTAGAATATAAATCACAGAATCTGAAAAGATAGTGACAACATCAAAAAGAAAAATACACAGCGAGCCAAGAGCTAAAAGGGTTAAGCGAGACATATTTGTTGTAAATGTCAATGTAAATGAATTGATTATTTTTATTATATGTCATGCAAAGGCAAGTCTCCATAGGCAAAACAAAACTCCACTGTAATACATTCTGTTATATTATTCTGAATATGCTAGACAAGAAAATAAGAAGGGGGAAGGAAAAGAGTCATACCTATTCATTTCGAATTCCCTGTGGAATGCAAACAGTTATGAGGTGATCCCTATAAATAATGTTACCAGCATATGCATAATAAGGTTGAGAGAATGAAGAAATGAGTGAGACATTGTAAGAAGAGGAAGGAGCAGAGAGAGGAGTTGTGAAGATCCAGAGATGATTTAAAGCAAATTTGAAGGCTGGAAGGACAACAGTAAAGAAGGACAAAAACAGAGATGATATCCAGGTAAATCAGCATATGATTTTATTGTACAGTGAGGAAGTTGGTGTTTCAATGTCAATTTGTATCTTGATAGAAGTCCAGTTGTAGCTAGCTGAGGTAGGAGCCTCCTGTAGGTTGTAGCCTGCAGAAAATCGATGGGAGTTGGAGCTTCCTTGCAAGTTGTAGCTTGTAGAATTGAGGTAGTAGCCTCCTGTAGGTTGGAGCCTACAAAAAATTAGTGGTGAGGGGGAGTTGAAGCTTGCCTTTGCATCACAACAATAATAAGATGTGGTTTTCTCCCTTATGGGTTTCCACTTATATCTGTTGTCTCAGTGCATGATGATTATGGGTTGACAGTCTGTATTTAGTCTGCTTAATACCTGTTTCTCACTTTTAAGATTGTTGTTCCATTGTATATTAAGTTGATCACGAAATGAAGATGTAAATAATTATAAGAAAAAGTTCTACAAGACCATAACTGCATTAAACTGATTCACCCCCTCTCAGTTTAACCAAGGGTCCAATGCTGAAGCCCATCCCTCATTCCATCCCTTTTGTGTGCCATAACTATACCATTGGGGTAACTCCTCTGAGGAAATTTTTCGAGTGGCTGCGCATGTTGTCCAATATAAAAAACTCTCATTGCTGCACTTTCTTCCAGGTCTACCCACTCTATAACATCCTCACACTTAATTTCTATTCCTCCTTTGAATCTTCTGGGATTCACTCATCGAGGTACCAACGCCAAGATGATTTGTGGTGTAGGTTTAACCTGTCAGGCAATGACGAGCCTCTCTGATGCTTATTTTTCACTCCAATTCAGCCTGGCGCTATCTATGGAGGCACCACTAACTCTTTTGCTACACTTTCTCCATGTGCCAAACTTGGCTATGCACGACAAGTGTCTCAATCCTCCTTAGCACTACTAGTTTGACTTGGGGGTCTTAAAATTTTGATTGGCTCTAATTTACGATCGAGAAGGCCATTTTGATACTTCCACATACCACTAGAAATCTTTTTCAAATATCTACCCATATGAGTGGGTTTCACTTGCATCTGAGAGGATATGATACTCTAGAACTGGATCAAAAGCCTCTGCACCTTTCTTCATACCTTTTCCACGAGAAAATAAAATATATCATAAAAACCTCAATAATGAAGATATGAATTAGAAAATATAAATAATTTTTATGTTTTGGTAATTTTTCGTCACTTTTAGGTTTTCTTATATTAATGCCAATAAGTGAGCAAGGTGTTAATGTTGGATGCATAGGATTCATAAAAAAGGCTAAACGACTTGTCAAATATTCATATATGTAAGTTTTTTCCTTGTATCAAAATATTTTTAAGGGTTATAGGTGCAAAGGGAGATTGTATATGATCCTAGTGGAAATGAAGAAACCAACTTTATTTTGGGTATTGGAAATTCTATTGATAATTACATAGAGGTGCTCCACTTTTCGAAAGGTTAACTCGTATAAAGGAAAAAGTAATATAGAGGCTAACTATGATAGGGGACTTAACAATAATATGTTTCATGCATGACTAAAAGGCCCTACCAAAGCCTCAATTAGATAAAATCATTCACATAGCAAAAATCATAGCAAATAAATTTGGAAAAAACGAATTTTATCTAGTTCTCTGGAAGCATAACAAGTCTATTGACACGCATTCCAATGAAGTAGTATCATTATAAGTGGGGAAAATATTTTTACATGGGAGGATGTATATACTTCCCATGTCCTTTTAATTTATAAAATTTATTTTCATATAACCTGGTGATGGATAGTACTTTTTTTAAGGATAACGAGTGGTGGCACTTCAAAACATTCGAATGGGATTGGAGATAAATCACCCCCAATATCTAATATATTCACATTCATATTGGAATTGTAAAAAATTATGTCATGCGAGATGGTTCATGTTTATTCAATTTAATGTCTTAATTGGCTATCATAAATTATCGACCAGAGTTAGTAATATTATGAAGTGCAGGTGCACTTAATATGCTATAAGCCCTTGCTCTCTTAATTCATTGTGTTTGATTTTATATGTTTGTTTGGTTTTTGTATTTATCTTGAATGTTTAAATGAAATTAAGAAACTAAGAACTGAACTATGAAATTAAATCTAAACTTAACTAATAAATCTTATGATAAGAATTCTATTTTTGGCTTCTAAAATTGAACAATTGATTTCAAGAAAACTATAAATGAAAAGAAACTTTCAATATTTTTGTATGTTTTAGAGATTTTATATAAATGAAATTAAAAACAAGAAAGTAACTACATATAAATAAGAATTTTAATTCTTGAAAATAAACTTAAGAAGAAAGAAAAGGAAATGTTTAATATTAATCTAAGAAAGGAAGTTGATCTATAAATTACTCTAAGGAAAATATTCTAATGACTGAAAGATGAAATTTACAAGAAGGAAGAAAAGGAAATGTTTATTTAAGAAAGAAATTGATCTATAATAAATATATATTGGATAAAAAGAAATCAACCTAAGCGATCAATCTTAACTATTTTATACTATTCTATGTCGACATATGTCGACAACTATGATGAGGTTATCTCTAAAACATCTATCTAAATTATTTCTAAACCTATTTAATCAAAGGGTAACACATATAATTAAATTGTCTCTTAATCTGAACAAAACATTTAATCGTTTATATCTAAGATTAACTACATATATCTCAAAAATATCTTCTATCAATTCAAATGAAATATCTATCTAAATATGAAAACAAAGTATCTATTTATCTCTAATTATATTCAACAAAATATCTATTTTAATATAAATTCCACTAACAGAAATATTGAACCAATATTATTAAATCTAATTGATCATGCTAAGTAAATTTAAAGACTAATTGAAATGAGAAAAGAAAACACAGTTTTTATCTACTGTGTAAAACTAGAATGCAAAATGATCTATGAAACAAAAGATGAATTATGTATTTACTGTGTAAAAGAATGCAAGAAAGGTTTCATTCCATGAAATATAAATGTCAACAGAGTTATGATATCAAGATGTTTTAGGAAAGAAAAACAATTGGAGCATTCAACTATGTGAAAAAAACACAAAATTTAACTATGGAAAACACAACAATTAACTATGTGGAAAGCAGAAGAATTAAACTAAGAAACAACAAAATTTTAAACTACTAAACCTATTATGTGTAGGGTCCCTCCACAAAAGAATGATTTTAAATTCACTTGTGACTAATTACGCATCCATGGTATTGAACGTACCTTCTCCATGAATTAATAAAAACAAAGCTTGAATGTGTAACATTTTTACAATCTAAAATTAAGCTTATCTCTGGTTAAAATAACCCAGTATTTATAACAGAGTCGGGTTTAACTGTTTGAGCCGATATCGCCTAAAAATATTAATTAAACTAGGAATAGATTTCTAAGAAGAGTTTCATTCTTCATAGCTTTCATGATTTTCTATGTGGAGAGAAAATCGTGAAGCTTTCAACCTCTCGCCCACTTGTCTCGGCCTTCTACTTGATTGATCCTTTGACCGTGTTTTTAGGCATTATACCTCTTAATCTTGGATAGATAAGTAGGAAAAAATCCATGTGTGGATCATTTCCAAACTATCCATGTGCTCCGCTCCTCTACTTCTTCTTTGGAACCTGTCAAACAATGTCGTTAGCTGTAGAAACAGAGATTAGCTACATAATTGCATGAATTATGTAGCTAAATACAAATTTTATTCAAATAATAAGAAACATTAAAATATAAAAGAGAGATCATTCAAATACCTTCTCAGACTGAAAATGCACCAATTAACACTAACTGAGCTTATGGTTTTTTTCAAAAAGAAGGAAAAGTGGTGAGATAGATGTCAAAAATAGAGAAATTCTTGAGGCTCAACAGTTCATGTGGAGGACCATGGGTTTGTAATTCTCCTGCTTATGGTGATGTATTGTTATACTAGTGAGTCTAGATATTCTCTGTGTATTCTATATGGGAAACCTATCATGGTATTCAAGGTTTCACCCTCCAATTGGAAGTATTTGGTTATGAGGACCACAATGTTGGTTGTTCATAGATTGTTTAGGATTTATTATGTTTATCTAGTGGATTCATTAGCTTTGCTATGCACAAAGACTTGAAAAGATTTGGGCATTCCTAGGCTTATCTCAGACTCTATTTGATGGTAAAATTATGGATTTTTTTTTTCAATGTATTTGAAGGATTTTTCTACAAACTGACAAGGGAAGGTTCCATTTCCATTGTTTATATGATGTTTGATGTTCAACAACCATTGTGAACAAAATGTGGAGTTGCAAGAAGAAATTCCCTTCTTCAAAGGTTAAATTGATCCAAGCTGCCTGAGGAATGAGACAAATTATCAACAATAGAATATGTCACAAGTGTATAGAGAATAATGTAAATGAAATATCGACATTAGAATACATCATAAGTGCATAGAAAATAATATAGAGGAAATAATAATATGAAAAGAGCTTAATTATTTCTATTAAAGGGTAAAAATGTCATAAGACTACATCATGAGAAACTTTCATGGCTTTTACAAAGGTAAAGGCCCATATTTATATTATTTATGGGTGCCTTTTCACTTAGAAGTCATGCACTTGCATTATTTATCTTATTATTAAATACAATGAGTCAATACTATGGGTGAATACCATGGTTGGGTACCTGTTGATGATGTTGGACCTACCAACCTTCATGGGATCTCCCTAATATGAAGTCCCAATAAAACCTCACATTGTTTGGTGTAGGAGTCCCATCTAGAAAAAAGGAACGATTGCATTATTCTTAAGGCTATGCCTTGGCTCTTGATGTCAGCAAGAGAGAGTGATTACAATGTACTTTCACAAAGTAAGGGGGATGTTCCTAGGGAGTGTCCGATTACAAGTGTGTCAAGGTTATTCCACTACGAAGGGAGAAGAAAGAGAAAAATGAGCCTATAAGAGAGAGGTAATAGTACCACTTAGGAAGAGACACATGTGAACAAAAGGATTCCGTCTAACACCTAGTGGAATAGTCCACAATGGATGTGATGATCATTACACACAACAACTTAAGAAAGGTATGTCTAATATCCTGCGGAATAGTCCACAAGGATGGGACAACAATTACACACACAGTAATATGATAAATATATGTCTAATATCCTATGGGATAGTCCACAAGGATGGGACAATAGTTACAACCATTAAAACACATTCTCAACAATAACCAAAATATTTCAACTATCTTAGTACATGTGAAAAGAAAACATCAAATACAAACATCTGCAGAATAGTCTTACAAACATTCATAAGTCATGCGTGAAGAACATGTTGGACTTGAAAGGCTTCTATTATTAAGTAATATTTTTGAGACACATATATACAATGAACATCACTAGCTCCAATAATGTAGCATTGGAGCCACTCCTTCCTCCACAAAAGAAACATATATTCTCTCTATTGCTTTCCTGGTGGAGCCAAGGTGAAAAGTCCCTTGCTCATACAATGAGGGAGTATATATAACCAAGGGTGAATATTTGACTACCCTCATTCCATGATATGAATTTATACAGGAATGGAACAAAATAAAAATATATCCATAAATACAGATATGCAGTAGAAATAACATTTCATTTCATTAATATCAAAGAACTGAAATATGCTTACAAACAGAATGGAAATAAACTAGCTCGGGCGATGACAACTTATCTATGAGAAGAGATGTGGCGACTAAAAGCCTCTGAACTATGTTACAATGAGGCTGAAATACGTATTTATTATTTAGAAACAATGGAAAACCTTAAACATCCAAAAACCTAACTCTAGGAGATGAATCTCCAAAATTGTGGGTCCCGTTGGGGTAAAATGGTACATCAACTTCCCGGGGTCATAACTTTGGCATCTGATTTTTGTTTGATGTGCACAATACCTTGTTAGAAATGCCTATACAAGAATTAAAATTTTCAGCTACAAACATCAACGAAACACACATGTTTCCCATTTTCCAAAAAATCATCGTTTAGGGCCTCAAAACGGTTCTGGAAGTTCAATACCTGAAAATTTTCCAGAATAGTAAATTGTTCTACAATTAAGGTAACTGAAAAAATTAAATAAACATTGGTGGTGGTCCAAGTGGAATAGGTGGGTGGCCCCCAATATCCACCTAGATTAGTCCTCCCCCCTTAGGAAGCAATGGTCCCCATTCTGTTGAGTGCCTCCACAAGACGGGGAAACTTCTAGTGAACTTGGTCCCTGGTGAGCTATTTTCCTTGGTGCAGGAATTGGCCAGCTCTTACAACATGATACAATTGAATATTTTGCTGGCAAGTTTTCTTGATTTGCATGTCCATGATCTGATTAGTTGTGGCTTGTTCCATGCATTTTGGGTTTATCTCTATTTGTGTGAGTTTTTCTGCAATGTTTGATGTGTCCAGTAATGGTGGAAAGTATGGTCAAAGGTGGTCCACATAGAACATTGGGTGCAGGCCAAGGAATGGTGGAATGTTGAGCTTGAAATAATTGTCCCCTAAAACCTTGGTGATGGTGTATGGCTCATATCGAAGTGGCATGAGCTTCTGATGGGCTCCGGTAAGGCGTTCTTTCTACAAATGCAACCAAACTTTGTCACCCACCTGAAACTTATGTGGCACCCATTGTTGATCATGTCACTGCTTGTAATTGGAATTGAAATTCTCCAATATGTCATGAACCTATTGTCATACACGCTAGGCACATTAAATAAATCTAGTTTCTTTATCATCCTTGGATAGTACATATGTGGATTTATTCTGTTTAGTCGCATGAGGTATCAAAACATCAATCAGACACGATGGTTGAAATCCTAATCCCACTTGAAAGGGATTGTAACTAGTCGAGCTATGGAGAGCTATGTTGGGTAGAGGTGCTCCAGGTGTTAGAATGATCAGATGCTTGACCTGACAGTGAAAGGGTACCCTGATGGGTGAGGAGAATATGTCCATGTATTCTTCCATGATCTTATCCACCTTATTATGTTGTGTGGAGGAACCGTTCATTGGGGAAATGGATGTGGCCACGATCTCCCCCTTACTTTGAGAGAGAATAAGAAAGAAGACAAATTTTCTGGTTTTGGAGATGATCTTACTGCATTTCTTAACATAGATCAAAGAGATGATGGTAGGCAGGGATACCTCTGGTATCTTGTATAACTTAGTTCCCAAAGAAATAATAATAGTGTGAGGCCTCGACTCATACATGGCATGATCCTTCCATAAGTATGGTTGGCCTAATAATACATCACAAAATTCAAGAGGAGAAACATCACACAATACCTCATCTGTGAATGGTTTGATGTTGTAGGGTAGGTGAAACTACTGGGTGACGCATAGATCTCGTCGTTGGTGAATCCACCCAATGGTGTATGGTTGCAGGTGTGGTGTGGTCAGTAGGCCCAAACGCTTCATGACATCTATTGAAGTGAGGTTATTTTGGCTCCCATTGTCAACAATAAATTGTAGCAACAAACCCTCTACCCACATCTGTGAGCGAAAGAGGCACTCCCCCTCCTTTAGATATTTAGCTTCTACCTTCTGAAGTGTGGTGAATTATGCGTCAATGAATTTATTACCCTTTTCGGACTCCAACTCTGAATTAATGCATGCATCCTTCTTTGAGTCTTTCATCTCAACCACCAATGCCTACTTTGCATGACATTCATTCGTGTTGTGAGTGGGAGTTTTATGGAACTCATACCACTTGTCGGTGTCCTTATTTTCCTTCCTATCACCCTTGGCTTGCAGCTTCGAGGAGTTTCCCTTTGGGGTGTCAATTGGGTGTTGTCCTTTACTCTGCTTTGGGTTTGCAGGTCCAAGGTATCGCTTCTTCTGTTTAAATTTCTGCTCAAACTTGGCAGCATATCAGTATGTTTCACCAAGCGAGGATATGTCAAGGAACTCCATTTACTCCTAAATTTATTTTTGCAAACAACTACGGTAGTTAAGCACTAAGTGTTTCTATGAATCTTTGATACCTAACTTTGTGCATAGGGTATGGAACAAATTTGTTAGCTCATGCACATCTTGATCCCTTTGTTTCCACAATGTATTCAATTGTATGTACTTGTCCTCATAGCTCCCCACGGGGTAATATTTTTCCTTGATGGCATCTTATAAATAACTACAAGTGGGTTCAACTGAAAATAGTCATGGATCTCTCTCATTCCTCTATTCGCAGTAGGTTTCCCACCAGTCCTTGACATGGGGGGTGACTTTGAGGAGCACAAAAGTGATATTTTCCCTATTGGAAAAATTATGAACTGAAAAGTATCCTTCCAACAGATTTAACCATCTAGCTATGGCATCTGCATTTATCTGGCCTTCAAATATGGGAATGTCAAAGTTGACTTGTACCTTGAAGGGAGTGGTGCCTCTAGAATGACCTCTAGATGAATATGCTTCGCTTTTGGGCATCTGTCGAAGGATACACGATAACTTATCCATCATCACATTCCTTTTTCGCTTGAGGGCTTATTTGAGAAATATTTTGAAAGGATCTCTGTTACAAAGAAATTTGTCACCATGCTTATTTTCCCATCCCTTATCCAAAAATGCCCCGTGACAGAGCCCGTGCAATGTTTCCACCATCAATAAAAATGCTAACATATCCCCTTGAAGATGAAAAGAAGATTTCCTTGGAATATTGTTGATGAAACTTGGTCAAATTCCTAGTTTATTGGTCAAAACTCTTCCTGGTGCCATGACTACTTTGATGTCCTTTTCACAGTTTTGGCTTAGCATTGTCAGCGCCTTAATTTCTCAAAAAACCACGTTGATCACCTTTATGGCAGTGTTTCCTCAAATGGAGGAGAAGCTTTGACCTCTATAAGCTCAAGGGCAATGAGTTGGTTGTTAAATGGTGGTGATAATGCCAAGCTCTCTAATTTTAGAGCCTTGATCTCATTTATGGTGGTTCATCCCTTAGAAATTGGACCTTCTTGATCCTTTCATGGGCTCCCAACCTCTTCTCCCTTCCTATAAATTCTGATCCCTCATTCCCCCAATTTTAGAGCTTGGTTGGTCATTGTCAGACTCATCTAAACTCTCATCCCATTACATCCTAGCATTGTGATAAAGCCTAAGTGTTCGGGAGAAGGAATTATTTTGAGCTTTGGTGAAGGACTTGGATTTTCACCAAATGATGCCTCCAACATCAAGGGCTGGGTTGTAAGCTCTTCTTTTGTATTTATCAATAATAACATCTGATTTTTCTTTCTATATTTGTCTAAATGTTGATGCAAATATTCTAGTACTCCTTGATCTGCTAGATAGATAATTTTTTTGTTTATTATGTATTGTATTATGTTTTTTGTTGTCTCTTGATCATCTGCAGGTATGCGCGTGCCATCAGTAGTAGGGAGCAAGCCTACAAGGATCGTGGATCAAGGTCTCCATCAACGGATTTAAGAGTAGCGTTGGGAAAAAGGTATTTATGTCTCTTTTCTTGTTGAATTGTAAATGTTAGTTAAGAGATATTTTCATTATAAATAATCTCATGTAGCTAGACCCACTCAAGGGCTAGAGAGATCACTTCTGTCCACAGAGGGGATTTATCTTAACAATAGAACTGGTGACTCTGCTCGGGAGATTAGCCTCTTAGTCTTCCTTTCCCGAACTGATCTTGGATCAGTTTCACCGATTTTTGAAATCTAAATCTTCTTGGGCCTCTATCATCTTGTGTAAGGATTGATATTCACTTCACTGTGTTAGGTTTGGTGTTTGTGTGAGACTTTTTTTTATTTTTCCTTATTTTTAGTGACCAGTGCACCTTCTATTTGCATAGTAGCACTGGCAGCATTGTTCTATATAATACAACCGTGTTGATTTTCCTTTAAACACCCTTCTACTTAACACATAAGCGTTGATCTGAGACCTAGGAAAATTTGAGTTTCCCTTTTGATTTTCTAGTGTGTCATGGCCCTTGAAGGAAGTATATAGGATCTTAGTGATCTCCTTGCTGTGTGTTTGAATTACTTTTCTTCTCTGAGAGAGTCATTTTCATCTCTTTGATTTGTTTTTAATTTTTGGATTTCTTCGCCATTTCAAACACCCTTTGTCGCATTGTTCTTGCCTTGTTTCAAAGTGATTTGTCGTATGCTCTGGTCATCTCTACATCTCTGATATTCCCTTCGGTTTAGTGTAAAACATAGGATCACAAATTGTTTGATTCACAAATCTAAAAGAGTGTGTTTTGTTTTTTCTAGATACAAAAGAAATTGGAATTGATTTTTATTTTAGTTTTGATTTAGATTATCTTTATTGCTTTAAAAAGAGTGAAAAGCATTTCATACGTGCATTATTTAAAGAAATTTTTGTTTTGATCGATTGAAAGAAAAGTGAAAGGATTTGCATTTCTTATTTCATTCTTTTTTTTTCTTTTGATTACATTTCAAAGTGAAAATAAAAAATAAAAAAATTGTCCATCTTAGTGAAAATAAAGGCATTTTCATTTTTCAATAAGTTGCATTAGTTTGGGAAAAGTGAATTCAATTGAAAATCATTGCATTTCATAACTTTGAACTAGTTTGGGGGCCATTATTGTTGTTGCATTGATTGCATTTTTTATTATCTATCTTCCCTAAATAGTTTAGGCTTCATCAAAGTGGAAATATTTCTTTCTTTCATTTAGTCTACACTATAAGGATTTAGGTGACACTCGTTTTGAGCCTTGAACTTAAAAATTTAATCAAGATAAATTTAAAATGAACCCAAATTACCTCAAGGAGCATTGGAACTAACGATAATGTTTAGTGGTCTAGGCTAGAGACGTGTTACGACATCGTAAAACATAGGATCTGTCATTAATGGTTTGTGTTACAACCCGGGTGTGATATCCCGTCCCACGTATAGAAGTATATTGATGTATGATAAGTATATTTGGGGTGCTCTCATCGAATGGTTATGCATTATACAACACTACTACAGACTGGACCTCCACATACCATCACGTATATTTGGGGAGACACCACTAGGTTGCAAACATGCCATAGGTAACCAAGTTGGCCTCCTTGTAAATGTGATACACCAAACACAACATTTGGGGAGATTGGATGTCGTACATTAAGTCCTTGGTCATTTTTCTATCATTTATCACCAAGGTCTATATTGCAGTTCACGCATACTTGGTAACCTTTATGCCTAGCACACCATTTTTTTATTTTTTGTTAATTCTAAAAGTAACTACCCACGAAACATCTTACCCGTGTAGTTCTCCAGCCTCATTGTTGCTTGGTAAATTGTCAATTTGTTCACCTTTTCCTTATTTGATCTTCCTTTGAAAGGTCATTGTGGATGAATCATCGAAATCACCCATTCCCCCCTCTGACGGATCTCAAGAACCTCCTCCTGAGGTCCCTCAATTTCTAGTTGGACCCCTTGAAGTGCAACGTCAGGAACTCGGGATTATCATCAGTGTTCAACCCATATCATCTCGACCATTGCCTGATGATTCTCCTTGGACGACATCAAAAGACTCTAAGCCGGAAAGCCCTGAAACATCTGTAGTTTTTTCGGTTGTTCCTTTGAATCTGCTCTTTGATCTGATTGTCGTCTCACCTCAACAACCTTATAACACTTTTTATCAACCTGGAATACCCTTTCGCGCTTATCCAGTAGTGTATTTCTCTAATGTCCATCAGTTATTTCCTAACGAAATGGCATCAAATGTTGATGATGTTCCATTCGTGAGCACTCCTCAAGGCACTCTTCAAGAAACCACTAACTCTTATATCTCAGAAGCTGCTTCATCGGTGTTTCCCTCTGAAGGCAAGCTATTCAGTTCCACACCTCATGATTTAGGTAGTGGGACCGAAATACCTTCCAGTCATGTTGCATCAACGCTCCTTCACAGTTATACCTCTTTACGAAACCTTATTTCTGGAGCTTCTGGTGGTACACCTTTATTCCCGGATCCCGTTTGGTCAATGTCTATCCCTCCACCGTCCCACCTATTCTTTTTGAATGTGGCCATTGTGTCTCAAATTTTTGTTCGACCATCAATCACCATTGGTCAAATAACTATGTCGATTAGATCCTCTATCCCCTGTTTTCCATCTACGATTACTGCAATTCCATCACTGAGTAGACAATCCACAGTTTCGTCCATGCCTGAGGGGCAGTCTAAGCCTCTTTATGTACCTCCCCTGTTGGGTGGGGGGCAACAAACTTATGGGTCTATTCCTAGGGTAGGACAACCTCATGTTCAATATTCTCAGGTTCAACATCCCCTTTAGCAATCGAACGTATCGTATTCGTATGTTCATCAACCTAACATCCCTTATGATCAACAACTGAACATACAATATCAATATGTTCCTCAACCGAACGTATCTCAATGGTATGTCCAATAGCCCCAGCCTTTATTGAGTGTTGTTGTGACTAATCCTCAGTTTGGTTATTACACCCAAGTTGGTCTGCATCTCCTTCTGGGTCAATTTGGTCCTTTCCCCAATTAGGCTGGTACTCAATACCAGCCATTTCCTCAAGGTCAGTACCAAGAACCCCAGTCTGGGACTCAACCTGGTGCTTCATATCAGCAGATTCCTTAGTACTAGTAGGCTCAATCAAAACCTTAGGCTGGACCCTATGTTTAGTAGGGACTTTAGGCTAGACCTTTCGTTCAGCAGGGACCGCAAACTGGACCTCATGTTCAATAGAGACCTTACCCTGGATGTTATGTCCAGCAAGGTCGCAACCTCAGTTACCACGAGGGTCTTATCAACAACCCCAGAAAGGTCCCTACCAGCAATATATGCAGCAAGGTCCTTACTAGCCATGAGGGAAATATATGCATCTGGGATAGAATTTTCCCTATTAGGGGCAAAATTTGTATCAATCAGGTTGGAACCCCCGACCTTTTTCACCTCATCATATGCCCTTTCCATTCTTGGCTACATTGGAATTGGTGGATGTTTCAAAGCTCATAAATGACCCCATCCAACATCAGTTGCATTGGCCACTAATTCCAACTAAAATTCTAAGATATTGTCCAAAGTTTGAAGGAAAATCTGGGGAAGACCCCCAAAACCATGTCATGACATACGATTTGTGGTGTTCCTCTAATTCTTGGGTCAATGATTGACTATTTATCTTGGTATTTTCTAGCGTTCCTTGATCAGTATCGCAGCCAAGTGGTATATTGAGCTCCCTCGAGGAATTTTCTTCGATTTCAATTCCTTGGCTATGGCTTTCCTCACTCACTTCTAGTTGTATGTTCAATATGAAATCGACACCCATATTCTCACTTTATTGAAGCAATTAATTTCTACGCATATTTTGGATCACATTCATGAATGGTGGCATCATCGTTCCCTCATCAAATTTGATATCCCTGATCAACTGTTGACTGAATGGTTTACGAAATCATTCATTCCCAAGATTGCTAAATATCTTGACATGGGTGGGTGTGTCATGGAAGAGGAGGTCATTTATAAAGCTCAATAAAACGATTTTGTTTATTCACACTTTGGGACTGTAGATGAGTCATTACCCGACGTGTCGTGACCTTCAACTAATCCTACATCATCTCAATCTCATGTTACACCTTCAGTGGACAATGTTATTGGGGCAGTAGCTCATACTAATATTAGTGTGACTAAAACTTCTTCAAAGTCTTAAATCCATTGTTGCCGCTATGCCCCCTGCTCCTTCTAATAACCAGAAGAATCTTGGTAAAACCTCGGAGGTAAATGTTGTTCAATATACCGCAGCAAAAAAATCCTCGAAAGGTAATAAAAATGGTAAAGACAAGTCTAAATATGAAAAACATAAATAGGATTCAAAGAAGACATCAGTTAACGATTATTCAACGCGTAAGCCCAAATATCCTTGTTTGATATGTGAGGACAATCATTACACCAAGGATTTTCCTCGACATGCTGAATTTTCTCGTCTTCTAAAGGGCACACCCAAGAATTTAGCTATTTTGAAAGAATATTTCCCTTCTCAGTAGATGAAAATGGTAGATCAAGATCAATCATTTGGAAGCTCTCAGGTTTTCATGGTTGGAACGCAATTTATTGCCATTACCACGAGAACTAAAGATTATCCCAATCTACCCAAGGCTCCTATGGAATCAGAAGTTACATATAACCCTTATTATTTCACACCCCCTAACCTCCAGTCCTCTCCAGATTGCGAGACCGAGTAGTGACTCCATCATCTAGCCACCCCCAAAATGTGTTCTTCAGAAATTATCTTTTAATCCAAATGCAAGAGAAACACAACACTACAATATTGTAGAATATTTGGCTCAAGCGCCTTCGGTGATGTCGGATTTGGAGGTCCTTCAGTCATTCTCATCACAATGGTAGGCACTACTCTCTGCTATTGGAGGGATTGGTATTACAGATTCTAATCTGATTACTTTCGATCTCGAGAATTCCGTTCCTTGCCTCCCAGCTCAGGTATCTTTTCTGATACAAGTTACCATTATGGGAAATAATATTCATTAGACTATGTTGATGAAGGCGCTTCAACCAGCATCATTCTTGTTGCATGCTGGAAAGACATCGAGTCTCCCCCATTGAGTCAGCCCCTAAATAAATTGGAAGCTTTCGATGGCAGAGGTTCTTAGTTGTACAGTATTATCAAGGAATTTCCCATCCTGTTGGAGGGGAAAATGGTAAACATTGAAGTTGAAATGGTAGACACCAACTTGAACTATAATCTACTTCTTGGACATAGTTGGAAAAATACTATGGTTTGCATGGTCTCCACACTTTTTCGTGTCCTCTATTTCCTTCATCAAGGGAAGATAGTGACTGCCGATCAGTTGGCTTTCTTCCCCTCTCATTCTTTAGCAGGAAACATTTTGTATGTTGGAAAGACTACTACTCCTTACAAGAACATCAAGTCGGTTCTGTTCAAATACTCGCCCCTTATGGGAGTTTTTCCACTCCCACTTATGAATGTCACCTTCGTCAATATGATTTCGTCTGGTCATGATCCATGGATTGTTCCAAATACTGACCAGCTCAAGAGTTTTGGTAATTTTATGCCTCTAAGCCCAACTGAGAAAATGTATCAAATTATTCTCATGGATTTTGAGGCTGCATCTGAAACCAACACTCATTTGGTTTCCTCTTTGGACACATATGTGTAGTCCCCCCGGTTTGGTTCTTGGGACTTTGATGACCCCTTGAATGAGACTTTAGCCACTGACGAGAGTATCGTGGAGGTAATTTAACTTGAAGAAACTCTCTAGGATGATGTTCATCATCGGTCCTAGTTTCTCCCAATCCCATATGACATCTCCGCCTGTCTGGAATCCCATGCTTCGCCAGTACTGACTGGCCCACTTTAGAGTCCAACTTTGATTCATAAAGTGTTGTGTGAAGGTAATATGGGAAAGATCACTCCAACCATTCCAATTGACATCTATGTCAAACTAGGGATTGTCTAGAATATTCATATCAGTGCATCTTGTTCTCCTAATGAGATTAATATATATACTAAATTTTTTTAGGAATTCCACAAATTCTTCGCATGGTCATATGAAAAAATGTTTGGCATGGATTTCAGTATCGTTGTGCACAAAATTCCCACCTATCCAGATTTGAAGCTCGTTCTTCAACGAATTCATCTTATGCACCTGAGAAAGGATTCTGCCATAAAGGATGAAGTTGAAAAACTTCTAAAAGCTGGTTTTATTTACCCTATATCGTTGATAGATTGGGTCTTGAATATTTTTCCTGTCAATAAGAAGCAAGGGACCATTCGGGTTTGCACTGATTACCATTATATCAATTAAGTCTATCCTAAGGAAAATTACACCACTCCTTTTATCAACCAGATCATTGATGAATGCGTCAGGAGTGAGATTTTTTCCTTTATGGACTTTTTCCCTGGCTATAACTAGATTAAAATTTCTCCAATTGATCAACACAAAACCATGTTTATCTATCCATGGGGGATATTTTCCTATGAAAATCTCCCTTTTGGATTGAATAATGTTGGGACCACCTTACAACGAGATATTTATATTCTTTTCATGACATTAAGCACATATTTCAGCCATATCTCGACGATCTTCCTACTCATTCTGCGAAATGTTGAGATCACCCAGAACACCTTAGAGCTATCTTCCTTCACTGTCAACACTATAATATCAGGTTGAATCCTCATATGTGTTTCTTCTGCATCGGATGTGTTCATCTCCTGGGTTTCACGGTGTCCAAAGAAGGAATCCACATCGATCCTCTTAAAGTCTAGGCAATCATTAATTTTCCTCCTCCCTCTTATGTTCATCAACTACAGAGTTTGCAGGAGAAACCCAATTTCCTCTGCAGCTTCGTACTAAATTACGCTAAGCTTGCTAAAGGCTTTACGCGCTTGTTGAAAAAGGGAATCCCATTCTTATGGGATGAAATTTCTCAGATCTCTTTCGATGCATTGAAATAAGCCCTTATTAGTGCTCCACTACTGCATCCTCCCAATTATCACCACGAATACTGCTTGTATTTGGCCATTGCCGATAACACTATCGGTACAGTACTGGTTCAGGATTATGACGATGGTCAAGAGCATGTAGCGTACTACTTGAGACAAAATCTATTTGATACTGAAACTTGTTACACTCATGTAGAGAAACTCCCATTGGTTTTTGTCCATGTTGTTCAATGTTTTTGTCACTACATTCTCCTGCGAAAAAATATGGTGATTTATGATTGTAACCCCATGACTTACATTCTCACACATCAGCTGCCTGGCGGCAAGTACTCGAAATGGATCTTCATCCTTCAAGAGTTCCACTTAGAATTTACTACTGCTAAGTATAAGAAATCCCTGGTCTTTGCTGAGTTAATCTGTGATCTTCCGACCACAGATGATCCCACTCCTCTTAATGAGTCCATCCCCGATGAGACTCTCTTTATAATTAGTACTCTTGATCCATGGTATGGAGACATAATTTTCTATCTCCAGACCCACTCCTTGCGTGGGTTTTATGTGCACACAGTGTGTTTTTGCGCATGATCTACACATAAAAACCGCGATGGCCCGATGATTTTTTCTATTAAAAATCATCGGGGCATCGCATGTTTCACCACGAAAAATAGTGCAACTCCAAGGGAGGATTTAAAAACCTTTTTTCCCCCTAAAAAATTCGCTAAGAAATTAAAATGAAAAATTAAATGGATGAAAATACATATAATGATGATGTGGAATACCTGGCACTGACAATTCTCAAAATGGTTGGTCGATTCTCTCGATATCTTCTCCAAAAGGTTTAGGGATCGAAAAACTCTTTCTTCTCTACTCTAAAAACTAAAAGGTAAAAATGATTTGTTTTGACCTCTTTTTATAGTTTTGAATGAATAAAATAATATTATTTTGTTTATTTTCACTTTAGAAGTCAAAAGTAAAAACAAAAACTATATTTTGAGAGCCGATTAGTAATTTGTTGATTTTTTATGCAGGAAACACGTTATATTTGAAAAGGATCATTTTAATGTTGAGTATACTTTTATCACTTTTTTGAGATCTATAAAAATAAGAAAAATAAAAACCCTGAAGTCCTCTTTTAGGCCCTTTTCAGACTCTCTAAACATGAAAATATCATCAAGTCTTGACTATTCGAACTCATTAAAGTAAATGAAAAGTTGTCTATTAAGTATAAGTTTACCTGTTTTCCAGATTGAATTAGACTATTTACGAAAAAGGTATAAGTTGACTAAGAACGGTAAATAGAGTTCTCTCCTACATTATTTTATCCTCTTTCATGTTTGAGAGACTAAATTTATGAAAAAGAACACTATGGAGCTTACTTATGTTTTTCTTCCAACTCCTTAAAACTGAAAAACACTGAGTTAATCCTATGTTGAACTCGTTAAAATTAAATAGTACAGGACCTGTCGATCACAACAAGACTGAACCACTCCTTCTTAGGGTTCCTTTAAATAATACTAAGATGGAATCATCTGAAGGATGATCTTACATGACAAGCAAATGTTATCCTCCTCAAGATTGACAAAAATAAAGAGGTATTGCGAATAATGGCGAGGGAAAAAGTGAGAAAAAGGATCCATTCATTGTCCTTGTTTTAGAAACCAGCATGTCACTCTTGAACATGACACTTTGTCGAACTTGTACGTGGGTTGGGTAATACTTTGTCTTACAAGTTAATCAAACCACATTGAAAGTCTTCAACCAGTTTCTGGGTATTATCTTTGAGCCAAATGCTGCCAAGCCATTTACAATGTCGTTATGTGTTCAGGAGAAAGTTCAATTTTAAATTTACCATTCATTGCAAACATTTGTCTCCATTCGTGTTGACCATCCCTGATTCAGTCCTTGCAAAAAATTTCTTCAAAACTTGACCTAATGGGTTCGTGTCGTAGGATTTCGTACGTCGAATCACTTTCTATCGACATCAGCTCATTATCTATAAAGTTGATTTAGAATCCTATCAGTACCTTAGAATCTGCATGCCCTAATGGAAGGTTTCTCAACTTTGACAATAGGTTCTCATCATTAACCTTCGATCGAATGATTCTATGAGTGTTGGTGGTTTCTCTCACACTTGTTAACTATTCTCATCATTGACCAGTAATCAAGTGGGTTCTACCATGTTTGACTTCGACACAATCAATTGTATGGATAGTGTTAGTATGAATCTTAATCGCAAGTGTACGAAGAAGGCTCACTTTAGCCGTGCATAACAAATAGCCCTAACAGCAAAAATGGCTGCTAATATCTTTAGATCTGCAATTAGGTGACCAAGATAAATGCTGCAAAAATCTAGATCTATGCATTAAAAGACATTAAGCAGTAAATAAAAACAAGAGTTGCTCCATGCATCCAATAGACAAGACAAGAATATGTTTAAATAATTTTGTATTAGTGGCACCGAGGAGGAGAATATAGAAGGATGTTACCAGTGCTCCTCAATGGGATGGGTTCTTGTAAGTCCTCAGCACTTCAGATCTAAAATCTCTCTCTCTTGATGGTGTAGAAAATCCAGACAAAAATGGAACTCGAAGGGAGCTCACAAGAAAAATGGTAGCAAAATATGACAATGGTGGTGGATCAAAGTCAGACCCAAAGTATAGATCCAGAGTGATCTTTAGGCAACAAAAGGTAGTGAATGAATGGAAAAACCCTTCTATTTATAACAAAATATTGAGTTAGTCTAGATATTGGTGCATAGTTAAAATATTATTAATCAAATCAAGATCCAACTTTTATGGAATATTTTATTATATTTGTTGGAGGGAAAAGGAATTTGACTTGGGTCAAATCCCTTTATTTGTAAATAATAAATAAATAAATGATTTATTTATCATTTTAAGGATGTGGTTGAATAGTAATAAAATAAATGATGATTTATTTAATTATTTAAGGGTGTTTTAGTCAAATTTAACAAGTAATATTATTAAAATAAGGTTTAAATAATTATTCCAAGAAAATAATAAGACAAATAATGATTTATCTAATTAATTTCCTTATTTTTGGTTAAATATGACAAGAATATTAATTAAATTGTTGTTTAACTAATTATTCCTTGAGGAAAATCAAACAAATGTGGATTTATTTAATATTTCGTCATGGGATTTCTCGTTTAGACCATAAACAACTTAATAAAGGTGGTTTACTAAGTTATTTTTCATAGTGAAAGAAATATTACTTAGGGTAAAATTGGTCTTACATGGTGTACTTAGGTCCATCTAATAGTAACAAGTTAGATGACCAAAAAATGGTGTAACAGATAGATTCATACTAGTTCGAGAAGCGGAAATCAAGACCCTGGATCTAGTTTCCACCATCCAGGTTGCGAGGAGTTATGTATTCATAATACAGTAGACTTATTATGACAAATGGATGTGTCCATACTATGTCTACTCTTGATGTAATGCTAAAATCATATCTATACCGTAAAATTTAGTTAGTTTTGATTTAAGTATGGGAATTCCTACCTCAGTGATGATATATATTTGCATTTAATGTTTTTATAGGTTTTTGACGGGTGTCTCCAATCCAATCCTTGGGAAAGCACTTCACTCTTTAGGAAAAATTTCTCAGACTTCACATTTTAGGGGGAAATCTATTACACGTCATTTTTTCACCATGGCATTTCACTGTCAATATGGGTTTATAACCATCCATATCATGTTCCCTTAGAAGTAAAAAAAACTCATGTTCCTGAACCAAGTCTTGGAAATTTGAGAAAATCTCCTTAAAACTTTTAAAAGATTACCTGTACGTATTTTATGAACATTTCCTGTGCATGCATTGATGATTCTTCTATTAACCACAACGATCGCCGCTCTATTTTCCGCTAAAACCTGCGCAACCCCATAAAAAGGAATTAAATATAAAAATGTAACTTCTAGAAGCCTAGTTGGTCGAATATTCTCCCAACTAGAAGTCTCTAGAGTTGCGCTAGTTTGAGCTTTATTCCTCTACTCATGGAGCTTATCCCTTGGCCAAAGGAACCCAAATCCCTTCATGGGAGGAACTTGTCCCTCTCTTAATGGATATGAAACTACCTAAATCTCTCTCTATAAATTGAGCTGAAGTTTCAGGTTGAAGGGTAGATACTGACTTGTATAGATTCTAAGTCAGAGGGAGTTCATAGAGTTCATAGTTTCTGAACTAGTAAGTTGTTTTTGGCACATTGAAGATTACACCTTTGTGTACATGACTTCATGTCGGTCATTCTAGAGAGGAAGGTTTATAATACTTAAGGAAATGATTGTGTAGAAACACGGGAGAAATATGTACAATATCAAGGCTCAGGTTGTAAGATTGTTCTTTTAATTTTTGATAATACATATGGATCTCTTTTTCTCATTGCCTTGTTTCTGAATTCATGGAAATGATGTCAATACTTAGAATCCTCGATCACTAAGTTGGACTAGTATTTATGATTATTATATATTGTAGGTGCTTTGATCTTTTGTATTGTTTGTGATTGCAGGTTCTTCTCAACATTGAAGAATTTCTTTGGAGCGAAAGGAAAAAGGCTACATCCAACATCTCGATTGAAAGGTAGGAGAATAGCCTCCATATTTCAAGGTTGTAATAATCTAAAATACAAATAGTTTATAGAAAGAGGAATTCAATGGATCTTTCTTTCTAGTTAGTTGTTGGAGTACTAGGGAGATCACTCTTTTCCACAAGAGGGATTAATCCACAAAACAATCTGCTGGGCAGGCTACCCTTCGCGCAATCCCTGACATGGCAGGAGGTCTCTGAGGACTCATATCTGTAAAATCATCAAAATTTTACATTTCCCAATACATAACAAAAAAAATTCAAAAAGTAAAAATGTTATAAAAGCGATTTTACCTACATCGGTCCACTGTGTTCCTGGTGGAATAGGACGATCTGAATCTCCTCTAAATTCGATGTTGGCATATGCGTAGTCCACAACTATGATAATTTGAGGATGAGGATAACTGAAAATGACTGTGGGGAAAGGCATATGTTGGCTCCCACCCTGTCAGGGAATAATGTCGCACAATTTCATTAGCCTCAAATCCCTCGGGGCTGGATCATGGATCTCTAGCCACTATTACTGGAATAGGGGTAATCTCCCTAAAATAAGGTCACCAGAATCCCCTCGTACCTGAACTATTTTAGTCTCCCTATCTTGCACTTGGTTAGATGGCTCTTCATGTTAGCCGATAACCCCTTGCACCAATTGAACATTGTTGGGGCGAAGAAGTCCACCGCATATTGGAACTGATATTTCGTTGCATCACGCAATGCCTCGGCTCCTGCCACTCTCTTAATGAAATGTAGAATCATGCGCAGGGGAATCACTCTGATGGAAGAAATGTCTACCTTCCCACTCTCTATTTTTCGAGCCCTGGGACAATATCTTTGGATAAGCATACTCGTACTCTCACCCCTTGTGTGAGCTCCAAAGAGTTGGATCCTCTCCTCTCTCCTGAATAGTCCGGTGATGAAATAGATTTCCATCACATCTAACTCTAACTCTTGGACCCCAATGAAAAATAGTCGTCAGTCCATGTCCCATATACTGATCAATTATTGGAGTAGCTACAGTTTATCTCTTAGCCCGGATTTTTGAAATAATTTTAACAACCCGTAATTACACAAAGCATTGACACAATTTTGATCCTGCAAAGCTTGGTGGTCTTCCACCTCATGGCCTAATTCTTTCAATTTGACTAGCATCTCTGACGAAAGCACCTACAAAACATCTTCAATTGGATTTTTAAGAGTTTTCATTGGAGTAATTTTGGAAATTAATTGTGGAGTTGGATGGATTTCTTGTTTTAAAATCCTTCCCGCAGCCAATGTCACTGTCTGATTTAATTTGGCGCTAGTGGCGCGCTGCCCTAATGGGCTAAACGCAACTAGTGTGACCTCGATAGCTTGAATTCATGCTGGTAGCAGGCGATTTTAAAACTTTAAATTCTCCCCCGAATCTCCCTATTTCTGAAACAAAATGATAGATGAATGGAATCAAAATGAAAAGGAGGCTTAGAGCTCTTACCTAACGTTGATGGATTGATAAATGGTGTCCTGGATTGGCTGCAATGCTCATTTGAAATTCAGAGGGAAAATGGAAAAAATTCTCTTCTCAAAATAGAAAGGTGAAAATGAATTTGTTTTTTTTTTCTATTTATAGATTTTTGAAAAAATTTCACCAAAATTTTATTATTTTTCCTCGATTTCCATGATGTTTGTTGTTTCTATGCAGTACATGACTTCCACACTATTGATGATTATTTTCAATACAAATGAGTTATATTTTATCTCTTTTTTCGGGCTCATTAAACATTTACGAAAAATGAACCCCCTTAGATTCAACTTTTAGCTCTTTTCTGACTCTCGAAAAATGAAAATATTGTCAAGTACTTGTCGCTTTGAATGCGTTAAAGTGAATGAATTGACGTGGTCACAGTATACATTTACCCTTTTTCTAGGCTGAGATTTACTATCTACGTAAAAAGAATACCTTGACCGAACATTGTCAAGAGGTTCTCTCAGGTATTGTTTAATACCTTTTCGGATTCGAACGATGAATTGAGAAAAGGGACATGATGGAGTTTCCTTTTTGTTTCTTTTCAAACTCTTTAAACACGGAAAGTTACCGAGTCTCCCTTTCATTGGATTCATTAAAGATTAAATGACGAAATACTTGTCACCATGACGAGACTGATTTTCTCCTTCCTAGGGCTCCTTAAATTTACTAGGATGGATTAATTCGAATAATGAACTTACACGCTTAGCATATGATATCCTCTTCATGCTGGCTATAAAAAATAAATAGGTACTCGTTAGCAATAACGGGGGGAAATTGAAAGTGAACATCCTATGTTCTTTTGGGCAGCTTGTCTCTCTTGAACATGAAACTCATCTTCTGTTCGTGTCAGGTTGGGGACATCCTACATTCGTCAATTTGCCTCCATGGGTTTTGGAAATACGTTTTCCTCTCATTTCATTACCAGTTTTTTCAATATGAACTATCATCCTATTTGAGTCAAATGTTGCCACACTCCGGAGTCATCTCACCAATATGTTCAAGAGAAGTCCTTTTTTCAAACATCCTCTTCTTATCTAACCTCTTCTACTACAATCCTGAATCACTTATATCATCTTTAGATATCTTTTGTTTCATGTCGATGATGTGGGAATCATCATGGCTCTCCTTCGATGAATCACTTCATGTCGACATCAACTCATTCTCCAGGAAGGTGATTTAGAAACTTATGTTTAGTACCTTGGATCTTGCATGCCTCAATGGCAATTTATTCGTGTTCTACGACAAGTTCACATCATTCGCCTTCAATCAAATGATTATGTAAGTATTTGACTTAAACACATTGATTCAAACTTTTATATTGTGTTGTGGTACCTTGAGGTCCATCGTCATTATTGGTGGTCTCTCTCGTACCTGTTAACGGTTTTCACCTTTGACTGGTAATCAGGTGGTTTCCACCATGTTCGACACCAACACATTTATTTTCATGGCTAGATTCATACATTAGGTTGATTGAGATCACGGTGAAGACCCTGGGTCACATCTCATTTTTGGTCTAGGCTGCGAGGAGTTATTGATTATTCATGATTGTATACATGATCCTATCTATATAGATAGCTATGTCCATACCACATATCCCTTTCTATGATCTCTTTAGATGGAAGGATGCGACCATGCTATGGATTCGTGTGTCATTTGATGCCTAGTGCAACATTATGTGGTTAGGCATATTCATACCAGAGATATCATATATTGTACAATGTTTGATGTGGGAGGTTTTCTAGAGGTGGTATGTGTTCTTTGCGTTGGTTCATAAATAATTTCAGCCATCACTCCCTGCTTCACCTTCATGCTTTAGGGGGCATCTATTACATAGTAATTTTTCACCATCCTCATTTTCCCATCCCTAATTTTTAAATCCCCATGATAGATCCTGCGCAATTTTTCCACCATCAAGAAATATGTTAACATATCCCCTTGAATATCTAAATAAGACTAACTTGGAAGATTATTGAAGAAACTTGGTTAAATTCCTAGTTTCTGGGGTCAACGCTCTTCCTGGTACCAGGACCGTGCTGATTTCATTTTCATAGTTATGGATTAGTGCTGTCATTGCCCTAATTTCTTGGAAAACCATTTTGATCCCTAGGAGAATATTTGACCTCTAGAAGCTCAAGGATGACAATTTGGTTGTTAAACAGTGGTGATAAGGTCAATATCTCTGATTTTAGAGCCTTGATCTCATCCATGGGGGTTCATCCCTTAGAAAGTGGGCCTTCTTCCTCCTTTCATGGGCTACCAACCTCTTCTCCATTACTATAAATTCACATCCCTCATTCCCCCAATTTTAGAGCTTGGTTGTTCATTTTTATACTCGTTCGTACTCACATACCTTTGCATCCTAGCATTGTGATAAAGCCTAAGTGCTCAGGAGAAGGAATGCTTTTGAGCTTCGGTGAAGGACTCAAATTTTCACCGAAGGACACCTACAACTTCAAGGCCTGGGTTGTAAGCTCTACTTTTTTATTTATCAATAATAACATTTGATGTTTGCTTTCTATATTTTTCTAAATGTTGCTGCAAATATTATAGTACTCCTTGATCTTCTAGATAGCTAATTTTTACATTTATTATGTATTGTATTACATTTTTTCTTGTCTTTTGATCATCCGTAGGTTTCTGCATGCCATCAGTAGTATGGAGTGGGCCTACAAGGATCGTGGATCAAGGTCACCATCAATGGATTCAAGCGTAGCATTGTGAAAAATGTATTTATGTCTCTTTTATCGTTACATTGTAAATGTTAGTTAAGAGAGCTTTACATTAGAAAGAATCTCATGTTGCTAGACCCACTCTAGGGCTAGAGAGATCACCTGTGTCTGCAAAGAGGATTTATCTTGAAAAAAATCTGCACTCAGCCTAGGGTGGATATTGGTGATTACTGCTATTCCACTTGAAATCTGGCCACTATTAGAGTTTTTAGTTTGGCGGTTTATGCTTTTAAAAGGTTTTTGGGTCTAAACTTAGGCCGTTTTAAGGCCTAAAGCAGCGTTTTTTACACTATGGAGGAGAGCAACATGGGTCCCATGGGCTCCATGTTTCTCATTCCAAATTTATTCCTCGGATAGATCTTTCTATGAAGGGAATTATGATGCCGTCAAAGCAGGAGATCTGCTGCTGTAAGATTCACTTACTGGAGTTCAAGCATAATTTCAGCAGGCCTGGTTTTGCTCTCTCTCTCTGGAGTTAGGGTTTTGTTTATTCAGGATTCTCCATTGTTTCTCAATAATAAATAGGCCCTCGAGCCACATTGTAACTCGATTCAGAGGCCTGTAGCCGCCACATCTCTTCTCAGAGATAGCTACCAGCGCCCTAGCTAGTTTTATTTCCATTCTGTCTGTAAGCAAATTTCAGTTCTTTGATATTAATGAAATGAAGTGTTATTTCCGCTGCATCCTTGTATTTATGGTTATATAACATTTGTTGCGTTCTACATAAATCTAGATGGGTGTTCTGGAGCGGTCTTGTTTTCTCGGTCCTTTAAAAAAGTATACAAAGAGGTGGGAGTATAAAGAGCTTAGGAACTCAGTCCCAGGTGGAACACTGCAGGAGCCTCACAAACCCTGTGGACGCCCATGGGGGAAAAGCTCAAAGTGAGGGGAACGGGATGTCTATCAAAATATTGCTCGAGGAGGCCTCAAAAAACAAAGACATGATGATGGATAAGCACCTTAGGATCAATAACGACTACTGCAATGGACACATACGCATCCAGCGACCACTGCGGAGAGGCGCAGTCACACAGAACACAAGTAAAATTAGACATTCCCTGTTGAGTGTAGAATGAACGCGAGATGCAGTAGATCAATGGTTAGAATCTGTGAGGATGCCTCGGTTCATGACTTTTCAGACCGAGAGAAGATTATTTTTGTACTCCTCAAAGCTACCCCCCATGTTAAGGGCTGGTGGGAAACCTACTGTGAGAACAAGGACCAGACAGAACCCTCTCTGTTCTCGGCCGTACCAACTTGGAATTCTTTCCGAGACGTCGTCAAGGAACAATACTATCCCATGGGGAGATATGAGGACAAGTACATACAATGGACCATGCTGCGACCACAAAGGGATCAAGATGTACATGAGCTGACGAATCTGTTCCATACCCTGCCCACAAATTTGGGTATCGCAGCTGAAAAATCTAGTGCTAAAGTATTGCAGCTGTCTACACAGATACATTCAGGAGGAAATGGAGTTCCTCGACATCTCCTCGCTTGGTACGGCATACCAGTATGCTGCCAAGATTGAGCAGAAATTCAAGCAAAAGAAGCGAGACTTTGGATCTGCGAATCAAAAGCAAGGGAAAGGTTCTTCCAAACTATAGAAAAAAGGACAGAGCCAAGGCATGGTGGCTAAAGAAAACTCATCGAAGCCACAAGAAAATAACAACACCGCAAAGCCAAAGAAGGACACGGGAAAGTGGTGTGAGTTCCATAAGAGCTCCACTCACAACACAAGTTAGTGTCGGGCCAAGCAGTCGCTAGTGGCTGAGATGAGGGCTTTTGAGTCATATGCATGCTCTGACTCCGAATCAGAACCTGAAAAAATGAATGAAAAAGGGAAATAGATTATTGATGCGGAGCCCAACGCCAATGTTGCCACTACAAAGATCCAAAAGGAGGAACCGGAAGATCCATAACGTCTCTTCCACTCCCAGCTGTGGGTAAAGGGCTCCCCAGTACAGTTCATTATCGACAATGGGAGCCAAAAGAACCTCATTTCAGCAGATGCCATGAAGCGGTTGGGCTTGCCGACCACAACTCACCCACATCCATACACCATCGGGTGGCTTCACCAAGGACGAGATCTCCGCGTCAGTTGACAGTGTCGCCTTCCCTATAGCATCAAGCCCTTCACGAATGAGGTATTATGTGACGTTGCTCCTATTGATGTTTCTGATGTATTATTATGACAACCATACTTGTGGAAGCGTCATGCTGTGTATGAGTCTCAACCCCGTGCTGTTATTGTTTCTTTGGGAAATAAGTTGTACAGGATACCAGAGGTACCACCTCCTACCACTATCTCTTTGGTTACTGCAAAACAATGCAGTAAGCTCATTTCCCAAACCAGGAAATTCATTTTCCTGATGATCCACCCCCAAGGCAAGAAGAATAATGTGGCCACGACCTCCAGACAAGGCTCCTCTACACAACAACAACAAATGGATAAGGTTGTGGAGGAGTATGTTAGAGTCGGTCCTTACAGCCCTCCGTCAGAGATCAGTTCGCTTTTTGCATATCATTCTTAGGTGTCTCGCTCGTTCCACTTTGTTGCATTTCGCTAGGGGCATGCCATTGACTGACGAGGGGGTCTGGTTCTCTTGTGTTTCCTCATGCTTTTACCTGCAGGGCTAATTAAAATTCCTCAAAAATCACTGAAGTTCATGGTCATTGCAATCATGGTCATAAATGATTAGTTTCGTTAAAAAGAGTCTTTAGTCCTAGAGTCTAGGGTTTTCAGTCCTTTGCATACATGTAATAAAAGCCCGCAGGCCATGAGGTTGGTTTCAAAAGATTTCTATTTCATGTTTTTATTATCAAAAACATTTGAAGACATTTCTAGTCCAAAACTCTGTTTTGGAACTAGAAATTGTCAAACTTCATTTTTGTAATAATTGTATTTGTTTCACCATAAGAAAGTTCCAGAGCAAGCCTCTGATCTTTGCCAAAGCCAAATGCCAAATCCCTGCAAAAAACAACCAAGTGTCATCAGTCCAGGACTCAGAAAGACAGTGAGAGCTAAAGACAGAATTGCATTAAAATGAAAAAGTGCAAAACATTATAAAAGTGGGTTATGGAAAAAATTTAAAATCAAATCTGATTTTATGAGATATTTTTCTTCACATATAAGCCATGGAAAAACATTCATTTGCACAAATTCTCAAGGCAGAAATCGAAGTAGGGAAGTTGAGGGCCGAAATCATGATTTTCAAAGCTGTGGACTAGAACTAGAGGTGCGCGCTACGCGCAGAGGAGGTGCGCTACGCATATAACCTCACCATCCAGTGCTAAATACCAAGGGCACTACGCACTTGCAGTGCGCTACGCATTGGGTGAGCGCGCTACCCATACAGTCTCAGAGCCAAATTTTTTTGCCCTTGCGTCTAGTTTCACGCCCAAATGCCTCAATCGGCTTGCAAGTAGGTTCTCCACGATTGTTAAGTGATTTTTGAACATGATTGTAGTGTGTTTGATGTGGGGAAACAAGCATTTGATGAGGAGAAATGTGTAAACCCTAGGTTCATTGCAAATTCATTTTTCAGGGTTTTGAAAGATATGTTGACAGTCTTGTGAAGGGTTTGCAAACTTCTGTGATTGATATATATGCTCATGCCTATATTGTCTGTGGCACCCGTGCTCATTACGTACATCATCCTCATGCCCTTTCTTTGCCATTGTACCACTGCTTTCACTATGATTTTCATCCTCATTTTAGCACTGCTCCTTGTTCATGTTTTCACATAGTCTCATGTTCACTGGTCCATATCCTCCATTGACATTATCGGAACACTATTGTCATTCCTATTGTTTTACTAAGGTCATTGTCATTGTTTCCTATTCTCTATTGACAAACACAGTCTCATTCTCATTTTCCCTTTGACAAATCTTGGCCAGCATTGCAAAGGCTGTGCACTACATTACACTTTTTCTACTCATTTGTCAAATTCAATTGTGATCAAAACAGTGACTATTTTTATGCCAATTCACTTAACAGAGCTATTACCACTGTGGCTTGTTTTCCTATGATGCTTTGGTACATATGTGACATATTTGGGTTGTGAGCATACATTGAAACTTTTGTCTTCACTACACCTATATCAACATACATATTGCAGACATCTTATTTTCAAAGCCATGTCAGAGACAGATTCAGTTTATGAGCAGGAGTATGACAGTAATTCCACAGCAGAGGGTAATGTGCCACGGAGGTCTCACAAAAGTGGCAAAGGTGGTAAGCATCTCAGGGAGGAGCCTACTTCTTTGGCTCAATTGCAGGCTTGCCCGCTTGCAATGGATTGTTTTCAGCGTCACTCATGTTTCCAATATTGTGAGATGATTTCACAAACCCAGCATCATCGTGAACTAGCTCGTCTATTTGTTCTACATTTACATGATGGCCATGTAAACCTCGTCGGAGTAGATTTCATTCTGTCACCAGAGACTATTGCTCAGGCCACCGGGATACCAAATATAGGAGAGGAATGGAACAAATGTCAGCAGTTAGAGAAATTCCACTATGAGCCATATATCAAACCTGGGTATATGAGGCACCTGAGCAGGGTTTTTCCTTTCAGATTCTTGAAGGATGAGTTTGCACCACTGATGAAACTCATCATTCGGTATTTCAGTTGCGAGGGCAGATTCTCGCGTCTTTATGCGTACCATGTCTTTTTGTTGATGCATTTTACGAGGGTACGTATGATGAGCATTCCATACTTCATGTATCGCAACATAGAGAGGATGATGATTTTTGTACAGAAGAAGACCCCATCACAGTAGCATAGAAGTATATATCATTAAGCGCTGATCAAGATCGTAGTGGTGCATCAGTTGACATAGCAGGGCATTACTTGGGAGGATTTCATCTCTCGTGACTTCTTCACAGCGCCACAGCCGCCTCTCGAGGTAGTTCATGATGAGGGAGAGCCTTCACACCAGCTTGACATTCCTGAGATCGAGCATATCAGTGCTCCATTGTATGTGACATACCAGCGAGGCCACAGGGCCTTGTTTGCAGCTACACGACGAGTACTATCTCCACCCGGGGTGGAAGGGGTCTCGTTGACTCCATCAGCAGAGCGAGTATTATCTCCACATGATGTGGAAGGGGTCTCGCCTTCTTCTTCATCACAGGTACAGTTTCAGGAGAGGGGAAAGAAGCCCATGCATGATGAGGGCCCATTAGGAGGCCGGGACACTGATTTCACGATCATTGATGTTGATGCGAGCTCTCCTAGCTCGAAACTCAAAGAGATCATCCAAGAGAAAAGGGCCGAGAATGGCATGCTGAAAGAGAAATTGCAGAGGGCTTAGTGGGTGATAAAATACCTGGAGCAGCGTAACAAACAGCTAGAGGATGAGCACACACTTTATGAACTGCGACGAATCTGTGAGGATCGACAATTGGCCCGGAAGAGACCTGGTGATATGACACCGATTGATCGAGATTCTTGCCTCACACATGTTAAAATTCATCTGGAGAAATTGTTGGCAAAGGCAAATAGAGACAAAGACATGCTTCGTCACATGAAAGGTCATTATTGGGCCCGCATGCATGTCTGCAAAGCAAAAATGAAGATTCTGAAAAGGAGATTGAGCGAAGCACTAAAACGGTGAAAGAGGCTTGATCCACTCCATATTTTGACCGAGGCTTCATTGGCTGGGCATGATACATGATGGAGGGTCTTTGCTCCAAATTTGAGCAAATTCGAAGAAATTTTTGTCATTTTGAAATATTTTGGTCTCAAAACAGATTTTTCAGCTATACAAGTAGCGCGTCGACGCGCTCGCTTATGATTGGGACACTTGCTGAAGGAAAAATTTGTATTTTTTGGTTTTTCATGGTAATTTATGCATGCTCTAGTATTGACGAAGAATTTCATCAAGTTCTGGATGATGAAAAGGCCCAAAAACACCATGAAAACCACCTTTCTGCCACCTTTTGCATTAGTAGGAAGTACTTCTAGGAGAATGAAGTTTTGGAGGGGAAAATGAGCTCCAAATTGGGAAATTCCACTTGGGTTGGATAGCCAATATCCATGGATTTCCAATGAGCTATCATGAGTTCAATTTGGATGCCTGGAAGTGCCCCAAAATCAGGCTGAAAGACGCGCTATGCATATGGCTCAGGCGCGCTACGCATATAGAGTTTTGGTCAATTTTTCACCTTCCAGCTCAGAATTTCGGCCAATTGAACCATTTTTGCTTGTGGATGAAATTTTTGAGTTATCATGATGTAAATTGATGGTTGGCATGTAACTTTGACTCAATTTTACCTATTCTAGATGATTCACTCCTAAAAAAGTAAAAATCAGATGTAAGAATCAGTTTCCTCCCTTTTAGAGGCAAGTTGTTTAGATGCCTATATTCTAGCTCCTTGTTTGGAATTAGTTGGAATTGCTCCTAGAAGGAGGAATTCGACCCATCGAGGTGTGGGAAGGGGTTAGGAGGTCTATATGATGTAATTTTTGAGACATTCTACAGGTTGGACTCTTGGGGATGATTTTGGCACACTATTGTACATATTTTTCATATTTTGGCTAAGGAAAGATCAGAGGTTTTGCAGCACCTGTTGGGATTCTTGTGGCTTTCAGTTCTTGATGGTGTTTTCTCTCAGTTTATTGTAATTTCTTTCATGTTTAATGTATGCCATTCCCTTCTTATGCTTCTAAAACTAAATGAATGAGTAAATGAGGTTGAATCCATTGATTTCAGTGCTCTGCCTTTGAATTTGTTTAGTTTTACATGTTTTCGCCTGTTTGAAGAGGATCCATGTTCACCCTTGCCCTCTTCAGCTCCTTGTCATTCTGATCCATCCATATACTCGATCAAAAGCATCAAGACTATTGCCTACCTCGCCCCAACTCGAATTCTGCAAAGATCTGGCCTTATCCCCGGACCCAAAATTGTTTTTCCCATCTTTTCAACAAAAAACCTAAAAAATCAAAATCAAACTTTCCTATCTCTTTACTAGCCTAAAATCAGTATTCGTTATAAGTCATCTCAGCCTCTTTGAAGACCTTTTTCCGAGATAGACCCGGACAGAGCCCTCTCCTGTCCTCGTAGGGCTAGCTACGAGGCTGAGCGTGGTTTGATGTAGCCTTGAGTTTTACCTTATTTCAGCCTAAGGTAGATTTGAGCGCTAACATAGTGGCGACCATACTGGGGAACATCTCAATGGTTTTCTTGTTGATGTGTTTGTTTCATGAGTCTTAGACGGAGTCTGAAGTCACGCCAGGTAGCTTTCGAAACGCTTTTTCCATGCATAAGCGGAAGTAGATAAACGATGCTTCAGTCGATCTCTGGTTAGCTTGTAAATGCAGCACTTGATTTTCAAATCACCCCAGTATACTTGTTCATTCTAGACCTTTGGATGATTGAGTCTAGAAGTCGATAGGCTGAAGATAATTGATTGTGTCCCTTGAAATTTTTCCCGAGTAGATCAATACACTGGCTTCAAGAAGGCATACTAGATCAAATCCTGATCCAAATCCGCCTCCAGTATATGAAAACCCCAACCTAATCCCAAGAATTTTCCGTCGAGAATCTCCTATTATTCCTTTGGTCAAATCTCACTCATACCCCACTGTTTTTGAATACATTGATGATATTGAGTTTGACGATCAGTTTGAGTTATCATTGTTTGAAACCAAATCCGAAAGTGCCACTGGTTCTACCATTATCAATCCTGAGTTCATCAAGTATTTAGAAGTTGAGCAAGCAAATAGATCTATTGATAATTATATTCTAAATCTGCAAAATTCCATTGTGGCAACCAATATTCCCGAATTCATTGAATCTGCCTCACAAACTCTTGGGCCATCTAAGATTGCATCTAGTTCACGGATTCCCACTGAACCTCCCTTTATTCCTACCATTCCCGTACAGCCTGAGATCTCTGATCAGAAATCAGCGATAGTTTCTCCTCCGTCTCCACCGCATACACCTCATTCACCTACTGCTTCCATTCCTCCTGTTTCTCCGAGACAGCATATTATAAATCCGCCAAGAGCCATGGCTGCGAGGTTTGCACCTCTTGTTTTACCTGCAAATTTGGATCCTATGCCTGCTGATTATCAAAGCAAGATACCAATATTTGATGGCACGCCACAGAGTATATCCGCTCAGCAGCATATTGTCAGGATGACAGATTTCTTGGACTTGCATGAAATAGATGAAGAAAATGTGTCCATGAGGTTGTTCGCCCAGACTTTTGGAGGTGAGGTTCGTAAATGGTTCAGAGCTTTACAGGCCGGAAGTATCAACGCATTACAAGAGCTTCAGACACAATTTTTAGATCGATGGGAGATGAAAAAAGATCCGCTGCAGATCACTTCAGAGTATACCAGCATCAAACGTAATCCCGGTGAGTCTGTTCAGGATTATATTATCAGATTCAATACAGTGTATAATGCAATTCCAGATGACTTAAGACCGTCTAAAAAGTCAGCTCTTCTTAAATTCCCAGATGGTTTCGATCCGGAGATGGCTTATTCACTACGAGACAGAGATCCGCGTACCTTAGAAGATATGCAGAAGATTGCTGTTAGTGTTGAGGCGAATCTGAATGATAAGAGAGCCCGGTTGAAAGCAGAGAAAAGAGTGACTATAAAGGAAGACACTTCCACATCTACATCAGAACCGCACTGGCTTCGTGAGATGGAAAAAATGTTCAAAAGAATGAACCTTGATAAACCAGAAACGCAGATTCGTAATCCCAACTACCATGGCCAACAGCAGCCACAGTTCAGAATTAAGCAGCGTGAGCAAAGACCACAAGAGCCGGCAGCCCAGCAGCAAATTAAAACACCTCTTTTGTAGAATTTTGTGAGTCAAGATTCAGACGAGGAAGAAGATGTGGTGGGAGAGAAAAACTACTTCTTTACTCCCGAAGATCTGCCTATTTACATTACTAAGGATGAAGAATATGGAGAAATTTCAGCTGCCCAGAAAGATGAGGATTTCATCTTAGCAAATGATGCAGATTTAGAGGAAGAATCAGATGATTACCAAAGAGGATATCTGAATGCTTTGTCTGCTCAATAGAAGCAGTACTCATTGAGAAACAGATATGTGCCCATAAATCCAATTCAGAAAAGAAAAGAAGCTTCAGCACCAAAGACGGATTCACCTATACCACAGAAGAAAGGAAAAGAGACAATTGATCCCACAGCTAGTAAAGTATCATCAGCAGAAAAGACAAATCAGTCAAGTATAATGAAGGATAAGGCTGAAAAGAAGGAAGTTCCGGTCAAGGAGGGTGAAAGAGTTTCAGCATTTAGTTTGGAAAATGAAATTTCCAAACTGAAAGTATCTATTCCTTTGACAGAAATCATGAAGAACAGCAGCTACCAAGGTCAAGTCTCCAAAATTCTGAATTTTGATCCAATGTTTGACACGGTAAATGTTGAAGATGATCAACCAGAATTGATTTTTGGGCCTGCTTTAGATGGTGAGTCCCGTGACAGTGATGTTCCTCCCTTTTATATCAGTTTGAGGTTGCATGAATATGTATTGCACAATGCCATGTTCGATTCGGGCGCTTCGCACAATTTGATGCCAAAGGCGATCATGGAAAAGTTGGGACTAGACATTACAAGGAAATATCATGATTTGTATTCATTTGATTCCAGCCGTGTGAGGTGTATCGGACTCATCAAAGATTTGGTTGTAAGCTTAGATCAAATTCCAGCGAAGAATGTCTTGATGGATGTGGTTGTGGCGGACATTCCTCCGCAATTTGGGATGCTCTTTTCAAGATATTGGGGGACAAAGTTGAAAGGTACACTACAGTTAGACTTTTCCTATGCTACAATTCCAGTCTTCGGTCAAATGAGAAAGTTATATCGAGAGCAGAAGATGAAATACATGATAACCAGCAAGGAGAAGCCAATCAATCATCCTGTAAATTATGTACATACCGACTTAGAGTCGTTTGTGTTGCTTGCTGATAGTTTTAATGATATAGATAGTCAATTAGTTCAGGCGAAAGATATACCAGAAATCACTGAGAATTTTAGAGAAGTTCTGCAAAAAGAAAGAAGATAAAATCAAGCTACTGTGGAGCAATAAGCTAAAGACAATGGGCAACAAACAGGAAAAATAGAGCTGGCGCAATTTCAGCATTTAGAGGACGATGAAGATGGTCTTTGGACCATGGATTTTGATGGCGCAGTGGGTAGTGACGGTGCTGGAATTGGTGTTTGGATTCGTAGTCCATTTTCCGCTCCGGATAAGGTTCCAAGCAATGTGAGAGTGTGTTCCTACAAGCTAGCATTTGACTATTTTAACAATGAAGCGGAATATGAGGCTCTGATTGCTGGCCTTAAGATTCTCAGAAAGCTGAAAGCGAAAAGAATTGTAGTCTATGGTGATTCAGAGTTGGTGATAAAGCAGGTTAAAGGTGAGTTTCAGGCCAAGCATCCTCACATGAGGGCTTACCGTAATGCAGTTTTAGATATTCTGAAGTTATTTTCTGATCATACCTTGACATGTGTGCCTCGCATACAAAATGGTGTTGCTGATGGACTTGCTAAGGCAGCAAGCAATTTAAAAATTCCAATGAATTCCAGCAACAAGTTCGATATTCATGTGAAACACCGCCCCACCATTCCAGACAATCAGCGATGTTGGCAAGTCTTTCAGGATGACGAGGAGATTAGTGATTTTATGCAGAATAAGGGTAAGTTTAAAGACACTTCCATAGATACAGAACATGATGATGGTAATGATGATATACAAATAAATCAAATGGAAGTACTGCAACTTAAAGATAACATCATTCCTAAAGGATTGATTCCTTTGGAGGAACTCTTTGATCAAGACGATGTAGCCCGCAAACCGACATTGAGGCCGACTGAAAAGGGTGTTGAAGAGGTAAATATTGGGACAACTGAGAATCCCAAGATGGTAAAGTTATCAAAGTCATTGTCACCAAAGGTAAAGGCAGAGTATGTGAAATTGTTGTCTTCATTTTCTGATGCTTTTGCGTGGGATTACTCAGATCTAAAAACATATGACACTAACATCATTCAGCATACTATCCCCATTAAACCAAATCAGAAGCCTTTTCATCAAAAGTTGAGGAGAATCAATCCAAAGCCGCTACCATCGATTGAAAAAGAGGTAAACAGGTTGTATAAGTCAGAAATCATTGTGCCTATCCGATTTTCAGATTGGATATCAAATTTGGTGCCCGTGAGAAAGAAAACAGGTGAGATCCGTTTATGTATCGACTTCAGAAATTTGAATAAGGTATCATTAAAAGACAATTATCCGATGCCAAAAATGGACCATATATTGCAGCGAGTGGTTGGAGCATCAAGGATGTCACTACTCGACGGCTATTCAGGATACAATCAAATTTTAGTGCATGAAGATGATCGTGACAAGACTGCATTCACCACTCCATGGGGAACGTTTCATTATGCAAAAATGTCGTTTGGTTTGAAGAATGCAGGTGCCACCTTTCAGCGTGCAATGGACATGGCTTTCGCCAACGAGAAAGATGTATTTTTGGTTGTTTACCTTGATGATTTAACTGTGTTTTCAAATTCTGATGAGGAACATTTATATCATTTGAAATTTTTTTTCCAGAAGTGCAGAAAATATGGCATTTCGCTGAATCCGAAAAAGAGTCTTTTTGCTATGGATGAAGGCAAGCTCCTTGGCCACATCATATCGAAAGATGGCATCCATGTTGACCTTGCACGTGTTGAAGCCATCCAGCAGATTGAACAGCCCCAGAACAAGAAAGAAATACAGTCCTTTAATGGTAAAATGAATTTTCTGCGTCGTTTCATTCCAAATCTTGCTGAGCATCTTAGAGAAATCACGAATATGCTGAAAAAGGACAGTCAGGTAAAGTGGACAGAAGAGGCGGTGAAATCATTCAATTTGGTAAAGTTAGATCTTTCTTCAGCCCCTATTTTAATCAGCCCGGACTACACACAGGACTTCATTTTGTTTTCGTTTGCTTCTGAGCACACTTTGGCAGCTGTTTTAATGCAGAAAAGGGATGGGGTTGAGAAGCCCATTTCCTTTTTCAGTCGGATTATAAGGGACAGAGCATTGAAAGACAATATTATTGAGAAACAAGCACTTGCGCTTGTAAAAGCCTTGAAATATTTCCGTGTGTATATACTTCATTCCCACATTATAGCATACGTTCCTAACGCAGCAGTTAAAGATGTTTTGGTACAGGCAGATCCAGAAGGAAGACGGGGTAAGTGGATCGCTGCATTGTTAGAATATGATGTGGAGATTAAACCGACCAAGCTGATCAAAGGACAAGGACTCGCCAAGCTCATGGCTGAAACAAATCTGCATGCTCTAGATATAAATTTGATCGCTACCATGTCTAATGAAGATGAGGAGAGTACGTCCTTTCAGGTATCTGATATTTTTGTTTCTTCCCCTTGGTATGCTGACATCTTATACGTACTTCAGAATTTATCTCCACCTCCCGGGATGCCTAGAAATAAGAGTAGAACAATTGAAGTTGAGAGCTGCAAAATTTTTCATACTGAATTCTGCATTGTATTGGAAAGACCCTGGTGGAATGTTATTGAATTGTTTGGTAGAGGAGGAAGCCAAAAGAGTTTTGGAGGACTTTCATAGAGGAGACTGCGGGGGCCATTTGTTTTGGAAAACCACAGCGAATAAGATTCTAAGGGCAGGTTACTATTGGCCTTCTTTTTTTTCTGATGTATATAAGGCTGTTAAGAATTGTCATGAATGCCAAATTTTCGAAGGGAAGCAGAAACTACAGCCTTTGCCTCTCAAACCAATTGAAGTCAGTGCACCATTTCAGCAGTGGGGGTTGGATTTCATTGGGGAAATCCATCCGGCATCTTCCGGACAACATAGATGGATATTGACAGCAACGGATTACTTCACGAAGTGGATCGAGGTGATTCCCACTCGACAAGCCACGAATGTGGTAATTATCTCCTTTCTTGAAAACAATATTTTGTCACGTTTTGGGTGTCCTAGTAAAATAATCACAGATAACGCAGCAGCCTTCAATTCTAAGAGGATGGTTGAATTTTGCTATAAATACAATATCATCTTGGGACATTTAACTGCCTACCATCCGCAAGGAAATGGTTTGGCAGAATCTTCAAATAATTCCTTGGTAAATATCATTAAGAAATTGCTGGAAATCAATAAAAAGGGCTGGCACAAGAAATTAGTGAATGCACTGTGGGTTGATAGGGTAAGTTAGAAAAAGTCTATTGGCATGTATCCTTTCGAGTTGGTGTACGGGATAGACACGGTTTTTCCTACTTCGCTTGTTGTCTCGGTAGTCAAATTGCTTCAGGAAGCTGGTAGTGAGGAAGATCCCATGCAGTGGAGGATTAGTCAGATGATTCATTTACAGCAGACACGGGAGGAGGTCTTTCAAAATACATTCAAACTGCAGGAACGCATAAAGAAGATCTACGACAGAAAAGCAAAAGCAGATAAGTTTCAGCTGGATGAGGTGGTTTTGAAGTGGGATGCTCGGAATGAAGATAAGGGAAAGCACGGCAAATTTGAAAACCTATGGAAGGGTCCTTTTAAGATTGCAGCGTATCGCGGTAAAAACGCCTTTCTTCTCAAGGAAATGAATGGAGATGATTGTCCTGGAGGGCCGATCAATGGTCGGCTGCTAAAGCGATACCACTTCTGAGTATTTTCTGCTGATTTCATCATCATTGTATATATCGTTTTACTTATGTTCTAATGCAAGTGTGTACTGATCTTTCATCTTCAGTCTGGGGCCCGGAGTGAAGGCTATAATTATGGAGATGGAGGTTAGTTGGTTTGAAGTTTGTCAAGTCATTTTTATCAGTCTTTTCAGTTTAAAAATCGAGTCAGTTTTGGTCTAATTTCAGTCGGTTTTCAGTCAAGTTTGCAGTCAATAAATGTATCAAAATTTTTGTGTTATCTGTTGAAATAATGATTCCATCGCCCAATGGATGAAGGCACTATTTGACTCCCCCAGAGATATGCTGTTTTTGGCATCTCCTTGGAGCCACCATCCCCCATTAGAGCCAATGTTAGAGTCGGTCCTTACAGCCCTCCATCAGAGATCAGTTCGCTTTTTGCATATCATTCTTAGGTGTCTCGCTCGTTCCACTTCGTTGCATTTCACTAGGGGCATGCCATTGACTGATGAGGGGGTCTGGTTGTCTTGTGTTTCCTCATGCTTGTACCTGCAGGGCTAATTAAAATTCCTCAAAAATCACTGAAGTTCATGGTCGTTGCATTCATGGTCATAAATGATTAGTTTCGTTAAAAAGAGTCTTTAGTCCTAGAGTCTAGGGTTTTCAGTCCTTTGCATACATGTAATAAAAGCCCGCAGGCCATGAGGTTGGTTTCAAAATATTTCTATTTCACGTTTTTATTATCAAAAACATTTGAAGACATTTCTAGTCCAAAACTCTGTTTTGGAACTAGAAATTGTCAAACTTCATTTTTGTAATAATTGTATTTGTTTCACCATAAGAAAGTTCCAGAGAAAGCCTCTGATCTTTGGTAAAGCCAAATCCCAAATCCCTGCAAAAAAAAACCAAGTGTCATCAATCCAGGACTCAGAAAGACAGTGAGAGCTAAAGACAGAATTGCATTAAAATGACAAAGTGCCAAACATTATAAAAGTGGGTTATGGAAAAAATTTAAAATCAAATCTGATTTTATGAGATATTTTTCTTCACATATAATTCATGGAAAAACATTCATTTGCACAAATTCTCAAGGCGGAAATCGAAGTAGGGAAGTTGAGGGCCGAAATCGTGATTTTCAAAGCTGTGGACTGGAACTAGAGGTGCGCGCTACGTGCAGAGGAGGTGCACTACTCATATAGAGCGCGCTACGCATATAACCTCACCAGCCAGTGTTAAATACCAAGGGCACTACGCACTTGCAGCGCGCTACCCATACAGTCTAAGAGCCAAAAAAATTTGCCCTTGCGTCCAGTTTCACGCCCAAATGCCTCAATCGGCTTGCAAGTAGGTTCTCCATGATTTTTAAGTGATTTTTGAACATGATTGTAGTGTGTTTGATGTGGGGAAACAAGCATTTGATGAGGAGAAATGTGTAAACCCTAGGTTCATTGCAAATTCATTTTTCAGGGTTTTGAAAGATATGTTGACAGTCTTGTAAAGGGTTTACAAACTTCTGTGATTGATAACCAAGTGTCATCAGTCCAAGACTCAGAAAGACAGTGAGAGCTAAAGACAGAATTGCATTAAAATGACAAAGTGCCAAACATTATAAATGTGGGTTATGGAAAAAATTTAAAATCAAATCTGATTTTATGAGATATTTTTCTTCACATATAAGCCATGGAAAAACATTCATTTGCACAAATTCTCAAGGCAGAAATCGAAGTAGGGAAGTTGAGGGCCGAAATCGTGATTTTCAAAGCTGTGGACTAGAACTAGAGGTGCGCGCTACGCGCAGAGGAGGCGCGCTACTCATATAGAGCGCGCTACGCATATAACCTCACCAGCCAGTGTTAAATACCAAGGGCGCTACGCACTTGCAGCGCGCTACGCATTGGGTGAGCGCGCTACCCATACAGTCTCAGAGCCAAAAAAAATTTCCCTTGCGTCCAGTTTCATGCCCAAATGCCTCAATCGGCTTGCAAGTAGGTTCTCCACGATTTTTAAGTGATTTTTGAACATGATTGTAGTGTGTTTGATGTGGGGAAACAAGCATTTGATGAAGAGAAATGTGTAAACCCTAGGTTCATTGCAAATTCATTTTTCAGGGTTTTGAAAGATATGTTGACAGTCTTGTGAAGGGTTTGCAAACTTTTGTGATTGATATATATGCTCATGCCTATATTTTTTGTGGCACCCCTGCTCATTACGTACATCATCCTCACACCCTTTCTTTTCCATTGTACCACTGTTGTCACTATGATTGTCATCCTCATTTTAGCACTGCTCCTTGTTCATGTTTTCACATAGTCTCATGTTCACTTGTCCATATCCTCCATTGACATTATCGGAACACTATTTTCATTCCTATTGTTTTACTAAGGTCATTGTCACTATTTCCTATTCTCTATTGACAAACACAGTCTCATTCTCATTTTCCCTTTGACAAATCTTAGCTAGCATTGCAAAGGCTGTGCACTACATTACACTTTTTCTACTCATTTTTCAAATTCAATTGCGATCAAAACAGTGACTGTTTTTATGCCAATTCACTTAACAGAGCTATTACCACTGTGGATTGTTTTCCTATGATGCTTTGGTACATATGTGACATATTTGGGTTTTGAGCATACATTGAAACTTTTGTCTTCACTACACCTATATCAACATACATATTGCAGACATCTTATTTTCAAAGCCATGTCAGAGACGGATTCAGTTTATGAGTTGTGAGTACGATAAGCATTCCAATAAACAGAGGGTAATGTGCCACGGAGGCCTCACAAAGGTGGCAAAGGTGGTAAACATCTCAGGGAGGAGCCTACTTCTTTGGCTCAATTGCAGGCATGTCCGCTTGCAATGGATGTTTTCGGTATCAGTCATGTTTTCGATTCTGTGAGATGATTTCACAAACCCAGCTTCATCGTGAACTAGCTCGTTTATTTGTTCTACATTTACATGATGGCCGTGTAAACCTCGCTGGAGTAGATTTCATTCTGTCACCAATGACTATTGCTCAGGCCACTGGCATACCAAATATAGGAGAGGAATGGAACAAACGTCAGTAGTTGGAGAAATTCCACTATGAGCCATACATCAAACCTGGGTATATGAGGCACTTGAGCAGGGTTTTTCCTTTCAGATTCCTGAAGGATGAGTTTGCACCACTGATGAAACTTGTTGTACATATTTACTCCTGCATGTAAATTTTCGACCCGTCATCTTCTCCAAATCCCTTTTAGACCTCCACCATGGCTTAAATCCTGATACTCTCGCTTAATAGCGCCATCCCCATTCAGAAAATACACTTGGTCAAAGTCTAAAACGCATATTTTAAATATCGGGCCGAGCCCCTAAGAGTTCAGCCCCTCCTGCCTTGACTTTCATATGACCCTAGCCAGAAAACCGCAAGCTGAAGGAAAGGGGCTTATTTTTTAATACTCCGGGTGCCGTTGCAACCATTGGATCTAAATCAAATCAACGGCACAGTAATTGTCTGATGTGTAGGGCCTCGCGCGCAAGAAACCGGCGGTATAGCCCCGCACCACTTCTACCAGTCCGGCGGTTTTGGGCCCAAGGCCAGCGATTCCATACGAAACACGCCACGTGTCTTTGGTACGGGTTCCCAAAACCGCTTTCCCCGCACGTTAAGATCTGTACAATCGCCGGGCAGCGGAATTTGTTTGAACCGTCAGATCTGGCAATGTCAATCCAACGGTGGAGATTCTCCAGAGTTGCCCGCCCGTTATTTCACATCCGTTATGTCCTACGGCCCACCATCGTGTCGCTCCCGTCCGTTTCTAGCCGTTGATCTGCATTTGTAATCCGACGGTCCAGAGTTCGGTCTCCCCACCTGTTGACTCTGCCACATCACCCATCCACCTGTCCCCCGTACGTCTAAAATAGTTTCCCCCGTCATATATATATATATATATATATATATATATATATATATATATATATATATATATATATATATATATATATATATATATATATATATATATGTGCGTGCACATGTTTTCATTCATATCTTTCGTTTCCATTCACCCCTCACGTCCAAACTGTCTTAAGTAAAAAGTCGCGCTTCGCCTGTTAAACCTGTGTCTCCATTGCTTCTCTTCCACCACCCTGTGTATTTCTCCCGGTCGACCATGTGTCCATCATCCTCGCCTCCACCTGTGTCAGTTTTCTCTAATATTTTGTGGGTTTTTGCAGGTTTCAAAGCAATAGAAAGGGCATTTAAATTCGTGGTTTTCGTAGCAGAAGTTAAGAGCATTGCAAAGGATGATATATTGCTGGCAAAATTTAAAGAGGAAGCCGAGGGTAGATGTGAGAAATGACCACCATTAAAGAAGACAAAGATATGGATTCACAGAACCCTCCAGAGAAATCTGCCCTACATTAAAGATCCAGGATTCGAATCTGAAATCAAGGGCCAAGGGTACAGTACAGAATTGAAAATTATCTCAGGGCCCTTACGGCAGCAGATTTTTCCTCAGCAAAAGGCTGAGCATTGTATATATTTTATTATTTGTGTCTTGTATATAAGGAGATTTTTATCTCCTAGCATTTATTTCTATAGACAGATTGTAAAGTACAGTCATTTATAGTTAGTCATTCATAGAGAGGGCGCGAATGTTTTCCGCCATTTTATTCAAATTAAGTCATTAATTGTGCTCCATCTACCTCCTCCTCTAGAATTCTCTATCTCATCTATAAAGGCCCAAAAAGAAGACATTAGAAGGGTTCCAGATTTCTATCAGCAAACGGTGCAGCGAAAAGGCTTTGGTATACATTTTGTAATATCTCTGTATGGAGGTTCAGAGCCCGTAGGGTCTCAGTGAGGAGGTGTTATAACTGTATTGAGGATTCTGGTCTTTGGTATCTCACAGTATGTAATTTCTCTTATATATTAATACAATATCTCTTTCATGCTATTTGTCTTCTTGTATCATGTTCTAGAATGCGAGTGGCTCACTAGTTTGCAGTAAGGATTCATATTCGTTGGTGCCCTTTCTGGAATTAGTCAAGCGCTTTAAATAGGCCTAGTCATGATATATTGTTCCATGATCATGTCTTCCATATTTTCTGCTATATTAGTTGCATGAGGAGGGTGCTTTTAAAACGCCATTGTCATATAAGGATTCATAGATTGGTATGCCCTTATGTGGTTATGTTGTGTAGCATGTCTCTGGGTATCAATCTCATGTTAGCTATCTTTATGTCTCCTCACTGCACTCACTCTTGATACTTGATTTCTGTGATGTATTATTTGAACTGGCCCTCTTTACAGTAAGCAGTCTCTTAACTGTCTGATGCCTTTGTATTGGAGTTTTGCATGATGTCCCTACACTGTTCTTATCTTTGTATCTGTTTCTGAGAGAGATTGGTCCCATTAAAAACTAATTTCCTTGTTCAAACAAGAGATAGTAAGTGAGTTCTTGGACTGACAACCCAAACTATATAAGGGCTCCTTGCTATATTAAGGTGTCCTAGGCAATGGTCTATGGCAACTCTAGACTGTCTCTACGGGGGTGACAAAATCATCCACAACATCTTTCTGGCGCCATTGCCGGGGAGCGAATTCAAGAATATCAATTTCCCTGGGCCTCGACAAATTGTTTTCACTCTCTCATCAGGTGAGCACAGAGAGTTGAAGAGTTGCATATCTCTCACCTTGGCGACTCCACTGGTCTTTATTTGATAAATTTTATTAGTAGTCCTGGCTCCTCGTAAGCCACATTTGAGGTCAGATACATCCCAGTCGAAAGCACCTTACGTGTCTGACCCAGAGAAGATCATTCATAAAAGAGTTTGGAAGGAGAGGAAGTCAGCCTGTGCTGAAAACCCTGAATATTCTATTGAAGATTACCCGCCCTCTTCTTCTCAAGAAGTTAGAACAGAAAATCCCGAGTTTTACTCAGAAACTCCACGTAGAGGAAGTGCCTGGATTGAAGAAGAATCTCATCCTACTTTCGAGGCTGAAGAAATTAAAGAGGTCACAGAAGTAGTTGCTGTTAACCGTGAATTATTCCCATCCACACCTCAGGCTTCTGTGCAATATATTCACATTGTTATTCACACTCCACTTCCTCCTACTCCTCTCCCTTCATTTGTATCTCAGACTGCTGTACAACCCCCACCTCCTCCAATGGCCAACGTTCCTGCATTTCTTTTGAACAAATACGCCCCACTGGCCTTACCCCAAGTGTTAAATGATATGCCACAAGATTATTTGAAGATTCTGCCGAGGTTTAATGGTGAAAATGATATTGATGCTCAAAAGCATCTTGAGACCTTCTGCTCTTTTGCAGAGAACTTAAATGTTGAACATCTGGATGTGGTCTTGAGATTATTTGTGCAATCTTTGGAAGGTGAAGCCAGAAAATGGTTCAAAACATTGGGAAATCATTCTGTAACCACCTGGGATGTTATGGAGAATACTTTTCTCAGGAAGTGGGGAGAAAAAAAAGATCACGGTCAATGTCTCACTGAATTTAATACCATGAAGAAGAAACAGAATGAAGGGGTTTCAAATTTTATTAAAAGATTCAATAAGTTATATCTGAGCCTGCCTCCTGAAATGAAACCCCATGAAGCTGCTGCCAAGATAATTTTCATAGCAGCCTTTGATTCTGATTTTGGCTTCTCATTGAGAGAAAGAAAATCTGCCACTTTGGATGATGCACAATCAGATGCTCTGGAATTGGAAGCAAACTTTTCCTCCACTGGAAATTTAAAAGGAAAAATTGAACAGGATACTAAGAGGAGAGGCAAAGAAGAGGTCTCCACCTCTAATCAAGAAAACGATTCAGATAAAATGGATGAAATAAGCAAAATGATAAAGAATATGGTCAAGCTTGAGCTGGAAGCAAAGAATGTAGCTCCCAAGAACTATTATAATGCTCCAAACAGAGGATATAATCCTCAGTATAGAAAGCCACCATTGCAGATATTGCCAAGAGAAACGAAAGAACAACAAGACCAGGTACCTCATCCCTTGTACCTGGAAGGACCAGCAGATGACTCCACTAGAGATGTAGCTTATGGATTAGAAGATTCAAATATGGCTTTTTCAAATAATGATGATATGGAGTGCCCATTACAAGATGAAGACGAAGAAGCAGAGATCGATCATTATTGTAAACAATTTACTGATTTCATGCAAGCACAATTCAATGTCAAATATGATCTCAGATCTTCAAGAAAGAGGACCAGAACTCAAGAGCAAGAAAATGAGCCACCTCAGAAAGAAGCATATGTTCATAAGGAATCAGCAACAAAGAAGAACGCAGAAAAAGGTAAGAATTCTTTAAATACTCCCTTGCAGTCAAGTGATCAGATCCCTTCTTCTTCAAAAATAGTCAGTCCTCCTAATGTTGAGCCAGTGTCAAAAGAAGTCAAATCTTCAGTTGAAAATAAGGAGTCAAAAGAAGCTGCAATAGAAAAACCCCTATTCGCTTTCAATTTGCAAAAAGAGCTTGAGAATATTAAGATTCCTGTCCCCCCTGACTGAGTTATTAAAACAGCCTGTATATCAGTCTCAAGTCACCTCTTTTATTCTTCCTCCTGAAATACCAATTGAACCTGATAGTTTAAATCTTCAAGAAGAAAGGCCCATGGTAGTCTTTGGCCCACATGTCGAGGAAATAGACCCTTCTACTCCTCCCTTTTATGTGTCTCTAGTCATTCATGACCTGCTGTTACATAATTGTATGTTAGATTCTGGGGCTTCCCATAATCTTATGCCTTTGTCTGTCATGGAGAAACTAGGGATGCAAATAACCAGGCCGTATAAAGATTTATATTCATTTGATTCTAAAAGAGTTAAATTCTTGGGAATGATTAAAGATTTAGTGGTCAATTTGGCCCAAATTCCAGCAAAGAGTGTGGTCATGGACATTGTGGTTGCCGATATCCCAGCCCGCTTTTCCATGTTGTTGTCAAGGTCCTGGGGTACCAAGATTGGGGGGTCAATTAAACTGGATTTAACATATGCTACTGTCCCAGTCTTCGGAGGTCAAGAAAGGAGGTTATACAGGGAGACTAGATTTGTTAAAATGGTAACTAAGGCTGACTTCTCATAGAACTCTCCAGTCTATAACAAAGAGGGAAACTTCTCATGTTTGATGTTAGAAGAAAATCAAAATTATGCTCATGAACCCCTCTTTGGTCAAACTCAAGCTGAGCAGCCTAAAGGAGATCAGGAGTTAGAAATTTGGACTTTGCATTTTGATGGAGCAAACTCAAGAGAAGGTAATGGAGCTGGGGTATTGTTGATCTCTCCTACAGGAAAATGGGTGCCGCTATCTTTCAAATTGGAGTATGAGGCTACAAACAACGTAGCCGAATATGAGGCACTATTATTGGGATTATAGACAGCCAGAAACATGGTCATCCAATGTTTAAAAGTCTTCGGAGATTCTGAGCTAGTAGTGAGACAGATCAAAAATCAATGCCAAACTAAGCATCCTTGGCTCAGAGCTTATAGAAACGAAGTATGGGACATGATAGAAAATTTCTTCTCAGCATTTAACATACAGTTCATGCCCAGGGAGCAAAACAGAATAGCAGATTCTCTTGCTGTAGCTGCCAGTACTTTCCGTCCTCCTCAGAATCCACTTTTAAGATATGAAGTGGAGGTACGGTACAAACCATCCATTCCAGATAATGTGAAGCAATGGAAGGTATTCGAAGATGATGAACAAATGAAGAGATTCATGGAGACAGTGGGAGAATTCACAAATATGGAAATTGATGATAATGAGGAGGAAGAAGCTGAAAATGCTATAGAAAATAAATGGGAAGAAAAGATAGCGGGAAATAGAGTGCTACAGCTGAAAGGAAACGTTATACCTAGAGGGCTGGTCCCTCTAGAAAGATTATTTAACAAAGATGATATTCCATTGCAGCCTAGCAAAGTAACAGAAGAGGTTCAAGTGGGAGATTTGAACCTGGGTACTTCTACTGATCCCAAAATTGTCAAATTATCTAAAAGAGTCCCAGAAGATTATAAAGAAAAATATTTGAAGTTGTTTCAATCTTACAAAGATGTATTCGCTTGGTCCTATCAGGACCTAAAAACTTTTGATGTAAATATAATGCAGCATAAGATTCCATTGAGGAAGGACGCAAAACCTTATAAGCAGAAGCTCAGACAGATCAATCCTCTGTTGCTTCCCTCTATTGAAAAAGAAATCAACAAATTACTGAAAGCTAAGATAATTGTGCCATTTAGATACTCGGAATGGATAGCGAACCTTGTTCCTGTTCGAAAGAAAATGGAGAAATAAGGCTCTGTGTGGATTTCAGGAATTTGAACAGAGCATCTCTCAAAGATAATTATCCACTGCCTAAGATGGACCACATCCTGCAGAAAGTAGTGGGAGCATCCAGAATATCAATGATGGATGGATTTTCTGGTTATAATCAGGTAGCTGTATTTCCAAAAGACCAGAAGAAAACTGCATTTACTACTCCATGGGGAACCTTTATGTATGCCAGAATGCCATTTGGATTAATTAATGTAGGAGCTACTTTTCAAAGGGCAATGGATATAGCCTTTGTGGGAGAACAGGACAAGTTTTTGGTGGTGTATCTTGATGATATCACTATGTTTTCAAAGAATTATGATGAACATATTCAGCATTTAAGAAGAAATTTTGAAAAATGTAGAAGGTATGGCCTATCCCTCAATCCTCAAAAGTCTTTATTTGCATTAGATGAGGGAAAACTCTTAGGGCACATTGTAACGAAGGATGGTGTGAAAATAGACCCTAAAAGAGTTGAAGTAATAAACAGCATTCCTTTACCTAGGAATAAAAAAGAAGTACAGGTGTTTCTAGGCTGAATTAATTTCTTAAGAAGATTCATTCCTAACTACGCTGAGATAGTTAGGCATATAACCAATATGCTGAAAAAGGACAGCGAAGTAAAATGGTCCCAGGAGTCTAAAGATGCATTCACAAGGATAAAACAGGCATTTTCTGAAGCCCCTGTGCTAGCAGGGCCAGATTACAAAAAGCCATTTATGATTTTCTCATTTGCTTCCCCTCACACAATTGCTGGAGTATTATTGCAGAAAAATGAAGAGGGATATGAATAGCCTATAGCTTTCTTCAGTCAAGTGCTTTATGATGCTGAATTGAAATACAATATATTGGAGAAGCAGGCATATGCCCTGGTCAAGTCCCTTAAAGCTTTTAGAGTTTATATTTTGCAATCTCATATTACTACATATGTTCCCACGGCAGCTGTCAAAGACATTCTGGTTCAGGGAGATAGCGAAGGTAGAAGAGGGAGATGGATTGCAAAAATTCAGGAGTATGATCTGGATATAAGGCCTACCAAGTTGATTAAAGGACAGGGACTTGCCAAGATGTTATCTGAATCAAATTATCAGGCCTTGGGCATTAATCTATCTATGTTAGCAAATGAAGAATCAGAAAAAGAAGAAGAGCAGCAAGGACTGGAGATGGCTACTCAAAAAATACATGTGAAATATCTAACTAGTCCTTGGTACAAAGAAATTGTTGAATATCTTTTAACACTTAGCTGTCCTCCGAGTTGTGATAAAGTAAAATATAGGGCTGTAAGGATGAAATCACAGAAATACATAAATCCTAATGGACAGCTCTATTGGAGAGACCCTCTAGGTATATTACTGCTATGCCTCACAGAAAATGAAGTAGAAAATATATTGACTGAATTCCACGATGGGATATGTGGAGGGCATTATAGCTGGAGGGCTACAGCTCATAAAATCTTGAGAGCTAGTTTCTACTGGCCAAAATTGTATACAGACACTTTTGCTTGGGTCAGAGCATGCGACAAATGCCAAAGATTTGCAAAAAGACAGAAATTAGTAGCCTTACCCTTAATCCCAATTCATGTAAATGAACCATTTCAGAAATGGGGATTAGATTTTATAGGAGAAATACATCCCCCATCAAGTGGCCAATATAAATGGATACTAACAACCACAGATTACTTCACGAAATGGGTGGAAGCCATCCCTACAAGAAATGCTACAGATGCTGTAATAATGAAGTTTATGGAAGAAAATATCATATCTAGGTTTGTCTGTCCTGCCAGAATTGAAACCGATAATGCACAAGCTTTTAAATCTGCCAGATTTGTGAATTTCTGCCGAAGATATAACATCATCCTGACTCATTCCACAGCATACTATCCGTAGGGAAATGGTTTAGCAGAATCATCTAATAAAACCCTGGTGAGAGCCGTGAAGAAAACAATCAGTGAAAATCAGAAAAACTGGGACTCTCAATTAAAGTTTGCTCTATGGGAAAATAGAATAACCAGTAAAAGAGCAACAGGGAAATCTCCATATGAGCTGGTATATGGGAGAGTGCCTGTGTTCCCGGTGCAATTGGCTTTGCCAGTGGCATGTTTTATGCAGGAGAATCAGGAGGAGCCAGATGACATGATCAGAAGGATTAATCAGCTGGTAGAATTGGAAGAAACACGGAACCAAGTAAATCAGATATTGATAGAATATCAGGAGAAAATGAAGAATGTTTTTGATCAGCATGCAAAGGATAGAAATTTTCAAGTCGGAGACCTGGTTCTCAGATGGGACGTTCGCAGAGCAGAAAAGGGAAAACATGCTAAATTCGATCCGTTGTGGATTGGGCCATTCAAAATAGTGAAGCTGGGAAGAAACAACACCTTTTCTTTAGAAAATCTACAGGGTGATTTGTTGGCTGCCCCGGTGAATGGCAAATTCCTCAAACCATATTTCCAATTCTAACCCAGGCTGGCAATGCCCGACTGTATATATTGTATATAAGTTGTTTTGGTTTTTATTTTTATAAGATAAAAGAATGCTGATAATTACCTAAAGCGGAGGCACAGGGGAATTGAGGAACAGAGTGAAATATTCAATGGTCTGCGTGTTCTCGACATGTTCGAGGACGACCATGTCATCCCCAGATGGAGCCGATGTCGTACATATTTACTCCTGCATGTAAATTTTCGACCCGTCACCTTCTCCAAATCCCTTTCAGACCTCCACCGTGGCTTAAATCCCGATACTCTCGCTTAATAGAGCCATCCCCATTCAGAAAATACACTTGGCCAAAGTCTAAAACGCATATTTTAAATATCGGGCCGAGCCCCTAAGAGTTCATCCCCTCCTGCCTTGACTTTCATATGACCCTAGCCAGAAAACCGCAAGCTGAAGGAAAGGGGCTTATTTTTTAATACTCCGGGTGCCGTTGCAACCATTGGATCTAAATCAAATCAACGGCACAGTAATTGTCTGATGTGTAGGGCCTCGCGCGCAAGAAACCGGCGGTATAGCCCCGCACCACTTCTACCAGTCCGGCGGTTTTGGGCCCGAGGCCAGCGATTCCATACGAAACACGCCACGTGTCTTTGGTACGGGTTCCCAAAACCGCTTTCCCCGCGCGTTAAGATCTGTACAATCGCCGGGCAGCGGAATTTGTTTGAACCGTCAGATCTGGCAATGTCAATCCGACGGTGGAGATTCTCCAGAGTTGCCTGCCCGTTATTTCGCATCCGTTATGTCCTATGGCCCACCATCGTGTCACTCCCGTCCGTTTCTAGCCGTTGATCTGCGTTTGTAATCCGACGGTCCAGAGTTCGGCCTCCCCACCTATTGACTCCGCCACATCACCCATCCACCTGTCCCCCGTACGTCCATGTGTCTTACTCCCGCACGTCTAAAATAGTTTCCCCCGTCATATATATATATATATATATATATATATATATATATATATATATATATATATGTGCGTGCACATGTTTTCATTCATATCTTTCGCTTTCCATTCACCCCTCACTTCATTCAAACTGTCTTAAGTAAAAAGTCGCGCTTCGCCCGTTAAACCCCGTGTCTCCATTGCTTCCTTTCCACCACCCCATGTATTTCTCCGCCGAAAATGTGTCCATCATCCTCGCCTCCACCTTTGTCACGCTTTTCTCTAATATTTTGTGGGTTTTTGCAAGTTTCAAAGCAATAGAAAGGGCGTTTAAATTCGTGGTTTCCGTAGCAGAAGTGCTATATTGCAAAGGATGATATATTGCTGGCAAAATTTAAAGAGGAAGCCGAGGGTAGATGTGAGAAATGACCACCATTAAAGAAGACAAAGATATGGATTCACAGAACCCTCCAGAGAAATCTGCCCTACATTAAAGATCCAGGATTCGAATCTGAAATCAAGGGCCAAGGGTACAGTACAGAATTGAAAATTATCTCAGGGCCCTTACGGCAGCAGATTTTTCCTCAGCAAAAGGCTGAGCATTGTATATATTTTATTATTTGTGTCTTGTATATAAGGAGATTTTTATCTCCTAGCATTTATTTCTATAGACAGATTGTAAAGTACAGTCATTTATAGTTAGTCATTCATAGAGAGGGCGCGAATGTTTTCCGCCATTTTATTCAAATTAAGTCATTAATTGTGCTCCATCTACCTCCTCCTCTAGAATTCTCTATCTCATCTATAAAGGCCCAAAAAGAAGACATTAGAAGGGTTCCAGATTTCTATCAGCAAACGGTGCAGTGAAAAGGCTTTGGTATACATTTTGTAATATCTCTGTATGGAGGTTCAGAGCCCGTAGGGTCTCAGTGAGGAGGAGTTATAACTGTATTGAGGATTCTGGTCTTTGGTATCTCACAGTATGTAATTTCTCTTATATGTTAATACAATATCTCTTTCATGCTATTTGTCTTCTTGTATCATGTTCTAGAATGCGAGTGGCTCACTAGTTTGCAGTAAGGATTCATATTCGTTGGTGCCCTTTCTGGAATTAGTCAAGCGCTTTAAATAGGCCTAGTCATGATATATTGTTCCATGATCATGTCTTCCATATTTTCTGCTATATTAGTTGCATGAGGAGGGTGCTTTTAAAACGCCATTGTCATATAAGGATTCATAGATTGGTATGCCCTTATGTGGTTATGTTGTGTATCTGGGTATCAATCTCATGTTAGCTAATATCTTCTTTATGTCTCCTCACTGCACTCACTCTTGATACTTGATTTCTGTGATGTATTATTTGAACTGGCCCTCTTTACAGTAAGCAGTCTCTTAACTGTCTGATGCCTTTGTATTGGAGTTTTGCATGATGTCCCTACACTGTTCTTATCTTTGTATCTGTTTCTGAGAGAGATTGGTCCCATTAAAAACTAATTTCCTTGTTCAAACAAGAGATAGTAAGTGAGTTCTTGGACTGACAACCCAAACTATATAAAGGGCTCCTTGCTATATTAAGGTGTCCTAGGCACTGGTCTATGGAAACTCTAGACTATCTCTAGGGGGGTGACAAAATCATCCACAACAAAACTCATCATTCGGTATTTCAGTTGCGAGGGCAGATTCTCGCGTCTTTATGCATACCATGTACGTTTGTTGATGCATTTTACGAGGGTACGTATGATGAACATTCCATACTTCATGTATCACAACATAGAGAGGATGATGATTTTTGTACAGAAGAAGACCCCAGCACAGCAGCATAGAAGTATATATCATACGCGCTGATCAAAATCATGGTGGTACATCAGTTGACACAGCAGGGCATTACTTGGGAGGATTTCATCTCCGGTGACTTCTTCGCAGCGCCACAGCCGCCTCCCGAGCTAGTTCATGATGAGGGAGAGCCTTCACACCAGCTTGACATTCCTGAGACCGAGCATATCAGTGCTCCAGTATATGTGACATATCAGCGAGGCCACAGAGCCTTATTTGCAGCTACACGACGAGTACTATCTCCACCCGGGGTGGAAGGGGTCTCGTTGACTTCATCAGTAGCGCGAGTATTATATCCACATGATGTGGATGGGGTCTCGCTTTCTTCCTCATCACAGGTACAGATTCAGGGCAGAGGCAAGAAGCCTATGCACGATGAGGGCCCATCAGGTGATTCAGACACTGATTTCACATTCATCGATGTTCATGCGAGCTCTCCTAGCTTGAAACTGAAAGAGATCATCTAGGAGCAAAGGACCGAGAATGACATGCCGAAAGAGAAATTGCATAGGGCTCAGTGGGTGATAAACTACCTGGAGCAGCGTAACAAACAGCTAGAAGATGAGCGCACACTTTATGAGCTGCGGCGAATCCGTGAGGATCGACAATTGGCCCGGAAGAGACCTGGTGATATGACACCGGCTGATCTAGATTATTGCCTCACGCATGTTAAGATTCATCTGGAGAAGTTGTTGGCAAAGGCAAATAGAGACAAAGAAATGCTCCGTCATATGAAAGGTCATTATTGGGCCCTCATGCATGTCTGCAAAGCAAAAATGAAGATTCTGAAGAGAAGGTTGAGCAGAGCACTGAAACGGCGAAAGAGGCCTGATCCACATCGGATTTTTGCCGAGGCTTCATTAGCTGAGCATGAGGCATGATGGGGAATCTTCGCTCCGAATTTCAGCAAATTTGGAGAATTTTTTGTCATTTTGGAAAATTTTGGTCTCAAAACAGGTTTTTCAGCTATACGAGTAGCGCGTCGACATGCTCACTTTTGTTTGGGACACTTGCTGAAGGAAAAATTCATATTTTTGAGTTTTTCATGGTAATTTATGCATGCTCAGGTATTGCCGAAGCATTTTATCAGGTTCTGGATGATCAAAAGGCCCAAAAACACCATGAAAACCACCTTGCTGCCACCTTTTGCACTAGCAGGAAGTACTTTTGGGAGAATGAAGTTTTGGAGGGGAAAATGAGCTCCAAATTGGGAAATTCCACTTGGGCTGGATAGCAGACATCTAGGGCTTTCCAACAAGCTATCATGAGCTTGATTTTGATGCCAGGAAGTGCCCCAAAAGCAGGCTGAAATGCGCACTACTCATATAGCTCAGGTGCGCTACTCATATAGATTTTTGGTCAATTTTTCACCTTCCAGCTCAGAATTTCGGCCAGTTGGACCAGTTTTTCTTGTGGATGAAATTTTTGAGTTTTCATGATGTAAATTGATGGTTGGCATGTAAATTTGACTCACTTTTACCTCTTCTAGATGATTCACTCCTAAAAAAGTGAAAATCAAGTCAAAGAATCAGTTTCCTTCCGTTTAGAGGCAAGTTGTTTGGCTGCCTATATTCTAGCTCCTTGTTTAGAATTAGTTGGAACTACTCCTAGAAGGAGGAATTCGACCCCTAAAGGTGTGGGAAGGGGTTAGGATGGTATATATGATGTAATTTCTCAATCATTTTCAGAGGTTGGACAGGTTGGACTCTTGAGAAACTTTTGGCACACTATTGTACATATTTTTCATATTTTAGCTAAGGAAAGATCAGAGGTTTTGCATCACCTGTTGGGATTCTTGTGGCTTTCAGTTCTTGATGGTGTTTTCTCTGAGTTTATTGTAATTTATTTCATGTTTAATGTATGCCATCTCTTCTTATGCTTCTAAAACTAAATGAATGAGTAGATGAGGTTGAATCCATTGTTTACAGTGCTCTGCCTTTGAATTCGTTTAGTTTTACATGTTGTCGCCTGTTTGGAGAGGATCCAAGTTCTTCTTTTCCCTCTTCAGCTCCTTGTCATTCTGATCTATCCATATACTCGATCAAAAGCATCAAGACTACTACCTACCTCGCCCCAACTCGAATTATGCAAAGATTTGGCCTTATCCCCGGACCCAAAATTGTTTTTCCCATTTTTTCAACAAAAGCCCAAAAAATCAAAATCAAAATTTCCTATCTCTTTACTAGCCTAAAATCAGTATTCTTTATAAGTCATCTCAGCCCCTTTGAAGACCTTTTGCCGAGATAGTCCCGGAGAGAGCCCTCTCCTGTCCTCATAGGGCTAGCTACGAGGCTAAGCGTGGTTTGATGTAGCCTTGAGTTTTACCTTATTTCAGCCTAAGGTAGCTTTGAGCGCTAGCAGTACGGGGACATATTCACCTCACCCACAGGGGTTCCTCTGCACTGTCAGGTCAAACACCGATTGATCTGACCCCCAGTGCGCCGCTACCTAATGGACCGATCTATCGGCGCTCTGTTCTGGAGAATGATGAAATCAAGAGGCAGATTCAGGAGCTGTTGCAGAAAGGTCACATCAGACCAATTTCATCGCCCTGTGGGAGCCCGATCGTGTTGGTACAGAAGAAGGATGGGACGTGGAGACTCTGTATTGACTATCGGGCGCTGAACAAGATCACTGTTCGGAATAGGTACCCAATCCCATGGATTGATGACCTTCTGGACCAACTCAAAGGTGCAAAATATTTCAGCAAGATCGACCTGAAGTCTGGGTATCACCAAGTACCAATTGAACCCTCTGATGTGTGGAAGACTGCCTTCAAAGCCAAGGAAGGCCTTTTCGAATGGCTGGTCATGCCTTTCGGGTTGACGAATGCTCCAGCCACCTTCATGAGGATGATGGATGACATCTTGCGACCATTCACCAACTCATTTGTAGTGGTGTACTTGGATGATATTCTGATCTTCAGCCAGACTTGGGAAGAGCACCTTCACCACATCCGACAAGTCCTCCAAACACTGCGGCAACACAAGTTGTGTGCCAATTTGGAGAAGTGCACTTTTGGCATGACCCGGGTTCAATATCTAGGATACATTATTGATGAAAGGGGGGTGCATGTGGATCCAGCCAAGATCCAAGTCATTCGGGATTGGCCAACCCCAACCACTATAACAGAGCTTCGCAGCTTTCTGGGTCTTGCTAATTTCTATCGGAGGTTTGTGTTGGGATTCTCTCATATCACTTGGCCCTTGAGTCAAGTCACCAAGGGAGGAGCGAGAGCAAAAAATTTTTGGTCGGAACCTCAACAGAAGGCGTTCACAGAACTGAAAAACCGCCTCTGTTCTGCCCCAGTGCTCACTTTACCAGACTTGCAATAGCCATTTGAGATCGAGACAGATGCCTCTGACTATGCTATTGGGGCAGTTCTTACTCAACAGGAACATCCAGTGGCATTTCACAGTGAGACATTGTCTGACACAGTTCGCAAGTACCCCACATATGACAAAGAAATGTACTCCATTGTGCAAGCTTGTCGACAATGGAAGCATTACATTTTTGGGAAGGAAACAATCATCCACACAGACCACAGGCCCCTGCAGTTCATACAGACACAAGGGAAGTTGCAGAATGATCGCCATCAGAAGTGGTCTACATATCTGCAACAGGTTCATTTGAACATCAAGTATAAGAAGGGTAGCACCAATCATGTTGCAGACTGCCTCAGCCGACCACCGATCGTGGCGCTCACCACTGTACTCAACGCTTGTGGGCACGAGACTTCTGATTGGCCGCTTCTCTATGAGAGTGACCCAAAATTCGGCCAAACTTACAAAGCACTCCTGGGGGGTACGCAAGTTCCAAATTTTCACCTTCAAGATGCACTTTTATGTCACATGGGACACCTTTGTGTTCCTTCAAGCGAGCGTGCCAAGATGATATGGGAAGCACACTACAGTCGAGTCGCTGGGCATTTCGGGGTCGAGAAAATAGTAGCAATCTTGCAGAAGTATTTCTATTGGCCGAACCTTCGAAAGGATGTCGAGAAGCACATCAGATCCTGCACTGCTTGTGCCATTGCCAAACCGACCATCAAGAAGCAAGGCCTATATGCTCCTCTACCTACCCCTAGTCGACCTTGGGAATCCATCTCCATGGATTACATGTCGGGCCTGCCTTCTACTAAGCAGGGAAATGACTGTGTTTTTGTGGTCGTCGACAGATTCTCGAAGATGGCCATTATGGCGACCTGCAAGAAGAATATCACAGCAGAAGCCACTGCTAAACTCTTCTTTGAACGAGTGTGGGTGCACTTTGGGATCCCACAGTCTATCATATCAGATCGGGATAGCAGGTTCCTCAACACATTTTGGTCCAACCTCTAGTCGATGTTGGATACCAATCTCACCAAGTCCACAGCTTTCCATCCCCAAATAGATGACCAAACAGAGGTCGTCAACAGAATGATTGTACACATTCTACGCATGTACAATTCAAAGCATCCACGCACATGGGACGAGAGCCTCCCCTATGTACAACATAGTTATAATCGGGCTCTCCACAGTTCAATCGGCCATAGCCCCTTTCAGGTGGGCTTGGGATTCCAGCCACTATGTCCCATTGACGTAGCCATGCCATTCGCAGCTGCTCAGGCCAATTCAGCTCATGTCCAGTCTGAAGTTGACAAAGCCAGTAGCTTCATCGAGCGCATTCAACACATCCGCCAACAGGTTCATGATATATTGGACAGAGCCAATGCCAAGTACAAACAACGCCATGATCAACACCGGGTGCCACACAACTTCCAGGTGGGCGACAAAGTATGGCTACATTTGCAGAAGGAGCGCCTCACTGGACCCCACCGCAAGCTTCGCCCGCTCCGATACGGGCCGTACACCATCACCAAGGCTGTAGGGAACAATGCCTTCAAGCTCAGTATTCCACCATTCCTTGGTCTGCACCCAGTCTTCAATGTGGATCGCCTTCGTCCTTACTTCCCACCTCTACTGGACACTTTGGACATTGCAGAACAACTCACACCAACAGAGTTAAACCCAGACTGCATGGAACATGCCACCACATATTGTATCATGGACATGCAAATTAAGAACACTCGGCAACAGAGGATCCAACTGTATCGGGTTGTCAAAGCTGGCCAACTCCTGCACCAAGGAAAGTGGTTCACCAGGGACCAAGTTCAGCAGAAATTTCCTCATCTCATGGAGGAACTTAACGCAATGGGGACCATTGCTTCCTAAGGGGGAGGAATGATCCAGGTGGATATTGGTGGTCACCCGCCTATTCCACTTGGGGCTCCACCATTGTCTATTTCAGTTTTTCAGTTTCGGCACAGTTTACTATTTTTAGCAGTTTTTCGGGTCCTAAACTTCCGAAGCCGTTTTGAGGCCCTAAATGACGTTTTTTTGGGAAAACGGAGAGCAACATGGGTCCATGGATCAATGTTGCTCGTTCCAAATTTGTAGTCCTCGGATAGATCTTTCTAACGAGGTATGGTACGCGTCAAACGGAGATCGTATGCCAAAGTTACGCCCCTGGGAAGTTGAAACACCAATTTACCCAAACGGGGCCCATAGTTTTGGCGCTTCATCTCCTAGGGTTAGGGTTTTGGCTGTTTAGGATTTCCAATTGTTTCTAAATAATAAATAGGCCCTCGAGCCTCATTGTAACTCAGTTCAGAGGCCTGTAGCCACCACATCTCTTCTCAGAGATAGCTACCAGCGCCCTAGCTAGTTTTATTTCCATTCTATCTGTAAGCAAATTTCAGTTCTTTGATATTAATGAAATGAAGTGTTATTTCCACTGCATCTCTGTATTTATGGTTATATGCTTATTCTGTTGCATTCCTGCATAAATCTGGATCACTCCTTCTTCTTTCTTTTCTTCCACCATGGGAGGTCGTCAGGGTTTGCAAGGTTGGTGTTGCAAAGGTTCAACCAGTTCGATCACTAACACCTTATAGACTGACCTCATTGGGGACATGCAAAGAAAAATAGATAAAGAAAAGACCACTTTAATACAACTGATATTAATTTTGAGAGGAACATAACATAATGTAGATACATCCATAAATACGAGATGCAACAGAAATAAAACTTCATTTCATTAATATCAAAGAACTGAAATATGCTTACAAACTGAATGGAAATAAAGTATCTCGAGCGATGGTAGCTTATATTTGAGAAGAGATGTGGTGGCTACATGCCTCTGAACTATGTTACATTGAGGTTCAAAGGCCTATTTACCATTGAGAAACAATTTAAAACCATAAATATCCAAAAACCTAACCCTATGAGATGAATCGCCAAAATTGTGGGGCTCATTGGTGTAAATTGGTGCATCAACTTCCCGGGGTCATAACTTTGGCATATGATCTATGTTTGACGTGCATGATACCTCATTAGAAATATCTATCCAAGGAGTACAACTTTCTATTGCATGTAGAAAATCTACCAATGAGATTCAGACTGATCATATAATGTACTAAAACAAGATATTTAATCCTTCTACAATTTTTAGAAACAAAACACGATTTCATAATCACATAACAAGTAAGAGAAAGAGACAATCAATTGCACAACACAAGATGTATTTGGGGAAATAAAATTCTCAAAACCCCTCTATATTTACATTTCATATGGTAAATATCATGAAACAATACAATTATCTTTCTCCATTAAGAAAATTTCTACACTCTACTGACTGTCTCACTATAATCCTACTTGAATCTGGCTTGTGATCTAAGAAAAATAGGTCAACTATTTAACCTTTTTATTTCCTTTGTATGACCTTCCTTCCTTATTAATTCTTGGGCTAATTCAACCACTATTAATTAGGAAAATACCAATTAATTATTGTGCAATCATTTAAGGCCTTCCCGATGACCTCATGTATGACCTGTACAATTTTCTAATAGTACAATTGATAGATATCTTCCCTTTAACCTCGGTCTCAACTGGTTATTCCTTAGAACTAACATGAAATAGTTATTTATAGTGAATCATTAGTAAACTAATTGATCGCTACTTGTTAATTAAATCATATTTAATTCACTGGACCTCTCACTAACTCATCCATCAGTTAGAACTCCTTAAACTGATTTTAACTCAATTAATTTAGTTAACTAATTACAACTCACAAATAACTGCAATTGGACCCCCTAAAATCATTGGTTAACTCTACATGCCTCCTCTCTGGCCTCTAACTATAATTTCCTAAGCTAACTAAGTCATCCTAACTCAGTTAACTATTAGAAGTTGTCATGAGATGAAATTACAATTTTTCTTCCAATTTAATTAAGGGGAAATTAAATCAGAAGCCTCATATGGTGCCATTTATGGGTGGCATTTTTTGGATTCCATTTATGGTTTCCATTTTAAATGTTTTTTGTTTCCAAGTTCAACAATCCCTGTCAAAAATAGAGGAATTCAATCTATCCCGATCTGATACCTTTGGAATGTTCAGCATGCAACACTTCTCTAATGTTGTTTTCTCCTACAAATCCTAAAAATGGATAGCCTCCAAAAATAAATCAGTATTATGCATCTGTCATCAGAGTCTCTGACTACTACTAGCTACTACATTTTCTACTGGAAACTGTGTGGTACAGTTGAATCTGCATTTGTGCCCTCTGCACTGCTGCCAACTCTGATTTGCACTCCAGTATCTGATATCTGTCACTCTAATTTGTGTCTTTCTGACATCTAACTACATCAATTCTACTGATACTTCGTGCTAATGTTTATTGTGGGCTTGTTGTAGCTAGGTCCAATCCATGAGACAATTCATCTCGATGGATCCTACCCAAATTTATTCTCTTGGTATTATGTCTACACATCACCCCACCTCTCACCTGGAGGTATGGTTGCATGTGCTCCCTCTACCCATCTGGCTCAAAATTTCCCCCTCTTGGAGGTCTCTGCTTGAGTGGATGCCTCCACTCGGTCTCCTGTCTACTTCTCCAATTGTGGCTGCTCCACAACCTTCTAAGACTGCTTCTAAGACTACAAGTTAAGAGGTAATTTATGCTTCATCTTAACCACCAAGTCGCTGACCTCTTATTTTCTCCTCAAATATTTGCATGAATATTTGACCTCAAGAGCATACAAGTTCTTAACTCTTACACCAATCTGTTTCATTCGTCCCGTGGTGATATGTCTAAGGAACACCTTTCCTTTTCTAAATATGACATCATAACCACGGTCTTCCAATACTGCTAGGGAGACAATATTATTGTTTAGTCCTGGAACATAAAAAACATATGTGAGTTTGAGAGTGGAGACAGACTCCCTCTAAAAGGTAACAATACCTATTCCAGTCGAGCTACACCTTCCATCATCTCCAAACTCTATGTTTTGTTGGATGTCCTTCTCCTCCAAGTCACTGAAGATATATATATTCCTCATCATATGGAACGAGGCACCATTTTATTGATGCCACACGCATCCCAATATAGTTTCGTCCATGCATACAATGAGAGTAAAATCAAGCTCGAACTATGAAGCTAACACTTCACCCATTGCAACTCTAGGCTCCTTCTTGCTTTCCTTCTTCTGTGGAAAATTTGAGGCATATTTCCCGTGCTCGTGAAAATGAAAACACTTTATCTTGAACAAGTATCTATTACCCTATTTTCCTTGGGACTTCCTTCCCTTGACTTTCTTTCCTTTTCTGACCAATGAAAAATATTATTCTTTGTCTTTTCTAGAGGTCCCGTCTCTCGTGCTCCTAGTCTGGTAACTTCTCTCTCCCATTCACAGAGTCCTGGAAACTATGCCAGCTCTTGGGAAGGCCTAGAAGAGCTAGGCTCACTAAATCATGATCAACAACACTCACCCCAACACTTCCAAGCTCATATCGGCACTGACTGAACTTCATCAAGTATTTCTCGATCGTGTCACCCTCCTCCATCTTGATCTTTCTGAGCTTGTCTTTTAATGCCAACTTCCTGTGGTCACTGCTATTCCAAAATATATCTATCAAGGCCTTCTACATATCATATGGAGTCACCTTTCCATGGAGACTCGAGACAATATGATCTCGAACTCCTTATAACAATATCCTTCTCGCCTTTGCTACCTTCTTCTTCGATGCATCAAGAAGTTGAGAATCTATTGTTGCAGGATGGGGAATATCACTGTCTATCAATTCCTTCAATCCATTTTCCTCGAGCACTACCTCCATCCTGTCCTTCCATTCTATGTAATTCGAATTTCCCTCAATATCATATTTGAGTCTCAATCCATTGAAAGACATCTTAATATGCTACTGGATCCCGAAGAATAAATCTGCAAATTCAAACTTGTTCAAGACAAAAATTTGTTCTTCTCTTATATTATGATTCCTTGCGCTTTGATACCATGTATAAAATCTACCAAAAAGATTCAAACTGATCTTATAATTTACTAAAATAAGATATTGAATCCTTCTACAATTTGTGGAAATAAAACATGATCACACAATCACATAATAACTAAGAGAAAGAGACAATAAATTGCACAACACAAGATGTATCTTGGGAAAGAAACTGCTCAAAATCCCTCTATCTCTATATTTCATATGGTCAATATCATGAAACAATACAATTCTCTTTCTCCACTAAGAAACTTCTTGTACTCTAATAATTTTCTTACTCTAATCATGCTCGAATTTGGCTTGCGATCTAAGAAAAATCGATCAAGTATTTAACCTTTTTATTGCCTTTGCATGGCCTTCAATCATTAAAAATTCTTGGGCTAATTGAGCCTATATTAAATAGGAAAATACCAATTAATTATTGTGCATCCTTCAAGGCCTTCCCGATGACCTCATTCAGGACCTGTATAATTTTCTAATAGTACAAATGATAGATCTCTTCCCTTTAACCTTAGTCTCAAGTAGGTCTTCCTTAGAAATGACATGCAACAACTATTTATAGTGAATTAAATTAGATTTTATTCACTGGACCTCTCACTAGCTCATCCATAAGTTAGAACTAGTTAAACTGATTTTAACTCAATTAATTTAGTTAACTAGTTACAACTCACAAATAACTGCAACTGGACCCCCTAAAATCATGGGATAACTCTACATTCCTCCTCTATGACCTCTAACTTGAATTTAATAAGCTAACTAATTCTTCCTGACTCAGTTAACTAATACAAGTTGTCATGAGATGAAATTACAATTTTTCTTCCAATTTAATTAAGGGAAAATTAAATCATAAGCCTCATATGGTGTCATTTCTAGGTGCCATTTTATGGATTCCATTTTCGGTTGCCATTTTTAATGTCTCTTGTTTCCAAATTCAACACCACAAACATTGTTCAAAGAACCATCTTTGTCCGTTTTCCAAAAAAACGTCGTTTAGGGCCTCAAAATGGCTCTGGAGGTTCAGTACCCAAAAAAATGCTAGAAATAGTAAATTGTGCTACAATTAAGGAAACTAAAAAACTGAAATAAATATTGGTAGGGGTCCAAGTGGAATAGGAAGGTGGCCACCAATTTCCACCTGGATCACCGCACTACTCTTCTACTTACATGACTCTTTACATTCATGTGTGTCCTATGGAGTTCCACTTTACAATACACTTGTTTACAATGGATATAATATACAATAATGATGTGGAGACATGACCAATCATGAAATGACATGACATGAAAATGCTAACATGGACTACTTGATGATGTGTTAATTTCAATCCATTTCTACTACTGAGAATTAAGTTTCTTCATGAAAGAGCTCTCCTTCACTCCTCTGCAAGCCTTGGTGATAGGGAGTCTTCAATGATCTCAAGTCTTGAAAGTGATCACAAAATAGTGTCGTTTCACTTTATCTCGATCAATCATCTTGTAAGTTAAACTCCAAGAGTGTATTTGAGAATAATTTCTTCCTTCTTTTATCCCTTTATCATCTCGCCATGAATTTATGGAGAACATGTCCCCCCAATTTACTCATGAAGGGACGACATCAATCTGAATACTCCTAGTCTAAAATAATGCATTCTGATTCATAAATTGAGCCTGAGACAGGTGAAAGGTTGGGAAATGAGGCTTAATCACTATGTAGTTTCATAGGTCGGACATGAAAGGGGTAGCCCCGAGCCTTGATACTACGCAGTGTGCATTTCGGGTTGGGATGAGGGGCATGACTACGTAGTTTTTGAAGTCATAGGGGACATGCAACAAGGATGAGAGCTAGGAAAACCAACTCCATAGATTAGGAGTTCAAGGAGGTCAAGATGAATGTGTAGTTTTCTAAGGCTTAAGGGATGAGCTTGTGTCTTGAAGTTTCAAAGTGCGCAGTTCAAGCTGGGCTAGAGGCCTCAACTGCGCAACTCTAGAGGTCAAGGTCAAATGCTAGTCACCAAAACTGATGGGATAGTCCTTTTGAAGCTAGCACTATGCATTTTTCAGTGCCAAGAATCAAGGTCGCGGTTAGAGGACTAATACTACGCAATGCGCAGCTCAGGGGAGGCCCGGAGAGGCTAATTTTCTTGGTCGAGAAGTGTTTTCTAGAAAATGACTAAGCGTGGGACAAGTGATATTGATGTGAACATTGATGGATTTTGATTGTGATCACACACTCAACATAATTGTGACTCAAACAACATAGATGATCCAAGACATCCAGGCAACACATTATCCTTCATGCAAAAACTTTATGACCAATTATGACAAGTGCGACACCAAAGATACACTTTACGATGAATTTGACAACACTTGTGCGACAATGTTTATAACTTTGGAAATGAGTGGGATGGGTACTTGCATAGTTATAACAACTCATTTATGCAAATATGACCTCTTGGAATCACTGGAATAGGCTCATACATTCATTTTAGTAGCCAAAATGCCAAAGGTGACAATTTGCCTTCTTGCAAAAGGGATCACAAAAGCAATAGAATGAACTTCAAAGTTTGCAACAACCATAAACAATACCAAGGAAGGCTCTGGAATTTGGGTATAGGCCAAAATTTTGGATGGTATTGTAGCGGCTACAACATTTGGCGAGACACTAGTAGGATTCTAGATTCTCTGTTTCGTCTAACCTATTTTGTGCAGGGCCTTCATTCTTCAGGGAGTTTTGATTCATCGTGTATATTACTTTGTTTTCCCCAGTTACCCCATGAATTTACAAAGTACCCATCATTCCACCTCGGTTTAAATTGACAAAGATTTAGCTTATTCACAAAGTTTCAAATAGGGGAAGGGTAATGAGTGTTACAAAGCATTTTTTCACTGTCCCTGCAGTCCCCATCCCGCACATTGGAGGACTATTTCTGTGACTTATATGTAGTGTCATGCCTTGAAAAAAGTGTCATTGAATCCCTTTCCATCAGAAGAACATTTCCTCTGTCGACTATTCCTAGAATAGACCATTAAAAACACATGATTTTGGGTTAGCGCTAGCAGGAAGTTATGGCCTCACGCCCATAGAGAAATTAGCACTGGGCCCTGCACCCATTGGCACTCTGTCTCAGTGGACTGCCCATGCCGAGATGTTTTTGGAAATTTTTTTAAAATATAAGCGAAGTTTCCATTGCCAACCACTTCATGAGCAGAGTAAGCATGAGTTGTTCATCTAAATAATGTCAAACATCTTCCTTTGGCTTATTATTTCCTACTTTCGAGCAACCTCCCAAAGGATAAGGCTTCCCTTCCACCATTTGAGGGATCCCAACCTCCTCCTCCTCTCCTATAAATACATCTCTCTCACATTGATGCAGCTAACTGAACTTTTTTTACAATATCTGAAATGATTGAATAGCCGAACAGTCTGATATAGCTAGTGTGATATAGAGTAGAGAGAGACCCATTGTCGAGAGAGATTCTAGGCTTATTGATTCACCAAGTGCAATTCCCCGACGAATGCTCGAGACACGTTTTGACTGGACCCGCTGAAGGAGGCTACAACATCAAGGCTCTTTTGGTTGTAAACTCTTTCTCTCTTCTTAATTAATACATGACTAAATTTTTGGTCCCCGTATTGTGTTTGATATGATTAATATTGTGCAATATGTTTAATTCTCCTTGACCAATTAGATAATTATGAATGCAAGTATTGTTTCGTATGTTGCTATCATTCTTTGATCTTTGTGCAGGCACCTGAGTGCCACTACTAAAGTACCGCGACGTGTCAGGATGAATATTAGGATACTTCTCCTCAGTGGAGTCTCCAACTTGTTGTCTAGGTAAATCCCCTCTGCAGACAAAGGCGATTCCTCTAGCCCTAGGATGGGTCTACCAGCAACACGACATTGGATCTATGTACTGGGGGCATTGGATCCTAATTTCCAGAGTGTTTTTCTCCCTTTAGATGAGAAACTCTTGGAAGCCATGACTTATTTTTCATCATGATCAAAATTCACGGAGCAGAGTTCATTTTCTTGTGTCAATCTCCTTAAAAAATGAAACAAGGTATTCAGAGCAGGGTTCATTTTCTTGTGTCAAGCTCCTCAAAAATGAAACAAGGTATTCAGAGCATAGTTCGTTTTCTTGTGTCAAGCTCCTTAAAAAATGAAACAATCTCTTATGAGGACAGTTTTTTTACTATGTCAAACTCATTAAAAAATGAATTAGGTCATGAGGATAGTTCTTTTACTGTGTCAACCTCGTTAAAAAATGAACTGGGCTCCCTTTTCAATTCGATTCTTTGATCAGATCTCGTAAAATCCCAGCCGAGTCTTTCACTTAATATCATAATTGAACCTTCATTTCATCCACTTGTCAGTAACTAGTAGTCTACTTCGGTGAATTCATTGAAGCTTGGGGGGCATGTACTTGAAATTGAGTCACCATGCTAGGGGCATGCCAAATTTTTCAAGCATAGTTTATCTTTGTTTCAATCTTGTGTAAAAGTGTAACCAACTTCAAGCATAGTTTATCTTTTTTTCAAGCTTGTGTAGAAATGAAACCAACTTCAAGAAGAGTTTCCTGATTTGAAGCTTGTGTACAAATGAAAACATTCTCATTTTACCTCTCGTGATTTCCATTTTATCAGCGTATTTTGCCAGATGAACCTTGGTTTTCTCATTCCATCATCCCCATTTGCTTGGCCGATCATACGCCTTCACTTGGTTGTTTCACCCATTCCTGAGGAACCGTTGCGATGAGTGGTATTGTTAGCCAGCCTCTTGACCTTTACTTGTTTTGAGCAGTTCCACCATCACCGGAACTAGTTGCTACCCTTAATACCACTCATTCCTCCAGGAGGAGTCAACTTTCAGCTCTTTTCTAACTCTCAAAACATGAAAATATTGTCGAGCTCTTGTCATTTTGAACTCATTAAAGGCTGCAAAACATCATTTACCCAGTATATACTTTTACCCATTTTTTGGGTTGGGATAAACTATTTATGAAAAAGGAATACCTTAGCCTATTGCGGCTAAGAGGTTCTCTCAGACATAGTTTTCTATCTTTTTGGATCTGTGATACTACCTACGAAAAGGGACTTGTTGGAGTTTTCTTTTTCACTTCTTTTCAAACTCTTTAAACATGAAATGATGCCTAGTTATTCCTTTCTCAAACTCGTTAAAACCTAAATGACATCGGAATTTGTCACCATGACATTATCGAGTTCCTCCTTCCTAGGGCTCGTCAAATGTATTAGGATGGATTTGTCTGAAGGAAAAACTTACATGACAAGAATATGGTATCCCCTTAAAGCCTGTTTTCCAAAAATAATTGGGGTACTCGCCAGCAATGGTGGGGGAAAATGGAACCGGTTCTCAGTTGTTTCGGTAGTATGTTTCTCTTGAACGTGACACTCATCTGCATTTTTGCCGGGTTGGGGACATCTTATTTTTCCACTTTTTCCTCCATGGGTTTGGGTAATCTATTTTGACCTCTTATCTGCTCTTTTCCATGTCATCATGACCTCATATCCCTTGATGTCAAATACTTCCAAATATGGAGTTGTATCAGAGATATCAGTTCTATTTGTACTTGCAGGTCTTTCGACGAGGTGTTTGGTTCGAACGCATTCTCATAAAACATTTCACTCCTCCCTCTCTCTCAGACCTCATGCTTTAGGGGGCATCTGTTACACAACATTTTGTCGCTGTCCTTGCAATCCCCATCCCGCACATAGGAGGACTATTTTTGTGACTTATATGTAGTGTCATGCCTTGAAAACAGTTTAATTACATCCCTTGCCGTGAGAAGAACATTTCCTCTATTGACTATTCCTGGAATAGACCATCAAAAACACATGATTTTGGGTCGGAGCTGGAATGTAGTTATGGCGTAGCACCCATAGAGAAATTAGCACTGGGCCTGGTTCCCATTGGCGCTCTGTCTCAGTGTACTGCCCACACCAAGCTACGTTTGGAAAGTTTTTTAAAATATAAGTGAAGTTTCCATTGCCAACCACTTCGTGAGCAAAGTCATCATGAGTTGTTCAACTGAATAACACCGAACATATTCCTTTGGTTCCTTTTTTCCTACTTTTGAGCAACCGCCCAAAGGATAAGGCCTCCCTTCAACCATCTGAGGGATCCCAACGTCCTCCTCCTCTCCTATAAATACATCTCTCTCACATAGATGAAACTAGCTCAAATTTTTGTACAATAGTTGAAATGGTTGAATAGCTAAACAGTCTGATATAGCCGGTGTGAGATAGAGTAGAGAGAGACCCATTGTCGAGAGAGAGTCTAGGCTTATTTCCTTGCCAAGTCCAATTCCCCGATGAATGCTCGAGATGCATTTTGACTGGACCCGTTGAAGGAGGCTGCAACGTCAAGGCTCTTTTTGTTGTAAACTCTTTCTCTCTTCTTAATTAATACATGACTAATGTTTTGGTTCCCGTCTTGCATTTGATATGATTGATATTGTGAAATACATTTAATTATCCTTGACCAATTAGATAGTTAAGATTGCAAGTATTTTTTTGTTATGTTGTTATCGTTCTCTGATATTTGTGCAGGCACCTGAGTACCGTCGCTGAAGGACCGCGACATGTCAGGACAAATATCAGGAGACTGCTGCCACAGCTATGAAAACTATGTTGGAACAAAGGTAGGACACCTATCCCGACTCAGTTTCATTCATTAACTAGGAATCAACGCATTAGCATCTCCTCTTGCTGCTAGAACCACCCTAGGGCTAGAGGGATCCCCTCTATCCGCAAAGGGGATTTACCTACACAAAAATGAGGCTTGGGAGTTTCAGATTTTCAGAGTATAATTTTTCATCTCTCATGTTGATCCTCTGCCAGCAGGCCTGGATAGTACCCCGATGAAGTCACTTCAAGAACACAAACATTTCTACACTACCAGCGAGCCTAAAAAGTACCCCGACGAAGTTTCTTTCTTCACCTCTATACATAAGAAGCCTTTCTCTTATTTTTCATTTATTTATTATTTTAAAAGAGGACTGTGAATTGGCACTTATTTATTTTCGACAGAAGAGGAATCCTGACTCATTGAGAGCAGGAGATGTTGTTCCTTCAGAGAAGTATATAATTTCCTCTTATTTAGTTTTTCTCATTTATATTTTCCCCTGATCCCATTTTACTAATTAGATAATAATGAAAACACCAAAACAAAACAACTGAATATGGGCACAAGGTTTCTTGGGTAGACACGATTTCATGGTTAGCCCAAGACTCTCCTTACAGACGGATAGTATTTTCCTTTGGAAATTCATTAGCTAAAAGACATAACCAATACAAGGAAGACAGACCAATGGCTAGCCAAATGTTTAAGTGTCACAAGGCTCCTTAGACATCAACCACACACAATCTTAGAAACCAATACAAGGACAACACTTTATTCACATGATGAACAAAACATGCAACAAAGTGAAAGAAATAAGAGCAAGAATAAGCAAAAAAAGAAGACTATGTACATAGTGTAGGTCACAACGCCAGGATTTTATAGAAAATAATGTTTGAGATCTTGGCCATTAACAGGGAGAGAGTCAGTCTTCCTATCAAGTGTTTGAAGACGGTATGTGTGTTGGCCAAGCTTCTCGTGTATAGTAAATGGTCCAATCCATACGGATTTAAACTTAGTTTTTTTTCCTTTTTTCTCATGGGGTTTATCCCATTTCATGATTAATTTGCCCACACTGAAGAATTTCTTCCTTGTAAACTTCTTTTCAAACCACCTCTTGATACGATTTTGATGGAGTGAGAAATTTTCTTTGGCGTATGTTAGTGTAATTCTATTCAGCCTATCACCAGTGATCAAATATTCTCTTACAATGTCTTATTAGGTTTTCAAAGTCAATTTTTTTTCAATTCATTAAGTCTTCTCAAATGTTCCCAACTTGGGGATTGCACAGCAAGCTTGGAAAATAACGCACTCCTTGGGAGATTGATTTAAAAAATTGAGTTTTCAGCCCTTGGATCCCTTATATCAGTAGATCTGGGGTCTAAATCCAAAAGGGGAGCAAAAAAAAATCAAACTAGATGTGGTAAATAGGTCTCCCACAACCCAGTCTAGCTGGAAAACACCCTACAAGAGGGGTTGCAGCTATGCACAAAAAGCAGCTTTAGGAATAACGCAGTATTTGATAATATAAGTAGGAGGCCATCATATATAATCAATAAATTAATGTACAACAATGAATCATAAGTAAAGTAAAGCTCTTTCAACATACAGTAAGTTACATGAGACAAGAGAGCAAGATATCTTCATAAAAGAGAGCTACAACATATATATATCAGCAGAAAAGGCTCAAAAGCGTTATTTTCATGATCTGTAGCAGTTTTACATTAAAAATTAGATCTAGGACAGATCTGAGGATAAAACATCAGATCTATATCAGATCTGGAAAATAGATGGTTTTCTTTACAAGATCCCCTTGGGGTTTTGACCAAATCATGCATAAATAAGAGTAGATATGAGAAACAAGTTGCGGATCTGGAAGTTGCTGTAATAAATTTCTAAATATAATATTTCATTACAATGGATCAGATCTAAATAGAACATGGATTTGCAAGCTAATCCATGGATCACCAAGTGGAAGGCAAGGCCCAGCACTAGAGATCTCTGATCTAAACTATGAGCAAAACACCATGAAGAAATTCATACCAAAATAACACAGTCCATCAATAGAGACATCGCTGTAGCTCAAATGACATAGATAACCACTAAAAAATTGTAGATCTGAAGTATAAGGAGAAGAGACACTCTTCCAAGAGGTTAAAAGACACACTCCATGAGAAGAGGCTCCCAAAACAAACTAGATCTATGCAGATCTAAAAATGCACTTGCTGCAGCTTGAAAAAACAGACAAAACCTCACTAGATCTGCACTGCTAATGAAAGTAGAGCTTGGCCTCAAGCCTGATAATGGATCAATTCAGAAAATACTCCTCCAAGAATTCTCAAAGGAGTGGTGAAATCCCTGCATAGGAATTCCAAGCACAATCCTCCACTAAACAACAGAGAATGGTATTTTTCTAAGCAAACAAATACTAAGAAATATGATCAATCAAAAACCCTCTCTTGTTGCCCTTCCTCTCCTTTTATAAGATGAAAAGACTTTGCAAACCCTAAACCACCTTGATGAGTTAGCCCTGTTCACATGAGAGGCCTCCTTCTAGAACTACGTTGTCCCTTTTGGAGATGCAATGAACCTAGACTACGCTGTTGATTTGGTCAAGGTTGACCCAGTCTTCAGCTCAAACCTCTTTCACATCTACAAGTGATTATTTACATGGCCCTGATTTATCTTTGTTCACATGGGCATTGATTTATTCAGCCTTTTTAGGAGTTTTACATGTCCTCCTTTATTCATTTATTTATGCAACAGAAATTAAAACAAAATTGAATGTTCCTATTAGCTATGGCTAAGTAGGAACATTACAGTCATCCCCTCCAAAATGTTGCTTGTCCTCAAGCAAATGATAGGGAAAGAACTATAGTTCTTCTCCATCTCCATTGATGGCACCATCAAGGATCAATTTTTCATCATGGGCCAATTGCTCATTAAGCCAATACATCAAAAACTGCTCCTCCAAAGCTAACATAATATGTGCATAGTCCAACCCTTCAGGAGTGAGGAACTCAATAGAAATAAACATAGTTGGAGCAATGCTATATCTAAAACATGTATCATGAGGCATAATTTGGAGTTCCATGCCATGGGGTACATACACATTGCTCATCCTTTGACCATACAACCCCATAAACAATACCAATATTTCATCTATGTGTTCGACGGATAAGTCGTTCTTGCGGACAAGACAAACCTCCCAAGTGTCCTACGGACAACTAACAACAAACAGAAAATTAAATCTATCTTTCTCTAGATATATCGCGATTCATAATTAAATGCTATAAAGGCTTAACGATCTTACCTTTGATCCAATGATTTTTTGTAGTAGTAGTCCTTCAGTTTCCTGAAAGAGTTTCCTTCGAAGATCTACAATCAAAAACAAACAAACATCAAATAGCACCTGCATAGCATATATCCACATATCATATCTATTATGGTGATCAAGGAATCCATAAAATAAACCAATCAATTGACAGCTTATTGAGAAAAACGAACTTATTTGTATTAACTTTGAATAAAGAAGAGCCTTACAACTGTGTCCACCTTGATGTCATACAGGCCTTCCTGGGGTCCAGAATAGGCGTTTCCTTTACTCTAACCAGCCTTGCACTCTTCCAACAGAGATACATACAGGTATGTAATCTTTCCCACATGAAATCTCAGTTAAAAGGGACTAAGTTTCAACAGCACTTCACCTCCAATAATACTAAAGCTTGAACTCCCTTTGAGGCTGCCCCATGCCTATTTTTATAGTGAAAGAGAGGAGGTTACAGCTCCAAACAAGAAGGGATATAATCATCCTTCAAAGGGATTAGCTCCTTACATCAAGGGGTTAGCTTCTTAATGGATGGGATGCATGAACCTGAAAAGAGCGGACTTTCCACCGCAGGAATGTTTCTAGAAGCTTCTAATAATGACTCAAACTGAGCTTCTAGATTTTACTTGTGCCTTTTTAACCTTTTACAGGGGTCCGCACTTTTAATAAATAAACAGTGTGTTTAGCTCCACATGATTTAGAGAAAGAAAGTGCGGAACTATAGGAAATACTAAAAGAAAGTGCGGAACAAGTGTTTTTAAGAATTTTATGAGCTTTTCTCTTAATTTCAAGGCTTGAATTTGGGAACTTTGATATTGTAGACCTCTAGGGAGTATTAAAATTTCATGGTGACAAATTTCAGTGTAAAACTATGTATGGAAGCAATACTACATAAATGCAAGCTGAAATATGAACATGTGGGGGTGGGCCAAAATTCCACATGTGATGCCAACATAATGCAACACTTTCCTTCATGAGATCCAGGTGTGGCAAGTAGCCTCCCCACCACAGTTCTGTTGCATGAGCCACCTTAATATGGCTGAAAGTGTTACATAATTTTGGTGCCTTTGGGAAGCACCCATCATGGAAAGGAATCTCCCTTTGCACATCAAGGGAGTGGCCAAGCTCAAAAATTCCCTTGACCCCCAACAACCCATGAGATCTACATGATATCTCACTCCCTTTAGGAGTCTCATCCTGTAAAAACATGGCAAAGGAATGTAATAGATCAGAAAATACAACTTGCTTATCATGATCAAATCCTTTACCATCATAGTTCTTCACACACATGGAGTTGTGCATGAAAATTCCCTCCCTCTCAAGCAAAGGGAGAGCTAGCTGAGTTGGCTCTTGCAAAGAGTCCACTGACTACCCCAATCCTCCATGGCCATTGCACTCTTGAAAGTGCTGATGTAAGTCCTCTCTCATGCCTTCCCAATCAAAACTCTTCATGATCAGGGAATAGATCTTCATTGAATACATATGGCTGAGGAAGAATTCTTCATATGCTCCTTGTAGGATCTTCTTCTTGAGCTTGGAGGCTCTAGCCAAGAAGACCTTACCATGATAATAGATGACTCCTCCTTGGACTAAGTAGACCTCTTCTTGATGCTTGCCATCTAGTATAAATCCTGTGTGGAGATCTTTGGAATACTCTACAAGTAGTTGAGATTTCCAATAAAGATCCACACTGCTCAACAAAGACAGCGTTGCTGATACATCCATGGGAATGCTTGTCTTGTTGATGATTTCTCCTTTGAAATTACACATGCAAAAATTGTTTGTTGGAAGGCTGATCCTCCCCTTCTCCTTCTCCCACAGTGCTGTAGCTTGATCTCTCATTGCTCCAATCCTTGTTGGATCTAGATTTGGAGCAGCACTTTGTGAGGCTTCCCCCACAAGATCTGAATCTAATGGCATTCCAGGTGGCTTTCCATGAGATAAGAATGTCCCTTGCAGCATCCTCATGAACATGAGAGAGGGAACTGTGAGATCCCTGCTTCCACTGTGCAAATCCATCTCTGTTGTTTGTGTGGAAACATTGTGTGAAGGATAAGTGTTCATGAATTGAATCATTTGTGGTTTCCCACTCTTCAAGTACACCCACTCCATTTGCAAGGCTTTCCAATCAGTGGTAACCTTCCCCAAAGTAATCAACCATTGGACACCCAAGATGATGCTGGTGTCTGGTATGTCAACTACAAAGAAATGATCCACCAAAGTGTAGGATCCCATGGTGACAGAGAGTGATGGAACATATTGCATGCATTGCATGGTCCTATCCCCTGGGACCAAGACAGAAAATCCCTCAAAAGTATCAGTTGGGATTCCTCACTTTTGCACAAGATAAGCATCAATAAAGCTATGGGTTGCCCCACTTTCAATCAACACAGATACTCTCTGATTCGTGACTGAACCTTGTACTCTTAGGGTCAAGTACTTAGGCACTCCTCTCAAATAAGCAAGAGTCCCACCGTTTGGATCAAAGGCTCCCTTCCATCTTTGGATGGTGTTTTATCTTCCTCCTCCTCGTTAGCGTTGTGACCCCTCCTAGGACCATCATCTTCATATTCCTCCTCACAATCTGAGAAGACTTCTATGTAGTGTGTCCTTCCAGTAGCACACCTATGTCCCGGTACCCGTGACTCTTGGCAGGTGAAGCACAGTTTATTTTTCCTCAATTCCCTCCTGATATCAATATCAAGAGGTTTCTTTAGAGAGATATCCTTGGGAGGAGAATCTTTCCTTCCTTCCCCTTATAAGAGTGAGGGGCCTTGTTTTGGAAAGTTGCCTTTGTTTTTGGCAAGGCATCTTGGAGATCTCTAGCTCTCTCAATGGCATCATGCAAAGTGATGGGCTTGGTAGATTTAACCAACCCATGCAAAGGTTCCTCCAGGCCATCAATGAACATGTAGACTCTCCTTGCTATAGATAGATCAAGAACCATGACTGATAATCTCAGAAACTCAGAGATATAAGTCTCTGCATCTCCTACCTGCTTCAGCTTTTCAAGGCTTATGAAGGGTGCTTCGGGATCCTTCCTGTCAAACCTATCCACCAATATTCTAGTGAACTCAGCATAGGTAGTCACATTCCTGTGTCCCAATTGGGAAAAAATAATCTTCCCATAGTGTGGTGTCTACCATGAAAGAAACCACCATCTCTATACTACTGCCATGGTCTCTTTCGGTCCTTGAGATGGAAAAAGTCTTAGAAACTAAAGTTATCCTTGAATCTCTGACTCTGAGATTCATACTCCACAAAGTAACCTTCAAGTGAGGCTTTCTCTTTTGGTCCTTCATTCTCCATATCCAAGAAGGTAGGCATAGTGGAGCGTTGTGAGGCTTGTGGAGCTTGTGGTAGGCTCATAGGTTGACCAGTCCCATAATGAGACATGTCAGAGTTTTCTCCTTGATGAAATCTCCCAAGAGACTCCCTCATTCTGTCCACCCTCATCTCCTTGATCTCCTGGGCAATATCTTTCATGGCCACTAACATATTTTTTGCAAACTCTTCACCTTCTTTATCACTGGTAGTTTCAGGGGCTTTACCCTTGTCTTGAACTTCAGTAGTATAGTCATACTTCTTATGACTTCTGTTTTGGTACCTCTTCTCCCTCTCAGTAAGAGGTTCATATTCTTCTGAATGAAACATGGTTGGGGCTCTAAGGAAAGCACAAGTTGTACCAAGAAAGGAGCTCTGATAGCACTGTAATGTTCCCAACTTGGGGATTGTACAACAAGCTTGGAAAATAATGCACTCCTTGGGAGATTTATGTACAGAATTGAGTTTGAAGCCCTTGGATACCTTAGATCAGCATCTCTGGGGTCTAAATCCAAAATGGGAGCAAAAAAAAATCAAAATAGGTGTGATAAACAGGTCTCCCACAACCCAGTCTAGCTGGAAAACACCCTACAAGAGGGGTTGCAGCTATGCACAACAAGCAGCTTTAAGAATAACACAGTCTTTGATAATATAATTAGGAGGCCATCAAATATAATCAATAAATGAATGTACAGCATCAAATCAGAATTAAAGTGAAGCTTTTTCAACATACAGTAAGTTACATGAGACAAGAGAACAAGATAGCTTCAGAAAAGAGAGTTGCAACATAAATATATTAGAAGAAAAGGCTCAACAGCGTTATTTTCATGAGTTGTAGTAGCTGCAAATTAAAACTCAGATCTAGGACAGATTTTTGGATAAAATATCAGATCTATATCAGATCTGGAAACTAGATGGTTTTCATTACAAGATCCCCTTGGGGTTTTGACCAAATCATGCATAAATAAGAGTAGATCTGAGAAAAAAGTTGCAGATCTGGAAGTTGCTGTAGTAAATTTATGAATATAAAATTTCATTACAATGGATCAGATCTAAATAGAACATGGATTAGCAAGCTAATCCATGGATCACCAAGTGGAAGGCAAGGCCCAGCACTAGAGATCTCTGATCTAAACTATGAGCAAAACACCATGAAGAACTTCATACCAAAATAACGCAGTCCATCAATAGAGACATCGTTGTAGCTCAAATGACATAGATAACCACTGAAAAATTTCAGATCTGAAGTATAAGGAGAAGAGACACTCTTCCAAGAGGTTAAAAGACACACTCCATGAGAAGAGGCTCCCAAAACAAACTAGATCTATGCAGATCTAAAACTCCACTTGCTACAGCTTGCAAAAGCAGAAAAGCCCTCACTAGATTTGCGCTGCTAATGAAAGTAGAACTTTGCCTCAAGCCTGATAGTGGATCAATTCAGCAAATACTCCTCCAAGGATTCTCAAAGGAGAGGTGAAATCCCTGCATAGGAATTCCAAGCACAATCCTCCACTAAACCGCAGAGAATGGTATTTGTCTAAGCAGAGAAATACTCAGAAATATGATCAATCAGAAACCTTCTCTTTTTTCCCTTCCTCTCCTTTTATAAGATGAAAATCCTTTGCAAACCCTAAACCACCTTGATGAGTTAGCCATGTTCACATGAGAGGCCTCCTTCTAGAACTGTGATGTCCCTTTTGGAGATGCAATGAACCTAGACAATGTTGTTGGTTTGGTCAAGATTGACCTAGTCTTCAGTGCAAAACTCTTTCACATCTGCAAATGATTATTCACATGGCCCTAATTTATCTTTGTTCACACGAGAATTGATTTATTCAGCCTTTTTCAGGAGTTTTACATGTCCTCCTTTATTCATTTATTTATGCAATAGAAATTAAAACAAAATTGAATGTTCCTCTTAGCTATGGCTAAGTATGAACATTACATCTTCAAATAAAAATTTTGTCACTGGATAATGTGTCTAGGGCTATTTCCAAAAAAATTCACGTAATGGTCCTTCTCATCACTCAGTTAAGTGTACCATCATTGAAAGATCACCATTATCATTTCAATCAACACCATCATGATTTTCATTCATCTCAAATTCAGATGCTTGATGAAGAAGCCCAGGATGTTAGCAGCACCAAGAAAGAGGAGAAGAGGACTGGATGTACTAGCAGAGGTATCAGGGCATATGAATTGAAGGAGGATGATCAAAATTTTGGTTGCATGGGGATATGCAACACCTTCACAGTGGGGGTATGTTGAGTCCCAAACTTGCATCTTTCCTATACACCTTTCTAGAATTTTTCCATTTACCTGGACCTCCTAAGTCATCAACATCATTGCATATTAATCATAAAAGAGCATTTAAAGTGGTTTTTAACTATGTTTTGTGTCTGCTGTTTGAATTATATTTTTTCTCATTAAGCTGCGAAATCTTGTCACTTTTCGCAGCTGCTTCAACTTTCCGCAGCCATTTTGTTAAAGTCTATATTGCAAATGTCTTCAGGCAAATCAAGCCACATGGGCAAGTTGGAAATGACATGGATATGGACCGAGTCCTATTCGCTCAGTCGAATTCACCAAAGAAGGCCGTGGTCAAAGGTAGTCAAGCGGTGGTCAACCTAAGAGTCCTACGGTGACAGAACTCCATTTTTCACCACGTGAAGACTTGCGTGGCCGTTCCTAAATCTCAGGGGACATATCAACACCTGTGAACTGTTCCATAAGCCGAATCCAACGACCACCTTCCATAGATTTAATCTTCACGGCGGCCATAATGCTAGATTTCTGGACGTGGTTGTTCACGTGTCTTTTATCACCGCAGATTGTAGGAAAGTAGTTATGTCATCCTCTGTTATAAATAATGCGTTCTCATATGCATAGTAGCTAGCTTTTGTAATGTAATTTTTCTGTAAAGAAAGCCCACTGTGCCGTGACATTATTTCCTTGTTATGAATGTGTTTTGAATACATGAGAATAATCTATTCATAAGCATAATTCGTGGTTGATAGTTGTTCCCCGAGGATTGTACAGAGGGCCCCTGCACACGCCGAGGTTTTGTTTATTGCTGTATAGTTTCATGCTTTATTTCCTTACGTTCATTATGCCATAGTTATTCACGTGTATATATTACATCTCTTATGGTATTAACGTTTTATTTCTGTCCATAATTTTTCATGCTTTATACTACTGTTAATTGATCAGTGTCCTTGTTCTAGATTATAGTAGGTAGCCCGGGCATTTGCACATAGTTTTACAATGACTAATGACATGGAATCAGTTTTGTCCTTCTGCTGATTTATTTTTCTTAGCTTTTAATTCCAGCACTGTTTTATTTATTTCAGTTTTGTACATTTGCTTTATTAGTTAGATTAGATATTAAATTACTCATGTCATTATCAGTTACCTCCGAAAGCCATCGCGATACTAATGGTGAGGGATTGAAGTATGAGTGTGTAGTTTGATATTAGTTTATTTTTCTGCAAGTTAGATATGGTTATGAGGAAGTCTTTCCTTTACACTGGCTGCATATTTACTCTTCCTTGTCATCTGATACTCTTTAAACTCTATTACTGCTTTAATTTTAACATTTGACTGCTCTGTTTCTGTTTTAACCTGCATGCTCTATTTTAACCTTGACTTCTCTTTTACATGTTTTACTTTTACCTTTCAAAGTAAATCACATAACGTTTCCCAAGCCTCTTGATTTGGTAATTTTATTTTTACCATTCTTCTATAAATTTCATCATTTTCTGTGCATTTTTCAAATGTAGGCTTGTTGATAAAGAGATGATTTACCTCATGTTGGAGGTAAAAGAGATTTTCAAATGTTTGATAGAGCACTTTTCTCGTAGGAATTTTTTTCATGGAGAAATTGTTGGACTGTTCTTTGGCCACTTCTATGATTTTCTTGTCATAATCTTCATGCTTCGTTAATATGTCATTGATCACCAAAGGATTAGGTAGAAATTTCTGCCTCAAAACATCAAACTTGTTCATAAACCTTCTCATTGTGTTCAGACAACTGCAAGACTGAATTTATTTCCTCAATGATCCTAGGTTTATTGCTACTGCTTAGCATATTGACAATTGGATGAATAAATGAATCAATGAAGTACTTGTATGTGAACTTTGTGGAATCTTTCTTGATTAAGGAAGTCCAAAAAATGACTGATTGGGGATTGTCCTCAGTGTCCAGTTTTTGGAGGCTAACTGCTAACCTTTCAAATTGGAAGTACCTGAACATATGAACCAAAATAGATGAATATTTAAAAAATCCTTCTGGTAATTTAACTAATTGCTCATGGATGTCATCTAATAAGTATTGAGAAAAATTAAATGTAAAGGTTGGAGGCTATCTTGGACAGAAAATGGACAGAAAACCTAGGATTGAAGCATCTACATAATCATCTGTAAAATAACCTAGAATGCAAGAAAGCATTGTGACAATATGTCTTGTTCTTTCTGAGAAAATTGAGGCTGAATAAGGAGGGTTACTCTTTGGGGTTTCAACTGATGAAGGTAGAAAGGTTTGGAAGATCTGAAACCTCTTTAGAAATTCAAGTTTCAGATATATTTCAGTGAGGATTTCAATTGATAGAGGGGCTTCATCAGGTTTAGGTTGGATCTGTAACATCTGGTCTATTGATTCTGTAGTAATGGTGAACAAAATTTATTTTTTGGGGGTTACTAGGGCTCTTTCATTTGGCAGGTAATTGATTTGATAGAGCCTGATGATTTTTGAGAATTGGAAAGTCTGTGGGAGGATGTACTTGGATAAATTTGATTCCCAAAGGCAGATATCATCAGCCTGGCCCATGAATTTATCATTTCTCCAGTAGTGGAGCTCAAGGAGGTTGAAATTAGTAAGAGGGTCAGTGATTTTGAAGTCTTTTTCTGCAAGTGGGGTATGTTCAACATCAACTACAGGAGGTTGTAGGGGATTAACAGTCACAATGCCTTGGGAAGCCATTTAAACTTATTCAATTGATTAATTTATTACTTTATATCTTAAGAAATGGCTTTCAATGCTTAGGAATACCTGGAAATGGAGTTTTCAACTTGCATAGAAGGTCCTGAAGGCAACATGGGCTTTCTGGTAGGGAAATAGGCTTCAATGGTCTTTATAAGGCTTCAAACTAGTTCTACGTCAACTTTAATAGAAAAAGGCTTGAATTCTTATGTAATTTGGCCTCAAAATAGGTCAACAACGGTTGCTTTAACTTGAAATAAGGTCGGCAAGGCTTTTTCTCTACAAACTTCAACATAATAATGGTGATGTTAGTCATCAATAATTTTCACTATCTTTAGATGACTATATAATGGTTATAGTTTTCTAAACAATATTCCATGAATATCTTGAGTTCCAGAAATCTCACTGCCTTCATTATCTTCATAAAACATTTTTCCCTATCTATTAGTTTGACATCTCAAAGTCACCATGTTTCTCTTAAAAGACTCATTATGGGCTTATACCTCTCATTTTCATCCTTATTTCCTACCTAAAACCTCATTTCCCCATTTTTCCCTGTCAATAAACGCCACCCTCCCTCTAAGATTTCTTGTTGCTAATCATTCCCATGTCCCTTTGGCCATAATAACCTATAATAATGCTCTATTTTCACTTGAAAATCTCCAAGTCAAATTTCATTCAAAATCAGGTTAAAAGCACTCCCATTAGGTCATTATATTTTTTCATTTTTTCAAGGTTATCCTTTCATTCTGATGACGTCAACACACATATGTGAAGGATTGATTATGATAATCATTCTTCTGGCTCCCCAAAATCCTTGGATGTTTCAGGCACTGCTTTTCCTTTTCTATAATCTGGCTCAGATGTAATAGAATGTCAAGACATGGTTATTCAAGAAGGACCTAAAATTTCCAAGGAGGATTATCTTCTCAGTTTAGAACCTGCAAGTAAGAAAGATGGGATAAAGTTTAGCACTTCTGCAAGTGTTGAAAGATTTCTTAGCAGATCATACTGATGATGTAGACTGTCTACTCCTGAATGAAAACAATTTACAGCAAGGGAAAGCGGAAAAACTTGGTCTTGTGTATGACTAGGGTTTATAAACTTGTTAGTCCATTTGAGTGCCAAAGCAGTGATTACTTGCAGGGAAAGGACATGGAGGAAGCACACAAGGCCAAACATGAAGAAAGTCTATTAGAAAATATTGAAGAAATTCAATTAGAAAATATTGATGGAATATGGAAAAAAGGTGAGGTGAACTAGACAGAAATGAATGAACTTGAAAGGGCTATAGAGAAACTAGAAGACAACACTGATGATTTTTGTAAAGAATTGCAAGCACTTAGAGTTTTGAAAAAGGTGGCCAGAGAAGGTGGAAAAGATAAGTTGAATCTTATGGTGGAAACTACAAAATATTTTGAAGCTACCACTGTATGTAATTTAATTAAATCCCAAAGTTTCCATAGTGAGCATGTGAAGCCTCAATGAGAAAAAGAAAAACCAACTTCATGACTTCAGCAACCTGTAAAGAAAAAAGTGTCAAAGAGTATTAGTGAGAAAAGGAAAAGGATTTCAAACATTAGAAAATGGGTTTTTCAAGTTAAATTAAATTCCCCTTCACTATAAAGGTCATTTAACACTTCAAGAGAATCATTGTTACCTTTCGAAAGATCAGAATCATTCAACAAAGGAAAAATTTTAGGGTTTTTGAGAGAATTCAGGCCAAAATTCCTTGGCATTGCACGTTCAGCACTTGGCGTTGCGCATCTGAGAATTGGCATTGTTCCCTTACCCAACTCCTTCAACATGTTTTCCATAGGCACTGCGTGCCTGGAGCTCGGTGTTGCGCCCTTGCAGAGGTGTTGTGTGCTTGCCATTGGCGTTGCGCGCCTAGCTAGAGCAGGTTCCCAAGCGATCTAGTTGCCCAAACAAGTTTGAAACTTCCTCAAATTTCCTCCAAGGTACTGCAAAGCAATGTAAAGTGGTAAGTACATGACATGAACCTTTATTTGAAGCCATTTGATCACTCTTAATTGAAAGGAGATGAAACCCTAAGGGAAACCCTAAATTTTAGCTTGTCATTACTATTTTTAACCTTGTTCCATCCTCCTAAAAGAAATAACAGTCCAAAAACAAGGTAATTACATTGGTTTAGAGGTTTTCATTCATCTAGTTTGTCATTCAAATTCATTCCCTTCACCTTTCAAATCTTATCATTTCATCCCCTTCCCCTCATTCATTCTACTTACATCCTAGGGTTTCACAAAACATAGTTTTGAAGATGTCAGTAGAAGAAGACAATGGAATTTTTGGTGAGGCACAAATGCCAAGGTGACATGATCATAAGGGAGGGAAGATAAAGAGGTTTGAACCCATCAATACAAGATAACTCATGGCTTCTCCCCTCATTGTTTCTTGCTTTAAGCATGTGGGTTTTTATGACTTTTGTGAGAGAGTACAGCAAGTCCAAAATCACCCGAAGTTAACAAGACTATTCATCATAAATATACATGACAAGCAGGTCAATCTTGCTGGGGTTACATTTGAGATGTGCACTGATGCCATTGCAGTTGCTACAGGGATACCTAGTGTGGGAGAGAAGTGGTTCAAACAAGAAAACATAGACATGAGTTATTTTGAACCATACCTTAAACCTACGTATAATGATCACCATAAGTCCATCCTCCCTTTTTCTCATCTTCTTGATATATATGCACCCATGATGAAGATAATAATGAAGTATTTCACTTGTGAGAGAATTTTTTCCCCCCTTTACTCATACCATATATGTCTTCTTATGCATTTTACTAGAGTAAGAATGCTACACATACCTTATTATATTTTCCGTAGCATTGAGAAAATGGCTTACATTGTGCAAAAGAGAGATTACAATCAGCAAATGAAAAGCCTATTTCATCATTCACTCATCAAGATGGTGGTCATGCATCAGCTACAACAGAAAAACATTCCATGGGATACATTCATTGCCAATGGGGTTTTCACTTCTGCACTTGTTCATCATGAGCAGGATGTTCCTTCATCATCCCATCCTCCCAAATACATTCCTCCATCACATACCATTGCTCATGTATCTCGACCCACTCACATCCATTCACCTCATGATGATCCTTCCTCATCTCTTTTCCACCACCCTTCACCATCACATCATGATACCAGAGCCTCAAGTAGTGAAAGAGATATTGGGACAGTTGGCATTAAGATTGACATTGAGCCATTTCCTTTGGCCTATCAAAGAGGCCACAGGCATGTGTTTGCTTCACTTGAGGTGAAATGGGCCATGCCTTCCTCATTAGAAAAATAGGTTGATAAGGGCAAGGAAAAGGTTACAGAGCATATCATTGTTGAGGAGGAGGACACACATGAAACTAAGCAGGAGTTTCAGTTGATTGACCTTGATGATGAGGATGAGAAGAGAATCACCAATTTGTTGATCAAAATCAAGGATGCCAATATTAGTGAGCTTCAAGCTAATCTTGGTAGGTCAAAGAATGTGATTAACTTTTTTGAGCTAGAGAATCAGTAGTTGAAGAAAAAGTAGGCCATCAGTGAGGTCAAGGCAATAAGAGCTCAGAAAGAGGCCAGAAAGGCCAAGGATTTTTTAGGTGATAACTTGGGTAGTTTTGATGGCAGTGATGATGAGAAAGATTAGTTTCCTAGACAAAGGCCAAAGACCATTGGGCTAAAGAGGGCTTTCGCCTGGGAAAGGAAAAAAGAGGCAGAATTGGTAGAGTAGCTCACTCCAGGTGAGCTGCTTGCCATAGAAATTAGTAGAGATAGTGAGTCTTGGCTTGAGAGATCCAATTTTCATCTAGAGGGTCAACTAGAGAAGGCAAAGAGAGACATCTACATACAGAGGAAGATGGCAAGGCATTATGCCATGAGAAAGAGGATTGCAAGGGCCAGGCTCAAATGATCCCATGTAAAGATTCAGGCTTTGATCGAGGAAAAAGAGAAAGAGAAGCTCAATATCCTTAATTATGTGTCCCTCTAAGACTCTAAACCTTAATCAGCAAGCTAAATTCCAATTTTGGCACTTTTGTGCACATTTTGAATATTTGACAGTTTGACTTGCAGAAAATTGGCCAAACGTGCAGCGCCACTGGCGCTGCTCTCTTTTTTGGGCCATCCAAATGGAAAAAGGTAAGAATATTCATGTTCCTAATGGAAATTACATCAACCTTAGAAATATTAAGAGGCTTTGGAGCAAAACTGGTCCCTCAGAAGGGCCAAAAACCACCACAAAATCACCTTTCTGCCCTATTTTTGGCCTTGGTGCTGCGCGTTTACCAGTCTTGGGAGAAGTGATTTTTTACAGGGAAGATGCGAACCATTTTGGAAAGTGAAGGAATATTTGGAAACCAGACTTAGAGACCTTTCCAATGAGCCATCTTGGAGCTTATTTGGACATCGGTAAGGCCTCCAAAATTTGGCTGCAAGACAGGCCATTTTTTCTACCTTGGCACTGTACGTTTGCACTGGCGCTACGCCTCTGTACCTTGGAGTTGCGCCCTTACCAGTGGTTATTGAAAAAATTATTTAGAAGCATTAAAGTCAAACATTTTACAAAGTGATCTTGGAAGTTATGTTAGGATTTATTGTTACAATGAATGAGTCTTAGATATTTTGCCTTGGGCCTTGCATGGTCTCAAAGGTCAAAATGCATTAACTATGTAATAAATGACATATGAAACCCTAGCTAGGGTTCACCTCCTCATTTTGCAAATAAATACTATATGTATGCTTCATAATTTTTGTTGGTTGGTTGAGTAGTTGTTGGACTGATTAGTTGATGATCTAGTTAATGGATTGCTAGGCTTGATTTGAGAAAGCTCTGAGTTGCAGAGATCTCTTGTACATGGAGTAATGTAACTGTTTTGATCATCAGTAATACAAGAATGTTCATAGGATTCTTGAGCTATGTTAATGGTGATTTTTTCCTTCTTTGTCAATGTTTTCCTTCTGTTTTCCATTATTTTCATTATTTCTCTGATAAAAGAACAAAATTTTTAGAGTAGGATATGTTATCTTGGCACCCTATTTATGTTTGCATTATTTATCTTAATGTTTTCTCTGCAAGGTCTGATTGGAGAATTCTTAATTTGTCTCTGGTTCCACTTAGTTTGTTGTCTTGAAAATGATTTAATGGAGTTAAGCCAAAGAATTCTATGGTATGCCTTGTCCTTTGGTGTAGCTTGAAACATTGTTTTTAAGGCCTTTCTTTGAAGTTTACTTACTAGGGTTTAGGCTAAAGAAGTTTATGGTTTGTCCTGTCCTTTGGCCCATCTTGAATAGTCACTTTAAAGGTCTTTGAAATTTTATTGTAGAATTTATGAGTTCCCTCCTCTTTAATCATTACTAAAATGTTATATTCAATGTTGTCTTTGTCTGAAAATGAATAGCTAGAGAATTTAGGAGTTCCTTGCTCTTTAGGGTTTGCTGGATTGTTGTCTTAAATTTTACTTGATAAAGCCAGGGAAAAGAAGTTTATGGTGTGCCCTGTCCTTTGGTTCTTTCTTAAACATAGTGATCTTAAAGACTCTTCTTGTTCTAGTATATGTTAAAGGATTCTTAATTTCTCTGTAGTTTTACTATTTTCCCAAATTATTGTCATTTCATATGCCATCTAATCTAAGAAATCCACTTTATATAGTTAGCTTGCCCTATGAAAAGCCTTGCTAAGTTGATGAACTATTAAATCCTTTTATGACTCCATAGCACAATGGATTGATTTTTCTCATGGTCTATCTATTCAACTGAAACACTCCCTCAATTAATCACACCACTGATCTATCAACCTATCAATCAAATCAATCAAAACAAACAATTCCTTATAACTTCATAACTAGCCTAAGATCATAAAACAAAAGCATAAAGACATATCATTCACAAACGCTTATATGGAGAGGGCCCTCTCTGTGTCCAGGAAGGCTAGGTCCTAGGAATCCAAAGTTGGTTTGATGTTACCCTTGTTTATTTTTTCTTACCAATCTGACAAATTACAGGGACCTAACATAATGGCGACTCTGCTGGGGAACACTCATTAAAAATATTAGTGTTATATAAAGAACTCAGAAAACCCAAAAACATCTCAATATTGGTATCCAATTGTTGATGGTGGACAACAAACAAATCCTCAAAACAGTTAGCATCATCCACCTAGTGATTCCACTGGTTTTCAGTAGGCCTGCTGACTCCACTGGTTCTCACAGACTCCCCTAGGAATGTATTAATCAATACTAATAGTATAAAACCCAGCCACATACTGTGTTAATTCTATATTCTTACAAATTGGTTTGTTTTCAAAACTCCTATAAACTTTCAGCCTCTCTGTGTTGTGGGTCTGAAATCTGGCTTCACAAAGAATCAGCACTAGATCTCACCCTAAGCCAATCCCTCCTGCTATATTTAATGACCCAGAAATATTCTGAGGAAAAAATTCTAGGATTGAAGATTCAACTATTGTCAAACTAATTTACAAAGCAAGTTCCCTACCTGAAAACCTTAAAAATTTTCAAAATACCTGGTTGATGATGGTGGACAACAACCAACCTTAATAAAGTTGTAAATCATCCACTTGGCAACTCCAAAACTCTCAATAAACCTAAAGATTGCATTGGTAGAAGAATCTAGATTGGTTATAAAGATGCAGTAACCCTTTCCTCTGACTAATTTAAAAATATGAATCCAAGGATACAACACAGGTATGCTCCAATGAACAGAGGTCACATTCATGGATTCCCCCACAAAATGCCTCAAATAAATTGGGACACAAACTTGTCTATGTTTCAAGATGAAAATTTTGATGAACCCTTGTTACATCTCATCAAATTTCATATACATACATTGAGGTTAAAAGTTGAATGGCATGAGGACTGCCTCATGAAAATGTTCATGGTGACATTAGAAGGTAAAGCAAGGGAATGGTATGAATGCCTAGACCCTGGTAGTTTTTTTTCTTTAAAGGACTTCCACAAGGTATTTTATGGGAATTATAAAGAAAATTGTTCATCTTTATCATTAGCTGAAAATTGTTGTGATCAATTTGAAGATCTCGTATAATACCTTGTAAACATTGATGAAGATTTGGGAAATTGGCATCCTCAAGATCTATTAGAGGAAATTCATGAATTTCATACTCAAGTTAACTATCATAACAACCAAGATAAGTTGGTTGAGGATGAAATCAATCAGGGAATGGAAGAAAATCCACAGGATCTATCTAAAGGGACAAGTGATGATTCACCATATCTTCTATGTAAGGCTCAAGAAGACATTCAATCTCATTATCATTCACAAGAGGAAGAAAAAAGTTGTGGTTCTATCCAAAGAAAACAAAAATTCCTCCTCCTTTAACATAAGAAGAAATCAATCAGATTCTGAACAGGCAGCCAGCCTCCAAATTTTTATGTAAAGAGAATATTTATGTTTGTTCTACTACTGATCTATCCATTGAAACATTTCTTCAAGCAGAAACTATAGAACATATTGATACTAATGCTATGTTGCCTCCTCTAGAAGACCTATTGCCAAAAGATGCTCCTAATGAATACCTTCAAACAGAACTCGGCCCATTTAATCAGAGCATATCAGGTGTGCTGGAGAACAACATAGCAGTACATTATGAGGCTGCCATGTCAGATGATCATGAAGAAGAGGTGGAGCTTATTTTTTAAAAGAATCCCAAGCACACCAAAGTGGAGCAAGGAATAGTCCTGGATGAAGCTTATTTCCCAAATCCTCTAGGCCAAATATTATTCAAAGATCCCTTTGCTAGTTTCTTGGAAACATCTAAAAAAGGAGCAGGCAATGTCAAGAGTGGTTTGATGTAGGGTTTAAAGAATATTTTGAGCATTGTTGTTCAAAAAGAAGAAAAGATGGGAGTGGCCTTTTATTTTTTTCAGCACACTCAAAGGGCTGAATGAAAATCAATCATGTAGTCACTTACTTGATTGGTTGTATTGGAAACGAGATTTCACCTAATGTATATATCATATATAAGTTAGATTAGGATAGATAGGTGAAAATAATATCAGTACTATGAGCATCTTTCCAATGTCAGTTTCAGATTGTTTTGACTAAAATAAAGAAAAAGAACAAAAAGGGAGAAATGAGGGAAGATCAAAGAAAAGGTCAAGCCCCATACCAAAAAAGAATATTTTTGAAAGTGTGCAAGTCCAAATGCCACTAATTTTTTATGAAACATTGTTTGTCCATTCAACTTAGTCATGGTTGAACAAATTTAAATGGATTACTAATAAGTTAGAAATGAAAATTTTCCAAACTATCTAAACTTGGCTTATCAGTAGACTAGGTTAGGAAAATATATTGTTTCCAAAAATTCAAATCTGAACCAAAGAGAAAAGAGAGGGATGAATGAAAAATTCCAAATTATAGCCCTCAGTTTTTTTTTTACTTTGTGCAAAAATAAAATCTATGTGCAGATTGTCCCAAATTCCACAGGTCATGGAAAATAAAACTGCTTACCCTTGATTTGGTCATATCTTAAATTTTATGTTGATAGATTAGAGAATGAAAATTTGTCAAACTGTTTAATCTTGACAGATAAGTAGATTCAGTAGAGAATAAAAGAGCTCATCAGTCTAATCTGAGCCTTTGGATGATATAAGGGTAGAAATAGATAGTTTGTGCTTTCAAAAGAAAAATGATGTCAAGGGTTTACCAGTTCAAATGCACCCAAATGAAGAAAAAATGTTAGGAAATTATGATGGGTAGGTAGAGTTGATGTTGAATAAATCATGTTTTTTTTCATATTTTAAAAGAACACAACTCCCAAGAACAACAAAAAATCAGCAATTGAAGAAGGAGGAAATCTGCCAAGCACAATCCAGGCACTGATTTACAAATTCCAGAGATCTGAAATCTAAGGTTCTTGACACCTCCTGAAGGAGCTGCCCTCCCCAAGTGGAGCCACTGTTAGTCATCAATATTTTTCACTATCTCTAGATGACTATAGAATGGTTATAGTTTTCTGAAAACAATATTCCTTGAAAATCTTGAGTTTCAGAAATATCACCGCCTTCATTATCTTCATAAAACCTTTTTCCCTATATATCAGTTTGTCATCTCAAAGTCACCCTATAACTCTTAAAATACTCATTATGGGCTTATACCTCTCATTTTCATCCTGGTTTTGTACCTAAAACCTCATTTCCCCATTTTCCCCTGTCAATAAACTCCACCCTCCCTCTAAGATTTCTTGTTTCTAACTCATTTCCATGTCCCTTTGGGCATAATAACCTATAATAATGCTCCATTTTCACTTGAAAATATCTAAGTAAAATTTCATTCAAAATCAGGTTAAAATCACTCTCGTTAGTTCATTAGGGTTTTGCATTTTTTCAAGGTTATCCTTTAATTCTGATGAGGTTAGCACACATATGTGAAGGATTGATTATGATAAGAATTCTTCTAGCTTCCCAAAATCCTTGGATGTTTCAGGCACTGGTTTTCCTTTGCTAGACTTTGGCTCAGATGTAATAGAATGTCAAGACATGGTTATTCAAGAAGGAACTAAAATTTCCAAGGAGGATTATCTTCTCAGCTCATAACCTGCAAGTAAGAAAGATGGGATAACGTTTAGCACTTCTGCAGAGGTGTTGAAAGATTTAGCAGTAGAAAGTATTTATGATGTATACTATATACTCCTGAATGAAAACAATTTACAGCAAGGGAAAGAGGAAAAACTTGGTCTTGTAGATGACTATGGTTTATAAACTTGTTAGTCAATTTGAGTTCCAAAGCAGTGATTACTTGCAAGAAAATAACATGGAGGAATAACACAAGGCCAAACATGAATAAAATCTGTCAGAAGATATTGAAGAAAGTCTATTAGAAAATATTGATGGAATATGGAAAAAATGTGAGGTGAACTGGACAGAAATGAATGAAATTGAAAGGGCTATAGAGAAACTAAAAGACAACACTAATGATTGCTATAAATAATTGCAGGCACTTAAAGTTTTGAAAAAGGTGGCCAGAGAAGGTGGAAAAGATAAGTTGAATTTTATGGTGGAAACTGTAGAAGATTTTAAAGATGTTGTTGTATGTAATAATTAAATCCAAAAGTTGCCATAGTGAACATTTCAAGCCTCAATGAGCAAAAGAAAAACCAACTTCATGACTTCAGCAACCTGCAAATCAAAAAGTGTCAAAGAGTATTAGTGAGAAAAGGAAAAGGATTTAAAACATTAAAAAGTGGGTATTTCAACTTAAATTAAATTCCACTTCACTATAAAGGTCATTTAACACTTCAAGAGAATCATTGTTACTTTTCAAAATATCAGAAGCATTCAGCAAAGGAAAAATTTCAGGGTTTCTAAGCGAATTCGGGCCAAAATTCATTGGCATTGCCGTTCAGCACTTGGCGCTATGTGATTTCCTTGGCATTGTGCGCTTGAGGGTTGGCACTGCACCCTTGCCCGACTCCTTCAACGTGTTTTCCATAGGCACTATGCACCTGGAGCTCGGCGTTGCACCCTTGCAGAGGTGCTAAGCGCTTTCCATTGGCGCTGCGTGCCTAGCCAAAGAAGGTTTCCAAGAAATTTAGCTACCCAAACAAGTTTGAAACTTCCTCAAATTTCCTCCAAGGTCCTCCAAAGCAATGTAAAGTGGTAATTACATGACATGAACCTCGCTTTGAAGCTATCTAATCACTCTTAATTGAATGGAGATGAAACCCTAAGGGAAACCCTATATTTTAGCTTGTCATTATAGTTTTTAACCTTGTTCCATCCTCCTAAAAGAAATAACAATCAAAAAACAAGGAAATTACATTTGTTTAGAGGTTTACATTAATCTATTTTTTCATTCACATTCATTCCCTTCACCTTTCAAAGCTAATCATTTCATCCCCTTCCCGTCATTCATTCCACTTACATCCTAGGGTTTCACAAAACAAAGTTTTGAAGATGTTAGAAGAAGACGACAGTGGCATGGTTGGTGAGGCACAAATACCAAGGAGACATGATCATAAGGGAGGAAAGATAAATAGGTTTGAACCCATCAATACAAGAGAACTCATGGCCTCTCCCCTCACTGTTTCTTGCTTTAAGCATGTGGGTTGTTTTGACTTTTGTGAGAGAGTGCAACAAGTCCAAAATCACCCGGAGTTAACAATACTATTCATCATTAATCTACATGACAAGCAGGTCAAACTTGTCAGGGTTACATTTGAGATTTCCATTGATGCCATTGCAGCTACTACAGGGATACCTAGTGTGGGAGAGAATCAGTTCAAACAAGAAAACCTAGACATGAGTTATTTTGAACCATACCTAAAACCTAGGTATAAAGATCACCACAAGTCCATCTTCCCTTTTTCTCATCTTCTTGATAGATATGCACCCATGATGAAGATAATAATGAATTATTTAACTTGTGAGGGAAGATTTTCCCACCTTTTCTCATACCATATCTGTATTCTTATGCATTTTACTAGAGTAAGAATGCTACACATACCTTACTATCTTTTCCGTAGCACTGAAAAAATGGCTTACATTATGCAAAAGAGAGATTACAATCATAAAATGAAAAGCCTATTTCATCATTCACTCCTCAAGATGGTGGTCATGCATGAGCTACAACAGAAAAACATTCCATGGGATACATTCATTGCCAATGAGGTTTTCACTTCTGCACCTGTTCATCATGAGCAAGATGTTCCTTCATCATGCCACCCTCCCGAATCCATTCCTCCATCACATCCCTCTGCTCTCCACCCACTCACATCCATTCACCTCATGATGATCCTTGCTCATCACCTTTCCACCACCCTTCACCATCACATCATAATACCAAAGCCTCAAGTATTGAAAGAGATATTGGGACAGTTGGCACTAAGATGACTAACGTTGAGCCATTTCCTTTGACCTATCAGAGAGGTCGTAGGCATGTATTTGATTCACTTGAGGTGAAAGGGGCCATGCCTTCTTCATCAGCAAAACAGGGTTATAAGGGCAAGGAAAAGGTTACAGATCATATCATTGTTGAGGAGGAGGACAAACATGAAACTGAGTAGGAGTTTCAACTGATTTACCTTGATGATGAGGATGAGAAGAGAATCACCAATATTTTGATCAAAATCAAGGATGCCAAGATTAGTTAGCTTCAAGCTAATCTTGGTAGGGCAAAGAATGTGATTAAATTTTTTGATCTAGAGAATTAGCAGTTGAAGACAAAGCAGGCCATCAGTGAGGTCAGGGCAATCAAAGCTCAGAAAGAGGCCAGAAATGCCAAGGCTTTTCTAGATGAGGCCTTGTGTAATTTTGATGGCAGTGATGATGAGGAAGATCAGTCTCCTAGACAGAGGCCAAAGACCATTGGGCTGAAGAGGGCTTTAGCCCAGGAAAGGAAAAAAGAGGCAGAATTGGTAGAGCAGCTCACTCCAAGTGAGCTGCTTGCCATAGAAATTAGTAGGGATAGAGAATATTGGCTTGAGAGAGCCAATTTTCATCTTGAGGGTCAAATAGAGAAGGCAAAGAGAGACACTGAAATACAGAGGAAGATGGCAAGGCATTATGTCATGAGAAACAAGATTGCAAGGGCCAAGCTCAAACAAACCCATGCAAAGATTTGGGCTTTCATTGAGGAAAAAGAGAAATATAAGCTCAATATCCTTACTGATGTGTCCCTCCAAGCCTCTAAGCCTTAATCAGTAAGCTAAATTCAAATTTTGGCACTTTTGTGCACATTTTGAATTTTTGACAGTTTGACTTGCAGAAAATTAGCCAAACGCACAGCGCCATTGGCACTGAGCTCTTTTTTGGGCCATAAAAATGGAAATATGTCATCATATTCATGTTCCTAATGCCAATTACATCAACCTTAGAACATTTCAGAGGATTTGGACCAAAACTGGTCCTTCAAAAGGGCGAAAAACCACCAAAAAATCACCTTTCTGCCTTATTTTTGGCCTTGGCATTGTGCGTTTACCAGTATTGGGAGAAGTGATTTTTAATAGGGCATATGGGATCCATTTTAAAAAGTGAAGGGATATTTGGAAGCTAGACTCAGATACCTTTCAAATGAGCCATCTTGGAGCTCATTTTGACATCAGTAAGCCCTCCAAAAGTTGGCTGCAAGACAAGCCATTTTTTCTACCTTGGCGTTGCGCGTTTACACTGGGACCGCACCCTTGTACCTTGGAGTTGCGCCCTTACCAGGAGTTATTACAAAATTTATTTAGAAGCCTTAAATTCAAACATTTTCCAAAGTTAGCTCAGAAGTTATGTTAGGAGTTATTATTACAATGAATGAGCCTTAGATATTTTTCCTTGGGCCTTGCATGGTCTCAAAGGTCAAAATGCATTATCTATGTAATAAATGACATATAAAACCCTATCTAGGGTTCACCTCCTCATTTTGTAGATAAATACTGCATGTATGCTTCATAATTTTTTATCGTTGGTTGAGTAGTTGTTGGACTGATTAGTTGCTGAGCTAGTTGATGGATTGCTAGGTTGGATTTGATAAAGCTCTGAGTTGCAAAGATCTCTTGTACATGGAGTAATGTAACTATTTTGATCATTAGTAATACAAGCATGTTATTAGGATTCTTGAGCTATGTTAATGGTGAATTTTTCCTTCTTTTTCAACGTTTTCCTTCTTTTTTACATTATGTCCATTATTTCTCTAATGAAAGAACATAAATTTTAGAGTAGGATATGCTATATTGGCACCCTATTTATGTCTACATTCTTTATCTTAATGTTTTCCTCTGCAACGTCTAATTAGAGAATTCTTAATTGCTCTCTAGTTGCACTTATTTTGTTGTATTGAAAATGATTTAATGGAGTCAAGCCAAAGAAGTTTATGGTATGCCCTGTCCTTTGGTGTAGCTTGAAACATTGTTTTTAAGGCCATTCTTTGAAGTTTACTTACTAGGGTTTAGGCGAAAGTTTTTCATGGTTTGCCGTGTCCTTTGGCCCATCTTGAATAGTCACTTTAAAGGTATTTGAATTCTGATTGAAGAATTTATGAGTTCCCTGCTCTTTAATCATTACTGAAATGTTATCTTAAATTTTTTCTTTGTCTGAAAGTGAATAGCTAGAGAATTTAGGAGTTCCCTGCTCTCTAGGTTTTGTTGGATTGTTGTCTTAAAGCTTACTTGATAAAGCCAGGCCAAAGAAGTTTATGGTATGCCCTATCCTTTGGTTCTTTCTTAAGCATAGTGATCTTAAAGACTCTTCTTGTTCTAGTATATGTTAAAGGATTCTTAATTTCCCTTTAGTTTTACTATTTTCCCAACTTATTGTCATTTCATATGCCATCTAATCTAAGAAATCCACTTTATATAGTTAGCTTGCCCTATGAAAACCCTTGCTAAGTTGATGAACTATTAAATCATTTTGTGACTCCATATCCCAATGGATTGATTTTTCTCCTGGTCTATCTATTCAGTTGAAACACTCCCTCAATTAAGCACACCACTAATCTATCAACCTATCAATCAAATCAATAAAAACAAAAAAATCCTTAGAACTTCATAAATAGCCTAATATCATAAAACAAAAGCATAAAGGCATATCATTCACAAACACTTATATGGAGAGAGCCCTCTCTGAGTCTAGGAAGGCTAGGTCCTAGGACTCCAAAGTTGGTTTGATGTTACCCCTGTTTATTTGGTATTACCAACATGAAAAATTACAGGGACTAACAGGTGAAAATACTGTATAGGGCGGGTTTTAATTAGTTTTAACCTAAGGTGGTTAAACTCATTGGCGCAGGGTTTGAACTTTCAAATGAGGGTGGTATTCCTAACGGGTGGAAAAAACATTTTAGAGGTTTTCGCATCGTGAAAAGCTGGTAAATGGTTTTGGAAGAGGGAGTGCGATAAAATATGGGGTTGCCACGTAACAAGGGAGCGAGGTTGCGGAACTGCTCATTTCACAATCCCCCAATGGTGTTAAATGTCAAGCAGTCAGGGGTGCAAAAGTATTTATTGGTCGCAGGATCTGATGAATGAAGATCTGACAGATGGGAGAATAGAGGGGATTGACAGGTGGGGTCTGGAATATTTTTAAACGATTGGTTTATTTGATATATGCGATGGTTATGAAATATGTTGTTGCTCCTAGAGACAGCCTAGAGTTGTGATAGACCAGTGCCTAGGACATCTTATATCGCAAGGAGCATATGGTATAACAAAGGAAATTATCAATAACAAGCTCTCATGCTATCTCTTGTGAAACAAGGAATGTTAATCTAAATGGGACCAAGACCTTCAGAAACTGGAATAGAAAAAGGGATATTGCAGAGGCAACATGCTAAACTCCAATATAAAAGCAACAAACAATTCAGAGACAACTTACTGTAAAGAGGGTCGATTCAGAAATAAATTATCAGAAGATGTATGTAGTGAATGAAATATTGAGGAGATATTAGTTAAAATTGAGCTGATATTCAGATACACAATACTACCATGCATGGGCTTACCAATATAAGAATCCATACATGACAATAGCGTTTTAAAAAAACCCTCCCAAAGAAACTAATGTAGCAGAAATACGGTTTAGATGAATAGTGGAACAGAATATCATGCATGAGCCATATTTAAAGCGCTTGACTAATCCGAGCATGGGTATCAACTAGGATAAATCCATACCAAAAATCAATGAGCCACTCGCATTCCAAAACATGATACAGGAAAGATGGATGAACAGTGTTAGTATGAATCCTTTGTCGAAGTGTACGAAAAAAGACCACTTTAGCTACGCATAACTAATAGCCCTAACATCAAAAGTGGCTGCCAATATCTTCAGATCTGCAGTTAGTTGATCAAGACAAGAGCTGCAAAAAACCGGATCTATATGTAGAAGAACATTAAACGGTAAATAAGGTTTTGCTCCATACATCCAATAGACAAGACAAGAACAATATTTTTTGAAAGAATTTTTGTATTAAGGGCACCTGGGAGGAAAACAAGAAGGTGTTTCCAATTCTCCTCGATGGGATGGGTTCTTGGAAGTCCTCAGCACTTCAGATCTAGCATTTCTCTCTTCTGTTGGTGTAGAAAACCCAGACAAAGATAGAACTCAAAGGGAGCTCACACAGCAAATAATGGAAAATATGACAATGATAATGGCTCAAAGTTAGACCAAGAGTTTAGATCCAGAGTGATCTAATAGGCAACAAAAGGTGAAGAATGTTAGGAAAAACCCTCCTATTTATAACAAAATATTGGGTCATTCTAGATCTTGGTGCATGATTAAAATAATGTTAACCAAATCTAGATCCACCTTTTATGGAATATTTTATTATATTTGTTGGAGGAAAAAGGTATTTGACTTGGGTCAAATCCCTTGATTTGTCAAAAATAAATAAATAAATGATTTATTTATCTTTTTAAGGAAGTGGTTAGAAGATAATCAAATAAATAATGATTTATTTAATTATTTGTGGGTGATTTGGTCATATTTAACAAGGAATATTATCTAAATAAGATTTAAATAATTATTCCTAGAAAATAATAAGATAAATTAAGGTTTATCTAATTAATTTCTTTGTTTTTGGGTTAAACATGACTAGGAATAATAATTAAATTATGTTTTAATTAATTATTCCATGAGGAAAATCAAACAAATATAGGTTTGTTTAATATTTCCTTTTGGGGTTTCCTGTTTAGACCATAAACAACCTAATAAATGTGTTTTATTAAGTTATTTTACATAGTGAAAGCAATTTTACTTAAGGTAAAATTGGTCTTACATGGTGTACTTGGGTCCATCTAATGATAGTAGATTAGATGACCAAAAAATGGTGTAACAGATTGCCCCCCAGCGTGCGAGTGTTAGGAGCAAATCGTATGACCGAAGTACGTTGTAAGAACTCAATCACCAGACATCAAGAGGGAAGTCAGAGAGAGAAATGTGAGGTAGACTAAGGTGCTGAAGAAATAGACCCTGAGGAGACGAGACTTACAGGTGCAACAAGTCTCTTTTTATGAGAGGGTACCTGTGCTAAAGGCAGCAGGGGAGGCATACCTATGCCCGCCGAGACAAAGTACAAAAGAATAGTGTGTCCAGTAAACAAGGGATCGAACCATAAAGTACAACCGGCATAATCATGAGCCATATAAAAATACAATGAAGAATCCCACATACATGCTGTGCCTGGGATAACAGCTAGGACTTATAAAATAATATCTAAGTACATGAGATACAACTACAACCCAAATGCCCCCTATAAGCGGGGAGGGGCTCACAAAATCTGACTGATACATGCAAATCAAAGAGGTGCTGCAAGCGGCTAAGGCCGACATCATCAAACATATGGAGCTGCATCGAGGGCTGCAATGAAGAGGTCATCCGGGCATGTGGGGGGCTACCTACAGGGCCACCCCCTCATGAGGGCTGAGACATCTCACACACACCTGGGAATCACCAAGAGTTGCTGCTGCATCACTGAACCATCAAGTATACGGATCTCAATCATGCGGAAAGGAGCTGGAGTGGAGAAACAATCAAGTCAAAGGGAAATGAGAGATCCCTTTGCTTGATCCGAGGTACCGAACAAGAGTGGAAGCTGGAACCAAGGTACACCGCCCTCTAGACCTGTCTTCTGGAATGAAGGAGATGATGTCGACAGAAGGAGGTCCGCCATAGGTGAGGCAATGAGAGATCCTCAACTCAGGCATGAGAGAAAATAGTAGAGCGACGGACAGACTAATACCAATGATGATGGTGAAATGGAGGGGACTGAGTAGCGAATGGACGACTTCCCTTGCTAGAGCATAAAGGGAATGAATGACATGGCAGCAACTGACACAATATCATCAGGGATAAGGGACAGTGGGACTGAAGGCCATAATGTGCGATACAAGAGAGAAAACAAGCAATGAGGGATGGAGGACTATAGCGGGGTACAAAGGGACTCGAGATAGACTCCATGAATGCGATGATGACTCCACTCGGATGCTCTAAACAAGGGTGACTCGAAGGTGCTGCCACATAGTAAAGGTCCAATGGGGGACCATGAAAACATGAGTACAAGATGGTAACTCACGACGAAAATCAACATGAACAAAGACAAGTAAGGAGGCAAAGTGGTGCCCCAAGTACAAGTGTTGTAAGTGAAGAAATGCAATTTTAAGGAGAGGTGAAGTGACCCATCTTGGACAAAATGTGTCCTGGTGAAGCATCAAATCACAAAAAACTAACAGATACCCATTTGAGGGCTCGGCGAGAGCTTTCCAACGATGCAGATGGTTTATCAAACGGAGCTATGGTATGGTCACATCAGGTGAAAGAGGAAACAAGGGTTCTCTTTTAATAAGGCAGGTTTCCCTCCAAATCGACTCATTTTCTAGTGTTTTTGTGGTGAATGTAGAGAGGAGAGAAGGCCCTAAATCTTGCGGCGAGCATAGCGGACAAACCGACCGTTGGAATCGAGATCCGTCAGTTGCAGGTAAGAGGCCTAACCTTACTCTTTCATTTTGATGGATTGAAAAGTCAGTTTAGGGCCCAAAATCTCAGTAACAGACCCTCCTTCATCTCTACGGCTGGGTCGCACTTTTTGGGCCAAAAAGTACGACCTAGGAAGCAGGTTTCAGGGAATACTATGACCTGTCCCAGAATTGGGCAGAAAAGTGTGACCTGGAAGATGAGGGGGTTTTAGTGTTGTTTTATGGCTAAGAGTTGGGCTTTTTGTGTTTGGTTATGGTATTCCCTATCTGTATGCTAACAAAGATGATTTTTTTTGAATATATGGTAGATATACGGGTTAACTGGAGAGAGAGAGACTTGGGTACATTACGGGCAGAGATCCAGGCAGATCAGGGTGTCCGTCGTGTGTTGGCCAGGTTTGGGGTTCTAAAGTTTTTGGAGAACCCTTTGATGAGAGCGGGAGAGCCTTTGTTGGCCTGGATTATCAGTTACTGGGATCCAGAGCATGAGGTCTTTGTAGTGCAGGGGCACAGGATCGAACTGACAGTCCAGGATGTGTATTTCCTGATGAGTCTCCTGCCACTAGGGATGGTGGGAAACACGCAGCTAGTATTACCGTGGGGGCGGCATATCATGGAGTTTTTGGAGCGACATTGCCAACCGGGCCTCCATGTCAATGGGACTCGGTTACCGATCGGGGATCTAGAGAGATTAGAGACCCGTGCAGTGGTCGCAGCGGTGCTGCATATCCTGGGCAACCAGGCGCTCCATCACATCACTGGGGGGCAGATGATGATTGTGGAGAGTGTGTTGAGTGGGACCTACTATGGGTGGGCCCAAATGATGCTGGTGTCACTAAAACGACAGTTGTCACTCTGCAAGTGGCAAGTTAACCACGATTGCTCGTATGGGACGTTATTGTGCGCCTTCTTCTTTGAGAAGATCTCGACCTTACGACCTCGTATAAAGCTCCTAGATGGGGGCCCGAGAGAGCCCAGGATGCGCTGGTGGGGGCGGCTACTGTGCAGAGGAGGAGGAGGGGTGGTCGGACGAGTGTTTCGACCTGATTTCTTTGCCCATTGGGATCAAATGTCGTTATACATTGACGACTATCCCTATAGTGGGATGAGTTATTGTGGAGATCCGGACCTGCCACTTCCGCCTGGTCGAGTATGGGGGCCCGATGGTAAGTGACAGATTACTATTCTTGTATGGGCATGTTAAAGTTATTGAATAGTAGATATGGTACTGATTCATGTACTTTTGGTATGCAGATATAGCTCCGGTAAAACTGGCCGGATATATGTGACGCCCGACAGCCTCTAGAGCTGTAGGGCCGAGTGGGTCGAGAGCAGCGCGCAATGAGGATGTGTCCACCCTTCTGGAGGACATCCGCCGTAGATGCGAGAGGTTGCTGACCAGAGTTTCAGAGCACGGGTGGCAAGACTTAGATGACCAGTACGTGGAGTCATGCATTGGTCTACCCTCGGAATGGCGAGGTGTCATGCGGCGCATGGCGATGGCCGGTAAAGGCATACGTGATCTACGGGCTGCAGGAGCAGAGCCATTGGCTTGGGATCCGCCAGATAGTGAGTAGGTGTGGGGCATGTGGTGCCCCCTAGTGTGTATGTAGGGGTAGGTGGTGCCCCCAGTTTTGAGTTTTTGTAACATGCTATGGGCATGTCATATGTATCAGAGTAGATGGACTCTAAACACATGTTTTGCGACACATATTATGGATATGCATCATTTTTAATGATTATGAATGTTATTGTCTTGTATGAAATGCGTGTGATAAATGCCAATCTAGAACATGGTTTGCAACGCTATCTACATAGTGATTCTGTTCTCAAGGTACATGGTTGAAAGTTATGGTTTCAAATTCACGTATCAAGAGTTTCACTCGTAACTATAGTCTAAATAGCACAGGGTTATGCACACGATAAACACCATTTATTTGCATGAAAAGAAGTAGGGAATCCAAATGAACATGCAGATGGAGGATGCAATGAAAGAGGGCATCGGCTAAGATACCACACACTGCATCATATTCGGTTTGGTTGTTGGTGGCAGTACCAATGCAGACCCCATTTGAGAGAACAAGGTCATGCAAGGGGGTGAAAATGGCCCAACCTGCCGAGGCTAGATTTCGGGAGTAATGACTTGCACCATCGGCGTAACCGATAAAGGGTGGGGACGGGAGGTCCTGTGGAATGGTGTTACAAGATAAAAAATGGGGGGAGGAGATACAATGACAGCAGCGTGAGTGTACAGAAGACATCGAGCGGCAACTGCAGGAGGGAGTGTAATGAGCTGGATGGCTATGACTCATATACAAACTAGAGGGTGGTATATGAGGGCTATAGGAGGTATGGCAGGGACTCGGGCTGCGAAGGTCAATAGAGATACGGGTGGAGTGATCTCGTGTATGGGTAGAAAAGAGGGGGTAAAGGGTGGTCGCTGAAGGGGGGTCAGGCGAAACAACAGGGGAGGATGAAAGGGGACTGGGCTCCAAAGGTCTCACAGAGGAGGATAGGTAAAGAATGGTCGTAGTAGACTCCGTCATCTGAACATCAGGGGGGGGAATGTTGATGGGAGTGGGGGGATCATCAAGCTGGCCCGAAGCATACTGCGCGAGTATGGGAGAGGCGGATTGATTTTTTTCAACCTCATACTCTCCGACTACTTCTAAAGAGGCGCGGTAATGCGTCAGGTGAGGACAATGGTGGGAGTAATGGCCATGGACACCGCACAAAGCACAGGGTTTGCGAGTGCGAATATTTTTTGGGTTCTTGGTTACGGACGAGGACGGAAGAGAAGGGTCAGAGACCGTAGACTCAGGGAACGTGACTTTTACCATGGGTTGAATGCGGGGAAACTTAGGACAAGTATGGGTGGCATGACCGACGACATCACACAAGGCACAAGGCTTGGCGGGCGAAGGAGGAGCAGGGTCAGTCGGGGTGGCCTTGTCTTTGAATTCCCCCTTGCGAGCTTTTCCCTTCTTCCCTGGAGCTTTCACCACAGGGGTATGGTCCTGGGGAGGTGCAGGGGGCATGGTAGCAACAGAGGAAGCGAGGGGGACCGGTTTAACCAGTGTCAAAGCAAGATAGGGTTTGGGGTGACCAGGAGGGGTAGTAGCTGGAGGGTCAAGGTACCAGATGGGTATACCCAAGGTCAGGTTAGGGAGAGAGAGGGTGGCCATGACGGGGACCGAATAGACTCCGGGAGAGGGAGCTAGGAACAGTATTTGACTAGCGGGATAATGACCAGGAGGGACGGCTCCGAGATGGTTAAGGCCTGGGGGAACCGATTCAGGGGGATAAAGGGGTTCAGGGGTACCAGTTGTAGGAGAAGGGCCAGAAGGAGGAGGTCCAGCTGGCAGAGATGAAGGGCTAGGACCGGGTTGTGGTGGGCGAGGTTGAGTCTGAGGTTGCTGGCTAGCCGAAGTGGGTCGCTTAAGGGCAGCCCGAGACGATTGCATCATGCAAACATTTGATAAGCTGGGATCAGAGATGTGAGGAGGGGGGAGATTAGGAAAAGTTCCAAGCAGGGAGGAATATTTGTAGACGCCGGGGGAGACACTGGTCAAGGAATCGAGGGTTTGCTTATTGGCTACAGAAGAGATGGTCGTCTCCGGAGAGGTTTGAGACAGCGGCTCATGGTAAGACAGCTGGTCAATGGTGACTATCTTTCCATTGTGAGGGAAAGACATCTTGCGAAAAACCGCGGATGGGACAGCAGACATGGCATAGGTGTAGCTTCACCCCAATATAATGTTGTAGTCTAGAGGGGCGTCAATGACTTCGACGTCAACGCAAACGGTCTTACCGACAAGGGTGATAGGACAATTACGGAAAAGGACAATGGGCTGGGAAGCGTGGCTGTCCCACGCTCGAAGGGTGATCGTGGAAGGGGCCAACTCAGGAGATCCGAGTTGCTTCCAAACCGAATCAGAAATCACACAAGTGGATGCCCCCTCATCAATTATACACCGAGAAACGTTGGCGTTCCAGATTTTGACTGGGATTTGGAAGGCGACGGAAGCAGGAAGAGGAGGATGCTCGGAGTGATGGGCGTCGAAAACAATCAGCTGGTCATCAGCAGGATCTACAGCACCCACGGCAGATAGTAGAGCCTTCTTTTGGGAAGGGCAAGACTGGAGGAGTTCCAGTGTGGAAATGGCAGCAGGAGATTGCACCAAATCATCTACTATGCTATATGAATGGGCAGCTCGACCAGAAGCGGCATTTCGACGTAACGGTCCTTTAGGAATCTTGGTATGGACTTCAACTTTGGGTTGAGGGATATGTAAGGGACCATTGGATGTCGAAAGAGGCTCTGTAGAACTGGAAGAAGGGGACTCGGGGGCAGTCTGAGCAGGAGGCTTGGGGTACTGGCGAGACCGAGTTTGAAGGTGAAGGTCGACGGTTGGGGATGGATCAGAGTTCATCATGAGGATCTGGTAATCAGAGGAACTAGAAATGGAAGGTGGAGTGGCGACCTGTCTGTCAGGTGGTTGGGTAGCCACGAATCCTTGCTAAGGGAAAGGATCAGTAAACACAGCTGGTGGAGTAGTGGCCACATTAGGGGGAGCATGAGGGGAGGCATGTTGTCCTCGCAATGTGGCTTGAGACTCCCACATCTGCCGCATCTGTGGTAAGAGGGGACAATCGTGGGTGTAATGACCGTAAACACTGCAACACGAACAAGGCTTATTAGTGTGAAGAGGCATGTCTGGCTTGGGCTGAGTGCCATGTTGCTGGTTAGCAGTGTTGGGATCAATACCTTGAGGATTGGATCCACGAGTACCAGGGGTAGATTGATTTGGATTGCCTCTCTGCCTTCTTTGAGAAGGGGGATTAGTCATGCCCTGCTGTGCAAATACTTGCCCTGGAGGGGGCTGTAGGTGCTGTTGCTGGGGTTGAGGAGGCAAGGGAGGTGGAAGCGCATATGATAGAGGAGCTGGCGTACCAGGCTGCGGATAAGGGTAATGGTTAGGTTGGGCAACATTGAGGTAAGCAAGAGGTTGGGCAAAAGGATGAGGCATGCCGTATCCTGGATACATGCTACCTGGAGGGGGAAAAGTGCTAGAGGTGCTGGCCCCTCCCTGAGGGAGACCATAGTTCATAGGAGGTTGAGCATACAGATGAGAAAGGGCTCCAACGATACCATCGGCGGAATGAGATGCCCCCGGGGTGTTAGCACCTCCGAGCCTGGGGAGGTCAGGAAGGACGGTATAAACATAACCCGACTGAGCATAGATCAGGTCATACTTCAAGGCTATTAGGAGGGCGGCTTCTTCGGTTTGAGGGAAATGGGAGGCGACATGTTTGCCAATGGAAGCTAAGAGAGTGCGAAGGAACCAATCCGTATAAACCCGATCTTCGAAGGGTGGAGCTCGACATAAGCTTCGTCTTCGTCGCCATTCCTGGACATGAGTGGAAAGGTGGGTCGAAGAGGTTTGCTTAAAAGAGGTTAAAAGCTCTGTACCAGTATCGTATCGGAGAGGGAGCTGGAAATAAGATAAAAAGGCTTGGGCAATGGTCGCAAAGGTGGTATGGGAAGAGGTATCTTGGTAAACATACCATTTAGAAGCTTTCCCGGTAAGCGTGCATTGGAACAACCGAAGACGGATGGAATCATCGGTAATGGAATTGGAAGAACACCACATGTGGAAAGATCGGACATGATTGGTTGGATCTTCTCCAGCAAGGCCTTCAAACTTAGGGATGTCGGAGGGGAGCTTGGTTGGCATAGTAGGGCAACCAACATCATGGCCGATAGGGTCATTGATCAACTGATTGAAATCGGGGAGGCTGAGGCCTGCGATGTACGGCAGCAAGGGTGCAGCCGAGGTAGTTCCTGTGGCGGTTCCGCTAGTAGGAGTTCCGGCATTAGGGCTGGGAGCACCGCTAGCGTTAGGCCCTGGACCAGACATAGTGAAGGTGACAGGGGGAGAACCATAAGCAAAAGGAGAACCCAATGAATCAGAAGAGGAGTCGGAGTGCGGACTCGGAGGAGGACTGGCTCGACGACGGCAGGACGGAGCAGGTCGATCGACCAGAAACTGAGGATGAAGGCCAAGAAGTCTCTGGGAAGCGTGCCTTGGGGGCGCAATGGTGAAAACACAAACATGACACAAGGGGAAGAAGAATGAGTGACAAGGGAAGGGAGGTGCAGAATCAAGTGATTACAATGTCGAAACAAGGGCAGAAAGGTGCAGTGTTAATTGATTTTAAAGTCTTTGCCCAGTGGTGTAAACCAGGTTCTTCTTCGCTTAGGGTGAGTGTGTGGCGTGCGTTAATTTTAATTTTTAAACCCTTTTCGTTTTGAGAGCAAGAGAAAAAGTGTGCTGCGTAACTGAAAATAATGCTGCAAAAACAGTATATAATGCTGAAATAACATAAAATTAATAGCTACTAGTGCATCGATTCAACCCAAAAAGGCGGGTCTCTCAAAACTAATCTAAAAGAGGGAAAAAAATCTAGTCAAAATGTATTAAAAATAGGCCAATAGATCTAGGGTCGAAAGGGACAGGGATCTAAAGGGAAAAGCTGCTGAAAAGAGGTGCAGATCACAGCCAAGAGGCAGAGGCAAGGTGGCTGGAAAAAAGGAGGAAATCAACAAAAATCAGAAGGGGCAAGGAGGAGGCCCTAAAAGTTGATCCAAACAAATCTTCAGGAGGTGATTTGAAAGGGAGAAGAGCTGATTAAAAGCGGTCTGAAAAGGAGGTATCAGATCTAGAAAAGGGGGGTTGAAACTGTGAAAAAACAGACCTGAAACAGATAAAAACTCTTCCACAAAAAGTGGAGGGTACTGAAGCCCTAGGGGGCTATGTTCCCACGTAGATGAGTAAAAACAGATTAGAACCAGGTCGAAACGGGCTGAGACAGAGGCTGGAAAACCCTTACAGAATCTTCAGAAAAACCCAGAAAAATAGCATAAAAACAGCTGAAAAATTGGCAGGTCGCAGGTTCTGACCTGTTTTCAGTGCAGGTCGTAGAAAAAGGGCTAAAAAGTGCGACCTGGAGGTCCAGGTCACAGTTTATGGGTTGAAAAGTGCGACTTGAAGCTCCGGGTGTCTCGGCAGCAGATTTCCGAAAAAGTTGTCGTCTCAGTTGCGGCTGATGTCTGTCACCTGCGCAATAGGGCCAGAAACATGCGGAAGTTAGAAATTTTAATGTTTTAGGGTTTTATAGGTGAAAAACAACATGAAAATAGGAAAAAAAAAAGCTGAAAAGAAACCCTAGGGTCTGAAGTAGCTGGATATGCAGGAATATGAAAAACGACAACGGTCGTAATTGAAAACCCGTGTGGAGTCGCCAATTGTTAGTATGAATCCTTTGTCGATGTGTACGAAAAAAGACCACTTTAGCTACGCATAACTAATAGCCCTAACATCAAAATTGGCTGCCAATATCTTCAGATCTGCAGTTAGTTGATCAAGACAAGAGCTGCAAAAAACCAGATCTATGCATAGAAAGACATTAAGCAGTAAAAAGAAGGGTTTGCTCCATATATCCAATAGACAAGACAAGAACAATTTTTGAAAGAATTTTTTGTATTAAGGGCACCTGGGAGGAAAACAATAAGATGTTTCCAATTCTCCTCAATGGGATGGGTTCTTGGAAGTCCTCAGCACCTCGGATCTAGCATTTCTCTCTCCTGTTGGTGTAGAAAACCCAGACAAAGATAGAACTCAAAGGGAGCTCACACAGCAAATAATGGAAAATATGACAATGTTAATGGCTCAAAGTCGGACCAAGAGTTTAGATCCAGAGTGATCTAATAGGCAACAAAAGGTGAAGAATGGTAGGAAAAACCCTCCTATTTATAACAAAATATTGGGTCATTCTAGATCTTGGTGCATGATTAAAATAATGTTAACCAAATCTAGATCCACCTTTTATGGAATATTTTATTATATTTGTTGGAGGGAAAAATTATTTGACTTGGGTCAAATCCCTTTATTTGTCAATAATAAATAAATAAATAAATGATTTATTTATCTTCTTAAGGAAGTGGTTGAAGGATAATCAAATAAATAATGATTTATTTAATTATTTGTGGGTGATTTGGTCATATTTAACAAGGAATATTATCTAAATAAGATTTAAATAATTATTCCTAGAAAATAATAAGATAAATAAAGGTTTATCTAATTAATTTCTTTGTTGTAAGTTAAACATGACTAGGAATAATAATTAAATTATGGTTTAATTAATTATTCCATGAGGAAAATCAAACAAAATAGGTTTGTTTAATATTTCCTTTTGGGGTTTCCTTTTAGACCATAAACAACCTAATAAATATGGTTTATTAAGTTATTTTACATAGTGAAAGCAATTTTACTTAGGGTAAAATTGGTCTTACATGGTGTACTTGGGTCCATCTAATGATAAGAGGTTAGATGACCAAAAAATGGTGTAACAAACTGAAATGATCTATTTAAATAACACATAAGAGAAAGTTACAGACTGTGAAATACCAAAGACCAGAATCCTCTTTAACAGATGGAACTCCTCCTCACTGAGACCCTATGGGCTCTGAGCCTTCATACAAGAGTTCTACAAAATGTATACAAAAATCCTTTCACTGCATAATTTTCTGATAAAATCTGGAACCCTAAATCATCTATTCTTTGGGAGATTTATAGGAGAACCAGAAAGCTCGAAAAAGGGAGTAGGTGATGAACATTTAATTGTCTCATTAAAACAAAATGGCAGAGATGTGCACACCCATACTGCTTGATGACTTTGTAATGTTGTTTGTACTCACTGGCCTGCTAACTGAAATAAATGCACTGGGTAGAAAACTCTTCAGGAACACGGCAAAAAGTAAAATCACATAAACGTTTCGTCCTTTCCTGAAAGAAAATGGTGCTGAAAAGAAAGCTTTAAGGTATTTTTTCTGTGAATGGTACCCTCTACCTTCTAAACCTTGAATTACAGTTTAAGATCTTCAATGCTGAACGTTGAATTCCTCGATCATTTGCTAATATTTCTCTGCTGCTCCATTAATATCTTCATCTGCGAAATCGGCGCCTTGAATGTCCCTGGGAGGTTTGACAGAGCTTAAATCTGTTCTTTTAATGGAAGTCTTGTCCGCATACCTTTCCGAGCCTTTCTTCATAATTTCAACTCCTGAAAATGGTCCTTTGATGTGTCCTCTATCACAATAATAGAGACTGTGAATCATGATAGTTTTCCGCCACTGTAAACCTACAAAACCCGCAAACTCGTCAAGAAAACAAACACATGGGGACGGCGATGCAGTGGGGATGACAGTGTAGCAACGCGACATGATGAAATGGCAGAAGTATGCGGGGTGGCGATGAAAAATGCAGTGGAACAATGGTAGACGGACAGGGCAGAGGTTTTTAACATAAAACCATGAAAATTTGACTTATGACTGGAATATATAACGGGAGGAGGAAACATGTGACACACACGTGGAACAGGTGACGTGGAGGAAACCTGAGTCAACGGCAGAGCATGCAAATGATCTGGACCGTTCGATCTCAAGATGAGATCAACAGCTGAAACTGCGTCGGAAGGCGATGGACTGTGGGCCAGGGGCACTGTACACTTGGATTAACACCCGTGCATCTTCGTAGTGCGATGATTGTTGGATGGAGACCCCCAGATCAAACAGATATAATGCATATCGCTCTGTATCCTCAGTCGAACGATAACACGCGATGGAGAGCGGTTTTTGAGCCGTACGCGGGGACATGCGACGCACGATGTATGGAATCGCTCCAAATTGAGAAATATCGCTTGCCTCCGAAAGGTGGTGCGATAGAAACCGGGCGGGTTTTGCACAGTGAGCGGGTGTGGGGACCACCGGGACAGATAGACTCTAGGCCGTTGATTTTGTGGTTTGATCGGACGGTAGTCAGGCGGGCTATGGGCGCGACAAAGATGAATGAACGTCGTCCGATCTGTATAGATTGACAGCGCAAAATACTCCCGATATACATTTGATAAGCGCCTTTCGGGCTGGCATCTGGTTTAGCGCCTGGGTTACGTGGAGGAAAATATTTAAAGGGCTATGGCCGAAGGGGCTAGGCCTTATATATTTTTCAAACATGGACTTTTCGCCTTTTATAATGCAATGTGGGGATATAGGAAGGTAACGATAAGCAGAAAACAGATTTCGCAGGGCAAACCGAGAGGGTCTAAAAAGGTTTAAGCAAGGATGCTTATCAAAATTTCAATAGGATGCTGATATGATCAATATTGGCTCCACCTGGGGATGGCACGTTCATCCCTAAGCATGTCGAGAACTTTGCAAACCCTCTGATAATCTTCTGTGCAAACTCTACTCTTCAGCACTTCTACCTTTCCTTTCCATAATTCATCATGATACCCACATTATTCAAATAAAGATGAAACGGAAAACTAATATACAGTATAATACACCAAGCTATCTCTGCTTGGATTAGAACTGGAAGTAAGGTTTAAGAAACTGACCATTCACAGGGGCATCAAGCAAGTCACCCTGTAAATTTTCCAACTTGAAAGTATTGTTACCTCCCTACTCCACAATCTTGAAAGGACCGAACCAAAGTGGATCGAATTTACCATGTTTTCCTTTTTCAGCCCTTCGGATGTCCCATCTGAGCACTAGATCACCAATCTGCAGATTTCGGTCCTTAGCATGCTGATCAAAAAGGTATTCATCTTCTCCTGATACTCTGTTAGCCTTTGATTCACCTGATTGTGTGTTTCTTTCAATTCCACCAACTAGTTTATTCTCCTTATCATATCATCAGGCTCTTCTTGACTTTCCTGCATGAATCAGGCTACTGGTAGGGCTAATTGAATAGGAAATACTACTGCCCTCCCATATACCAATTCATATGGGGATTTCCCAGTTGCTCTCTTGCTGGTAATTCTATTGGCCCACAGAGCAAATTTCAACTGGGAATCCCAATTTTTTTTTATTTTCATTTATGGCCTTCTTCGGTGCCCTTACCAGGGTTTTATTGGAATATTCTTCTAAGCCATTTCCTTGTGGATAGTAGGCTGTAGAGTAGCTTAGTGTGATGTTATATTGCTGGCAGAAACTCACAAAATTTGCAGACTTGAAAGCCTGTGCATTATCAGTCACTATTCTGGCAGGACAGCCAAACCTGGATATGATGTTTTCTTCCATGAACTTTATTATCACAGTATCTGTGGTGTTCCTTGTAGGTATGGCTTCCACCCATTTTGTGAAATAATCCGTGGCAGTTAAAATCCACTTATGCTGACCACTCGATGGAGGATGTATTTCACATATAAAATCAATTCCCCATTGTCTGAATGGTTCATCCACGTGCACAGGAATCATGGGCAGAGGTGCCAACTTCAACCTTTCAGCAAATTTCTGACATTTCTCACATGCTCTAACCTAGGCAAGAACATCTCCAAAAAGCTTGGGCCAATAGAAGCCAGCCTTCAGGATTTTGTGAGCAGTGGCCCTCCAGTTGTAGTGACCCCCACAGATTCCTTCATGAAATTCAACTATAATACTCTCTACCTCATCCTATATGAGACACAAGACTAAGATACCTGAGGGATCTCGCCAGTATAGCCGGCCATTGGCGACTATATACTTCTGTGATTTCGATATTAGTGTTTTGTATTTAGCTTTATCACAGCTTGGAGGGAAGCTAAGTGAGAGGAGATATTCTACTATCTCTTTGTACCATTGACTGGTGAGGTACTTTATATGTTTTTGTGGAGTAGCTACTCCAATTCCCTGTCGCTCTTCTTTCTCCTTAGATACTGTTTGGTCAATTTAGTGTGTCCTAAATTGCTACATTAATTTGTCAATCCGGGATTCGTAAGCTAACGAAGTGTGGTGCACTATATGTGCAAGATAACCTACCTCTTACTTTTTTGTCGTTTTTGGTTTTTTTTTTTTTTATCTTGGGGGTTTTTATCTTGGTTGGTTTCCTAATGTGAGATGGAAATTCTAAAAGAAAAGTATGGATATAAATGTTCAAGGCAATTATGTCCTTTATAATGATTTCCCAAACTTCAAACTTCAAAAGGGTTTTAAAACATGCAATGACAAAATTAATTCCTAACAGAAAATGAAAATGTGCCACTATACTAGTCAAACAAACAGTGAACTATTGATCATGAAGCCCATTACCTTTGCTGCTGTCTAAATACAAAAGAAACTGTGTTCAAATAAATCCAAGAATTGCAAGCAAAGTAAAGCTAAAATCAAATCACATCAACTCATATTCTGACCCCTCACCATTATTCTTGCTATGGCTTTCGGAGGTAATCATAAACAACTTGAGCAATCTGATATCTAATTTGCAGAAAAATAAACTAATATCAAATTACACACTCATACTTCAATCCCTCACCATTAGTCTCGCTATGGCTTTCGGAGGTAACTGATAATGACATGAGTAATTTAATATCTAATCTAACTAATAAAGCAAATGTACAAAAATGAAATAAATAAAACAGTGCTGGAATTAAAAGCTAAGAAAAATAAATCAGCAGAAGGACAAGACTGATTCCATGTCATTAGTCATTGTAAAAATATGTGCAAATGCCCGGGCTGCCTACTGTAATCTGGAACAAAGACACTGATCAGTTAACAGCAGTATAAAGCATGAAAAATTATGGACAGAAATAAAACGTTAATACCATAAGAGATGTAATATATACACATGAATAACTATGGCATAATGAACGTAAGGAAATAAAGCATGAAACTATACAAGAATAAACAAAACCTCGGTGTGTGCAGGGGCCCTCTGCACAATCCTTGGGCAACAGCTATCAACCACGAATTATGCTTATGAACAGAGTCTTCTCATATATTCAAAATGCAGTCATAACAAGGAAATAATGTCACGGCACAGTGGGCTTTCTTTTCAGCAAAATTACATTACAGAAGCTAACTACTATGTGTATGAGAACGCATTATTTATAACATAGGATGACATAACTACTTCCCTACAATCTGCGCTGATAAAAGACACGTGAACAACCACATCCAGAAATCTAGCATTATGGCTGTCGTGAAGATTAAATCTATGGAGAGTGGCTGTTGGATTCGGCTTATGGAGCAGTTCACAGGTGTTGATATGTCCCCTGAGACTTAGGAACGGCCACGCAAGTCTTCACGTGGTGAAAAACGAAGTTTTGTCACCGTAGGACTCTTAGGTTGACCACCGCTTGACTACCTTTGACCACGGACTTCTTTGGTGAATTCGACTGAGCCAATAGGACTCGGTCCATATCCATGTCATTTCCAACTTGTCCATGTGGCTTGATTTGCTTGAAGACACCTGCAATATAGACTTTAACAAAATGGCTGCAGAAAGTTGAAGCAGCTGCGGAAAGTGGCAAGATTCCACAGCCTAATGAGAAAAAATCTAATTCAAACAGCAGACACAAAACATAGTTAAAAACCACTTTAAATGCTCTTTTATGATTAATATGAAATGATGTTGATGACTTAGGAGAACTAAATGGAAAAAGTCTAGAAAGGTAGAGTAGAAAGCATGCAATAAATTCCTAAATGTGATTCCTCACTCGCTATTATGGACAAATTTATACCCAAAGCTTGATAGTTTGATTCAGATAAGATTTTGTCAAACCCTTGTCCTTTGATCACCTTAGTAGGGCGGATGTCTAATTCATACTCCTGTATTTTACCAATCCACTTCCCCCTTTTTCCTTCACTATCCCCTTGGATAAGAATATCTTTTACAGCAACTATAGGCACAAATGCAGTGATATGGGACTGCAAGATATACATGTGGAATTCTTTGAGGGATTTTACTAGGGTGTATGCTTGCTTTTCCAATATGTTATATTTCAATTCTGCATCACGGAGCCCCTGATTGAAGAAGGAAATGGGTTGCTCTTACCCTTCCTCATTTTTCCGCAATAAAACTCCTGCTATTGTATGAGGTGATGCAAAAGAAAAGATCATGAAAGGTTTAGCATAACTGGCCCATGGCACAGGCTTTGCAAAAGCATTTTTATCCTGTAAATGCTCGTGATCTCGTAATTTACTTAACTTCATAATTATTTCTTTCTTCAGCATGTCTGTTATATGTCTAACTATTTCAGCATAGTTAGGAATAAACCTTCTCAGTAAATTAATGCGCCCTAGGAACACCTGTACCTCCTTCTTGTTTCTGGGAAAAGCAATACCATTTGTTACCTCTACCCTCTTAGGATCTATCTTCACCCCATATTTTGTTACAATGTGTCCCAAAAGTTTACCCTCTTCTAATGCAAATAAATACTTTTGAGGATTTAGAGAGAGACCATACCTTCTGCATTTCTCAAAGGTTCTACGTAGATGCTCAATGTGCTCAGTATCATCTTTGGAAAATACAGTGATATCATTGAGGTAGACTACTAAAAATTTATCTTGCTCCCCAACAAAAGCAATGTCCATGGCCCTCTGAAAAGTGGCCCCTACATTAATCAATCCAAAAGGCATCCTGGCATACATAAATGTACCCCATGGTGTGGTGAAAGCGGTCTTCTTTTGATCTTCTGGAAGTACAACCACCTGGTTATAACCAGAGAATCCATCCATCATTGACATCCTAGAAGCTCCAACCACCTTCTGCAGGATGTGATCCATCTTAGGCAGTGGATAATTATCCTTTAAGGATGCTCTGTTTAAATTCTTGAAATCCACACACAGCCTTATTTCCTCATATTTCTTCTGGACAAGGACTAGGTTTGCCACCCATTCAGAGTACCTCAATGGCACAATTATTTTGGCCTTTAACAGCTTCTTGATTTCCTTCTCAATAGAGGGAAGCAACAAGGGATTTATTTGTCTGAGCTTCTGCTTATGAGGCTTTGCATCTCCCTTCAGTGGAATTTTGTGTTGCATAATATTGATATCAAAAGTTTTCAAGTCTTGATAGGACCATGCAAACACATCTCTATAAGACTGAAATAATTTATGATATAGATTTTTATATTCTCCAGGGATCTTCCTGGACAGTTTTACAATTTTGGGGTCAGCCTCAGTACCAAGATTTAGGTCTTCTACCTGATTTTCTTCTACCACTTTTCTTAGCTACAGTGGGACATCATTCTTGTCAAATAATCTTTCTAGAGGCACCAACCCTCTAGGTATAATGTTTCCCTTTAACTGCAACACTTTATTACCTGCCACTTTCTTCTCCCAATTTCTTTATGAAGTATCTTCAGACTCAACCTATTCTTCAGCATCAATCTCCATATTGGAGCACCCCCCTACTGTTTCCAGGAATCTCTTCATTTGTTCTTCATCCTAAAATACTGCCAGTTCTTGATGTTATCTGGGATTGACGGCTGATAATGCACCTCAACTTCATATCTTAAAAGAGGGTTCTGTAGTGGTCGAAATGTACTAGCAGCCACAGTAAGGGAATCAGCCATCCTATTCTGTTCTCGGGGCATGAACTAGATATTAAATGCCAAGAATAAATTTTCTACCATGTCCCAAACTTCATTCCTATAAGCCCTCAGTCGTGGATGTTTGGTTTGACACTGATTCCTGACTTGTCTAACCACCAGTTCTAAATCTCCCAGAACTTTTAAACTTTGTATGTTCATGTTCCTGGCTGTCTTCAATCCTAACAGAAGTGCTTCATATTCAGCCACATTATTCGTAGCTTCATATTCTAGCTTGAAAGACAATGGAACCCATTTCCCTATAGGAGAAATCAATAATATTCCAGCTCCATTACCTTCTCTTGAATTTGCTCCATCAAAATGGAGCGTCCAAATTCTTGCTTCATGGCTCTCTGAGGGCTGCTCAGTCTTGATCTGACAGAAGGATGGTTCATGAGAAAAATCTTGATCTTCTTCTAGCATCAAGCATGAGAAATCTCCTTCTTTACTGTAGACTGGTGAATTTACAGAGTTATCAGCCTTAGTCACCGTCTTGACAAATCTAGTCTCCCTGTACAACCTCCTCTCTTGGCCACCAAAAACTGGGATAGTGGCATATGTTAAATCCAACTTAATTAAGCCACCAATTTGTGTTCCCCAGGATCTTGCAATAAAATGCTAAAGCGAGCTGGGATGTCAGCAACCACGATGTCCATTACCACACTTTTGTTGGGATTTGGGCCAAATTGACCACCAAATCCTTGATCATCCCCAAGAATTTAACTCTTTTGGAATCAAATGAATAGAGGTCTTTGTATGGATGGGTAATTTGTAATCCTAGTTGTTCCATGAATGACAAAGGAAATAGATTATGGGAAGCTCCAGAATCTAGCATACAATTATGTAATAGCAGGTCCTGAATCACTAGAGACACATAAAAGGGAGGAGTAGAAGCATCTAATTCCTCAACATGTGGACCAAATACAACCATGGGTCTTTCTTCTTGAAGGTTGAGACTATCTGGAGTGAGTATAGCTTCTAGAGGGAGCATGAAAGAGGTGACTTGGGATTGATATGCAGGTTGCTTTAATAGTTCTGTTAAGGGAACTGGGATTTTGACTTTTTCAAGTTCCTTTTGGAGACTGAAAATAGGGGAGGACTTTTCTATTACAACCTCTTTTGACTATTTATTTTCAGCTGAGGGTTTAACTTCTTTTGACTTAGATTTGGTATTAGGGGGAATGACTACCTTTGAAGAGGAAGGAGTTTGATCATTAGACTGCAAAGGTTTGTTTAGAGGGCCCTTACCTTTGTCTGTGACTTTCTGCATTGTAGACTCCTTCTGAGCAGGTGCTTCCTTCTGGGGTAACTCCTCTTCTTGATATTGAGTACGATTCCTCTTCCTAGAAGATCTGAGATCATATCTTCTATTGAACTATGCTTGCATGAAATCAGCAAATTGTTTACAATAATGATCAATTTCTGCCTCTTCTGTGTCTATAGTCTTTTCTTCTTCTTGCAATGAGCACTCAGCTCCATCATTCCTTGCAAAGGGCATTCTTCTCCATCACTATTTGAAAAGGCGAGATTTTCATCCTCCAGTCCATAGGCAGTGTCTTCAGTAGAATCATCTACTGGACCTTCTAGGTACAATGGGTGTGGTACCTGATCTTGTTGCTCCTTTGCTTCCCTTGGCAATATTTGCAGGGGTGGCTTCCTGTACTGAGGATTGTAACCTCTTTTTTGAGCATTATGGAAATTCTTGGGGGTTGAATTCTTGGTCTCTAATTCGAGCTTGACCAGTTTACCAGAAAGGTTCTTGATCATTTTTCTCATTTCTTCAATTCTATCATTGGCTGAGTCTCTGTCTTGGTAGGAGGTAGATACCTCCTCTTTTCCCCTTCTTCTGGTATCTTGTTTAGATTTTCCCTTTGATTTTCCAGTGGAGGCAAAGTTTTCTTCCAACTCTAGTGCATCTGACTGAGCATCATCTAGAGTAGCAGGCTTTCTTTCTCTGAGAGAGAAACCAAATTCTGAATCAAAAGCTGCTACAAAAACAACTTTAGCAGCAGTTTGATGAGGTTTCATCTCAGCAGGAAGACTCAAATGCAATTTATTAAATCTCTTGATAAATTGAGACACCCCTTCATTGTGTCTTTTCTTGAGTGTATTGAACTTAGTAAGAAAATGTCCACGGTCTTTCTTCTCTCCCCGTTTTCTGAGAAAAGTATCTTCCATTATTTCCCAAGTGGTAATAGAACGATCTACCAATGTCTTAAACCATTTTCGAGCTTCACCATCGAGAGATTGGAAAAACAGCCTCAAGACAACATCTAAGTGTTCCACATTAGAATTCTCTGCAAAAGCGCAGAAAACCTCAAGATGTTTTTGAGCATCAATCTCGTTTTCCCCATTGAATCGGGGTAGGATCTTCAAATAATCCTGTGGTAAATCATTCAACACTTGGGTTAATTCCAGAGGGGCATATTTATTTAGCAAGAAGCCTATAACATTTTCCATCGGAGGGGGTGGAGGTAGTGCAATAGTCTGATGAGTAAGAGGAGGATGAGGAAGTGGAGTATGAATAATAATAGGAATGTAATGAACAGCAGGCTGAGGTGTTAAGGGGAATAATGGTCTGTTAACAGTAGATACTTCAATGACTTCTTTAACCTCTTCAACCTCAGGAGTAGGGTGAAAACTATCTTTATTTCTGATACCTCCTCGGGGTGGGCTATCTGAATAGTAATAATCGGTATCTCCCATAGTGGAGACGGGATCTGGCACTTGAGCTTTTTGAGAAGAAGAGGATGGAAAGTCTTCTATAGACAATTCAGGGTTTTCAGAGTGGACTGATTTTCTTTCCCTCCAATTTCTTCTATGTATGATCTTTTCAGGGTCAGACACTGAAGGTTCCTTTGGCTTAAACGTATCTGACCTTAGGTGTGGCTTTCGGGGAGCCAGGGCTGCAAATAAATTTATCTAATAACAAATGTGGAGTCGCCAAGGTGAGGGATCTACAACTCTCAACTCTCCATACTCACCTACTTGAAGAGTGAATTAGGTTTTGTCAAGGCCCAAGGATTTTAATTTTCTCAACTTCGATCCCTGGCAACGGCGCCAAAAATATGTTGTCGCTCCTAGAGATAGCCTAGAGTTGTGATAGACCAGTGCCTAGGACATATTATATGGGAATCATATGGTATAACAGAGGAAATTATCAATAACAAGCTCTCATGCTATCTCTTATGAAACAAGGAATGTTAATCTGAATGGGACCAAGACCTTCAGAAACTGACACAGAGAAAGGGATATTGCAGAGGCAACATGCTAAACTCCAATATAAAAGCAACAGACAATTCAGAGACAGCTTATTGTTAAGAGGGCCGATTCAGAAATACATCACAGAAATAAATTATCAAAAGATGTATGTAGTGAATGAAATATTGAGGAGATATTAGTTAACATTGAGTTGATATTCAGATACACAATACTACCATGCATGGGCTTACCAAAGAAACTAATATAGCAGAAATATGGTTTAGATGAATAGTGGAATAGAATATCATGCATGAGCCATATTTAAAGCGCTTAACTAATCTGAGCATGGGTATCAACTAGGATAAATCCATCCCAAAAATCAGTGAGCCACTCGCATTCCAAAACATGATACAGGAAAGATGGATGAACTGAAATGATCTATTTAAATAACACATAAGAGAAAGTTATAGACTGTGAAATACCAAAGACCAGAATCCTCTTTAACAGATGGAACTCCTCCTCACTGAGACCCTATGGGCTCTGAGCCTTCATACAAGAGTTCTACAAAATGTATACAAAAAGCCTTTCACTGCATAATTTTCTAATAAAATATGGAACCCTAAATCATCTGTTCTTTGGGAGCTTTATAGGAGAACCAGAAAGCTCAAAAAAGGGAGTAGGTGATGAACAATTAATTGTCTCATTGAAACAAAATGGCGGAGATGTGCACGCCCATACTACTCGATGACTTTGTAATGTTGTTTGTACTCGGTGGCCTGCTAACTGAAATAAATCCACTGGGTAGAAAACTCTTTAGGAACACAGCAAAAATTAAAATCACATAAACGTTCTGTCCTTTCCTGAAAGAAAATGGTGCTGAAAAGAAAGCTTTAAGGTATTTTTTTGTGAATGGTACCCTCTGCCTTCTAAACCCTGAATTACGGTTTAATATCTTCAATGCTGAACGTTGATTTCCTCGATCATTTGCTTATATTTCTCTGCTGCTCCATTAATATCTTCATCTACGAAATCAGCGCCTTGAATGTCCCTGGGAGGTTTGACAGAGCTTAAATCTGTTCTTTTAATGGAAGTCTTCTCGACATACCTTCCCGAGCCTTTCTTCATAATTTCAACTCCTGAAAATGGTCCTTTGATGTCCTCTATCACAGTAATAGAGACTGTGAATCATGATAGTTTTCTGTCGTTGTAAACCTGCAAAACCCACAAACTCGTCAAGAAAACAAACGCATGGGGACGACGATGCAGTGGGGATGACGGTGTAGCAACGCGGCATGATGAAATGGCGGAAGTATGCGGGGCGGCGATGAAAAATGCAGTGGAGCAATGGTAAACGGATAGGGCGGAGGTTTTTAACGTAAAACCATTAAAATTTGACTTATGACTGGAATATATAACGAGAGGAGGAAACATGTGACACACACGTGGAACGGGTGATGTGGTGGAAGACCGAGTCAACGGGAGAGCATGCAAATGATCTGTACCGTTCGATCTCAAGACGAGATCAATGGATGAAACTGCGTCGGAGGGTGATGGACTGTGGGCCAGGGGCACTGTACACTTGGATTAACACCCGTGCATCTCCATAGTGTGATGACCGTTAGATGGAGACCCCCAGATCGGACATCTATAATGCATATTGCTCCGTATCCTCAGTCAAACGATAACATGCGATGGAGAGCGATTTTTGAGCCGTACGTGGGGACACACCGTGCACGATGTATGGAATCTCTCCGAATTGAGAAATATCTCCTACCTCTGAAAGGTGGTGCGATAGAAACCGGGCGGGTTTTGCACAGTGAGTGGGTGTGGGGACCACCGGGACAGATAGACTCCGGGCCGTTTATTTTGTAGTTTTATCAGACGGTAGTCAGGCGGGCTACGGGTGCGACGGAGATGAACGAACGTCGTTCGATCTGTATAGATTGAAGGCGCAAAATGTGTCCGATATACATTTGATAAGCACCTTTCGGGCTTGCATCTGGTTTAGCGCCCGGGTTACGTGGAGGAAAATATTTAAAGGGCTAGGGCCAAAGGGGCTAGGCCTTATATATTTTTCAAATGTGGACTTTCGGCCTTTTATAATGCAATGTGGGGATATAGGAAGGTAACGATAAGCAGAAAATGGATTTCTCAGGGCAAACCGAGGGGGTCTAAAAAGGTTTAAGCAAGGATGCTTATCAAAATTTCAATAGGATATTTATATGCTCAACATAATATATTTGAAAATATTTAATACATAGGAGTGGGTTAAACTATAATGGAAGGGTTTATATGAATTGGGGAGTTTAAAGGATAGTGGGACCCAAGGAATTTAAAATATAGGTTAAATTAATGTAAAGGGAGTTAATATATGATATGGGAAGTTAATGAAATCTGTATTCGGTAGTAAATATGTGCGGGAATGTATATATATAAATAGGATGTTAATAATACACTAGAAGTAAATAAAAATAGTATCAGGAAGGGTTTTTTTAGTGGGGCCCGACACATTATTTTAACTAATTAAACTATGCAAAGTGTGTTTTTGCATGTTTTAAATGAAAAATGGGAAATTAATAAAGGGGAAGTTATCTTAAAGGGGGATATTAGTGATATGAAATGACCAATTTATTCTTTCCATGACTTTTGAAAGTACTTCTACCTACCCATCATTTACCCTAACATTTTTTCTTCATTTATTTGGGTGCATTTGAGCTTGTTGACCCTTCTTATTTTTCCTTTATAAGCAAACTATATAATTCTAACCTTATGACTTCCAATGGCTCAGATAAAACTGATGAGCTCATTATTATTCTCTACCTAACTACTGATTAGCCAATATTAAATGGTTTGGCTAGATCTTTATTCTCTAATTATCAGCATGAAATTTAAAGCTTGAATAAATCAAGATTAAATTGTTTGATCTTCATGGACTATGGCATTTTTGACAAGCTGCACACAATCTTATTTGCAAAGTAAAGTAAAAATTAGTGGTATTTGAATTTGCATCACTTTCAGGATATTATTTTTATATCTTTTTGGTGGGGTTCATACTTTATTTTCTTTTTTGATCTTTTTCTTTTAGTCCTTTGATTTTTATTTTAGGACTTACCCTCTTTACATTTTTTAATATGGGAAAACATTTGCAGAAAGAAAAGTATCTACAATATTACAAGACTTTAGCATAGTCAATTCAAAATTATGAACCCTATTATTATAGGACCCTAATAGTGGCTCCACTTGGGGATGACATTTCCTGGTGAAATGTCAAGAACTTTAAGATCAGTGGCCTTGGAACTTTGACTGTGCTTGCCTTGAAACTGTTTTGTGAGCTTTTCTTTATTCATACATATGATATTATGTCTTTCAAAGCTTAGGGCCTTCTCTTTAGGCTTCAACTTTGGAAGAGAAACATCCAATCCAATCTATGCTTTCCAATGGTATTTACAACGAGAAAAGTAAAAAAATTAAACTTAGTGATTAATCTGGAAAAATTAATGCTTCATAATTCTACCATTGACTGGTCCACCTGGTAGATCTGCTTCATCTGTCTCCTTCAATAAAAATGCATTATTACCTATGTAATCATAAATGATGTATGGGCCTTTCCAAATAAAATCAAACTTACCATGTTTCCCTTTATCTTATCTTCTAGAATCCCATTTAAGAACTTTATCACTTATGTAAAAATCACCTTCTTTTGTTTTCTTGTCAAAAATATTTTTGATTTTATCTTGGATCACTTGTGATTTGACATAGACTTCTTCCCCGGTTTGCTGCAAATGTATTGTCTGATTTATCCTTCTCTAGACATCATTAGGTTCTACCTGCAATCTTGGATTATTTTCATCACTGGTACTCCTAAAGAGAATGGAAAAACAACATCCATCCCATATACTAGTTGATAGGGAGATGTACCAATGGAATTCTTTGTAGTTAGTCTATCTACCCATAAGGCATTGACCAACCTTTTGTTCTAGGTCTTTTTTCTATATTCTAACAGTTTTTTTATGATATTAACCAGGCTTTTGTTTGAGGATTATACAAGTCCATTACCTTGAGGGCAATAGGCAGTTGAATGGCTAAGGTTGATGTGGTATGTGTTACAAAATTCAATCATCTTCTTGGATTTGAAGCCAGCTACATTATCAGTAATGAGCTTTTGTGGGCATCCAAATCTAGAAAGGCTATTGTTTTCAAGGAATGAGATAATGATAGAATCAGTGGCTTGTCTAGAAGGAATGGCTTCTATCCACTTGGTGAAGTAATAAATGGCTGTCAAGATCCATTTATGTTGGGCTAAGGAGGGTGGGTGAATTTCACCAATGAAGTGTAGACCCCATTGCTAAAATGGAATTTATGTGGAGATGGGTTTGAGGGGTAAAGGTAATATTTTTTTCTTCCCTTCAAAGTTCTGGCATTTGTGACAAGAGGTCACATACTTTCTAACATCTCCAAAAGGAGTGGGCTATTAAAAACCTACCCTCAAGATTTTATCAGCAGTTGATTTCCAGTATAGATGTCATTTCTTTTAACTTTAAGAATCTACCTTTAGTTCTAGACAAACTAGGGGGAGCTTGTAGGTTAAGTAGAACAAATATGATATCTGTATACCAAGGTGAATCTAAAAAAGCTTCACTAATCTATGGAGTTGCCATTGCTTATTGATGATCTATTTCTGCAATGAAATTTATATCTAAGGCTCGATAGTTCGATTAAGCCATGAGTTTGGCTAAACCTTGGCCTTTAATCAACTTAGTAGGCTTTATTTCAATGTCATATTCCAATATAGTAGCAATCCATTTGCCTCTCTTTCCATCAGGCCCATTTTGAGTCAGAATTTCATTGACTACTGAATATGGGACATATGCAATTATGTGTCACTATAAAATATACACTCTGAAATCTTTAATAGCCCTCACTAAAGAAAGTTCTTGTTTTTTCATTATGTTGTACTTTAATGTTTCATGTCTTAAGGATTTGTTGAAAAAAGCAATGGGTTGTTCATAACCCTGATCATTCTTTTGCAACAATACTGTTGCAATGGTATGTTCTGAAGCAAAAGAAAAAATAATAAAATATTTTTTGAAATCAAGACTTATTAGGACAGGTGTTTTTGTAAGGGCTTGTTTGATTGATTCAAAAGATTTTTTAGCCTCTACTATCCATTTAAGTATTGAATCCTTATTTAACATGTTATTCAATTATTTGATTAGTTCTGCTAGATTAGAAATGAATCTTCTAAGAAAAATAATTTTACTTAAGAATGCTTGTAATTCCTGATGTTTCTAGGATGACCTATGTTTAAAATTGCCTCTATTCTAGATGGATCTATGCTAATTCCCTCTTTTGAAATGATATGTCATAAGAGTTTACCTTCTTCAAGTCCAAAGAGTGTCTTTTTGGGATTCAAGGAAATATCTTTTTTTTTAGCATTTAATAAAAACTCTTCTCAAATGATCTAGATGTTCATTGTCTATTTTTGAAAATATTGTTATATCATCTAGATAAATGACTATAAATTCATGAATCTCCTTGGCAAAATCTATGTCCACAACTCTCTGGAATGTGGCTCTTGCATTCATCAATCCAAAAGGAATTTTCAAATACATGAAAGTACCCCAAGGAGTAGTAAATGTTGTCTTTGCTTGATCTTCTGGTTGAACTAATATTTGATTATATCCAGAGAATCCATCCAACGATGAAATTTTGGATGATCCTACCACCCTCTATAAAATATGGTCCATTTTGGGGAGAGGATAGTTATCTTTTAGTGACACTTTGTTTAAGTTTCAGAAATAAACACAAAGTCTGATTTCCCCTGTTTTCTTCCTAGTGAGAACTAATTTTGAGACCCAACCAAAATATCTAATACATGCTATGATTTGTGCCTCATACAACCTTTTTACTTCTTTTTCAATCAAAGGCATAAGAAGTGGATTAATTCTCCTAAGCTTTTGTTTAAATGGTTTCTGATTTTCTTAAATGGGTATTTTATGTTGTATGATGCTGGTGTCATAAGACTTGAGATATCCATAACTCCAGGCAAACACATCTTGAAATTATTTAAACAAAATTATGTATTTCAACTTTTCTTCTGGAGGTAATGCTTTGGATAATTTGATGAGCTTAGGTTTTTGTTTTGTTCCTATGTTACATTCTTCTATGTCTGATCTTAATGGTTCCATTTTTGGTTTTCTAGCTACATCATTGGAATAAAAAAGATCTTCTAATGGGGCTAATCCCTTAGGCAAAAAATTATCTTTAAGGTTCAAAATATATGATTCATCATTGTTTATTTCTTCTATTTCTACTGTTTCTAATTTATCTATTTCTACTTTAGTGAATTTAGTGGGTTCAGTTTTATCTAAATCATTTACATCTAACTCACTATTTATTGTATAATATATTGTACAATCAGTGTCTATGTTACAATTTTTAAATTCTCCCTCGACATTCATAAAGATTTGAGAATCTTGTGAAAAAATCTGCCAATATTTCAAATTGTCTGGTATAGTAGGCCGGCATCTTACCTTTGCAGTGTATTGGTGATTTGGCTAAAAAGGAAATCTGCATGTACTAGAAAAACTAGCCAAACTGTGTGCATGCATGTTTTGTTTCCTTGGAATAACATCAAAGTCAGTTTCAAGCAACTCTGTAATCAGATCTAGAATGGTTTCTCTATATTGGCCCAGTCTAGGATTATTCACAGAATACTCTCTTTTGACACTGAGGGTAATCCCCAATCAGTCGTTTTCTAGACTTCCTTAATCAGGAAAGATTCCACAGAGTTCACATACAAGGAATTAATTGATTCATTTATTCATCCAATTGTCAATATGCTAAGAAGTATCAGTGAACCTAGGATCAGTGAAGAAATAAAGAAAGCATTGCTCTTGTCTGAACACAGTGAACAGGTTTATGAATAGGAAGGATGCAACGGTCAAAGGCATCAGCTAACAAACCTATCACTGCATCATATTCATCATGGTTATTGGTGGTAGCACCAATGCATACGCCGTTAGAGAGGACAAGCGAATGTAAGGGGGTGAAAATGGCACACACTGCTGAGGCTAGATTCTGGGAGTAGCGATTTGCACCATCGACATAGCCAATATATGGTGTGGATAAGGGATCCATCTAAAAGGTGCCACAAGACAAAATATGAGAGGATGATGAACAATGCTGACAACCTGAACGCAATGGAGAAAAAAAAAGCATTGCGAGATGGAATGCTATGGGTAGAATTTATACACCCCGCACACTGAATAGTGGATGGTGTGGGAGAACTGACTTGGGGACAGCTTGTGCTCAGGTTGTGAAAGTCACCATAGACACAGATGGTGCCATTTTTCTTATGGGCTGGATAGATAAAGTCAGGGGTGGTAAATGCTTCCATAATGTCATCATCATAGTAGAAGATGGGGTGACCGGTGGAATTATGACCACATGGCATGGCGAAACTACCTGACTCATCATCATGAGAAGTGAGGGTCACATTCACATCGTCACAGAGGGTGACAGAAGAACAAGTAGATGAAGGATCCATTGATATTGAGCCCAAGGTGATTGCTAAAGGGAGGTTAGGTGAAACAAAATGGGATGCCCCAAAGCGGTCTTCCACCGTTGATCTCATAGATGATGACAGGTATAGGATAGTGGCCGAAGGCTCTGTAATCTCAACATCAGGAAGGGAAATGTCAATGGGAGTGGATGTGTCCTCTGGTTTTGTCGAAACATAATGCGCAAGTAAGGGAGAGGTGGACTCGTTGTGCTCGGCCTCGTATTGGTGAACCACTTCCAAGGAGGTGCGGTAATCTGCAAGGTGGGGAAAAAGGTGGGTATAGTGGCCATGGATATCAAACAAAGCACAAGGGTGGTTTGTGTGAACAATCTTGAGTTTCTTTGGCTGAATTCGGTAAAGTAACATGGACTTCTGGGACATCATCTCGGGAAACGAGACGTTGACCATGGGTTTAATACGAGACAATTCAGGACAATGATGGGTGGCATGAACGTCAACATCACACAAGGCACATAAAGGTGTATGCTTTGGACGCTTAGGAGGAGCATGAGTTGTCTAGCCAGCCCTATCCTTAGGTGCCTTTTTGCGGGCTTTTCCCCCCTCACCTGAGGCTTTCACAACAAGAGTAGGTTCCTGTTGAGGTGGCTGAGGCATAGAAGCAAAGGGAGGGGTCATGGCAACCAGTTGGACCGGGGTCAAAGCAGTGTAATTTTTGAACTAATGAGGTGGGATATTGGCTGGGGGATCAATGTCCCAGAATGGGATCCCCAAGGTCATGTTGGGAAGGGTCAAGGTGGCCATAGCAGGTACCAAAAATACTCCAGAAGGGGGAGCAAGAAATGGTATTTGACCGGAGGGGTAGTGGCTAGGCAGAACAACTCCTAAATGGTTAAGGCCAGGGGGAATCATTCCAGGAGGAAAAATAGGATCAGGGACACTAGCTACTAATGGAGGGCCTTAAGGAGGAGGACCTAAAGGCTGATTCGAAGTAATATGAGCAAGTTGCAAAGGGCGAGGCTGTTGACTAGTCAAACCAGACTATTTGAGGTCGGACTGAGATGATTTCATCATACAAACATTCGACGAGCTAGGGTTACAGATAAGAGGGGGAAGACCAGGGAATGAACCAAGTAAAGAAGAATATTTATAGACTCCAAGTAAGACATTGGTCGGAGGTTCAACTACTTGTTTATTTTCCACCAAAGAAATAGTGGAATCTGGAGAGGTCTGGGACTTCGGTTTGTAATATTTCAGCTGGTCAATTATGACGATCTTTACATTATGAGGAAAGCACATCTTACAGTGAACCGTATATGGGATAGAAAACATCACATAAATGTAGCTATAACCCAATAGAATGTTGTAGTCTAAGGGGGCATCAATGACTTCAATGTCAACACAAACAGTCTTGCTTGGAAGAGTAGTAGGATAATTGCAGAACATGCCAAGGGGCTGAGAAGAGTGACCATCCCACACACGGAGGGTGATAGTGGAAGGGGATAACTCGGGCGATCTGAGTTGTTTCCATATAGAAGCGGACATCATGTAGGTGGATTCCCCCTTGTCAATGATACATCGGGAGATGTTAGCATTCCAGATTTGAACAGGTATTTGGAAGGCGACGGATTCAGGGAGGGTTGGATGCTCTGACTAGTCAAAATCAAAGAAAATAAAATGATCATCTGAAGGATACATATCACCCATAGAAGTTAGAAGAGATTTTCATTGTGAAAGACACGAATGGAGGACTTCCAGCATTGACATGGCGGTAGGGGATTGTGCCAAGTCATCTACTATACTATAGGTGTGGGCGACTTTACCGAAAGCAACATTTCGGCATAACGGTCCCTTGGGGATCTTGGTATGTACCTCTGACTTAGGTTGAGGGATATGTAAAGGACCATTGGGTGTCGAAATTGGATTTGTGGGGCATCAAGACAAGGGATCGGTTGCAGACGTAGCGAGAGGCTTGGTGTACTAGCGCGACTGAGTTTGAAGGTTGAGATTGGTGGTATTGGCCTAGTGAGAGTTCATCATGAGAATATGGTAATTAGAGGTACTAGATGAGGGAGGTTGAGTGGCCACCTGAATTTTAGGGGGTTGGGAAGCCACATATCCTTACTGAGGGAAAGGATTGGTAAACACAGCCGGTTGGATAGGCGCAACATTAGGAGGAACCCAAGAAGAGGCTTGATCTCCTCGAGATGTTGCTTGAGCTTCCCACATTTGACACATTTGAGCTTAAAGGGGACAATCATGGGTATAATGACCATGGACACTGCAACAAGAACAAGGATTATTCATGCGAAGAGGCCTATCCTTCTTGGGTTGACCGCCCTGTTGCTGGGATGCAGTGTTAGGTGTATTCCCTTGGGGATTGTTTCCTGGATTACCTAGAGCAGTTTGATTCTGGTTTCCTTTCCTCTTCTTTTTGGATGTGGGAGGATTAGTCACACTCTGTTATGCATACACTGACCCTGAGGGGGGGTGGCTATTGTTGTGGAGCTTGAGAAGGCATGGGAGACTGAAGTGTTGGTGTTGAAGGAGATGGAGCATCGGGCTGTGGATATAAATAGTAAGGATGTTGAAAAAAATTGGGGTAAACATGTTGGGAAAAATTAGGCCTTGGCATTAGAGGATGTACTTGGGAAAAGGCGTGAGGCATGCCATGTCCTGGATACATGCTGTTGGGAGGGGGAAACATACAGGAGTTGGTCCATCCGTTAGTGAAACCATAACCCATGGGAGGATGAGTGTATGGATGTGAAAGGTATCCAACGATACCGTTGGTGGTGTGAGATGCCTTGGTGCATTGGAACTACAAGGTCTAGGGAGATCAGGTAAGACGGTATAAACATAACCAGATTGTGCATAGATCAATTCATATTTCAATGCAATTTGAAGGGCTTCTTCCTCAATCTGAGGAAAGTGAGAGGCGAAATTTTTACCAATAGAGGGAAAAAGGGATCTGAGAAAGAAATCCATGTAGACATTGTCTTCGAATACAAGGGCTCAACATAGGCTTTTCCTTCTGCACCATTCTTGAACATGGTCAGATAGGTGGGTGGTAGAAGTCTGACAGAAAGTGGTCAAAATTTTGGTGTCGGTGTCATAGCTAAGGGGAAGCAGTAAGTAGGATAGAAACGCCTTTTTAAGAGTCCCAAAAGTAGTCTGAGAGGTAGCTTCCTGGTCGACATACCACTTGGAAGCTTCTCTAGTAAGTGTACGCTGGAATAACCGAAGATGGACAGAGTCATCAATGATAGATTTGGACGAACACTAGATGTGGAAATAATGAACATGGTTGGTAGGATCCTCTCCAGCATTTCCCTCAAACTTAGGGATGTTTGAAGGAAGCTTGGTTTGCATAGTAGGCCAACCAGAATCATGGTGTATGGGGTCATTAATCAAATAGTTGAAATCAAGAGGGCTTAGGCCTGCCATATAAGGAAGTAAGGGAGCAGCTAGGATTGTTCCTGTTGCAGCTCCACTAGTAGCAGTTCCAGCATTAGATTCAGGGCCACCACCAGAGGTAGGTCCTACACCAAACATGATGAAGGTGAAAAGCAAAGGAGAACTGGGGATTGAAACAGAACGGGAACCTGATGAAACAGAAACATAGTCAGAATGGGAACTCGGCATAGAATGAACTCAGACCCTACGTGGTGGGGTAAGTCTTCCTAACGAAAATTGAGGATGAAGGCCTTGGAGTCTCCGGGATAAGCACCTTTGGGGCATAATTATGGGAAAGTAACACTGAACCCAATAAGGAATAGAGGTAAACAAGGGCAGGGAGGTGCAGATCAATTGATTGCAATGTTTAAGTCTTGGCCTGGTGGTGTAAACTAGACATTCTTCGCTTTAGGTATGCATGTGTGTGATAAGTGTGTTAATTTTAATTAAGCCCATGCATGTGTAGAGAAAAAATAAAATATATGTTTTATAACTGTAAATAAAACTAAAAGCGACAATAAAGGAAACTGAAAGCGACAATAAAATAAACAGCTAAAGATGCATAAACTTAAACTCAAGGAGGAGGGCTTCCCAACAACTAGTTTATGGGTGGGATAAATCCACTCAAAACACAAAAAATGGCCAATGGATCTAAGGTCAAGAGGGATAGGCATCTAAAGGTAAAATCTGTTGGAAATAGGTGCAGAAAACAACACGAAACTAGACTCGGGAAATATGCTGAAAAATAGGTGGCGAAAGGCTACAACCTAAAGGGAAATGGAGGGGACCTTAAAGGAGGACCAAAAAAAAAAAAAAAGAGGTGTTTTGGATGGATAAATAACCTATCTGAAATGGATCTGAAAGTGCAGGTTCAAATCTATAAAAATGGCTGGAAAAACACTGAAATCTTAGAATACGTGCTTCAGCTAAACTCCTCCTAAAAGGTGGAAGCTTTTAGAAGCCCTAGGGGGCTTTGTTCCTACTTAGACGAGTAAAAATAAGAAATTATAGGTCCAAGATGGGTAAATGTAGAGGTCAGACAACCCTGAATAGTTCCCTAGACAAACCCTGAAAATCACAGAAATATCCCGCAAAAAAAGTACAGGTTGCATGTTCTAACCTGTTTTCCATTGAGGTCTCAATTTTTGGGTAGTTATCCACTACCTAAGAGATAAGGTTGCAGGTTAAAAAGTGCAACCTGCAGTTTCGGCTATCTCGGGGGCATATTTCAGAAAAAATTCTCGTCTCTGTTGCAGTTGATACCTATTACCTGCGCAAAAGTCCTAGAAACACAGGAAAGTTATAATTTTTACTGTTTTAGGGTAAAAAAGGTTAAACAAAACATTAAGGAATGAAAAATAAGAATTTGAAGAAAAAACGTAGGGGTTGAAGTAGCTGGTCATGCAGGGATATGAAAAAAGACAATGGTCAAAATTAAAAACCCTTGTGGAGTCGCCAATTATTAGTGTGAATTCTAATCACAAGAGTACGAAAAAAACTCACTTTAGTTGTGCACAAAAAACAACCCTAACATCAAATGTGGCTGTCAATTTCCTTAGATCTGCAGTATGTGATTAGAATAAATGCTACAGAAATCTAGATCTATGCAGTTAAATACATTAAACAACAAAAATAAACAAGATTATCTCCATACATCCAATGGACAAAGCAAGAATTTATAAATAATTTTTTGTATTATGACACCTAGGAAGGGAACACATAAATATGTTACCAGACCCCCTTAATGGGATGAGTTCTTGTATGTCCTCAACGCTTCAGATCCAAGATTTCTCTCTCTTCATGGTGCAGAAAACCTAGACAAAATGTGAAACTCAAAGGGAGCTCACAAGCAAAAGGTAGAAAAATATGACAATGATGGAGGATCAAAGTCAGACCAGAAGTATAGATCAAAAGGTGATGTTAAGGAAACAAAAGGGATTGAGTGAATGGAAAACCCTTCTATTTATAACAAAATATCGAGTTAGTCTAGATATTGATGCATAATTAAAATATTATTAATGAAATCTAGATTCAACTTTCATGGAATATTTTATTATTTTTGTTGGAGGGAAAACGAATTTAAACTTGATCAAATCCCTTTATTTAGAAACAGTAAATAAATAAATGAGTTATTTATTATTTTAAGAATATGGTTGAAGAATAATTAAATAAATAACTATTTATTCAATTATTTATAAATGTTTTAGTTGAATCTAACAAGGAATATTATTAAATAATGATTTAAATAATTATTCCTAGAAAATAATAAGATAAATAATGATTTATCTAATTAATTTTCTTGTTTTGGGTTAAATATGACTAGGAATATTAATTAAATAGTGGTTTAGTTAATTATCCCTAGATGAAAATCAAACAAATAAGGATTTATTTAATTATTCCTCATGGGGTTTCATGTTTAGACCAGAAATAACTTAATAAACTATGGGTTATTAAATCATTTCTCATAGTGAAAGAAATTCTACTATGGTAAAATTGGTCTTACATGGTGTACTTTAGTCCATCTAATAGTAACAGCTTAGATGACCAAAAATTGGTGTTTGTAGCTCAATTTCATTGTTTTATAGTGTAAACCCTCCATTGGTCCCTACGTCGTGTTTTAGTTGTTGGCCCATGTTTTCATAATTTGCAAGATAAACACACTCTCTCATAGACTTTTTACCCTCCCTCACACTCAAAACCATCTCTCATATCCTTCACACCCCTTCATTCCCATTTTTTAAGCCCCAAACGCTAAACCGTAGCCTAATGCTGCATTTTTTGGCAGTTTTCCTAGCTAGGACTGTGTAAAAATTCCTTGGCCTAATTACCATACTTATTTCACTCCATTCCACTTCCTTTAGTTCCCTAAGACACCTGTCTACCTCCTTAAATTTTCCTACTCCCATATCCCTTTCCTAACCCCTTCATCCTATCCCTTCACTCCCTTCCCCTGTTTTGTCCGATTAGGGTTTTCCCCTTACAAACTATCAAATGGAGGGCCTTTTTAACAAGGGAAGCCAATTGTCAAGATATGAGCCCTTAAACACTCATGAAGTGATTTCTTCACCATTATCCAAGAATTTTTTTCAAAGGGTAGGATGTCTTCCTTTTCGTGAGCAAGTTGAAAAAGTCAAATACCATGCCACATTAACTAAATTGTTTTCCACTCAGCTAAAAAAGGACAAGGTAATGATTGCAAGGGTTACTTTCACTATATCAAGTGATGTAATAGTTGAGGCCATAGGATACCTAATTATGGTGAGAAATGGTTCAAGAACCAAGACCTAGAGATTCAAAACTACAAGCCCTACCTCAGAAGACACTATAAACAACACATGAAAAAGGTTTTCCTGTTGGGCACCTCCTTGAGAAGTATACATCACTAATGAAGATCATCATGAAGTAATTCACCAGTGAGGGAATATTTTCCAGACTATAGAGGTAGCATGTCACACTACTCATGCATTTCACAGTGGTAAAGCCACTCAATTTTCCCTACTACCTCTAAAGAAGTCTGGAAAAGATGGCAGAAAAATTTCAGCATAGGCAGAGTCTTCTTGAAGTCAACCTCTTCCACCATGCTCTTATTAAAATATTTTTGTTACACCAGCTTGAACATAAGAGCATCACTTGGGAAAAATTCATGCAAGTAGATGTATATTTTCCTTCTAGTAGCCAGCTTACTAGCCCTATTTCACCATCAGCACCATCTAGACATGTGAAGGTTGGCTCACCTAGAAAATTTTTAGTGAGGAGGAGGATTGAGGTCACTCAAAAATACCAAAAAGGCAGAAGTCTTGTGTTTTCTCCTCAGATTGAGGAAGGTGCCATGCTCACATCAACAAAACAGGGATTACCATTACAACATGAGACATCTTCGCATGATGAGGAGCTCATCCATCATGACATTGACGTAGTAGACTTTGAGGCCATTGAAGAGAATTAAAACCTAAATTGGATCATAAAGGAAAAATATGCTCAGATCAATGAACTCAAGGACAATTTGGCAAGGTATAATTTCATAATTTCCTTCCTAGAGCAAGAGAATAATCAGTTGAAGGTAAAACAATTGTCTTTAGAGAAAAATTAGTTTAAAGCTAGTAAGCAAGATGTGAAAGGAAAAGCAATGGTTGACAGTGAAGATTCATAAAAGCATGAAGGGTAGGTGACAAGGAAAAGGCCAAGGACCATGGGTCTCTATAGAGCACTTCAGAAAGAAAGTGAGCAAAATCCACCAGATGAAGAGTTGACATTTGAAGAAAGGATAGCAATGGAAATTAATGAAAATAGGGAGTTTTGTATTGATAAAGTAAATATTCACTTGGAGAAGCTCCTTGAAAATTCTAACAGAGACAACAAGTTACGAAAACACATGGCTGCCCACTACTACACAATAAATCAGATTTACAAAGTCAAAGTCAAACAATTGCAAGCAAAACTGAAAGAAACCCTAATTAGTCAAAAGGATAAAGGTAACTTGGAATTACTTTATGATGCTTCCTTAGTAGCATAATATACCTTATCATGCATCTCTAGACCAATTTTGAAGTGTTTTGGAGAAATTTTTGGGTTTTGTGAATTTTTGGTCAAAATTAGCAATTTTGAAACCCAATCCTATTGGAAAAAACACAGTGTGGGCCACACTGCGCTTTTTTTGGGCAGGTCCAATGGATACATTATCATCATTGGTGGATTCATCTTGATGCATATTTCGATCCTAGTCAGTGGTGGAGCCATGTCAGCAACTTTTGGAGGGTCAAAATGCCCAAAAACTATCAAAAAATGACCTTTTTGCCCTCTTTTTGGAGGTCGTGCTATGTTTTCTAAGTACTCTTGGGAGAATGAAATTTTTGAGGGCTAGGAGCTACCTTTTGAGTTATTTAACATCCTATCATGTATAATACATATAGGACTATCCATATCAACTTTCAGATCGACATTTGAACACCTAGAAGGCCTTCAAATTTCCCTTTTCCCTAGCACATTGTGTTTTCTCCAAGCACGTTGTGTTTTCTCTAGAATTCGTTGTGTTTTCTCCAGTATGTGTTTTTCATAGGAAGCTTGACCAATTTTCACTTTTTACCTGTGTAATTGAGTATGAGAATAGTGAAATAGGGTAGATACATGTTTGTTGATGTAATTTTTGGCCAAAAGTTTCCTATGATGAGGTGAATTGGTTTACCTCCCAAAACATTAGGGTTTTTTTTAGCATATCATGTAATCAGCTCCAGAACTGAGGGATTTGACCCCTAAGAGAGGGGGGAGTTCGTTTTCTTCTACATATATCATTTTTAGAGTCATTTGACTCATTGGACATCAGAGTATTATAACTATTGTAGCTTGTACTTTCACTTTCATATTCATAAATCAAAGGATGCAGTTGCAGGTATTATCTAGGAATTCATGTGCAGTGAATTTATGATCATGTATTTTCTCTATTATAGTCTTTAATTAATGATATATATTTACTCTTTCCATATCTTGTATCTTTAGTGGCTTTCCTTACAGTTCATAAGCGGGATTCTATTCATTTAGCTCTATTTATATGGAAATGTCATTTTGCGTTTCATGCTTCCAATTTAATGAATTCATGATTGAAAATGCTCATTAAATCCCTCTAGTTTTTCAAACCCTCTACCATACCTACAAAACCCTAAATCCATCATAAATCCACTACTACTTTATCCTTTATATCTTTGCAGCTATAAACCCCTTTCATACCTAGACCTAGCTACTTGGTTTCATCCCTGATCCAACATCAATCCCTAAAATACTCAAAACCTACTTGAGCCTATCATATCTAGCCTAGTATCTTTCATATCACAGTTAATACTTGATTGTGATCTCATTGAGAGATCCCTCTCAGTCTGGTAGGGCTAGCTACTAGGTTAAAGTGGTATGTGGTTACTTTTTTCAATCTCCTTTTCAGCCTTCAGAGAACTGGTGGAGTGCTAACAACTTCCAATCTTTCTTCCTGTAGCTTATGAAGGGTGCACATCCTGAGATATACAAACAAACATGGCTTGCCTTGGGACTCTTGGGAAAGCTGGAGAGCAGGCAAGTATATTTTCAGGGGGAGAATGGCTTCTTTTTCTTACATCGGGAAGTAAGGGGAGGTATTCAGTGAAGGCTTACGCGTAACTTGGTCAGCCCATAAATCATTCACCAAAGCGGAGTGAAAATTCCATTTCTTAGATAATATGGTCTTCTTGATGATACGAACCAAATTATTATTCATGGATTTAGAGAGACCATTCCCCTGAGGTTAATATTTAGTAGAATGCTTCAACACTATTCCATTTTCCAATGCAAAATCATAAAGCTTGAGCGATGAGAAATATGTTGTGTTGTCAAAAACAAATGACGTAGGAACGACAAAACTGGAACTAGTGTTTTGCTACAGGAAATTGATGACTTCCTAGTCATTCACTTGTTTGAGTGGAACTACTTATTTCCATTGTGTTATCACTCAGTAATTTCCCAAGGTTAAAGAAATAACTCACCAAGGTAACCACAAACCTACTTTTAAGCCTTGGGATCTAGCCTTCCTAATGCTCAGAGAAGGCTCACTCTATATGATTTAACTTTGTTTTTATATCTGATTTTAGGCTAGTTATATAGGGGAAATTGGTTTGGGGGTTTTGATTTGGTTTGGTGGGAAAATCACCTAATGAGATGGATATTTATAGATCTATAACCCATTGGGAAGATGGAGTCAATGTGTCAAGCAAAAAGATCAGGATCAAGGTCTAAAGTCAAATTTTTAAAGGGCAAGACAGTAGAGTCACTAACGATCTTCAAATGTTGATTGGTGAAGTGGCTTTAATCGGGATAAAGAGAAATTAAGAATTCTTTTATCCGGATAAGGAGTGAAAAGGTAGGGGTCAATCGAAATTAGGGAGAAATTAAGGGTTCCCTAGTCTGGATATCAGCAGAAAAAATTAAAATGAAAACTAGTCAATAACAGAGTGCTTTTAACAAATTCTGATATAAAAATTCCTGATTTCACATTAAAATTTAGAACACTTTTATGAATGGATGGAAAAAATAAGAAAATAGACAGATAAAAGTAGAAAATATAACTTCACTTCAGTGGCCCAACACATGAATCCAGTAATATGATGCTTTATTCCTTTAAATCTAGTCTTTCGACTTGATCTTGATACAAAAAACCCTTAGGTTCAGAATGCTACAGCTATAGAAATCTTCAGCAATTATCCACACTCAATACTTCAAATGATGAAGTATTTATACAAATTCTAAACTAGAATATCTTGAAAAAATATCAAGATTGGTTTGCAAATATCTCAAACTGTATTACATAAATAGAAATTAATAAAAGGACACTCAATACTAATGAATCTATTTGGAATTTTTTTATGGATTGATGATGAAAAAGAAGAGAAATTAGAATTTGATATCAACTCTTAGTTGATGATGAGGCATCCAAGTCACTAACTGTCTCCTTCCTTTGTATGTCTTTCTCCAGAAATCCTACAAACGTGGGGTCCAATGATACCTTTTTATATCTCAATACGAGATAGATATGTAAAAATTGAAAGAGGTTATTGTAGATAAATATGTTATTGAGATAAATCTCTCTTCGTTTCCTAAAATTACTCTCCAGTTATTCACAATAAGCTCTTAAAACAGATGTGTAAAACATAATTTTGCGCAATTTGAAAAATAGGCTGTGAAGATGTGCATGTATTTCTAATTTTGTAATACCTGTGTAAAAAGTGAGATAGGTTTTTGTAGATTGGCCTTTTAGGAACACAAAACTCCTCTAGTGTTTCAAAAATAATCTTTATTGGCCACAATAGTTTCTGAAAAACTATGACTTAAACAGGAAATTTCTAGAAAATGTCCCTTCCTGCTCTGTTTTCATCTTTTAACCTTATTGTTCTTTTAACTATTTCGAATTTTACTTCAGATAAACTTCATTGTTTCTGGTGAAAGTGTTTTTATCTTATTTTAACCATTACTGCTTCCATATTTACTTTTACTATTTTACCTTGACTGCTTTGTTTTTTCTGATTTTACTTTCACACTGACTTTTATCTAATACACTTTAACTCTGATGCTCTTTGATTGTTCTGTTTTCACTGTCACTGTTAATTCTTATTTCACTTTTACCATTCACTATGTAATCTCATCATTCTGATCTCTCTTTGATTTTGATTTAATTATTTCTTTGTATACAAACTATTTATTGAATGAAGTTTTTTTTGTATTAAAATCTGAGAATTTGGAGAAAACAAGTTTGTCAACTAGTATTGAAACTGTTGGCCCGATTTCATAATATGAGAATAACCTACAAAAATAAAAAAATTCGTTAATGAAACATAGGCTTGAAGGGAAGCAAATAGTGGCTTTAGGGAATTGGAAATTCAGTGAAAGGAGTTCTAGCCAAAGCAGGGGTTTTCTCGCAATTTTGCAGAGGTGTGGGCATAAGGGTAGAGATGGGTTCTGAACCTCAAATAGCTTAACACATGGGTGCGAGGCTATAATAGTTTACCATAGAGTAGAGTGAGTATGTTTTTCAAAAATGGCACAGATATTACCACAATGGTTTGGGATTTTTATTGCATTTCTTTATTTCCTTTAGCGCAGAGTGGAACAATGGCTTATCGTAGTGGAGGAATGATTTAACGCATTTGTGCAGGGGTAAGTAAGTAGTTTATCACAAGGGTGGAAAATGGTTAATGGTTTCAGAATGGAGGATATTACCGCCAGTGGTTTATCGCATCATTAGAGGGTGGTAAGCATTAATTTTGAAATTGATGTGATCCAATGTTAAATGGACGTGTGGAGGAGGGATAATGGGGCAATACCACCCATATCGCAAATCCGAAATTTATTAAGGATCGCGCCATTAAATTTTCGATATGGGTTATGGTTCGTTGGATGAGGCGGAGGGAGTGCGAACGATCACGATTTATTGATGAAGTTGCTGGGTAAATGGGTGTGGAGCCCGGGATCTTTTATGCAGTGGGGTTAATGTTTTATATGTTTAAAACATAGTTTTAACATAAAACTCTAATGTGTAAAGGGATAGGCAGAATGGGTGCTTTACAGGACAAATAGGTTATATCCAGGTGTAATGCAACCTTAGGTGAGTTTTTATGTAAACATATGATTTAAACTATGGGGAGTGGGGTAATTGTCACATGGGGAAATTAAACCATAGTTTAAACATAAAAATGTGGGTTGGGATATGTAAATAAAATGAATTAATATAATTACGAGATAAAGGGTTATAATGGAGTTAATAAATTAAGTTAAATGTTAATATGAAATGTATTTGCGGAAAGACCAAATACAATAAGAATAGTGTGAAAAATATGTTTTTTAAGCAGTATTTCATCATTGTGAGGCCCAACATAACATTTAACACTTATACTTAGGCAAAGTGTATTTTTGTATGAAAGGGGAATTAGTCAAAGGGGTTTTACTTTTCCTAGATAAAAAGTGTTTTAAACTTAGGAAAAGGGATTTTATTAGGGTAAAATGAATGATGAAGGGGAAGGTTTTTTAATGAGGTGAAATCAAATACCTTGGTGCCAGTTAGTCATTAAGTCGTGGGTCTAGTCCCACCAAAAGTCAGAGAAATGCTCTGAGCCTTTATGACTGAAGCTTTTAGTACTAGAACACATTGCGGGGAGGGAAATTAGTAATATGACAAATGATATTTATCCATGCCTTGTGAAACTGATTTTCTTCCTACCCATCATTTATTCTACCATTTTTTCCTTTATTTGCATGGGTGCATTTGAGCTTGCAAACCCTTATTCATTTTATTTTAAAACATGAAACTATCTAATTCTAACCGTATTTCATCTGAGGGCTCAGATTAAACTGTTGAGCTCCTTATTATTATCTATTTTAACTATTGATCTGCCAAGTTTAGACTGTTTGGCTAGATCTTTATTCTCTATCTAACAACATGAAATTTAAAGAATGAGAGGTCAAGTTTAAGTTTTTTGGCCCTCATGGATTGTGGAATTTAGGACAAGATGCACACAATATTATTTGCAAAAGTAAACTAAAGTAATGGCATTTAAACTTGCAAAACTTTCATGATCCATTTTTGATGGGGTTCATATTTAATATTCTTTTGATCTTTGTTTCTTTTTTACCTTTGATTTTTCTTTTAGGAAATACCCTCTTTTCATTTTTTAATTTGGGAATACATTTGCAGAAAGCAAAGGTATGTACATTATTTCAATATTTTAACAGAGTCAATTCAAAATTATGAATCCTATATTTATAGGACCCTAACACATTACATGAAGTAATATGTATTTTGAGAATATAGCAATTCTGCTTCGACAAATTTGGAAATATCTGACCAATAATATCTAAGCCCCATTGTTGGAATGGTTCTTCCACTGCGATAGGCTGCAGTGGGGTGGCTGACTTCTTATTCTTGTTGGCACACCTTTTACAGACTTGACATTTTCCGACGCAAGTGTGGGAATATTTGAATAGTGTGGGCCAATAGGAGATGACCCACATGACCTTATGTGTCATTGTTTTTCCCGTAAAATTCCCTTTGGTTGGTCCATCATGGAGATCACGTAATATATTCTCTGAATCGTGTGTGTCCAAACATCTGAGAAATACTCTGTTATGGTGCTTTCTAAAAATAACCCCATGAACCAAGTGATACGATAAATCCTTTAGACTTAGTGCCCTCTTCTGTCATGTGGAAAAGTGGGAGGGAATGTTTCCATTATCAAGGTATTGGCGCATATCTACGTATCAAGATATCATGGTGATAGTGGGGGTGGTTCGCTAGATATCATACTTCTCAATTTCTTGCTCCAACCCTGAGGTAGCTTCTTCTTATTTTGCATCTACCACTTTTGTTTCCAGTCGGCAGAGGCCATGGCACTTTATTGTGTGAACTGGTTTTATTTCTAATTCATACTCCTACAAATCATTCATCTAGTTCAACCTTCTTTCACCCAAATCTTTTTGAATGAGGAATGATATGACCATTGGGTGCGGGACGAAGATAATACAATGATTCTTTAATAGAAAGGGTCAGATTGTTTCCCCGCCTTGTATACTGTGTAAGATTATTTTTCCATGACAGGGTAGTTTAGTTCAGGTCCTTGTAGAATTCCCCTCATGAAGGAAATAGGCCACTCACTGTTCAAATCATCTTTTTTCATAAATACATCGACAAGAGATGTGTTGGAAGCAAACATATAGAGCACAAAATCCTTGCTGAAATCTGGGTTGTATAGTGCACATGCTTTTTAGATTTCCTATTTGATATGGGAGAACACATCCTTTTCCCTTTTGTCCCATTTATAAACAACATCATTTTTTACCATCTCTTGTATTGGTTTGACAATCTTACCATAGTCGAAGATGAATTTACGGAGGAATTTGATCTTCCCTAAGAAGGACTACATGGACTTCATATTCACTAGGTAGGGAATCTATGTGATTGCTTTGACCATATTTGGGTCTACCTTAATCCCACTTTTTGTGATAATTTTCCCGAAGAGGTTACCTACAGACATTGCAAGTATTATCTTCTTGGGATTAAGAGATATCTTGTATTTACGACATCACTCGAAAATATTCTCCAAGTGGCGTATGTAATATAACATATGTTTGGAAAATACAGTTACATATTTTAGGTAGACCACCATGCACTACCCACGAAACCCACGGAATGTGATTTTCATGGCTCATTGAAAGGTAGCACCAACTTTAATCAACCAAAATGCCATTCACTTGAAAGTGAACGTTCCCCACTTCGTTTGGAAAGTAGTTGAATCTGTGAGGTTTTGCAACCAGAACTTGGTTGTATCATGAATACTTATCAATCAAAGAGAACATCTCAGTCCCTGATATTATTTTTAAAACTTGTTTCATTGATGATATGGGGTAGTTATCTCTGTCTAAGGGGAAATTAATATTTCTGAAATCGAAACACAAGTGGATTTTCCCGGACTTCTTTCTTTCTGGGACCAAATGTGACACCCAAGTTGAGTGTCGCACCTTGTAAATGATTCAAGCATCCAACAAATTTCTTAACTCTTTATGGATAAGAGTTCCAAGCATGGGATGGAATTTTCTCAATTTCTATTGATATGGATTGGACCCTTCCTTTACTAGTATAACATGTTGGATGATTTGCGTGTCATAAGTTTTAAGCTCATCATAGGTCCATGCGAATATGTATTGGTACTGCTTGAATAGGCAAATGAAGGCTTTCTATTCTTGTGGTGTACAAAAAGTACTAAGATTAAAATATTTGGATATTCCTCTGTTCCAAAATTGATCTGCTCATGTGACATCATGGAACTATGATTTTTGGTGTTTACATATCCTCGGAAATGATTATGTAGGTCATATAGATATTCCAAGGATACCACACCCCTGGGAATGAGGTTTCCTTTGTTCTCACTAGTTGCATCATGCAATGCTTCTTCATACTCATCCTCGTCAATCATTGTGTCATTGAACACATCAGTGCTTTCCATGAAATGTAGTATTTGATGGTCATCATCAAAAACGTGGAAATTAGTTGCATTATCAGGGATGGATGGTTTACAAATTATTTCAAAAGAAAAACCATCCCTTAATGGTGATAAACAAGAAACAACATTAGCTAACATGTCCGCAACTGCATTTTGTATTCTAGGAACATAAATAATATTGAAAGCCTAGAAATGCGAAATTAAGCACCATACCGCTTGTTGATAACTCTTTAGATGAGGTGAAACATAATGAATGGTATTGCGTACTTATTGTACCGATATTTATGAATCACCTACTACTTTTAAGGATGTGACATTGAGTTCAATGAATCTTTGTAAGTCTAAAGTGAGTGCCTTGTATTCAAAGGTGTTGTTTGTGCACTCAAAATCCAAGCGACATAAGATCAAGTATTTTCTTCGCAATGGGTCTAATAAAACACAACCACCTCCCAATCCATCCTTTGTTTTTGAACCATCAAAATAAGGAGTCCAAAAATCATATATACATGGATTTTGATCCACACTAGTACTAGTACTGATATCACTACTACTAATTATACATAAATCATTTGCACCAGTTGAACTAGGAAGGAGCTCCAATTGTGTTTTTGGTGGGACTGGGTACGGTTGTGCGAGACAACAACCTAGTTGTGTCTGCCGAAAGAAATTTCCAACACAATTTCTGTGAAGGCCATCGATTCATTATGCCCGAGCATTCACGGGGGTCACATTGTGTTTCATGTATCTCTCTGAGTTTACTCAAATCTAGTTATCTTTGCCCTGATACTAAATCCATAGGTGAGACTAGTCTATAGCAAAGTATCCTTGCAATTTACTCGACCAATATTTACTTAACAATAAACCATATGCTTATGGTATGTCCACTATTACTATGTTTATGCATTGGTGAACCTGTTCGTTGGATGATAAGCGAATGATCACATCCCTAAGTTTACAAATTGCATGGACAAGAGCTATGTCCAGCTCAATAATCTGTGCATCAGTTTTTCTACATGTTGCATTGATTTTATTTGCTATATATAATGGAATTACGTTTACTGATGCACCAGAATCAACCAAGAAATCGTTTACATTGAAATTAAATATTTTGAAAGTTAAGAGAAAGGGTGGGAAGAGAGTGTTTACTTCCAATGATAAAGTGTGAAGTACTGATTCGAGAGAGTCAGAGGACATACCTGACCCATTTTTCTAAGAGGGGGGATTACATGCGGAGGAGTTTCCAACTGCTCGTAATAGAATTTCCCACTAACTTGTAATCTTTGTTAACTCAAATAGTGAGATGTTTGCATGAGCCTTCTTCATATCTTCCACTATGTTATAGTCCACAGCAAGAAGGAAATTCGGAGTGTCCAGGGAAGTGACCAGTCTTATCAATTTTGTAGCGATTGCCTCATATTTATTGTTTTTGGAAGCATATTTTGATGAGATTTATTTCCTAGACTTGCTCTGAGTGTTTTGCGTTGAGTTGACTCGAAGACTAATTTTCCTTAAGAAGGCTCCTTTGAGTTTCTTCTTCATCAACTATGTTGCAATAGTCGGCCCTTGGATTCTTAAGTTATAATGGTTGGGTTGCTTATTGATTATATGAATAGTATTTATTCATGCCCAAGTTGTCGAGTTTCAATGCTATGTTGGAACTCTATGCAGAGTTTTTGTAATATCCCAAAATAGGGAAAATCTACAACAATGAGAATACCGTAAGATATTCTAAAGTTGGAGCTACAGCAATACATGAACACAATAATGGATTTTAAATAATTAATAGACTTATATGATGTGTTAAAAACACATATCCATCAATTGAAGCTACAACAGAAACTTATACTTCATTCTATGATCCATAAGTTGGGGAAAAGCAGCAAAATAAGCCCCAAAAACGTTATTCCCAGCTATTTGTGTAACAACAGAGGAAAATAACGATGGTATCCCTTATATTATGTCATATGGGACTTTCATACCAAATGGGAGAAAAAAATAATCACTCTAGCTAAGTTAAACAGATCTCCCGGTCTTGATATGGCTCAAAAAGGCCCAAATCCCGTGACTTTTAGCATAAAAAATAATTGAAGCAAGAGACAGCATGATTCAGTGAGGGTGTCTGCAAAAAATCACGGTCCTAAACATATCTAGAGTTTATATTATGCAAGAGTGAAGAAAAATTGGGATTCAACCCTTTTTATATAGCAAAAGACAACCCGGTAAGGGCCTCAGGAAAGTACATGTATAAAATGACACAGTATGCAGATCTAGATCTGAAATAACATAGTTATAATATAGATCTATATAAATGGGCTGAATAATACAAATAATAGAAGAATAATGATGTACAAAGCCTCCTGGGAGAAGGGTTGGCCCTTCCTCCAAGGAATGAGCTCACAAGCAACGGTTCAAACCCTGCTACTGCAACACTCTGAAAAATGACACAGTTTCTACAAATGACTACACTGTAGAAAATGGGAAATTATTTGGCCACATGCCAAGATGTAAAATATGCTCCAAGACCTTCCTCACAGATCTTGAAAAGAAAGGGAAGCTCCCTCCTCTGAAAGATAAGCTCAGAAGTGGTGTTGTGATATTCCCACTGCAACACCCTACAACACAGTGTTTCCTGCTACAAGAATAATGTTGTAGCTAAAGGAGGATGCTTGGCCTCAAGCCTGAATGTAGAAAACTTAAGTACAATGCTCCTCCAAGAGGCCTCTCAAGGAAGGAGAAGGAATCCCTAAGCAGGAATTCCTTGTGCTAAACAACACTACATACTCAACTCAACAGCTGAAGAATGCTCAATAGTCTAAGCAGACCAAAATCAATAATCAATAAGCTAACCCAAAATGGTTTCCATCTCTTCCCTTATAAGCTTTGTGAGCCTCCTCACCTTGTGTCCCACCCATTAGGGTTTCCAACATCACATGATCACTTTCCCTCCAAAACTGCATTGTAGCTCCATCAAGGCTACTCCTCCATACTGCGTTGTTGACTTAGTCAACTTCACTGAATCAACATGATTCTCTTCATGTTAATTGTTGTGGATCATTATCTACATATCCTTTTTATATTTCATTTTGAAATTTAAAAAAAAAAAAAAAAAAAAAAATAAGAATTCGAAAATATGCTATAGTATGAAGTTTTTAATACTTTAGCATAAAAAAGAGAGGAATGCAATGTATTTCCATTTTTATTTATATACATGAAGCGGTCGTCAACCTTAGGTTGATATATATATATATATTTTAAGGTTAAGACCCGAGCAAATTCCTGAGCGGAAGACACAATCATTCAAAGAAGTTTGCGGATATGCTATTGCAGGGGGTGAATTAGCCCGTCGGTTATCAAATCCCGACCCCCCGCAGTTGACCGGTCAGATCTTAGAAATGTGGTGATCAACGGTTCTGATTAATTACGGGGGGTATGGATCGAACTTCTTCGCCGTACTCATAGACCCCCCCGCATGACGTCATCAGTCGAGATGGAAGATAGCTGTCATCCACTGCCAATTGTTTCTCCACGTCACTCCTGCATTTATTATGGTTTCCGTAGCCTATAAAAGGATTATCCCATTCCGTTTTGATTTATTTGTGATTGTTTGCCTTGTTTAACCACGTCCCGCCACCTTTGCTTTACCCATTGCCTCGCGAATTGCTTTTGAATTCCTGTCAGCCATGGCCAAGCGAACATCGTTGTCTGGTTCATCAAGTCTCAGTCCCCTCCTAGATAGCGAGAATGATGTTCATGATACCGCGCCGTCCGTCAATCACCCCCTATTACATTACCAAGTAACCCTGAACACTGACAAGTCCCCTGTGTTCTCTGCTATGAAAATTTCGGGTGTGTTGTCCGCTTGTGTTCCGAAAACTCACTTCTTCCCCGAATTCATTTCTTGGTTAGTTTCGTCTATGTACCCTGGCAAGTGTTTCGTTATGAATTCTCAGGGGGAAAATATCCTGCAGGTTTCAACACAATTAATGCGTCGAGCATTATGTTTTCCAGAAGATGAGTCTCCATTGCAATTCTCCAAAGATTCGTTGGCTCAGTATTTCGAGGAGCTTTCAAATGAAGAGTTTAATCGTTGCATGTCGTTTTTGATACCGAATCCAGAGAAAACTCAATTTGAAGCAGGAAAGTTCAGTTTGGAGGCATTCAGTGTTCAGTATAGGCCAGTTCTTAGCTGCATTACGGAAATTTTGGGAAGAGATGATGATCATGAAATTGATAAAGCAGTCCTGGGGATGTTCACTCTGATGATGAAACCAGGTGTGGTGCTAGACATCCCGTCTTTTTGGCAAGAAGTAGTAAATTCCCAATTGATCCCCTTCCCTCTAACAGGTTTTTTCAGATTTCCATCATTGATAGTCTACTTATTTTTATATCAAAATGTTGAAGATTTCATGAGTGTGGGTTTAAATATAATGGATAGTAATAAAAATAAGCAGTCAGTTTTTCTTTGGACCGATATGGTTAGAAAAGAAGAGAACGAAGCCGGGCTGTTTTAATTTGCTGACCATTTCATGTCTACTGCTTATAAAATTCTGAATGGAACTCTTCCTCCATGCTTTCTGCCAAAGGCCCAGGAGTTCTTACAGTTGGGACCCAATTGTAAATTTGGAGATTGGTTTGTATTTGAAGATTACTCTGAGATAAGGTTGTATGGAGTTAGTATTGAGCCCTATAGGCTCCCAACCTTTGTTCCCATGAGACTTTTTGCTTTGGAATTTATAAGGCAAAGTCTTAATGTAGATCAAGTTCATTTTCTGCCCATGAAGAAAGGATTGATGTACAAGTTGCCTATGAGTGTAGGCCCTTTTGTTGTCAACACAAGACAAGCTTTTGAAGAAGTATCAAAGATATTGGAAGGGACGCAGTTGTTGTTGGGAGAGAAATGGCCCTATGATCCACATGGAATAATTTCTCAGAAAAGGGTTGAGAATGGGTATGCTGCATTTACTCATGTAAGGAAACCTGATTTGGAGAAACTGGCTAATCCAGGAGGGTCAAGTTCATCAAAGACCAGTATCCAAACACCTGCAATTTTGGAAAGAATGAGCAAAAGAGGTAGAGAGGATGTTATTGAAATCGATGATGAGGAGCCCCGAGAGGAAAAAAGGACCAAACTAGCAGAAGACCATTCCTCCAATTCACCTGGTTTTACTCTCCAGGTCAATGAAGAACAAGATTGCCCCTCATCTCCTAATAGACAAGAACTTCATTTGGAGAAGGCTCCTTCCATGAAGCAAGTGTTCACACAGATTGAGGAAAGAAACCAGAGGATAAAGGCCAATATAGAAGCACAAGCAGAGCATAATATACCTGCTGACCAAACCAGATTGTTGACTGTGATGGATCTGGAGAAAGATCAGTTTAAGATGGCTCTGTCACATCCGACAGAAATGTCCCTTGGACCTTCGGGCAGCTTTAAGGATTTAAACATAGTCATGGATGTTAAAAAAATCCCCTTGTGGGACAAAATTAATCTTCACATGCAGACCGGTCAGCTGATTGTAAACGATTTGAGCAAGACCAATGCTACAACAGTCAAGACTGAAAACATGCTTGCTAAGGTCATCAAACAATGCAAAATGGAGAAGGCTAATGCAAGGGCATTAACAACTCAAAATGAAGAGCTGAAGAAGATCATTATGAAAATCGGTGTGGATCCAAATGGTAAAGCCGCAATTCAAAAACTTATGAAAAGTGCAGAAGCGGAAATATCTTCATTAAGAAAAAATTTGAAATTACCAGCTACAGAGCACTCATTGGCAGCCGAAGTAGCTGAGGTTGAAAAGGAGAAAGAGGAATTGCGACAACAATTGATGAAGAAGGACGAAGAACTCACTAAGGTAAAGCAGACTGCTATAACCTTACAGAATCAAATCGAGAACCATACTTGTACTTTTTATTTTTCTGCAGGTGGAGCTGATCCTCAAGCCCAGGTTGTTCAGCTAAACACAAAATTAAAGATGGCGGAAAGAGATTGTAAACAAGCCCAGTCAGAATTGGCCATAGTTATCAAGATGATGCAAGGATGGGAAGGAAAAGCACATGAGAATGAGCAGAAGCTACAGAAAGCTGAGGATGAAATCAAAGAGCTCAAGGAGAAATTAAAGGGAAATATTTCCCTTATCAAAGCTAAGGATATCATCTGGAACGAGATCATTTCATAAATGCAGTCAAAATGGGATTCCATGAATATAATTGCCAGAGAGAAAAACATTGTTTCAGAGCATGAAAAGGAGCTATTATCGGAGAAGCAGGCCGCTATTAAAAGAGCGAATTGGGCCAGAAAATTCATAAATTTTATTAATGCCAAGACAGATGAAGAGTTAGGAGATATGGGGATACAGGATAGGTACTTCTATGCTGAAGAGGTAAATAAAATGATCATCAAAAACGACCTTCTAAAGGCCTCAGAGAAGCGGTTACAGGGAATTAAAGAGATAATTAAGAAATTTGATATTTCATTTGACAAGTTGACGAGAACAGGTTTGCCCTCGTGCTGGACGGAGAGAGGGGAGATTATGTCCTGGAAATTCTATGAAGATCAGTTGATATTTTCAAAAAGCAGAGCAGATGGCCGGCATAAGAAGACACAGATTTTGAAGGGAGAAATGGTATTTAATTTCTTACAAAGGCATTTCCTTCTGCTATGGATGGTGAAGACATTGTTTACAGGTAATCTTACTCACAGTCAGGTTGTTGCATTTACACTGGAATATCATCATTATAATAATGCTTCGACGACTCAAGATAAGCTCTGGAAAGAATGCAAAAGATTTTCTATGGACACAGACAAGGGAACTCCAACCACTCAGCCACAAGTAGCCATTCAGCCACCAATAGTCATTGAGACAACCAATATTTCAGGAGCATCAGCTCCCTTAGATTAGGTATTGTCACATTTTATTATGTTTTAAATGCAGTCATGTAAATGTAATAGAACTTTACGAGGCATGTACCTCCACTAGGTGAGCAGTTAAGCAGTTAGAGTTAGTTAGAATTGGTTTCATTACTGGAAACCATTTTGATCATATTGTATTTAAAGACAATGGAAAGAAGGAAGAAGGTTCTGAGTTTTGGACCTTGAAGGCTAATTTTGTACTGAACAATATTGAATGAATGAAAAGTTTTGCAAGTTTCCATTATTCCATCTGTGTTGAAGACTTTTCTTGGTTTTCATTTCATTTCCATATCTGTGAATAAAGTAGAGTGATTTGAGCAGCAGGTCTCTTGATATTTATGTATCTAAGAGTTAAACATCCTTAATGGGCGCTCCTCTATTTTAGCTTATTTGTTACTCACTTCTTCAGGATTTTATAATGGTAGTTTCTATTTTAAGCAGCATGGCAAATTAAAATCCATTTCTTTCTTTGTCTTCCATTCGCTCACTTCAATATAAAGGGAACATGGCATTGCAGAACTTGTAAAGATTTGATATTTGGGAAATATATTATTAATATTTGAAGGTTTAATAAACAGAGACTGACATACACTTTGTGACATAATCTTTAATGTCTTGAGCACGGATTCCTGTACACAGCAAGGAATTGTTTCTCAAGGAACAACATTAATTGGCGTCGTTGCCGGGGAACGAAGAGTCGAAGATTTTCCCTGGGTTTTGTTTTACATTTCCTCTGGTTGTTCAGAGAGGAGGAAATAGTACGCTGTGATTGTTTGAAAATAGCTCTGGCTCCCAAGAAACCTCACACGAGGTCAGATAACTCTCAGCAAACAGTTCCCGTTTTGTCAAATCCTAAGAAGCTTGTTTCAAAAAAGGGCCAGAAACCAAAAATATTACATACACCTGAAACTACACTGCTCGCACCTGGCAGTATTTCACACATTTTCTCATCCAAGAAAGCTTCCAAGAAACTCATTTTCTCGGAAGAAGAATCATCACCATCACCCATTCATTTTCAAGAACCCACATTAGAAGGGCAATCTTTGGAGTTTGTGTCTTTTCCTTTTATAGAAACTCAGCCCCATATAGCTGCCAGCTCTTCTGCGATCGTTCATAGTCCAATTCCTATATCAGTTGTTTCACCTCATTCATCTTTTCCCACAACTGGTATTCATTTTACCCTCGCTCAAGGAGCAGTTAACCCGGGCATAAACATGGCAGTTCCTGCAGCCCCAGCTTTCTTGATGAACAGATATGCACCATTAAATCTACCACAACCACTGCATGATATGCCTCAGGAGTATCTCAAGTTACTCCCTAGATTTATTGGTGAAGATGAAATAACCGCAGAACAGCACTTGCCCCTGTTTTGCACTTTTGCAGAGAATTTAAACGTTGAACATTTGGATGTTGTTATGAGACTCTTTGTTCAGTCTCTAAGTGGAGAGGCAAGGAAATGGTTCAAAGGATTACCGAATGGTTCCATTAATGATTGGGATGCCCTGGAAAGACGTTTTATTGAGAGATGGGGCGAAAAAAGGGACCACGACTATTCTTTGACAAAATTTTGATGCAATCAAGAAGAAATTTGATGAAAATATGAATGATTTTGTTAAAAGATTTAACAAACTGTATAATAGTTTTCCTGTTGAAATGAAACCCCCTCCTATTGGAGCAAGGGTTGTTTTTGCTAGTGCTTTTGAACTAGAATTCAGTTTCACGTTGAGGGAAAGAAGGTCTCCTACGTTGGAACAGATTCAAACTGATGCTTTGGAGATTGAAGCTAATATGTCCGCTGCTGGTAAAGTTTCAGATAAAGGAAAGGCTAAAGAAGAAGCCTCAGCTCAAGATCAAAGAATTGAAGACATGACTAAGGTCATAAAAAATCTTTCAAATAAATTGGTAAAGTTGGAAATAGATAGTAAGCCTGCAAGACAGAATAGAGGTGTTTTTAATCCCCAATTTAAAAAACAGCCCCTGCAAATTCTACAAAGAGAAAGAAAAGATCAGGATCAGGTGCAAGCACCTTTGTACATAGAAGCAGCCCCGTCTCGTTCAGCAGATGAAGATGACGAGAGAGAAGATGATGCTCGGATATCTGCTGTGTATATGGAAGATGATGAAACAGAAGAAGAAGTTGATGAAGAAGGGGAGAAGGAAGAGGAAGAAGCTGATCTCTCATTCGATCAAGAAGAGATGGATGATTACTGCAGACAATTCACAGACTTTATGAAATCTGAGTTGCATAAAAAGTATGATTTGAGGTCAAAAAAGAGGTTGAGGATGCAAGATAATGAAGAAAAAGAATCGGAAGTAGCACCTACTCCAATGGCGACTCCATTACAGAAAGGAAAGCAGCAAGCTGAAACATCCCAGATGAAAGTTAAAGATTCTAACATTTTGGAGAAAGTGGTTACGGTTTCTAATCAGAATCTAAATTCCAAAAAAGATCAAGAATAAGAGAGAAAGCTTAGATCTGAAGTGCTGAGGACTACAAAGAACCCATCCCATTGAGGAGATCTGGATACACCTTCTTGTTTCCTCCCAGGTGCCCTGTAATATAAAAATTCATTAAAAAATCGTGTTCTTGTCTTGTCTGTTGGATGCATGGAGCAAACTCTTTACTTTACTGCTTAATATCTTTCCATTTAGAGATCTGTTTGTTGCAACACGTCACTTTAACTACTAATTAGATATACGAAAGATGTTTTGACCATTATTGTTGGGAGCTGTAGTTGTACGTAGCTAAAGTGGTTCTTTTTAAATGTAACCGACAAAGAATTCATACTAACAAGGAGTTAAATTTAAAAATCACCAAGCCATACAGAGATCTTTACTCTTTTGACTCGAAGAGGGTTAAGTGTGTAGGTCTTATTAAAGATATGGTTGTTTCATTGGCTCAAATCCCAGCCAAAAGTATTATGATGGATGTTGTAGTGGCAGATATTCCAGCCATGTTTGGTATGTTATTATCTAGATCATGGGGGGCGAAGCTTGGGGGAATTTTGAAACTGGATTTTACATATGCTATTATTCCTGTTTTCAATGGCGAAGAAAGACAGTTATATAGAGAAACTAGATTTCAAAAAACTGCTACCAAGAAAGATGCAAGTAATTCACCAATTTATGGCCAAGAGAAGGACGACCTGTCTTGTTTCATGCTGCATGAGGATGCAGAATTTGTTGAAGAATCTCAAGGGAAGATCGATTCAACAATTTTACATAAGGAACTACATTCAGATAAGCTGTGGAAGTGTTATTTTGATGGCGCGTTTTCCAAAGAAGGCACAGGAGCTGGTTTCATTTTTGTTTCTCCGGAAGGTAATCTGGTACCTTTTTCTTTCAAATTGGAGTTAGAATCCACTAATAATTTCGTAGAATATGAGGCATTAATTATTAGTTTGCAGACAGCTAAGCAGATGGGAATTAAATCTATGACTGTGTTTGGAGATTCAGAATTAATTATAAGACAGATCAAGAATTTATGCCAAACCAAACATCCCAGGTTGCGAGCATATCGGAATGAAGTATGGGATCTGATTGAAAATTATTTCGAAGCATTTAATTTACAGTTTGTTCCGAGAGAAGAGAATAGACTGGCTGATTCTTTGGCTGTTGCAGCAAGTACATTCAAGCCTCCTATCAGCTTGAAACTAAGGTATGAAATAGAGATGAGACATAGACCTTCGATTCCTGACAATATTAAACATTGGCAGGTCTTCGAAGATGATGAAAAGATTAAGCAGTTTTTGTTGATGACTGAAGATTTTTAAGATCATCAGATTGATTTGGAAAGTGATGAAGATGAATTGGCTGGTGAGACCCTTAAAAAGAAGATTGGTGGTCAAGAAATTATTCAGTTGAAAGACAATGTCTTGCCAAGAGGCTTAGTACCTCTCAAAAGACTGTTCGGGGCTAATGACGTTGCCATGAATCAAAATAAAATGAACCAAGATGAGCAGGTGGAAGATTGCAACCTAGGTACTCAACAGGAGCCTAAAATGGTCAAATTGTTCAAAGGGATCCCGAAGGAATATAAAGAAAGGTACGTAGAGTTTTTCAAACAATTTAAAGATGTATTTGCTTGGTCGTATGATGATTTGAAAATATATGATAAGAGCATCATACAGCACAAAATTCCACTCAAGGATGGAGTCAAGTCACATAAACAGAAGCTTAGGCAGATTAACCCTTTGTTGTTGGCTCCGATTGAAAAGGAAATAAGAAATTGCTGCAAGCCAAGATAATCGTTCCACTCAGGTATTCAGATTGGGTTTCTAATCTTGTACCCGTCCGAAAGAAAAACGGAGAGATAAGGCTATGCGTAGATTTCAGGAATTTGAATAGGGCTTCATTAAAAGATAATTATCCTTTGCCGAAAATGGATTTTTTCTTACAGAAAGTGACCGGTGCTTATAGATTGTCTATGGTGGACGAGTTTTCAGGGTATAACCAGGTAGCTGTGGAGAAGGAAGATCAGAAGAAAACCGCTTTCACTACGCCTTGGGGAACATTCATGTACGCCAGAATGCCATTTGGCCTGATGAATGCAGGGGTCATATTTCAGAGGGCGATGGATATCGCGTTTGTGGGAGCCGAGTTTGTGGTGGTTTATTTAGATGATGTCACAATTTTTTCGAAATCTGATGAGGAGCATTTACAGCATTTGCAGAAAGCCTTCATGAAGTGCAGAAAGTTTGGATTATCACTGAATCCTAAAAAGTCTTTGTTTGCCCTAGAGGAAGGTAAATTACTTGGCCACATTGTTTCAAAGGAAGGAGTGAAGATTGATCCAGCAAGGGTCGAAGCAATTCAGTCAATTCCTCTGCCGCGAAGTAAGAAAGATATTCAGCGATTTCTCGGAAAAATTAATTTTCTAAGGCGGTTTGTCCCTAATTATGCAGAGATCGTTAAAAAGATAACAGACATGTTAAAAAAGAACGCTGAGGTGAAGTGGGACAAGGAAGCGAGGGTATATTTTCAAAGAATCAAAGAGGCTTTAAAGGAAGCACCTGTTCAAATCAGTCCAGACTATTTGAAACCGTTTCAAATCTTTTCATTTGCTTCTTCCTCAACTATTGCAACCGTGTTATTGCAGAGAAATGAAGAAAATCAGGAACAGCCAGTTGCATATTTCAGTAAAGTTCTCCGAGATGCAGAATTGAATTATAATATATTGGAGAAACAGGTGTACTCTCTGGAAAAATCACTGAAAGCTTTCAGAATTTATGTCCTTCATTCTCAGATCTTAGCGTACGTTCCCAATTCGGCTGTAAAAGACGTGCTAGTACAAAGCGATGTGGAAGGTAAGAGGGGAAAATGGATTGCTAAAATTCAAGAGGATGATTTGGATGTAAAACCAACCAAGCTGGTTAAAGGATTGGGATTGGCCAAATTATTGACAAAATCCAACTTCCAAGAATTGGGAATCAATTTGTTGGCCCCTGTAGAAGAAGCCGATGGAGAAACGCGTGACAATCAATCAAAGACAGCAATTAAGTATAAATTTCTCTGTTCAGAATGGTATAGGATATTGTACATTATTTATGCTTTCTTTCATGTCCCCCTTCAATTAATAGAGCTAAATACAGGGCTTTGAAACTTAAGGCTCAACCTTATGTCATAATCGAAGCAAAGTTATATTGGAAGGATCCAGCTGGTATGTTGTTGTTATGTCTAACAGAGGAAGAAATTTCAGAAGTGATGAAAGAATATCATGAATGCTTGTGTGGAGGGCATTACAGCTGGAAGGTAACTGCTCATAAAATATTCAAATCAGGTTTCTATTGGCCGACTGTGTTTTCTGATGTTTACAAAACAGTCAAAAGTTGTCAAAAATGCCAATTATTTGCAGAAAATAAAAAGCTAGCTCCGTTACCTCTTCTCCCAATTTTTATTGAAGAACCTTTTAGACAATGGGGGTTGGATTTCATTGGAGAAATCAATCCACCATCCAGTGGGCAGTTTAAGTGGATCCTTACTGCTACATATTATTTTACAAAGTGGGTGGAGGCAATTCCCACCAGGAAGGCAAATGATTTGGTTGTTATGAAGTTTTTGGAGGAGAATATTTTTAGCAGGTTTGGATGCCCAGTGAAGATTGTGACAGATAATGCCCAGGTTTTCAGTTCACTCAGGTTTATTAATTTTTTTCAAACTTATAATGTAATATTGTCTCATTCTACAGCTTATCATCCGCAGGGAAATAGATTAGCAGAATCCTCCAATAAAACATTGGTAAGAATTTTGAAGAAAACAATCAGTGAGAATCAAAAGAATTGGGATACGAAGTTAGTTTTTGCCTTGTGGGCAACAAGGATTACTACTAGGAGGTCTACTGGCAAGTCTCCTTATGAGCTCGTATACGGCACTCAAGCTTTATTCCCCACACAATTGGTAAAACCTGTGATTTCTTTTCTCCAAGATGCCCAAGCAGAACCAAATGCCATGATACGAAGAATGAACAATGTGATGGAACTAAGTGAAAATAGAAATCAGGTTCGGGACAGCTTGCTCACTTATCAGCAAAAGATGAAGGCAGTATTTGATAGAAAAGCAAAGGAAGTTTTGTTTCAGAAAGGAGATTTAGTATTGAGATGGGATACACGAAGGGAAGATAAAGGCAAACACGGTAAATTTGACCCCTTGTGGTATGGCCCATTCAAAATTAATGAAGTCAGAGGAAATAATACTTTCATGTTGGAAAATCTGGAAGGAGAAGTGCTGGATATGCCTGTGAATGGGCAATATCTCAAGCATTATTTCCGACATTAAGCAGTTGCTGGTTCATCATTGAATATATCCGGTGTGGTCATTGTACATTTTCATCAAGCAATATGTGACTCCATGCCCGAGGTGAAGGCACTAATCTGCAGGTTCTTAGTGTTTCGTGGTAAAAACACTATCCCCAGGTGGAGCCAGATGTTGTGGATCATTATCTACATATCCTTTTTATATTTCATTTTGAAATTTAAAAAAAAATAATAAAAAAAATAAGAATTCGAAAATATGCTATAGTATGAAGTTTTTAATACTTTAGCATAAAAAAGAGAGGAATGCAATGTATTTCCATTTTTATTTATATACATGAAGCGGTCGTCAACCTTAGGTTGATATATATATATATTTTAAGGTTAAGACCCGAGCAACTTCCTGAGCAGAAGACACAATCATACAAAGAATTTTGCGGATATGCTATTGCGGGGGGTGAATTAGCCCGTCGGTTATCAAATCCCGACCCCCAGTAGTTGACTGGTTAGATCTTAGAAATGTGGTGATCAATGGTTCTTATTAATTACGGGGGGTATGGATCGAACTTCTCTGCCATACTCACAGACCCCCCGCATGACGTCATCAGCCGAGATGGAAGACAGCTGTCATCCACTGCCAACTGTTTCTCCGCGTCACTCCTGCATTTATTATGGTTTCCGTAGCCTATAAAAGGATTCTCCCATTCCATTTTGATTTATTTGTGACTGTTTGCCCTGTTTAACCGCGTCCCTCCACCTTTGCTTTACCCATTGCCTCGCGAATTGCTTCCGAATTCCTGTCAGCCATGGCCAAGCGAACATCGTTGTCTGGTTCATCAAGTCTCACTCCCCTCATAGATAGCGAGAAGGATGTTCATGATACCACGTCGTCCGTCAACCACCCCCTATTGCATTACCAAGTAACCCTGAACACTGACAAGTCCCCTGTGTTCTCTGCTATGAAAAGTTCGGGTGTGTTGTCCGCTTGTGTTCCAAAAACTCACTTCTTCCCCGAATTCATTTCTTGGTTAGTTTCGTCTATGTACCCTGGCAAGTGTTTCGTTATGCATTCTCAGGGGGGAAATATCCTGCAGGTTTCAACACAATTAATGCGTCAAGCATTATGTTTTCCAGAAGATGAGTCTCCATTGCAGTTCTCCGAAGATTCGTTGGCTCAGTATTTCGAGGAGCTTTCAAATGAAGATTTTAATCGTTGCATGTCATTTTTGATACCAAATCCAGAGAAAACTCAATTTGAAGCAGGAAAGTTCAGTTTGGAGGCGTTTAGTGTTCAGTATAGGCCAGTTCTTAGCTGCATTACGGAAATTTTGGGAAGAGATGATGATCACGAAATTGATAAAGCAGTCCTGGGGATGTTCACTCTGATGATGAAACCAGATGTGGTGCTAGACATCCCGTCTTTTTGGCAAGAAGTAGTAAATTCCCAATTGATCGCCTTCCCTCTAACAGGTTTTTTCAGATTTCCACCATTGATAGTCTACTTATTTTTATATCAAAATGTTGAAGAGTTCATGAGTGTGGGTTTAAATATAATGGATAGTAATAAAAATAAGCAGTCAGTTTTTCTTTGGACCGATATAGTTAGAAAAGAAGAGAACGAAGCCGGGCTGTTTGAATTTGCTGACCATTTCATGTCTACTGCTTATAAAATTCTGAATGGAACTCTTCCTCCATGCTTTCTGCCAAAGGCCCAGGAGTTCTTACAGTTGGGACCCAATTGTAAATTTGGAGATTGGTTTGTATTTGAAGATTACTCTGAGATAAGGCTGTATGGAGTTAGTATTGAGCCCTATAGGCTCCCAACCTTTGTTCCCATGAGACTTTTTGCTTTGGAATTTATAAGGCAAAGTCTTAATGTAGATCAAGTTCATTTTCTACCCATGAAGAAAGGATTAATGTACAAGTTGCCTATGAGTGTAGGCCCTTTTGTTGTCAATACAAGACAAGCTTTTGAAGAGGTATCAAAAATATTGGAAGGAACGCAGTTGTTGTTGGGAGAGAAATGGCCCTATGATCCACATGGGATAATTTCTCAGAGAAGGGTTGAGAATGGGTATGCTGCTTTTACACATGTGAGTAAACCTGATTTAGAGAAATTGGCTAATCCAGGAGGGTCAAGTTCATCAAAGACCAGTATTCAAACACCTGCAATTTTGGAAAGAATGAGCAAAAGAGGTAGGGAGGATGTTATTGATATCGATGATGAGGAGCCTCGAGAGGAAAAAAGGACAAAACTAGCAGAAGACCATTCCTCCAATTCACCTGGTTTTACTCTCTAGGTCAATGAAGAACAAGATTGCCCCTCATATCCTAATAGACAGGAAATTCATTTGGAGAAGGCTCCTTCCATGAAGCAAGTGTTCACACAGATTGAGGAAAGGAACCAAAGGATAAAAGCCAATATAGAAGCACAAGCAGAGCACAATATACCTGCTGACCAAACCAGATTATTGACTGTGATGGATCTGGAGAAAGATCAGTTTAAGATGGCTCTGTCACATCCGACAGGAATGTCCCTTGGACCTTCGGGCAGCTTTAAGGAGTTAAACATAGTCATGGATGTTAAAAATATCCCCTTGTGGGACAAAATGAATCTTCACATGCAGACCAGTCAGCTGATTGTAAACGATTTGAGCAAGACCAATGCTACAGCAGTCAAGACTGAAAACATGCTTGCTAAGGTCATCAAACAATGAAAAATGGAGAAGGCTAATGCAAGGGCATTAACAACTCAAAATGAAGAGCTGAAGAAGATCATTATGAAAATCAGTGTGGATCCAAATAGTAAAGCCGCAATTCAAAAACTTATGAAAAGTGCAGAAGCGGAAATATCTTCATTAAGAAAAAAGTTGAAATTACCAGCTACAGAGCACTCATTGGCGGCTGAAGTAGTTGAGGTTGAAAAGGAGAAAGAGGAATTGCGACAGCAGTTGATGAAGAAGGACGAAGAACTCACTAAGGTAAAGCAGACTGCTATAACCTTACAGAATCAAATCGAGAACCATACTTGTACTTTTGATTTTTCTGCAGGTGGAGCTGATCCTCAAGCCCAGGTTGTTCAGCTAAACATAGAATTAAAGATGGCGGAAAGAGATTGTAAACAAGCCCAGTTAGAATTGGCCATAGTTATCAAGATGATGCAAGGATGGGAAGGAAAAGCACATGAGAACGAGCAGAAGCTACAGAAAGCTGAGTATGAAATCAAAGAGCTCAAGGAGAAATTAAAGGGAAATATTTCCCTTATCAAAGCTAAGGATATCATCTGGAACGAGATCATTTCAGAAATGCAATCAAAATGGGATTCCATGAATATAATTGCCAGAGAGAAAAAAATTGTTTCAGAGCATGAAAAGGAGTTATTATCGGAGAAGCAGGCCGCTATTAAAAGAGCGAATTGGGCCAGAAAACTCATAAATTTTATTAATGCCAAGACAGATGAAGAGTTAGGAGATATGGGGATACAGGATAGGTACTTCTATGCTCAAGAGGTAAATAAAATGATCATCAAAAACGACCTTCTAAAGGCCTCAGAGAAGCGGTTACAGGGAATTAAAGAGATAATTAAGAAATTTGATATTTCATTTGACAAATTGACGAGAACAGGTTTTCCCTCGTGTTGGACGGAGAGAGGGGAGATTATGTCTTGGAAATTCTATGAAGATCAGTTGATATTTGCAAAAAGCAGAGCAGATGGCCGGCATGAGAAGACACAGATTTTGAAGGGAGAAACGGTATTTAATTTCTTACAAAGGCATTTCCTTCTGCTATGGATGGTGAAGACATTATTTACAGGTAATCTTACTCACAGTCAGGTTGTTGCGTTTACACTGGAATATCATCGTTATAAGAACTCTCCGATGACTCGGGATAAGCTCTGGAAAGAATGCAAAAGATTTTCTATGGACACAGACAAGGGAACTCCAGCCACTCAGCCACAAGTGGTCGTTCAGCCGCCAATAGTCATTGAGACAGCCAATATTTCAGGAGCATCAACTCCCTTAGATTAGGGATTGTCACATTTTATTATGTTTTAAATGCAGTCATGTAAATGTAATAGAACTTTACGAGGCATGTACATCCACTAGGTGAGCAGTTAAGCAGTTAGAGTTAGTTAGAATTGGTTTCATTACTAGAAACCATTTTGATCATATTGTATTTAAAGACAATGGAAAGAAGGAAGAAGGTTCCGATTTTTGGACCTTGAAGGCTAATTTTGTACTGAACAATATTGAATGAATGAAAAGTTTTGCAAGTTTCCATTATTCCATCTGTGTTGAAGAGTTTTCTTGGTTATCATTTCATTTCCATATCTATGAATAAAGTAGAGTGATTTGAGCAGCAGGTCTCTTGATATTTATGTATCTAAGAGTTACACATCCTTAATGGGCGCTCCTCTATTTTAGCTTATTTGTTACTCACTTCTTCAGGATTTTATAATGGTAGTTTCTGTTTTAAGCAGCATGGAAAATTAAAATCCTTTTCTTTCTTTGTCTTCCATTCGCTCACTTCAATATAAAGGGAACATGGCATTGCAGAACTTGTAAATATTTGATATTTGGGAAATATATTATTAATATTTGAAGGTTTAATAAATAGAGACAGACATACACTTTGTGACATAATCTTTAATGTCTTGAGCACGGATTCCTGTACACAGCAAGGAATTGTTTCTCAAGGAACAACATTCATACATGGAAAGTGAAAAATATAGCTACTAGAATGTTCCCCTTCCATATTATGATGGATTTTATTCATGTTTTTATTCTGCATGGGCCTCCTTACCCATTTATTCAACTGCTAGGTGAAATTAGCAAAAATCAATATTCCAATTTGCTACATGCAAATTTTGGAATATTACAGTCCTCCCCTCCCAAATGTTGTTTTTCCTCAAGTAACTGCAAGGATAGAACTAAAGAAACTCCTCTTCTTCCCTTGTAGCATCCTCATATGATAAGATCCTCCAAAGATCAAGATGTTGTATCATCAATGCATCTCCAAGTTGTCCCTCCGAAATGTGTAAGCTAGCTTTTGGTGAGCATCCCAAATAGCTAACATCCTCTAACAAAGAAATGTCCGTGGAGGAAAAAATGGGCTGTCTAAAGGTCCTCTTGAGGCATGTGGGCTGATATATATTAGGGTTCACCATCCCAATTTGAATCTCCCATCCCCAAGCTATCAACCATACAAAATGAGTCACCCTCCAAAATGGAAACTCATGAAGAATCTCTTCCACCTTTGGCCATTGCAATGTAGGTGGGATGAATAACTTAACATGGTAGATAAGATGGCCTACTACACACTATATTTCTCTCCACTCATGATGAGTGTAGAGTGCATGCTGATCATGGTTTGCAAACAATTTGCCCTCAAGTGGCAAGAAAAACATTAGATCTTCAAAGTTCTCCTCTCCAAAGTTATGGATCATGCTGGCCCAAACCATTCCATTCAAAGTGAATGGCACATCACTACCATATGGAATCCAAATCAGAAAATTGCTGAATATTATGTGCAAGTGTGGATGATACAAATGGTTTCTCTGGTGGATACAGCGCAGCCTTTCCAACTGCTGATTTAGAACATCATGTGGTAAGTTGTTCTCCACTGAACTACTAGCTGTGTATGTTTTCTCATCTACTATAAGGTAGTAAGCAGTGACATATATTAGCTGTACATGATCAAAACAATAATACACTTGCCCAAATTCATGTAGAAATGGGTTATCATCATTACAAATGTTGGCCCTAAAGTGACCATATAACCCAAAAATAATCTCACTCCTTTGTGGAGCAATGCACTGTGTATAGATGGTAAAAAGATGCAAATACTCATTGGAACAATCAAAAAGTACAGAAATTCATTTCTTACCATACATAGTGAGTAGGCTAAAAGTGAGGTCCATGAATGAGTCCTCCCATGAGGATCTCCTCATAAAAATATGCAAAAATAAGGGATACATACTCTTCTTGGAACACTCCATCAATAAGAACATACTCCCAAGTGACAGCGCTGTAGGCCTTGGTGATAAGGCTCTAGTCACTCCATGACTTCTTCCTTTAACATTCCACATGCCAAAGTCATCCACCATCATGCTGTTATGTGAGAAGATCTTCTTTCTATGTGGAAGCTCCTCCTTTTCTTTCAATGTTGAAGGGTAGCCTCTTTGCACTTTGAATGTACCTTTCCTTCCTCCAGAAATATCATGAGGAACATGGGAAAAGTTTTGCCGATACTCTCCCAAGTGTAACCACAGCAACAACAACTCTTGCTGCTCCCTCTTATCTCCCTCATACAAGCCATAAGGTAAGATCATGATGGTTATCTTGTATGATGACCCATACAAACAAATATTATGCTGCCATAGCATATGGGTGCCCTGCAATGCCTCCCTCCATAACATACCTTGTGAAAAGGGGTATGTCATATGCTGGCCAAACTCTCTCAAAAGTAGCCAACATAGCTTTGCCTCTTGCTACCCTGTGTCATAGATATACAAGTGGCTCACCAACCTCTTGCTCTCCATCCACTCCCATTCATCCAAATGTGGATGTCTCCATTCATGCTCCCTCTTGGTATCTTCACAATGAAGACCACCAATCTCCCAAAGCAGATTTTTCTTCTTGCACCTCATGGGAAGTTGAGATGCAAATCCTTGGAGATATTTTGGAAAATACCTCTCATCAATGATCCTTTTGAACCCATGAGGGTCTAAATGTGCTGAAGGTAAAACATCATCATAAAGTAGCACAATGTTCATCATGCCCTCCAAATTTCTGCAACCCAACCCCCAGTGTTGCATGCAAATTAGCAGGGGTGCATTGAGGTGATTTTTTACCCCATCATTGATCAAACCCAAGTTGTACAGCGGAGTGCAAGCTTGCTGCTCTATAACAACAATGTGTTTTGATCCTTGATCATGTAAAGACAAATTTCCAAGGCTCCCCATAAGATTTTCTGAAATGATAGAAAATGGAAATTCATGCATACCTTGGTGTGTCTTGGGAACATATTTTATGGCTGCAAGAGTTCCTCCCTCCAATGTGTTGGCTGCCCCAACTGCTGATGTAGATGGCTGCTCCTCTATGATTGAGACATCACTGGTACAAGACTCCTCAAGTGGTGGTGAGGGCTCCTCCTTCTCTGATCTTCTACTGTCAAACCTTTTGATCATCCTGTGAGTGAAATCTAAAAAATTAGATACTCTTGCATGACTCACATGGTTGAACCACCAAGTGCTTGCCTTGCCCTCCAAGTGCAGCGCTGAGATCTCCACAGCCTCTCTTTCTACTACTGGATGTAGTAGGAAGTATTCTCTAGCTTCATCACCCAAGATTCTACTGAACATAAGGGTGATCCATCGAAGGTAGAAACTAGAAACATATTTCCCCTTATCATATTTTTGTTGTATGGCACCCTTTCGTCTTTCATTTAGATAAACTAAGGAAGATATAGAGTCTCTTTGAAAGCTCTAGGTTGACACTTGTACTCTGCCAAATATCCACTTAGGATCTCATATTCTAAGTGGTCTTCTTGCTCTTCACTCCTTCTATGAGAATAGGAAGTGCATGGGTCTTCTTCATTCTCTTGAAACCTTCTATAGGTCTCACTGCAGCTTTCTCCTTCTTGAAACCCTCTTCGAGCTTCATTGCATCTTTCTTCTTTCATCTGTTTAACCTCCTTGGAGAGGCTCTTCCTACATATAAAAATTGATTAGAGTAATCTCATCCTCTCCATCATTCTAATCTCTGCTTCTTCTCTTATTATTTTGATAGCTGGAACTCATAGACTGAGCCAAGACTATGCTCTGATATCACTGTAATATCCCAAAATAGGGAAAATCTACAACAATGAGAATATCTTAAGATATTCTAAAGTTGGAGCTATAGAAATACATGAACACAATAATGGATGTTCAATAATGAATAGACTCATATGATGTGTTAAAAACACATAACCATCAATTGAAGCTACAACAAAAACTTATACTTCATTCTATGATCCATAAGTTGGGGAAAAGCAGCAAAATAAGCCCCAAAAACGTTATTCCTAGATATTTGTGTAATAACAGAGGAAAATAATGGTGGGATCCCCTATATTATGTCATATGGGACTTACATACCAAATGGGAGCAAAAAACAATCACTATAGCTAAGTTAAACAGATCTCCCGGTCCTAATATGGCTCAAAAAGGCCCAAATCCCATGACTTTTAGCATACAAAATGACTGAAGCAAGGGAAAACGTGATTCAGTGAGGGTTTCTGCAAAAAATCATGGTCCTAAATAGTTTTGGAGTTTATATTATGCAAGAGTGAAGAAAAATGGGGATTCAACCCTTTTTATACAACAAAAGACAACCCGGCAAGGGCCTCATGAAAGTACATGTATAAAATCACAAAATATGCGGATCTAGATATGAAATAGCGCATTTATACTGTAGCTCTGAATAAATGGGCTGAATAATACAAATAACAGAAGAATAATGATGTACAAAGCCTCCTGGGAGAAGGGTTGGCCCTTCCTCCAAGGAATGAGCTCATAAGCAAGGGTTCAAACACTACTACTGCAACACTCTGAAAAAGGATGCAGTTTCTACAAATTACTACGTTGTAGAAGATGGGAAATGATTTCACCACATGCCAAGATTTAAAATATGCTCCAATACCATCCTCACAGATCTTGCAAAGAAAGAGAAGCTCCCTCCTCTTAAAGATAAGCTCAGAAGTGGTGTTGTGATCTTCCCACTGCAACGCCCTGCAACACAACATTTCTTGCTACAAGAATAATGCTGTAGCTGAAGGAGGATGCTTGGCCTCAAGCTTGAATGTGGAAAACTTAAGTACAATTCTCCTCCAAGAGGCCTCTCAAGGAAGGATAAGGAATCCCTAAGCAGGAATGCCTTGTGCTAAACAGCACTGCATACTCAACTCAACAACTGAAGAATGCTCAATAGTCTAAGCAAACCAAAATCAATAATCAATAAGCTAACCCCAAATGACTTCCATCTCTTCCCTTATAATATTTATGAGCCTCCTCACCTTGGGTCTCACCCATTAGGGTTTCCAACATCACATGATCACTTTCCCTCCAAAACTGTGTTGTAGCTCCATCAAGGCTACTCCTCCATACAGCGCTATTGACTTAGCCACCTTGACTGAATCAACATGATTCTCTTCCTGTTCATACATGGAAAGTGAAAAATCCATCTACTATACTATTCCCCTTCCACATTATGATGGATTTTATTCATGTTTTTATTCTGCATGGGCCTCCTTACCCATTTATTCAACTCCTAGGTGAGATTAGCAAAATTTAATATTCCAATTTGCTGCATGCAAATTTTGGAATATTACAGTTTTCCAGTTGATTAGTGTTGCTACCTAAATTCGCAATTATTTTGAGTGGGTTGAATCATGAAGGCTTCCTACTACCAGTGGTCCCACTTTACCTTTGTTCAAGCTCTACTAATTCATTTGACAGATTCTTCACCAAGCAAGTCAATTTCTCAAGATCAGAAGATTCCTTCTCTTTGTCCATGTTTACCGGGGCCTAGGAACATTTACCTGCATCCTTGGAGTCATGTGTTTATTCATCATCTGTAATGATTCCAATTTCCTGTAGGCCCTTCTCAACCATGATCACTTTTTTTTTTTTGAAAGTGATGGTTTCAGAGTCCACTTTACGAACTGTGCAATGCTTGCTGGCAAGGCAAAAGTATAATAGTCCTTTGTGATGGAGTCATGAGGTTTCGTGTCTTCCAAAAATATGTTTAACACATGATTGAACCTATGATTGAAATATTTTACCTTCACTTTTGGCTCCATATTTAGGCTACCCAACTCTTTCAAAATCATGGCAGGGGTCCTTTCATCAGAAAACTTCATAAGAAACATTTTCTTAATTATCCTCCAATTCTGGATGGAGTTTTAGGAAAGATTGTGGTATCACACAACTTCTCTAGCATCCAAGGTACATGGAAAAATTCTACATGCAACATCATCATAAAATACCTCAAGTGTTTTCATATGTAGGTAGAAATTTTCCAAGTGGTCTTTTGCTTCAACCAATCCACCGGGGTCATACTTCGTTAAAATATTTTTTGGGAGTCTATGCAGTTTATGCAGCATGCCTGAAAGTGCAAGTGGGCCCTGAGACATCCAACTCATATCTTGTTATTCCATGTCTTCATATTTGTATTCATCCTTTTCTTTGTCACAATCTGATAACTCTCTTTCCTTCTCGTCACCGCCTAACCAGTTGAAGGTTATTCCTAAGAGAAGTGGGTTGTCTCCTTCTCCACTGCTAAAGACTAGAGGCTCTTCTGCATTCTCCACAAAAACTGTTAACTCTTCGAGGGTGGTGAGAATTATGTCTTCCAATGTGGTGACCACTACTCCTGTAGATGTAGTCTTGTTTTTTTTTGGAGAATGTGGAAGACTAGATACTCCGAGGATCAATCCAACTACTTTTTCGAACTGGCGAGTTATGGGACGGATGGCCTGAATCTGAATGTATGAAATTTCACAATCTATTATGGGTCATGTTTTAGAAGATTCACCAACTTCAGGAGCACGAGTAGGGGAGGTAGGGTGTACTTTGTTGCCTTGATGAGAAGATGTAACTTTGGGCTCAATAGGTTTATCAACCATAAAGCATTGACTTCTCTCTTTATAGTGCCATAAATTTTGATGGTGTTGGACTTGCCAACATTTAGGGAATATCCCTGATATGAAGTCCCAATCATACCTCACATTTTTTGGTGTATGAGTCCCATCCATAACAAAGGCCTGGTTTCCTTATTCTTAAAGATATGCCTTGCCTTTTGCTATCAGCAAGAGAGGGTGATGCCAATGTACTTTATTAAAGCAAGGGGGGAGTGCATGGTGAGTGTCTGATTGCAAGTATGTCAATTTTATTCCACTACAAAGGGGGAGAAAGATAAAATTGAGCCTCTAAGAGAAGTAATAGTATCACTAACGAGGAGACACACGTGAACTGAAGGATTTCGTCTAACACCTTGCGGAATAGTGCATAATGGATGCAACGGTCATTACACACAACAGCTTAAGAAAGGTATGTATAATATCCTGCTAAATAGTCCACAAGGATGGTACGACAATTACACATAATATTATAAATATTTGTCTAATATCCTGTGAAATAGTCCACAAGGATGGGACAATAGTTACAACCATTACAACACATTCTCAACAAGATAATAACTAAAATAACTGAAATAGTTCAACTATCTTAGTAGACATGAAAAGAAAACATAAAATTAAAAAATCCACAGAATAGTCATACAAACATTCATAAGTCATGTGTTAGGAACAAGCTACCCTTGAAATGCTTTTGTTATTAAGTAAAAGTTCCGAGACAAATATATACAATGAACATCACTATCTCCAATAATGGAGATTCTGAGCCACTCCTTTCTCCACAAAAGAACCATATATTCTCTTTATTTCTTTGATGGCATAGCCAAGGTGAAAAGTCCCTTGCTCATACAATGAGGGAGTATATATAACCAAGGGTGGAACTTTGACTACCCTCATGACTATTTTACTTCCCATGACTTTTCCACTTGCATGACTCTTTACATTCATGTTTTTCCTTTGGACTTCCACTTTACAATACATTTGTTTACAATGGATATGATATACAATAGTGATGTGGAGACATGACCACTCATGACATGACACTGCTAACATGGACTACTTTATGATGTGGAAATTTCAAGCCATTTTTCCTCCTAAGAGTTAAGTGTCTTCATGAAAGAGCTCTCCTTCACTACTCCACAAGCCTTAGTGATATGGAGACTTCAATGATCTCAAGTCTTGAAATTGGTCACAAAATAATTTCCTTTTTCTTTCTCTCGGTCAATTATCTTGTAACTTAAGCTGCAAGAGTGTCTTTGAGCATGCTTTATTCCTCCCTTTATCCCTTTATCATCTCACCATGAATTTATGGAGGACCTTTTCCTGCAGTGCACTCGTGATGGGATGAAATCAATCCAAAAACTCCTAGTATAAGAGAATGCATTCTTATCCATAAAATGAGCCCAGAATAGGCGACAAGATGGGAAAGGAGGCTTAGTGACTACGTAGTTGTGCAGCTCAGACAAGAAAGTGGTAGCCCTGATCCTTGAGATTGTGTAGTGTGTAATTCGGTCTGGGCTGAGGGGCATGACTGCATAGTTTCTAGAGTTAGAGGGTACAAGCAGCATGGATGAGAGATAGGAAATCCAACTGCACAGTTCAGGAGGTAAAGGAGTTCAGGATGACTATGCAGTGTGTAGTTCTAAGGCTTAAGGGATGAGATTGTGTCTTGAAGTTGCAAAGTGCACAATTAAAGCCAGGCTGGAGGCCTCAACTACACAATTCCGGAGGTCAAGGTTGGGTGTTAGTCACCAAAATTGCGTAATGGGGAAGTCCTTGTGAAGCTATAATTTTGCATTGCACAGTTCCAAGAATCAAGGGCACAACCAGAGGATTGATACTATGTAGTGCATAGCTCAGGAGAGGCCGAGAGAGGCTAAGTTTCTTGGTTAGGAAGTTTTCCATAAAATGACTAACTGTGGGATAGGTGAGTTTGATGTGAACATTAATGGATTTTTATTGTGATCACACATTTAGCATTATTGACAAATCTAACAACATAGATCATTTGAGACATATAGACACAAAATTATCCTCCACGTGACAACTTTGTAACCAGTTATGACAAGTGTGACACCAAAGATACACTTTACAATGACTTTGAAGACACTTGTGCGATGGTGTTCGTAACTTTGGAAATGAGTGAGATGGGTACTTACATAGTTAGAAAAACTCATTTACACAAATATGACCTCTTAGAATCACCAAAACAAGCTCATACATTTATTGTAGTAGCCAACATTCCAAAGGAGACACTTTTCCTATCTTGCGAAAGGGATCAAAAAAGTAATAGAATGAACTTCAAAGTTTGTGAAATCCATAAACAAGACCAAGGAAGGCTTTGAAATTTGGGTATAAGCCAAAATTTTTGAGGGATTTGTAGTAGCTACAACACTTGGCAACACACTAGTAGGATTCCAAATTTTGTTTCTGCTAACTTCTTTTGTGAAGGGCCTTGTTCCTTTAGGGAGTATTGATTCATCGTAAATATTGCTTTGGTTTCCCCATTTACCTCGTGAATAGACCAAGTCCCCATCATGCCACCTCAGTTTAACTTGACAAATATTTAGATTGCTCACAATGTCTCAAATAGGGGGAGGGTAATGAGGCTTGCGATTTTAAGATTTTTAGAGTAATTTTTCATCTCTGATGTTGCTCTGCTGCTAGCGGGCCTAGAAGGTACCCCTCGGACTCACTTCAAGAACACAAACATTTATTCGCTACCATCAAGCCTAAATAGTACCCCAATGGGGTTGCTTTCTTCACCTCTCTGTTTAGGAAGCCTATCTCTTCATTCACCTATATTTACTATTTTAAAAGAGGATTTTGCATTGGAACTTATTTATTTTGGGCGGAAGAGAGATCTTGACTTATTGAGAGTTTGTTCATTCATAGAAGTATACAAGTTCATATGATTTAGTTTTCCTCGTTGATATTTTCCCCTCCTCCCCTTTTACTGATTGGATAAGCATGGAAACACAAAAATAAAAGAACCGAATATGGCCACAAGGTTTCCCGGGTTGACATGATTTCATGTTTAGCCAAAGACTCTCCTTACAGATGGATCTTATTTTCTATCGGAACATCATAGACCAAAATACATAAACAATACAAGGAAGACAGACCAATGGCTAGCCAAATGTTGAAGTGTCACGAGGCTCCTTATACTTCAACCACACACACAATCTCAGAAACCAAGACGAGGACAACACTTTATTCACATGACGAAAAAAACATGCAAAAAAGTGAAAAAAAAGAAGAAAAAGAATAAGAAACAAAAGCAAACTATGTACATAGTGTAGGACACAACCCCATATTTTTATTGAAAATAATGTTTGAGATATTGGCCATTGAAAGGGAGAGAGTCAGCCTTCCCTTCTAGTGTTTGAAGATGGTATGTGTGTTGGCCAAGCTTCTCTTGTATAGTGAATGGTCCAATCCATAGGGATTGAAAATTAGTTTTTTTACCTTTTTCCTCATGGTATTTATCCTATTTCAAGACTAATTCACCCACACAAAAGAAATTCTTCCCTCGAGACTTCTTGTCAAACCACCTCTTGATATAGTATTTTTGGAGTAAGAACTTTTTCTTTGGCTTCCAATCCTTTTTCCTAGAGCTTATGAAGGGTGCCTATCCTACGTTGTACTAAAAAACATGGCTTTCCTTGGGACTCTTTGGAAATTTGGAGAGCAGGCAAATAGACGTTGTGGGGGAGGATGGATTCTTTTACGTAAACTAGGAAGTAATGGGAGGTATTGAGAGAAGGCTTAGGCGTGACTTGGTCATCCCATAAAACATTCACCAAAGCAGAGTTCCAGTTATTTTTCTCAAAGAATTTGGTCTTCTTGATGATACAAATAAAATTCTTATTTGTGGATTTAGTGAGACCATTCCCCTGAGGGTAATAGTTAGAAGAATGCTTCAACACTATTCCATTTTCAAATGAAAAATCTTAAAGCTTGAGCAATGAGAAATATTTTGCATTGTCAAAAACAAGTGACGTAGGAATGCCAAACCTGGAAATGATTTTTTGTTGCAGGAAACTGATGACTTCTTGGTCATTCACTTGTTTGAGTGGAATTTCTTATGCCCATCACGTGAATTAATCTCTAGCTGTGAGAACATAGCGATGTTTATTTCACAAATGTGGAAATGTCTCACTAATAATATCTAAGCCCCACTATTGGAATGGTTTTTCCACTGTGATAGGCTGCAATGGGGCAGTTGACTTCTTATTCCTACTGGCACACCTTTGATAGAATTGACATTTGCAGAAATAAATGTGGGAATATATGAATATTCTAGGCCAAAAGAAGCCAAATTTCATGAATTTATGTGCCGTTGTGTTTCCCAAAAAATTCCATTCGTTTGGTCCATCATGGACATCGAGTAATACCTTCTCTGAATCGTGTGTATCCAAACATCTGAGAAATAATCCATTATGGTGCTTTATAAAAGTCACCCCATGAACCAACTGATATGATAAATCCTTTAGCCTTAAATCCCTCTATTTTCATGTGGAAAAGTGGGAGGGAACATTTCGATGGTCAAGGTATTGGCAAACATCTTTGTACCAAGATTTTGTGTTGATAATGGGGGTAATTCGCTTGATATCATATATCTCAATTTCTTGCTCTCACCCTGAGGGATATTCTTCTTCTTTTGCATCTACCACTTCTGTTTCCAATCGAAAAAGGCCATGGACCTTGATTATGTGAACTAGTTTTATTTCTAATACATACTCTTGTAAACCATTCATCTCGTTCTCCCCTCTTTCACCCAGCTCTTGTTGAACGAGGAGTGATCTCACCGTTCTATGCGGGACGAAGATAATACAATTATTCTTCAACAGAAATGGTTGGAATTGGTTCAACGCTTGTATCATGTGTCATATTGTTTGTCCACGATGGGTAGTTCATTTAAGGTCCTTTTAGACTTGCGCTCATGAAGGAAATAGGTCGCTAATTGTTCATATCATCATTTTACGTAAGTACAACAACAAGAGATGTCTCAGAAGTGAAGGTATAGAGAAAAAAATCTGTGTTAAAATTTGGGTTGTATAGTGTGGGTGCTTCTTTGATTTCTTGTTTGATACAGGAGAACACATCCTTTTCCCTTTTGTCCCATTTATAAACAAATTCATTCTTTACCATCTCTTTTATTGGCTAACAATATGAGCATAGTAGTCAAAGATGAATTTATGGAGGAAGTTGATCTTCCCCAGGAAGGAATGCATGGCCTTCTTATTTAGTGGGTAGTGAATCTGTGTGATTTTTTTTACCCTATCTAATTTTACCTTAAACCCACTCTTTGCGATAATGTGCCCTAAGAGGTTACCCTTGAACACTACAAATATGCTCTTCTTGGGATTAAGAGATATCTCGTATTTGCGACATCGCTCAAAAATATTATTCAAGTGGCATATGTGATTTGAACTCTATTTGGAAAATACGGTTACATCATCTAGGTATACCACCATGCACTTCCCAAGCAACCCATAGAGTGTGATTTCCATGGCTCGTTGAAAAGTAGCACTGATGTTAATCATCCCAAATGGCATTCGCTTGAAAGAGAATGTTTCCCACTTTGTTCAGAAAGTAGTTTTGAGTTTATCAGATTCCGTGACCAGAAATTCGTTGTATCCTAAATACCTATCAAGCAAAGAGAACATCTAAAACCCCAATAATGTTTGTAAAAAAATTTCCATGGACGACACAGGTTATTTATCTTTGTCTGAGGCATGATTAAGATTTCTGAAATAAACACACAAGCGGATTTCCCTGGACTTCTTTCTGAGTGGGACCAAATTTGACACCCAAGTTGAGTGTCGCACCTTGTAAATGATCAAAGCATCCAAAAAATTTCTTAACTCTTTCTGGATAATAGGTTCAATCATGGGATGGAATTATCTCAATTTCTATTGATATGGCTTGGTCCCTTCCTTTATTGGTATAATGTGCTCAATTATTCACATGTCATAAGTTTTAAGCTCATCATAGGCCCACACAAATAAGTCTCAGCAATGCTTGAATAGGTGAATGAAGTCTTTCCCCTCTTGTGTTTTAAAAAAAGTACAAAGGTTAACATATTTCAGATCTTCCTCTCTTCCCAAATTGATCTTCTCATGTGACAGCGTGGAACTATGATTTTTGGTGTTTGCAAGTCCTTGGAAGTGATTTTGCAGGTCATATAGATCTTCCAAAGATACCACACCCTTGGGGATGAGGTTTCCTTTTTTCTTATGAGCTGCATCCTGAAATGCTTCTTCATGCTTGTCCTCATCGATCATTGTGTCTTTGAACACTTCAACGCTTGCCATGAAATGGAGTATCTGGTGTTCATCATAAAAAATCATAAATTAGTGACATTATTGGGGATAGATGGTTTATAAATAATTACAACCGAAAAATCATCCCTTAATGGTGATAACTAAGTAGCGGCATTAGCTAACGCGTCCGCAACTACGTTTTGTATTCTAAGAACATAAATAGTATTGAAAGCTTAGAAATGTGAAATTAAGTGCCATACATCTTGTTGATAACTCTTTGTATGAGGTGAAACACAATGAATGGTATTGTGTACCTGTCGTACCACTATTTCTGAATCACTTATTGCTTTTAAGGACGTGACATTGAGGTCAATGGATCTTTGTAAGCCCAAAATGAGTGCCTCATATTCAACGGTGTTGTGTGTGCACTCGAACTCCAAGTAGCTTGAGATCAAGTATTTTATTCACATTGGGTCTACTAGAATGCAACCAACTCTTGATCCATCCTGTCTTTTTGAACCATCGAAATAAAGAGTCCAAAAATCATATATATAAGGGATGTGAACCACACTAGTATGATTACTGCTATCACTACTACTAACTATACATAAATAATTTGCACCAGTTGGACTAGGTGTTCAAATTATGTAACTATGGTAAAATTATACTATGAACAACTCATATGGTCAATATTATGATTACAATAGATTACTCTTTTCGAGAGGATCAAAATCGACCTATAGATCGCCCCATCGGTTAAGAGAAAGTTAAATTATGAATTAATTTATTTGTTAAAGTGAAATGGAATGGATCAGCCTAACCACATGTGGAGTTAGCCTTAACCCCAAGTGGTCAAAAAAAATCTATAAATAGAGGTGACCTCAAGATCATTCTAACACTTACTCAAGCAATCTTCGATTTGCATCCAATGGTTTGTTTCCTCCATTTTTTCTTTGTAATATTCCTTTTTCTGAATTATCACAATCTATTCTAGAGATTGACTATAGGGGCATTTACTAGATATGTCAATTTATAGAAAGGATGAGATCCAGAGGCTACCTGGCCCTCTACAGACTCTGTCTATAGATTTTGTAATATTTCCCCTACAGGAATTGCCCAAAGAATGGGGTTGCAATGATGTATGAACATACAATGGATTCTCTACGTTATTTATCTGAGCCTGGTTATGAAAAGAAGTAAACAGCCAACATATATGGTTATAGCAGCAAAATGAATGCAATGACTCGAGGAATCAGTCATTCAATCAAGATAATACAAGCCTCTCATTACATGCATGATAAACATGAAGAACACTGCTATAAGGAACAAGCCCTAGGCCATGACTGCGTTGTTTATAGAGGTACTGCTGCATAAAATAGAATGATACAAGGATATAGCAATATGAAACTCAAATAAAGCAGGGGAGCATGATCTCAACCCCTGAAAAATACAATACATCAATCCTCTAGAAGGATTGGTTACAACACATGTACAAAATGGAAAATACAATAATGTCGGAGTTGCTGGAAAGCAGCAACTCATAAAAAAAATAGGAGGAGATGGCTGAATATGATCTACAATATGAAATGGCCTCCTCCAATGGAAATCTGAAGTGAAAGGTTGATCCCTTCACTTAATATCTCACCCTCCAAATGTCTGCTAATCCCTCACAGCAAATTCTCTCCAAGAATAATGTTGTCTAAGGGAGGGACTGCGCTGCATATGATGGCAAGTGGTTGGCCCGGTGCCAAATATGTTGGGATAAGCTCATGAACCTCCTTTTTTGATCTCCCAAAGAGATGGAAGCTCCCTCCTCTGAAAAACTAGCCAAGGATGGTGTTGTGGAAAACCTCCCCAGCAACACCCAGCAACACTGCACAACCTCCACCTAGAACTACGCTGATGAAGATGGATGATACTTGAAATCAATGTCTGAATATGGGGAATAGAGTGAAATCCTCCAAGAGCTACTCAATAAGGAGAGGAAATCCTAAATAGGAATTCCCTCATCAATTCTTGCTAACGAGCAAGATGTTGCTGCAAGTCCACCAGACCAAAGATGAATAATTCTCAAGATGATTTACAATGACTATATTGCCCTCCTTTTAAACAATATTAGCTCCCTCTCAATGGACCCCACTCATTAGGGTTTCCTTCCTCTAGAAGCTTCCCTCCTTATCCCACTGCGCTGGCCCACAATGCGCTCTCCACCTCATGCTACTGCGCAGTTTGACTTGGTCAAAATTGACCTAACCTACTTGCAAATGCCCCTTTTCACACATGGAGGTGTGAAATCAAGCTCTAAAGTGATCCCCCCCTCATGCTAAGAGGATTTTTATTCCATATAGATAAAATGAATGGGTCTCCTACCCATTTTATTCACCTCCTAAGTGAAAATGTCAAAAATTAATATTCCACAAAATTTTGGAATATTACATTCTTGGCTCACACAGGTTCATCGGGAGAAGCTTGTGTAAGGGTTCAAGATCGGAAATGAGAGGCTCGCATAGATCTGGGTCTTTTGAGCCTGATTCGCGGGCAAAATACTATATTTTTTGGCCGAGAGACATGGGCAGGCTATATTAAGGTCACAACTGAGCTGGTATAGACATGGGTAGACCATGTTCAGGGCGCGGCTAGGGTTCTGAACTGATTAGGACCCCAACCGCGGGCACAGAGCGTCCATGTCACAGCTAAGGAGGCTTGAGCCATGAGCTTATCATGTCAAGGCCAAAACTAAGTGATCCTATGAGAAGATATGGGTTATATCACATTTAGTTGCTTGCACAGTGCCTTCATACATCTATCGCTCAGTCAGAGTTGCTTCAGATCAGTCTTTTCCAGCATCCTAGATTCAAATCTAGGACTTAGTAGTTGAGATCACTTAGTGATCCATCAAATCAATGGTCTTGATTTTGTATACCTATATACATGTAGATATTCTCTATGTATTTTCATTGCATATGTATCTACATTCTTCACTCAGTATCATTCGTATTCATCAGTATGCTTCAACTAGTCCCTCTTGAAGATCTTTTGAAATACAGGAAATATGGTTGTATCTAGAAAAGGTAAAGAGGCACTTGACAACCACAAGTTTCCTATGTGAAGGTGCACGGGTAATACCATAAGGCATGCATGGTATATTTTTTTAATGTTATGTTTCAACTATATCATTGGATGGCTAGGTAAACCCTATGATATGTTGAGAACGTCTCCTTCACAAATGGTTCATGCATGCATATGAAAGTGATTGGGATTTATGTTTCCTATGATGAAATGGTGCACCTGGTATTGAAATATTTTATCATGATGATCTTCTTGATTCTGCAAAGTTACTTATTGTTGATCGTGGATATAATGGCATAACTTGATGTTCGGTTAACATCTATTGTTTTGAGATCCTGATCCTGACTCTAGTAAATGGTAATCTTGACTCATGATATGCATAAGATATATTGGAGAAGTTTACCTCATTTATATGGTATTGATAATTCTTGTGATAAGCATGATGAAAGCTCATGGAAACATAGATTCCACTTTGCTGGTTTATTGAATAATCTAGCTTGATCCTATGGATCATGATATGCATGGTATTGGAAACCATGATGATAAAGGCATATCTATGAGATTGATGTTTCATATCTCTGACTTCATGTGGTTATGGAATATGGTGAAATTAAATTCTCTAACATTATGTATTGTTATCGGGTTCCTAATATTGGATTTTCACATCAACCTGTTGCCCTGATATTTCAATTCCAACCCTTAATGAAATATTTATGACATGATGTTCATGATCATGATAGATATGTGATTATGATCTAACATATATTATGTTGCATGAATCCAGTAAAGACAAAATGATGACATGAATGAAAAAGAAATTGCATGCTCTTCTATGATTTATGAGTGTCTGACATTATTGATCTAAAACAGAGGTTTGAGCCTCTTTCACACAAAGGAAGGCCCACTGATGTAACTATGCTTGATAGAAACATAATTGAAGTTTTGTACCATGAATTTGGTATATACTCTAAATCAAGGGATATGTGAAATGTCTTACAATCATAAATTGATTGATGGAACTGTTGGAATTGAGCATGAAATAATATGGTCCTTGAAAGATGTCAACTTTGCAGATATGTCGCAGATACTAGTAACATATGTCAACAAGAAAATTTGGTATGTTTGAGTCGAACTTGTGATTGCAGGTGATCGAGACATTCATATGGATATGTCATTATGTTTAAGGATTGTGCTACATGTTTTTAGCTGGTTGATATTGATAAAATGTGTTTGGAAATTTTGACATGATGATTAAAGATTGAGATATGTATAGAATTATAGATCTCACCACAATGACACATTCCGGTTTGACATGATTTGATCTGGTGATAGTTGATTTTCCCATATGAGAATGTTATGTGGAAATAGTGACCTTCAATGTTGTATGTGAGTATTCAGAAGTATGGTTCTATAATGGCCTCCTTATTCCTAACACATTGGTTGTTGTGACTCAGTATGAATATGGAACATGCATTACTTAACCTTGATGTATGCACTAGCATCTAGTAATGAAAATTATGTGTAATGACATGATTGACGTATTGACATGACAGTAAATGAAATCAAGACTTGATATGAGCACTACCTATCACTAGTTGAAAGAGTTAATACTTTGAAATTAATGTCTTTGATAATAGTTTTGGTTTTCCTTCTGAAATATTATGAACTGACTTTGTAAGGTTGGTTATGTTCGCATGGTAAGGCATTATGCTTGTAGATAGTGTTGCTTAATGCAAGCTCATCGAATTAGATTTGTCTATATTTGACAGTTATCTAATGAAGTCAGGATGGTGAGTTCCAAGGTATGGCCTTGATTTTGATTATGCTTTGATTATACATACTGATAGTCTATCCTTGACAGGTGATGAGCCTATGAAAATATAAGTAAGAGGGAGATGGATTCTAAATCCCATAATGATGTATCATGTTATGATGAATCAATTTATTGAATTTGGGAAAGAAATCCCATGTTGCAAGACTAATGAAATGTATTTTTGTAATGTAAATCCTTGGACACTCTAATTTAAAGTTTAAATGTTATTGAAAATGACATGGCACCTGCTATTTTATTGAATCATTGATGTCCCATTTTGAAAATCCATCTGTATATGATTTTTATAGAACATGATTAAAATTTTGATTGAGCTACTTCATTAAGAATTTCCACCTAACATATTTTATTTGTTCTACACTTAAAGGATGAGATATTTATCCCATGATAAGTAGATGCATGAATAAACTGATGATTTTTGGGATTGGTATTGATGAGAAAATTTGGATGCTACCTTAGTATGAGATATGCCATGATATCTTGGAATAGAGGTGCATAGCACGACTGAGGTCGGGTAAAATGCTGCTAGCAACACTAGTTGTGAGGCATGGTGTAGAATCTCCTTAGATATCTATCTAAGAATGATTTGGATAAGAGATGGATACACTATCATGACATAGAATCCCATATACATATATTTTGGACTGTGATTTATCCATTTATTTTGACAGTTCAGATGTTCGAGACAAGCTTAGACTTGTGATTCACACCTCTGTGAGAGGGAGGATGATTATGGTATCCATGTCTGATTGACAACTCCGTGAGAGGGAGGATGATTATGGTATCTTGTTATGATTGGTGTATTGTTGTAATTTTCATGATTATGTATTTTCTAACATAAAACTTGATTTGATATCTTGTATGAACATTTATTAGGAGATACCAGATGAGACCAACGTTTAATCGAGGACACTAAACTAACTCTTCCTCCCTATTTGAGCTCTCAAGATGAGGAATTGAGATAAAGGGTTCCTGGGGTTGTGGGAACTCTAGAAAATAGGGTGTGTTCCCTATCTATTACCCATAGGGTTGAGATGCTTTTCCCCTATCTTCATAGGGTTGGAGAATGGTGCTCCCTTGATTGGTCTTACTAGAGTATACCTTACCTGGCATCATACCAACAAGCAGGACTTGTTAGGAATACTGCTCCTCATTTGGAAAATGAGTTGAGAGTGTACTTGGGGTGTAAAACCCAATTTGATTATGATACAGGTATTCTACCACATGAATATTCAGGGTCATCAATGGGAAGAGCAGTAGGAAATAGGATGGGTTTAGATAACTTCGTGTGGTTTCGGGTTGCGATTGAGCTCCCCGATGTGATACCAGGGTCGATATGGGCTCCCCTGCGTGGATGGATATCCTATTGATAGATATTTGATTGTAGAGGTATAGATCCTCCATGAGATTCCAGGTAGAGATGTGCTCCCCGATGCAGTTACAAGTTGAGTTGTGCTCCTTGAAGATATGCTCTTCGATGTTGATTGATGATGATATTCCGGGTAGTACCCTAATGGCAAAGATTCTGATTGATAGCTTGATAGAAAAAGGGTGGTAGCCTAAGCTCCCCTTCGATGACAAATTCTTCTTCTTCTAGAATTGATAATGTTCAACATACGAGCAGGAAAAATCGAGAGATAAGCAGAAGTAAGCATGAGAAGTGCATTGATGACTTGTAATGAGAAAGGTTTACAACATGACGACTACATGACAGGGATGATCAGTGACGATAATTGATGATGCATGAATATAACAGAATGGAATATTGAATGATGAACATATATTGGTAGGTGGAATCCTCCCTCGTTGAGAGGGAGTGTTAAAATTATGAAACTGTGGTCAAATTCCACTATGGATAGCTCTGATGGTCGAGATTATAATTTCATTAGAATCCTATTTTCGATAGGACCAAAATAGACCTATAGATCGCCCCAATCGTTTAAGATAAAGTTAAATTATTAATTAATTTATTTATTAATGTGAAATGGAATGGGTCGGCCTAACCACATGTGGAGTTAGCCTTAACCCCAAGAGGTCACACAAAAGCTATAAATAGAGGTGACCTCAAGCTTATTCTAACACTTTCTCAAGCGATATTTTATTTCCATCCATTGGTTTGTTTATTCCATTTTTTCTTGGATCGCATAGGTTCATTGTGAGAATCTCATGCAAGGGTTCGAGATCACAAATGAGAGTCTCACATAGATCTGGGTATTCTGAGCCTGAGTCGCAAGAACAATACTGTAGTTTTTTGGCCAAAGATAGAGCCAAGCTATGTTAAGGTCGCAGCTGAGCTGTTATAGCTACAGGTAGACCGTGTTTAAGGCATGACTAGGGTTCTGGATTTATAAGAAGCCCAGCCACAGGCACAAAGCATCCAGGTCACGAATAAGGAGGCTTCAGCCGTGGGCTGAGTGTGTCAAGGTCAGGACTAAGGGATTTTATGAGCAGATATGGGTTGGATAAAATTCATTTTTTTGTACAGTTCCTTCATATATCTTTCGTTCAATCACAGTTGCTTCATATATGGCTTTTTCAGCATCCTAGATTCAGATCTAGGACTTGGTATTTTAGATCACTTGGTGATTCAGCAGATCTATGCTCTTAATGTTGTAGATCTAAATATTTGTATATCTTCTCTATGTATTTCCGCTACAGATGTATCTACATTCCTCACTCATTATGATTTGTATTCATTAGTATGCTTCAGCCAATGTCAGCTCTTAGAATCAAGTTCCTGCAGGTAGATATATGTGTAAGGTCACATTATGCATATGTTAGTTGTTTTACTGCATCTTGAAGATATAGATATATAGATAACTTTAATCTTGTTGTTGAATCATTTGATGATGATCTAAGAAGAATAATTTGAAATAGTTTTCCCCATAGTGGGTTTTCCCTGTTCTCAGACCAATCCCTGTGTCTCTATGTTTTCATGCTTCTCTTCTCTTGTTCCTTTTCATTCCACTGCTTAGATGATGATGATGATGATGATCATGTTCTTTCTACATAGTTTCATAGTTTCATGCACTGATGGTTAATAATGCAGATATGTATAATGATATAATTATATGGGGTGAACTTAACATGTTATTGAAGAAATGTAAATATCAAAGCAAAGAACAATGTATCTCTATGGAAAATTAACACCAGGAAAGAGCTCCAACTGTGTTTCTGGTGGGACTGGGGATGGTTGTGCGAGATAGCACCTCGATCGTCTTTCCAGGTATCAATTTCCAAACACAAATTCTGAGAAGGCCATCGGTTCATTATGCCCGATCAATGGGGCATGTTGTGTTTCATGTATCTCTCTGAGTTTACTCGAATATGGTTATCTTCTCCTTGATACAAAAGCCATAAGTGAGACCAGTCTATAGAAAATTATCCTTGTAGTTTACTCGACCAATATCTACTTAAAAATAATCCATATGCTTTTGGTATGTCCACAATTACTATGCTTATCCATTGGTGACCTCGTTCGTTGGATGATAAGTGAATGATCACATCTCTGAGTTCACTAATCACATGGACAAAATTTTTTTCCAACTGAATAATTTTTGCATAAGTTTTGCCTCATGTTGCATTGATTTTATTTGTTATAGATAATGGCATTACATTTACTAATGCGCCTGAATCAATCAAGCAATTGTGTACATTGAAATTAAATATTTCGAAAGTTAGGAGAAAGTGTGGGAAGAGAGTGTTTACTTTTAATGATAAAGCATGAAGTGTTGATTCGAGAGAGTCATAGGATGTGCCCGACACTTGGAGTCTCATCAGGTGCAACATCTTGTTCCTTTTCTTCTTCGTGCTTTGTTTTTTCGTCAGCAAGTAGTTTGTTGTAGAAATGCCTACAAATCGAAGTCATAGCATGATTCCATTGTGGGAATGTTTTCTCAGAATGGTAATCTTGAAGATATGAATAGTATTCAGCCATGCCCAAGTTGTCAAGTTTCAATGCTACGTTGGAAATTTGTGCAGATTTTTCTGATTGATTAGTGTTGCTGCCTAAATTCGCATTTCTTATGAATAGGTTGAATCATGGAGGCTTGCTACTACTAGTGGTCCCACTTGACCTTTTTTTAAGCTCTGCCAATTCATTTGACAATTTATTCACCAAGCAGGTCAAGTTCTCAAGATCAGACGATTCCTTCTCTTTGGCCTTGTTTATCGCAGCCTCAGACCTTTTACCTACATCCTTTGAGTCCTTTGTTGATTCATCGTCCGTAATGACTTGAATTTCCTATAGGTCCTTCTAAATCGTAATCGCTTCTTCGAAATTTTCTGAAAGTTATGGTTTCGTAGTCCGCTTTACGAATTGTGCAATGATTTTTGGTAAGGTAGACATATAATAGTCTTTTGTGATGGAGTCATGAGGTTTTGTTTCTTCCGGAAATCTTTTCAAGACATGATTGAACCTATGATTCAAACATTTTACCTTTTATTTTGGCTCCTTCTTTAGGCTACCCAACCCTTTCAACAACATGGCAAGGGTCTTGTCATCATCAAACTTATCAAGAAACATTTTCTTAAATCCCCTCCAATTATGTATATAGTTTTGGGGAATACTGTGGTAACACACAATTTCTCTACCATCCAAGGTACATGGAAAAATTCTACATGAAATATCATCATAACTTGCCTCAAGTGTTTGCAAATGTAAGTAGAAATTGTCCAACCTGCTTTAACCATTTTCTTAGGGTCATACTTCGTTAAATGATTTAATGGGTGCCTAGGAATTTGATGAAGCATACGTGGAAGTGAAAGTGGGCCATGATACATTTAATCCATATCTTGATATGCCATGTCTTCGTCTTCGTCCTCCTTCTCTTCTTTATTAGAATATGATAACTCTCTTTCCTCCTCATCACCGCCTAACTAGTTGAAGGTTATTCTTGAGAGTAGTGGGTTGTCTCCTTCTCCATTGTTGAACAATGGAGGTTCTTTTGCATTCTCCATAGAAAATTCTAACTCTTAGAGGGTGGCGAGAAATACGTCTTCCAAGGTGGTGATAACTACTTTTGTAGAGGTAGTCTTGTTCTTTTTTGGAGAATATGGAAGATTGGATACTCGCATGATCAATCCAATTGCTTTTTCGAACTATGAGTTATGGGATGGATGGTGTGATGTTCCTAATTATCCCAAGCTAATAGGAATATAAAATTTTGTTTTCATTTTCTTGTTGCAAGAATAAAATTGTAAAGGAGGATAAATTAAACTCCTCAAACAACAAAATAAATCAATGCCCATGTGAACAAGGCTAAATTTGGGCTACCTTAGTAAAACACCCTTAAGTGTGAAATGGATTAGGTCATTTGACTGGGTCAATTGGACCAAATTAACAGCGCTATCTAGATACATTGAATCACCTATATGCACAGCACAGTTTTTTTTGGAGGCTAATAATGTGAATGCATCTAAATCATTTAGATGGTTTAGGGTTTGGCAATGTTTCCATCTTATTTAAGGAGGAGGAGAAAAACATGGGAGGGGGGTTGAAGATATTATTTTTGAAGAATTTTTCTTCTTAGACATTTCTCATTCTCTAGTTTTTTAGCTGAGAATAGTGTTGTTTAGCACTAGGGTGTTCCCGATCAGGAATCCTACCTCTTCCATTGAGTAGCTCTTGGAGAAGCCTTTCATTTCTTGACCACTATCAGGAATTTGGCCAATATCTTCTTCCAACTAAAACACGGATCTTGTTGAGGGTTAGGTTGTCTTTGTAAGCTCCAGCAAGTGGAGGCTATATCTATTCAGATCTAAGCCATTCTAGTGCCTCTTTTCAGTGGGAAAGCCTTCTATCCCCCTGGCAAGAGAGTATTGGATGAGGAGAGCTCATTTTCAGATCTTAGCTTGAGGCCACATCATGTTCTAGAGCCTGCAGCACACTCCATCTTCCAGAACTGCGTTATTTGCAAGGAGAAAGTTTCAGGGTCTTTTGGCACTTCAAGGAGGAGAGATCTCTAGTGTTGGGAATCTGCCCTTCACTGTGGTGATTCGTGTACTACAGATCTAATCCATGTTCCATTCAGATCTGATCTGAATACTGATATATGTGGCTTAGAAATTTTTAATCATTCTACAGATCAGCTGCATTAGATCTTAGATCTACTCCATGTACATCATTTTCTGGTGAAAATCCCAAGGGGCTTTTGAAGAGGAGACTCTATAGTGTATGGATTTGCTATAGATCCATGGAAAATTTTAGGGGCTAATATTCACAGGTGGGATAATTTTTCATGATTTTTCCAAAAAAAAGATTCGCCAATTTCTTTTTTTCTTTTTCTTTTTTAATTCGCCCAAATTTTACAATATAAAATTATTTTACATTAAAAATCGCCAACATTATATAGAGAGTATATATAAAATCATTATAAATTTTAATAATTTTACAAATACATCAATAAACATTTTATAGTTTTCATATTAAGGACTAGTGAGATTCGCCAATATTTTAAACTTCAAGACAATTTTCCATCCTTAAAATTTTCCCTATATAGATCTATCTTTTTGTACACAGATCTTCTCTAGATATGAAGTGTAATCTACAGCTCTTTCCAACTAATAAAATAACGCTATCATGCTTGTACAGTCATATCATATGGTTGCAGCCTCTTATTTTGAGCATTTCTTCATGTAAAGTTTCCTACTTTATGTTCTATGATGTATGGGCTTCAATATAATCTTGATATGCTGATGTAAATGACATGATTGAACCTACATATGGGCCTCCTACATATAGTTGGATGAACTGAGTTATTTTCTAAGCAGTTTTGTCACATAGTGTTGCAATCCCTTCCTTAGGAATTTTCTAAGTTGTACTAGGTGTGGGAGATCTGTTTAACCCACCTAGAAAGATTTGTTTATGATACCCTCTTGGATTTAGGTCTTAGATTATCAGATCTAAGGGATCCAAGGGTTGATCTTGGTTTCTGTAGCATACATTCCTGAAAAATTCATTTTTCAGGAATGCCTTGCCAGCTGTCCCAATTTGGGGATATTACAGTGGTATCCGAGCAACTATCTTGGCACAGCCTGTGCTTTTCTTATTGAAGAGCCAATATTTCTTTCATGGAAAGAAAATACTAATGAATAGGTGTGGTTACACTGAAGACACAGAATTAAAGGGTCCAAACCCTTTATCTGGAAGATTGAATGGGAAAGAGTTCTCAAAAAATCTGTTCCAAACTATGCATGAGCTGAAGAATGAAATCAGGGGAATGAGGAATGAAAGACCAACAGATATTTTGGAGAGGTTTGCACATGACGGAAGCCCCACTAATTCATATAATGTGTGTGATCATTTAGCCACATAATCTAATCTACAACATTTTAGCATGCCTACATTCCTTGCAAGAGGAGAAGAAGAAGGAGAGACACCAAAAGAGGAGACTCTTGATGACTATATTCAAGAATATGAATTTCAGTCTAAAAGATTCAAAGAGCATCTAAGCTTCCCGGAGTTTTTTCAACTCAAAGAAGAGAGAAGATCTAGCAGAAACATGAGAAGAAGAGGGTGCATGCAGCACACCTTGGGTAGAAGTTTCCTACCTACTTTTGATGGGTCACCTGAGAGCTCAGCCAAGTCTTGGGTAAAGAAGCTGGACACATATTTTCAGCTGCATCAAGTTTCTGAAGAATATTCCATAAGAGTAGCAGCGCTGCACCTCCAAGGTAAAGCTTATGCCTGGTGGTTATTTGAGTCTTCTTCATTGAAAAATGTAAACATCTCTACTTATGCAAATTTCACTAGGAGGTTAGTGAAAAGATTTGATTATATGCCATTTGAAATTTCTATGGGTAAACCAACTAAGCCCAAGAAATCGGAAACTTTGCATGAGATGGAAAGATCCATGAAGATAACTCCATTTTAGAACATTGTTGAAGGGGTTAAATATCTGCTACATCAAAGGCCCCACTTCAGCAAGAACCTTCTTCTCAAGAAGAAGACATGAGTGTTCCTTTTTCAAGGAGAGATCAAGAGAAAGGATCTCTTATTGATGAGGCATACTCCATTGATGAGGAGAATAAAGAAGAAGAGCTGAAAGGTTCCTTCAGTGCTGTGACAGTAGGAGGAGATCTATTTTTATTGACATATGGAGACGAAGCCATTGCTTCCACTAAGAGGGTTCTTGTATCTTTGCAAGAAGGCCCCAAGGATCCTATACATGAAGAGGATGAGTAGCATGTGTCTATGATGATATACAAAGAGACAAAACAATGGAGGAAATGTTTTCCAACACTGCATCCAATTTTTGGAACACACACTATGATGGATCAGTCCTTTGTGATCAAGACTCTTGACACCAAGTAGATGATGGGTGTTCATGAGTTAACTACATCTAAAGGGAGCACCTTAGACTATGAGATCTTGCAGAACGTGGGTGATGAAGAAGAAGATGGGGGAGTTGCTCCAACTTCTCCTTATCATGATACTTCCACACGGTAATCAGATATGGATTTGCACATTGGAAGTAGTCATAATATGTTCCCATCTGTTTTTCACATGGGAATAAGCCATGAGACATCATTATATTGTGGTATACCACCTGGGATACCACCTGATTCATATTTGATGAAATATGTTTCATGCATTGATGCTCCTTTCATAGATCCAAGGAGGGAGGGAGCATTAGAGGACCATGCTTCAGTGCTGAGAGTATGGGGAAAGTATAAGGAGAGGGAAAGTATTTTTTCCCTTAACATCACTATCCATTCTCTCATCTCATACTGATATGAGAAAAGATGCTGCAAGAATGAAGGATGACACCATCATGAAGCAAGGAAGGCAATCCTTGAATCAAAAGACAACCTTGTTTGGAGGATCATCTTCCATACATGATGAGAGATGGTGGTCACACATGCATACTTTGGCAAAACCAAGGAGGTTTTGGATAGATGATAGCCTTCCATGGGAGACTAACTTCCAAGAACTTCCATTTTCTTTTGAGCATGTGCATGTGCAAGGAGGGCAGCAAGGAAGGACTGGAAACCTTCCACCTTGTACCTTTAGCATGGGAGATGTCAAGGAGGAGAAAAATGGGAAGCTTGGCTTTCTAACATACACCTTTGACATGGGAGATTTCAAGGAGAAGAACAACAACATGGCAGACACTTCATACGACACATTATCAATGTTGTCATTGTAGGGCACATTAGATCCCTATTGGAAATCCCAACTGCTGGTGGAATATTCCAAGGATCTTCATACTTGCATGATTCTTGATGAATGGCTGCATGAAGAGAGCTATTCAATCCTTGATGGAGTCATCTATAATCATGGTAGGATCTTCTTTTCTAGAGCTTCCAAGCTCAAGGAGAAGTTACTATAGAGGGATTATGAAGAGTTCTATTTCAGCCACACCTATTCCATGGAGCTCAACAACATCATTTTGAGGAGCTATTATTGGGAGGGCTTTGAAAGTGAACTATATCAGCATTGTCAGAGATGCATGGACTTTGTGTAGTTGGAGCAGACACATAACTCTAAGGAAGAGTTAAATCAGCCCTCTCTTTCTTCCTTTGAAGGAGAGAGTAGATCTATGCACCACTCCATTGATAGGAGGAGGATTTTTGGTGAAGAGCATGCTCTTAGTACATATTTTTTATATTCTGATTTCATGCATTCTTACACCATGTTTTTGCAGGCCATGACTCCAAGGATGAGTAATATATTTTGTAAGCCTCATGGCCAGTATTGGGTCCCAAATTTTTTTGAATTGGGCTACTCCCTTGGAAGAAAAAGGGAGATTTTCATTATGATGGGTGCTTACCAAAGGCACCAAATATATCTCACACTTTCAGCTATGGTGAGATGTTATGGGCAGAAAGTAAGTGGTGGGAAAGCCACTTACCACATCTTGATTTGATGTAGGCAGGGGATGCTCTGCGCTGGTTCCACATCTGGGACTATGATACACCTCCATGTGCACAAATTTTTAATTGTTTGCACATTGTTTTGATCCCCTATATTGATGATGTACTTGTTATTTTAATGGGGATGTATGGAGGAAGGAGGGAAGGCATGCATGTGCCCTATGGGATGACTACACTCCTTGTACTTTCTATCTTATATTCCAGGGAGGGCATTGGGCAAACCATGGTTGTTTCATGTGATTTATTGTTTCCTTATGGGATGAGATTTTTGCATCTCATGAGAAAATTGTTTGAACAAGTCATGGATGGATGGTTTGGTGATCACTTAGCTTATGAGAGAAGCGTATCCTTGTTTGTGTCACCAACGGAGGAGGAGATGAGTTTTAGCACTCACCTTATCAATTTCTTGAGGACAAGCAACAATTTGGAGGGGAGGACTGTAATATTCCTAATTATCCCAAGCTAATAGGAATATACAATTTTTTTTTCATTTTCTTGTTGCAAGAATAAAATTGTAAAGGAGGATAAATTAAACTCAAACAGCAAAATAAATCAATGCCCATGTGAACAAGGCTAAATCTGGGCTGCCTTAGTAAAACACCCTTATGTGTGAAAGGGATTAAGTCATTTGACTGGGCCAATTGGACCAAATCAACAACGTTGTCTAGATACATTGAATCACCTAGATGCACAATGCAGTTTTAGTTGGAGGCTAATCATGTGAATGCAGCTAAATCATTTAGATAGTTTAGGGTTTGGCAAGGTTTCCATCTTATTTAAGGAGGAGGAGGATAGCATGAGAGGGGGGTTGAAGATATTATTTCTGAAGAATATTTTTGCTTAGACATTTCTCATTCTCTAGCTTTTTAGCTGAGAATAGTGTTGTTTAGCACTAGGGTTTTCCCGATCGGGAATCCCACCTCTTGCATTGAGTAGCTCTTGGAGGAGTCTTGCATTTCTTGACCAGTATTAGGCATTTTTCCAAGATCTTCTTCCAACTACAACGTAGATATTGTTGAGGGTTTGGTTGTCTTTGTAAGATGTAGCAAGTGAAGGCTAGATCTATTCAGATCTAAGCCGTTCTAGTGCCTCTTTTTAGTGGGAAAGCCTTCTATCCCCATGGCAAGAGACTATTGGATGAGGAGAGATCATTTTCAAATCTTGGCTTGAGGCCACATCATGTTCTAGAGCCTACAGTGCAGTCCATCTTCTACAACTGGGTTATTTTCAAGGAGAAAGTTGCAGAGTCTTTTGGCACTTCAAGGAGGAGAGATCTCTAGCGTTGGGAATCTGCCCTTCACTGTGGTGATCCGTGGATTACAGATCTAATCCATGTTCCATTCAGATCTAATCTTAATACTGATGTATTTTCTTCAGAAATTATAAATCATTCTGTAGATCAGCTGCATTAGATCTCAGATCTACTCCATGTAAATCATTTTCTGCTGAAAACCCCAAGGGGCTTTTGAAGAGGAGACTCTATAGTGTACAGATCTGCTATAGATATATATTTTTGTACACAGATATGCTCTATATATAAAGTGTAATCTACAGCTCTTTCCACTAATAAAATAACGTTGTCAAGCTTGTATAGTCATATCATATGGTTGCAGCCTCTTATTTTGAGCATTTCTTCATGTAAAGTTTCCTACTTTATATTCTATGATGTATGGGCTTCAATATAATATTGATATGTTGATGTAAATGACATGATTGATCCTACTTATGGGCCTCCTACATACATTTGGCTGAACTGCGTTATTTTCTGAGCAATTTTGTCACATAGTGTTGCAGTCCCTTTCTTGGGCATTTTCTAAGTTGTACTAGTTGTGGGAGATCTATTTAACCCACCTAGAAAGATTTGTTTCTGATACCATCTTGGATTTGAGTCTTATATTATCAAATATAAGGGATCCAAGGGCTGATCTTGGTTTCTGTAGTATACATTTCTGAAAAATACATTTTTCAAGCATGCCTTGCTAGCTGTCCCAATTTGGGGATATTATAGATGGCCTGAATCTGATTGTATGAAAATTCATAAGCTCATGTGGGTTTTGTTTTAAAAGGGTCAACAAATTTAGGAGCATGAGTAGAGAAGTAGGGTGTACGTTGTTTCATCGATCACAAGATGTAACTTTGGGATCAGAGGGTTTATCACCCATAAAAAACTGGCTTCCCTCCTATTATCGCCAGAAACATTGATGGTGCTGGACCTACCAACATTTAGGTTACCTCCCCAAAATGAAGTCCCAATCAGACCTCACACCCTTTAGTGTAGGACTCCCATCCAAAACAAAGGTCAATAGGGGAATTTTGAGGTCTAAAATGGGCATCATATTAAAAATTTACAACCAAAATAAACTTTCTAAGAACCAATAGGATTCAACATGATGATGCAACCATAGGGGATGAGTCACCATTTTTGGAGTAAAAAAGTAAAAAGATTAAAAAATAATAAAATAATAAAATAATAAAACTAATTTTTCAGCTCGTATTTTCAACTTATCTCTCTAAGGTTTTCTCAAATTTTGAGTGGGAGTACTCGTTGGATGCAAAATTTAATTTCTCATCCAAGTCGTACCCATGTTGCAGACTTTCCATGGACCCTGCTACATGAAAAATGAGAAATACATGAAAAAAAATTATTGCAATCACGTTTTTCATGTATTTGTCATTTTTCATGTAGCAGGGTCCATATAAAGTATTCAACATGGGTACTCCTTGGATTAGGAATCAAATTCTGCATCCAACGCGTGTTTCCACTCGAAATTTGAGTAAACCCATAGGGAGATAAGTTGAAAATATGAATTGAAAAACTAGTTTTTTCTTTTCTTCCCTCTAAACTTTGATGATGTGATCTAATATTATTTTATAATTTCCACTATTATTTTATAACTTTCTTAGGAGGCCCATTTTAGACCTCGAAATTCCCCTAATTCGAGTTTCCTTATTTAAAATATAGGCCTTGGTTGTTTCTTTTAGCAAGAGAGAGTGATGCCAATATATTTTCACAAAGCAAGGGGGGTGTTCCTAGTGAGTGTATGATTACAAGTGTGTCAAGGTTCTTCCACTACAAAGGGGAGAGAAAGAGAAAAGTGACCCTCTAAGAGAGAGATAATAGTACCACCCAAGAAGAGACACACGTGAACTGAAGGATTATGTCTAACATCCAGCGGAATAGTCCACAACGGATTCAATGATCACTACACATAGCATCTTAAGAAATGTTTGTCTAATATCCTACGGAATAGTCCACAATGATGGAAGAACAATTACACACACGGTAATATGAGAAAGATATGTCTAATATCTTGCGGAATAGTTCACAAGGATGGGACATCAGTTACAACCATTACAACATATTCTCAACAAGATAAACAATAAAATAACCGAAATAGATCAACTATATTATTACATGTGAAAAGGAAACATGAAATATAAACATCCATAGAATACTATTAAAAAAAATTCATAAGACATGTTTTAATAACATGCTAGATGTTAGCGTTGGAATTAGCACTTGGACTTCTTCAAGCACCTGACCAGACACATCCTAAACTCTAAGAAAATTTAATGATTTGGTTTATAATATTGGTAGGTGGTTTAAACTCCCATTCACTGAAAAGAAATTTCAGTCAAATCCATTTTTATACTAATGAGGGTATCGGGTCTGATGTGGTAGAAAAAGAGTGAGTTTGTAGCCTAGGAGGGGAAGATAATGTGAAATGGAAGAAGAAACAGTTGGTCTGCAAGGCAGAAATACTCTGGTTTTGGTAGAAAATAACACAAGTAGCAATTTGTCAATATTTCAACAAGAGAAATCTACTTCTAGACTTACAATATTCTCACTGAAATATCATGGAAGATAAATTTTATAAGTGATGCTCTTTACACTGTCATCATGTATATTTCATCAAGAAATCTCACTGTGTGAAACTAATAAAAATTGATACAACACATGAACATGTCAAGAGGCTGATAAAAACACATAACAACATGAGGGATTGCAAACCGCCACTGAAGATAATAAGATATGGAAATACAAGTGAAAATTAACAATACACACACCACATTGATAATAAGTCCTCAGAATTTTCTTTCAATTTTATTCACTGAAATGAGTACTGATCATATGAGCCAAGATTCTAAAACCACGAACCTTTTTTACATAATAGTTTGTCACATATATAAAAATATATAAAATTGTCATCTCCACAAAAGGAGTAAACATGTTCCCAAAAGTTATTACGATCTCGTCCAAGAGATGAGGGTTATCCTAAGACTTTAATACAAATTTTTATGACATAATCAAAATAAACATCATCAAGGCTAACAATTCAAAGTGGTTGTATGATGTGGCAGTCTATGGGAAGACACCTCTTCTGTTTTGGTGCAACCAACTCCACAAAAAGTGTAAATAGTAGTGAAAGTGACATGTGACTGTTCTTTGAATGTTGCATGATGCCTTATGGAAATGTGTTGGTGCTGAGAGTAATGCTAGAAACTCATTTTAGAGAAACTTTGTTGTTGTTTCTTTCCTTATGTTTCTTGTTTGTCACGATAGGGTCTCGAATTAAACATGGAAATAGTGTTGGAGTGGAAAAACCCATATAGATAGGTTCCAAACAAAAGGACCAGGCATGTGAAAGATATGAGAAGGAGACACTTTGAATTGTGGGAAAGTGGGAGAAATAAAAGAGGAGCGAGAAATATGGAGATTAAACAGGTTATGAAGGCAGATTGAAAGAGATAGAGGGGTTTCATTTTATTAGCGGGGATATTATTAAATAAATGATGAGTAGGAGGAGAAAACCTTTTATACATATATCACAATCTCAGATCGGGGTCAGAAACGTTTAAGCATAAGACACAAGCAGGAGGGAATGTGATTTGTGATGGGAGTGATGACGTGGCAAAGATTTTTGAACTGAGGGGGGTGCGAAATGAAGATAGGAGGACACATAGCAGGAAGCGCGACGGAGAAAATATATTTTTGGACCTCCCCCCCCGGTAGTGTTAAAAGAAAAATGGAGAAGGGGGGGCTGAAAATGCATGAGAACCATGGATCAAAGGGCAGGAAGATCATGAGGTGTAACGGTCGGTGGAAATTGCAATTGCATTTTGGCATTTATAACATAATCCTGAGTGCCTATCCTCTAGAGCTTGTGATGTGCGATGGGGAAAGTGTGACATGGCAGGGAAAGGTGGGTCCCTTTAGTATCGCATCGGAAGATTTGTGGAGTGGCAAATGAATGTGGCGAGGATTGATATGTTATGAGATTAGCGACGATGATGTGGCAGGACAGGGTCCCACTCAATATTGCAATCAAGGAAATGAGGAAGCGGAAGTGAATGCGGTAAGTGAACTTTATGAAAATGCGATGCGAAAAGTTAGGTGGGGCCCATTAGACGGCTTTTAAAAGTGGATAAGTGAAAACTTCGTCAATTCAATGAATATGGTAAAATTCATCTGAATCATAATATAAAGGATCTTTCTAAAACATTTCGAATGTTATGAAATGGATAAAAAAAAAATGATGGGTCCCAACAATATCGCATATCAAAAAGTTTGTAGGATTCAACAATGGTTACATGTATAAGGTTTGAATATGTGATAGAAGGTAAGGTAAAAAGAGTATAATATGATATGGCTATTAGTGGGTGTGTGAGGTTGCTTTTTAACTATAAAAAATGAATTTTAATAGTAAAAAGTGGTTTTGAAAGAAATGAAACGTTGGACTTTGGGTTTTTTTGGAAAAATGAAAGGTAAAAGTGGGAAAATGAAATTAATGAAGGTAGAAATGAAAATTTCTCACCACTACACTTTGACAGTGACACTTTCATCTTACAACCGAACTGAAAAGGCAGATTGATTCCTTGGGGAATGATGACCAGACTTTGAAAATATTTGAAAAAAATGCAGTGCTAATAGTGGCTCCTATTGGGGATGAATTCCTCCCTGTGAGGGTTCAAGGAATGTAGAATCAGTGCCTTAAAAAATCTTTAAAATTAGAAGACTTCTTGGAAATTATGACTAGAACTGAGCATTGACTGACTGGACTCAAAATTGACCATATATATAGACACAAACACCATTGGGCATGGAGTTTTATTGACACATCACACTGGATATTTACAATGGAATGACTCAACTGACTTACTAAACAAAGAACTTCTTAAGAAAATGACCATCAATTGGGCCTCCAGTCAGCTGATCATCATCCAAATGTTTGAGTAGAAAAGTATTGTTTTCCAAAACTTCAGCAATTCTAAATGGCCCAAACCATAGATTGTCAAACTTACGACGCTTTCCATGGTATTCTCTCCTGACATCCCAACGCAGCACCAAATCATTCTCCTGAAATAACTGTTGATTTTCTCTTTTGTCAAAAACATGTTTGACTTTAGTTTGATACTTCTATACTTTATCCATCGGTGATTCTTTGATTTGGTGTGCCTATATCAACTGTAGCATTCTCCTTTTGATTGGATTTTCATCATCAAATTCATCTTGCAGGAACTTCATCACAGGAAGAGCTAATTGCAAAGGCATTATAGCATCAGTACCATATACAAGCTGAAAGGGAGACATTCCAATTTATTTTTTACCACTTACCTTATCTTCCCAAAATTCATGTAGTAGTTGAGTGTCCCAATTTCTCTTATTTTCAAGTAGCATTTTCTTATTGATCCTCACCAAAATTTTATTGAATGACTCAGCTATCCATTACCTTGGGTGTAATAAGGCTTGGAATGAGTCAATTCAATTATGTATCGCTGACAGAAGTTGTACATCTTAGTAGACTTAAATTCCATTGCATTATCAGTTACTAATTTATGTGGACAACCAAATATGGACATAATATTTTCCAACAGAAATTTGATAATTACCGTATCAGTAGCATTTCTGGTTGGTACAGCTTCAATCCATTTAGTAAAATAGTTTGTAGTTGTGAGAATCCATCTATGTTGTCCTGATGAATGTGGATGAATTTCATCGATGAAGTCTAACCCCCACTGTTGGAAAGGAAAATCTGCTGAAATAGGAATAAGAGGTAATGGTAGCAATTTCTCTTTACCAACAAATTTCTGACATTCGACACAACTCCTAACTTTGGAAAAATCATCAGAGAAAATATTTGGCCAATAATAGCCAGCTCTTAAGATTTTGTTTGCAGTGGCTTTGCAATAAAAATTCCCTCCACACCCTCCTGCATGTATCTTTGTCATAATCTCTTGGGATTAAGCTTCATCTACACATCTTAATAAGACTCCAACAAGGTCTTTCTAGTAAAGATGGTCTTCCAAAATGAAATAATTCACAACTCTCAATTTGAAAGCTCTCCTTTTTTACTTTTCCATTTTAGGGGGACAATTGAAATTTAACAAAAATCTATTATGAAACCAGCTCCAAAAATAGAATAAAAGAGAGATCAACACCTTGGAAATCAGCCACTTCGAGGAGGCAACCTCCAATACATTACATAAATGAAAAATTCTTGGATGATACAAATGAACAAAACCTCCTTCTATATATAGGAGTCCATGGGCCCACACTATAATCCTAGCCGACCTAACAATAATAATGTAAGGGCACAATAATAACAATATTGGGGTTACAGGGGTACAAAAATAAAAATAAGGGGGCTACACTAATAACAATAAGGGACTAAACTAGTAATATAGGGACCTAACATGCCTCTCTAGCTGAAGGGGCGTCCTCAGCGGCTTGGTGGCTGGTGGACTTCTGTATAAACTTCTCATCCTCCCATGTAGAATCTTCGGTGGGTAAGTTCTTCCACTTGACAAGATACTCTGAAATTGATCGATTACGTAGCTGTCGAGTTCTTGTTTCCGTGACTGCTTCAGGTTCCAATATGATTTTTCCTTCCTCATCAAGTTCTGGCAATATTGTTTGAACTGGAATATTTTCACCTATAACCTTCTTTAAACACGAAACATGGAAAACTGGATGTACTCGCGAAGAAGCAGGAAGCTCCAATTTGTATGCCATAGTACCAATCTTTTGCAACACCTTGTAAGGACCATAGTACTTTGGCGATAATTTATTATCCTTCTTAGCTTACTTGAGGGACATTTTTTTGTATGGTTGTAGCCATAAAAATACCCAGTCTCCTACATCAAAACTTCTCTCACTGCGATGTTGATCTGCCTGTTGTTTCATTCAATTTTGTGCCAAATTTAGGTTATCCTTTAAGAGTTGGAGAACTTCTTGTCGATGCTTGATGTGATCTTCCACTGCTTTAACCTTATAATTTTCTCTTAAATATGATGTTATGGACGGTGGATGATATCCATAAAGTGCCATAAATGGGGTCATTTTTGTTGCGTATCGAAGGAAGTGTTATACCACCATTCAGTGAGAGGTAACCACTTGACCCATTGTATTTTTTTATCAGATACAAAACAACGAAGATATCCTTCCAAAAATTTATTCACTATCTCAGTTTGACCATCGGATTGAGGATGATAAGATGAGCTATAAGTCAATTGAGTACCCAAACAAGAAAATAAATCTGTCCAAAGATTTCCAGTAAAAATGGGATATTTTTCGCTCACAATAATCTTTGGGTTTCTATGTAGATTTTGAATTGTGTCCATAAATGTAGTAGCAATTGTACTTGCTTTAAATGGATGAGATAATGCACAAAAGTGTGCATACTTGGTAATTCTATCAACTACCACCATGATGACACTCTTTCCTTCGGACTTAGGTAAACCTGTGATAAAATCCATTGACATTTCCTCCCAACATTGACTTGGAATGGATAAAGGTTGTATAAGACCCGGGGTCTTAATTGTCTAAACTTTATTTTTCTGGCAAAGCAAACACTGCGCCACAAAATTTTGAATATAAGATTTAAATCCATACCATAAAAATTCTTTCTTCAACCTGTGGTAAGTTTTTAGAAATATTGAGTGTCCTCCTAAAGGAGAAGTGTGCAATTCCAAAAGAATCTTTTGTTTTAGTTGGGAATTAAGGAATCATTTTTCCACCTAAATGTATCATATGTACTAGGATCTTGCTGCAACTTTTGAATGAGTGTCCACACTTATTCATCCTTTTTCCATCCATCCCTTGCTTCGTTTATCCAATCTGGTTGGATAATAGAAATGGCACAAAGCAGTGCTTCCACCTCTGCATTATTTCTTGAGAGTGCATCTGCAACAACATTTAGCTTCCCTTTTTTGTAGATTATTTCAAAGTCATAACCCAACATCTTTGTGACCCATTTTTTTTGCTCTTTTGAACATAGTCTTTGTTCCAAAAAGTGTTTAAGACTATCATGATCACTTTTTACCTTGAAGTTTCTTCCCATTAGGTAAGGTCACCATTTCTTTAGTGCATCTAGTATTGCTAACATTTCTTTCTCGTAGATAGCTTTATGTAAATACTTTCCTGTGATTGGACGAATTTCAAAAGCAATGGGTCTTCCTTCTTGCATTAAAACAACACCAATTCCATTTCCTAAGGCATCACATTCCACAATAAATATTTTTGTGAAATCTGGCGTAGCTAAGACCGGTGTTAGGCACATTGCCTCTTTAAGATGTTCAAAGGCCTTAGTTGCTTCAGGAGTCCATTAAAATGCATCTTTCTTCAACAATGTTGTTAGAGGTGCTGCTATTCTCCCATAATTCTTAACAAACTTGTAATAATACCCTGTTATCCTGATAAATCCTCGCAACTACTTTATGATTGTGGGGACTTTCCATTCCTTAATGGATTTGATTTTGTTAGGGTCTACCTTAACACCCTCATGAGATACAATAAGACCCAGATATTCCACCTCTTGTACCCCAAAGAAACATTTGGATGTTTTTTCATATAATTGTTTCTCCTGCAATAGTTTGAGCACCTTGTCAACATGTTAAACATGATCCTTTCAAGACCTACTGTAGATTAGTATATCATCAAAAAATACTAGCACAAATTTTCTAAGGAAGGGTTTGAAAATGGAATTCACCAACTCTTGAAATGTAGAAGGTGCATTGGTAAGGCCAAAAGGCATGACCAAAAATTCATAATGACCCTCATGAGTTCAAAATGTTGTTTTTGGAATATCTTCAGTCTTCATTCTAATTTGATGATATCCTGAATGAAGATCCAACTTGGTAAAACAAATTGCTCCATGTAATTCATCCAATAATTCATCAATCACAGGAATGGGAAATTTATCTTTAATGGTGAGCTTATTGAGCTCCCTATAATCCGGACACATTCGCCATGATCCATCCTTCTTGTGTACCAATACTACAAGAGCAGAGAAAGAGCTTTGACTAGGTTGAATTATACCTGCCTCTAACATTTCTGCAATCATACGTTCAATTTTGCTCTTTTGGAAGTAAGGATATCTATAAGGCCTGATGTTTGGAGGAACACTTCCTGGAATCAAATGAATAGGATGATCATGATCACGAATAGGTGGGAGTCCTTTGGGAGTTTCAAACACCTTGGAATGATTGTCCAAGACTTGTTGGAGATCTGCAGAAATAGATGATTTTGATGTTGGAACTTCTAGTGAGCATAATTGTACAATTACACCTCGTTGTTCTTTCTTTAGAAGCTTTGTCATGACATTAGAGCTTATTATCCTTCCTGGCTTCCCTTCAATACCCCGTAATTCGACTTCCTTTCCTTCTGAAAAAAATTTCAAGAAAAGTTCTTGAAAATTAAAAGCTACCGTCCCCAAAAATTGTAACCATTGTACTCCTAGTACAACATCAGCACCTCCCATAGGAATGGAAAGCATTGGAATAGTCAATACATATTCCCCCATGGTTAGCTTGATATTATGGCATTTTCCAGAGCAATTTATAGTTCCTCCATTTGCAACAATCACTTGACATTCTGGTGCTGGGTATAGGAAACAATTCAATTCCTTGGCTACCTTACAATGAATAAAATTACGGGTACTACCCGAATCAATCAATGCTATTACCTTTTTCTTCTTAATATGTTCTTCTATCTTGAGAGTTTGAGGAGTGGTAATTCCTGCCAATGCATTAAATGATATGGTTAGACTCATTTCTTCCTCTTCTAGGGTTGGTTCCTGGTGTATATCCTCTTCTTTTAAAGATTATTGTTCATTTTCTTCTTCCTCTTCACAATCTATGTAAAATAATTTCTTCTCAGCACACTTATGACCTTTAGTGTATTCGCTATCACAACTGTAGTAAAGCCCTTTTGCTCTTTTCCCTTCCAATTGTTGTGGTGTCAACCTTGTAGGTTGTGGAAGTCTAGGAGTAGCAACACTTCCATCTTTATATATGTGAGTGGTAGGCTTCCTTGTCGCCATAATTTTACATTCAATTTTTCTTTCCAACCTGAATGCCTTTTCCAATGAATCAGGTTCCCAAACGTGAACTTCATGTTGGATGTTATCCTTTAAAGTCCCTATGAAGACATCATTCCTGCGTTCCTCTAGAATATCAGTTACCCTTATATTCAATTTTTGGAAGTCCTCAATGTGCTCCACCACTAAACCCTTTTTTTTTAGATTTATCAATTGGCTAAAGAAGGTGTTGCATTTTGTATCCTCATAATGTGCTATCATTTCCTCCGTAAAAATTGACCAAGTGAAAAAAAATTTACGGGAGAAGAGCCATCGATGCCATACAAATGTATTTTGTTCTAAATGTAAAGTTGCAATGTGCACCTTTTGTGTGTTTTCCACATTATTGAGACCAAAATATTTCTCCATCTATAGTATCTATGTTACAGGATCCTTGTCATCAAAATTCCTCATATCCATCTTTGGAATATGATGGTTGTTCCATTCAACATTAGAGTTTATGAAATCACTATTAACATTTATTTTGTTCTCATCATGAGTTTCCTCTAATATCTTTTCGCCATTAGGAAACATTTCTTGTATCGACTTTGCCAAACCTTCGATGTCTACTTTTAGATCATTCTTCCTGTTTTCCATGTTGTCTTTCATTTTTTCATCGAACTTAGCTTCCATGTAATCCATCTTAGCTTCCATGCCAAATTCCATGCCATCCATATTAGCTTCCACGCCTTTATTCAAACCATCCATCTTAGTTTCCATGCATTTCTTCAAAAATTCCATTTCATTTTTTGTTGCTCTTTGCGATAGCGAAATTTGGTGCACTTGCTCTTGTAATTTTGATATCTCATGTTGCATTTCTTCATCTTCATGAGTCATAGTAGAGCCTTCTGAAGGCTTAATGGGTTTTGAATTATTTTTAGGGGGGATTTTAGTATCCAATACTTATATATATTCTTCAATATGCCCTCGGAATAAATTCAAACTATTTTTTTCAAACGAGACTTATGTAATTCGAAAAAAATACACACTTTTTTCTTGCTTTTGAGGAGCTCGATATTGAAACTGAATTATCTATATGTTTTTGGATCTTCAATATCTGAAATTGGGCCTTGTAGTAGCCCTCTGAATCTTCTTTCAAATTCCAGAGGTCTAAACTGATTTGGATTCTTCAAGGCAAATTTATGCCAAATCTCCCACAATGACCTAATTATGGACTGGTTCAGTAGAGAGACCTTGTACGGCATGCCACGTGTCATTGTTTCCTCCTTCAACTCTGAAATTGATACAAAGGAAACTGTAGTCTGTGTACATGCAGCCAATTTTTATAAAATTCCAATCCAATTCTCAGAGAGAGAGAGTTATGACGATTTTCCCACGGTCACCTATCTGAGAACAAATACAGGATCTTGAAAAATCCCTAGCTTCCACAAACCCTATCTCCAAAAATATTGTGAATCAAGCTCTAACATTTTTCCATGGTGTTCCTCAAGATTGCAGCTTCGTTTTATAAAAATTGCAGCTTTTGAACCCTCGTAGAAAACAAGTTATAGCGAAAATGCCACGATGACCTGTTTAGGTTAAATTCAGGAGCCTGCAAAATGCTCTAACTTATACAGATCATATCTCCAAAAATATTGTGAACCAACATCTTAAATTTTTCCACAACGTTCCTCAGTATTTCGGCTTCACTCTGTAAAAATTTCAGCTTCTGAAATTTCACAGAAAAAAACGTTATATCGAAAATTCCATGATGACCTATTTGGAGCAGCGAAACCCTAGAATCCAAAGCTCTAATACCAAATGTTATGAAACCATCTCCAAAAATAGAAGAAAAGAGAGATCAATGCCTTAGAAATCACCCACTTCAAGGAGGAAACCTCCAATACATTACATAAATGAAAAATTCTTGGATGATACAAATGACCAAAACCTCCTTCTATATATAGGAGTCCATGGACCCACAATATAATCCTAGCCGACCTAACAATAATAATGTAAGGGCACAATAATAAAAATATTGGGGTTACAGGGGTACAACAATAACAATAAGGGGGCTACACTAATAACAAGAAGGGACTAAACTAGTAATATAGGGACTTAACAAAAGTATACTATATCCTTGTACCAATATGAATGAAATATTTCAAATAATTAGAAATACCTTCTCCATATTCTCCTTAAGCTCCCTCTACATTTAGATTTAAAGCCTTGCAGTTATATTCCTCCATCAAGCAAGCCAAGCCTTGACCTTTTATCAATTTAGTTGGTCTGATCTCAATATCAAATTCCATAATTTTTGTCAACCATCGTCCTCTCTTGCCATCTATATCTAGCTGCATCAATACATCCTTAACAGTAAAATTTGGCACAAAAGCAACAATTTTTTAATGTAGCACATAAACTCGAAAAGACTTCAAAGCCTTAACTAGTGCATATGCTTGTTTTTCAGTCAGGCTGTATTTTAATTCAAAATCTCTTAAAGCACGACTAAAAAATGAGATAGGCTGCTCTAAATCTTCTGTGCTCTTCTGTAACAAGATAGTTGCAATTGTCTCTTCTGAAGCATATGAAAAAATCAGAAAATCTTTTTCAAAATCAGGATTAATCAAAATTGGAGCTTCAGTCAAGGCATACTTGATTGCTGAAAAAGAATTATTTGCTTCATCTCCCCATTTAAATTTTGCATCTTTTTTTAGCAATACATTTATGTGTTTGATTAGCTCTGCAAAGTTTGGAACAAAGTGCCATAGAAAATTGATTTTCCCTAAAAATGATTGCAATTCTTTTTTATTCCTTGGAAAACCAATCTTTTGAATAGCTTCTACTCTTCTCGAATCAATACAGATGCCACTTTTTGTTACAATATGTCCCAATAATTTCCCTTCTTGGATAATAAAGGATGACTTTTTTGGGTTCAAGGACAAATCAAACTTTTTGCATTTGTCAAAAACTTGTTTCAAATGTTTCAAGTGGTCTTCATCATATTTTGAATAGAATGTGATTTCATCCAGATAGATGACTACAAATCTATGTTTTTCTCCTACAAAGGCAATATCCTTTGCCCACTGAAAATTTGCGCCTGCATTCATCAGACCAAATGACATTTTTTTGTACATGAATATACCCCAAGGTGTGGTAAATTTTGTCTTTTCTCTATCTTGCCCGTCAACTGAAATCTTATTATAGCCTGAAAAGCCATCAATCATTGACAATATTTTGGATCCTACAACCTTTTGCAAAATATAGTCCATCTTAGGTAGTGGATAGTTATCTTTTAATGAACATCGTTTCAGGTTGCGAAAATCGACACAAATTCTTATCTCCATTCTTTTTCCGAATCGAGACTATATTAGCTACCCAGTTAGAAAATATCAAAGGTAGAATTATCTTTTCTTCCCATAATTTTCTAATTTCTTTCTCAATGATTGGGAGTAGCATGGGATTGATAAGTCTGATTTTTTTGTGCTATAGCATTTGCATATGTTTTCAAAGGAATATTATGCTCCATTATGCTTTTATCATAAGTTTTCAGCTCACTATAAGATCATGCAAAAATATCAGCAAATTCTTTCAGCAACTTGATATATTTTATTCTAGTTTCAAGAGAAAGGAATTTGGACACTTTAACTAATTTTGGTTGATCTTCTGTGCCAATGTTACATTCTATTGTACTCTCTCCATCAACTTTACTTTCAGGCTTGAGAAAAACATCATTATTATTGAACAACATTTCTAAAGGGACTAATCCTTTAGGAATATAGTTAGTTTTCAAATCTATAATGTTTTTCCCAGCCATGGTTTTCTTAAAAGTCTTTCTATTTTGATTTTCAACAATGTCCTTCTCATCGTCAATTTTTATATCTACAAACTCTTCAACACACTCTAAAAATTTCTGAATTTCCTTGTCATCCTCAAATACTTGCCAGTATTTGATGTTATCAGGAATTGAAGGTCTATTTTTTATTTGAACATCATAGGCTACCTTGACATCTAGAGGAACTTTGAAATTACTAATAGCAATAGCTAGTGAATCAACCATTTGATTTTACTCTCTAGTGAAAAAATTTATATTAAATGTTGAAAAATAATGCTCAATCAAGTCCCAGACTTCATTCCTATAATTTTTCAACTTGGAATTTTTCACTTGGTATTTGTTTCTCACCTACTTTATCACCAACTCTGAATTACCAAAAGCAATTAGTTGCTCTGCTCCCAAATTTTTCGCTGCCTTCATACCCAGCACAAGCACCTCATATTCAACAGTGTTGTTAGTGGTAGAAAATTGCAGTTTATATGATATAGTTGCCCTTTTATGAGTGGGAGAAAAGAGGAATACACCGGCTCTTGATGAGGCTCCATCAAAGTACAATTTCTAGATCTATCCTCCCTCTAAATGTTACTCATTTGTACATTGAAAGTGTTATTTTTCAGTTATTTCAGGTTGGAAATTGTTATCATCGGCAACAAGGTATAGTATTGATGACCCTAATTCCTTTTCTTCAAGATATATGGGATGGTTTGAAGGATTATGTTGATCACTAATGATGTAGGCCATTTGGGTTTCCCTATACAGCCTTATGAATTCCCCTCCAAACAATGGGATTGTGGCATATGAGATGTCCATTTGAAGAGTGCCTCCCAATTTTTTAGACCAAGATCTGGAAAGCGGCATCCTGAATCTAGAAGGTATGTATGCAACTACGATTTCCATCACTAAGCTCTTCATAGGCAGTTGGGTAAGGGAAACAACCAAGTCCTTGATCACTCCTAGACACTTGAATTTTTTGGAATCAATGGTGTATCGTTCATGGTATTGCTTGGTGGTCTCTAATCCTAATTCATCCATGACATTCTTTGGAATCAGATTATGAGAAGCTCCAGAATCTAGTAAAACATTATGCAACAATTTGCCATGTATATTGAGTGACAGGTAGAAAGGTGGTGAGTTTTCATCATTTTTGTCTTGGACATGACAGCCTAGATAAATAGTGGGATTCTCCTCCTCAAGGTTGACTGAATCGGGAGTGAGGGGTGGGTGTAGCAGACTTTTAAAAGACTCTTTATATGCTGGATTTTTCAACAATTCTAGAAGTGAGACTGGAATTTTGATATTATTCAATTCAGATTTGAAACTGAAATAAATTGGAACTAATTCCATATTTTCTGTAGTGATTTTGACAATTGGGGCATAATTTTTAGGTGGAGGAACCTCATTGATCTTGGCCTTCTATTTAGCAGCTTGTTTATCTGAATCTGATTTTTGTTGAGGTTGTTGAACAGGTCCTTTGGACCTCAAAGGATAATTTCTATTTTGAACTTCTTGTTGTTTTTTATCATTTTGTGCATAAATTTAGGCATTCTCATCATCTGAAAAATAAAAAATAAATAAAAAATAAATAAAAAAATAAATAAAAAAATAAAAAAATCCTTGACTGGTCTTCATATTCTTGCAAATTCAAACATGTTGACTGTGAGGTTTCTCCCACAAGGTTTATTTCTTCATTTTCTTCTTCATTTTCTTGTTGTTCTTCTTCAGAAAAATTATTCAAAGGAGGCTGAAATTTTTTATCATCAGCATTTCTCCTTGGGCGCTATGGGATTTGTTGAGGTTGAAAAGGCCTCCTGAAGGGAGCCTGATTTCTATTGGCCTCATTTTGATTGGCTCTAGCAGTAGTTTTATTTTCAAACTCTAATTTTTTCATCTTAGAAGCAAGTTCCTTGATAAAATTGGACATTTGATCAATCTTTTCCTCTGTTGTAAGCAATTTAGAAGAAGAATTTTTTTCTTCTTTCATTTTATTTTTGTCTTTTGCTACTTTCTCTTCCTTCATTTTCAATTTATTAGATGCCATAAGATTAGATTGCACTCCAATTGCAGCCTCTTGCATATCCATCAGTGTTTGTGCTTTCTCAGATCTCAACCATAAACCAAACTTAGAATCTAGATCATTTGAAAAATTTATCAAGTTTTAGTCTCAATAGGATTAATTTCTTCAAAAAAATTCTGATAAATCTTATTAAACCTCTTGGTAAAATCAGCTAATGACTCATCTACCTTCTTTTTCAGAGTTCCAAATTTTGTAAGGTAGTACACATAGTATTTCCTGTCACCTCATTTCTTCACAAATACTTCCTCCAATTCATGAATTCATGTTATTGAGTTTGGTGGCAGAGTTCTAAACCATTTATGAGCTTCTCCATCCAGAATTTGAACAAAGAGTCTCGACCAGACATCTTCATAGTCAATGTTCTGGTTGTCAACATAACTATAGAAAGCAACTAAGTGTTCCTCGGCAGAAACTCCTTTTCCCTCCCAATTTATTTTGGAAGATATTTTAAGTAATCTCCTTGAGGAAGTGGATGCAAGGGTTGAGGGAGAACAAGTGGTGCATATCTTGCAGCCACTATCTGGTGCATCCTTGTGAAGGCAGGCTAAGCCATGGCTTGTTGATGTACAAATGATAGATGTCTAGTTGATGTAGTAGTTTGGGAACTAGGAATTACAACCTGTGGAATTTGAATCTGACTTGAGACAACAGAAAATTGAAATTCTTGGGCTGATTCTTCAAGTTTTGGGGCTGAAAATAGTGGATTTTAAAAGATATGAACAGAGGAGGCTTTGACTGCACCTTCTACAGAAGAATCAGATTCAAATGTTGTCTCTTGAGGAGATGAGGTAAATTCAACTTTATTTTTCTGAGCTAGGAAGTCAGATAAGTTAAAAGTGAGGCCTTCAGAAACATTCCCTTCTATTTGATGAGAAGAGGATGAACCATCAGCTGGATTTCAAGACAAAGGAAAATACTCTTGCTAAGGGGTAATAAGAGACTAGTATTCAGGATGAGTTTGAAGGAAATTTAAAATAGTCTTGAATTATTCTTCAGTCAAAACATCCCTATCAAGAAAAGGCGCAATAACCAATACTTGCTCTAACTCTCCTTCTGTCAGCACAAACTCTTCTGATTCTTTATTACTACTTAAAAACTTTGTTTTTTCCTCTTTGACTGGAACAATACTTATCTCATATTTAATACGTGATGAGTGAGAAAAAATTTCAACTGAGCCTATGTTAACAACATCTAATTTATTTTCTAGGGAAGAAGTTTCAACTTGAGACTTTTCAGCAGAATCTTTTGAAACTAATTTAACTTCTTTTGATTCTAAAGTAGATAAAGGTACCTTTTTCTATGGAATGTAATTTTTGTGTACCTTCTTCACTGACTGAGATGTGGCCTCAATCAATCTCTATTTTCCTTTTGCATATTTAATGATTTTCTCTGGGTCAGCAACTGGAGTCACAGTAAGTGATCTATGATTCCTCCTTGTAGAAGGAGGTCTTGAAACCCCTCTTCCTCTTTGTGGAGTCACCAGGTGAAATAATTTGAAGTCTTATTCAAGTCACCAATTCTTGTTCACCATCAAGAATTGATTATCATAAATTCAAAACAAGAGACTCGAGATAATATTTCGTTTCAAGGCCTTCATCTCCCGACAGACGCACCAAAAGAGGTTAGCATTGGAATCAGCACTTGGACTACTTCAAGCACCTGAACAAACACATCCTAAACTCTAAGGCAATTTAATGATTTGGTTTATAATATTGGTAGGTGGTTTAAACTCCCATTCACTGAAAAGATATTTCAGTCAAATCCATTTTTCTACTAATGAGGGTATTGGGTCTAATGTGGTAGCAAAAGAGTGATTTTTTAGCCTATGAGTGGAAGAGAATGTGAAATGGAAGAAGAAACAGTGGGTCTGCAAGGTAGAAATCCACTGCTTTTGGTATAAAATAACACAAGTAGCAATTTGTCAATATTTCAACAAGAGAAAGCTATTTCTAGACTTAAAATATTCTCACTAAAATATCATGGAAGATAACTGTTATAAGTGATGCTCTTTACACTGTCATCATGTATATTTCATCAAGAAATCTCATTGTGTGAGACTAATAAAAATTGATAAAACACATGAACATGTCAAGAGATTGATAAACACACATAACAACATGAGGTATTGAAAAATGCCACTGAAGATAATAAGATATGGAAACACAAGTGAAAATTAACAATACACACACCAGATTGATAATAAGTCTTGAGAAGTTTCTTTCAAGTTTATTCACTAAAAAGAGTACTGATCATATGAGCCAAGATTCTAAAACCACGAACCTTGTTTACATAGTAGTTTGTCACATATATAAAAAAATATAAAACTGTCATCTCTAGAAAAGGAGTAAACATGTTCCCAAAATTTTTTATGGTCTCGTGTAAGAGATGAGGCTTATCCTAAAACTTTAATACCAAGTGCTATGACATAATCAAAATAAACAACATCAAGGCTAACAATTCGAAGTGGTTGTATGATGTGGTAGTCTATGGGAAGACTCCTCTTCTGTTCTGGTTCAACCAACTCCACAAAAAGTGTAAACAACAGTGAAAGTGACAAGTGACTATTCTTTGAATGTTGCATGATGCCTTGTGGAAACGTGTTGGTGCTGAGAGTAATGGTAGAAATCTGTTTCAGAGAAACTCTGCTATTGTTCCTTTCATTTGGTTTCTTTTTTGTCACGATAGGGTCTCGAATTAAACATAGAAATAGTGTTGGAGTGGAAAAACCCAAATAGATAGGTTCCAAACAAAAGGACCAGGCATGTGAAAGATATGAGAAGGAGACATGTTGAATTGTGGGCCAGCGGAAGAAATAAAAGAGGAGCTAGAAATATCGAGGTTAAACAGGCTATGGTGTCAGATTGAAAGAGATAGCGGGGTTTCATTTTATTAGTGGGAGAGATTATTAAATAAATGATGAGTGGGAGGAGAAAATATTTTATACATATATCGCAATTGCAAATCAGGGTCAGAAACATTTAAGCATAAGACACAAACGGGAGGGAATGCGATTTGCGATGAGAGTGATGATGTGGCAAGGATGTTTGGACTGAGTGGGGTGAAAAATGTGGAGATGACGACACATAGCAGGAGGAGCGACAGAGAAAACATCCTTTCGAACACCCCCCCGGTAGTGTTAAAATCATAATGGAGAAGGGGGCCCGAAAAGGCATGAGAACCATGGATCACAGGGCGGGGAAGATCACAAGGTGTAATGACTGGTCGAAATCGAAATCGCATTTCAGCGTTTATAACATGATCCTGAGTGCCTATCCTCTAGAGCTTGTGATGTGCGATGGGGAAAGGGTGACATGGCAGGGAAAGGTGGGTCCCTTTAGTATCGCACCAGAAGATTTGTGGAGTGGAAAATGAATGTGGTGAGGATTGCTGCGTAATGAGATTAATGATGATGATGATGTGCCAGGAAAGGGTCCCACTCAATATCAGAATCGGGGAAATAAGGAAACGGAAGTGAATGCAGTAAGTGAAATTTGTGAAAATGCGATGTGAAAAGGTAGGTGGGGCCCATTAAACTAATTTTAAAAGAGGATAAGTGAAAACTTCGTTAAGTCAATGAATATGGTAAAATTCGTCTAAATCATAATATAAATTATTTTTCTAAAACATTTCGAATGTTATGAGAAGATCAAAAAGAAATGATGGGTCCCAACAATATTGCATATCAGAAAGTTTGTAGGATTCAACAATGGTTACATGTATAAGGTTTGAATATGCGATAGAAGGTAAGGTAAAAAGGGTATAATATGATATGGTTGTTAGTGGGTGTGCGAAGCTACTTTTTAACTATAAAAATTAAATTTTAATAGTTAAAAAGGGGTTTTGAAAGAAATGAAACGCTCGACTTTGGGTTTTTTTGGAAAAATCAAAGGTAAAAGATGGAAAATGAAATGAATGAAGGTAGAAATGAAAATTTCTCACCACTACACTTTGACAGTGACACTTTCATCTTATAACCGAACTAAAAAGGCAGATTGATTCCTTGGAGAATGATGACCAGACTTTGAAGATATTTGAAAAAATTGCAGTGCTAACACTCGCCTTAAAAGTATTATGTTATTAAGTAAAATTTCTGAGACACATATATACACCAAACATCACTACCTCCAATAGTGTAGCATTGTAGCCTCTCCTTACTCCACAAAAGAACCATATATTATCTACATTTCTTTGCTGGTGGAGCCAAGGTGAAAAGTCACTTTCTCATACAATGAGGGAGTATATATAACCAAGGGTGACTATTTGACTACCCTCATGATTGTTTTACTTCCCATGAATTTTGAACTTACATGACTCTTTACATTCATGTGTGTCCTTTGGACTTACACTTCACAACACATTTGTTTACAATGGATATAATATACATTATTAATGTGGTGACATGACCACGCATGACATGAAATTACATGACACTGCTGACATGGATTACTTGATGACGTGGCAATGTGAATTCGTTGTTGCTGCTGATAATTAAGTGTCTTCATGAAAGATCTCTCATTCACTCCTCCGCAAGCCTTGGTGATAGGGAGTCTTCAATGATCTCAAGTCTTGAAAGTGGTTGCAAGCTAGTTTCCTTTCGATTTATCTCAATCAATCATCATGTAAGTTCAGTTGGAAGAGTGTATTTTAGCATGATTTATTCCTTCCTTTCTCTCTTTATCATCTCGCCATGACTTGATGGAGAACCTATTCCTGTAATTCACTCATGACAGGACAACATCAATCCAAAAAATCCTATTCTAAATAATACATTTTGATCCATAAGTTGAGCCCAAGACAAGTGATAGGCTGGGAAATGGGGCTCAGTGACTGTACAACTGCGCATTTCAGACAAGAAAGGGGAATCCTGAGCCTTGAGACTGCATAGTGCACATTTTAGGCTTAGATGAGGGGCATTACTGTGCAGTCACCCAAAGTCAAAGGGGATAGGTAGCAAGGATGAGAGCTAAGAAATCCAACTACGTAGTTTCGAAGGTTAAGGAGGCCAGGATGACTACAAGATTCACATTTCTAAGGCTCAAGGGATGACCTTGTGTATTGATGTTGTGAAGTGCAAAGTTCAAGTCTGGTTGGAGGCCTCAACTACAAAATTCTGAAGGTCAAGGTTGAGTGTTGGTCACCAAAATTGCGCAATGGGGCAGTCCTTGTGAAGCTATCACTGTGCACTGCATAGTGCCAAGCAGCAGGGTCATAGCCATAATGCTGATACTATGTAGTGTGTAGCTCAGGAGAGGCTCAAAGAGGCTAATTTTCTTGGCCTGGAAGTTTTCCATAAAATGAAAAAGTGTGGGAGAGGTGAGATTGATGTGAACATTGATGGATTTTTATTGTGATCACACATTCAACATACTTGACAACTCAAACAACATAGATAATCCAAGACATGAAGACAAAGAATTGTCCTTTGTGTTAGGTCCCCGTGATTTGGCTGATTGGCAAGCCAAATGACAATGTAACATCAAACCAAGCTTTGGAGTCCGAGGACCTAGCCTTCCTGGACTCGGAGAGGGCTCTCTCTATATGTGTAAGGGATATCTATGTGTTTGCTTATCGTGTTCTGATTTTAGGCTAGTTATGGAGTATGTTTTTTTGGTTTTGGTTTTTTAAGTTGTGAGGGATGAAACTGATCAAAGATATAAAATAGATAACAAGATGTACATTAACTGGGCTATGGGGTCAAAAGGTCAAGAAAGCTATTAGATGACGATACAGGGCTGTTGAAGGGCCGATTTGATTCAAGGTAGAAAGGATCTTAGGGAAAAATGGAGTAAATGGACATCAAGTTTGTGAACAACAAAGAGTTTCAAGCATCACTATTTCAATAGATAACATAAACATGTTAAGGAAAACCCTTAATCATGCAAAATGTAACTATAAACTAATCGACACATAGAAACAAACATTCAAGCCATGCATAGAAGTATAAGACCCTCTAACTTTGGGAAATGGCTATCAGACTTTGGGGAAAACACATAAGACGGACTAACAACTCAAAACACCATGCCGGAACGCCTAAACACAGTACTTCAAGTTATTGGGCACTTTGAACAACAAGATTTGCATAGTTTTAGGCAAGGGGCTAGATCGGGACTAGGCCTCCTTGGTTCAAACAAAATGATAATCTTAATCAGTCAAAGAGATAGTTTCATGGATGGAACTATGGACAGTCATAGGTAAGCAGGGCACACCATACATCCTACTCAACATGCATAGAACTATTAATGAAACTAGCAACAATATCCTCAAGTTATTAAAGAGCAGTTAAGAATTCTTTAATGTAACTAGGGAGGAAGAAAACATAAAAGCTATGAAGATTCAGGAATTTTGAGGTGCCTCCATGGGCATATTTGAAATTTTTTCTCTACTGATCTATAGCAAGCAAGAAACATGTATCATGGATGAAAACTAGAAGACAACAACAAAGCAAGAAACATTATACCATTCTACCATGTCATGGAATCCATCAACAATCCTTCATCATCCATCCAAGAACATTCAAGAGGCAATCCAAAAGCATAACACAAGTATTTTCTCCAAAGCTCATATGACCAATATATTGCTTCTCTTCTCAAGTTCAACCTTGTTTACAATGAGAGCCTTTGGAATATATAGGCTCAAGTGAGGAAAACCTCATGGTTCAACTTCCATCCTCATTGGCCTAATCAAAATATCTAAACTTGTCCTTGAGGCTTTGCAAAGCCCAAGGCACAAAAATATCTCATAAAATATCTAAAAATTACTAAAAAAGGGAATTTAATTGACTTTGTATCATTTTCCAAGTGCAAAAATAGCTAAACGCACATTTGGAAAAAGCAGATTTTAGAGGTTCAAAAATTACAAAAATATTTCAAATTTACATCAGAAAAAGGTCCCCTGACTTGCCGGAAACATTTGGCAGCCTTCCTGATGTCAAAACGAAGCTCATGATAGCTCGTTGGAAAGCTCTGAGTGTCTACTTTCTGCCGCAACTGAAATTTCTCCAATCTGATGCCCAGAAGTCCTCCAAATCTGCACCTGTGTGCAAAAAGCCAGAAAATTACAGTCTGCTGATAGACCGGGCAGAGTGTGCAAAATGCGAGCCTTTTTCGCTGTTTTGAAGGGGAAAATGATCTCCAAATGCTCTGAAAATCGCTGAGGACATGCTCATGAAATTATGGCATCCGATGGTACCATTCTCCTCCCTTGACGAATCCTCAAAATGAAATGGCGAATTTATGAGTTTTTGACCAAAAACCCAAAAATGCCAAAAAACCAAAAATTGTCAAAATGAGCTCAAAATTGGGGTGCATGACCCTCAAGGGTCCTTGGCAACATGTTCCGAAGCTGAAGCCAAAATGTCAAGTGCTGATATGCCTTTCTTCTCTTTCCGTGCCGGGCGCTTCCTCTTTTCTTCCTTCAGTTTCTCTTGGGTGGCCTTTAGCTTGCGTCGGGCAAACTGATTCAAATTTTGATAGTGCTGTGTCATCTTCCTTTGCAGCTCCAGGTCTCTGTTTTCCTTTTCAAGCTTCATCTCCAAGTGTTTATTGGCTCTTTCTAGCCATGCCTCCTTATTTTCTTCAATTTCTTGCTCAAGTAGTGTAGTGAGGGGAAAGGATTGAAGATGGGCCTGTTCTTCTTCCCTTTGCTTTTCCAGGGCTCTTTTAAGCCCTATGGTTCTGGGCCTCTTCCGCCTAGGCTGGTCTTCTTATTCATCTTCATCAAACTCACCGATGAGCTCTTCTATCCTTACTTGTGCTTTAGCAGCCTCATTCTTGTATTTGATTGCTCGTGCCTCATGGACAGCCATATGGACATTCATTTGTTTATTTTGGATCTCCAAAAAATGATTGAAGGTCTTTGCCCGATGAAGGTCATTCTCCAATGCTTCAATTTGACCCTCGCGATGGATTAGAAGGTTTTCAAGAATGCGAGCTTCATTATCGCTGTCATCACTTTGGATTGGAATGACAGCCAATGCACCTCCTTGTTCTTGACTTTCTCCTAACTTGCCTTTCCCTATGCCTTTGAAAGCTAACCTTGCACTCTTCCTTCTTGGCATGCTAGTGGGAGACCTCTTTGGCGATTTTCTTTTGCTAGGGACAACTCTTGTCACTTTTGGAGTGGCAGCCTTAGGCCCTTTCTTTCTTGCTGTACGAGGCTTTGTATTTTTAGGAGAAGGAGGTACAATTGCTTTGCCCTTGTCATTTTCTTAAAATTGCTGCTCTTCTTGAGGTTGCTATGTGTATTTAAGTTTCTTCTGCTCTTCAATGTTATGATGCTGATCTGTCTCAAATTTTTGTTGCCCTTGATCATCAACATTATGCTGCTGCTGTGCTTGGATTTCTTGTTCATGTTGTGGCTCAAGTTGCTACTCAAATTCTTGCCCAAACTGTTGTTCATGACCTTCAATATCAAGCTGATGCTCTTCCTCTTGTCCCTGCTGTTCATTTTCACTGAGATGCTGTTGTTCAACACTCTTTTCCTCTTGCTCCTGCTACTGACCTTCACCTTCAGTTTGATGCTCTTCATCCATTTCTTCTTGATGTTCAAACTGCTGCCCCTGTTCACCAGCATCAAGCTGCTGGTGTGTTTCAATTTCATGCTCACTTTGTGGCTCAAGCTGCTACCCCTGACCATAAAAATCATGCTGCTGGTCTTCATCAGTTTCTTCATGTTTGTCCTCTTCTTTTTCTACCTGTTCATGTCCTTCTTCTTCATGTTGTCTTGACTGTTCTGTAGTAATCTTGAGCCTTCTAGGAGTAGGCCTGCTAGACAAAGGTACAGGGCGATGAATAGGTGGGGTGGGAGATATATGGACCGGAGGAACAGTGGAGAAGTCTGGGTGACTAATGAAAACATCCCATGGAACCTCTTTCTTCTCTAGCTGGTGTAGAATGATAATTTTGATCAGAGAATGATGGAAAAGGGAAGCTATTTGCACAGATGAAGTCTTTTTCTAGACTGAGGATGCCATCTTCTCGATGCTTTTGTATAAAAATTAAGGGAGATTTAGCTGCCTAGTTCTAGTGAAATGCATCAATAGTCGGACATGGTAGGCATAAACTCGAGTAAATCTCCCTTCACAAGTAAAATACTTCATTATGACCTTCATTAGAGGAGCATAGCTATCAAGAAGATAAGAGAAAGGAAAAATAGCAGTGCAAATATCTCTATGCTCGGGCTTGATGAAAGGCTTGTAGTCATCCAAGTCTAGATGGGTCTGTTTGAACCATTTCTCGCCATGATATGGAATTTTGGTGGCTTTAGACACTGACCTCGGGGAAAACTTGAAATCAAGGTCTGCTACCTAGAAATGCTTTCTTTGGAACCTCAGGGCGCATAGGTGTGTCAAGGGCGAGAAAATTTTGACCTCCTGCACCTTCTGGCAGAACTCTAAACAACCTGCCTATGAAAATTGAAGAGGATGGATGGATGTGCATTGACCTCCTCTGTAGAGATTGGCTCATATCTTTTATGTAAACCACTTCTGCTGTCTTTCCTGGGCGGCATTTTGGGCTAAATAAACTCTTGAAACACCAAACAGTCTTCCTGCCTTCAAACTGCCTTCTTTAAACTAAACCCTGTCAATTCACTGTTTTGATAAAGAAACAATGTCTTTGAATGACTTCAAATGTTTCCTCACAATAAAAAACCCCTGCTCCCTTAAAAAGTGGCCTTTCCACCTTTAATGTATCTCAGCCAGCAGGATTTTTAATAAGAAACAATACAGTGAAATGAAGATAGGCTGTTAAGTGAAATTGTTGGGTATAATGTAAAAATCACCTTGCTCTTGTGAAGTTTGGAGGTCAACAACCCATTTTTATCTTTGACCAAAGTAAACTTCCTAACTCCACCATCCTTTCCTTGTCTAGTGTGTCAATAAATCAACACAGTTCACACCATATACAGTCAATCTTGAGTGTAGCCATATAGTCAATTTCACAGTTATGGAACAAAGGTGACAGAGATTTTTTTTAAAATGTTCCAAAAGTTTCAACAAAGGATACAGGAGTATATCCTTTCACACAATCAAAGCTCCTGTTTAATATGGAAACGTTGTCTCTTCAAAACAAAGCCCTTTCTTGCCTTTGTATCTTAATCAGCAACTACTCATAATGACATACACAGTTAATCAAAGAAAACACAGTGAAGGTATTTTCCTGTGTTGGTGGTAAGAGAACCCTGCTTTTAGATGTTTTGAGGATACAGTATAACCTTGTATCCTAGACAAAGGTAAAACCACAATCTTCTTAGCTTTAAAACACTGCTTTTTCCTTGTATGCCCTTTACCAGCAGATCTAACAAAATGAAAACAGTCAACCAGAGTATATCTATACAGTCCAAATCCACTGTTATAGGACTAGGTGACAAGGTTTGAAATGTTTTTGAGGTGGTAGCCAAGGTCTTGCAGCAGTCATAGTACCAACAAACTTCTTTCCAAACAAAACACGGCTCCTTTTGGTGTGTTTCTCCACCAGTGGTTTCAACAATCATAAACACAGTCAAACAACAAGTATCTCTCACAGTTAGAGGCTATTGTGTCCTAAGATCTGGTGACAGAGCCTTCTAGCATTTGGTCAACCATCAACTCTTTTTCAACAAAAACTGTTCTTTATGCTCCACCCTTCCTTAATTTCAGTTTAATAACACCTACTGTTTTCACCCTTTAAGCACCTTACTGCTCTTCACACCAATTTTGCAAAAACACTTCTAAATGCAATGGTGGTATTACTGACTCTGCTTTATGGAAATGAAAACCAAACACTGCCCTTTGCCCCTTTGATATACAGAGGATTTTTCAAAAGATCACAAGTGTTTATCTCATGATCATTTTGTTTCAGATAGTGGCAGACTGTTTTCACCTTTAGAAACACCTCATTCTTCCTCTCTGCTTTAAACAATACACACAATGACAGATTTTGACCTTGTTTCATTCCAATTTTTTAGGGCAATTTGCAATGGTTACTCATACTAGTGCTAATTCAACCCTTTGGTGTTTTAATTCTAACCTCATCACCACATCAATACCTCGTTTTTTCATAAACTCGAATTGTGGTTTTTTAAACCTCTTACAGCACTTAGCAATTTTGAAAACCAAGGGGGGGGCACGTAAAAATACCTTTACAACTCGATGAAGGCCTTGTAGAGAGTTGGAGTAGCTTTTCATGTGATCTAGAGGCGTGTTGGAGGGCTGAATTCAGGCGCGGCACCTTTAGGATGAAGAACGCCGCGCAAACCTTGGTGTTGGGTCACTGTCGGGCCGACAGGACCCAAGGCTATAGGCGTGCCGCGTGCACCTACAGGCGCGGCGCGCAGCCTTGTGTCGTAGTGCAAAAAACCTACGTAACAGCGATGCGCACTCCTATAGGAGTGTCACGCGGGTTGAAAGCACTTCTAAATCAACGAAAACTGGTTTGAAAACCTTCCCTCGGCCTTGTGAACTTCAAGGTGATGTTTTCTCTTGTGCTTGGGTGACTGCTTGATGAGTTTGCAATGGTCCTTTGACCTCTTTAGATGCCAAATGAAATAAAACCCATGGTTTAATTTTGTAAGGGTTTTCAAATTTTTTTCTTTTTGTAATGATGCCCTGGTGCATTTTTTCTTTGAAACTTGGAACACTTTTGATTGTGTTTGAGAGGGGCCCACTCTTTTCGAAATGATGTTTGCAGCGGAGTTTTTATGCCTTTAAACCATTGATGCATATAGGCTTTTAGGAGTAATTTCTTCCAACTTTGTACCTTTGGCGAAAATTTAACATGGAAACTCCTATTTTGAAAAATACCTTAACAACCTATGTACCATCCCTTATCACTTGTTTTAACACTGTTGGTGATATTTATGTAAACCCCCTCTAAATCTGTTAAAAAGAAACACTGAAAACTGATTTGTCTTTTGAAAAGAGATGGCTTATCTTTTCAACTTGGTTGGACAACTTTTGTCTCTAATTGCTTCATCAACTCTTTTCCCTAACTGTAGGTGTCAAAAATATGTTGCATTTATTCAGACTTTGCCAATCATCTATTGATTAAGAAAGGCGCTTTTTCCAATACATTGTCTCTGCTTAGAACATATTACTATGATATGTCTGTCCTTTGAATAATGAAGACCTTTTGTATCTTTGTGTTGAGGAGACAAACATATGAGGTGTAGAATGACTGTTGTAATATTTCATATGCACCAAGGCTTTTATCAGTCATTCTCTTTTCAATGGAGCTCTGAAAACACCAACCCTACTGCATCTGAAGGATACATTTGTCTTTGTGGTGGAATGTAGATCGCAACACCATGAACTTGCACTGGCGCTTTGAATGATAGCAAGATGTCACATGTCTGGGACTATGTACTACTTGCCTGCCTTTTCTTTATGTTCATCCAGAAACCATGGACTGTATTCCACATTTCAACAGAAACAAAAGAACACACAGAGGTCCTTTTTACTGAAGTATTTTCCTACTCAAGACTGATTTGAGCCATTCATATTAACACCCCTGCAGAGGTATTTTGTCATGATAGCTTTGATCAATGGAGTATTTTTTTGATGCGCCATGATGATGATGCTGGAAATTTCAATTTATCTTCTTTCTTGAGGACATAAGACCAAAAACCCTGCTTTCTTTTGTCTTGCCCATTTCAGATCTTAGCCCTGTTTTGATCATCACTTTCCTTCAGAAACATTGAATCAGTGTTTCACTGTCTAGTAAAAACAAACCTGTGCTTATAGTCAGTTTTGTAATTTCTTCAAATCAATATTAGCCATCGCCCTCTGCTTGTAGATGAAGGAGGCGCCTTAACCCTCTGCTTGTAGATGAAGGAGGTTCTTGGCCATGACAAATTAATGGGGTCCGTTTGATGTTGTTATTCTTCTTCACTCGTGATTTCATGTCGACTTGAAGTCATAAGTGGTCTTGATTATAAATACTTTACTTCGCAGATATCTCTGTGCCTTCAGTGTTTACATTGAGAAGCAACTGTTCTTCTGAATGTGGATTCAAGAATTTTCTCCTGAGATGATGACATGTTTCTTGCCTTTTTAAAATCCATAAAACACTGTAAAACACCTAAAATCAGCTTGAGACTCCAGGTTCATGTGCATTGCTAAGATTAGTGGGCACATATACGACTGTGTGAGCTTTGAGGAGTTTCATTTGCAGAGTGGGAGGTCTATCATTATTGGTCTGTAGTAGATGGAGGTTTTTTGGCCTTTTGATGGTTGCCAAGGGTAAAATGCCTTAAAGCGCCACTTCCTAACTTAGGGGAGGCCTTTGAAACAGACTTGGATTATCTTTTTAGAGCTTATGAGAAGACTAGTAGGGCTAAAGTTAGATAGGATAGTGATAATGAGGTTTAACCTTGACATGGGCGGACTGAAAAGCAGGAGGGCGAAAAAAATTTTATGAGGGTTTTCTAGATGAAAAATTGACATATGGAGATCAGCTTCTAGAAAACTCAGCTATGGATCTAGTCATCACTAACAAGTGAAAAATACTGATGAATAACACTTTCTGCAACATCTTTGTGACCAGTTATGACAAGTGCGACACCGAAGATAAACCTTACAATGCCTATGAAGACACTTGTGCGACTATGTTCAAAACTTTGGAAATGAGTGTGATAGGTACTTACATGGTTAGAAAAACTAAAAACATCTTGGAATCACTGGAAAAATCTCATACATTCACTGCATTAGCCAACATACCAAAGGAGAAATTTTTACTATGTTGCGAAATGGACAATAAAAGAAATAGAATGAACTTAAAATTTTGCGACAAACATAAACAAGACCAAGGAAGGCTTTGAAATTTGGGTACAGGCCAAAATTTTGGAGGGTGTTGTAGTGGCTACAACAATACCATGGGTAAATAATATGTTGAATTCCATGTGTGAATATTATGGGAATACCATGGTTATTTCCATGGGTGAATATCATGGGCTTGTAACCCATAAATGGAAAAAATCCAATGTTTACCATATTGATTTGATGGAAAAGGTGGATAACCAACAATTTCCACACAAATTATATTATCACAGCCAAACATTAGGTGGGGAATCTCATAGTTGTGAAATATAGTAAAAAGTAAATATTAACTATGTTGATTTGATGGAAAAGGTGGATAGCCACTAAATTTCACTTAGATCAATACTCCCCCATTAGGAATAAATGGTCCCCATTACATTAAGCTCTCTCATCAAATTTATAAAATTCTACTAAATTTGGCTCCTCGTGAGCCACTTTCCTTGATGAAGAAGCTTCCCTATTTCAACAACCTAGTAAAGTTGTATATTATTTTGATAAATATCCTTCATCTTCATGTCCATGATTTGATCCACAATAGCCTGAACCTTTTTTAGAACTCGATGATGGCGATGTCATTCTTTGTACTTGGCGTTGACTTTTTTCAAGGCATCATGAACCTATTGTTGTAGGTGTTGGATCCATTCAACAATTTTGGTTGCTTGATCTACTTTGGCCTTAGAATGGGAGGACTCTATTAATGAAGATGAAATCATAAGGGTGACATTCATGGGGGCTGCTAGCCGGAACAGTAAACACATCTAAAAATATTTGTGGTTAACAAGTTGTGGAGAGTTATATTATATCCATGTTTAGCATATGGAAGGATAGTATCCCATTTATGTGGATGTTTAATCTAGAAGTGTATAGGAACCCTTGTAGGTTAGGTGAATATTTCTTTGGACCCTTCTACAAGGTTTTTCGCATGTTTATGTTATGAGGAGATAACTTGTGTTGAAGTTGTGGTGGTTGCGACGACGTTTTTTCTCCTTCTAGCTTAACCATGAAGATGATAAACTGGGAAGTATGAAAGACTAATTTTTGGCACTATTTTGCATATATTAATGAATTTAACATAGTTGGATCCATCTATGATATCCTATACATTTATTCCCTCATATAGTAACAATGACACTACGAGTTCAAGACACTAAAACAAAATAATGTGTCAATATATAAGGTTGTCCAATTAGAACATCACAAACTTCAAGGGCAGAAGAATCACATAGTACCTCAGGGTTAAAAAAGAAAAAATGGGAAAAAAAATTTGGAATTAGGGTTTTCTAATTAATAAGTGTTGGGACAACTAATACTAATAAAACATTTAATGAAAAAATAGCATACACCGCGTGTATTATTATACTTTTCTATCTAAAAAAAATGAGAGAAAATGATTGATAACTATGAAAATGTTGACGAACACTTAAAAAATGAAAACATCCAAAAATAAGGAAAATTGCTACCCTGTTTCACATTTTCATGCCTGAGCATATTTGAAGGGATGATGTCAAAGGATAGGTAGGATTGATGGCTAACACAAATGACTCTTCCAAGGCTCAACCAACCAATGGTGTGTGGTTGGGGGTGCAACATTATCTATTGCTTCAAACTCTTGATGACCTTGGTAGAGATTAGGTTATTTTAGCTCCCACTATAAAAAATAAATTGTAGTGGGGTCCCATTCACCCACATCAATGAATGAAAGAGGTGCTCCCCCTCATAAATATCCTTTGACTCTCCTAGTTGGATCTTCATAGTTGCAATGATATCATTAGGTTCTGAATTCAAGATATTATTTATTTTATCCTATTTTAAATCATAATATAATTTACGATCCATATATTTAAATGTGGTGTTATAAGGAATTATGCTTGGTTGGAAAAACAATAACCCTCTAAATTTTTCTTAGAAACCTGAGATATAAATGTCAAGAGATATACTAACCTAAGGTATGAAATATTCAACAATGTAAGAAGTATAATGAAATTGACTGAGAAATGAAAAGGAATAACCTACTTGTCTTTCTATGTAGATCAGTTGGACGGTTCAGTGTAGTTGAGAAGTGCTCACAGCTAACTCCAAAGACTAAAACAACCATTGGAGTATAATAATATTGTCAATAAAAAACACTAGTAAATGAAATTTTTCATATTAGCAAATACATCATAATGAGACAAACCTCCAAAAAATTCTTAACCAAGCATAAGATACATGAACATTGAACAATAGTCTAGAAGAAAGAACACTAGATCTATATATTAATGAGTAGAAGGAATATTACAACCAAATGAAGTTCCAAGATGACCTCCTCCAACTCCTAGCTCCAAAAACTCTCTCTCTTAAAGAAGATATTGACAACATAACAATACATAGAATTTTGAGCCCTTTATCAATGGTCAAGCCTCCAATTTATAGGTAGAATTGATGCTATGAAGACTCTCGGTCTCTCTTTAATGAAATTTGGGGAAAAACGATGGGATGGGTGATGATTCTTTTTTCTGTAATGGTGTATCCTGCTTTATATTGATTTGTTTGTTTAGGAAAAAAATATAGATGATATTGAGGCAATAAAATTCCACCCTTTTATTGTTTCCTTAAGTGAATAAGGGTGCCACAGTGAGTTAACTCGGGCTTTTTTCTGGTGATTGTGTGATATTTTAATTATGCAAGTTTCGTGAACAAAACACATGTCAGATATAAACCATGTCCTAAGTCAGGCATTCTCGTGCTCAATAGCTAAAGAAGATGAATTCGTGGATCTAGGTAGAAAGTGATAGGCCATGTCCACCAAAAAGTACAATGTGGATCTATGTCACAATGTAATAATTTTGATATAAGTTTTCTCCATGAAAAAAATACTCATCTTGAGAGAGGAAACAAGGCTTAGTGATGTAAGCCTCATCCCAAGGTCTTCGTCACCGTCCTGAATTGCATAATTCTAAACATGTGAATAAATGAGTTGATGTCAAACATGTGAGAATGTGTTTGATTAATGTTCAATGATTAAAACCATTAGCAGATGCAAGAAGGCCCACTGATAAGGATGATGGTCTTCAAGATGCTTAGTACAATCTAGTGAGTGTGAATGAATGAGGTGAAGTTGAATACTCGTAGAATTGTTCAAGTATGATTCAATAATGAAAACCCCTGATCAAATGCATGGTACTATGATGTTTCTCAACCCTATTCCTAGATAATTTGTTGAAGTCGATAGGAAAGGATAGGTCGAATGTGGGAAATAAAGATTCCCACATTACTTAACATGAAATAGTAGTAAAGTGATTAATTTTAGAGAAATATACAACAATAATATGAATTTAATTAGGGAAAAAGGGCACATGACGAAGCGGTTTATAAGTTCAATTGAGAGTTAAAATCCCTTTAATAGTATAAGGCATGATACCAAGGAGACTGTTAGGTCCCTAGATTACTAGTATAGTCCCTTATTGGTGTTAGTGTAACCCCCTTATTGTTATTTTTGTACCCCTGTAAGCACAATATTGTTATTATTGTGCCCTTACATTATTATTGTTAGGTCGGCTAGGATTATATTGTGATCCCATGGACTCCTATATATAGGTGGAGGTTTTTTCATTGTATCATCCAAGAATTGTTCATTTATGTAATGTATTGGAGGTTTCCCCCTCAAAGTGGTTGATTTATAAGGCGTTGATATCTCTTTTCTTCTATTTTTGGAGCTGGTTTCATAACATTTGGTATTAGAGCTTTGGATTCTAGGGTTTTGCTGCTCCAAACAGGTCATCGTGGGATTTTCGACATAACATTTTTTTCTACGAAGGTTCAAAATATGAAATTTTTACAGAGCAAAGCCAAAATTATGAGGAATATCATGTCAAAATTTCAAATCTTGTTTCACAAAGTTTTCAGAGATATGATCTGTGGAAGTTAGGGTTTTGTCAGGCTCCCGAATTTCATGTAAAATGGGTCATTGCTGAATTTGCGCTATAACCTTTTTTATACGAAGGTTCAGAAGCTAAAACTTTTATAGAGCGAATCTGAAATCCCGAATAACTTCCTATAAAAATTTTAGATCTTGGTTCGCAATATTTTCGGAGATATGATCTATGAGAGTTAGGGATGTTTCAAGCTCCCGAATTTCATCTCAAAGAGGTGACCGTGGGAAAATATTCATAGATCTGTCTATGAGCATCATATTGGAATTTTTAAAAAGTGGTAGGAAGTACATGGAATTTAGTTTCCTGTGTATCAATTTCAAAGCCAAAGGAGGAAACAACGACACATGGCATGCTATACAAGTTCTCTCTACTAAATCACTCCATAATTAGGTCATTGTGGGTGATTGTGCATAACTTTTCCTTGAAGAATCAAAATCAGGTCAGCCCTGTGGAATTCGAAAGAAGATTCAGAGGGCTACTACATGACTGAATTTGAGATATTGAAGATCCGAAATCACAGAGATAATTAAATTTTAATATTGAGCTCCTCAAAAGCAAGAAAAAGGTGTGTATTGTTTTTTGAATTGCATAAGTCTTGTTTGAAGAATCAGTTTGAATTGATTCCAAGGGAATATTGTAGAATATATATCAGTATTGGGTTCTAAAATGTCTCCTAAAAAGAATTCAACACCCATTAAGCCTTTAGAAGGCTCTACTATGACTCATGAGGACGAAGAAGTGCAACATGACACATCAAAATTACAAGAGAAAGTGTACCAAATTTTTCTCTCACAAAGAGCAACAAAAAATGAAATGGAAGTTTTGAAGAAATTCTTAGAAGCTAAGATGGATGGTTTGAAGAAAAGCATGGATGGTTTGAATAATAGCATGGAAGCTAAGATGGATGGCATGGAAGCTGGCATGGAATCTAAGATGGATGACATGGAAGAAAAAATGGAAAACATGAATAATGATCTAAAAGCAGACATGGAAGGTTTGACAAAGTTGACACAAGAAATGTTTCCTAATGGAAAAAAATAGTAGAGGAAACTCATGATGAGAACAAAATAAATGTTAATCGCGATTTCATAAAATCTAATGTTGGATGGAATACCCACCATATTCCAAAGATGGATATGAGTAAGTTTGATGGCAATGATCATGTGACATGGATACTACAGATGGAGCAATATTTTGGTCTCAATAATGTGAAAAACACGCAAAAGGTACGCATTGCAACTTTACAATTAGAAAAAAATACATTTGTATGGTATTGCTGGCTTTGCTCCCTATTTTTTTTTTCACTTGGTCAATTTTTAAAGAGGAAATGATAGCACATTATGAGGATACAAAGAGCAACACCTTCTTTAGCCAATTGATAAATCTCAAACAAAAGGGTTCAGTGGTGGAGCCAATTGAGGACTTCCAAAAATTGAATATAAGAGTAGTTGATATTCCATAGGAACATAAGATTGATGTCTTCATATGGACTTTAAAGGATAACATCCAACATGAAGTTCACATTGGGGAACCTGATTCATTGGAGAAGGCATTCAGATTGGCAAGAAAATTTGAATGTAAAATTATGGGAACAAGGAAGCCTACCACTCACATGTATAAAGATGGAAGTATTGCTACTCCTAGGCTTCCACAACCTACAATTTTGACACCACAACAATTGGAAGAAAAAAAAGAAAAAGGGATTTGCTACAGTTTTGATAGAAAATACACGAAAGGTCATAATTGTGCTAAGAAGAAATTATTTTACAGATATTGTGAACATGAGGAAGAAAAGGAACAAGAAACTTCAAAAGAAGAGTATATACACTAGGAACCAATCCTAGAAAAAGAATAAATGAGTCTGACCATATCGTCTAATGCATTGGTAGGTATTACCACTCCTCAAAATCTCAAGATAGAGGACATATCAAGAAGAAAAAAGTAATAATGTTGATTGATTCGGGTAGTACCCGTAATTTTATTCATTTTAAGCTAGCCAAGGAATTTAATTGTTTCCTATACCCAGTACCAGAATGTCAAGTGATGGTTGCAAATGGAGGAACTATAAATTGCTATGGAAATTTTCATAATATCAAGCTAACAATGGGGGAATATGTATTGAATAGTCCAATGCTTTCCATTCCAATGGGAGGTGCTGATGTTGTACTTAGAGTACAATGGTTGCAATCTTCGAGGACAATATCTTTTAATTTTCAAGAACTTTTCTTGAAATTTTTTTCGGAAGGAAAGGAAGTCGAATTATGGGGTATCGCAGGGAAGCCGAGAAAGATAATATGCTCTAATGTCATGACAAAGCTTCTGAAGAAATAACAACGAGGCGTAATTTAAAGATTATGCTCACTAGAAGTTCCAACATCAAAATCATCAATTTCTCCATATCTCCAACAAGTCTTGGACAATCATTCCAAGGTGTTTGAAACTCCTAAAGGACTCCCACCTATTTGTGATCATGATCATGCTATTAATATGATTCCAGGAAGTGTTCCTCCAAACATCAGGCCTTATAGATATCTTTATCTCCAAAAGATCGAAATTGAACATATGATTGCAGAAATGTTAGAGGGTGGTATAATTTACCCTAGTCAAAGCTCTTTCTCTGCTCCAGTAGTATTGGTGCACAAGAAGGATGGATCATAGCACATGTGTACGGATTATAGGGAGCATAATAAGCTCACTATTAAAGATAAATTTCCCATTCCTGTGATTAATGAATTATTGGATGAATTACAAGGAGCAATTTATTTTACCAAGTTGGATCTTAGTTTAGGATATCATCAAATTAGAATGAATATGGAAGATATTCCAAAAACAGCATTTCGAACTCATGAGGGTCATTATGAATTTTTGTTCATGCCTTTTGGCCTTAACAATGCACCTTCTACATTTCAAGGGTTGATGAATTCCATTTTCAAACCCTTCCTTAGAAAATTTGTGCTAGTATTTTTTGATGATATACTAATCTACAATAGGTCTTGGAAGGATCATGTTCAACATGTTGATAGGGTGCTTAAACTATTGGAGTGGAAGTAATTATATGCAAAAACATTCAAATGTTTCTTTGGAGTACAATAGGTGGAATATATGGGTCATATTGTATCTCATGAGGGTGTTGAGGTAGACCCTAGAAAAATTAAAGCCATTAAGGAATGGAAAGTCCCCACAACCATAAATAAGTTGCAAGGATTTCTCGGGTTAATAGGGTATTATCGCAAGTTTGTTCAGAATTATGGGAGAATAGAAACACCTCTAACAACATTATTGAAGAAAGATGTGTTTTCATGGACTCTTGAAGCAACTAAGGCCTTTGAACATCTTAAAGAGGCAATGTGCCTAGCACCGGTCTTAACTACTGCAAAATTCACAAAAACCTTTATTGTGGAATGTGATGCCTCAAGAAATGGAATTGGTGTTGTTTTAATGCAAGAAGGAAGACCCATTTCTTTTGAAAGTCATCCAATCAAATGAAAGTATTTACAAAAAGCTATTTATGAGAAATAAATTTTGGCAATACTACATGCACTAAAGAAATGGTGACCTTACCTAATGGGAAGACACTTCTTGGTAAAAACTGATCATGATAGTCTTAAACACTTTTTGGAAAAAAAATTATCTTCAGAAGAGTAGCAAAAATGGTTCAAAATATGTTGGGTTATGACTTTGAAATCATCTACAAAAAAGGTAAGCTAAATGTTGTCGCAGATGCACTCTCAAGAAATGATGAAGAGGTGGAGGCATTACTTTGTTTCATTTATATTATCCAACCAAATTGGATAACCAAAGCAAGGGATGAATGGAACAAGGATGAAGAAGTGTGGACACTCATTCAAAATTTTCAGCAAGATCCTAGTACATATGATACATTTAGTTGGAAAAATTATTCCTTATGGTACAAAGTTCGCTTATATATTTGTAATAATTCCCAACTAAAACAAAATATTCTTTTGGAATTGCACACTTCTCCTTCAGGAGGACACTCAATATTCTTAAAAACTTACCACAGGGTAAACAAAGAATTATTTTTGGGATGGCCTTAAATCTGATATTCAAAATTTTGTGGCGGAATGTTTGGTTTTCCAGAAAATAAAGTTGAGACAATTAAGACCCCGAGTCTTCTACAACCTTTATCCATTCCAAGTCAACGTTGGGAGGAGATTTCAATGGATTTTATCACATGTTTACCTAAGTCTAAAGGAAAGAGTTTCATCATGGTGGTAGTTGATAGAATTACCAAGTATGTGCACTTTTGTGCATTATATCATCCATTTAAAGCAAGTAAAGTTGCTACTGCATTTATGGAAACAATTCAAAAGCTACATGGAAACCCAAATATTATTGTAAGTGACAGAGATCCCATTTTTACTGGAAATTTTTGGATGGAATTATTTTCTTGTTTGGGTACTCAACTACTCATAGCTCATCTTATCATCCTCAATCCGATGGTTAAACTGAGATAGTGAATAAATGTTTGGAAGTATATCTTCGTTGTTTTGTGTATGATAAGAAAACACAATGGGTCAGCTGGTTACCTCTCGTTGAATGGTGGTATAACACTTCCTTCCATACTGTAGCAAAAATGACCCCATTTATGGCATATCATCCACCATTCATCACATCGTCTTTAAGAGAAAATTCTAAGGTTCAAGCAGTGGAAGATCACATCGAGCATCAACAAGAAGTTCTCCAACTCTTAAAGGATAACCTAAATTTGTAACAAAATCAAATGAAACAACATACAAATCAACATCACAGTGAGAGAAGTTTTGATGTAGGAGACTGGGTATTTTTACGGCTACAACCATACAAATAAATGTCCCTCAAGCAAGCTAAGAAGTATAATAAGTTATCGCCAAAGTACTATGGTACTTACAAGGTGTTGCTAAAGATTGGTACTATGGTATACAAATTGGAGCTTCCTTCTTCTTCGCGAGTGCGTCGAGTTTTCCATGTTTCATGCTTAAAGAAGGTTACAGGTGACAAAATTCCAGTTCAAACAATATTGCTAGAAATTGATGAGGAAGGAAAATTCATATTAGAACCTGAAGCAGTCACGGAAATAAGAACTCGACATCTACGAAATCGATCAATTTCAGAGTATCTCATCAAGTGGAACAACTTACCCACTGAAGATTCTACATGGGAGGATGATAATTTTATACGGAAGCATCCAGATCTACTCAAGTGTTGAGGACAACACTTTTTTGAAGGAAAGGGGCATGTTAGGTCCCTATATTACTAGTATAGTCCCTTATTATTGTTAGTGTAACCCCCTTATTTTTATTGTTGTACCCCTGTAACCCCAATGTTTTTATTATTGTGCCCTTACATTATTATTGTTAGGTTGGCTAGGATTATATTGTGATCCCATGGACTCCTATATATAGAAGGAGGTTTTTTCATTTGTATCATCCAAGAATTGTTCATTTATGTAATGTATTGGAGGTTTCCCCCTATAAGTGGTTGTTTTATAAGGCATTGATCTCTCTTTTATTCTATTTTTGGAGTTGGTTTCATAACAGAGACAAGGCATATTATACTAAAGAACACCATAAATAGTAGGATACGTGGATGCATAAACATCAGAGTATCAATGAAATTCTCATAATATGAAAGGGTTCAAAGATAAGTTTTCAAAAGATGAATATGTTGGATGAGTGCCATGTTCAATGGATGGATAGTAGGTTGCTTCCATAAAATTTATGACTGATATCGATAGAAACACTATTATTTCTTCCATTTTTTTCCATTCTTATTAGGTTTAATGGTCTAAAAAGGGTAAAATTGATATTATTTTCACATTTAAAGATTCTGAAAAGAGATTAAAGAATACTTCAGGAGGCACATTTTTCATGGTTACTAACCAGGTGCGATAAAGATATAATAGTATACCTGAGACAATTCCTTTTCCATTGTTTTTCCATTGAATCCATATAAAGAGATAAACCTATGCTCAATAGATGTTCAACTTATTTTTTTACAAGTACAAGGGAGAACAAAGTAAACTCAAAATTCTTCATAAAATTTTGTATGATTCAGACGAAGAAAAATCATGGTACCTTTCTTAGATTGGTGAGTGATAAAATATAGAAAAATAATGGCTCGACCTTCTTCATGGGAGTTTTACAAGCCCGAAGAAGTACACTCAGGGTTTTTTTGGTTTTACAAGAAAGAAAAAGGACCATTTAAAGAATTCTTGTTCTTCTTCGTAAGAGTTTAATAAGACAAAAGATGTAAACTTGAGTCTTTTTCATTTTAACAAATGAGAAAAGGACCATAAAAAGAATGCTCATTTAAAATGTTTTTAGATTTTGAAAATTTTGTATTTTTGTTTGTCGGATGTAACAAACTGACAAAAGTTTCTTTTTGACACGTATGTGGAAACAACGTGTCTTCTAGCCAATTTGTATGAACATCCAATTTTTTGGATTTTTTAAGTTCTAAAAACCTAAATTGGTCTAAAGGGAAAACAAAACAAGGGAAAGCAGCACACCAAAAGAAAAAGAAATTGTACATAAAGTTACAAAGCACATGCTAGTGGGGTGCCAGACATAGTACTTTTTCAAATAAAACCTCTTTCAAGGCTCCGCAAGTGGGTCCCCATCATAGTTTGTAAGTTCATATGCCCCTTTAGAAAGGACTCAAGTAATATTGTAAGGACCAAGTCAGGTGGGTGGAAAGGTTCCAACCCCCAAGAGATTATTTAAGGTCGAGTATAAATATTGAACAATTGTCAAAGAGGAAGGGACAAGTTCAGGTTGATTAAGGGACGTGATTTTCAAAAGATTCGTGTTCAGTGTAGAATGAAAACAGATTGGGACATGATGGTGGAGCACATCCCAAGGCCACTGAACTAGATATATTATATCTAGTTGAATAAGGAAGGAATTACACATCTCCTTTATAACACATTAGTATAATGTTTTAACCATAATATTTTTTTACTTTTAATTTCTTTATATATACATACATGTATGAGTGTATAGTCAATTAGGTCTATCTCAGGTGGTTGGGAGAATTTTTGTTATCCTCCCCACCTAGGTTCAATACCTACATGTGACATGTTAAGCTCATAATGAGTATTTCTTGTAATGGCTTTAAGAAATTGTTGTTTGAAGAGTTCCTCGAGGACCGTAACATGTATGTTCTTCATATAGAATATAAAGATATTTCTCATGAGAAGAAAAAAAGTGTTTGTGTGTGTGAGGGAGAGAGAGAGAGAGATTTTGTGTAACGATATTGAAATATTTTAGTTAAGGTGAATAATGAAATATTTTATTTACTCTCTCTCTCTCTCTCTCTTTATATATATATATATGACATAAAAATATTATACTTAAGGTGGACATTAAAATATATTTTTTTAAATGTTCAGTGTCAACTCCATATTGATCATGGAAGGAATTACACATGTCCATAATAGTTTGTAGAAAATACTTCTTGGCGCAATAATAATATGTTTAGTTTTAATTGTTTTGTGTGTAGGGGGAGAGGTGAGAGATAGTTGATGTTGAAATAAATATTTTATCTGTGTTCAACGTTGATTTTTTTTTGTCATTACTTCGTCAAAATGTAGAAAGCACCTATTGATGAATAAGATTTTTTTTTTCAATTGTTATTGTTTCTTTCCCAGGTTACATTGCTTGGGGAAACTTTCATAGTTTTTCCCATCATTTAGAGGATGGTGCTCAGGGTAAACCCTAGAATTTCAAGGGCATAGGATTGGTCAACAACGAGGATTGAATTCATTGCAAGAATATACTTGTTCAAAGCTAAACATTTCACTTGCAGGGATTCAACTTGGGTGGGGAGGATAAGAATCATTCCTCCCAACCACCCAAGCTAGACCCAATTGACAACTTCGGTTTCTATTTATCCATTTATCTATCTATATTTGTGTGTACTTGATAAAAAAATGAATTTATTGTATTTTATTTGAAAATCATGTTATTATTAATATTTTTTAGCATGTAAAAATTCCATGTTAAGCACAAAAGGAATTACACATTTCCTTTATATTATATTGTAAAGGTTCACAATAAGATTTTTTTTTATTTTTAATTATGTTTATGAAGGAGAGTAAACAACATATTTATATATTTTTTACTAAAAGTAAAAAATAAAAAAATTCATGACAAGTGTTGAATATTTTTAAAATGATTTTATTTATAATATAGATAGTTAAATTTTAAATTAATTACATATCTCTTTATCATAAAAATTACCTCTTAATATAAATATTTAATATTATTATAAACAAGACGCACGTGGTGGCAATGTCACTACTTTTGTTTTTTGCACATTTCCACCACAAGGAATTTGTTTTGCCAAAGCTTGAGCTAAGGCTTCAACCCTTAAACAAGGGCAGGAACTCACCTACTCCCTGCCAGACTGCAACTGCCACAGTGGACTTGAGCTTCTTGCCTCACCATATTGAATCCATAGAGCACCAAAGGCTATCCATCCAATAAAAAAGGTCTTGCAAATAAGTAAATTCATAGAGAACCAACTTCCTTAGAGAATGCTTCCTCTCACTAGTGTATAAGTGAGGCAGAGAAATCAAAGAAGAAAACAACTACAAGGATGAAAGAAACAAACGGTTCATCATCTTCCCAAGCTGAAATAGCAATAGACTATGATGGAGTCAGAGGGCAATGAATTTCGAGTGTCAACCTTGCATTGGAAATGTTGGGGCAAGAGTAATGTCCATTGCCATTTGGGCATGCCTTCATATGAGCAACATTAACTTCACACAATTAGTTAAAATATTAACACATCTCACCTGAAACAATAAATGCCTAAAGTTGCTTGCATGTTGAGTATTAAAACAAGATGGGGTATGTAGCGCCTTTAATACTTATCACCTCACAAAGATATGAAAAAAATAGTATAACTTAGGTTATCAATATACTTATATAATTACCTTGAATGATTTATAAAGTATTTTAATTTATTATTATAAATGAAATGTAAATAAATATTTGAAAATTTCCAATCAATAAGTGATTATATTAAGATAAATATGCAATTTAATTTTTATGTTTTTTAAATAATAATTTAAAATTAATTATATAAAGATAAATATGATATTAATTTTTTTTTATTTTATGAAATTAATAATTATTTAATGATTTAATTTTAATTGATATTATTTAATTCTAATATTTTATTTAGTTACAAATAATACTGTAATTATATTTAAAAAATGGTTATCATTAAATGAGTATCAATATAATTATATTGATTAAGTTGAATGGTTTATAAGCTATTTAAATATTCTATTTTAATTTTAATATTTTTATTTAGTTATAAATAATATAGTAATTATATTAAAAAATGGTTATCATTAAATGACTATCAATATAATTATTAAGTTGAATGGTTTATAAACCATTTCAATATTCTATTTATAAACTTATAAGTTATTTTAATATTTTACAATAAATAATATATATAAGAAAATTTTAATTAAATATGATATTTAATTTTTATATTTTCTAAATAATTAATATTTAATGTTTTAATGTTATTGGGTTATTTGTATATAGTATAAAAATTTATTAAAATATAGTTATAGATGGATGTGTGTTAAGAAGATTAAAATTAATTATTAAAACATTAGTTATAATTTAGTTTTTATAATATATTTTATTTTAATTTATATTTATATCATAAATTTTTTATTATTATTATTAGTAAGTATTAATTTTTTATTTATAAAATATAAATAAATATTTATAATATAACAAATACAAATTTAACTTACTTTAACTGTAAAATAATTCATTAATAATATCAATATATCTTTATATTAATAAAAATAATTTATTTAATTATCAAACTCAATTATAAGATATTTCACCCATAAATAACCTACCAACTATAATTCTAGTGAACCTATTGGAATAATCCATCACTAATTGTCAAACTCAAATGTAGTTGGGACTATTTTTAACAGTAAACGTTGTTACTTCAAGTTGTGGCATGTTATTAGCTCAGCATTGAGACACTCCATCCAACTTCTTAGGGATAATTTTTATGTTTTAGGTTTCTATCAACTATTTTCAAGAGTTTTTTTTAAACATACCGAGGACTTTTTTCAAGTTGGTAGTGATAATTTGTTTTTATTGGATTATTTTATATTATTTTTTTTTAGTTTTTTTCATTAATATATATAAACAAGAGTTATAGAGTAGCCTATATATGTCACTTAGTTTAAATATATTTAATTGGAGTATGAATTGTTGAGAGAGTGTGAGATGATTAATAAAGCTTTTATAAAAAAATAGAAATGAAAGTGAAAATGTTGTGTTAAAATATTGTTTGTTGGTGAGTGCCTTACTTTATTGGTTGTAATGAAACTTTATAACTTTATTTTTTTCTCAGTGTTTGGTTCAAATTGATATGGAGAAACTTAGTTTCAACTTAATGAGATGTCAATTCTAAGAAACTTGTTTTTCACAAAAAAAAAAATGTCTCCTACAAAGTTCATGGAAATTGAACATGATTGATATAGAGTTTAATGCAATTGTGTTTGTGGTAGTGAAGATATGGAATATGAAACGAAACTTTTATTGTTATCTCTCAAATAGCCTTGAGTTGGAATGATCTATAATTTATGATTTAATATTAAAATAAAATTTGAATTAAATTGTAAACACAATTTAGTTAATAACTAGCACAATTGTTAATTAACAACTAAATTGACAATTAACAAAACAATTAATTAACAATGGTTTTACTATTAATTTAACAACTAAAATATAACTAGCATAATTATATAAATTAGATCACTAGTAACTATAGATGGATATCAAAATGATTAATTTCTAATCAAAATACTTAGTTCATAAAACATTTTGAATAAAACGTAGATTAAGCAACTTTAACAAAATTCACATATTAACTTTTTGGATGGTAACTGAGACCAATATTGTGTGCTTGGTTCGAGGAAAGAATATAAAACAACATTAACAAATAGATTGAAACAAAAAAGAAATTGAAGACTACCCTCCCATTAAATGTCGAGCAATCTCCAATTACTTAAAACAGAACATGGAACTACAAATTAGGATCCTCATAATACACCAGCTGGAGTTTCAAATTAGGAAAAAAAAATCCTTAAAATTAGTAACTATACATCAATCAAGCTTTCTTAATAAAATTAGCAAATAAATGCTCACAAGATTCTAAAAACTAATAACTGATTATCACAATAATTATAATTATAAAAGTAATGTGCAAACAAGAAAAAAATTATGATTAATGTAAATGAGATTGAAAATATAACAAAAATATATATGTGTGTGTGTCAAATTAAAAAGTAATAAAAATAAAATATATATATATATATATATATATATATATATATATATATATATATATGGAAAATATTTTTAATTACTTTTTCTTCTTTAAAATTTCTTATCTTGAAAAAAAATCATAGAAACAATATAAGTCAAATTAAAAATAATAAAACTAAAAAAATCATATTGTAAATGGATTTTAAATTGAGAATATGGAGAAAAAAATATAATTCAAGAAAAAAATCAAAATATTAAATAAAAAGGAAATAAAACTGAAAACAAAAAAATTAGTAACTAATAAAAATGAAAGTTCTTAAACAACCCATAACAAGATCTCAACCAACCACCTTACAAATAAATAAATTTAAATAATAACAACAAATAAAAAAGTGCATTCTCAATATTAAAGTATAGATAAATGACATAACTTTTTATCAAAGACAAACTAATAAACATTCGAAGAAAAAATTAAATTCATAAATATAATAAAAAGAAAAATAATAATAATAAATATCAACACACCCATCACACTTAAAAATAAAAAATAAAACAATGATGAAGTTTATTTCCCATAAATACTCATCAACAATACCAATCACACAAACTAATCCTTATCATGAACAAATGTCCAATGAGGCAAACCAATCCATATCTTCCATATCTTAATGGTACCTTCAATATCTTCATAAACTTGTTCTTTTATTGCCACAATGGTACATATCCATGTTGTGCTCCTCTCATTAGCCAAGATGGATTGCATCTCTTCCATCTCTATAACCCCACATGGATCTTTAAAATCTACATCATCTCTTTCTATCTCTATAATCCTTGTGCTATTCTCACCTTTGAGTGAAGTGTCACATCACATGGAACCCCAAATGGATTTTAAAATTTACGTCATCTCTTCCCTACTCTAAGTAAATCCTTGTCGTGTTCTCACTTCTAAATAACTTGTCACATCACATGGAACCCAAATGGATCTTGAAAGTCTACCTTTTTTATTTCACTACAAGCCCTACTTGTTAGTGGACTCATACCCTCTTAAGCCCAAATTCTGGATTAGATTTGTGGATGATACCAGTGTTGACTGGCCTCATGGGGATGATGAGCTTCAAAAATTCCATAACCACCTCAACAGCTTATCCAAGGATATACAGTTCACCATGGAGGATGAAGATAATAACTGTATTCCATTCCTGGACATTCTTCTCATTAGGAATGAAGATGGTTCCATTGGGCATAACGTATTTAGAAAAAAAGGCACACACAAACAATTATCTCCACGCCAATTCACACCATCACCTGGCTCAGAAAATGGGGGTTCTTGTGACTCTTTTCACACGAGCCTTCAGAATTTCCGATAAAAAGCACTTGGAAGAGGAAATTGCACACTTAAGAAAGGCATTCATTAATATGGGATACAAAAGTAGGGACATCATAAAAGCCATACAAAAAGCCAAATCAGGTACCAAAAGAAATCCTCGTGATGAAAACGTAAATTCTAGAGCATACCTCCCTTACATCCAAGGGGTCACCGACAAACTAGCCAAAGTCCTTACTAAAAATAACATTGAGACCTCATTTAAACCCCTAATGACTATTAAGCAAAAAATGAAATATGTCAAAGACAAACCAGATCCTCTCCAGCATAAAGGTGTATACTGTATAAATTGCTCATGCGGTAAATGCTACATTGGGGAAACAGGAAGATCCTTTAAAATCAGGCTCAAAGAACATGGGGCTGACATTAGAATTGGGAGAACCAAATCCTCGATGCTGGCTGATCACTCGAATAAAACCCTCCACCATATCCGCCTAGAGGATGCTAGAGTTATAGCCAATGAAAATCACTATTACAAAAAGAAGATGCGGGAGGCTCTTGAAATCATCAAACATCCTGGAAACCTCAATAGGGATGGATGTTTAGAAGTAAGTAGAAATTGGGTCCCCTTATTTTCCCACTCTTAGATCTTCCTTCTCGTGGTAGCAGCTTTATTTTCCTCCTTCTTCCTCCCTTGCGCTGCGCTTTCCTCCCCTTCCTTTGATCGTAATCTGACCTTTTTTACTCTTTCTCTTCCTTCACATTGCTCCTTTATTTTCCACTTGTATATTTTCTTCTTAGTCTTTCATCTCCTTACCTTTTTAACTTTTATCCTTGGGGCTCTCCACAATTCTTTAAGGTTTGTGTTCTTTACTTGATAATATCTTTTTTCATTCTTTGGTTGGTTAGGCATTACTCTCCCCTTAGGATGGGTCTTGTAACCATTCAAGTTATACCTTAATCCTCATAAGGTATTACTTGATAGATTCATATTTTTGTTCTTGGTTTGGATAGGCATTCCCCTCCCCCTCCTTGTATTTTATTATTTATTCTACCTTTTAGTCCTCTTCCATAATCCTCACCCCCTTAATCTTTCCCCTTTCTTTTAAGGTATTTATATTCTCATTTCATTTTTCTAACTTAATTAATTAATATCTTTATTAATAGCTAGATTCAACTATTCCTATGAATTTATTAAAATAGAATTGAGATTAATACCTTTTGAGCTTTTCTTCTTTTATGCCTTTTTTCCCCTTTCTAATGATGTCTTTAATTTGCATCTTTTCTTCTCTTTGGCTCCGTCCCTTTATCTGTTGTCATTGTAGTTTCCTTATTTTGTCTCCTTGTGTAGGTTTCATCTTATAATCCTCCCCTTTTAAATAATCTTGGTTTTTTATTTTTTTGCCTTAGTAATATTATATATTTTAAATGCTTATCCTTAAAAAAAATTGTAGAGCTTGTTAAACCCCCTCTTGTTTCTTTATTTGAATATATTTTATTCCCTTGTTTTTTTTATATTAAAGCCATCCTCCATAATGTAACCCGTCGTTATTTCTGAACCCTTTTTAAACTTGATTTTTTGTTAATCATAAATAATACCTTTTGAATTTTGTGATGGTCCGCCTGTATCTTGCACTGTGGATGGGTATTTATAATGTCTTTTCTCCTCTCTCTTTTTTACAGAATTTGTCCAGATGATGGGTCTTGTTCTAGACCCGAAACGTTGACACAAAAATGTTCACTGTGGAGATTCCGAAACCTGAAACTCTAAACTCTCACCACAGAAATCTAAAAACTACAATTAAGTAAATTAATTAACAATAGTTTTACTATTAATTTAACAACTAAAATATAACTAGCATAGTTATATAAATTAGATCACTAGTAACTATAGATGGATATCAAAATGCTTAATTTCTAATCAAAATACTTAGTTCATAAAACATTTTGAATAAAACGTAGATTAAACAACTTTACCAAAATTCACATATTAACTTTTTGGATGGTAACTGAGACCAATATTGTGTTCTTGGTTCGAGGAAAGAATATAAAACAACATTAACAAACAGATTGAAACAAATAAGAAATTGAAGACTAACCTCCCATTAAATGTCGAGCAATCTCCAATTACTTAAAACAGAACATGGAACTACAAATTAGGATCCTCATAATACACCAGCTGGAGTTTCAAATTAGGAAAAAAAAATCCTTAAAATTAGTAACTATACATCAATAAAACTTTCTTAATAAAATTAGGAAATAAATGCTCACAAGATTCTCAAAACTAATAACAGATTATCACAATAGTTATAATTATAAAGTCATGTGCAAACAAGAAAAAAATTATGATTAATGTAAATGAGATTGAAAATAGAATATACATATATATATGTCAAATTAAAAAGTAATAAAAAATATATATATATATATATGGAAAATATTTTTTAATTACTTTTTCTTCTTTAAAATTTATTATCTTGAAAAAAAATCATAGAAAAAATATAAGTCAAATTAAAAATAATAAAACTAAAAAAATTATGTTGGAAAAATATATTGGAAATGGATTTTAAATTGAAAATATGGAGAAAAATTATAATTCAAGAAAAAAAATCAAAAAATTAAATTAAAAAGAAATAAAACAAAAAACAAAAAAATTAGTAACTAATAAAAATGAAAGTTATTAAACAACTCATAACAAGATCTTAACCAACCACCTTACAAATAAATAAATTTAAATAATAACAACAAATAAAAAAATGAATTCTCAATATTAAAATATAGATAAATGATATAAACTTTTGGTCAAAAACAAATGAATAAACATTCGAAATAAATGCATAATACCATACCTGCAACAAATATAATATTAAAAATAATAATAATAATAAATATTGACACACCCATCACACTTAAAAATAAAATAAAAAATAAAAAAATGATGAAGTTTATTTCCCATAAATACTCATCAACAGTACCCATCACATAAACTAATCCATATCATAATGGTACCTTCCATATCTTCATAAACTTGTTCTTTTATTGCCACAATGGTACCTATCCATGTTGTGCCGCTCTCATTAGCCATGATGGATTGCAATATCAAAAACTACCAGCACCATCTCTTCCATCTCTATAAAATCTACGGCATCTCTTTCTATCTCTATAACCCTTGTGCTATTCTCACTTTTGAGTGAAGTGTCACATCACATGGAACCCCAAATGGATTTTAAAATTTACGTGATCTCTTCCCTTCTCTAAATAAATCCTTGTCGTGTTCGCACTTCTAAATAACTTGTCACATCACATGGAACCCAAATGGATCTTGAAAATCTACCTTTTTTTATTTCACTACACGCCCTACTTTTTAGTGGTATTCCAAATATTTTACATACGTTGCTACCTAATTCAATTTTTTTTGGCAAACAAAAATACTTATAAGATAATTACTAATTTTTCATTCAAAGTGTATGGTACTAGGGTATTACGCACTTTTACGGCATATTTATTAGTTTTTTTAATATGGAATTCAAATTTTGTTATTTTTTATTATTTAAATCTATTTTTTTTTTTTTAATGTGACTCGTTGAGTTTTTATTATAAAATATTTAGTAACTTTTATTTCTATTAGTTACTAATTTTTTCTTTTTTGTTTTATTTTTTTTATTTGACTCATTTCTATTGGTTACATTTTTTTCTTTTTTATTTATTTTTTTTCTTTTAATTTTTCTTTTTTTTTTCTATTTTCTCCATATTTCCAATTTAAAATGACTTATTATTATATTAAAAATATATTTTAATAAATTAAATTATAAAAAATTATATATATTAAAAAAAACATTTATTTTTGTGATGAAACCTTTCTCTTTATTATTTTTTAGTTTAATTAAGTTATATTTAAGCTAAGCAACATATACTAGCTACTATATAGTCCTTGTTAATACATGTTTTTTTAAAGATATTTGATTTGTGAAAGTGTTTTGGTTTAAGTTTTTATAAGTAGTTATAAATGAATTGTTGGTTGTTATTTAGGGGTGTATTTGTTACTAAATTTAGTATTTTCTTGTCGGGTTAACTATTTGTTGAAAAACTTTTATATATCATTTGTTAATTTTTGGAATTAAACTTAACACATTATGAAGCTTTAAAGGATTAAAGGAGGGTAGCTTTGATAATACACCCACAGATCTAAGTCTATGTAATGTAATTTAAGGTGATAATAATGTGACACATTTTTATGGACAATTTTGACTTACATGAATATTTATGTGGCAAAACATGTCCATTCGGTGAATTGTATATAATGATGGGATATGTAGAAGCATCCATGAACATATAGATCCATCAAATGACAATATGTACATTTTGATTGTTCCATGTTCCCTCTCTTGTCCATCCTTCATGGCCAGCTAATCCATGGTTGTCCAAGGGTGCAATATTATTCATTCATCCAAATAGCATGTAGTCATCCATTCATGAATGAAAATTTCCTTCCACATCCACCCTATCCTTCATTACCATTTAGCTTTGAGCCAAATTAGTCTCATATAATGGATTCTCTAGTCATATATCTCATATGGTCCTTTGGGGAGATTGCAATCCAACAACAACCATGAGGGTGATGTGAACAAGATTCATGTCATCGAATTCTTACAATGACAATAGAGTCATTTTCATGGAAACCAATCTTCCATTCATATTAGGCCCCCATAGAATCAATTTGTAATGGAAATTTGAGATGCATAGAAGAGAAAGTGGGTTGAACTCGGTTTTTCATACCCTAGAGGAAGTTACAAGCACTTATTATAAAGTAACCAAGGTTGTAAGAAGTGCTAAGTTAAAGAATACTTTTTGTACCATGTCGAACAACCATAGTAGTAGCCAAAGCAACATAATGGATTCATTGAAGAGTCCCAAGAAAATCTTCATTTCTTGAGTTTTCCCCTTTTTGAATTTCTATATTGTCAAGCACTTAGATGTGTCTATATGTGGTGACACTATCACTAACAACCCGACTTCAAAGAGGTTGTTATTTCCTAGAAGACAATTTATATTAACATGGTTGAACCCATCATTCTAAACATATCATCTCTTATTTTATATCATGTGGATGATGCAGCTACAACTTCTCACTACCTCTCACTATTCGCAGTGCCTAGTGGGTTGTTATTGTTCAATGAGATTGCATCCCACCTTAAGAAAAGACATAATACTTGTGTCAAAAATAGAGATAAGACTAGTAAATAAAAGGACATATCCACGGTGTATCTATAGAATCTTGTGGGTCACCTACTTGAATTTCTTGGCGAGGAAAATGTTATGTGCTTGTCCATATGTAGAGAACAAAAAGGAGGAATTAATTTGAAAATACTTAAAAGTCATTGCATTGCATTGCCTAATTATGAGGTTGGAATTAGTCAATTGGCATGTTATCATGGAATTTAGCACCATGTGTGTTTGTGATGGGTAGATGTGGCCCCTAGTGCATTTGACAAATTTGTTTTATAACAATATGTGAATGCCTTTATTTAATAAATAGTATATAAAAGAGAGAGAGTGCATAAAGGATTGCACCTCATCATGTTTTGCTAACAATGGCGATGGCTTCTTTTACTTTTAGACTATTTATTCAAATTATGCTTGAAGAAAAACATTGAAAATTGAGTGAGTAATATGGATATTATACTATGGTCATAGAATTTCTATTTATCTAGCTAATTAATATCTCATGGTTGTAAACATGATAAATCTCTTTAGGAACATTACAATTAAAGTGAAGTTGAATATTTGAAGACTATCACACTAACCCAAAATGGACCTATTACCAATATCTTTTTATTGAACATCATCCTTAGGATATGAAAAATTAGATACCCTGTGCTCTTCAACTCTTGTTTTGATGTAGATATTTTACAATGGCAATCACACTTCAAACACCCCATATAAGTGTTATAAGTGGACAGATACCAATCATCCTCAAATATCAATGGCTTTAGAATCATCATTTCTACACTCCTCAATTATTGTTCAATTAGACCAAAGACTTGTAGTTAATTGTTTGAATTGTGATTCCGCCACCAAGATATATTCAAGCTCTTCATGGCATTTGAATTATACATTTAGTCCTTTTAGCAAACCTTACTTGAAGATCCACCCATGTTCGATTATTTTATGTTGAGATGTGTTCTCATGTTGTTCGAACCTTCTACAATAGATTGTCATATCCATGGCATCTTACTAGTAATTGAGAACTTCTATTTGGTTAATAGTAACTCTGTCAAAAATACCATAAACAAAAGTATCATAAATCTATATAATTATGCTTAGTTGCATACCCCATTAAAGATTAGTGCACTATTAATTTTATGAGTGTAAATTGATGATCTTTCAAAAATTGAATCACAATTTTATAAATATATCGAAACAAATTAATCAAAATTCTAATAAAATAATATTCTTATATATATATATATATATATATATATATATATATATATATATAAGACTAGGACTATATAGTTGTCTATGGAGGCCACAATGATGATGGAATTTTCACCAGAATCTGGTGAGAAATTTTTCAAGAAATCTAATCATGGGAGTGTTTGAAGAGTTTTTTAATGGTGGAAATGGATTCAACGCCATTAAGGACTCTTTGAGCACCCAAAATCCTGAAGTTTAACAATTTTAAACAAGATTTCCAAAAATTCTCATTAAATTTTCTCAAAATTTTAACTAAAATTTCTATTATTTTCCACTAACGTCACACTAGAGTTATATATATATATATATAGATATATATATGTTAATTCCACGCAAGTAAAGAGAATCAGAAAATTGCTTTTGGTCCCAAATCTGCTCATGTTTCGAATTCCGTAAAAACACATCTATACTTAAAAATCCTAATGTTTCAAATTCGCAAATAAAAAACATTTATTATTAGAAGGAAGATACCCTTTGGTAAGTGGTCTCGTGTTTTCCCAAATTATTTAAGGTGCGTACTTGAAAGGCAGTTCAAACATTTATGAAACATGAAAGAAGGTCATGGAGGTTGGTATTTAGTGTTTTTATTTAAGTGGAAATAATTTATGAGGGATGATATTCATATTCTATTTTATTGTCTGGTATATATATCTATATATATATTTTATTTTTTTATTAGAGAATTGTGAATATTTATAAATTTATTCTATTTTTTAATTTTTTTAATTTCTATATATTAGATTAATTTAGTAAATTTAATACTAGTGGAAGTTTTAGAAAATTGATTTGTCTTGTAGATGAGAACATTATTTTTCATTATGGTTTTGAGTTATTTGAATCATGTTAACTTTTTATCTCTTTTTAGAGGTGTTTAATCAAGCATTCCCAAAAAAATTGGATCCTTTCATAACACCAAAATCTATATGTCCATCACCTACACTTGTTGTGATCACACTATGTCTTTTATTTAGAGTTACCTCTTGGTAAAATGTGCGAGTGTGGTTCTAACTTCATGCTTCTTGTTTTTTCCATTTGGGTCTTTTATATGGTTTATTTTGAAAAGTGATGTTTTTATAATTCATTTTATGGATCCAACAAGAAACATGTGACTATAGAATTATTTGATATGGTGGATCAGGACTTATAGAAAGATCTACATATATTTAAGAAATGAAAATAATACCATTTTCTATTTGGTTTATGTTGGAGTTAAGAAACTATCCAAAAGTATTACTTATTCTTTCTTTAATCTTTATAATTCACCAGAAGAGAAAAACATATTGTTTTCTCACCCACACTAAGATATATATAAAATGCAAGTAAGACGCCGTAAATGAACTCAAGCAATGATTCCCAAATCTATTGTTGGCGTCTCTATTAAAACCCACTGACATAAACAAGTGCACTTCATTAAGGGGATTCAAAGCAAACACCTACTAACATGGAACTAGCCAAATACCTAGCAATATGACACAATTTGCTCAACTAACCTTTTTAAATTTATATATTAAGTATACAAAAAACCATGAAAATAACACATTTTTTTCTATTTCTTAATCAATATAAACAAAGAAAAAAAAACATTATAAATCTCTTTCCTATTAAATTGTATAAAACCTCTTAAAACTATAATATTAAATCAATTTAATAACTAAAATAAATTTTATTTAAATTATTGAATCAAACTTATATTACTTAAAAATAATCTTCTAATATATATATTCCTTCATATAATATTCAATATCTTAAATCAATATTTTTAAATTAAAATCTAATATTTTAAACATAACAATCTTCAATAAAAGATCATTTATTAAATATGTATATTTTCAATTAATGTTTAATATATATTAAAATCCATGATGAGTTAAATTGCATTCATAGATAACAACTAGAGATGTTTGTCCTCACTGTTGGTTTGACAATTGAGTTATGATAGGTTTTCCCACCTTGTAAAAAAAAATATAAACATTTTCAACATCATCAATTGGGACTATCTTGGGTGGTTGATTGAAATGGCTATTATCTTCCTCGTTGAGGTTCCAATCCCAAGTAGTGAAATAATGAGCATTGTTGTATTGGCTTTGTACCTACGAGTATGAGGGAGGTTGTCTTCATAATATATTTATATTAAAATCTAATAATATAAAAATATTAATCTTCCATGTTAAATAATTGTATTCTAAAATGGAATTTAATATAAGTTCATTGAATCTCACATCAACCCAAATATGTTCATTCAATTTCACATGTAATGAATGATGAAATTTTACTCTCATCAATTTAAGGTTTATTTTCAAGTATGAATCATGGAATTTGTTTTCCTTTTTTTCTATGTGGTTCACAGACCCCAGAGATAGATGACCGCTACATCCACAAAATATTTGTACCACACAGACTTGAAGGGATCGCTTACTATCGACTCAACCATAAAGCCTAGCCCCAAGAGTGTCAATAAAATTGAACCCGTGACCTCTCAATAACAAAAAGAATTCGACCAATTAAACTAACCCTCAAAGCTATAAAACATGGCACCTTACTATTATCAATCTAAAATTTAATATCAAAATTTAATCCAAACTTATTGTAATTTTATTAATTTTTCACTTCAATTCATACCTATATCTTCCATATAATAATATAATTTATATTTTATAATAATTTTATATTAAAATATAATAATTTATAAATAATACTCTTTTTTATTAAATATTTATATCCAATTATATCCAAAAACAACATTCAATTATAACCTAAAACAACATTTGAATTTTACACCAACATTACCATTCAATATAATTTCATTCCCATGACAACTTATTTTAATTAATTCCAGACAAATACTAGTTTAATCAATGCCCTCGACCTAATAGTGAGAATGAATTATTTTTTTCTTGGAAAAAAAAAAAAAACATTATTAACATCAACATAAATTTTTAAATATATCATATAATCATTTAATTTATATTTTCATAATATATTTATAATAAAATATAATAATTTAAAAATATTAATCTTCTATATTGAATAGTTATATTCTAGAACCAGATCTAATATATATTCATTAAATTTCACATAAACAAAAATATGTTCATTCAATCTCACATCTAAGTAATCACGGCATTTTACTCTAATCAATTTAAGGCCTAATTTCAAGTAAGGATCATAGCACCTTACTATTATAAATCTAAAGTTTAATATCAAGATTTAATCAAAACTTATTGTAAATTTATTAGTTTTTTATTTCAATGTTGGAAGCTATATCACTACTAAGAGGGGGTGAATCAGTAGTGAAGGAATTTGTAATACCTTCTCCAATTAATTTTTCTTTTAAACCATGCACAAACTAAAGAACATTAGATAGATCACAGCATCGAACATAAACATGAAAGCATAAAAACATTCAACACAAGCTACACAGGTATTTTTGGTGGAAAATCTTGTCCAAAGTAAAAAAACCACTTGAAGTTGTTGTGATGGTCAAAATAATTTATTATGCTAAGAAAATTCCTTATATAGAGACTCAATTAGCTACTATCAAATGGAGATCTCTTTCTCACGTGGATCTACAAACAACCATCTCCTGGAAGCTAGCATGACCAATGACCCTCGCCTGGTTACTTCTGAACTATCATATGAATATACAGGCTACTATCTACTAGAAGCCACCACGACCAATGAGCCTCGCCCAGTTTCTTCCAAACTATCCAACCATCATTGGATGGAGAAAATTTCTCCCTATATTGATTTCACTAGAGTCCTCCAACTCCACTCCTTTAGGTGGTTCTCATTTCATACATTTTCAGACAGGAACCAAGAAATTCTCAACATGAACATCACATAAATAATCTCTTCAAGGCACAAAATAAAAATTCCAAAATAAAGTGAATCAATAAAAAATGCTACATGAAGTAATATGATAAATGCATCAACAAAAACCCTCTCTACAATAGAAACATTGCTCGCAAATAATTGTTAATATCAACAACAAACTACAACAATCACCCACTTCTACAAATCACCAAAAATACATGCAACAAAACTCTACTTCATCTCCTCGCTCACTGCACAAAATGTTGGTTGAAACATACTCTTGCTATCTACTGCTAGACTTGCAAACTGCTTTAGAAAATCTGCAACACACCCTCACACAACTTGCATACGCTAGTGCACTCTCACTCTCACTCAACACATAACTCATCCAAACAAAATATCATTGATCTCTCTCCAATATATCGATGAGTTGAGGTGCTCAGCTCAAAAATTATTAATTACCAAGAAATAATGAGCTCCCCCAACTCTGTTCATACGCTCGATTTGATCCAAAGTTAACTTCTCGACTAGATCATACAAATAACTCTATTTCATGAATAATATTCTTCACTTTAACCATATTCTAGAAGCTCAATAACATTTTTTCGACCTTTACCATAAAAATACTAAATTAAAACATCTTCAGGATACTTAATTTACTTGAGATGTGTGAGCAATCCGGAGAAAAATTCGTTTTAGACCTCAATTTCACCCACAAAACTAGTAGATTTCGGTTTTAATTACAATAACAAGCCTGGAAAGTTTCAATTGGAGGGTTCCAACTGCATGCATGATCTTGTCTCCATGTGGTTGGGGCAGAGGATAGAGAAGACTCACTCTACTTAGCTCAAAACTCTTCCAAATTTCTTGGACACCTTCATGTTGGCCGGATAAATCGTTCTTGCGGACAAGACCGATCTCCCTAGTGTCAGAAGACAATCTAGCAACAAACGAACAACTAAGTTTGTCTTTCTCTAGATATATTCGTTTTGCAATTAAATGTTATGAAGGTGTCGATCCTACCTTAGATCCAAATGCTTATTTGTGGTCACAATGCTTCCGTTACATCAATAATCCTTCATCGTAACAAGGGCCCTTTTGTCACAAGAAAGTATCATGTTTCGTTGATCTGCAATCACAAACAAGAAAATATCAATAGCACCTGTATAACAAATAATTATAAAACATACCTATCATAGTGATCAAGGAATCTATGAAATAAATGATCAAACGACAGCTTATTGAAATAAACAATCGAACGACAATTTGAGAAAAACAGAACTTGATTGTATTGATCTTAAAATATACAGAAGAACCTTACAACCTTTGCCTTGATGTTCGAAAGGCCTTCCCGGGGTCCGAAGCAGGAATCTCCTCTACTCTGATAAGTCTTGCACTCTTCCTCCAGAAGCATAAAGAGGTATGTGATCTTTCCTCTCAAAAGCTCGGCAGAAGGAAATCTAAATCTCAACAGCACTTCAACTCCAAAATCTTCTCCAAAAAACTTCTCCAAACCTCTTTAACTTCTTGACTTCACCCCAAAAGGCTACCCAATGCCTCCTTTTATAGAGCAAATGAGGAGGTTAGGATTCCACCATTAAAGGGATAGAACCCTCCTTCAAAGGGATAGGCTCCTCACATCAAGGGATTAGTTCCTTAAGGTGTGGGATACATGCACCTTACTAAAGCGTACTCATCCCCAAAAAATCTCATCCAGAACCTTCTAGAATTGACCAAAAATCAACTTTTTCAGTTTAATTCCGCGCTTTTTTAACTTTACAGGGGTACCGCAGGCATTACACTGGAAAAGTGCGTTCTAGAACGCAGTTTATCTTCACATTACCTGCGTACCCTAGCTAAAAACGCAGGTAGGCTTCATATTAACTGCGTACCCAAGGTTTTTTGAGCTTTTTAGGGTTTTTCCTTCATTTTCAGGGCATGGAATGAGGAACAAAGGTTATAAGACTTGCAGAGGAGGTAAGTATGAGTATAAATGAGCTCATACAGTCAGTAGAATGTCAAGGTGACATTTTTCAGTGTAACAGATTGCCCCCTAAAGTGCGAAGTCTGGAATAGATGAAGTCTGTCATATATGAAGAGTGAAGTACTTTATCATTTCAAGGATCATCCTGTGGACACCCCAGTCGGAACCTGTAAAAACATTCAATGCAAAATATATATATATGTAATCATATCATCGCTGAGGTAGGCATTCCCATACTCCGATCAAAAACTAACTAGAACTAACTTAAATTGTTCTGATACAGGAATGATTTTGAATACATAACAGTATAGACATATGTCGACACAGCATGGACGCAGCCATCTGTTTATAAATAGTTCATTGTATAATAACAAAACTCCTCGCAGCCTGGATGGTAGAAACTAGATCCAGGGTCTTGATTTCCGCATCTCGAACTAGTACGATTCTATCCATGTGAATAAATGTGTTGAAGTCGAACATGGTAGAAACCACTTGATTACCAGTCAATAATGTAAACTGTTAACACGTGTGAGAGAAACCACCAGTAATGTCAATGGCTCTCAAAGTACTCAGTACAATCCATGAAATGTGAATGAATGAGTTGAAGTCGAACATGTCATGGAATCATTCAATCGAAGGTCAATGATGCAACCTGTCGTCGAAGGCGAGAAACCTGCCATTGAGGCATGCAGACTTGGCAGGTCAAATTTTTATCAGATTCTTAGAGGGCTGAGTTGGGTTACCATAGGCGCATCCACGTAGGCTAGTCCATAACACGAAATCATAGACCAAGTTTTGAAAGAGAGTTGCAGCATTCACCAGGATGGTCAAAATGGATGATGACATTTATAGATGAACATGGTTTGCTTGAACCCACCCTTGAATACATAACGACACCGCAGATGGGTTGGTGACAATTGACCCAAAGCTAATTACCAAACCCATCAAGACTCTCACTGCAAAGGTTTGATTAACTGTTAGGCAAAGGATTTTCCTAACCCAGGTGAACAAAAGTGTGGCGTTCAAAAGTGGTTAACGGTTTTCCGAAAATCAAAATGTAACAAACAGATTCATTTTTCTCTCTTTCCCCCACCATTTCTGGCAAGTACCTCTTTATTTTTGATAAGCTTGAGGAGGATAACATTTTCTTGTTTATAAGCTCATCCTTCGGATGAGTCCAATGTAGTTTAAAATTCAAACCCTAAGAAGGAGTGGTTCGTTCCTGCTTAAAATTGAACAGTTCCTTTACTGTTAAATTTTAACAAGTCTAGTATAGGAGAAACTCGGTGTTTTTCAATTTTAGGGAGTCAAAAGAAAAAACTTAAGAAAACTCCATGGGTGTAATTTTTCATAAATTTAGTCTCTCAAGCTCGAAAAAGGATAAAATAATGCGGGAGAGAACTCTATTGACCATAATTAGTCAACGTATACCTTTTTCGTAAATAGTACATTTCAGTCCGTAAAAGGGGTAAACTTATACTGAAAGGACGATCATTCATTTACTTTAACGAGTTCGAATAATCAAGTACTCGGCAATCTTTTCATATTTAGAGAGTCCGAAAAGGGCTTAAAAGAGAACTCCAAGGTTTCGCTTTTTCAGTAAGTTTTAACGAGTTCGAAAAAGGGATAAAAATGTACTCATGGTTTTCACTTTTTCGTAAGTTTTAACGAGTTCAAAAAAGGGATAAAAATTTACTCATGTGGCCGACTTTCAATTTAATTTACGAGCAGGAAAAGACAGAAAGAACTCGGCATTTTCATGTGTTTTACGAGAATGAAATATAGCAAAATAATCTCGGGATTTTCACGAGTTTAACGAGTCTTGAAAATAACCGAAACTGACTCAAGATAGGTTTCATTTTTACAGAAGCTTGAAACAGAGAAAAACTATGCTTCAGAGTGGTTTCATTTTTACACAAGCTTGAACAACGTAGAGAAAAAATCAGGTTGATGCACCTCAAGCTGTGAATCGCTAGAGGCAGAATGTCTCCAGCTTCATTTCATTCAACTAAGTAAACTAGTAATAAATAGCTGGATGGAATGAAGGTTCATTTACGAGATCATATGAAAGACCCAACTTAAAAACTAACCTAACTATGACTTAACATCTACGAGATCTAATCAAAGACTCGACTCAATTAGGGGAGGATTTGTTTCATTTTTTAACGAGCTTGACACAGGAAAGGAACTATGCTCATGGCAACGTGTTTCATTTTTTAACGAGGTTGACACAGTAAAAGGAACTATCCTCTGCTAACTACTTATTTCTAATCTACCTACATAACCTACTGATTCATTTTTTAATGAGGTTGACACAGGAAAAGAACTTTCCTCATACCTAATTCATTTTTTAATGAGGTTGACTCAGTAACAGGAACTATCCTCTAAACAACTGATTCATTTTTTAACGAGGTTGACACAGGAAAAGAATTGTCCTCAGACCTAATTCATTTTTTAATGAGGTTGATTCAGTAAAAGGAACTATCCTCAGAGCAACTGATTCATTTTTTAAAGAGGTTGACACAGGAAAAGAACTATCCTCAGAAACTACCTATTTCTAATCTACCATAATCAATTCTCATAATTCACTCATCTGTTTTTATTTTTTTAAATATGCTGATGAGACACAGGAAAAGAACTGTCCTCACACTCACTGATTCATTTTTTAAGGAGGTTGACACAGTACAAGGAACTATCCTCACAAACTGACTGATTCATTTTTTAACGAGGTTGACACAGTAAAAGGAACTCTCCTCACACTCACTGATTCATTTTTTAACGAGGTTGACACAGTACAAGGAACTCTCCTCACACACACTGATTCATTTTTTAATGAGGTTGACACAGTAAAAGGAACTCTCCTCACACTCACTGATTCATTTTTTAACGAGGTTGACACAGTACAAGGAACTCTCCTCACCCACTGATTCATTTTTTAACGAGGTTGACACAGTACAAGGAACTCTCCTCACGACTAATGATTCATTTTTTTACGAGGTTGACTCAGTAAAAGGAACTGTCCTCACCCTCACTGATTCATTTTTTAACGAGGTTGACACAGTACAAGGAACTCTCCTCACACACACTGATTCTAATCTACAGCCTGTTGGAAGTATCCTCAACACAACTAACAGAAGGTTGGTGATGTTGAGATGGTGAACTCTGTTTAGGTGAAACATTCGGTTGAGGTGGAACAATTGGAGTTTCAGGGCCAACGAAGTTGAAAGTAACCATATCGGTAAACCTATTGTGAATCCAGGTAATGACAATGTACTAGGACCAACATTTCCAAAGAAAGGAAAAGTACTAGGATTCTCGTTAAGAGGGGTTCCCTGGTTGGTAAACTCCGGAACAGTTGCCATTCTATTCAACTTCAGTGAATTTTATTAACAAATTAAAAACTAAAATTAACAATTAACAAATAACAATTCACACCTAACAATTAAAATTCACAATTCACACCTATGGTCTCCAAAAGTAAAAACAAACAAATTAACATGCGCTATAAAATCTAGGAGTCAAACCACACACAAATAGTAACTTCCTGTACTAAAAACACTAGTTGGTGATGAAATCCAACATCGTAGAATTTAATACAGAAAGGGCGGTTGGAACAGTTACCCCGACAACCTGCTTAATGAAACAGACTGGCACAAGTTTCTTCACAAAACCATCTCGTGTGAATAGAACCCCCCAGAAAGTCCAAGTGAGTCTAGTCGACGTCTACTCCAGGTACAGTGGGATCTTCCCTCCACCGTCACCTTAGGAAAGAACCCTATAGATTATGGCCACTAAGGTTACCAACAGAAACAAATATACCTGGGGGAACAGTCTACGATCCGACACACACGCAAGGGCAGAGTAACAAAGCTCAATCCCCTTGAAGGCTCCTTGACATAATCCAAGGTTTACCGACAAGTGACCCCAGGTTCCTCGACAATGGTCAATCCGAGGTTTACCGTTTTTAATACGTGTATATCTGCTATCGTTCCCAATGAGGAAGGATTGATTACCTCACTGGTTCAGATATGATCTCGTGCTTGACTCCTTTAGGAGGAGCTTCCCAGAGCATACATGCAACAATTGGAATTTTTCCTACGGCAAGATCGACTACTTGTTTGTTTTACTGTCTTGGAGAGTTAACTAAAACCTATTCCAAGACACTAGCCTAAGCTAGATTGGTGATAAGAGCCCTAGAAATGTAAAAATTACTAGATTAATTTTAATTAAGCGCTGTGTTATTTAGTCTGTTATTACTCAAAGGGTAAATGGATATGAAACCAATGGTGTTATGACCCGAACCAAAACTGAATGCAATCGAATATGATAATGTAATCTTTTCAATTCGATGAATCCTAACTAAAGAAAGGAGAGAGTTTCCATCACTTCCAACAATGCAAAAATTGATCACTAAGAGAAAATATAACAAATTCTCTAATGCACTAATTTCATCAAGAAAAACTAATGCAAATCAATCCCAAAACAATTTTTTATATTTTTGTGTTTTTAAAACAAGCATAAAAACATCTAAATTCAAATCAAAGAAAAATGATCTAAATCTATGATTGATTTTTCATAATGTAAATTATGCAGTTGTAATCTATGCACAATTCACATGAAAAATATGCAAATGTAATCTATGCACATTTTTCATTCATATTCTGAAAATGAGAATTCTAATTATGCAAATGTGATCTATGCAAGAGAATTCTCAAACACAAGATGATTCTAATGTAATCTAAGAACCAATCAAGTGGAAGTCAAGAAAATCAGGTGAGATTTCCAAAGATCAAAAAACACTCAAAGGCGATTAACACTCATAATTGTGAAAAGACTGAGACAAACCTCCAAGTAATGACCAAAGGAAATCAAATTAAGAACTTCTCAAAAAATAGACTCAAAACACCCAATTAACTTAATGGAGATTGATGAGATGAAGAATTGCTGAAAGAAATTCAGAAACAAGACATTTTTGACAGAGAAATACAGATCTGGGTAGATGCTAAGAATCCTAAATTAAATCTAAACTAAACTAAAAGAAGAAATCTAAGTTTTTCAAGACTTTTAACAAGGTCCGCAGGTCCCAGAAGTAACAGGTGCGGTCCCGCACTGTTTACTTAAGGAAAGTGCGGAGATGCCCGCACTGTGTGTGAAGACAAAGTGCGGTCCCCTGAAAACTTCAAGAAAAACATAAAATATTTCAAAATTTTCAAAAACAGAGAAAACCTAAGCTACCCAGGCAGATATCAATCAATCAAAAACCAGGAAAAACTTTTCCTCAAATCAAAATAAAAGAGAACCAAAAAACAAGTTCTTTCCCCAGTGGAGTCGCCAATTTGTTGGCCGGATAAATCGTTCTTGCGGACAAGACCGATCTCCCTAGTGTCAGAAGACAATCTAGCAACAAACGAACAACTAAGTTTGTCTTTCTCTAGATATATTCATTTTGCAATTAAATGTTATGAAGGTGTCGATCCTACCTTAGATCCAAATGCTTATTTGTGGTCGCAATGCTTCCGTTACATCAATAATCCTTCATCGTAACAAGGGCCCTTTTGTCACAAGAAAGTATCATGTTTCGTTGATCTGCAATCACAAACAAGAAAATATCAATAGCACCTGTATAACAAATAATTATAAAACATACCTATCATAGTGATCAAGGAATCTATGAAATAAATGATCAAACGACAACTTATTGAAATAAACAATCGAACGACAATTTATTGAGAAAAATAGAACTTGATTGTATTAATCTTAAAATATACAGAAGAACCTTACAACCTTAGCCTTGATGTTCGAAAGGCCTTCCCGGGGTCCGAAGCAGGAATCTCCTCTACTTTGATAAGTCTTGCACTCTTCCTCCAGAAACATTAAGAGGTATGTGATCTTTCCTCTCAAAAGCTTAGCAGAAGGAAATCTAAATCTCAACAGCACTTCAACTCAAATATTTTACCCATCAAAATATTCTTCAATCCTCCATTAGTTTAACTTCTCAAAACTTAACCCAAAAGGCTACCCAATGCCTCCTTTTATAGAACAGATGAGGAGGTTAGGATTCCACCATTAAAGGGATAGAACCCTCCTTCAAAGGGATAGGCTCCTCACATCAAGGGATTAGTTCCTTAAGGTGTGGGATACATGCACCTTACCAAAGCGTACTCATCCCCAAAAAATCTCATCCAGAACCTTCTAGAATTGACCAAAAATCAACTTTTTCAGTTTAATTCCGCGCTTTTTTAACTTTACAGGGGTACCGCAGGCATTACACTGGAAAAGTGCATTCTAGAACGCAGTTTCTCTTCACATTACCTACGTACCCTAGCTAAAAACGCAGGTAGGCTTCATATTAACTGCGTACCCAAGGTTTTTTGAGCTTTTTAGGGTTTTTTCTCCAGTTTCAGGGCATGGAATGAAGAACAAAGGTTATAAGACTTGCAGAGGAGGTAAGTATGAGTGTAAATGAGCTCATACAGTCAGCAGAATGTCAAGGTGACATTTTTAGTGTAACACTTCATCAACTTCTAAACACACCTCCAAACCTCTATCACATTATTTGCAACTGATGACATAGGCCAAGAAGCTCTGCAAAAATTTAGGACATGCAAACCCTAGTATTCCAAACTCCTCAATAAGAGAAACACCTCTAACCCCTTTAACAACAAAAACAACATGTCCAAACACCTCCAACACCTGCAATAACATCATCAAGCCATCCAACAACCTCCAACACATGCAAAAGCATCTCCAAAACATGTAGCATCATCTTCAATGCTTCCAACAACTATAAAAGCATCTCCAACTCTTGTTGCAACATAAACCTATAACAAACCAACATAAAATGTATTGCAACCATCTCTACTCAACCTTCCATTCTTGCACAAGTTCTTGCACTATGTCTTGTCATAACCATGTTGACATCAATTCCAACCAACAAGACCAACAAGATGATCACTGCAACAACCCAAACACTCATCACACATCATGAGGAGGACTATCAACAACATAAGGTTGAAATAAGGAATAGAATGAACAACACTTAGACCCTGTTGACATCAATTCCAACACTACAATGCCAACAAGTTCCCCCTTTGGAATTGATGTCAACTTCAACCCGATCTCTAACATTCGAGGCTGAAATCTATAAACTCTCCAACTTTGAAGCTAAAAATTTGAAACTTATCTCTATTAATAAAAATTCTCTCCCCCTTTGACATCAATCACAAAGGGTCATACCAACACTGAATAATAATGTCAATAATATTTCGGATAAGAGGATAACTCCCCCTATTAAACTCAACAACATGTCGATGGAAACCAAATATGTCTCTAGCTAGTACCATGCAATATATGATACTAAAAATGCTCCTCCTAAGCATGTAATGGAGCTACAAACACACTCTCTTTGTTGTTGTAGAAACATATCCACTACGTCATTCTGAACTATAGTGATATATAATGAAGACCCAAACATATACAATGATTCATGGAGCAAATACATGGCTGTGACTATTATGAAACCAACTCACAAAATAGAAGAAAATATAGATCAACGACTTAGAAATCTTCCTCCTGAAGGGGGAAACCTCCTTGACATTACATAAATGAACAATTCTTGGATGATTCAAATGAGAAAACCTCCTTTTAATATATAGGATTCCAAGGGCAATATAATCATAGCTGACATAACAATATCAATGTAAGGGCACAACAATAACAATAGTGGGCTTCTATGGGGCATAATAATAACAATATGGGGACTACACGGGAACAAAAATAACAATAAGGGGGCTACACTAACAATAAAAATAAGGGAATACGCTAGTATTATAGGGACCTAGCATGCCCCTCTCCTTTAAATTTTTTTTTCCTAAATGCTTGAGTAGTTTTGGATGATTCTGTATAAAATTCTCATCATCCCAGGTCGAATCTTCAGTGGATAAATTCTTCCACTTTATGAGATACTCTGAAACTGATCGATTTCGTAGTTGTCAAGTTCTTATTTCTGTGACTTCTTCAGGTTCCAATATTATTTTCCCTTCTTCGTCAAGTTATAGAAATATTGTTTTAACTTGGATCTTGTCACCTATAACCTTCTTTAAGTATGAAACATGGAAAATTGGGTGCACTCGGGAAGATATAGGAAGCTCCAATTTGTATGCCATAGTACCAATCTTTTGAAACACTTTGTAAGGACCATAATGCTTTGGCGATAATTTATTATCCTTCTTAGCTTTCTTGAGGAACATTTGTTTGTATGGATGTAGCCATAAAAATACCCAGTTTCCTACATCAAAACTTCTTTCGCTGCGATGTTGATCTTTTTGTTGTTTCATTCGATTCTGTACCAAGGTGAGGTTATCCTTTAAGAGGTGGAGAACTTATTTTTGATGCTCGATGTGATCTTCCACTTCTTGAACCTTATAATTTTCTCTTAAAGATGATGTGATGGAGGGTGGATGATATCCATAAAGTTCCATAAATGAGGTCATTTTTTCTACAGTATGGAAGGAAGTGTTATACCACCATTTAGCTAGAGGTAACCACTTGACCCATTATGTCTGTTTATCAGATACAAAGCAATGAAGACATCCTTCCAAAAATTTGTTCACTATCTCAGTTTTCCCATCAGATTGAGGATGATATGATGAGCTATGAGCTAATTGAGTACCCAAACAAGAAAATAATTTCATCCAAAAATGTCCTGTAAAAATGGGATCTCTTTCGCTTACAATAATATTCGGGTTTCCATGTAAATTTTTAATTGTTTCCATAAATGTAGTAGCAATTGTACTGGATTTAAATGGATGAGATAATGCACAAAAGTGTGCATACTTGGTAAGTCTATCAACTACCACCATGATGATAGTCTTTCGTTCACACTTGGGTAAACCTGTGATAAAATCCATTAAAATCTCCTCCCAACGTTGACTTGGAATGGATAAAGGTTGTAATAGACCTGGGGTCTTAATTGTCTCAAATTTATTTTGTTGGAAAACCAAAAATTCTGCCACAAAATTTTGAATATCAGACTTAAGGCCATCCAAAAAAAATCCCTTCTTGAACCTGTGGTAATTTTTAAAAAATATCGAGTGCCCTCCTAAGGGAAAGGTGTACAATTCCAAAATAATATTTTGTTTGAGTTGGGAATTCTTACAAAGATACAAGTGATCTTTGTACCATGCTGATTCATTTTTCCAGCTAAATGTTTTAGATGTACTGGGATCTTGCTACAACTTTTGAATGAGTGTCCACACCTCTTCATCATTCTTCCATTCATCCCTTGCTTCAATTATCCACTTAGGTTGGATAGTATAAACGACACAAAACAATGCTTCCACATCATCATCCTTTCTTGAGAGTGCATCTTAAACAACATTTTGCTTCCCTTTTTTGTAGATGATTTCAAAGTCATAACCCAACATATTTGTGACCCATTTTTTCTGCTCTTTTGAAGATAATCTTTGTTCCAAAATGTATTTAAGACTATCATGATCTATTTTTACCATGAAGTGTATTCCCATTAGGTAAGGTCACCATTTCTTTAGTGCATGTAGTATTTCCAACATTTCCTTCTCATAAATAGGTTTTAGTAAATACTTTCCTTTTATTGGACGACTTTCAAAAGTAATGGGTCTTCCTTCTTGCATTAAAACTGCACCAATTCCATTTCCTGAGGCATCACATTCCACAATAAAGGTTTTTGTGAAGTCTGGTGTAGCTAAGACTAGTGTTTGGCACATTGCCTCTTTAAGATATCCAAAGGCCTTAGTTGTTTCTGGAATCCAAGAAAATGCATCTTTCTTTAGTAAAGATATTAAAGGTGGAAATATTTTCCCATAATTCTTAACAAACTTGTGATAATACCTTGTTAACCCAAAAAATCCTTGAAGATGATTTATGGTTGTAGATAATTTACATTCCTTAATGGATTTAATTTTGTTAGGGTATGCCTTAACAACCTCTTGAGATACAATATGATCCAAATATTCCACCTCCTATACTCCAAAGAAACATTTGGAGGTTCTTACATTTAATTGTTTCTCCTCCAATAGTTTGAGCACCATGTCAACATGTTGAACATGATCCTTCCAAGACTTTTTGTAGATTATTATATCATCAAAAAATACTAACACAAATTTTATAAGGAAGGGTTTGAAAATGGAATTCGTCAAACCTTGAAATTTGGAAGGTGCATTAGTAAGGCCAAAAGGCATGAATTTTTTTTTTAATGACCCTCATGAGTTTTGAATGTTGGTTCCAGATTGCATTTAGTCTTCATTCTAATTTGATGATATACAGTACGAAGATCCATCTTGGTGATGTAAATTGCTTCATATAATTCACCCAATAATTCATCAATGACGGGGCTGGGAAATTTATCTTTAATAGTGAGCTTGTTGATCTCTCTATAATCTGAACACATACACCGTGATCTATCCTTTTTGTGCACTAATACTACTGGAGCAGAGAAAGAACTTTGACTAGGTTGAATTATACCATCCTCTAGCATTTCTGCAACCATACGTTCAATCTCACTCTTTTGAGCATAAGGATATCTATAAGGCCTGATGTTCGGAGGAACACTTCCTGGAATCAAATGAATAGCGTGATCATGATCATGAATAGGTGGAGTCCTTTGCGAGTTTCAAATACCTTGGAATGATTGTCCAAGAATTTTTGGAAATCTGGAGAAATAGATGATTTTAATGTTTGAACCTGTAGTGAGAATAATTGTGTAATTACGCCTTGTTTTTCTTTCTTCAGAAGCTTTTTTATGACATTAGAGCTGATTATCTTTCATGTATTCCCTAAGATACCTCATAATTCAACTTCCTTTCCGTCTGAAAAAAATTCAAGAAAAGCTCTTGAAAATTAAAAGCTACCATCCCCAAATATTGTAACCATTGTACTCCTAGTATAACATCAACACCACCCATTGGGATGGAGAGAATTGGACTATTCAATACATATTCCCCATGGTTAGTTTGATATTATCGAACTTTCTAGATAAATTTATAGTTTCTCCATTTGCAACCATCACTTGAAACTCTACTACTGGGTATAGGAAGCAATTCAATTCCCTCGCTACCTTACAATGAATAAAAATATTGATACTACCCAAATAAATCAGCGCTATTACATTTTTCTTCTTGATATGTGCTTCTATATTGAGAGTTTGAGGAGTGGTAATTCTTGCCGATGCATTACAAGATATGGTTGGATACATTTCTTCTTCATCTAGGGTTGGCTCCTAGTATATATCCTCTTCTTTTTAAGTTTCATGTTCCTTTTCTTCCTCCTCTTCACAATCTATGTAAAATAATTTATTCTCAGCACACTTATGACCTTTAGTGTATTTTCTGTCACAACTATAGCAAAGAAATTTTGCTATTTTTTCTTCCAATTGTTGTGGTGTCAACCTTGTAGGTTGTGGAAGTCTAGGAGTAGCAACACTTCCATCTTTATAGTTGTGAGTGGTAGGCTTCTTTGTTGCCATAATTTTTCTTTCAATTTTTCTTATCAACTTGAATGCCTTCTCCAATGAATTAGGTTCCCAAAGGCGAACCTCATGTTGGATGTTATCCTTTAAAGTCCCTATGAAGACATCAATTTTTGGAAGTTGTCAATGTGCTCCACCATTGAACCCTATTGTTTGAGATTTATAAATTGGCTAAAGAAGATGTTTCTCTTTGTATCCTCATAGTGTGCTATCATTTCCTCCATAAAAATTGACCAAGTGAATTTTTTTTACGACAGCAAAGCCATCGATACCATACAAATGTATTTTTTTCTAAATATATTAAAGTTGCAATGTGTACCTTTTGTGTGTGTTTTCATGTTATGGATATCCAAATATTGTTCCATCTGTAGTATCCATGTTAATGGATCCTTGCCATCAAACTTCCTTATATCAATATTTGGAATATGGCGGGTCTTAAATCCAACATTAGATTCTATGAAATCATGATTAACATTTATTTTTTTCTCTTCATGAATTTCATCTACTACCGTTTCGCCATTAGGAATAAATTCTTGTAGCAGGTTTGTCAAGCCTTCCTTCAAACTTTCCATGTTTGCTTTCAGTTTTTCTTCTATACCATCGAACTTAGCTTCCACGCCATTATTCAAACCATCCATCTTAGCTTCCATTCCTTTCTTCAATCCATCCATGTATTTCTTCAAACCATCCAACTTATCTTCCATTTCATTTTTTGTTACTCTTTGTGAGAGAAAAATTTGTTGCACATGGTCTCGTAATTTTGATATATCATGTTGCACTTATTCCTCTTCATGAGTCATAATAGAGCCTTATAAGGGATTAATGGGTGTGGAATTATTTTTGGGAGGAATTTTAGAACCCAATACTAATATCTATGCTTCAATATGCCGTTGGAATCACTTCAAACTGATTTTTCAAACAAGACTTATGCAATTTTTAAAAAACAAATACACACCTTTTTCTTGCTTTTGAGGAGCTCGATACTGAAACTAATGTATCTCTATAATTTCGGATCCCAAATATTTGATCTTTGGTCCTATAGTAGCCCTCTGAGTCTTATTTCCAATTCCACAGGTCATACCTGATTTGGATTCTTCAAGGTAAAGTTATGCCCAATCTCCCACAATGACCTAATTATGGGCTGGTTTAGTAGAGAGAACTTGTACGATGTTCCATGTGTCACTCTTTAGACCTTCAAATCTGAAATTGATATACAAGAAACTATAGCCTGTGAAATTTCTATCACCTTTTACAGAATTCCAAACCGATGTTTCAAATGAAAGCTATGACGATTTTCCAACTTGTTCGAGATGAAATTATGGAGCCTACAGAAAACCTAACTTCCTTAGATCATATCTCCAAAAATATAGTGAACCAAGATCTAAAATATTTACACAAAGTTCCTCAAGATTTCAGCTCAAATGGTTTTTTTTTCTAGCTTCTGAACCTTCATAGAAAAAAAAAATTAGCAAAAATTCCAAGATGACCTGTTTGTAGCAGTGAAACCCTAGAATCCAAAGCTCTAATACCAAATTTTATGAAACCAGCTCAAAAAATATAAGAAAATATAGATTTACGACTTAGAAATCTACCTCTTCAAGGGGGAAACCTCCTTTACATTGCATAAATGAAAAAGTATTGGATGATTCAAATGAAAAAACCTCCTTTCTATATCTAGGAGTCCAAGGAGTCACAATATAATCCTAGTTGATATAATAATAACAATGTAAGGGCACAAAAATAACAACAGTGGGTTTCTATGGGGCACAATAAGAACAATATGGGGACTACATGGGCACAAAAATAACAAAAGGGGGATACACTAGTAATAAAAATAAGGGAATACACTAATATTATAGGGACCTAATAGTGTCAAATGTATAGGACTAAAAAATGAATACTTTATAAGCACACCTATTACCAACCATGAGTCTATGGACCCAATTTTACATCATGCACCCAATGTAATGGGGCTACATCAATGTTATACAAATTAAGACATAACACCATGGGTCTCTCCATGACCAAATCACCCAAAAATGAAGCAATGATAATACATGGATTTTGCAATCACACACAAAGGTGCACTCCTCTATGCAAGCCCAAAATATGAAACACCATGAGTACATGACATATCCCTCAAATACAAGGCCTTAATGATAATTGACATAATATTTCTATATGTAAAATCATTAATAGAACTATTATGCAAAACATATGCTAGTTCATGGCCACTCAACACCTTGGCCATCACCATCCCAATAATGAAGATCCTACAGTAATATTATGATAACCACTAGCGACCACCATGCTCCACATAGGCATTAGTAACAAAATCAACTGCCAGTAGCAACATAGAAATATGTCATAGATGTAGTAGCATATATATCCTCAATATCAATGAACTAATAATCAATTAAGCTGAAGAATAGGTTGCATATTGTATCATCAACTCAAATCCAAGCAAAAAATAAATAAGCAACAAAAACATCACTAGCAACATATGAACCAATATGCATTGTATCCAAGTAGCATCAACATAAAAATATGCATCATCAAAATAAATAAAAGATTTGAAAATAAGCACCAATAGCAACATAAACTCATCTTCTCCTCACGGGAGGAGAAACTAAGCAACAACAACATATTCTCTCTCCATGCAACAACAACATCACAACTTAGCCATACAAATACATATAAAAAAAAACATGATACAACTAGAATAGAAAACATGTGCATTAAAGTGCATACTCTAGATGAGCCAACTCTAACACATCATCTGATCTTCATAACAAAGACAAATGCATGACAACACACGATATATATCTAGCAATATCAATATAAGAACTATGTCATGCTACCATGTCACCACATCTTGCTATCAACATATATGGAAGTAATAAAAAATAACTCAACATATTTCCTGCAAAAAACTCATGTCAAGTAAGCACAACAAGCTCCTCCATAGTGAGAAGAATGCCAACCATCTATAAAAACATTAAGAAGCAAACATGCTCCCCTTGAATGTGTGATCCTCTATCACATCATAACGATGTGCATAGAACTACTCCAAAGCTAGTAGTAACAAGTATAGGTTGATCCAACTAATATTAAGCATGAATAAGAATAGGTCAGCAATAAAAATAACACTTCAAACCTCATAAACTCCTCCTGAACACATGCATCTATGATCCAAAATGGATTCAGTTTTGCCTCAAGATCAAAGTCTTCAAACGTATATGAAAACAAAATCAAGTTGAATTTCTCATCGATTGGATTCCAACGGTGCGAACGGTGCATAAAACCAATTTCGTATGAAGAAGTTGTGGCAAGTCAAAGTTTATGAAAAATTAGGGCAAAATGACAAAAAGTCAAAGTCAAATTCAATGGTCAAAGTCAACGGTCAGGATGATGTCAGTAGGACACATGTCATCTTGAGAATGCACCACATGTCCAGGGTGATGTCAACATGATCAGTGACATGTCAAATTTTGATTGGATGGAACGGGCCAATTCGTGGCTGACAAGTGGCAGCCTGGATTTTGCCCAATTTGGCCTCATTTACAAAATTTTGGGGATCAGGGAGGATTGAACCCCTGACCTCCCAGAAAGGCTATGATTTAGTCGGAATCTGCTCACTGGATCTGTCTGTCGAAAAGGTCTAGACAGTCGGGGTCAACCCCACGACCGTCGAAACCTTATCATTAAAGCGCCGCTGTAAACATTTATATATTGCCGGTAGGATATATATGTTGGACCCTTGATATTATCACCGCACATATATTTCAATATATATCATACCAAATATACAATGAAAACAGATGAGATATGTCAATATAACCAACGAGAGGTGAGACGGAAGGGTCGGGTGGGGGTTTCAACCCGCTGACCTCAAAAATCATATACACAACGCCTTCAACCAAGTGTGATAGCCAATTATCCTATATGGTGGAGCTTGTAACCAAGCCACCCAAAACCTCATTTCAACGCAACAGAGCCACATCTGCCCAGAACTAGTGAGCGCGCAGTCTGAGGTGGTATTATTGCAGCGAAGGTGGTTTTTGTGCAGGAAAAGTGGTTTTTTGAAATGAATAGGTGGTTTTGAAATTCTCCACAGAGTCTAGAGGTCACAGTGGCAGAATATAGGCAGGTTTATACTTTTTTTCTCAAAATTTTGAGGCGGTCGCAATGGTGAGGTCCATTTTCTCATTTGAGTCTCTGTTTTTGAGCTCATACCTGTAAAATCATTTTGAAGAAAAAATAAAGCGATCAACACTAGAAGCTAAGGACTTGGAGATGTAGCCATGAAGTCTGGTGAAATCCATTATTAAATTATTGTTGTGTTGATGTGTTTGAATGTGTTTTCATTTTCTTATGTTGTTTATGTTATTCACAATCTTATCAATCTATTGCACTAAGTAACATAAGCTGCTTACGTAGACGTCAATAATGCCTTTCTAATAAATCAGATCAAGTGGTATTAGAGCTTCAGGTTAATTTTTAAAGGTTTGACAGTGTCATGTGAAGATTGAATGCTTACTAGGTCAAAGTCCAAACAAGGAGAAGGAGAACTTGTTGAAGAAAATCCAGAGATTGGAAGGGTATTTTCACAAAAGAAGATGACAGAAGAAAATTTATTGGGAAAAGAAGCTCAATTTGTGGACAACTTCATGACAATACGTGCGATGGTAGAAGAGATGTATAAAGCGTTTTAAAAGGGAAAAGGTGAAGGCATTTCATCACCTAAACCAGACAAAGAATCAGGGGAAAAGCCTCTTTTATTATTTCCACCATCTCCTCCATCTTCACCATCATTGTCATGATTGTCCTCTTCTCATAAATCTAGTTCTTCTAAAAAGAAGAAGAAGAACAAATCCTCTTTGATCAAATTAGATGTAAAATTTTATTTTCTAGTTTATGATGGTGAGCTTAATGCTGAAAAGCTTGATAATTGGATAAGAAAATTTGAATTTTATTGTAGGGTACAGAAAGATGTTTCAGAAAGAAAGAAGATTCAACTTGCTAGCCTTTGTCTTGGAGGAACCACACTTGTATGGTGGGAAGGAAAGATAGAAGCAGATCTCCAAAAACATGGTAAAATCATTTCGACATGGAATGAATTTGTTTATGTTATTAAGAAACAATTTTATCCTTTGGCCTATATGCAACAAGCTAAGATGAGTTGGAAAACATTGCGTCAGTTAAAGGGTTAAAGTGTGCAATGTTACACTCGGGAATTTCGTAAAAGAGCTTTGACATTAGGCATATCATTGGAGTCACCAGAAACATTATTGAAATACATAGGTGGCTTACATAGTTATTTGAGGCATACCATATTGATGTTTAATCCTACTAGCTTAGATGATGTATCACTTCAAGCAAATCATCTAGAAGCTAGGAGTAAAAATGTATCTCATGATGTTGGAAATTCATCTAAATCTACTGAAATCAAGAATAAGGAAAAGAAGAAACAAAAATGGAAGGAAAGGAAGGCGAACACTGTGAAGAAAGTAAAGCCTACATGCACTCATTGTAAGAAAGAAGGACAAGATGAGGCACACTGCTGGGTACTGCCTCCAGAATTGAAGCCTAAAAAGTTTGGGAATAAAGAGTGAAAGAATGTTTCTACTATAAAAAAGGACTTAAGATCATATTTAGGAGACGAAACAACAATTACAACTACTGGTATAAAAGGTAAAAATTTTCAAGCATCTATAAGTACTTCTTCGCATTCTGTTGATAATGAAAATGATGAGATTAAAAGAAATGAGCTATTTCATATTAGACTCGTTTCCAAGCATACTAAAATTGATACTTTGTTTGATAGTGGCTCTCAAGTTAATTTGATTGTTGAATCAATTGTAAAGAAATTGGGTATTGAAACAAAACCTCATAAAAAGCCATACCCATTAGGTTGGGTCTATGATAAAGCTAAACTACAGGTTATGAAACAATGCAAATTTTGTTTTGCAATTGGATCGAAGTTTGTAGTTGAGGCTAAGTTATATATAGTCCCATTGGATATATGTGGATTTGTACTAGGGAGTCCATACTTATATGATAGAGATGTTGTCTTCTATCGAAGGGAAAATACGCATCAACTCACTAAAGATGGAATTGAATATGTATTAAGAGCTTATAAACTCAAAGATAACTACACTCTCATAAATTCAGGACAGATGAAAAGAATTATAAATTCAAGTAAACAATTTTTACTTATGATTGTAAAAGCAAAGGATCTTGATAAATCCAATGCTTTTCAAGGCTATAATCCTAAACAGAAAGTAGAATTAGTTAAAGTTGTTTCTGATTATGATATTATGTTTCAAGAGCCTAAAGGGCTTCCTCCCAAGCGACAGACAGAACATGAGACTTATTTACAGCCAGATGCTCCTCTTCCTAACATTGGAATGTACAGGTTATCAACTCTAGAGAATGTAGAAATAAAGAAGCAGGTACATGAATTGCTCGATCAAGGGTTTATACGACCAAGCACTTCACCATGCAGATTTCCTATTGTGTTGGTACGTAAGAAATATGGTTCATGGAGAATGTGCATTGATTTCTGAGCATTAAATAAAATAACAATAAAGAATCATTATCCTCTTCCTCGCATTGGCAATTTATTAGATCACTTGAAAGATGCAGTTTAATTCACTAAGTTAGACTTGCGAAGCAGCTACCATTAGATCAAGGTTTCAGAACAAGATATATGGAAGATTGCTATCAAAACGAAGCAAGGACTTTATGAATGGATGGTTATGCCTTTCGGCTTGACCAATGCTCTAGCTACATTCATGTGTGTCATGAATGATGTTTTTAGGCCATTTATAGATGATTTTGTAATAGTATACTTAGATGATATTCTTGTTTTTAGTAAGACTTGGGATGAACATATAAATAATGTAAAGCAGGTTTTAGATGTGTTAAAAAGAGAAAATATCTATGTAAAACTTTCAAAATGTGAATTTGGCAGGACATCTTTAAATTACTTGGGTTATATTGTAGGGGGTGGTGAATTGAAGATAGATCGCTCTAAGGTCGAAGTCATTGTAAATTGGCCTAAGCCCAATACTTCTACAGAAGTTAGAAGTTTCTTAGGGGTAGCACAATACTGGAGAAAGTTTATTTCTAACTTTTCTTTGATTTCAGCTCCTCTGCATGCTTTGACAAGTGTGAAACAGGTGTTTCAGTAGGGAGGCAAACAACAGAAATGTAATATCCGAAAATGGGGATGCATCAATACATGAACAAAATTTTGGAAATAGCAGTGTAAATCAACTCATAAACATGGAAGACCAAAATGGAGACATTAAACCATGTATTATATCAGCAAATCCATACATAACAGTGAGGCATGAGTCATATACAGGAAAGGAACAAACCTCCCATAAGAGATCACTCTACAAATGACCTGTTGTCACAATACAAGAATGCTGGAGACTGCTACAGCGTAGTTGAAAACACACTGCTACAGAAAAATGATGTAAAAAATATGTAGGGCTGTTATAAGCCCCAAAATATATGCTCAATACGGATCTAAGCTCAATACAAACTCCTACAAGAACCTGGGAAAGGGTTTTCAAAAATATACTCTATACAAGATGGGATCTAAAGCACAATGGCTAAAGATACACTGTAAAACTAAAGAACAAGAGTGTGGAAGGCTGAAATATAATATATATGAAATATATCTCCTCAAATATCTCCTCCCATGAATGGATGAACCCCTCAATCACAAGGAAACACTGCAAAGGAACCACCAGAAGTTCTGCTGAAGCTGCCTTCAAAAATAACGCATTCCCTAGCTGGAACAATGCTGGGAATGATGGGAAATGTATGGCCTGATGCCAAGGATCTGAAATTTTCCCAATAACTCTCCAAAAATATCTCCCAAGAGAATGAAACCTTCCTCCTATGAGAAACCAGCTTAGAAAGAGGCATTCTAATCCCTCCACTGCTGCACCCTGCAACACAGCACAATAACCTGCAGAAACTGTGCTGATGAAGAAGCTGTAGCTTGGCCTGAAAACCTGAATGTGGAAATGAATACCATACTCTTCCAAGGGGCCTATCAAGGAAAGAGGTGGGATTCCCGCTCGGGAACACTCGGTGCTAAACATCAATGCAACCCTGCTAAATAGCAAGAGGAAGCAAAAGTCTAAGCAGACCAATATCAAAATGAAATTCTAAAATGTGATCCCAAATGGTTTCCATCCTCTTCCTTAAGTAGAATGTGAGCTTGCATGTCCTTGGCCCCACTTAATTAGTTCATTTCCTTCATGTGATTCATCTCCCTCAAAAACTGCGTTATGCTCTAATTAATCTCCACTCCTCCTTAACAGCGCTGTTGACTTGGTCAAAGTTGACTTGGTCAAAGTTGACTGAATCAACATGATCCAAACCATGTTCACACATGGAGGAGCTTTATTTAGCTGTTACAAAGGTCTCCTTTCACACTTGAAGTGTTTTTATTGCTGCTCCAAAGACTTATGGGCCTCCTCACCCACTTTTTCTCCTACCTAGTGATAAAACAACTATAATATTCCATTTAGCTTGAAGGCTAAATTTTTGGAATATTACAGTCCTCCCCTACAAAATGTTGCTTGTCCTCAAGCAACTTTACAAGGAGAGAAAAATTCCTCCCCTCCTTCTCTTGTGGCCTCCTCATCAATAGTCCCCACCATTGCTCAAAATAATCTGCAATAAATATACCCTCCAATGTTGCCTCCCAAGTATGCAAAACCACATGGCACACATCGTAAAAAGGTGGAAGGTGTAAGTGGAAACCTTCTTGCATTCCAATGGCCTCCTCAAGGTAGGAGTGATGAAAAACATGGGAAATATCATTCCCAATGAGTGACTCCCACACCCATGCTATCGTCCAAATGAAATGAGCCATTCTAGGTAGCTCATCAAAGAGATCCTCAACCCCCGGTTCATACAATGTGTTGGGGCTGCATGGAGAGATTGGATCCTACCACCCAAGTGGTTTCTCTCTCCATTTATGGTAAGTATGGGTTTTTTGTTGATCTTGGGCTGAAATGTCATGGCCTCCAAGAATGGCCCAAGCTACCCCACTAAACAAATAATCCATGAAGTGCCTCCTCCAAAAACTCAAACTCTCCAGATGGCTCTTCCCACATGGAGAAAAGAGATGTATTTTGGCAATCATGGGCTGCTGATTTCTTCCCTTGAAACATGCATCATGAAAATTAGGGAGAATCATATTCCCAATGGGCATCTCCAACTCATCTAGCACTCTCCAAACAAAGCTCCCCATGAACATAAGAATATCAACAAAATATGGAAGCAAAAACCAATGAAAACAAGCTACCATATGACAACCGGAGAGTGGATCATAGTTCCACACGTGGAACCAGCGCAGCGCATCCCTTGCCTGCATCAAAACAAGTAATAACAAGTGCTCTCCCCACCACTTATTTTCTGCCACAATCATTCTATAAGATAAAAACATGAAAGTACAATGTGGTGTCAATGGTGGACACCAAAAATCATTTGGCTTCCCCCACAAACTACCAATAAAATAGCAAATCTCAATGCTACAAGTGGCTTCAAGTACATCATCATATAATATTAAAGAAGGGATAATCCTCCTTGTTACAACATGCTACTCATATAAAGTAAAGAAGTACAAAACATAATGTGAAATTATACCTTCTCCACGATGTACTTGGGACCTTGAGCTGGAATGGCTCAACCGGAAATTCTCCCTCACCTCCAAAGAGTTGAGAAGTGGCTATGACATCCTCTCTATCACCATCTAGGCTATGCATCTCTCCATATGCTGAAATATATCATGTTGGATGCCCTCCCAAATGAACTCCTTTGCCAAAGAAAGATATGCGTCAAAGTGCATGGAAATGAAGTCCTCATGTGTTGCATGTAGAAGCTTCTCCTTAAGCTCAAAATATCTAGTCAAGAAGACTCTGCCATAAGAATAGATGACCAAATCATCCACCATATATCTATCATCTCCATCCGGGTCATCAAGAATCATGCAAGCACCAAGATCCTTGGAGTACTCTACCAAGGGTTGAGACCTCCAATATGGATCAATCCTCCTAAGAGACAACGTTGAAGATATAAAATGTGAAGCTCCCCACATGCTGCTGTCTTCTCCTTTGACATCCCTCATGCCAAAGTAATCCTCCAAAGAACTACCATGTCCATCATGCAACTGCTCATGCTCAAAAAGTAGTGGTGACCTTTGGAAGTGGGCCTCCCATGAGAAGCTACTATCCAAAAAGAACCTCCTGATCTTAGCCAGTGTGAGCATGAGTGGCCTCCATCTATTCCAAAGTATGGAGGATTCCTTCCTCAAAGGAAGTACCCTCTGTGTTTCCAAATCCATGGAGCAGCTCTCTTGCACCATGAAACTGCCATCCTCCATCACTCACAGCTTCCACAAACACAGGAGGCAGTAAAAATGGGAGAGTGTCTCCTCCTCCTGCCCATCCTGCAAAAATTTGCATTGTACTAGGACTTTTCCAAAGCCTTCTAACTCTCCTAACCCAGAGGGTGAACCAAACAAAGATGTGGCTCCACTAACCCAGACCATGTCCCTGTGGACGCTCCACAGTCTCAAACATGGTGCCATAAAATCCCACTATTTGTGACCTAGTGATTGATTTTTTGTCAATTTTTGACGTTAGTACTATAGACAAAGTAACTCATTCACCTTTAATGAACTGAGTATGGACCTTGAAATTTGAGTATACTTAACTGAGATATCATATTTGACAAAGTTTGATACATTGACATATTTCCACGATGTATTAGTCTTAACATTGATACATTCAACCTCCATTGACATTGAAATTACACATAGACCACAATATAAGATAGACCTTTGGCATTTACACTTCACAAGTGTTTTGGGGATTGATATGTTGACCTCAGTTTAGTAGCAGCATTAGTATAAGAATATCCTAAGATTGCAGCAGCTAGACATTGATAGTAACATGTCTTATTGACTTGATATAATTACACATGGGACGGTGAGTTAACACTTAGATATTAATGTGATGTCGTAACTTTGACTTAACCTATCATGACTAAACAGTATAACTAGGACTGCTATGTATAACTTGTTATAACATTAATACACTAGGTTGAATACAGATGAAATGATAGTTGATCTTATTACAGTACTTCTAAGGATAACATTGTCTTGAATGATAATTGACATAAGGAGGAGGTAAAAATGGTAATTTTTAGTAGTTTTAATTTCATGACATTTTAGTGGGGCATTGGCTGGTAGACAATGAGATTACATTGAAATGTGGCTTTGCTGCAACATTGCAGAATTATCTAGGAAAATTTGTGTACAAAAATTGCAACTAGAGGCAGTTATGGCCCTCACAGAACTGAAACAGGGAGACTCTGTATATGGTTGTAGCTGTTCTATATGTATCACATTAATAGGGATATCAATAAACTAATGGATCACTAAGGTAATTACACCATTAGCCTAGACTAAAAGGGGGGCATATTTTTCAAAGGTGATTCTAGAACTATATATTGAAGAGACCTTGACAAAGGTTTTGTTTGATTCCATAGTTGTTATAATTTTAAGGTCAAGTAATTAAGCTAAGAGTTGGCATCAACAAAACTGAAATAAACCAAGAGAAAGGTGTGAACATAAGTTTGAAATAGTCTCTAACTTGGTGTTGTGAAACGACTTTGTTTCATATAAAGATTAGGTGTTGTTCTTGTCATAATAAAACCCTATATGAATTTACGTTGTCAATGGTTAGAGTGATTTCCATTTGACAACATACCTCATCTATGCGCTGAATTGACACAATGATACACATTGCAGTGAAAAAACATAGTGATCCTACAATTGTCAACATACAATGGTAATTCTTGCTGCAATCTCATTGTGCATAGGTTGAATAAATTCAAGAACCAAAGGTAGTAACCCAATCACTGAATTTGAATTATATTTTGTACATATTGTTGACAAACCTCTCATTTCAATTATGAACAAAAACATAGTGCCATAACACTTACCTTATGTGACCCTGAAATATTGATTTGTGCATCAAATTTGTGGACATTAGTACACATAGACAGTGAACCTATCTACCCTACACTGATATGACCTTGAAATTTGAGTATACTTAATTGAGATATTATATTTGACGAAGTTTAATACATTGACATATTGCCATGATGTATTGTTCTTAACATTGATACATTCAACCTCCATTGACATTGAAATTACACATAGACCACAATGTAAGATAGACCTTTGGCATTTACACTTCACAAGTGTTTTGGGCATTGATACGTTGACCTCAGGTTAGTAGCAGCATTAGTATAAGAATATCCTAAGATTGCAGCAGCTAGACATTGATAGTAACGTGTCCTATTGACTTGATATAATTACACATGGGATGGTGAGTTAACACTTAGATATTAATGTGATGTCGTAACTTTGACTTAACCTATCATGAATAAGTAGTATAACTAGGACTGCTATGTATAACTTGTTATAACATTAATACATTAGGTTGAATACAGATGAAATGATAGTTGATCTTATTACATTACTTCTAAGGATAACATTGTCTTGAATGATAATTGACACAAAGAGGAGGTAAAAATGGTAATTTTTGGCAGTTTTAATTTCAGGACATTTTTGTGGGGCACCAAAAGTGAACTTCTCCAAATTGGCACACAAATTGTGTTGCCGCAGTGTTTGGAGGACTTGTCGGATGTGGTGGAGGTGCTCTTCCTAAGTCTAGCTGAAGATCAAAATTTCATCCAAGTACACCACTACAAAGGAGTTGGTGAATGGCCACAAGATGTCGTCCATAAACCTCATGAAGGTTGCAGGAGCATTTGTCAACCCGAAAGGCATGACCAGCCATTCGAAAAGGCGCTCCTTGGATTTGAAGGAAATTTTCCACACATCGGAGGGTTCGATTGGTACCTGGTGATACCCAAATTTCAAGTCGATCTTGTTGAAATATTTCTCTCCTTTGAGTTGGTCCATAAGGTCATCAATCCATGGGATTAGGTACCTATTCTGGAAAGTGATCTTGTTTAGTGCCCGATAGTCAATACAGAGTCTCCAAGTCCCATCCTTCTTCTGTACTAACATGATCGGGCTCCCACAGGGCAATGAACTTGGCCAGATGTGACCTTTCTGTAGCAGCTCTTGAATCTTCCTCTTGATTTCATCATTCTCTAGAACAGAGCACCAATAGACCGGTCCATTGGGTAGCAGCGCACCTAGGGTCAGATCAATGGGGCGCTTGACCTGATAGTGCAGAGGAACCCCTATGGGTGAGGTAAATATTTCCCCATACTCCTCCACAACCTTGTCCATTTGTTGTTGTCGTGCAGAGGAGCCTTGTTTGGAGGTCGTGGCCACGATTTTCTTCTTGCCCTGAGGGCGGATCATCAGGAAAACAAATTTCTTGGTTTGGGATATGAGCTTACTGCATTGTTTTGCAGTAACCAAAGAGACAGAGGTAGGCAGTGGTACCTCTGGTATCCTGTACAACTTATTTCCCAAAGTAACAATAACAGCGTGAGGCCAGGACTCATACACAACATGTCGCTTCCACAAGAATGGTCGGCCTAATAATACATTAGAAAAATAAAGAGGAGAAATGTCACATAATACCTCATTCGTGAAGGGCTTGATGCTATAGGGAAGGCGGCACTGTTGGTTGACGCGGAGATCTCGTCCTTGGTGAAGCCACCCGATGGTGTTGTTGAAAATGGCAACAAGAAATAGTGAAGGAGGCCTCCTGAAACATCTTTCCTGATCCTAGTTGGAAAGTGATCACCTAAACTAGGTGGGGACCACACATGTGATTTTTGTCGGAAAAATCTATTTTTAGACTATGTCTATTTTTAGACATATGGAGCATTGTTCAGGGATTGCATGTATGTGATTCTTGGAGTATGTGTCATGTTGGTAAAAATAGATGGGACTCTATTTTTTAGGTCAAAGAGGTCAAAGGCTATTTTTAGACTGCCTCTCCTAAAAATATGGAAGTCGAATATTATTAGCTCTTAATAATATTTGGACTATAAACATTATCTTATTCTCTTGAAGCACTTCAGTTTGATGCCTGGATGTGGCACATGCAGCTGACAGAAGGAAATATGCTTTTCCTAAGGATTAAGTGAAGCTATTGCATGATGACTTCAGTTAGAACTCATGTGACAGAGTTTGGTGGAGTTGATTGAGGAAGTTAGTGGAGTTGTATTCAGTTTAACTAATCTAAACATAGTTGAGCTTTTTGTATCCAAGTTAACTAATAGATACAATTAGTGAGAGTGGTGTGAATTAATTATTAATTAATTCACTAATTATAAACTCATAAATCAACTAAAGAATACATCAGTCAACTTCAGTGCATGGACAGTTTCAGTGGAGACCAGTGCAGAAATAGGTGAAAGAGCAGGTTAATTATCGGTTGTGACTATATTGTTGCTATTTGCAACACACAGATAGGTGGATTAATCAATGAGGATTGCGCAGTTCAATCCAGGTGGTTTATCTATATAAAGATACCATCCCATAGCATTGAAACACGCAATTGAGGTTGGCTATCAAGTGGCTAAAGGTTGGAGCATGAGTTTTGCTAGATCTAGCTTGATAGTGTGTAGCAGGGGAGGTAGTGCATGAGAGCTTGCAAAGAGCTTTGTACTATGATTGTTACATGATCTCCATGACATGTATAATATACAGATAGGTGGGGGTTTTAAGCTTTAAGCTTTCCCATGAAATACTGTGTTCATATGTGTGAATTTTTATGGCTTTAATGTGTGTATGCAATTGATTTTATTTCCGCATGTGATGATCAATGGTAGAAGAGATTCTGTATTATGCATGAAGCTAAAATAGTGTGTGATCAGGAGAATCTCGGTGAATAACTCATCCATTATTCAAATTTCTACATGGTATCGGAGCTGTGTTATAGATTTTCTACATGGTATCAGAGCGATATTGATCATTGGAGCAATTGCAAAGCATTGAAGCGGTTGAGTTTTAGGATAAACTCAAGAAACATAAAGATGGAGAAAGCCGGAAATATACATGCATATTGTATATAATTTTCTACAGGGAATGAGAGCGAGAATTTTTTTGGTGCGCGAGTTTGTAGGGAATATATGAAAATTTTTGGTAATATTTCAGAAACAAATAGAATATTTGGATTCCTTGCGGAAAAACACCCAAATTGAAAAAAAAAATCGGTCGAATCGGAGCTCGGATGAGGGAGATATCATCGATTTAAAATCAGCTCTTTTGTTAGAAAATTTTGCAATTGCAATGTGCGCGAGCCAAGAATCTACATGCACTGAGGTACAAGATGCATGAAAAGCTTTGAGGAGCAAAGCAGAGGTTAGTGACTTGGTGGTTGAGAGGGAGCCTCTCAACATGCAGCGTGAGGACAAGTCAAGAAGGTTGGGATTTGGGCAAAGAATCTCTACAGACTTGGAGTAGATGGGATGTCTACAGAGCTTCCTGCTGATGGGAAGTGCATGAAAGGCATGCAACTGATGCTTGAGAGGGAGCAAGTTTTGCATGCAGGTATTGAAGTAGATGGGATGTCTACGGAGCTTCCTGCTGATGGGAAGTGCATGAAAGGCATGCAACTGATGCTTGAGAGGGAGCAAGTTTTGCATGCAGGTATTTAAGTAGATGGGATGTCTACGGAGCTTCCTGCTGATGGGAAGTGCAAGGAAGACATGCAATTGAAGCTTGAGAGGGAGCAAGTGTTGCATGCAGGCGAGAAAGACATGCAATTGAAGCTTGAGAGGGAGCGGGTTTTGCATGCAGGTGATAGTGAACCTCGGGATGTGGAGCAGCCACAAGAGGATCATGGAGTGGAAGAGACCACTCATGCAAAGAAATTTCATGCCAGATGGGCAGAGGGAGTGCATGCAGCTATACCACCAGGTATGAGGTGGGGCGACATGCATGAGTAATCCCATGAGGAGATTTCTGGGCAGATTCATGAGATGGTGTGGATTTCATGGATTGAACCTGGCTACGAGGTGCCCACAGCGCAGCAGTAGCAAGATCAGTTGGAGTGATGCAGGCAGATCAAAGTGACAGTGTCGGATACTGGAGCGCGGATCAGAGTTGACAGCAAGTGCAAGAGTGCATGGGTGCAAGAGTTCAAAAGCGCAGTGGTTCCTGATGACATGTGTAGTTGGCCAAGCAGAAGTCGAAGACTTTGATGATAGATGCTAGACGCATCAGACTGATCGAGTTGTTTGGAGCCTATTCAGTTTCAGAGAAGTTGCAGAGCAGATGCATGGAGTTGCATGGTGCATGCATGAGTTTGCATGGCACATGCAAAGGGTGCATGGTGAATGCATGGAGTTGCATGTCGCATGCATGGAGTTGCATGGCGCTTGTGAAGGTTGCAGGGCGAATGCATGGAGTTGCATGTCGCATGCAAAGACAGTCCTTTCTTGTTGAGAGGGAGTGTTGAAAATGGCAACAAGAAACAGTGAAGGAGGCCTCCTGAAACATCTTTCCTGATCCTAGTTGGAAAGTGATCACCTAAACTAGGTGGGGACCACACATGTGATTTTTGTCGAAAAATCTATTTTTAGACTATGTCTATTTTTAGACATACGGAGCATAATTCAGGGATTCCAGTTGGAGATTCTTGAAGTATGCGACATGTTGGTAAAAATAGATGAGACTCATATTTTTAGGTCACAGGCTATTTTTAGACTGCCTCTCCTAAAAATATGGAAGTCGAATATTATTAGCTCTTAATAATATTTGGACTATAAACATTATCTTATTCTCTTGGAGCACTTCAGTTCGATGCCTGGATGTGGCACATGCAGCTGACAGAAGGAAATACGCTTTTCCTAGGGTTTAAGTGAAGCTATTGCATGAAGACTTCAGTTAGAACTCATGTGAGAGAGTTTGGTGGAGTTGATTGAGGAAGTTAGTGGAGTTGTATTGAGTTTAACTAATATAAACATAGTTGAGCTTTTTGTATCCAAGTTAACTAATAGATACAATTAGTGAGAGTGGTGTGAATTAATTATTAATTAATTCACTAATTAAATACTCATAAATCAACTAAAGAATACATCAGTTAACTTCAGTGCATGGACAATTTCAGTGGAGACCAGTGCAGAAATAGGTGAAAGAGCAGGTTAACTATCAGTTGTGACTATACTGTTGCTATTTGCAACACACAGATAGGTGGAGTAATCAATGAGGATTGTGCAGTTCAATCTAGGTGGTTTATCTATATAAAGAGACCATCCCATAGCATTGAAACACGCAATTGAGGTTGGCTATCAAGTGGCTAAAGGTTGGAGCATGAGTTTTGCCAGATCTAGCTTGATAGTGTGTAGCAAGGGAAGTAGTGCATGAGAGCTTGCAAAGAGCTTTGTACTATAATTGTTACATGATCTCCATGACATGTATAATATACATATAGTTGGGGATTTTTAGCTTTAAGCTTTCCCATGAAATACCGTGTTCATATGTGTGAATTTTTATGGCTTTAATGTGTGCATGCAATTGATTTTATTTCCGCATGTGATGATCAATGGTAGAAGAGATTCTGTATTATGCATGAAGCTAAAATAGTGTGTGATCAGGAGAATCTCGGTGAATAATTCAGCAAATTATTCAAATTTCTACAGGTGTATGGTTGTGGGTGTGCTGTGGTCGGCAAGCCCAACCGCTTCATGGCATCTGTTGAAATGAGGTTCTTTTGGCTCCCATTGTTGATAATGAACTGTATCGGGGAACCCTTTACCCAAATTTGGGAGTGGAAGAGACGCTCCTCCTCCTCTAGATCTTCCGGTTCCTCCTTTTGGATATTCACAGTGGCAAAAATGGCGTTGGGCTCCACATCAATAATCTATTTCCCTTTGTCATTCCCCTTGTGTGGTTTTGATTCAGAGTTGGAGCATGCATCTGACTCAGAAGGCCTCATCTTGGCCACCAGCGACTGCTTGGCCCAACACTCACTTATGTTGTGAGTGGAGCTGTTACAAAACTCACGCCACTTTCCCGTGTCCTTCTTTGGCTTCACGGTGTTGTTCTTTGATTTTGGCTTTGACAGGTTGTCTTGGGCCACCATGCCTTGGATTTTTTCTTTGTTCTGTAGTTTAGGGGCACCTTTCCCTTGCTTTTGATTCGCAGATCCAAAGTCTTGCTTCTTCTGTTTGAATTTCTGCTCAATATTGGCAGCATATCGGTATGGCATACCAAGTGAGGAGATGTCGAGGAACTCCATTTCCTCCTGAATGTATCGGTGCAGACAACTGTGATAGTTTAGCACCAAATGTTTCTCTTAATCTTTGATACCCAAATTTGTGCACAGGGTATGGAATAGATTCATCAGCTCATGCACATCTTAATCCCTTTGTTGCCGCAGCAGGGTCCATTGTATGTACTTGTCCTCATATCTCCCCACGGGATAATATTGTTCCTTGATGGCATCTCAGAAATAATTCTAAGTGGTTACAGCTGAGAACAGAGAGGGTTCTGTCTCGTCCTTTTTCTCACAGTAGGTTTCCCACTAGTCCTTGACATGGGGGGTAGCTTTGAGGAGTGAAAAAATAATATTTGCTCGCTCAAAAAAGTCATGAACTGAGAAATATCATTCCAATAGATTCAACCATCTATCTATGACATCTGCATCTATTTGACCGTCAAATATGGGAATGTCAAAGTTTACTTGTACCTTAAAGGGAGTCACACCTCCAGAGTGGCTGCTAGATGCAAATGCACCGTCGGTGGGCAGTCATTGAAGGATTTGGGAAAAGTTATCCATTATCGCGTTCCTTTTTTTTTAAGGGCCTCCTCGAGCAATATTTTGATAGGATCTCCTAGTCCCTCATCTTTCTTTTCATCCCCCATGGGTAGTCGTCAGGGTTTGTGAGGCTGATCTTGCAAAGGTTCCACCAGATCGAGCCTTGACTCCTTATACCCCGACCTCGTTGGGGACATGCAAAGAAGGATCAAGAAAAAGTAGACCGCTCTGATACCACTAATCCAGATTTATACATGAACGCATCAGAATACACATATAACCATAAATACAAAGATGCAGCAAAAATAACACTTCATTTCATCAATATCAAAGAACTGAAATTTTCTTATAGACATAATGGAAATAAAATAGCTAGGGCACTAGTAGCTTATCTCTAAGAAGAGATGTGGTGGCTATAGGACTCTGAACTATGTTAAAATAAGGCTCAAGGGCCTATTTATTATTTAGAAACAATGGAAAACCCTAAACATCCAAAACCCTAACCCTAGGAGATGAAGCGCCAAAACTATGGGCCCCGTTTGGGTAAATTGGTGTTTCAACTTCCCGGGGACGTAACTTTGGCATACGATCTCAGTTTGACACATACCATACCTCGTTAGAAAGATATATCTAAGGACTACAACTTTTGATGTGAGAAACATGGTTAATGGACCCATGTTGCTCTCTATTTTCCCAAAAACCGTTGTTTAAGGCCTCAAAATGGCTCTAGATTTTTAGGACCCGAAAAAATGCTAAAAATAGTAAGTTGTGCCGAAACTGAAAACCCAAAAGAGACAATGGTTGAGCCCCAAGTGGAATAAGTAGATGGCCACCAATATCCACCTGGATCAGATAGTCCCTAGCATGAATTAACACACCCTTACACATCTTGGCATGCCTTATAACTTGGCACACCTTAGCATGTTTTCCATGCCTTCGCACTATTTGGCACATCTTAGCATTACTTAGCACGCCTTGGCACTCATGTCCTCACAGCTAGCCTTTACATTTTTTCACGACTTGGAAACCCAATAAAGTCCTTGGCTAGTACAGTTCGTGTGACAATATTGGCCTGCTTAAACTGCAACAACTTGACCAATTGCACCTAATACAAGTAGATTGTGCCTTGTTCACCTAAAAAATGTCTATAACTCATCTTATGCCACTCATGTCAAAGCTCAAATTGTCCCACTTAACTAGTTACCAAGACAAGGATCACATGATCTATCCATGGCCATAAAAAAACTAAGCAACATAGCTTACACATGCAATATTTCACATGTATGTTCAATTCATATAAATAGTAGAACATTGACTGAGAGTTTTCAAGAACCACAAGATGCACAAGGCACACAAGATATAAGCCGACACAAGTCGAGTGCCCCAAAACTTATACACAACAATGTACAATATGAATTTATATAGAATAGTTTAAAACATGAGAATGTAGCCAAAGTGTGCCATATCTCATATAAAAAAATAGCTAAAGGCAAAAAAATGTGTGCCTAGCACAAAGTGATCACACTTTTTCTAAAACTACTATGTCGAGCCCCGTATAACAACTGTAGGCTTGCCTCTTTTAAATCCTATTATGAACTTCGCCTAGGAAAATCTATTTAAGGAGGCCTTAGGATGAAGGAAATAACATCAAGTGAGAAAGAGCTCATTTGATCAAGGAGGTCACGAGAGATGTATTCCTAAAATAGGTCAAGTTAGAGGATTGAGTAAGGGATACTAAAGGGAGGCCATGATCATCCACCAGGAGAAAATTATCATGTGAGGGTTCACAATAATGTCACATATATTAATGGGTTAGAGCTAGGAAGTAGGATGTAATATTGTTGGTTCTCTTATGGAAGATTGAACTTAAGAGAGGTTGCTCATGATAATATGGGCATGTAATTTCAATGGTCTCTTTGTGTGAAGGCCACATCAAATTCTAAAATAGTAGAGGGGTTGAGACCTTGTCTTGTGGTGGTTAGTGGGCCGCAAGATCTGTGATAAATACCAACACAAATGAAGGAGGGCAAGCACTAGAATTTAGGGCTAGAACAGAAGTAGCTGCAAGCATAATATTGATTGAGGTAACCCTAGTTTGAGGGTCGTAGAGATCTTAAGTTCAAGTCAAGATTTAGTCAAATAAATGCCTAGAATCTATGGATCCATATGAGCTAGGCCTAGTCTCTTAAGGAGGAAATATTTGTTGATTTTTCTCTGGGTGGATAGGGTTTGTTCTAAAGAAATTAGAAAAAAATTATAATTCCCTAGTGATGGTGGTTTCCTAACATGTTTAGTCCATAAGGTATGCTTTTAAGACTGTGACAAATCTGCGTAGAAGAAGAGGGGTTGTGACCCTTAGAGAGAGGTTTATCTCTGCAATATAAACCACATATCTGGAATATGGTTTGCAGAACTATCTGTGGAGATAACAGATCCAAAGGAGGGTGGAACCTGAGTAGAAGAAATGTGGCATATGAAGAATGGATTGACATGAAGATGAGTTTATTTCGGTGGAATATCCAAATAATTTTAGACAGAGATACAAAACAACCTATAAAAATTGTTCAATGGATAATTAGTGGATTATTTGTGACCTAAGTTCATTCATCTACAAATTGTTACAAGGAAGATAAGAGTAGTTTAGATCTATTCATAGACTGGACAACAAAGAAATTGGTACACAAGAACAATGATTTTGGGAGGAATCAGATCATTGTTAGGTGGAAAATTTGAAGAGCCCTAGATGAGGGCAGTGTCATGGGCCCTAGATCAATAAAAGTATTGATTGTGGTTGGGAAAATTGATGGAAGTCTAAGTATAATTGGAGGGTTGTTAGGTGACTGTCAAAGAAGAGCCCTAAGTTCTATACTTGTGAAGGGAAACAAGGTTGGTAGAAGGGAAGTTTTATTGCATTTAATGATGTGCAAACTTTGAAGGACTAATGTAGCAGTCAAGTGGGCCAGCTAACTATACCTAGTTCACTGTATTAAAGAGGATTGATTTAGTGATAAGAAGGGAAAACTCCATAACACTATGCTTGTCATCATGGAGTAGTAGTATGGAAGAAGTGGGCAGACCAAAGAGATGCTCACAAACGGAGTTGTGAACAACTAATCAAAGACCCTAAGTGTTGCTGACCTTGAAGGAAAAAGGAGGCAACTAGATGAAAACGTTTTTTTAGCTAAGTTTATTAACCTAAAGGAGTTGACCTCATTGATAGAGGCAGATTAAGGAGTTTCAAAATGAGAGATAAGAGGAACTTCCATATGTGTTTAGGACACGTGGACTGAAAGGGTTGCATGTGGCCACCATCAACAAGTAGGTCAAGTGTTGTCATGTTCATAGATTCGTGTTCATAGATTGGTTTTCAAAGGACTAACACCCAGCCCTAGTTGTATTCCTTGTATCAATGTGATTGTAAAGGGTCATGATCCCTAGTACATGGGCTCTAGCCTGTTATATTATAGTTTGTAATATAATGAAGAAGGTTTGAAAAAGTTAAAAATTTTCATGTGCACTAGTTGATTCCCTGATGTGTGTATATTTCGTTGTGCATTAAAGTAGATATGTTGTGGCACTTGAGTGTGTTTGCATCAAAGATTCTAAGACCAAACCAAAATTCCCATGTGTTGTGAAAATTCAACATATGCCTTGTTCACTTAAGAACTACCTATAACTCATCCTATGCTACTCATGTTCAATCTCAACTCATGCCACTTAACAAGTTACCAATACACGGCTCACATTCAACCGTGGTAGTAAAACAACTTAGAAACACAATTTACATCTTTACATGCCATATCACATGGTGAATCTTAAAATTTATTGGCACTATGTGGCACATGTTAGTATCCCCTGCATTCCTTGGCATGCTTTGGCACTCCCTGACACACACTACCACTCCCTGACATACCCTGGCTCTCGAGCATGCCTTAGCACTAGCTAACATATAACCTTGTCACTCCTTCCTTAGCACACCTGCAACTCTCAGATATTCCCAATCACACACTCTTATTCATTCATTTCCACACATTTTGAACTATTTCTCCCTTGTGTTTCCATGACACTCACTAGCACTCCCTGACATGCATTGACGCACCCTAGCACTTGGCACATCTTGGCATGCTGCCCTGGAACTCTAGCATTCCTTGGAACTACCTAGCATACCTTGTCACTCCCTCCTTAGCACACCTAGAACTCATTGTCACTCCCTGACACACATTCTTATTCATTCATTTCCATGCATTTCAAACTAGTGCTCCCTTGTGTTTCCCTAGCACTCCCAAACACTCCCTGTCATGCATTGGCACACCCTGACACTTGACACATCTTGGCATGTTTCCCTCGACTCTAGCATGCCTTAACACTGCCTAACATACCTTTTCACTCTGTAATGTCCCTTTTTCAGGAATGCCAGCAATCAACAATCTATTCCAGAGATTGACTAAAGGAGAATTTACCGGATGTGTCACCTTCTCAAGGAAGTGTGAGATCCGGAGTCTATCTGGCCCTTTTCAGACTCTGTCTATAGATATGTGAAAATTCCTTCCTCAGGAATTGCCCAAAGAATAGGGCTGCAACAAATGTATGAACATACAATAGATCAACAACATTATTTTAATAGCTGTGAGACAAGAATATATGTATAGCCAATGAATAATGTTATAGCAGCAAAAGGAGTACAAGTTCTTGAGGAGACATCAACTCAAGAAAGGAAATTCAAGCCTCAACAATATAGGTACACGGAAATGAAAGAACACTGCTAGTTCTGCATAAACCCAGACTATGAGGAGGCAGTCCATGATAGAATGTTGCTAAAAAATGATGTCAATACATGAATATGGCAAAATATGGCTCGAATACAATAGGGGAGCAAAGCTCTAACCCTTAGAAGCAATAATACATCAATCCTCTAAGGGATTGGCTGAAATATACAAAATGGAAAAAATGTCGGAGTTGTTGGGCAACTGCTACAACTCAAATCTGGAACTCAATGAAGAAGGCTGAAGATGATGAACAATCTGAAGTAGACCTCCTCCAATGGATCTCCAAAGTGGAAGGCTGATCCTTGCACTTGAGATCTCACCCACAAATCAATCCGCAAACCCTCACTGCAGATACACCATGAAAATAACACAGTCACTAAGAGGGACTGCACAATGAGTGGAATAGAACACTATGGCCAAGTGCCAAGATCTACAAATCAGCTCCAGTGCTTCCAAAATGATCTCCCAAAGAAAGGAAAGGCTCCTCCTTTGAAAAACAAGCAATGGAAGAGGTGTTGTGAAGTCTCCACTGCAACACCCTACAACACAGTATTATGCTGCTATAGCAATAGCGCTGTCTTGGAGGAGGATGCTTTTTCCTTGAGCCAAGAAATGTGGAGAATGAAGAACCAACCTTCAAGAGGCCTCTGAAGAAGTTGAGGAAATCCTAAAAAGGAGTTTCCCGGCAATTCTTGCTAAGCAATGCTCCATGTCTGAATAGACATGAAATCATAAACATATGCATGAATGACAATGTCTCTCCTCCTCTCCATATATAGAAAATGAAGGCTCTCCATGGGCCCTACTTCGAATTAGGGTTTCCCTTCCTCTAGAAGCTTCCCTCCTACGTTTTCATGTAGTGATTTCCACCTCATACCCTACGCTGGTTGACTTGGTCAAACCTCTTTGCAAATATCTCCTTTCACACATGAGGGTGTGAAAACTGGTTCCATGGTTGATCCCTTTTCATACTAGAGGGATTTTATTTATGTTTTTATTTTCATTGGGCCTCCTTACCCAATTATTCATCTCCCAAAGGAATTTAGGCAAAAATTAATGTTCCAATTTATTGAAGAAAAATTTGGAACATTACAGTCCTCCCCTCCCAAATGTTGCTTATCCCCAAGAAACTGCAAGGATTGAACTGAAGAATCTCCACTCAAGGCATGGAGTCTAAAATATAATGAGGAAAATCTCCCCCATGTGGATCCTCCATCCCTAAGAAATCCTCCAAACAAAATGAGCCACCTCCCAACAAGGCAACTCCTGAAAATATCCTTCCACCTCAAGCTCCGGAAATGAAGGTGGGCTGAAAATATGAACTTGGAAAGCATCATTGCTTACCCCATGCTTTCCTTCTCTCCACTCATGACAAGTGTAGAGTGTATGCTGATCCTGGGCTGCAAAATTATTGCCCTCAAATGGCAAAGTGAAGAACAATCCTCCAAAGAACGCTGCAAAAATGAAGAACAAGCTGGCCCAAGACAATCCATCCATGATGAATAGGACAATATCATCATAGAGCATCCCAATGAGAATTTTGTTGCAAGTTATACATGATGATACATGATACAAAAAATGGCTCACAAGGATACAACGTAGTTTCACCCACTGCAATCTCTGAAAGTTACATGGCAAGCAATGTACAAGATTCATCACATCTACTAGAGGATAGTAAATGGCTGAATGTAACAACAATACATGATCAAGAACTTGCCCATGGGTGTACAATGGATGAATATAAATCTCATGGCCCACCTCAAAATAAAAAAAACTTTTGGCTATGGTGGCCATACCTCCTCCCATGCTCCCCTCAGAACATGTAGTGCAGAAATTGTGAGAATTTTTCCCACTCAAAGACACATCCAACTCATGTGCCTTTCTCATAATCATGCTTCTCATACAAATCTGATCTATATCAACAAATGAAGTCATGATCAGAAATATAATGGAAATAATGCTGAAGGTTTCATGTGGTGCAAGAAGGTACCAACAGCTTCCCAAACAAGTACAGTGCAGTTTTACAAGTTGCTTCTTGAAGAAAATACAAGGAAAAATGTTTCTTTCTACATGGTTAATCATGCATGTCTTCATTTGATACATGTTATAGTGCAGAAACTGAACATACATGTGATGATAAAATATTTTCCCAAGGCCACAAAAGAGATGGCTACCTCCATCATGTAGATTGGCCCAATAAAACTCATGGAGCAATGTGACAAGCTTGCCCCCTTGTGAAGCAATGCACTGCATAAGAATGGTAAGAGTGTGCAAATAAATGAATGTATAAACAAAATTCTCACCATATGCTGGAAGTAAGATGGCACATGGGTCCATAAATGATTCCTCCATAGTGTTTTGGCATGCTATGAAGAAGAATGAACCATGTGCTGCAAGAAGATAACCCCAAGTCAAGAAGAATATGCCATAGTGATAGATGCCTCTATCATCATGACCTCCTCTTTGTTCATCAAGTGCAACAAATATGAAATGATCCTAGGACCTGTGGGTTATGGATCCACCACACTTCCGCTGAGCACACTTCGTCCATAAGTCTCTGCTCCCAAGTAACAGCGCTGTGAGCTCATGCAAATAAGCTCCTATCAATACAAAGCTCTGTTCTTTAACATGCTCCTTGGAAAATACTCCTCTAATAATGCTACAAAAAATGTGGAATACCTCCCAAGTTGGAAGTGCTTCCAAGCCATCATCAAAGATCAAGGAAATAATGCCATCTCCTCCTCCTGCAACATCATGCAAAGTGTGAGAGAAAATATGCTCTTGCTCTCCCAGAAACAAGAAAAGCAACAAGACATTTTGCTGCCTCCCCATACCTCCATCATACCAATCATGTGATGAAGACATAATGAATGATATGAGTATCATATCAACACCATGCATCCATACTCTATGCTGCTCAATGATGCAAGTATCCATCCTCTTACTCTTAAGAAGAGTGTTTTCCAAGTGATGGCCACTCTCTTTCAAGAGTAACCAATGCAGCCAAGCCTCCTGTTGCCCGATATCATAGATCTGTAAGTAGCCTCCTAGCTCCTTGCTCATCAACCACATCCACTCAAACACTTGTGGATGATTTCTCCTCTTCTTTATATTGGTACTCCTCCCATGAGGGCTACCATCCTCCCAAATCGAATTCCTGTCTTTGCACTCCATGGGATTTTGAAATGAAAGCTTCTCAAGGATTAATGAGACCCTATCAAGACCCAAATATGTGGTAGGAAAAAACCTCCCATCAAGGAATGTCCAACATAAGCATGAGAGATGTTATCCATCCTAAGATGTCCTCCATCTTCTATCTGTTCTTGTGAGAAAGGAAGAAAAGCATTGCACTCCATGGTGTGTTGAAGTGCACCTCTAATGAGATCTCTCCTTGAGACCTCCCTCTCATCCATAGTCTTCCAAATCCAATGAGGTCTTGGATCTGAAAGTAGAAGTTCCTCTTTGAGTTGAGAGGAGCTCATTGAGAAAATGTCATCTTGAAGGGAGAAAGGGTTTCTTACTCCAAGATGTCTACCATCAATCTTCAAGGCTTCAAACCCCAACCTCTAATGTGATGTACAACCCAACAATGGCTCATGAGAATGATGGTTTGATTCCTTCTTGAGTGTTTCCATGTTGCACAGCACAGTGCAACCAAGTTGCTCTATGATAGTAGTGTGATTTGACCCTTGGTCATCCAAAAGTAAACTTCCACAATTTTCAAAAGAAGTTGTTGCAACAATAGATTGTGGAAATTCTTTCATACCTTGATGTGCATTTGAAACTTCTTGTAGGGCTGCAAGAGTTCCTTCCTCAAAAGTGTTGGCTGCCCCAACTGTTGATGTATGTGGCTGCTCCTCCATGAGTGTGACAGTGTTATCACAAGGCTCCTCAAGTGGTGATGTGATATTTCCTTTCTTTGCCCCTTCATCATCAAAGGTTTTGATCAACCCTTGGATGAAATTTGAAAAATATCTCACCCCTTCATGACTCAAGTGGCTGCTCCACCAATCATAGGCTTCGCCGTCCAAGTGCAGCGCTGAGATTTCAATAGCTTCCTTCTCTACTACAAGATGTAGTAAGAAAAATGCCTCCAACTTTCTCACCCAATTCTTTGCAGTAGATGACCCATCATAGGTAGAAAAAAAAAATCTATTGCCTTTTATTTCTCTTTTGCGACATGGTCTCTTATCTTCCTTCAGCTGGATGAAATGAGGAAAATCTAGAGCCTCCTTGAAGCCTCTAGCTTGAGATCTATACTCAACAAGGTAATCACTTAGAATCTGATAATCCAAGCGTCTTCCATGCTCAATGTCTTCTTCTTGATGAGAATAGGAAGTGCATGGTACTTCCTCTTCTTCTTCTTCAATATTCTTGACCTCCTTGGAGAGGTCTCCTCCGGATCTGAACACAGATGAGAATAAACTCATCTTCTTCAACATTCTGATATTCTTGGCGAAGACTCATAGGCTGAGCCAAGAAAGTTTCTTTGATACCAATGTAATGTCCCTTTTTCAAGAATGTCAGCAATCAACAATCTATTCCAGAGATTGACTGAAGGGGCATTTCCCAGACGTGTCACCTTCTCAAGGACGTGTCAGACGTGGAGGCTATCTGGCCCTTTTCAGACTCTGTCTATAGATATGTGAAAATTCCTTCCTCAGGAATTGCCCAAAGAATGGGGCTGCAACAAATGTATGAACATACAATAGATCAACAATGTTATTTTAATAGCTGTGAGACAAGAAGATATGTATAGCCAATTAATAATGTTATAGCAGCAAAAGGAGTACAAGTTCTTTAGGAAACATCAACTCAAGAAAGGCAATGCAAGCCTCAACAATACAGGTACATGGAAATGAAAGAACACTGCTACTTCTACATAAACCCAGACTATGAGGAGGCAGTCCATGATAGAATGTTGCTGAAAAATGATGTTAATACATTAATATGGCAATAGATGGCTCAAATACAATAGGGGAGAAAATATCTAACCCTTAGAATCAATAATACATCAATCCTCTAAGGGATTGGCTGAAATATACAAAATGGAAAAAATGCCGGAGTTGGTGGGCAGCTGCTACAACTCAAATCTAGAACTCAATGAATAAGGATGAAGATGATGAAAAATTTGAAGTAGACCTCCTCCAATGGATCTCCAAAGTGGAAGGCTGATCCTTACACTTGAGATCTCACCCTCAAATAAATCTTCAAACCCTCACTGCAGATACACCATGAAAATAACGCAGTCACTAAGAGGGACTGCACAATGAGTGGAATAGAACACTATGGCCAAGTGCCAAGATCTGTAAATCATCTCCAATGCTTCCAAAATGATCTCCCAAAGAAAGGAAAGGCTCCTCCTTTGAAAAAAAAGCAATGGAAGAGGTGTTCTGAAGTCTCCACTGCAACACCCTACAACACAGTATTATGCTGCTGTAGCAATAACACTGTCTTGGAGGAGGATGCTTTGGCCTTGAGCCAAGAAATGTGGAGAATGAAGAACCAACCTTCAAGAGGCCTTTAAATAAGGTTAGGAAATCCTAAATAGGAGTTTCCCAGCAATTCTTGCTAAGCAAGAAAGAATGCTCAATGTCTGAATAGACATGAAATCATAAACATATGCATGAATGGCAATGGCTCTCCTCTTCTCCATATATAGAAAATGAAGGCTCTCCATCGGCCCGAATTCGAATTAGGGTTTCCCTTCCTCTAAAAGCTTCCCTCCTACGTTGTCATGTAGTGCTTTCCACCTCATACCCTGCGCTGGTTGACTTGGTCAAACCTATTTGCAAATATCTCCTTTCACACATGAGGGTGTGAAAACTGGTTCCATGGTTGATCCCTTTTCATACGAGAGGGACTTTATTTATGTTTTTATTGTCATTGGGCCTCCTTACCCAATTATTCATCTCATAAAGGAATTTAGGAAAAAATTAATGGTCCAATTTATTGAAGAAAAATTTGGAACATTACACACTCCCTCCTTAACACACGTGTAACTCACTGACACTTCCTATCACAAACTGTTATTCATTCATTTCCATGCATTAATTTGACCTAGTTCCCCTTTTGTCTCCCTAACACTTCCTAGCATACGTTGGCACACCTTGGAACCTAGATATTGGATTTATGTCTTACACTAACATGCCAATTCAATTATGTGCCTTACCCCTTCGAATAGACTCCAATAGTAACCAAAGGATCATGTCTTAGGAGTCGTCAATGCCTAAAAAAATGCTCGACACAATACTCAAGAATTTGTTGTTATTCACTAAAGAAGGAGGCTAGTTGTGTTTGCGTCCCTTCCTTTAACAAATATTCCCATTGACCATGTGACACGACCTATTATCATCACATTAAGAATAGTTTGAATAGGCGGCGAAAGGGCCAAGGTGCTCCTTACTCATGTTGCAAGGGGTAACACCCTATAATTCTAGTAGTTGCTATAAATACCCCCCTTTTATCTAAATCCTTTGCACTTGCATTATAATCTACAAGGGTAGGTTCATACAAATTAGTGTGCTATCATACCACGAGAAAGTTTATGAAGGATATTTAACACAAAATAAGATTTCATTGCATTTCTTTCACAAAAATAAAAACACTTCAACATGAACAACAATCAAAGAAGACTGAAACTCTGTGGCCTATGGAAGGTGTTTTCCTAACAATATTGCATTCCATATAATACCAACATGGGTCACTAGCAACACAAAGACGTTGCCCAGGCCCATCTAGATTTGGCTAGGGACAAAACTAGAACACACATTTTAGGGTTCTAACTCATCTATAGTGGGAGCACCATGAGTTCTAAACTCTCAAGTATATTAATATTCTGCTTACAAGTATACCCCCCATCATTAGTGATTATACAAAAAATATTCGCTGTGGCCTTACCATCAACTTTCACAGGGTTCACCATAGGGAGACGTGGGATTTTTTTTTGACAAAATAGTTTGTTGAAATAACCATCAAGATAAGGTTAAAATAAAGCCATGTGGAATATATATTAGGCTCATGTTTCATGAACATTATAGAACAACCCCATTTTCAATCTCACCACCAATATTTAGGTGATTGAGTTATTAACATAAAAATGAGATCAATTGAATCAATTTATAATCTTGTTACAAGATAATATTATTAGAGTTACCTAACATGTATGTAAACTTGAACCACTACCATGGAAACTAATCCCTTGGATGCTAATTTAGGTACAAAAAAAAAATTATTTGAAATGAACAATGCTCAATGATATTAGAGGAAATAAAGTGATATTAGTTTATCTAAAATTAAGTGAAAGTCATCGTGGCAATTGATTTCTCCAAAATTCTAGTGGAAAGTGATAATATGAACAAAATTCCAATAAAATTTTCACCAAAACATCAGTTTTGAGAGTCTCCAAATTAAATAAAAAAATAACCTAAAACCTACTAAATGAATGGAAAGTATCTCATACTTCTACCAAGATAGAAATTTTTCCATTTGTATAGGATTTATTTATTTCCCATAATGAAATGCATTTTATTCCATAATTTTTATTCAAAATGTAATTAAATTCAGTTTTACATTATAGGAATGACGAATTTTGTCTATATGTTTTATGGATTCATTATCTGGCCAACATCATTTCAGGCTAACCTAACCTAAAAGGCTAGGTAACTAATACCTTGGGGTCACATTAAAAACCTAAGTGACCAAGGGAAAAGACAAATTACTTAGGCAGAAGCTTAAATCTTCATCTCAATTTGGTCATCTAAATTCCATCCTTGAGCAAAATCCCGTCCTTGGAAAAATGTCGACAGACGTTACTCTACTTGCAAGAGACTAGTGTGGCAACTACTTGTAAGGGTTCTGTCACTATAATGCACCCCAAAACATTGGCTACTCATCCAAGGTTGAGCCAGCTTTGGCACAAGCTTCCCTATTTAGATGTCAGCCAGTCGAATCAGGTAACCTGGAAAATAAAGGGAGGGGAAGATATATTCATGAGGGTTGCTCATGGGTAAAATCAATAACCTTCCTACAATTTCTAATGCTAATATGTTGTACCATCCCACATAAGAGCTCTCTCCACCACCGCACATTGAAGCTAGCTCTTTACAAGGAAACTTCTAGTAAAGTCCCACAATTATTCTTTATTAAGTGGGGTAGGGCAATAAATGGTAAAACGAAACTTCTTCGGTTGGTAATTTGTGAATGTTCATCACCAGAGCTCGCCATCATCAATAGATCCCTTGCTTCTCATCTCGAATCTTTGTTAGAGTGCTCTCAGAGTACCCCACATGCACCTGAAGCTGCCCTCCTTTTCACTGCACTCAGCCATGACTGTCTTCTCCCTCGTCTTTGCCACCTATTTCTTGGTGGTCTCCGACTTCATCTATGATGTCATCGTCGAGCCACTGGGCTTTGGAAGCAAGCAGGATCCTGTCACAGGAACATAAAACCAGTGGTCTTCCTCTCCGGAAGAGTGAAAGACTAATATATTATCCAAGGGATCTCATCAGGGTTTATGTTCTTGCTTGGTGGGGTGAGGATAATTTTGCTGGACTTGGCCTTGGACAAACACAGAGCGAGGATCAAGGTCTATTTTGCGGTGGCTGGGGTTTCTTCTTTGGTAATCGCTTATATCATGAGTAAGCTAATCGGTCGCATCAAAATTCCATCTTGTTTAAGTTAATCGGGGTTATAAATAACGAATCTAGACATTTTAGGTTCATTGCTAGTTTAGTGCAACCAAAAAAACCATTTGTCAATGGCCAAAGCCATGAGTAGTACAACCTCCAGAGTAATCTGTCAGTGACAAAAACCATTTTGAGACCAAACATCAAAACTGTTCTGTCCACACAACCTAGAATGAGAACTGATATATATACCGATTTTTCATAATAAGTCCAATCCGGCAGTGAATAAAAATCAACAACTGACCTTCGTGACCTAAATATTTACATAAAAAGTCAAATATCTAACAAACTGTTCTAAAAAGGATGGAGAAATATAATATGTAGTATGATACAGAGGAGAAAAACAGAGCATCGGATATCTATAAAAGAGTCGGGCTGGAAAATTTGGATGGTCCCATTCATATGTTCCATGACCTGTAGGAACCTCTATCATTCTAAAAATTATTCTAGATTTATGGCTAAATTATGGGAAAAACTGACTCGAAAACATAGATGTGAAAGGGAATGCCGACATTGTGTGGATCAAGGTATTTCTTGTCCTAAAGGAATAGCAGTTATGACAAAGAAAATACTGGGCAGAATTCCTGGAAAACAGTCTAAATATGACCACCAGAATAACAATAGTGATGTAGGAGTGGGGACTTCTTCGAATTCCGTCCTTTACAATTGTGGGAATAAATTTCCCCTTGCTTCTGTTTTGAGTAATGGAAGCTTGAAATCTTTCAGTAACAACTATGAGCCTTTTCCCTTTTTTAGGGATGTGCCCAGCTTTGACACTGAAAATTTTCTCATAAAAAATTTGAGCCTATGTTCTGTTGTTTTTTATTTCACTGACCCCTACAAAAGTGAGAGAGAAGGAAATTAAACACCAAAACCTACTGGTCCTTGTGGATTTCATCATTTCAGGTAGTTGCAGGCTCAATGAAACAATAACGGAGGAGATTGCTAAGATGGTTTCTGCCAATTTGTTTAGGACTCTGACATCAAGACCTACACCAACACCACCTTCTATTGAGGGCCTTGATCAAGAAGAGGAGGTGACAGCCTTGGAGCCTGCCTGGTCACATATGCAGTTGGTCTATCTTTTCCTCCTTAGGTTCGTAGCATATCCTGAGATTGATGAAAAAGTGGCCAAGAGATATATTGATCATTCATTTGTTCCGAGGTTAATGGATCTCTTTGATTCTGAGGACCCAAGAGAGAGAATGTCTGAAAACAATTTTGCACAGTATTTATAGAAAATTCATGGTGCACATGCCCTTCATTTGTAAGGAAATCCACAAATTATTTTATAGATTTAAATTTGATACTGATATATTTAATATCGCGAACTTCAGCTGGATTAAGTCCAGTATTTTCAATCAATGCCTGAAGGAACCTAGAGAAAATTTAGAGACAGATCTGTGCACTCATTTATGAGGGGGGATTTCTTCTAATGTCGTCCTTTACAATTATGGGAATAAATTGCCCCTTGCTTCTGTTTTGAGTAATGGAAGCTTGAAATCTTTCAGTAACAACTATGAACCTATGCCATTTTTCAGGGATGTGCCCAACTCTGACAGAAAATTTTCTCATGCTAGTGCACAAGCAGAGTAGGTGAGAAAAGTGATACAATCCTCCCAATTTTCCCTTAAGCCATTTCAGTGAAATCTAGTTGTGCGTGAGCAGAGTAGGTGAGAAAAGTGCTACAATCCTCCCAATTGTTTCCTAACATGGCTATATTAGTCTTTTTTGGTCTCTCGTACCCTAATTTTTCGAACAAAATCATGACACAGCAAACGAATAAATATGAAATCCACTGCAAATGAATAAATCTGAAAGCCATTGTATACATCTATGATATAGATTTTCATAACTAATTACACTAAAAAAATTCGTTCCATTATATGGTATATTTATTTCTAGAGCTAAATACAAAGTTGGCATTGTACATCATAGATCCCCATTTCCTTCATGATAAAGACGACGAAGGTAAATTTCACAGGGTTGGAGAATTCTCTTGGAATTTTTCTGTAAGTTTTTAAACCTTTTGTTTCAAGAACTCCAAAATTGATATTTGGTTATGAAGATAGATTCCTTTGTTTCTTATCTATAAAATGTTTTAGGCCCATTTAGTAGATATTTTTTTAATCCCCGCCTATGACAGTGACTATTTTTTTCAAATTTCACCATTAATCTTGTCCATACAAAAAATTGAACACATAAAAAATTGATAAGTGCGAAGTTTCTGCAATTTTTTATATTTTTTAAGATTGAAATGAAAATTTTATATATTATTATTGGATCATAGCCGTAGAAATTACTCATTTAAAAGAACCTAGAAAATAAAAATTTCTTGGGCACATGACATTTGTTAGCCTTCTTCTGCGACTATTGGTTGCAAAACGAACTATTCAGCTGTGGGTTGCAAATCAAACTATGGAGATACAAGAGTGCAATTATTGGGAGGGAAAAAAAGGAGCATAAAGAATCTGAGCATATTACTAGACGGTCAATTGGAGGATTCCTTAGCTTAAGCATAGTTAAGCTAATCATTCTGCATTTTCCTCCATGTAGGTCAACAAAAACCAGGATGAACATTTACAAAAACATAAGTGTCATTCTCACATCTCAGTTTCTTTGCCAACAGTGTTGTAGGATTATATCTACCTTTAATCTTAATATTTCTTGTTTTATTTCCTAAAGGTTCTAGCTTTAAGAGACTATATAATCTAATAATTCTGCATTTTTCTCCTAGTCCTTGAGATAATACTGACTAGTATTCCATCTGCATTCTTGGTGTTTATTGGTGCTTTAAAATATTACATTGACATTCTGATATACTGGGGATTTAAAATTGTAATTCAGATCTTCTTCTGCTTCTTTATGTATTTTCCATCTGTGTAGTGATTGTTTTTCTCCAATTGATAAATTGCTTCTTCCAACAGTTAAAAAAATAAAATATGACTGTAAACTTTCCATTCAAGTATAATTGTTTATTTCCTTGGAAACTATGTAGGTGCTTGATAAGGATGGTGGCTTTCTTTCAAAAGGTAACCTGGAAAGTGGTGCAAGTTGGTTAGTGGAATTGGGTCGTCAAACTATGGGGTGCCCTATCATAGTGGAGAATATGAGTCAGCCCCAAGAATCACTTATAGAGGTCAGTTAAATTGTTAGATTAACATGGTTTTTATATGCGCTCAATAATTCAATTTTGTTATTTTGAGACATGGTTAAAAGTTGTCATGTTATATTTTGTTGGTTTTCACCAATTTTGTAGATGCTTTGTGAGGAGCGAGGGCTCTTCCTTGAAATGGCTAACATCATTTGAGGCTTGGGGTTTATGATTTTAAAGGGAGTCATGGAAGCTCACAGTGACAAGATATGGGATCACTTTGTTGTTGAGGTAATGCCATGGTTGCAAAGACCTTTCATTCCATGTGAAACTTCCTCTTTTGTTTGGGTTTGGTTGCTTGAACAGACCATAGAATTCAAGAATTGGCATTGTGATTTATAATGAGAACAGGGTATGCAATTTATTTGAAGGCTGCATGTGTTTCTAGAGACTAAACAAATTGTATGGTTGATGCTTAATAACTATCACTTGGAGATTGTTCTTGGGAATTTTATTGTATAGGGTTGTATACCATAATATATTATAGCTATAAACCTCTATATTTCATCACATGTGCTCTATGTTCAGGCATATAAAATTCTAAAGGCACCATAGCCTGATTTTTATGTTGTGAAATTTGGAAGTTTAACAATATTTTTGCATAGTAGTGGCTTCCTGGATTAGAAGTGAAACTATAACGATGTAAAAATATCATTAATATTCTAATAACCACATAGAAATTTGAAAATCTCAATTTTGATCTTTAGTGAGCCCTGGACATGCATGCTATTAAAGACTACTTGCACTTAGCAAGAGACATGTAAATCAATGAAACTGTTTTGGTAGACTTAGTTCTCTCACTTGAATTTGTACATTAGAATTATGGAAGTGTAGGAATATGCACAGGGAGAAGTACTGTAGCACTGTATTTTATGACTTTTCCATAGGTATGTCTGCAGGATACTGTGTGCAATCTGGTCAGGCTGTAAGTTGTAACGCAGATTTTAACCTGAGAAATACAAATTTTCCACTTGGCATACAATTTTGACACCTTGGGGTGCATTCTAAGTATGGAATATGATGTTCCATGGCATATAGGATAACCCCCTTTCCTTATCATCCATCAGGTTTTCTATTTATGTTCATGGCATGCATTTTTTAATGCAAGTGGATATTTTTGCACTGGAAATAATAGATAGAAAGCACAATAGGAATAAGGAGACAAATGACCTTGGATATGCATAGGAGCTTAGGACCTTTGGAGGATTGTTGGACCTTGGGGAGCAGTGCTCATGCCATGGAGGGCTTGATTGTTAATCACTACCACCTTTGATGCTGACACATGTCACGTAGAGTAGAGTGCTTCACATGGGTGGACCTACTTGTGTCTTGCAAGTTTGCTTGTAGTGGACTAGGTCCACTAAAGCCCCTTTACCTCTCATATAAAAAGAGGAAGGAGTGAGTTGTTATTATAGTCGATCATGCACTTGTGCATATTCCTTTCAAGCTTGGGTTAGGGATGTAAGAGCAGTGCTACTCTCTCTCTCTCAGTGACAATATATCTAAATTGATGTGTATATTGGTGACAATATATTTGAGTTGTGATTTTCACTATCTTCCTTACAAGGATTCCTTGAAAGATAAATATATTAGTGAAAATAAGTAACTAATCTGAACTGTAGCGAAAAATATGATATGAATTTGCTATTAATTAAGGTTCTAATACCAATGATGTGAGCCAACCCAGAATTCTGCTATTATAACTGAAATTTGAAATCCAAAAATTCCAGAACTAGATATGAAACATAAAAAATAAAGCAGACCAAAAAACTAAATTGTTACAAGTCGAGCGGTAGTCATGAAACTACTTAAGTCATCCACTCAAATATTGTATCTTTATCTACATATGTTTTAGAGAGAAACCATCATCGTTTTTCTCTAGGGACTTTATTGGCTCAAAAACCTGTCAGTTTTTACAATCAATCTCAACAATAGTAAAACAAGCCATTCTCCATGAACATTTTCTGTTGTTTGGGACTAGGTGCTATTTTATGAAACCAATCTAATGGTGTTTTCAATAACATTGTCAGATTATAGCTGCTGAAACTATGTTGCTATAGTCATGTTTCATGATGGTTTCCTACTTTCTTTAAGCAATAGGCACTTGTTTAGGAAACAACTGGATGGACGACAGTTAATGGAATTCTTTCTAGTTGCTCCAATTTGCTCGATGGAAGGAAAGAGAAATGAAAATTGGAAAGAACTTTAGAAGAGTTCCTTGACTAAATGGAGTTGTTGACCAATGCACATAGTGGATCAACACATTGAAGCAGAAAAATCCAGAAGATTCCCTACAAATAGTGCACATAGTGGGTCATAATGTTGGATAAAATATAAATATTCTTGAAATAATAATAGCATGAATTTTACATTGATGGACTTGGACATTGGAGGTGGTTTACTTTTTGTTGCTAGACCTTGTTTGGATGTTTAAAAGACATTCTTCCTCGAAGTCTTGGATTAGTATGGAGCTAGGTGACTTCATGTTGTTGATGCATGAAGGGAGTTTGTGTGCTTGGAGTAGAGTTGGGTATTTCACCATGACAAAAACATCCCAAAATCAACATGAGCACACACAATCCCTTGAAATGTGAAATCTTGGGTTGAGGGAGTGGATATGTAGGTGTGGGAGTCCTTAAGGTGACACATTACCTTGGATATGCATTGTCCTTAAGGAGACACATGACCTAGGAGATGCATTAGAGCTTCGAACCTTTGGAGGATTGTTGGAACTTGGGGAGTAGTTCTCATGCCATGGAGGGCTTGCTTGTTAATCACTGTCACCTTTGATGCTGACACATGTCACATAGATTAGAGTGATTCACATGGGTGGACCTACTTCTGTCTTGCAAGTTTTCTTGTAGTGGAATATTTCCACTAAAGCCTCTTTACCTCTTATATAAAAGGAGGAAGGAGTGAGTTGTTATTATAGTCGATAATGCACTTGTGCATATTCCTTTCAAGCTTGGGTTAGGGATGTAAGAGAAGTGCTACTCTCTCTCTCTCGGTGACAATATAACTAAGTTGATGTGTATGTTGGTGACAATATATCCGAGTTGTGCTTTTCTCTATCTTCCTTACAAGGATACCTTGAAAGATAAACAGATTGGTGAACATAAGTAACTAATCTGAACTGTAGCAAAAAATATGATACAAATCTGCTATTAATTGAGGTTCTAATACCAATGATGTGAACCAACCTAGAATTATACTATTATAACTAGAATTTAAAATCTAAAAATTTCGGAACTAGATCTGAAATATAAAAAATAATGCAGACCAAAAAACCAAACAGTTACAAGTCGAGCGGTAGTCATGAAACTACTTAAGTCCTCCACTCGAATCTTTATCTTTATTTGCATATGTTTTAGAGAGAAACCATCACAGTTTTCTCCAGGGAATTTATTGGCTCAAAAAGCTGTCAGTGTTTACATTCAAGCTCAACGATAGTGAAACAAGCCATTCTCCACGAACATTTTTTGTTGTTTGGGACTAGGTGCTCTTTTATGAAACAAATCTAACAGTGTTTTCAATAACATTGTCAGATTATAGCTACTAAAGCTATGTGGCTATAGTCATGTTTCATGATGGTTTCATACTTTCTTTAAGCAATAAGCACTTGTTTAGGAAACAACTGGATGGACGACAGTTAATGGAATTATTCCTAGGTTGCTCCAATTTTCTTGATGACAAGAAAGAGAAATTAAACTTGCAAATAAATTTAGAAGAGTTCCTTGACTAAATGGAGTTGTTGACCAATGCACATAATGGATCAACAAGTTGAAGCAGAAACATCCAGAAGATTCCCTAAAAATAATGCACATAGTGGGTCATCATGTTGGATAAAATATAAATATTCTTGAAATAATAATAGCATGAATTTTACATTGATGGACTTGGACATTGGAGGTGGTTTATTGTTTGCTGCTAGACCTTGCTTGGGTGTTTGAAAGAAATTCTTCCTCGAAGTATTGGATTAGTATGGATCTTGGTGACTTCATGTTGTTGATGCATGAAGGGAGTTTGTGTTCTTGGACTAGAGTTGGGTATTTCACCATGAAAAAAACATCCCAAAATCAACATGAGCACAGAAAATCCCATAACATGTGAACTCTTGGGTGGAGGGAGTGGATATGTAGGTGTGGGATTCCTTAAGGTGACACATTACCTTGGATATGCATTGTCCTTAAGGGGACTCATGACCTTGGAGATGCATTGGAGCTTAGGACCATTGGAGGATTGTTGGACCTTGGGGAGCAGTGCTCATGCCATGGAGGGCTTGCTTGTTAATCGCTGTCACCTTTGATGCTGACACATGTCACGTAGAGTAGAGTGCTTCACATGGGTGGACCTACTTGTGTCTTGCAAGTTTGTTTGTAGTGGACTAGGTCCAATAAAGCCCCTTTACCTCTCATATAAAAATAGGAAGGAGTGAGTTGTTATTATAGTTGATCATGCACTTGTGCATATTCCTTTTAAGCTTGGGTTTGGGATGTAAGAGCAATGATACTCTCTCTCTCTTGGTGACAATATATCTGATTTGTGCTTTCCTCTATCTTCCTTACAAGGATTCCTTGAAAGATAAACAGATTGGTGAACATAAGTAACTAATCTGAACTGTAGAGAAAAATATGATATGAATCTACTATTAATTAAGGTTCTAATACCAATGTTGTGAGCTAACCTAGAAGTCTACTATTATAACTAAAATTTTAAATCCAAAAATTCCGGAACTAGATCTGAAATATAAAAAATAAAGCAGACCAAAAAACCAAACAGTTACAAGTTGAGCAGTAGTCATGATACTACTTAATTCCTCCACTCGAATCTTATATCTTTATCTGCATATGTTTTAGAGAGAAACCATCATATTTTTTCTCCAAGGACTTTATTGGCTCAAAAACCTATCAGTGTTTACAGTCATGCTCAACGATAGTGAAACAAGCTAGTCTCCATGAACATTTTCTGTTTTTTGGGACTAGGTGCTCTTTTATGAAACAAATCTAACAGTGTTTTCAATAACATTGTCAGATTATAGCTATTGAAAATATGTGGCTATATTCATGTTTCATGATGGTTTCCTACTTTCTTTAAGCAATAGGCACTTGTTTAGGAAACAATTGGATGGACAACAATTAATGGAATCCTAGTTAGTTGCTCCAATTTTCTTGATGGCAGGAAAGAGAAATGAAACTTGGAAAGAAATTTAGAAGAGTTCCCTGACTAAATAGAGTTGTTGACCAATGCACATAGTGGATCAACACATTGAAGCAGAAAATTCCAGAAGATTCCCTACAAATAGTGCACATAGTGGGTCATCATGTTGGATAAAATATAAATATTCTTGAAATAATAATAGCATGAATTTTACACTGATGCACTTGGATATTGGAGGTGGTTTACCGTTTGCTGCTAGACCTTGTTTGGATGTTTGAAAGGCATTCTTCCTCAAAATGTTGGATTAGTATGGAGCTTGGTGACTTCATGTTGTTTATGCATGAAGGGAGTTTGTGTGCTTGGAGTAGAGTTGGGTATTTCCCCATGATAAAAACATCCCAAAATCAATATTAGCACACACAATCCCTTGACATGTGAACTCTTGGGTTGAGGGAGTGGATATGTAGGTGTGGGAGTCCTTAAGGTGACACTTTACCTTGGATATGCATTGTCCTTAAGGAGACACATGACCTAGGAGATGCATTGGAACTTAGGACCTTTGGAGGATTGTTAGACCTTGGGGAGTAGTGCTCATGCCATGGAGGGATTGCTTGTTAATCACTGTCACCTTTGATGCTGACACATGTCACGTAGAATAGAGTGCTTCACATGAGTGGACCTAAATGTGTGTTTCAAGTTTTCTTGTAGTGGAATAGGTCCACTTGTTATTGTAAAGCCCCTTTACCTCTTATATAAATAGAGGAAGGAGTGAGTTGTTATTATAGTCTATCATGCACTTGTGCATATTCCTTTTCATACTTGGGTTAGGGATGTAAGAGAAGTGCTACTCTCTCTCTCTCTCTCTCTCCTTCAATCTTCTTTTTACTTTATGTGTTTTTGTCTTAAGGTGTTAGGATTTGTTGGAACATTCACCCGAAAACTTCACATATATAAAGAATAAATGAAACCCATTAACACAATCACAACCTATCATATAATTCTCCATGCTTTCAAAAAGCCTAAATAGGGAAAACCAAGAGAAAACCTAGCTCCACCAAATATTCTCCAATAATCTAAAATAACCATGAGAAAAACCTCCATGTCAGAGTATCTTTGGTGGAGCCACTGTAAACCCTAAGTTATTTTGGAATTGTGTTATTTCAGATTTGATTTCCAGCTTACCACTACCTTGCATACCTTGTCACTCCCATAAATTATGTTATTTTAAAGATTTGAATTCCAGATTTTCACAAATACAATGTCCTCAATAAGATATTTGAACACTTCCATATTCATAGTTGGTTCATATTCCAAGAATATATACATTTTTTGTATTGATCAACAATTGTCTCACGAAGAGAAATCACATCACAAGCAGCAATATATGCACATGGTTCATCACCTCCCAATGCCATAATTTCAATCCCTTCCTATTCCCCATGGGTGAAGCCCGTGAGAACAGAATCTTGACCAAAGGTGTGAAACTCCTTGCTGGCAACTGCTAGTCCCAAGCCTGTTGGGCATTGGTGTATTCTTCCCATATCTGGATGTTGTTTTTACATTTTTGAGCAAACTTATTTAGCTATTTGGCCATTTCTACCAAGGAAGTCACTATGTTGGGGGGTGCTCAAGGTGATATGACATGGTAGGATGGCAGGGTGGTTAATGAATTGTATCCATTTAGCTTTAAAACATGTTTCTCTTAGAATATTTTGATAATAATGGCTCTCTATTCGTGAGGAGTCACATTTGGAATTAATTGCAAGGGAGCATTTGTCCCAGCTTTGTTCTTGCCACTTACATCCTTCCCATTCTGTACTTCATAGATAATTGTGTTTGCAGGTTTTGTGGCTCCCATGATAAATATCTGGTGCACTCATCACACATAAGAACTTATGTTCAGTTGTGGGCAAAAGCTATGAAATTCAGCACAACAGACTATTCAACTACATCTTCTGTGGATCAGGACATGTGGACAATTCAACCTAAAAAGGTGGTGTGATGGGTGCAGCTGCAGTGGATGCAACTTGAAAAGCCTCAGGTGTGGACAATTCAACCTAAAAATGTAGTGTGATGGGTACAACTGCAGTGGTTGTAAAGCCTCAGGAGTTGTCTATGGGTTTCCATGACTCATGAGGGATGAATTCACATTTTGTACCCATTTATTTGCAGAATTTTCTCATTAAGTATTGGTTTAGGACTCAAGACTATGTTCTCTAGTGATAAACCTCAACTCAGAAAGTTGTATATGATATCTCCTTGTCCTTGATGCAAGTATTTTAACTCCGAACCTTGTACTTGTTCCCTGACTCAAAATTTGTCTAATATGATATAAAATGTTAAGTCATGTTGAAGATGGAATTTATTACTATAATTTTTAAAATTTAGAACAATATCTTCATAGTTGGTGGGTTCTAACTTTTCTTAATTTTTTGTATATCTTCATAATTGCACCGATTTTTTGCAGAGGCTTTTGTAATATTATCTTTCATAGCTGCAATCTCGTATTTTCCTAGAAGATTTTTTTAATAATATCTTTTCTGAGATGTAACTGATTTTTCTGTATTTAGGAAAAGAAATATGACCTTGGTAATTTTAGTATCTTTTCATATGTTTGAGAGAATAAGTAAAATTCTTTAAATTTTGAAACAACCAATCAAAAATTCTGCCATATCCGTAAATATAATAGCTAGTTAACGAGAACCTTATCATTTTCATTCTTGGATTCATGTTTTTCGTCTTTTCAAGGATTAAATTAGTAAGGGATTAATAATTTAATTATGGTTTTCATTGTTGGCTCATGTTATTTGGGACATGCAGGTCACATTGTACCATCATACTCTCACAGTAAATCTTAATTATTGTATAACAGAAGCTTAGGGTGTCTGGTCATAAAGTATATACATTGTGTAAAGTGCATTTGGAGATGATAATGTAATTTGGCATGTGCCCTCTAATGCCACAATATTCCCTAATTCATTAGAGTGTATTTTCTTTTAAACTTCAATCTTCTATCTGTTAGCTCTAACAAATTTAGCGTCATGCTAGTGATTAATTTGAAAGTGTATTTTAGTGGAAAAATTCACTGTTTTTTGGTGGAATAGTTCATAATTTATTTTGATCTTTTTTTGCAAGTGTACTAATCATGATGATGAATGTGTGGTTTACTTCAGAGGGTTCTCAGTTCTTTCTAGATACGTTTTTCATCATTTTCTTTGAATAATTCTCTAGTGCTTTACCTTCATATTTTATCCCTTGCATAATTGCTCCTGAGGTCCATGTTGTTATGTTTATTGGCTGTTTCTCTGGAAACTTTTTCCTGAGGTTCTACAAGGTAAATCCAAATGCAAAAAATACTATTTACAGTTATTATTATTTCAGTTCCAGACATTTATAGTGATACTTGAATTTATGGGTCTGGATTTATTTATTATTCTAGAGTCAATATAGTGGTTAATTGTGTTCAGAATGGATTTTTCTCATATTTTCTTCAACTTGAGTTGTTCCTTTCCTGTTGCATGTTCCTTTATATTGCTATGTTGTGATCCAAATTTCTAGTTTTTCTTTCTAGTTATTCTCCTACATGGTACATGCTTTGATAGATTATATCAAAAGTCTTACCAATATGATAACATTGATTGTTGTATGTGGAAATTTTTGTTCAGGATGGTCCATTACAGAATCAAGATGAGGAGCTAGACCATGAAATTGCACTTTCTCTTTCTGAAGAACTAACCAAATCAGATGGTATATGATGGAAATTTCATTTTTTACAGTTACTTTTAGTTTAATTGTATCATTTAGCTCGTTGCTTTTCATATATTCAATTAAACTTTTGTTTCTTAACAAGACTTTGTCATTTCCATGTTTTAGTGAAACTGTTTATGGTTTGATACTCTCATACAAACTTTATCAAGTTACATGCACCCTCATTAGAAAAAACAATAGAAATTTTCTTTCCATGACTATCTTTCTTTGTTATTGTTGACTTAAGAAAGTCTTTTAGCTAAGAAACTAGTTTCAAGGTTATGGCATAACTTGTCATATATATTGAACAGAAGTTATATCCAAAATGTTAACTTTTAAACTACTTTGCTGGTTTTAGGCTTTCCATTTAAAATATACTTCAGTTTGAAATCTGAACGAGTTGTTCCATATACTTTGTTGTCGCTCCTAGAGACAGCCTAGAGTTGTGATAGACCAGTGCCTAGGACATCTTATATAGCAAGGAGCATATGGTATGACAGAGGGAGTCATCAATAAAAAGCTCTCGTGCTATCTCTTGTAAAACAAGGAATATTAATTTGAATGGGACCAAGACCTTCAGAAACTGATACAGAGATAGGAATACTGCAGAGGCAACGTGCAAAACTCCAATATAAAAGCAATAGACAATTCAGAGACAGCTTACTACAAAGAGGGCCAATTCAGAAAAACCTCACAGAAATAAATTATCAGAAGATGTATGTAGTGAATGAAATATTGAGAAGATATTAGTTATCATTGAGCTGATATCTAGATACACAATACCACCACGCATGGGCTTACCAATATAAGAATCCATACATGACAATAGCGTTTTAAAAACACCCTCCCAAAGAAACTAATATAGTAGAAACATGGTTTAGATGAATAGTGGAACAGAATATCATGCATGAGCCATATTTAAAGCACTTGACTAATTCGAGCATGGGTATCAACTAGAATAAATCCATACCAAAAATCAGTGAGCCACTCGCATTCCAAAACATGATACAGGAAAGATGGATGAAATGAAATGATATATTAAAATAACACATAAGAGAGAAAGTTACACACTGTGAAATACCAAAGACCAGAATCCTCTTTAACAGATGGAACTCCTCCTCACTGAGACCCTATGGGCTCTGAGCCTTCATACTAGAGTTCTACAAAATGTATACAAAAAGCCTTTCACAGCATAATTTTCTGATAAAATATGGAACCCCAAATTATCTGTTCTTTGGGAGCTTTATAGGAGAACAAGAAAGCTCCAAAAGGGAGTAGGTGATGAAAATTTAATTTGCCTAATTACAACAAAATGGCAGAAACGTGCACACCCATACTGCTTGATGACTTTGTAATGTTGTTTGTACCCTGCTACTTGCTTATAGAAATAAATGCACTGGGTAGAAAACTCTTCAGGAACACGGTAGAGGAATAAAAACATCATGGGCAGTTTGTCCTTTCGTGAAAGAAAATTATGCTAAAATGAAACCTGGAGGGTATTGTTTCTTGTGCATTGTACCCTCTGCCTTCTAAACCTTGGATTAAGGCTTAAGATCTTCAATGCTGAACGTTGAATTCATCGATCATCCACTGATATTTCTCTGCTGCTCCATTAATATCCCCATCTGCGCAATCTATGGTTTGAATGACTCTGGAGGGTTTGACAGATTTGAACCCTGCTTCTTTAATGGAAGTCTTGTCAATTTACCTTCCCAGGCCTTTCTTTATAATTACAGGCTCTGAGAAATGGTCCTTTGATGTGCTCTGCTACTGCAATCAAGACTGTAAATCATGGCCGTTTTCTGCTGCTGTAACCCTGCAAAACCTGCAAACTCGTTAAGAAAACAAATGCATGGGGATGACGATCCAGTGGGGATGAATGTGTAGCAATGCGGCATGATGAAATGGCAGAAGTATGCGGGGTGGCGATGAAAAATGTAGTTGAACAATGGTGGATGGACTGGCCAAAGTTACAACGTAAAACATTAAAATATGACATATGAATGGAATATATAAATGGCAGAGGAAAAATGCGATAAACACGTGGGACGGTGACATGGAGGAAGACTGGGTTAAGGTTGGGGCGATCAAATCTGTACCGTCCGATCTCAGGAGGAGATCAACGGCTGTGAATGCATCGGAGGTGATGGACAGTGGGCCAGGGGCACTGTACACTTGGATTAACACCTGTGCATCTCCGTAGTGCGATGACCGTTGGATGGAGACCCTTAGATCAGACGGCTATTGTTGAGTCTCAAAAGTGTTCTCCATATTCATACATATTTCCATTATGTCATAACCATTTAGCTCTTATTTCATAGCCATTTGACCTAAAAGCCTACATCAAGTAACCATTTTCATAAATATATGGGTTAGGATCCTTGTTTTCCAAAGTTACTTATTTTATGTATTTTAAGTGAATTTATGATTAGAAACTAGAAAATTAACATAGTTTCATATATCTATATATGTGTTATGAGTTTTGTGACATGTGTAGGTTAAAAGGAGACTTCTAGAAGACTCTTATGTGGCACTCTAAAGCCAAATTCGAATTTGGTTGGAGAAGATTATGGGATCAAGAGGATATGTGTCTCACTTCCTTGTTGTATTGAAACTCTAAGAGGACATGTGTCTCATTCCTCAAGTTGTGTTGAAACTCTAGAAAGACATGTGTCTTATCATTTCCTATTTTGATTATAACTCTAGAGATGGAGGGAGAGATTCATGGGCTCCCATTAATGAGATGACTCCTCATATTTTGTATAAATAGGAGAAGCTTTCTTCTATCATAGGTAATGAGGAAGTAATGAAAAAGTAGTAGAGAAGTCTTTTGTAACAAAGTTCAAGATGGAATGGGATGTAGATTTGTGAGTTCTTTTTAATAGAGAAATTCAGTTCTTTGATGATGTTTTGATTACAACTTTAAGGAGCTGAAGGACTTCACCAAATTGGTAGCAGAGGGCCCCTGCTATCCAAGGAGGCTTTTACATGTTTTCTAGATAAGTTGCTTTCAATTTTGTTTTGTCATATTTCTTTACTTAGATTGCTTTTTGAAATCATAGCTTTTAGCATAATTTTTCATGGCAGCCCGGGCATTTGCACATAGTTTTATAATGACTAATGACATGGAATCCATCTTGTCCTTCTGCTAATTTACTTTTCTTAGTTTTTGTTTAATTCCAGCACTATTTGTTTATTTCAGTCTTGCACATTTGCTTTAGTAGTTAGATTTAGATATTAAGTTGCTCATGTCATTTTCAGTTACCTCCGAAAGCCACAGCTGGACTGATGGTGAGGGATTGAAGTATGAGTGTGTAGTTTGATATTAGTTTACTTTCTGCAAGTTAGATATATTAAATTACTCATGTCATTTTCAGTTACCTCCGAAAGCCACAGCTGGACTGATGGTGAGGGATTGAAGTATGAGTGTGTAGTTTGATATTAATTTACTTTCTGCAAGTTAGATATATTAAATTGCTCATGTCATTTTCAGTTACCTCCGAAAGCCACAGCTGGACTGATGGTGAGGGATTGAAGTATGAGTGTGTAGTTTGATATTAGTTTACTTTCTCCAAGTTAGATATATTAAATTGCTCATGTCATTTTCAGTTACCTCCGAAAGCCATAGCTGGACTAATGGTGAGGGATTGAAGTATGAGTGTGTAGTTTGATATTAGTTTCTTTTTCTGCAAATTAGATATTAGATTGCTCAAGTTGTTTATGATTACCTCCGAAAGCCATAGCGAGACTAATGGTGAGGGGTCAGAATATGAGTTGATGTAATTTGATTTTAGTTTTACTTTACTTGCAATCTTTTCTTTGAGTAGAGTTTCTTTTGTGTTTAGACAGCAGCAAGGATAATGAGTTTCATGATCAATAGTTCACTGTTTGCTTGATTAGAATAGTGATGCAATTTTCATTTCCTTTTAGGAATTAATTTTGTCATTGTGTGTTTTAAAATTCTTTTGAAGTTTGGAAAACCATTAGAAGGACATCATTGTCTTGAATATTTGTCTCCATACTTGTCTTTTAGAATTTCATAAAAATCCAAAAAGGACAAAAAGTAAGAGATAGGTTATCTTGCACATATAGTGCGCCACACTTCGTCAGCTTACGAATCCCTGGTTGATAATTTATGTTAGCAATTTAGGACACACTAAATTGACCAAACATTTTGGCGTCGTTGCCGGGGAAGTGTAACTAGGTAGCCTTATTTCTTACATCTAAAAAAAATTAATAATTCTTGAGTATGCTCTCCTCTTGCACTTTGTGTGATCTGGAGGATCAGAAAAAGGATTGTTATGTAAAAAAAAATTAATAATTCTTGAGTATGCTCTCCTCTTGCACTTTGTGTGATCTGGAGGATCAGAAAAAGAATTGTTATGTGAAAAAGAAAAAAAAAAAGAGACAAAATAAAACTTCATCATTTCAATTGATTCAACAATTTAAAAAAAAAAATTGTTTTCATGAAAAACTTTGATTTCAATAAATTGTTTTGTTTAATGAATATATATGTGTATTTTTAAATTTTTGAAAATATAACATACATAATTTTATTAAACAAATCAATTAAAATATATATATATATATATATATATATATATATATATATAAAATTAAATTGTTTTGTTACTAAGATATATATGTATATTTTTAAAATTTTTGAAAATATACATATATATAATTTTAATAACAAATCATTTAAAAAAAAGAAAAAGAAAAAGAAAAATCAATAAATTTTTTTGTTTAGTAAATTACATATGTATATTTTTAATTTTTCAAAATATAACATGTGTAATTTTATTAACCAAAAAAAAAAAAAAAATCAATAAACAAAATGAAATGGCCATGGCATTTTGAAAAAATGAATTACTCTCAACAGAAAACATAAAAATTCAACCATTTACGATGCTTGCAGCTGTATTATGGCTTGGAAACATCAGATTTTTTTTGCTTCTGATAATGAAAATCACGTAGAAGTTGAAAATCATGGAGTTAGAGATGCGGCAAAGCTGCTAGGTTGCAGTGTTTCAGAGCTTATGACAGCATTATCGACCCGTAGGATTCAAGCTGGAAAAGACATCATCGAATTCCCCAAATCCTTGAAAGAATTTGTGAAGCATTCGTGCAATCTCTCGCCATTCGAACCTATCAAGTTCCCAAATGCCAATTCCTTTTATTATACCAGGCCTGTCAGCCTTACCAATGCTGCCCACCATCACCAAACGCTCCTTGAGATTCATAAGAACACCACATGTAAGAGAAAAAGGCATTGAAATTGACAAAATTTTAAAAGAGGCAAAACGTGCCTTGATTGAACTGAAGAATGCCTAGGTGAAGGATAAGCATGGGCAATAGTTGCAAATACAAATCTGATTTGGAAGGTTGACGAGAATCGTCCCAAAGAACAAGTGTTTGCAGAGATTGATGCAGCTATAACCGAACCTGAAAGAAAAAAAACAGAGGTCAAAGCAATTCAGATTGAAATATTTTTGCAAGTTACCAAAATCAATGATGCTCGAGCACGTGGAGCTCTAAACGGGAATTGATTTAATTCTGACACATTGACATGAGAAACGCAAATGTTATTGACACATCATTTTCAAACACGTTTTCTGATCGATTGAGGATGAATTTTGAAAAACCGAGACATGGGTTTTTTCGCCAACATGGTCAATTAGATAACCCAGAAATCGTTTTACGAAATTCGTGGCGATCTGGTAGAATTTCTCGGTTCTTTGAAGGCCATTTTTGCCTGCCGCGTGAGGAAAAACGGTTTTCTGTTTGCACAGTGGAGAGTTTGAACGGCACTTTGCTTGATTTCACCCGTAATCTGAAGAAGACGAATTTGAAATCAAATCAAATTCTTATCGTGGCATTCAATCCACATTCCACTGACCACTCTCATCTTCACGGCTACACATCATTTTTTTGAGCGTTGGAAATGTCATGTGGATGGCAGTGATATACGGTTTAAAGCTTACTTTTTCTGGTCAAGATCTTGTCCACTTAAAAGATGGCATGGGGATATACAATGCGAGTTCAATACATCACCAAACTGAGAAGCATTCACCTGATTCAAGACGGTTGGGCCTTTCCCAAATGGCTTATGTGAAAGACGTGAAATAGAGAGCTTAGTGGTGGATCATGCTCAAATTGCAATGAGCTTCCTTTGAATGAAGAGAAGATGATACAGCCTGCTACGTTCCAATGGAGAATTGCTCGAAAAAAAAAATGCCACATGAGGACGAGAATGACATTCTTGTTTTTAGTTTTTATTTTTAATTTTCTTATTTAATAAATTGTTTTGTTTAAATTATATATGTATATATATATATTTTAAAATGTAACATATATAATATTTGAAAAAAAAAAAAAAAAATTGTATTTTTCAATTTTGTTATTTAAAAAAAAAAAAAAAAAAAATTGCATTTCTCTTTTTCAATTTTGTTATAATAAAAAAAAAAAAATTGCAATTCTCTTTTTCAATTTTGTTTTGATTATTAAATTTAAAAAAAAAAATGTATAATTTTGAATCAATGAAATGAATAAGTTATTTGCTCACTTTTCTGAAGGTATTGATTAATTTTGGACTGATGATGAAAGATGAATGGCTAACTTTTTATTCAAGATTTTTAGCTACAGAAACCGTCGACATTCTGCAGCTAAAGTCCAATTCCACAGTTGTTCTCCAATTCCGCAGCTGAAAAACCTCATTGTTCAAATCAGCCTAACTTTCTCATACAAAATCAGATTTTGATGATTCAAGTATCATTGGAAAGGTCTCAACAAGATCTATACAATGAGAAATCCATCATTAGAGTTTGAAATGGTAAATAATGAAATAAATTGTTGAAAAGAAGCTACATTCAACTTGAGGCACTAATTCCAAAACAGGTATAAATTCTTTTGATTTTTTCTTTGAGAACTTGTTTCATTAATACAAATTCTTAGTTTTGTGTGTAAATATCATAACTAGAGAGATTGATCACCTCTCTCCTTTGATAATCTTACATTCCATTGCAGAAGAAGTATTAGTTTTTTTTGCAGGTTCTAGGAGGAAAGACAAATAACTACAAGAGAATGGTGTCTCTCTAAGAGACCAATTTGTTTCATAAGAAGATGATCAGCAACAAAGAGGAAATATGCTGATGTAAAATCAGATCCAAACATTTGAAAAACTTTCAGATACTATTGTCTCCATCACATCCATACCTCATAATAAACCATTCACCTCATTTCACTTCATATTTTCCATTTACATTCACATCCACTTTCCATTTCCTTTTGTCCATTCATAACCCACAAATAAAAGCAAGAGGCTCATTCACATGCTTATTGCTCATTGCCATTTCTACTCTCCATTGCCATCTTCCATTTTCATTTTCCATTTCTTGTCATTTTCATTCCGCAAATAAGCCCTGCTTCAATGCAAATTATTGAGTCCATAGTCCTTTGAGTCTAAGTTCTTTGTAAAAACACCTTGAGGCTTGCATGCCTTAATGGAAAGTTCTCATGTTGACAAACAATGGGAATACATTAAGGTCTCTTGTTCTTCAGATCTTCTAGGTGACTCGACATCAGCAAAATCATTCGTACCTAGCAAGATGTGTTTGGGCATCTTGACTCTCATTGTCATCAATGGTGAGAGTTCTCGTGTTGACTAGTGGCATCCATTAATGGCTATTAAGTCAACAATTTCCTACTATGTCCGACATTAGAACATCTTTTCACATAGTAGGAATTATGCCAATGAGTTTTGAAGACATGAAGACTATTATTTTCAGCATTTTGGAGCAGATTCAGCAAGTTTTAGTAGAAGCAATAAAAAGTCATCTCATCTCTTTATCCATGACTCCTCTTGTTTAGCCACTTGAAGAAGAATATGATTAGAATTTTGCAGCCACCACACATACACAACTCATCCACATTTAAGGTAAGTGAAGGTATGTTGTTTTCTAATTTTTAGTCATGTAATTCATTAGAATGCTAAAATTATAACTTTGGAAAAATTCCTCACTCCCTTTTTCACATTGTCATATCTTTAGTTGGGGGGAAGGGACATCATTTCATATCCACATGTCATACTTCCCAACCAACTATTGCTGCAACATGATCCAAAAGATTATATGCCTTGCAAAAGATCAATTCATTGATGAAGTAATTGATTCTAAATTTTTTCATGAACTTTGATACAACAAAGAAAATAAAGCATTGTTACACAAGAACCAATGCTTAAAAAAAAAAAAAAAATGGTTGTCACACAAGAACCAACCATTGAAAAATAAAATAAAATGTTGCAATCAAATATACTTTGCCAAAAAGGAAAATATCAAGAAGCAAAGTTTGGAATGAATCTATATGAGTCAAAACTCATAAAAGATCAACTCATGGACAAATGAATCATTGCAATGGTTGCATGAGGACATGCAACAACTTCAGTTGGGGGGTATGTTGAGTCTCAAAATTGTTCTCCATATTCATACATATTTCCATTATGTCATAACCATTTAGCTCTTATTTCATAACCATTTGACCTAAAACCCTACATCAAGTAACCATTTTCATAAATATATGGGTTAGGATCCTTGTTTCCCAAAGTTATTTATTTTATGTATTTTAAGTGAATTTATGATTAGAAACTAGAAAATTAACATAGTTTCATATATCTATATATGTGTTATGAGTTTTGTGACATGTGTAGGTCAAAAGGAGACTTATAGAAGACTCTTATGTGGCACTCTAAAGCCAAATTCGAATTTGGTTGGAGAAGATTATGGGATCAAGATAATATGTGTCTCACTTCCTTGTTGTATTGAAACTCTAAGAGGATATGTGTCTCATTCCTCAAGTTGTGTTGAAACTCTAGAAAGACACGTGTCTTATCATTTCCTATTTTGATTATAACTCTAGAGATGGAGGGAGAGATTCATGGACTCCCATTAATGAGATGACTCCTCATATTTTGTATAAATAGGAGAAGCTTTCTCCTATCATACGTAATGAGGAAGTAATGAAAAAGTAGTAGAGAAGTCTTTTGTAACAAAGTTCAAGATGGAATGAGATGTAGATTTGTGAGTTCTTTTTAATAGAGAAATTTAGTTCTTTGATGCTATTTTGATTACAACTTTAAGGAGCTGAAGGACTTCACCAAATTGGTAGCAGAGGGCCCCTGCTATCCAAGGAGGCTTTTACATGTTTTTTAGATAAGTTGCTTTCAATTCTGTTTTGTCATATTTCCTTACTTAGATTGCTTTCTGAAATCATAGCTTTTAGCATAATTTTTCATGGCAGCCCGGGCATTTGCACATAGTTTTATAATGACTAATGACATGGAATCCATCTTGTCCTTCTACTAATTTACTTTTCTTAGTTTTTGTTTAATTCCAGCACTATTTGTTTATTTCAGTCTTGCACATTTGCTTTAGTAGTTAGATTTAGATATTAAGCTGCTCATGTCATTTTCAGTTACCTCCGAAAGCCACAGCTGGACTGATGGTGAGGGATTGAAGTATGAGTGTGTAGTTTGATATTAGTTTACTTTCTGCAAGTTAGATATATTAAATTGCTCATGTCATTTTCAGTTACCTCCGAAAGCCACAGCTGGACTGATGGTGAGGGGTTGAAGTATGAGTGTGTAGTTTGATATTAGTTTACTTTCTGCAAGTTAGATATATTAAATTGCTCATGTCATTTTCAGTTACCTCCGAAAGCCACAGCTGGACTGATGGTGAGGGATTGAAGTATGAGTGTGTAGTTTGATATTAGTTTACTTTCCGCAAGTTAGATATATTAAATTTCTCATGTCATTTTCAGTTACCTCCGAAAGCCACAGCTGGACTGATGGTGATGGATTGAAGTATGAGTGTGTAGTTTGATATTAGTTTCTTTTTTCTGCAAATTAGATATCAGATTGCTCAAGTTGTTTATGGTTACCTCCAAAAGCCATAGCTGGACTAATGGTGAGGGATCAGAATATAAGTTGATGTAATTTGATTTAGATTTACTTTGTTGCAATTCTTGGATTTCTTTAAGCATAGTTTCTTTTGTATTTGGACAACAGCAAGGATAATGAGTTTCATGATCAATAGTTCACTGTTTGCTTGATTAGAATAGTGATGCAATTTTCATTTCCTTTTAGGAATTAATTTTGTCATTGTGTGTTTTAAAATTCTTTTGAAGTTTGGAAAACCATTAGAAGGACATCATTGTCTTGAATATTTGTCCCCATACTTGTCTTTTAGAATTTCATAAAAATCCAAAAACGACAAAAAGTAAGAGATAGGTTATCTTGCACATATAGTGCGCCACACTTCGTCAGCTTACGAATCCCTGATTGATAATTTATGTTAGCAATTTAGGACACACTAAATTGACCAAACATTTTGGCGCCGTTGCCGGGGAAGTGTAACTAGGTAGCCTTATTTCTTACATCTAAAAAAAAATTAATAATTCTTGAGTATGCTCTCCTCCTGCACTTTGTGTGATCTGGAGGATCAGAAAAATGATTGTTATGTAAAAAAAAATTAATAATTCTTGAGTATGCTCTCCTCTTGCACTTTGTGTGATCTGGAGGATCAGAAAAAGAATTGTTATGTGAAAAAGAAAAAAAAGAAAAAAAAAAGAGACAAAATAAAACTTCATCATTTCAATTGATTCAACAATTTTATAAAAAAAAGTTGTTTTCATGAAAAACTTTGATTTCAATAAATTGTTTTATTTAATGAATATATATGTGTATTTTTAAATTTTTGAAAATATAACATACATAATTTTACTAAACAAATCAATTAAAAAAAAAAAAAAAATAAAAAATAAAAAATATAAAAAAAAGATTAAATTGTTTTATTACTAAGATATATATGTATATTTTTAAAATTTTTGAAAATATACATATATATAATTTTAATAACAAATCATTTTAAAAAAAGAAAAAGAAAAAGAAAAATCGATAGAATTATTTTGTTTAGTAAATTACATATGTATATTTTTAATTTTCAAAATATAACATGTGTAATTTTATTAACCAAACAAAACAAAAACAAATCAATAAACAAAATGAAATGGCCATGGCATTTTGAAAAAATGAATTACTCTCAACAGAAAACATAAAAATTCAACCATTTACGATGCTTGCAGCTGTATTATGGCTCGGAAATATCAGATTTTTTGCTTCTGATAATGAAAATCACGTAGAAGTTGAAAATGATGGAATTAGAGATGCTGCAAAGCTGCTAGGTTGCAGTGTTTCAGAGCTTATGACAGCATTATCGACCCATAGGATTCGAGCTGAAAAAGACATCATCAAATTCTCCAAATCCTTGAAAGAATTTGTGATGCATTCGTGCAATCTCTCGCCATTCAAACCTATCAAGTTCCCAAATGCCAATTCCTTTTATTATACCAGGCCTGTCAGCCTTACCAATGCCACCCACCATCACCAAACGCTCCTTGAGATTCATAAGACGTGCTTTCTAATTATACAAATCTGATTTGGAAGGTTGACGGAAATCGTCCCAAAGAACAAGTGTTTGCAGAGATTGATGCAGCTATAACCGAACCTGAAAGAAAACAAACAGAGGTCAAAGCAAAATAGGCTATGGGTGGCAATTAGTGTAGGGTGTCAAATGCATCATGTGCATAGAGTAATTGTTGCAAGCCAAAATCTGTTGGAAAGATCCATTTTTTTGAAGAATTCGGATTGAAATATTTGTGCAAGTTACCAAAATCACAGCAATTAACTCAGGCACGTGGAGCTCTAGCAGAATTGATTTTATTCTGACGCATTGGCTCCTGATTTTATTTGACACATCAATTTGAAAGAGAAAAGAATTTTATGAACGATTGAGGATGAATTTTGAAAATCCACGACATGGGTTTTTTCGCCAACATGGTCAATTAGATAACCCAGAAATCGTTTTACAAAATTCATGGCGGTTTGGGAGAATTTCTCGGTTCTTTGAAGACCATTTTTACCTGCCGCGTGAGGAAAAACGGTTTTCTGTTTGCACAGTAAAGAGTTTGAACGGCACTTTGCTTGATTTCACCGTGTCCCGAAGAAGACGAATTTGAAATGAAATCAAATTCTTATCGTGGCATTCAATCCACGTTCCACGACCACTCTCATCTTCATTTTGCCCACATCATTCGTTTGAGCGTTAAAATGTCATGTGGATGGCGATGATATACGGTTTTAAAGCTTTGATGTGGTCAGATCTTGTCCACTTAAAAGATGGCATGGGGATATACAATCTCCCAGTTGATACATCACCAAGGCGAGAAGCATTCACACGATTCCAGGCAGTTGGCCTTTCTCAAAATGGCATATGTGAGCATGAAATGAGAACTGGAGATAGATCATTACTGCCTAATTATGACCATGTTCTTGAACCAGTGATGATATGTCTGTTTCATGGTGACAAAAAGCCCTCCATGGAATGAATGGCTTCTAACTTTGCATTTTATTTTTATTTTCTTATTGTCTGATTGTTTTGTTTAAATTATATATGTATATATATATATATATAATTTTATTTACAAATCATTTAAAAAAAAAAAAATTCTCTTTTTCAATTTGTTATTAAAAAAAAATAAAAAAAAATTTGCATTTCTCTTTTGTTGTTAACAAAAAATAATAATAATAATAATAATAATTTTGAATCAATGAAATGAATAAGTTATTTGCTCACTTTTTCTAAAGGTATTGATTAATTTTGGACTGATGATGAAGGATGAATGGCTAACTTTTTATTCAAGATTTTTAGCTACAGAAACCGTCGACATTAAACGACTAAAGTCGATTCGCAATTTATTCAATTAAGCCAATTTGTGAAAAACCTCATTGTTCAAATCAGCGTAACTTTCTCATACAAAATCAGATTTTGATGATTTAAGTATCGTTGGAAAGGTCTCAACAAGATCTACACAATGAGAAATCCATCATTAGAGTTTAAAATGGTAAATAAATAAATAAATTGCTGAAAAGAAGCTACATTCAACTTGAGGCACTAATTCCAAAACATGTATAAATTCTTTTGACTTTTCCTTTGAGAACTTGTTTCATTAATACAAATTCTTAGTTTTGTGTGTAAATATCATAACTAGAGAGATTGATCACCTCTCTCCTCTGATAATCTTACATTCCATTGCAGAAGAAATACTAGTTTTTTTTGCAGGTTCCAGGAGGAAAGACAAATAACTACAAGAGAATGGTGTCTCTGTAAGAGACCAATTTGTTTCATAAGAGGATGATCAGCAACAAAGAGAAAATATGCTGATGTAAAATCAGATCCAAACATTTGAAAAACTTTCAGATACTATTATCTCCATCGCATCCATACCTCATAATAAACCATTCACCTCATTTCACTTCATATTTTCTATTTACATTCACATCCACTTTCCATTTCTTTTTGTCCATTCACCCAACCCACAAAATAAAAACAGAGGCTCATAAATGCTTATTGCTCATTTCCATTTCTACTCTCCATTGCCATCTTCCATTTTATTCTTCCATTTCTTGTCATTTTCATTCCGCAAATAAGCCCTGCTTCAATGCAAACTATTGAGTCTAAGTTCTTTGTAAAACACCTTGAGGCTTGCATGCCTTAATGGCAAGTTTTCATGCTGACAAACAATGGGAATACATTAATGTTTCTTGTTCGTCAGATCTTCTAGGTGACTCGACATCACCAAAATCATTCGTACCTAGCAAGATGTGTTTGGGCATCTTGATTCTCATTGTCATCGATGGTGAGAGTTCTCGTGTTGACTGGTGGCATCCATTAATGGCCACTAAGTCAACAATTTCCTACTATGTTCGACATCAGAACATCTTTTCACATAGTAGGAATTATGCCAATGAGTTTTGAAGACATGAAGAGTATTATTTTCAGCATTTTGGAGCAGATTCAGCAAGTTTTAGTAGAAGCAATAAAAGTCATCTTATCTCTTTATCCATGACTCCTCTTGTTCAGCCACTTGAAGAAGAATATGATCGAAATTTTGAAAATTTTGCGACCACCACACATACACAACTCATCCACATTTAAGGTAAGTGAAGGTATGTTGTTTTCTAATTTTTAGTCATGTAATTCATTAGAGTGCTAAAATTGTAACTTTGGAAAAATTCTTCACTCCCTTTTTCACATTGTCATATATTTAGTTGGGGGGAAGGGACATCATTTCATATCCACATGTCATACACTATCACACATTTTCATTTCATTTCCATACACATATACATCCCAACCAACTATTGTTGCAACATGATCCAAAAAGATTATATGCCTTGCAAATGATCAATTCATTGATGAAGTAATTGATTTTAAATGTTTTCATGAACTTTGATGCAACAAAAAAAAAATAAAGCATTGTTACACAAGAATCAATGCTTCAAAAAAAAAAAAAAAAGTTGTCACACAAGAACCAACCATTGAAAAAAAAAAAAAAAAAAATGTTGCAATCAAATGTATTATACTTTGCCAAAAAGGAAAATATCAAGAAGCAAAGTTTGGAATGAATCTATATGATTCTAAACTCATAAAAGATCAACTCATGGACAAATGAATCATTGCAATAGTTGCATGAGGACATGCAACAACTTCAGTTGGGGGTATGTTGAGTCTCAAAAGTGTTCTCCATATTCATACATATTTCCATTAAGTCATAACCATTTAGCTCTTATTTCATAGCCATTTGACCTAAAACCCTACATCAAGTAACCATTTTCATAAATATATGGGTTATGATCCTTGTTTTCCAAAGTTATTTATTTTATGTATTTTAAGTGAATTTGTGATTAGAAAGCCCAGAAAATTAACATAGTTTCATATATCTATATGTGTTATGAGTTTTGAGACATGTGTAGGTCAGGAGACTTCTAGAAGACCCTTATGTGGCACTCTAAAGCCAAATTCGAATTTGGTTGGAGAAGATTATGGGATCAAGAGGATATGTGTCTCACTTCCTTGTTGTATTGAAACTCTAAGAGGATATGTGTCTCATTCCTCAAGTTGTGTTGAAACTCTAGAAAGACATGTGTCTTATCATTTCCTATTTTGATTATAACTCTAGAGATGGAGGGATAGATTCATGGACTCCCATAAATGAGATGACTCCTCATATTTTGTATAAATAGGAGAAGCTTTCTCCTATCATAGGTAATGAGGAAGTAAGGAAAAAGTAGTAGAAAAGTCTTTTGTAACAAAGTTCAAGATGGAATGGGATGTAGATTTGTAAGTTCTTTTTAATAGAGAAATTCAGTTCTTTGATGTTGTTTTGATTACAACTTCAAGGAGCTAAGAACTACACCAAATTGGTAGCAGAGGGCCCCTGCTATCCAAAGAGGCTTCTACATGTTTTCTAGATAAGTTACTTTCAATTCTGTTTTGTCATATTTCCTTACTTAGATTGCTTTCTGAAATCATAGCTTTTAGCATAATTTTTCATGGCAGCCCGGGCATTTGCATATAATTTTATAATGACTAATGACATGGAATCCATCTTGTCCTTCTGCTAATTTACTTTTCTTAGTTTTTGTTTAATTCCAGCACTATTTGTTTATTTCAGTCTTGCACATTTGTTTTAGTAGTTAGATTTAGATATTAAACTGCTCATGTCATTTTCAATTACCTCCGAAAGCCATAGCTGGACTAATGGCGAGGGATTGAAGTATGAGTGTGTAGTTTGATATTAGTTTACTTTTCTGCAAGTTAGATATTAAGCTGCTCATGTCATTTTCAGTTACCTCCGAAAGCCATAGCTAGACTAATGGCAAGGGATTGAAGTATGAGTGTGTAGTTTGATATTAGTTTAATTTTCTACAAGTTAGATATATTAAAATGCTCATGTCATTTTCAGTTACCTCCGAAAGCCATAGCTGGACTAATGGTGAGGAATTGAAGTATGAGTGTGTAGTTTGATATTAGTTTATTTTTCTGCAATTTAGATATTAAATTGCTCATGTCATTATCAGTTACCTCCGAAAGCCATAGTGAGACTAATGGTGAGGGATTGAAGTATGAATGTGTAGTTTGATATTAGTTTATTTTCTTTCTGCAAATTAGATATCATATTGCTCAAGTTGTTTATGATTACCTCCGAAAGCCATAGCGAGACTAATGGTGAGGGGTCAGAATATGAGTTGATGTAATTTGATTTTAGTTTTACTTTACTTGCAATCTTTTCTTTGAGTACAGTTTCTTTTGTGTTTAGACAACAACAAGGATAATGAGTTTCATGATCAATAGTTCACTATTTGCTTGATTGGAATAGTGATGAAATTTTCATTTCCTTTTAGGAATTAATTTTGTCATTGTGTGTTTTAAAATTCTTTTGAAGTTTGGAAAACCATTAGAAGGACATCATTGTCTTGAATATTTGTCTCCATACTTGTCTTTTAGAATTTCATAAAAATCCAAAAAGGACAAAAAGTAAGAGATAGGTTATCTTGCACATATAGTGCGCCACACTTCGTCAGCTTACGAATCCCTGGTTGATAATTTATGTTAGCAATTTAGGACACACTAAATTGACCAAACAGCTATAATGCATATCGCTCCGTATCCTCAGTCGAACTATAACGCGTAATGAGGTAGCGGTTTTGGAATAGTGACGGAGCCACGTGTCGCGCGATGTATGGAATCGCTCCGAATTGAGAAATACCGCCCGCCTACGAAAGGTGGTGCGATAGATACCGGGCAGTTTTGAATAGTGGACGCAGGGCGGGGACCACCGGGACAGATAGATTCTGGGCCATTTATTTTACGGTTTGATCAGATGGTAGGCAGGTAGGCTACGGGCGCGGCAGAGATGAACCAAGGCCGTCCGATCTGTATAGATCGACGATTATGAACGCTCTCAATATTCATTTGATAAGCGCCTTTAGGGCCGCGACTTGGTCTAACACCCAGGTTATGTGGAGAAAAAGACTGAGGGGCTAGGGCCGAAAGGTGCCAGACTATATATATTTTCAAGTGTGGGTCTTTACCCTTTTTAATGCCATTTTGAGTTTAGAAAAGGGGAACGATAGGCGGAAAAACAATTTTTTTGGGCCAAACAGAGGGGGTTTAAAGGGGATTGTTTGTCAGAATTTAACGGAATTTAACAGAATGATGACATGATCAACAGACTTGAATAAAGAGATTTTGGTGTAAAGATTAAAAATTAGTCCATAAGGCCTCTCAGTTATTTATTTATTTTATCTGAATATGAAATTTACTATTAAATTAGAACCACTTGGCACATATACGTCAAATATCAAGATCATACTTTGTAGAGTGTTGTAGAATAAAAATAGGAGCAAGGACACTGAATTCTTTCAGTTTTCCTGGTTCTTATTCATTTGGTGTATCTTTTCACCTTTAGGGGCAATTGCTAGTTTAAAGTATAATTCTTTAAAGGGTGCTAGCTCAATGGAAGAGCATCTACTTTACAAGCAGGAGGTTGTTGGTTTGATTCCATTGTGCCCTGATATTCATAGGGAATGACAAAGATTAGTTTTTGGTGACGGATGCTCTTTTGACCATCACCAATGAGCTTATGGTGACATTTTTCGACCCTCACCAAAATATGAAATGGTGAAGGTTAACGAACACCACCATATATACGCATCAATAGTGATGACCATTAAAGGTCCATCACCATAAACTGTTGTTGTTAATATGAAATGGTGAGGGTCACTGTTTTTCATTATAGTCATTATTTGTGACAGACCTTGATGTCACCAATGAGTTTATGGTGACGTTCAATGAACATCGCCATATATATGCACCAATAGTGACGGCCATGAAAGGTCATCACAAAAAATCGTTGCTGTTCATATGAAATGGTGACGGTCACTATCTGTCATTATAATTAATATTCGTGACGGACCTTGAATGTCACCACAACACACACTTTCGGTGATGCCACCTTTGGTAACGTTTAGTTTTTTGGTGACAGAGGCTATTGTCCATCACCATTGCTCATATAAAATGGTGACGGTCACTATCCATCACTATAAATCATTATTGGTGACGGAACTTGAATGTCACCACAATGCCTATACTTTCAGCGATGCCACCTTTGGTGACATTCAGTTTTTGGTGACGAAGACTCTTTTGACCCTCACCAATGAGCTTATGGTGACCATTTTTTCCCCTCACCAATGTGATTTTTTCTTGTAGTGACATATGGTTGGGCAACTTTTCCCTTGCCCTCACAGTGCAAATCCGTCTACCTCTTCTTTGCACTAGCTCTCTGAAATAGATAGGGGTGTGTGTTCCTCATCAAATGATGCTGACCTTCCTCCCTACCTTCTCCTTTCATCTGCAATGTCTCACAATCATGTTGTTCATTGATTTTTCTTTGTCCTCCATATGTGATATCCCGGGGAATTTCTGGCAATGATACAAGAATTCCTCCTATTGGAGCATGTGCTCCTCCTTCCTCTGCATGAGGGTCTAGATATGCTCTAGATGTGATAGCGTTGTTGCCCCCATCCTTCTCTTCATCTTCAATATGAATTGGAGTCACCTTCTCAATAAGAGCATCCTCTTTTGAAAAAGGAACCTGCATGCCCTCTTGTCCAAATATATGAGACAGAGATCTTGCCTCTAGCAAGGTGTTATGCAAGATGTGAGATTTCCCACATTTTTCTGAAGTGGATTTGAGTTTTCAGGTTCTTCCAACCCATGCACAAGTTTTTATTATTTTGGTTTGTTTGGCTCTACCAAGAGTGTTTTAGAATGTTTTCCAACAAACCTCTCCACTAATCTCTTAGTGAACCTTGCATAAGAAGAAATATTGGCATTTTTTAATGAAAATGACTCAAATATCCACCAAGCATAGGCCTTACCTTCAAAGTGCAGCGCTGCAACTCTGATGGCTTCATCTTCAGAAACTTGGTGCTGCTGCAAATAGGTGTGTATCTCCTCCACCTAAGCTTTGGCTGAACATGTTGGTGATCCATCAAAAGTAGATAGAGAAAATCTATCCATGTCATGTTGCCTGCCCCTCTCCACCTTGATCTTTCAAAACTCCTGGAAAGTGATATGATCTCTAAACTTCTCAATTTGAGATTCATAATCCTGCAGAAAATCACTAAGAGTTCCCTCTTAGGCATTCCTCCTTCTTTTATCTCTCTCGTGATAGATCTGGGAATTTTACTGGGCTATGCATAATAGGGTGTAGCTGCATGCTCACACCTATCATGTGCAAATATAGACTTGGCTCTAGATCCAAACTCCTCTGGAGATTCCATCTCCCTTCTCATTTTCTTGAGATCTTCTTTAATGTTCTGCATAGATTTAGGAAGAAGCTTTGAGAGCCTCTCCTCCTTCCTTCCTCCACATAATGGAGTCTTCTCTTTTCTGTACATCTTCACTTCTCCTTCTTCTCTTGATATCATAATGGCTGAGATCCACAGGATGAGCCAAGATTATGCTCTGATACCACAGTAATATCCCAAAATGGGGATGCAGCAATACATGAACACAATTATGGAAGTATCAGTGTAAATCAAATCATAAACATGGGAGACCAAAATGGATACATTAAACCATGTATTATATCAGGAAATCCATAAATAACAGTGAGACATGAGTCATATATAGTGAAGGAACAAGCCTCCCATAAGAGATCACTCTACAAATGAACAGTTGTCACAATACAAGAATGCTGGAGACTGCTAAAATGCAGTTGAAAACACACTACTAAAAAACAATTATGTACAAAATATTTACGGCTGTTATAAGCCTAAAAATATATGCTCAATACATATCTAAGCTCAATACAAAATCCTACAAGAACCCGAGAAAGGTTTTTCAGAAATACACTCTATACAAGATGGGATCTAAGGCCCAATGACTAAAGATACACTTCAAAAATGAAGAACAAGAGTGTGTAAGGCTGAAATATAATATATCTGAAATATATCCCCTCAAATATCTCCTCCCATGAAATTATGAACCCCTTAATAACAAGGAAACACTACAAAGGAACCACCAGATCTTCTACTGAAGCTGGCTTAAAAAATAACGCATTCCCTAGTTGGAACAATGCTAGGAATGATGGGAAATGTATGACCTGATTCCAAGGATCTAAAATGTGCCCAAGAAATCTCGAAACAGATCTCCCAAGAGAAGGAAACCTTCCTCCTATGAGAAACTTGCTAAAAAAATGGGATTCTAATCCCTCCACTGCTGCACCCTACAACACAGCACAAAACCTGCAGAAAATGCGTTGATGAAGAAGTTGTAGCATGGCCTAAAAACATAAATGTGGAAATGAATACCATACTCTTCCAAGAGGCCTCTCAAGGAAAGAGGTGGGATTCCCACTCGGGAACACCTGGTGGTAAACAACACTGCAACCCTGCTAAACAACAAGAGGAAGCAAAAGTCTAAGCAGACCAATATCAAAATGAAATTCTAAAACATGATCCCAAATGGTTTCCATCCTCTTCCTTAAGTAGAATGTGAGCTTACATGTCCTTGGCCCCACTAAATTAGATCATTTCATTCATGTGATTCATCTCCCTCCAAAACTGCGCTATGCTCTAATTAATCTCCACTCCTCCTTAACAACGTTGTTGACTTGGTTGAAGTTGACTGAATCAACATGATCCAAACCCTGTTCACACATGGAAGAGATTTATTTAGCTACTAAAAGGGTCTCCTTTCACACTTAAAGTGTTTTTATTGTTGCTCAAGAGAATTATGGGCCTCCTCACCCACTTATTCTCCTACCTAGTGATAAAACAACTATAATATTCCATTTAGCTTGAAGGCTAAATTTTTGGAATATTACAAGAAAGCCTTCGATGCATTGAAAGAAAGGATCAGTACAACACCAGTACTAGCACTGCTAGATCTTCAACATCAATTTGAGATCGAGACAGATGCAATTGAATATGCCATGGGGCCAGCATTGATGCAGCACAGAAAGCCTATATGCTTTCATTCTAAGACATTCACATCAATAGTAGTTAACTTTCCTACATACGACAAGGAATTATATGCATTAGTACAGAGTGTTAAAAAGTGGAAACATTACATAATGGGAAAATAAAAAATCATACATACATATCATCAACCACTACAATATTTACACTCACAAACTAAATTGCAACAATCAAGACACTATCGTTGGATGAGTTTCTCTCAACAATTTCATCTTTTAATTAGATATAAGAAAGGCATACATAATTGTACAAATTTATAAACACAAAAATGTATTTTTGGATTCTCTTGATATAACAATTTAATCTTATGTTAAATACACAATCCTTCCACTTAATTCTTTGCGGAAATTAAATCGCCAATTGCAAACATATGAAGAAAAATCAATTGCACATAACAAGATGTTTTACTGGGAAAGCTTAAAGCTAAAAACCCCAACTATAATATATTATGTATATCATGGAATCATGTAACAATATCATACAAAGCTCATCTCAATGAGTTCTCAATATAATATAAAATTTTCACACACTGTCATGCAGAAATTTGCATATCTATGCACCAATTTCTTGCCTCCTAAGAGCCTGCCTCCACTGTGCAATCCCTATTGAAGAAGATCCTTGAATGAATTCGATGTTTTCTTGCTTGCACTATGCAATCATTATTGGAATATTTAATGTATGTGTAGATGCATTGAATGCATCACTATAGTCACAATTGACAGTTAAATACACCCTTTCAACTATCTCTCCACTAGGTCTCCACTGGATCTGACATGCAAGTAGTTAACTGTTGTATTTCTTCAGTTGCAAGTAAGAAACTACTTGTGAATTAATTAAATAATTAATTCACTCATATTTCACTAGTTTATCTTCAGTTACAACTAGCACAACTGAGTTAAACTAAATAAAAACTCCCATAACTACTCTTCCAACTCCATTACAATTTGCCACAATCAGTTATAACTAAGTTCTCTATGCATGAGTCACCAAAAACCCTAGGAATTGCGTAATTCCTTCAGCCCACTGATGTGCCACATCTGTTCACTGAAATCAAGTGCTCTAAGAGAATTAGTTACTATTTATTGTTTGATTATTATTAAGGGCTAATAATAATCGACATGCATTCTATTTTTAGATTATCGATCTACAAATAGGCTTCGCCCATCTTCTAAACATAGAGATTCATCCAAAGATAGAATTTTGTCAACCATATAGAATCAACATCCTGCAAATTTTAGAATATGCTCACCATTCTAAAAATAGACATACACCTAAAAATAGCCTGCGGGCCCCACCTAGTGAAGGTGCTTAATTTTCACTAGGCTCATCATCTTGTTGAATCTCAAAACTCCCTCTCAACAAGATAGGGATTATCCTTCACCCCGATCATGTCTCTATGGTATTCGAATCTGCTCCTGGTGAGTGCCTTTGTTAGAATATTTGCATCTTGATCTTCCATAGGAATGTACTGAAGCAACATGATCTTCACTGCACACAATCTCTAATATGAATATACTGGATATCTATATTCTTAGATCTATCATGAAACACATGATTAATTGAGAGTTTAATGAAAATTTTATTATCACAATGAATCATTGTAGGATCTAATTGAGAACCGAACAAACTGACTAGGATATTCCTCATCCAGATAGCCTCACATGTAGCTTGACTTGCTGCCATGTATTCTGCTTCTGCTGAACTGTGTGCCACAGATATCTGTTTCCTGCTGTACCAAGAAATAGTTGTAGATCCAATATTGAAAACCCCTCCTGATTTTCTCTTTTTGTCCGCTGGGCTGCCTGCGCAATCTGCATCTGTGAAGCCATGCAACTTCACCTAATTCATCTTTCTGTACCATAAGCCATACTTAGATGTGCCTTTGAGATATCACAGGACATGCTTTCCCGACTTCCAAAAGAGCTTGGTAGGCTTAACCATCGCTTGAATAAGCTGTTTCATCGCATAGCATATGTCCGGTCTTGTATTAAATAAATAAATGAGTGAACCCACCAACTGTCAATAGACAGTAGCATCCACTACCTCTACCGATGTAGCATCCTCTTTCCTCCAGTTTCCTGGAAGAGGAGTATCCATGGGTTTGCAGTCCTCCATGTGAAACTTATTGAGTATCTCCTGTGCATACTTTCCTTGAGACACAAACAGTTCAAATTCTCTCTGCCATATTTCCAATCCAAGGAAATAATGAAGGAGACCCATATCCTTCATCTCAAACTCCTTTGCAAGATCCTCCTTGCATGAGTGTATCAGCTGCTCATCACTAGTCAGTATTAAATCATCAACATAAAGAATAATCATTAAAATATTACCCTCCACTGCAATCTGGGATAGGTTTGCATTCACCTCACTCTTGGTGAAGCCAAGTCCAGTGAAATAGTTGTTGATCTGAGTGTACCAAGCACGGGGTGCTTGCTTCAGCCCATACAATGCTCTTTTGAGTCTGCATACATGTGACTCTCTACTGAAGATCTCAAATTTGATAGGTTTCTCAATGTACACTTCATCCTCAATGATCCCATTAAGGAACACAATCTTCACATCCATCTGTTGAATGTGTCAACCCATCTACATTAAGAGAGAAAGGATGGTCCTTATGGAAGAGTATTGTGTGACAAGTGCAAAGGTTTCTTCATAATCAATCCCCTTGATATGTGAGAAGGCCCAGGAAAAAAATCTTGCCTTATACTTCTTGACACTCCCATAAATGGCTTGCTTTACCTTGTAGATCCATCTTGAACCTACCACTAATTTATCAACCAACCTTGGAACAATTTCCCAAGCACTGTTTCTGATAATGGAGTCATACTCCTCCACCATGGCATCTACCCATGTGGGCTCCTGCACTGATTCCTCAAAGGAGGATGGCTCTGTCATGATACATTTTCTCATGAGAGCCATGTATCTAGTATATCGGTTAGGAGACTATCTCTGTCTGTGCTGTAAAGTAGGGACTCCTACATTTTGTGCCGCATCAAGCTTCGGCCTCTAAGATTTTGTGGTACGCCTTCACTAGTTCTGATGTTTGGCTCTGCGTGAGTGGACTCCTCCACTCCATGATCCACCTCCTGTGGCTGATCCACATCTTGAGGTTCATATTTGGGAACAAGCAGTTCCTCCTCTGCATGCAAGTGTATCTCCCTCTAAAGTGACAAATTCATGGTGTTCTCCTCATTGAATTTTATATCCCGTCACACCATAGTCATCCGACTGTTTAGAAAATACACACTATAATTATGGGGTGTTTCTGTGTACCCCAAAAATATCCCAACTTTAGTAGTTGGCTCTAGCTTCTTCCTGGCGTTCTTGGTCACATGAACATACACAGATGAGCCAAAAATCTTAAAGTGAGAAACATCCAGTTTCTTACTAGTAAAAGCTTCTTCAGGGGTACTCATGCCAAGTACTCTATGAGGACAATGGTTTTGCACATAAACAACAGTGTTGCATGATTCCACCCACAATTGCATTGGTAGGCCCTGATCATGCAACATAGCTCATGTAGCACCCACGATCATTATGTTATTCCTCTCTGCGACACCATTCTGATGTGGGTTATATTGGTCTCCCGCTTTTTGATAGATTGGCAAATCGAAAGATAGGGCAACATCAGAACCAATCTTTAGAGTTACAGGATATAGTCCTCCTTGTGGAGTACTTAAAAGGTATGATTTTGATGATTATTTCAATGACTTTTTAATAGAATTTGTGAACCTTTTGTATCATGAATTTGGAAAGTAATAAGGAACTATAACAAAACATGTGAGAATCGATGTGTATAACTTAGCCACTGATAATGGTTATTTTATATACAGGAAAAGGAGAAAACAAAGAGTTGCCGCTCCAAAGGAAAGGACAAAGTGGAGATAACTGCTGTCTCTCTGGATGAGAACCGAACGCAAACATAGGGAAACAGATCAAAGTAAATCGGCTCGGGAAAGAAGGAGAGGACACCAGCTCAGCGCAACAGCAAAGACAGGATGAAGAGTTAACAGTTTGGCGAATCCCTCAGGATCGAAGATCCTGAGGGATCGCTGCTTTATTTATCTAGTTGCTTGGACATCTCCGCCGTCGTCTTTATAAAAAGAGACAGCACTGTTAGTTTAAGGGAGAGAGAGATGATAGCGAGATAGGATACGTTTTATGTAATCTTCTGTAAAACATCAGATTTGGTTATTAAGCTTCGTTGAGAACTGGTTCGATGTATTTTTGATCAATGCATTAATGAAAGCTTAGTGATTATTCCATCTTCGCGTCTGCATTAACCTAAAGCGGTGTATCCTTGGAGGCTAAGGGCCCGGCCCCGAAGGACACTTGCTTCTGTACCATTACAGCTTCGCTTCTGTGTGGTTTGTTTATTATTGTTATTTGATAAATTGATATGCTTTACAAGTTCATATTATATGCTCTGTTCAAGTTTAGATCATTGAGGTTTCCACAGATAGAATTGTGTGTTAACTTCGCATCAAGTTATTAATCCTTTCAAGAGTTCATTACATGTTCTTACTGTTATGTTACAGAGCTGTCATATTAACGTTTGCGTTGTGTGTAGTACTGTTCTATAATTCATTCGCTGTTATTGCTGTTCCATTAGTGTGATCTGTGTAAATCGCCTTTAGAGTGACAGAATGTTCTTTGATTGCAAAGAGTGTATAGATTGAGTTTGGTTATAACCCGCGGGACTTAGTTATTCAATTGCTGTTCCATTTTAGAGTTGCTGTTCCATTTCAGAATTGTGGTTCAATCCTTTATTCGCTTTGCTGTTCCATTTACTTGCAGTTGTTGGTTTGTTGTGAGAGATGATCTAAGGCTGTAGTGAGCAGTAGCAGTTACTGCCTAGCTCCCAGGCTCGTGATCTATGCTTTAGTTCCTTTTCCATCAGTTTCCGAAGGGATGGTTTATCATTGCCGAGCCCTTGACTGATAAGTTAGTGAGTTTTCTGAGTGTATGATTTATTTCTTTAAAGTAATTTGATTTCAGTTAAGCATCCGTTTACTCTTGTATTTCTTAAGCCCTGTACTACTAGCATTACTCTGACAAATGAGCCTCGGATTGAGTCACTCTTTGTAATGACAAAACGCTCTCGGGTTGACATATTAATGTGAGGTAATTAGAGGTGAAAGAGACCCTTTTTATAGCTCTACATTTTGGCGCCGTTGCCGAGGAAAGAGTGAAGCCATTTATCTTTTTCAGAGTGGTGTACAAGCCTGCTAGGGAGGAGTTGGATCCTAAAAACGGAAGGTAAGAACCTACGTGCAGAGCATGTAAAAGACCTGCTCATTATCTGCTTTCCTAACAGATTTGTTTTTGTTTGTTTGAATAGAAGTTGGTAGTTTATTTTTGAGTGCATGACTAAGCAGAAAAAACCGGAAAAGAATATCAAACCCCCATCCAAACCTGAAAAAGGTAAGGGGCCGGTGACCCTTGGCCGAACGACCTTCATAGACGAAATCTATAAGAAAACAGAGTCTCAGCCGTCAGTAGGCTTCAAGAAAAACACTTCTAAACCGCCTACTAGTTCCCTTCAGGCCACAGGATCACCATCTGTAGCCTGTGCTGAGGTGCATAGTCAAACTGAGGAGTAGGACTTTCAAGAAGTTGAAAATTCCACTCCAGAATTATTGCAGGAAGGGAACTCTAGCAACTTTTGTGAAGGAGAAGGAGAAACAGGGGAAATCAAGGAACCAAAATCTCCTCTTGAAACAAATCAGCCATTAGATAGCCCGGATAAGGGAAGTGCTGCGAAAGTCATTGTTGAAGAGATTCAATCTCTGCAAACACCTGGTATTCCCATTATTCCAGATAAAGGAAGCGCTATTAAAAAGATCCCTGTCAAAACCGTTCCCACCCAACCTAGGAATACCCTCCTAGATATCCCAGAAGGTTACTGGCATATATTCGATCCCATGGCTCAAAACCAACCAAACGCTCAAAACCAGCCGAACACTCAAACCTCTACATTACAATATCCTATAGTGGATTCTGCAGCAAATGCACCCATGAAAGCTATCCCTCTTCAGCATATCCCTACATTTCACGGACTCACATCGGAAGATCTGGATGCATTCCTATTCGAATTCGATGTGTTATGTCGGGGGTACGATTACACCACCGATCCCCAAAAATTGAAATTATTCCCCTCTACATTGAAAGGGGCTGCTTTAAGATGGTTTATGGGGCTAGGTGGCGGAGTTATCAACAATTGGGATCAAATGAAAGAATCCTTCTTAAAGAAATACCAGGATTATTGTAGGTCTAGAGAATTAAAAGACGAAATATTTCAAATGACAGCCAGACCAAATGAAACATTAGAGGAGTATGTGGAACGTTTTCATTATAATTTACAAAGATCTCCTTATGCATCGCTACCTTTACCTGATAATGTGTTAAAAACTGCATTAATGAGGGGCATGAAGGAACAATGGATTGAAACATTAAACATTATGGGCAAAGGGGATATTTATCAAGAGAATTTTACTGACATCCTTGACTTATGTATCAAGAGTTCGAGAGGCAGCACAAGAATAAAACCGGCAGAATATGATCGGTTTGCAAGAGATAATAAAGTATCAGCAGAAGGAGTAACACGTGCAGAAATTGGAAATTTATTAGAAAATTTTAAAACTGATATTATGGGGACACTAACTACACAACTTGATATGGTGCAGGCTAAACAGAAGCAGCTGGAGGTAGAACAGAATATGGCAATCTTCTGCCCCCGATGCAGAAAGAAACATAGCCACAAGGAGTGTCCATTAGATAAAGTCCAAACATGCGCCATCTGTACAAAAGATCACCTTACGGAGAGCTGCCCCTCACTTCCTGGATTGAAAGCGGTATATAAGGAAGCAGAAGAAGAACCAGAATCGGTGAATTCGATCAACCAGCGCCGCCTGTGGCAGCCAAGACAACCTGGTATGTTTCCGGACCCAACCTCTTTCTTTCAAAACCCACAGTATAATGCTCAACAATATGGTATGTGGCAGAATCAATCTCAAACCCCATTTACAAACTGGTCACCACAATCGTTGCCTTCTTCAAATCCATGGCTGAATCAAACAAGTCAAACTGGTTGGCCGAATTTCCCTTACATTCCACCATATTGGCAAAATGGCCCGTATCCTTCACAATGGACTCCCTCTACTTCACAAAGTTCACCCTGGCAGACAAGCTGGCAAAGACCGATGTACCACCCAGCTGGAACTATTCCGCTCCCTCAACCTACTTTGCCAGCTTTACAACAAAATCCCCAGTCTAACTTGAGGCCGCAACTCCCAGCCCAACCCGATCCCAATCCAAACAACAGGCAGGTCCAATCTGTTCAAATCATAGAATCACCAGAACCAGGACCTGACTTAAGGGAGTGCAATGACCTTCAGTTAAGATCTGGGCGTATAATTGAAACTGAGGGAGATAAAACAGTTCATATTGAAGATCAGTTACCCAGAGAAGATCAGTCACAACAAGAGGATGTAAATAAGCAACAAACTCATAATCAAGCAACCACATCCTCTCCTCCGTTCCCAGAACGATTAGCCATACCTCGATCCATACAATATCCCGACTTTGACATTCTGGGAGAATTACAAAATCTGTACATAAAAATTCCATTCCTCCAAGCCATTCAAGACATTCCCATATACGCAAAAACTATAAAAGACTTGTGCATAAAGAAACCAAGGAGGAATATAACAAATAATCCAAGAGTCCAAGTAGTCGGTACCTTATCTGACCTATTGTCTGGAAGAGAAACACCCCTTAAATATGAAGACCCCGGGAACCCAATTATAATTGTTCAAATTTATGGTCAGACCCTGTCTAATGCCTTAGTTGATCTAGGGGCTGCAATTAATATTTTAACAACCACAACTTGCCAAAAGCTCGGCATTACATCTGTAGAACCCACCTCTACTCTGTTAGAATTGGCTGACCGATCTGTGGTTAAACCAGAGGGCACTCTACATGATGTCATGGTCTCTGTAGAATCCTGGGAGTATCCAACGGATTTCCTGATAATTAATCCAAAAACCCGACTTGATGGACACCCGCTAATTTTAGGTAGACCTTGGCTCGCTACTGCCGATGCCTACATTGGCTGTCGGCAGGGAAATATGACCATAACCAGAGGACCAAATAGCAAAAATTTAGTTCTATATTCTCCAGCGCAGCCAAGTGTCACAATGATTAAAACTAATAAGCACCATGTATCATATCTTACTGATAACATCAGATCTCCATTAACTATACAAGAGGCACTCGATTTCAAAGATCAAACAGAAGACGATGCCATTAATAATTTCATTACTCAAACTGAACCTCGCACACAATGTCACATGATAAAAGCAACATTTGATAATGAATTAGAAGAAGATCCCCTGAAAGATATTCATGATCAAATAATACCTGTTACTTCTGTTGCAAATAGTAAAACTGTGGAAATTGCACCGGGGAAAACTTTAAACATCAATACTAATCTCACACCTGAACAAGAAACAAAGATCATCCATCTGTTAACAAAATATCAAGAAGCATTTGCATGGGACTACCCTGATATGAAAGGAATCGATCCCCAGTTATGTACACACCACATTTACATAGAAAAGGATGCCAGACCTGTGCGTCAGCCGCAAAGGAGACTTAATCCCCATCTAAAAGACGTCGTAAAAACTAAACTTCAGAAGCTTTTAGATGTGAATTTTATCTACCCTATTTCTGATAGTAAATGGGTCTCTCCACTTGTGGTGGTACCAAAAAAGAATGGGAAATGGAGAATTTGTGTGGATTATAGGGAACTTAACAAGGCAACACAAAAAGATCATTTTCCTCTTCCTTTCATAGATCAAGTATTGGACACTTTAGCAGGGGAGAAGTTCTTTTCTTTCCTGGATGGCTTCAGTGGATACAATCAGATTCAGATTGCCCCTGAAGACCAGGATAAAACTACCTTTACTTGCCCCTGGGGAACATTTGCCTATCGAGTTTTACCTTTTGGCTTATGTAATGCTCCTGCCACATTTCAGAGGGCTATCCTTAGTATTTTTGCAGATTTAATCAATGATGGACTTGAAGTTTACATTGATGACTTTACACCATATGGAGATGACTTTGATCCAGCTCTAGACACCCTAGAGAAAGTCCTACAACGCTGCATTGTTACTAGACTTTTCTTAAGCAATGAAAAATGTTTCTTGATGATGACTGAAGGACTTATCCTAGGACACTATGTCTCAGCAGCCGGCATTCAGGTAGACCCGGCCAAAATCCAAATACTTTTGCTTATTCCCACTCCTACTACTCAAACAGAGGTACGCAGCTTTCTTGGATTTTCCAGTTATTATAGACGATTTATAGAGCATTATTCGCACATTGCTGCTCCTTTATATGCACTAACTGGTAACGTTGATTTTCTTTGGACAGACAAATGTGACCATGCTTTCGAGGATCTAAAGAAGCTTGTATCCACAGCCCCAGTCCTTCGAGGACCAAACTGGGACCTACCATTCCAGATATCATCTGATGCCTCAGATACAGCCATAGGTGCAGTCCTTGGGCAGGAAGAGGATAAAAAACCATATGCTATCTATTACATCAGCAAAAATTTATCCCCTGCTGAATTGAATTACACTGTTACTGAAAAAGAATTCCTAGCTGTAATACATGCTGTCAATAAATTTAGACATTATATCACAGGCTACCCTGTTATCTTGTATACAGACCATTCTGCCATAAAATATTTAGCAAATAAGCCTGTCACAAATGCCAGAATAACTCGATGGTTAATCTTATTGCAGGAATTCGACATCACAATCAAGGACCGCCCTGGCAAAGAAAACCCTGTAGCCGATTTTCTTTCAAGAATACCAAAATCAAGCGATGCAGCAGTAGTGGAAGATCAATTTCCGGATGAGCACCTGTTTGCTGTTGCTCTTCAAACACCCTGGTATGCTGATGTTGCCAACTACCTTGCAGTAGGTAAATTACCAAAACATTTAACTCCTAATGAGCGTAAGCAGATTATTCAGAAAAGTTCTCGATTTTCGTGGATTGGAGGTTATTTGTTTCACACAGGAGAAGACATGCATATCAGGCGATGTGTTAGAGAGGATGAAATCTTTGACATCCTAAAAGCCTGTCACGATGGACCATGTGGGGGGCACTTCGCTGAGCGTAGAACTGGACATAAAGTATTGCAGACAGGATATTACTGGCCTACGATCTTCAAAGATGCAAAGAAGTTTGTCCAAGCCTGTGACAGCTGCCAGCGAGCGAGACGACCTGGTCCAGCTGATGAGATGCCTCTGAAACCACAGTTAGTCATCGAACCATTCGAGCGGTGGGCTCTTGATTTCGTTGGACCCATCAACCCCTCATCAAATCAGAAAACATATATTTTGGTGGCAACAGAATATGTCACCAAATGGGTTGAGGCAGAAGCATTGCCAAGAGCCACAGAGGACTCTGTCATACAGTTCTTGTTCCTTCTATTTGTTCGTTATGGCCTTCCTAGGGAAATAATTACAGATGGAGGACCACAATTTGTTGGGCATAAATTAGCTGCAACACTTAACAATTATCATGTCCAGCATAAGATCACTACTCCATATCACCCACGGGCGAATGGGCAGGTAGAAAGTAGCAATAAGATAATAGAATCAATCCTAACGAAAACTATTGCATCACATAGGCGTGACTGGGCTACCCGACTACCTGAAGCACTCTGGGCCTATCGAACCACATGGAGGAGCACCACTGGTTACTCACCTTATCAACTGGTGTTTGGAAAACAACCTATTTTTCCCATAGAATTCGAAATCCAAACACTGCGTACAGCACAGGAAGTTGGCCTAGACTTAACGGAGGCACAACTCAATCGACTACAGCAGATCAATGAATTAGACGAAATTCGGCTCTCTGCACTACAAAATACGGCATTAATTCAACAGCAGCGAGCCAAATGGCATGATGCGCTCATTAAGAACAAAGTCTTCCACGAGGGAGACTGGGCTCTGTTATACGATTCTCGGTTTCAGGACTTCCCTGGAAAACTTCAGACTCGATGGTTGGGACCATACGAAATCCAGAAGGTACATGACAATGGAACACTTACTCTAATCACCATTGACGGTTCTGGATATGCATTCAAAGTAAATGGCCACCGAGTCCGTCTCTACCGTAAACCACTTACTCGGGAATCCTTCTGCCAGCAGCTACGCCGAGATACTGATCTGGAGATCTTAGGAGAGGAAGAGAAATCTTCCTCACCTGTAATTTATTAAGGGTCTATTTCTTTTTGCAAATTGTACATAAAGTTCTTGTTTTTTAAGTGATTCTTGTACATAAGTTTGATTTGAATATCTTCTTGTCATTTTTTTGCTGTTCCTTTTTCTTCCACAAAGTTTGATTTTTGCTCTTCTAATAACATATGCATGTGTTTTTATGATGTTGGTTTTGCTTGTTCTGCTGTTCCTTTTCTAAAGAAACAGCATTCGGATCTCTGCTGTTCCTTTTTTTCAAAAGAACTATATTGTTACGTTTCTCGCTGTTCCTTTTGGTTACCACTGTTCCTTTTTCTTCAAAGAAACAGCGTTCTTTTATTGCTGTTTTGCCTTTTTCAACGGAATGGCATATTGAGTGTTTTATAGTATGATTGCCGTTCCTTTTCCCAAAGGAACGACATTTGCATTTTTTCCTTTTTCTATTATCCATCGTTGTCTCTTTTCCAACGGAACACCATTAGCATACTTTTGATCTCTTTTGCTGATTTAAATTGAGGATGCTTTTTGCCCGTCTTCTTTCTAGTCTTCAAGCTTCAGCTATGTATTTGTGCGATGAAATATAAAAAAACACAACATACCGAAAATCTGCAAACCATAAATCGCTATATCTATAAGGCTCTGCATTAATAAGAGGACAAATGGAAGGACATACTTATTTCTTACCTTTTGTTGACATGGTTTTACTAATTTTGCCCTGATTGGTTATCTTTATCATGTTGATTCCCTTAAAAAATTTTATTAGTACTTGGGAATAAGAGCAAAGAGTTTATATCTTCCTATTGAGATAATAAGACTTCTTCCACCATTCCTACTCTTAAGGAGTGCTGAACCACCCTTTGTGTATAAATAAGGAAAAGAATTCTATGAAAAAGAAAAAGCATGTCAAATGTCAAATGCAGGATAGGGGGTCTCATCGAGAGCCGGCCTACCATGATCATGAGGATGGAAGTGAAGTGGCATTCCCATTCTGGCCACCACACCAGGGATATGGTCCAAAAGGTATATCAAACAAACAAACCTTGGAACAGGAGGTCTCATCACGAGCCGGCCTGCCCACGTTTCGCTCTTTCCTCGTGAATGGCATTATGGTTAACTGGTCACCAAGCCAGCATAATGGTCTACATTCTGACATAATAACATTCCTAAGTATACACACAGGATCATGGTTCCGAGGGTGAAAAACAACTATGCCAAGGTTATGGACACCTGTTGGCAGCAGAGTAATGTTAATGGTATCGAAGTCACCTTGCTTACACCAATAGGTAAGATATTAACACTCTTTTGTTTTTATATCCTAGGCACTAATCATATGTTATTTCCCGATTTATACACTGCATGAATATTTATCATTACCAATCATGGCAACGGAGGTGACCATGACCGCTTAAGATTGGCAAGTACGATACATGCCCTATCCATCAGCCTCAAATCATAACACAGCAGCCTCTTATATAACACGCGATCCATTCTCCGCCTCGATTTCGGTAATCTGTTGTCCTTTTTCAACATGGCATAAATCCACATGTTGTTCCTTTCTGACTTGATTGCAGACTGGGTGCCGCTCCTTTATTTGCCGGCTGGGACAGCCTATCACACTGCGGGGGGGGAGGTTAACCTCATCATTCCCTGTATTACGTGTCAATTCACCATTCGAAACAATTAGTTTACGACGGTTTGGCATGGTTTCACGGCATGGCATATTTTTATTTTTATTTTCACACAAGTTGTTTTTTGCTGCACTGTTGCATACTCTGTGTTTTCTTTCGCGAAACCTTGCTCTCTGTGTTTCAAACCGAAAACGTTTTTGCTGTTCCATTTAGAAATCACAGTGAAAACATGGGGGGAAAGGCAATTCGAAGTGAGCCTCAACAGCTAACGATCTCTGCTGCTACCCGAGAAATCCTGGAAAGGGCAGGATGGTTGAACTATTTCAATCGCTTACAGGAGGCTAATGAGACAGTAGCAATGGAGTTCTTGCAGAATTTACAAGATGACCACTCCACAGTAAGAGGGAAACGGATAGCGGTCACTGATGCCATAATTGCAGAATTTTCAGGACTACCAGCTACCGGACCGGTATGGACATTCAAAAAGGAACGATTATAGAAGGTCATGGAACTGTTCCAGGACGAAGGCCAGAATTTGACAATTAAAGGAAAGGGAGTTCTGCCAGCGACCCTAGGAGAACCCTGGACGGAGCTAGCAGGAATAGTACAGAGCTACATTACCTGCGAAGGAAGAAAAGACGTGGTAAGACCACGACACCTTAAACTTCTAGCTGTTCTAAAACAGAAATGCTCTGTGAATTTACCGGCACTCCTAAACTCGTTACTGCATGATGCTGCACAAAGTATGAAAAGGGCACAACACGTAGAGGCAATTGTTAGTCACCACGGGTTGATTCGACTTGTTGTTAGTTATAGTCTTACCCAGCAGCAGAGCAGCTGGGAAGAGCTCATTGCAATGATTGAGGGGGGATTGACAGAGCCATCCTCGAAACGTAGACATTCTATAAGCCCACCAGAACAACCGGCAAAACACAGAGAAGATGTTGCTAGTACATCACAACAACCAGAGACACACCAAGAATCGGCAAAGCGAAAGCATGTCGTTGATTCACCCGAGCAACCAGAGGAACCCAGGAAATCAGCTCGGTTAGCTCAGATGAGAGGAAGCATAAATAAGCCCAGAAAATCAGCCTGGTTGGCTCGAATACGAGGAAGGCTGGAGAAGCTCCAGGAAAGCGCCAGCCAACCGGTAGTAATTGAGGACGAACAGTCCGAAGAGGGGGCAGAGGCTGAACAGGAGGAGGAAATAGAACAGCAGGAAGATAGCCCATTACAAGACCTACTGGGAGAAGATGACTTGGCCTCCATCCTAGCCAATATGAGTAAGTATGGTCAACCTTCTAGTTCAGAGAACCCCCACGACCAACCCCAGGAAGAGAACATGCCTGTTCATGATGAAGAGGAGGAAAATACTGAACGGGAACAATCTATTCCCATGTCACAAGAGGAAGTAGGAGCAGAAACAGCCTTTGCTCAGGAAGAACCAGTCGAGGTGCATACCCCAGAACAGCCGGAGCAGAGCAGTGAGGAAGAACCCCAGGAGGAAGAGTTAGCAACTGGTCATGATCCGGTCCACCATCGACAGACTGCCGTTCCTTCAAATGAAACAATGGAAATTAAGAAGTTGCGGAAGGAACGAACTAAATTGTTAAATACGATAACCCAGCTCAGAAAACAAATTAGGATTCTGAAAAAGAACCAGAAGGTAAAGAGGAAAAGGAGGGCCAACAAACGGCCTGCTGACCAAAACCCTGAGGATGCAACTGCCGTTCCACATGATGCTGAGGATCGGGAACAAACGGATGTTCGTGTCAAAATAGAAAAGGATGATAAGCAAATTCAGACAGAGGCACCACCCTCAGGTGTAATAAGGGTTCTGAACTCCAAACAGCATAACAAGAAGGTTCAGGTAAAACTCCCGGCCTCCACTGATCTATGGAAGAAAGATCCAAAGACAAAATCCTTGCACAAGATGATGAAACAAGCACAGCAAGAAGTGGAGCAACTTAAAGAGCAAACGGTTCCCCTAGAAAAATATGAAGAGTTGCAACAGCAACTAAGGGACGTCAGTCAATCTAAAAGACAGGCTTTTGAAGGATGGATGAAGGAACAAGAGGAAGTCACACAGGTAACTTGTAGACTAGATACTACTATCAAACAGATGAATGACTTGTGTTCTTTATATAATAATGTTTTAGCATGTAGGGCCCCTGCTAAAAACTATGCTCTGTTTTTATTAGAACGGTATTTACAATTACAAATAAAAGCTGTTAAGGCAGGCACCCCTATACAAATCAACAATGTCAATGATTTTATAGACTGTTGTAAACATTATGGAGTGAAAGTCCAGAGATTGTTGTGTGAACTTTATTTGCACGACCTTGTGCTAAGTCAGGAGACTGAATTGAACCCTGGTCCCTCCATTGGCGATATCCAATTCCAAGCATTCATTTCATTCGGGGCTAATCAGATTAAGTGGCTCAAAGCCTATGACACCTTCCAGAGTCAAGAAAATGGTCTAGATTTACGAGTTAGGGCTGAGCCTAGGAACCCAGTACAGTTATGGACAGCTCATATAAACCACATAAGGACTCCGGGTGTCATTGTAACATTAGGGCCCATGCATGAGGCACTCATTCGAGAAAGTTTAGAGTATTTCCTTTCCATCAAAGACTTGGCCATTAATGCAGCCAAATTTCGATATCGAATCTCTGATCCACACATCCAGCTCAGAGAACCATTTAAGTATGAGAACTTTGAGTTAGCTGTTGACCGTTTGAATCTCTATGGCCAGAGCATTCTGAAAGCAGGGTCATCTTGGTTAGGGTATAGATTTCGCGCTCCAATTATTTGGCATCCTGCACCTGGATACCAGGCCCTGTATGATATGCCTGAAGGGCAAGCAGGTTAGTTCTTTGATTATTTAATCACTCAACATGGTTGTAGGCCTCCGCATGAGACTCCTTCTCCAGCATACTCTCTCACTGCATTACATGTCAACTACAATGTTTTCATGAGGACATGAAACAAGGTAAGCAGGGGGGTGTGTGGAGTACTAAAAAGGTATGACTTTGATGATTATTTCAATGACTTTTTAATAGAATTTGTGAACCTTTTGTATCATGAATTTGGAAAGTAATAAGGAACTATAACAAAACATGTGAGAATCGATGTGTATAGCTTAGCCACTGATAATGGTTATTTTCTATACAGGAAAAGGAGAAAACGAAGAGTTGCCGCTCCAAAGGAAAGGACAAAGTGGAGATAACTGCTGTCTCTCTGGACGAGAACCGAACGCAAACATAGGGAAATAGATCAAAGTAAATCGGCTCGGGAAAGAAGGAGAGGACACCAGCTCAGCGCAACAGCAAAGACAGGATGAAGAGTTAACAGTTTGGCGAATCCCTCAGGATCGAAGATCCTGAGGGATCGCTGCTTTATTTATCTAGTTTCTTGGACATCTCCGCCGTCGTCTTTATAAAAAGAGACAGCACTGTTAGTTTAGGAGATAGATAAGAGAGAGATAGGATACGTTTTATGTAATCTTCTGTAAGACATCAGCTTTGGTTATTAAGTTTTGTTGAAGACTGGTTCGATGTATTTTTGATCGATGCATTAATGAAAGCTTGGTGATTATTCCATCTTCGCGTCTGCATTAACTTAAAGCGGTGTATCCTTGGAGGCTAAGGGCCCGGCCCCGAAGGACACTTGCTTCTGTACCATTACAGCTTCGCTTCTGTGTGGTTTGTTTATTATTGTTATTTGATAAATTGATATGCTTTACAAGTTCATATTATATGCTCTGTTCAAGTTTGGATCTTTGAGGTTTCCACGGATAGAATTGTGTGTTAACTCCGCATCAAGTTATTAATCCTTTCAAGAGTTCATTACATGTTCTTACTGTTATGTTACAGAGCTGTCATATTAACGTTTGCGTTGTGTGTAGTATTGTTCTATAATTCGTTAATCGATTGTTGCTGTTCCTTTAGTGTGAATTGTGTGAATCGCCTTTAGAGTGACATAATGTTCTTTGATTGCAAAGAGTGTATAGATTGAGTTTGGTTATAACCCGCGGGACTTAGTTATTCAATTGCTGTTCCATTTTAGAGTTGCTGTTCCATTTCAGAATTGTGGTTCAATCCTTTATTCGCTTTGCTGTTCCATTTACTTGTAGTTGTTGGTTTGTTGTGAGAGATGATCTAAGGCTGTAGTGAGCAGTAGCAGTTACTGCCTAGCTCCCAGGCTCGTGATCTATGCTTTAGTTCCTTTTCCATCAGTTTCCGAAGGGATGGTTTATCATTGCCGAGCCCTTGACTGATAAG